>BSBM01001378.1:0-1402500 GCA_027924585.1 Larix kaempferi | reverse complement strand
TTGTATGGATGCATATGTGAAATTGAGCTAGGGTTTGGTTAATACAAAGTATTCATATTGGTGTGTTGTTTGATTTTTGTTGTAGATTAGGATACCAAATCCCAATAGTTTCCATTTCCAAAAGTCAATAGTCATGCAATTTAGCTAGGATTTGGTAAATCCATTGTATTCATTGAATAGGATATCAAATCCCAATAGTCACCATTTCTTGTAGTCAATAGTCCACCACCTAAGTACTAAATAGCGCGTACGCACTGTTTAGTCTGTACGCACATTCAAAATAACACGCACACGCCATTTAAATTTGTAAATTTTGGCGGACAATTTCTTTCCCACCAACGTGGTGGATGACTTGGCTGCTATGGTTTTAGGTTCGGGTTGCCAAACCAAGTGGGTTGGACTGTGTTATAACAAAATACATCTTATTCTATAACTTCTTATGTTTCGAGCATGATTCTGCGTATTCTACACTTGTCCACTGCTAATGAAATTGCACACACTTGTAGAACTATGTGTGTAGATTTCGAATATGTAATTTTTTATTAAATCTATTATTTTTTTCTATTTTTTAATTAATTTTCATTGCACTAACGTCAATCTTACACAAAAAGTAGGTTATTTCTTTCGTCTATAACTTTTGATTGGCTCACCTATTTTGAAAATGGAAAAGAACCCGCACAAGTACACACAAAGACCTACATCCTAAAAAAAGCAAAGTTCATTGATTATTTTAAGACCATGATAAGGGGGACCAACACTCGACCTAGTCATTTTAGGGCTTGGCTGACTTCCTTAATTAAAATATAATTTAAAATTAACATAAATAAATATGGAAAACTAGCGTTGCACTAGAAGAGCCTGTTACCTATGACTGTATATAATTTTTTCACAAAATTCCACCATTTGCATACCAAACCAGGGGACCAACGCAAACATGTTCATTATGTTTTCTTAAAAAAATAACATACCAACCTTAGGAGAACCCCATTTTTTGGTAGTTATACTTAATTTCCATAAATAATATTTATATATTCCAGAAGGTAATCCAATTTTCTACGTTTCATCTTCTTACACCACATTCCAAAAAGTTGTGTAGGTAGCTCTACTATTGCTTTTTGACGTTCATATTTCTATTTTTCCAGAATTCCATTGCGACTAACACATCATGAGTGGCCAGCATTAGCTTGCACCAGCCCGTAAGTAGAAGGAATTTTATCATGTTTTCACCCATTACATTATGTTCCAAACATATCCAATGATGCATACAAAAGCACATTTGTTTTAAATGATAATATCCATCTAAAATGTCATTTCCAATGAACTTCATTTGTATTTTTTGAGTGAATGTTTTCCATTCATCTACCAAAGAAGAGACCAAGAGTAATAGTATATCATCCTTCCATCCTTGATACCAAATATTAGTAGAACTCAAATCTAGTGGAAATTTATGTTATTAATTTATATACATGTCATTGAATAATGTGATCCATGTTTATGAAATTATTTAAAAATTATAGATGATGTACTTTAGTTTTATTATCATGCAATTATTTAATGATCTCAGAATTGTTATTTGTCATGCACACGCACGCACACACAAACACACACACAATGAAAACCTCATGGAAAAACCTGTGAGTACTTCCCAATGATCCATGGATGGTAAATGGGGTAAATATTCCCGAGATCGCTAGGAATTAATTCATTGTACTTTGCAAGATCCCTCAGATTCCTTGAAGGGTAGATGTTGCAAGTGTTCTAAGTCATCTAGATCTGAATTCTCTTATTCTATTTTTGTGCAATAGAGAGGGTATTCCATTTATAGGATTGAGAAGGTCATACCTTGCAAGTTTTTGTGAGAAGGACAATTATATGAGCTTCCGGAATTACACAACTGGTCAGTGAATAGGACTTTCCAAATGACTGTTAATGCCTTTGTCATTGAACCATTATTTGCAAAGAATGAAAATTCTTGGAAGAAATTTGCACTTATTTTCTTCCAACACCCAATTTTCCATTGTGTTTCTTCATGTAGGTACCAAGCCTTAGGGACGAGTCCTAACTAATGGAAGAACTGGTGGACCTAAAGTTCTGGCTACAATCCATACATCTACCATTGGTTTTCACATTGATCAATGTGAGAAAAGGGATTTTTCGGATCCATATGAATTTTTGCAACTCTGTTAGCATGCTTAGAAGGTTTGCATCTAATCATCAAATCCATTTGGGTAGTACTCCAATCAGTGAGGTCATCCTTGTGTGTCACCTACCATCTTGCAGGAGTTACTATAAGTGTTGTATCCATGATGTCCATCTGATATTCTTCCACAACACAGGAGTCCATTTTCTAAGCCATTGATGCCATCATATACCAAGGGATCTCGCACCTCTATTCCAACCCATCAAATTGATTTTATCATTGCATAGTGTCAAGAGGATAGCTCATGTTTTTTGTTTTTCCAATTGTCCCATGCTTCTTCAAAATCACTATCAAAGGAGTGAATACTTCTCTAGCTTACAGATCCATTTTCTATAGGGTTCACATAGTCCTCCATTTTTCCTATTTTCAATGAGTATATGTTCTAAAGAACATAGCTCTCCATCTTCCCATGTATCGTCTCAATGTATCTCAATCCCTAGATCAGGTCCAAAGGTTGTGTAACCTTCATACCGTTAGATACAGAAGTCATTTTTTTGTTCTTCAAATCAATCAATCCATAGTTCTTGTAGGCCTAGTCTATTCTCGATAGCGTTGGATAGAAATCAGTCCCTCCCATAATCTCAATTACTTCAAAATTAGTGGATTTTTTTACACCTACTAAATCGAATCCAACATTTTGCACTTGACCAATTAGGAAAATACGGTATTGGTTTTACATTCTTAACTATATAGGGTAGTAGAAAAGGGAAGGACATCCCATTGCTTACCAAGACTTTTTCAGGAGGATATTAACATCAGATCCAATATATGG
Organism: Larix kaempferi; assembly: GCA_027924585.1. Taxonomy (NCBI): domain Eukaryota; kingdom Viridiplantae; phylum Streptophyta; class Pinopsida; order Pinales; family Pinaceae; genus Larix; species Larix kaempferi. Next base: position 1,399,528 of record BSBM01001378.1, on the reverse strand, counting down.
CATCACATTCTTGATATGATACCCATGGACTTGAGTATCCAATCGAAATTCTTGTTCGATTCTCTTTTTTATTCGTTTCTGTACTAACTGAGCTATTCTTTCTGGGAGAGGGGCACATATTTATTCATCATATTTTGCAACACTATTAATTTCATGAAGGGTTTTCTGCAACTTATAGGTGGCACTTTCATCCTCCAAAATATCTCTTAGTAGGGTAAACCATAAGGAGAGAGAGTCTCTTGCCTCCCTAGAACCTATATTAATTCCACAAATCCTTTGCACATTTCCATTTTTATTCTATTAAGACATTCCTACCTCATCCTCGGCTAGTGGAGTTTCCATCTGTTTAAACATTTCAACAACATCATTGTAAATTTCTTTTAGGTGTACTGGTTTGTATTTTGTCATTCGCAGGGTTTCTTTTCTTATTACCAATGGATTTAGCCTGTGTTGGTACGCTCTTGTTCTTATTCGTCCTCGGGTTATTGCAAATCCTACTAGAATGTGATATTCTCATGGTTTAAAGTTGATAATATTATTTGGTCGTCTTGCATGATCTTCCTATTTTGCAATAAGCTCTGGTAATTCTTCAATAGTGTGCATGTTCATATGACAATAGGTACACAATGGCCTCTTAGGTAAAGTACAATCTCAAGTGGGGTGTCCAATATCATTACAATTGTAACATTGAATCGATATTGTGTGACCTCCTCCTCGCTTGTCTCCAAATTCTCTTCTATGTCCTCAATCGCATCCTTTTTATTGTGGTTGATTCACTACCCAATACATGGAGCAGTGTAATATTTCTGTCAATGCATCCAAAGCTACATTTATCGATAATTTATATGGTGGATCCGCAGAATTCATAGTATACCATATTTGGCACTGAGGAATACTTTTGTAGAATTAAGAAGAGTCTATGTGGATGGAGGAATGCTTTACAAATCTCATAGTATTCATTTGGAGAAGATCTTGGTAGATACATATATGTTGGACAACCTGTTGAATGAAAGAGTTTTGTTGCAATGTCGAGTACACAATAGTCACACTTGGTACACCATTAAATGGTCCTCCTAGTGTAGTCATTCATCCCGTAATTCTAGGACATTCGAACACATGATGACCTTCTATCATACATCCTATGAACCAAACTTGGTTGACTTTGTTTCCTTATAGTCAACTCCTGAAGTCTTTTAGTTAGAACTTCGAGTTGGATTTGTACTTGTGATAAATCCCTAGTGTACGAAGAGGTTTTGGTTTAGGTAGAGTTCATATAATTAGCCACTGCTTCAATATTCATATCCTACTCCACGACACTTTGAGGTGAGCTCACAACCTACTGTGATAGGGAATTTTTGGTTAGTGGTAATAACCCTTGGATAAACCATTCATTGTGGTGAGCATCATGTACAAGAAATGAGAGTTTATATAATACATCCTTGAATCTTTGTACATAATCCCAAGAATATTTTCCTTGCATCTATCGAATCTTCCCTTAATTCTATGATGCCTTTCTCTTCGACTTGGGATGGAAAAATTCATTTAAGAAGAAATGATTTATGTCTTCCAGAGTAAGGGTTGGTGCATTTGCATCTTATTTCTCAATCATCTTCATATACTATTGTAAGACTCTTCCTTGTAACGTGGTCTGAAATTCAATCAGTTTTGATGCAATCGGGGTCCCTCTAGAGCTCTAGATAGCTTCACAAAGGAACCAATGTTGTTCTGCATTAGCTTCTCCTCCTCTTCCCCAAAATTTTGGATATTTCATAGGTGGTATTGCTTGTACAACCACTGTGACAACTAAAGATACTACCAACACAATGTGAAAATCCTCATAGCAGATCTAAGAGATGATGTATACCTCACAAGAAAGATTAAGATTAAGCAGGAAAATAGAAGAAGAGTGGTCAATGAAGTGTAAAGGAGCAACAAAATTATGATACAGTAGAACTCGGATAGAAGCAGAATAACATCACACACTAATTCATTAATCACAATATGGAAAAATAAATAATCCAATGATGAGGATTCGAATGCCAAGGTGGAAATTCGAATTAGCCTTCATGGAGTGACCATCAGATCAATGGAGTGTCAACAAAGCACAACTAGGAGTCCTGATCATCATTAGTGGAGTCATTAATGCACAAGTAACTGTCAACCAGGTGTCAAACTGAGTCTAATTGAGTGTGGTAGGTGTAACTGGCACATGGAGGCACTAACTGAATGAAGGAGGCTCAGTGGAGGGCGCATGAGGATCTAACTGGAGTCAGAATAGGCAGTCTAGTCTCACTGGAGGTCCATCGGAGTGATACAGTCAGTTCAGAGTCAGTCTAGGATTTAATCAAGGAAATATATAATGATAACTCAACTAATTGAAGTGCAACTGAGTGGTAGGTGAGAGAGGGCTCCTGGGATGCATGCAATTGCATGCAGGGCGCACTAAGCACTAGGAGGGATAAAAATGATCAGAAAGAAACTCCCGAGGCTAGATAACTGAGGGCTAGGTGCTGGGACTGATGAGTGGGATGCATGCATGCAAAATCATGACTGCATGCAAAATGCATGCATGATTGAAAATGAAAAAATGGAGAATGTTGTTAGGACTAGGATGGAGTATAGGAATATCCCAACACACAAATCCTTGAGGTCCTTGTTGAGTTACAATATTATTACTAGCCTACCGAGAACTACTACTACTTCCACTTTCTAGGGAACTATTTTGAAAACTATTCAAACTAGTGATCACTTGATTGTACAAGGACAAATGTAAAATAGGGTGCTAAGAATTTGTTACCAAATTGGGTATGGGTACCTGGTGTTGGTGTTTATAGCTTTGTGAGGTATCCTCACAAGTCGACCCAACAAAAGAAATATTATTTAAAGACATTAATAATATTATTATCAATATTTAATAATAATATTGATTATGAAATGACATTTTGACCAACAAAAAAGGGATGTGTCCTTTCAATTCATTCACTATAAAGTAAAAGTCATGAACTTGCAATTTACGAAGCGATAAATTCATCCATCTCTCTACTACATCGAAGTGATAAGGATGTAGCTCTAATCTTGGGATAAATCTTGTCTACTGTGCTTGGTTATATTCATGTGATCCTATTGCATATGTGGTTGATATTTTCAATGTATGATTATTCTATGATATATGTTATATCATAAGGTAGTAATCATCAATATCTAGAATTAATTAAGAAAATTAACACCTAGGGGGTGGTCGAAGGTGTGTTGTCTCTCTTAATTATAGTATCTCCTTCCATGAAAATGGGGGGTTCACTTTCTAAGGTGTTGTCATTTTCCACTGGTCATGATAACTCTCATTGTTCCATAACTTTGTCCAAGGTTGGATTGGGTGACTGATATGAAATTCGCTACTTGGTAATTGAACCTTGTAGCCTTTATTCTTACTTGTACCTTCTCCCCATATTCCTCTTACTAGGTTGACCTATACCTCTACTCCTCTTCCTCTTAGCCATGAATTGACCAGTTCCTTTCTCTCCTTCATTTAGTGCAACTCACTTTCCCTTTCCTCATTCCTCTCTCCATTCCGCAACTCTCCTTCTAGTTTCACACTTATCTTCTTTGCATTTATCATATGCATTTTCCATGACTGTTCACATATTTTTTATCTTCTTTTTGCTTGATTAGCCTTGGTGTCATTAATAGATTCCCCCTCCATTGTACATAGTTTCTACCTTTTGCAATGTAGCAACATCACCTTGAAGATTCCCCTAGGGTGAAAGGGTATTAATCCTCCATCCAAATCCAGTTCAATGGAAAAAATATGAATTCAACCATCCAATTCTTAATCCATAGTGGAACTTATTTCAGTAATATGCCTCTTTCTCCCCTCTTAAGCTTTTCTTTAGCTTGTATACTGATTGATTTTTTTGTTGTTGTGAATTATACAATATAACCGGTTAGAGTCTTTTCTATGCATAAATCAATATCTCTTGTTAGAGGAAAATCTAGACATTTAAGATCTATAAGGTCCCTTCAAGTTCAATGAACGAGCCTTCTCTTTTAGTTGAGATATTTGGGAGATTCCAGAATTCTTTTTAGCCACTTAGATAATACTATAGGGAATTTAGCCAACAAAATTTCATATTGATCCAATGACAGTCCCCCATAGAGGATGTATTGTGTGAGTCTTGAGGTAACACACCCTCGTAGTTCAACTTCCTGTACTACAAAATCTTCAAACTTCTTGTCCCAGCAATCTTGAATATGGCTTATCGACATCTGCATATCCTTCCAGTTAACAATTTCCTATTAGAAACCAAGTTCCGACAACGGGACCATTGGTTGGTTAAAAATAGATACCAAGTGCTTGCGTAGTGGGCAACAAAGGGCACCATTGTAGTATAGTGTGTTGGCATTTCAATCCGCCAAAGGAGAAGGTATCACTTGAAGCATAGCCAATACCTATGTATAATGAGGGGGGTTAACAATATGGATAGATTGGTGAGGGTTCTTATCTATCATATCACAACATGGTTCTTATTTGTCTTATTAAAACATATTTCCATCAAGCATGCTTAATCATACGTAAAGAAAATATATGAAACAAACATTAAGTAATGAATACAATACATTATGCATCATTACACATAAAATTTAGGGGGGGCATGATTCTTCATTTGCATTAAACAATAAATATTGGTTATATTACATCATCATGGATCTACAACCTCAATCTATCTTCCGTGCAATGACCCATTGCTACATTCCATACATCGCAAAACCCTTATACCAATTACATTACCCAAAACCAAGACTAGACAAAAGATTCGGATATACTGATGTTCTCTCTATCTTCTTCCCTTCTATAGATCTATTCTCTTTTTTCCCTCATCTCTCTCTCTCTCCCTTTTTCTAATTTGCTTGTGCTTCTTTAAATAGTTGAAGGAGAAGACTCAAAAGAGTTGCAATCATTGGAGGCTTTTGCAATTTTCTCGTTGTAACCTGTACTTTCTTCCATGACTACAGCCTTTCCAAAAATGAAGGATCCAATAGATGAGATAGAGGATCCATAGGAATGTGATCGACTCTTCCACTCACATATATGGATAAAGGGGACTCCACTAGATAGCTAGGAAGGGGATTTGGACTTCCACTCACATATGTTGACAACGATAGCTAGAAGAACCTGATCTTGGTCGAGGTCATCAAAAGATTGAAGTTGTCAACAATGCCTCACCCCCAACCATACACCATATGTTGGTTGATCCAAGGGCGATACATCTATGTAATTCATCAATGTCGCCTATCATATGACATTACTCCCTTCCAAGATGATGTACTATGTGATGTTTCCCACTTGAATTTTGATATGTTCTTTTAGGAAAAAGCTTATATGTGTAAACTTCATGCTATTTATGAGTCTAGGCCCCATAATGTCATTTTTACTTTGGGAGGCCAACTCTACAGGGTACCTGAGGTAGTTCTGAATACTACAGTTTCCTTGATCTTGACAAAATAATGTCAAAAGGTAATCTCTCATACTGTGAAATTTGTCCTCTTCATGGTCCTATCAGAAGGGGGACAAAAGGTCAATGTGACTGCCACATCCATAGTGTGATGTCTCTCTACACAACAAAAGAAGGTGGAAAAAATTGTAGAGAATACAGAGATATATTTTCCTCGCCTAGAGGGGTTCCTCTATAGTTCTAGGTCAAACACTCAATTGATTTGATACCTGGTGATCCCTTAACTAATGGCCCAATATACATGAAATCTCTTATGGAGAATGAGGAAATAAAACATCAAATTTAAGAGCTCATAAAAAAGGGCCACATTCGACCAAGATCCTCACCTTGTGGGAGCCCAATTGTGTTGGTATAGAAAAAGGATGGGACATGGTGACTTTCGATTGATTACAGATCCATGAACACGATATCTATCATGAATAGATACCTAATCCCTCAGATTGATCATATTCTTGATCAACTTAAGCATTCCAAGTTCTTAAGAAACATTGATATGAAGTTAGGATACCACGAGGCTTCGATTGAGAAAAGTGATGTATGAAAGTTAGCCTTCAAATATAAAGAAGGAATTTTTGAGTGGTTGGTCATTCCTTTTGGCTTGACTAATTCTCCAACAACATTCATAAGGATGATGGATGATATCTTACAGCCATTCAAAAAATTATTCATGGTCATGTATATGGATTACATCTTCATCTTCAACATAAGTTAGGTGGAACATTTGTAGGACATTCAACAAGTCCTAAGTACCCTACAACAAAAAAGTATATATGCCAATTTGGAGAAATGTTCATTCGACATGGAGATAATTTAGTATCTAGGATACATCATGGATGAACATGAGGTGAATGTGGGCCCAGCCAAGATCCAAGACATTCATTATTGACCAACCCTGATGACTCTAATAATGCTCTGCAGCTTCTTAGGTCTCGCCAACTTTTACTGAAGGATTGTGTTGGAGTTCTCTCATATTGCTTGGCCCTTGAGCTATGTGACCAAGGGTGGAACCAAATACAAGTTTGCTTTGGGTGTGCCATAAAAGAAAGAATTCAAGGATATGAAATGAAGCCTATGCTCATCTCCAGTCTTAACTCTACTAGAATTTCAACAAACTTTCGAGATCTATAAAAATTCCTCTAACTATGCTATTGGTGCGGTCCTCACTAAGCATGGACATTCAGTGGCTTATCATAGCGAGACACTCTCTAATTATGTTAATCAGTATCCCACATATGACAAGGAGATGTACTCCATTGTGCAGGCCTATAGACAATGGAAACAATACATCTTAGGGAAGGAGACGATCATCCACACTAATTACAATCCCCGACAATTCATGCAGAATCAAGGATCATTACAGAATGACTGCCATTAGAAGTGGTCCACATACCTGCAATAGTTCCACCTAAACATCAAGTACAACAAGGGAAGCACAAATCGAGTTGCAGACTGCCTCAGGTGATCTCCAATTGTTTCACTAACTACCATGCTAAACTCTTGTGGACACGAGACCTCTAGGTGGCCCCAATTATACAATAATGACTCTGAATTTGTTGTTACCTATCAGACATTGCATGCAAGAAGATCAAACCAAAACTTTCATCTCCAGGATTATTTTTATGCCATCTTGTCCACCTCTATGTTCCTTTGGAATAACATGAGAAGTTGATATGGTACGTTCATTACAGTCGAGTGGTAGGGAACTTCAGTGTATAGAAGACAATGTAAGTATTTCAAAAGTGATTCTACTAGCCAAATCTCCAACAAGATTTGGAAAGTACATATGATTGTGCACCACATGTTCCATTGCCAAACCTACCACTAAGAAATAGGGGTTGTACACTCCGTTGGAAACCCCAGATGGACCTTGGGAATTTGTCTCCATCGACTACATGTATGGCTTTCCTTCAACCAAGCATGGAAGCAACTATGTATTTGTGGTTGTTGACCAGTTCTCTGAGATGGCATTTTTAACTCCCTATAAGAAGAGAATCACAACAGAGGTCACTGCTAGGATCTTCTTCAAGCATGTTTAGGTTCACTTTGGCCTCCAATGGACCATTATTTTAGATCATGATAGTATATTCCTAAGTACTTTATGGTCCTGTCTATGGTTGATGATGGACACCAAGATGATCAAATTGAATTCCTTCCACCCCCAAACTGATGGACATATAGAGGTGGTCAACATGATGATTATGGATATATTAAGGATGTACAACTCCAAACATCCATGCACTTGGAATGAGAGCCTTCCTTATGTTAAACATAGCTACAATAGATCCCTTCATGGAGCTATCGGTCGCAACCCCTTTGAGGTGTGCTTGGGGTTCCAACAATTATCTCCAATTAATGTAGTGTTGTGCATTGCTTCTACATAGGATGAATCCTCCCATGCATAAACTGAGGTTGATTGTGCAACCAAATTTTTTGAATGGATCCATCACATCCGACAACAAATTCATGATATTTTACAGAAATCCAATGATAAGTATAAGCAAATCCACAATCAACATAAGGTTCCACACAAGTTTTAGGTTGGAGATAAGGTACGGTTGCATTTGTACAAAGAGTGCCTCACAAGACCCCATCAGAAACTCCAACCACTCTAATATGGTCCTTACACCATCATAAGGTTGTGGGTGAGAATGATTTTGAGTTAAGTATCCCCCCTTTCCTCCACTTGCACCTTGTATTTAATGTGGAGTTGCTTCAACCATATTTTCCACCTCGACTCTTAGACACATTAGAGGTTGTTGAGCACTTGGCCCCTATAGAAATCAATCATGACTACATTCTATAAGATAGATTCAATCATATCATGGTCATTGAGATGAAGAGAATTCATCAAAAAAATATCTTATTGTATTGGGTCATCAAAGCAAGGAAACTTCATCACTAGGGAAAGAGGCTCACCAAGATTCAGATTCAACAGAAGTTTCCCCATCTGATGGAGGAATTTGATGCAATGGGTACATTTGCTTCCAAGGGGGGAGAATTGATCCAGGTGGATACTGGTGGCCACCCAACTATTCCATTGAGTTACAACAGTTCTACATATTCTTGGAATTTTTCTATTTTTTTTAGATCCTAAACTTTCGATGTCATTTTGAGGCTCTAAATGGTGTGTTTTTTTCCATTCAAGGTGCCAAGGGTTTCCATGGAATTACGTAGCCCAAGGAAAAAGTTACTCTTATTAGTTAGTTCTTTCCAATGAGTCATTGTGTTCCCTAAATAGAGATCGTATGTAAACTTTGTGCTCCCCGAGAAGTTAGGTAGCCATCTCGGGACCCACAAATCCTTTTGGCACTTCATATCCTAAGGTTAGGTTTTTGTTGTTTAGGATTTTCGCCTATATGATTATGATAAAAATTCCCTTTCTAGTCTCTTTGTAATCAACAACTGCAAATGAGTGCAGCCAGCACATCTTTCTTCATACATAAGTTACCACCATCTGATCTAGTTTGTAATATTGCTTTGCAATTTATAGTGTTTTCCCATTCCATTCATTAATATAATTTGAGTTTTATTGTATTATTGTTCTCTCTACAAAATATTTGTGTTTGTGTTGGGTCCTAGCATAAAGATTAGGGACATTTTATATGCAAAGGATGTTTTGCAAAACATGTTCTTGCTGTAGAATTCAATAATGTGTATGCATTTATTAAACATAGGAATGGGAAAGCTCGAGGCAGACAACTGGGATGCCACGAAGGCTAGGAGAACAAAACGCGTACGCATTTTGGCTCTCTAAAACACATGTGTGTTTTAGAGAAAATATTTTATTCCATAAATCCATCCTCTAACACCCCTCCCCAACCCCCTAACACCCCCTCTCCAACTCCCTAACACCCCCTACCTAACCCCTTAACACCCGCTCACAGAATCCCTAACACACCCTACCCCTAATCACCCACACGGAACTCTCCAACTCACTAACACCCCCAACCTTGTAATGCGCCCCCCCAACGCCTACAATCCCCTCTCTAACTCCCTAACACCCCCTACCCCTAATCACCCACACCCTCCACCTACCCCTCTCTCTCCCCCCCAGGCCCTAACACCCCCCCTCTCTCTCTATAACCTTTACTAACCCCTTCTATCACTCTCTTTCTCCCCTACTCCACTTACCCCCAATATCCTAACACCCACCTAAGTCTCTACCACTAATCCCTTAACTACCCCCCTCTCTCTCTACCTCTAACGCCTTACCAACCCGCAATGTATCTGTGTGTGTGTGTGTGTCTAACCCCAACACCCATACTCCTTACCTATGCCCCCCTTTCTCTCTAATCACCCTACTCCTCCCCAAACGTCTCTCTCTCTCTCTCTCTCTCTCTCTCATTCTACCTCTCCCCAAAAAACTCTTACTAACCCCCTTTCCCACTCTATCTCACTCCCCTACTCCTCGAACTACACCTAATCCCCACCCCTCTCTCTCTCCCCCAACCCCCTAACACACCATCGACCCATTGGTTCTCTCTCTCTCTCTCTCTCTCTCTCTCTCACACACACACACACACACACACACACACACACACACATCCCTATGCACCCCCCTACTACTAAACCCCCTCCTCTCTCTCTCTCTCTAACCCTTACTAACCCCTTCCCTCACTCTCTTTCTCCCCTACTCAACTTAACCCTAATCTCCTAACACCCCCCTCTGCTGCTACCTCTAACCCCTTAACACCCCCCTCTCCCTCTACTGATAACCCCTTACTACCTGCCATCGTCTCTCCATTTACTTCTCTCTCTCTCTCTCTCTAACCCAAACACCCACACTCCTCACCTATACCCTCCTTTCTCTCTAATATCCCTACTCTTCCCCAAACCCCTAACCCCATTGATCTCTCTCTCTCTCTCTCTCTCTAACCCCAAAACCCACACTCCTCACCTATACCCCCCTTTCTCTCTAATCTCCCTACTCCTCCCCAAACCCCAAACCCCCTCCCCCTCCCTCTCTCTCTCTCTCTCTCTCTCTCCCTTACTCTCTTTCTCTATTTCACCACTCCCCCCTAACACTTACTAATCTTTAGTGTCATTCTATATACCTATCCATTCAAATATTTTTCATGGTAAATCATCACCAAGCCAAGTCTAACACACTAAGTCATATTTACTTTCTTCACGAAAGATGTTCATTATATATACCTAGCCATCAAAATATTTTTAATGTTCTCATTTGTTATCATCACCAAGCCAAGTCCCACACTTATCCTCCTCGCTCTCTCTCTCTCTCTCTCTCTCTCTCTCTCTCTCCCATACTCCTCTACCTACCCATAACTCCTAACCCTCTCTATATCTCCCCCAATCCCCTAACATCCCCCACTCTCTCCCACTCTTACCCCCCTACTCCTGTCACTACCCCTATCCCAAACCTCCTCCTCCTCTCTCTCTCTCTCTCTCTCTCTCTCTCTCTCACCCCTAAGTCTTACTAACTCCCTCTCTCAATCCTCCTCCTTATCTCTCTCACACCTCTTCCCCCTAACACTTACTAACCTTCTCTCTCCCTCTCTCTCTCCCCTACTCCTCCAGCTACACTTAACCCCCATCCCCCTAAAATTTTTCTCTTTCTCTAACATTCTCTTTGACATACCTAATCCTACCTAGATCCCTACCCATGCACCCCTTGACTGCAATATCTATATCTATATCTCCCTTAACCCCCCTTCCCCCCCCTACTCCTAATCACCCACACCCTTCCCCCTCAACCCTCATCTCTCTCTCTTTCTCTCTCTCTCTCTCTCTCTCTCTCTCAACCCCCTAACATCCCCCCCCCTCTCTCTCACACACACACCCCTACTCCCCCCATACCACTAAACCCCCTCTCCCCCTCTCTTTCTCATCCTATCCCTAACCCTTACTAACACCCTCCCTCACTCTATCACCTCCCTACTCCTCTCCTACCTCTAAAACCCCCTCCTCCTACTCGTCTCTCTCTCTCTCTCTCTCTCTCTCTCTCCCTCTCTCCCCCCTAACCCATACTAACCTCTTCTCTTTCTCTCTCTTTTCCCTACCCCTCCACCTACACCTAAACCCCACCCCTCTCTCTCCCTCAACCCCATAACACTCCCTCCCTCTCCCTCTCTCTCTCTCTCTCTCTATCTCTCTCTCTCTTTCACACACACACACACACCACCCCTACCACTAAACCCCTCTTATCTCTCACTCTCTCACACACCCTTACTAAATCCCTCTCTCACTCTTTCTCGCCCCTACTCCTCTTGCCTATAATTCCCTCTCCTCCTCTATGTTCTCTCTCTCTCTCTCTCTCTCTCTCTCAACCTCAATAATCCCCTCTCTCCCTATCTATCTCCACTACTCCTCCACCTAAACCTAACCCACACCTCTATCTCTTTCTCTCCCCCCCAAACACATAAGAACCTCTCCACCTCCCTCCCTCTCTCTCTCTCTCTAAACCCCTCTCTCTTTGTCTCTCCTAGTCTTTCTCCCCATATAACTTACCATACCCTTCCTCTCTCTCTCTCTCTCTCTCTCTCTCTCTCTCTCTCTCTCTCTCCCACCCTATACCTCCCTTCTCTCTAAATTCCCTAATCCTTCCTAAAACCCTATCCCTTCTCCCACCCTGATCTCTATCTCTTTCTATCCCCCAACCTCACTCCTCCCTTCTCTACCTCTCTCCACCACGATCGCTATCTCTTTCTCTCCCCAACCCCCCTTCTCCCCCTCCCGTGAATCACCCACACTCTCCGCCCCTCCACCCCTAAGATATGTCTCTCTCTACTCCTCCACCTACTTGTATCCCCTACCCAACTCTCTCACCCCCAACCCCCTAACAACCTACCCCCCTCTATCTCTCATACAACTAACTCCTCTTCTCTCTCTCTCTCTCTCCATAACCCTTACTAACTCCCTCTCTAACTCTCTCACTCCCCTATTCCTCCCCCTACCTTTACCCCCCATCCTCATCTCTATCTCTCTCCCCCCTCTTCCCACTAACCCTTACTAATCACATCTCTCGCTCTTTCTCTCCCTTACTCCTCCACCTACACCTTACCCCCACTCCTCTCTCTCTCCCCCGACACCCTAACACCCTCACCTCTCTCTATCTCTAACTCTCGTTACCCCTAATCCAAAAATCTCTCTCTCTCCCTAACCCCGCTCCTAGTCTCCCTATGCATAACCACACCCTCCTCCTTGCTCTTTCTCTCTCCTATTTCCCCTAACCCTACTCCTCTCTCTATCTCTCCTACTCCCCCTACCCCTCTCACTCTATATCTCTCCTAATTGCCTCCCTACCACTTACCACCCCCCATCTCTCTCTCTACCTCAACCCCATACACCTTCTTCCCTCTAAATGCCCTAATCCTCCCTAAACCCATACCACCCCAACCCCCCTCCCCCCCCTTACCTCTAAGGTAAATTTGTTTTTTACCAAAATGTGTGCGCGTTTTGGTTTTCACGACACTTGGATAGGAGGGAAAGGAATATTTGAATTTAAAATAAACATGCTCGTGTTTCATAGCACGAAGACTGATCCTTGTCACCATTCCAGGTGTCATCGCTCTTCCTATGTGTCTGCTCGGGTTAAGAAAACTTGTGGTATGGAATATGGTAAACCATAGCTAAGTAGACATCTCACCATTTTTCTCAATATGCTTGTGTTTAGCCTCTAGTTACAGTATGTTGCACACCATTATTTTTTATAAAATTTTAGACACAGATAGCATTTTTTATGTAGATTCCAAATATGTAATTTTAAAAAAGAATATATATATTTTTCTTTTTCTTCTTTTTTTTCTTGCGTCTTGACTCCTTAACTAAAAAGACACATTATTAGTGTTTCATCCATAACTCTTTTTTTTTCTCAATAATTTTTAAAACACATTGTATGGTGCACTAAAGGACACCGAACTCTGCATGCTATAAAAAAAAAGTTTCGAAATAATTGCATTAAGACCTTCATAGGCTGCACCCCCACTTGGCATACTTTTTTCAAGGTTTGATCACTTAGATAATTTAAAAAAAAAAAATTACAAAAAAATAGCGATGCACTAGTACTATATGTTCTCTATATGTCTAGTAGTTTTCGTAACTTGATTCCATCATTTAGTCACTCAAAGGTTGCACCCACAAAAACATATACCTTATAATTTGTCCAAAAAATAAAAAGTGTATGTTAAAAAAGATCAAACTTTAGATAGTTAAGAACATTTTCAATAGGAAAAATTTATATATTCAGAAATGTCATCCAATTTCCCATGTTTCATATTTTTTACACATCGCAATATTCATTGTGTATGTGTCTCAAAATATCCATGTAAGTTGATGGATTATTGTTTTTTCAGTTTTCTAATACATCTAACATGTCAAAAGAGACCCTCATTAGCTTGCATACACCCTGTTTCCATTTTATATTGGTGCCTTCGTTTCGTTCTCTAAATAATCCATATAAAAAAATTATATGGATGATGGCCTGGTTTATTAATTACTCAATGTATGTATTACATAGATGAGTGCAGGTAAGTTGTATTAGTTAAAAAATTACAATTAAATAAATTTTGTATAGAATTTGTATTACTAGCAACAAAAAATTAGGCTTGTATGTCAGCTGACAAATTATGGTTGGTTGCAAAATCCATAGAATAGTGGCAACAATAAGTACATCACATTAGTATGGATTTCTATATTGACACGAATTAAGATTCTACATAATAATGATTTGAGTGTTATGATGGATTAATCCAAAGTTGGCTGACTTAAAGGCTCTTATACTAAATCTAGTAAACAAACATGTTTAATACATATTTACAAAATATTTATGCATGCCTCCAGGATCTCTTTTGGCTTTCTCTAGAAAACTTGCTTGTTTTTCATTAAATATTTCACACTCAATTTACAGATATGCTATTACACACACAAACAAAGTTCTAAGCACAAGGTACTAGGGCTGTTTATGTTTCGAGCATCAGCAAAGCTGAAGTCTAGTCCAAGGCTTCTTGGGAAACCCAACATATGCTTACTAAACTCTTACAAAACATACATACATATTATCAATTCGTCTTCGGAATGTGAATATCATCACTGATATTTACACTCTTGAAGATTAGATAGCTTTTGATCCCAAATGTTTTCTCCAAGCGCAGAGGGAGAGAATACACTACTGACTTCTTACAGACTTGTTACACTTAAGATATCTGCTCTTTGTATGCTAGTTCGCACTAAGCGTGGGCACAGAGGATACACAGAACTCGAATCAAATACTTGCAGATCTCTCAATTCGCAAAAACCGAATGCCAAAACGAGAGCCTTGGAGTCTTATTTATACAAAAATTAGTCGGTTTCCCGGTGACTCCTAACTGACAACATTCAGTCAAAAGTAAATATTCGGGCGGAGTGTGGGGACATCTACATCTATTATCCCATCTGTTAAGTGATCTAACAGACACATGGGGACCCGAATAAATTACTTTAGATAGACTTTATGACAGACTCAGACCGACTCGCCTTTTAATACAAAGGGACATACGCCCGACAACATAAAAATTATTACAATGTGGAACCTATTAAGTATGCCCACCATGCCTTTCAAACAATCATAGGGGTCCCACCCCTGCACATAGATACAGTCCGACAACATAAAATAAAATTATTATAATGTGGAACCTATTAAGGAGACCCACCATGCCTTTCAATAAATCATAGGGGTCCCACCCCTGTAGACGGATACAGATTTCCCAGCCATCATCAAGATCCACTCCACCACATGGACAATCAAAAGGATCCCCGTCAGAATCCATGGGTTCATCTGGCATAATGTATGGGTAGAGATTATAGTCAAAGCATTGCTCAACATCCATCCCAAACATAGCTTGGTTATGTGCACACATAAAATTTCCCTGAAAAGTTGATTCCACTCTATAGTTAAGAGGAATCCTTCTGGTGTGAACTTTGTTGTCAATTCTCTTGTCATCTTGATTTCTTTTGATGAACTTCTTGGTTGTATAAATAGTATGTCCAAGCGGTGCATATCTTCCTCCAAGGTGTCGTAATTTAAATTTGAACCACATATGGTTCTAGTATGCAACCTGCATATCAGCTTGGAGGTGAAGGATGAAATTATCCCTCTGCTTAACCCAATCTTTTTGTGGACAAAACTTATCCAAAAATATTTCAATCCACCCTGACCATTTTTTGTTTATAAGATTTGGTGGATCTGCACATATAAGTATCTCTTGTTCTTCTCTGCAGAATTGAAGAATAAGGTTATATGTGGTCCAGGTGAGATCACCATGTCCTAAGTCGACATACCACACATCTATGCCTTCTTCTTCATTGCAGTCTAGCGAAACTTCTCGACAACCAATTAATTTGTCATGTTCCTTTTCGAGACCAAGAAAGTCATATTTTTCCCATTTCTCCAAAATTTTGAGTTTAAGTGGAGACTCT
This sequence comes from Larix kaempferi, assembly GCA_027924585.1. Taxonomy (NCBI): domain Eukaryota; kingdom Viridiplantae; phylum Streptophyta; class Pinopsida; order Pinales; family Pinaceae; genus Larix; species Larix kaempferi. Next base: position 1,383,605 of record BSBM01001378.1, on the reverse strand, counting down.
TGAATTTGTCTTATCAGAGTTAAATACATAAAGTTCTTAGCTTATGTTCTATTTGCATGCTCTAAATAATGTTGACGCTCTTCTAGTGTCAAGGATTTATCCCATGGCTTCATGAACAAGCCTTCCTGAGAATGACTAAGTGGGGATGGAAATGGTCTTGCCGGACTCTTGCCTTTATCTTGCTGTGAAGAGATGGATGCTCCTGCACTGAAATTATTGATTTGGGGAAAATATTGAGTATGGAACTCTTCTCTGGTTAACATATCAGCAACATAATTAAGATAACCAGGCTTATAAACAATTTCAAAATCAAAATTTTGTAACCATAAAAACCATTTTAAAATCCTAGAATTATTCCCTGCCATAAGATTTTCATTCTTAAAGATCCCAGGCATGATTTTCAAATCAATTCTAACTCGAAACTTTATATGCTTCAAAAATAAGTGAAAATGATTGATTTCCTTTTTAACAACCATGATTTCTTTATGTCTGGAAGGATAATTGAGTTCTGCATATTAAATGATACTAAGGCATAACCACAAATCTCTTCTCTGTCTCTATGATTTTCAATTAGAACTCCACCCCATGCATTTGTCGAAGCATCTGTTTCAATTACAATATTACTAGTTCCTTGGGGAAGAGAGAGAGCGGGGAGTTGCTGCACTTTTGTTTTAATTTTCTGGACTACAACAATCAAATCTGTAGACCATTTAGGGGGATTCTTTTTCAATCTTTTTTTAAGGATATGAATATCTTCAGCTTGCCCTTTATAGAATAGTCTGATGTAGTTGAGACTTCCTAGAAATATCTGAAGCTGACCTTTTTCTAATATTTGATATGGGAAATGTGAGAACACCTTTAAGACATGTTCCTAAAGAATTAGTTGCCCTGTGTTTATCTTGAAACCGAGAAACTTGATTTCAGTCTTTCCAATTTCCATCTTGCTCTTTGAGAGAACAATACCATGCTTATAAAATAGATGATAAAATTCCTGTAAATGCTTTAAATGATCTTGCAAGATCCTAGAGCATATCAGGATATAATCTATGTAGACTAATGCCCATCTCTTTTCTCTGAAAATATCCTCCATTCTCTTCTGGAATTCAGAGGGGGCATTGTTTATTCCAAAAGGTAAGACTTTCCATCGATATTGTCCACGGGGAACAACAAAAGCAGTCTTAAACCTATATTTTTCTTCAATCCCAATTTGATAGAAACCAACTTTCAAATCAAATTTACTGAATATAGTACATCCAACAATCCATTTCAAAAGACTAGCTTTATTAGGTAATGGATACCTTATTTTCTGGAGCACTGTATTGAGAGGTTTATAATTCATAGCTAGCCTTGGCTTACCTCTCTTAATATCTGATTGTTTGTTAACAACAAAGGCTATGTAATCCCATGGAATCTTAGAGGGTTCAATTAACCCTTTTGAAAGCAACTCTTTAATTTCACTGGCACAAAATTCTCTCTCAGAGGGAGACATCAATCTAGTAAAGGCTTTCATTTCTTTATGTTTTACCAGAGGGTCAAAAGGAAGGGAAACAAAATATTTTTCTCTGGTCCAGAAAGAATTAGGGATTTATGAAGTGCAGTCTTTCTCAATCTTTTCAGTGATATTAGCAAGGGCCTTGTCCTTATGCATTTCTTCATAGGAAATGCATCTCTCAATTTTAAACAATTCTGCAATGTTTGTTTTAGACTTTGTCCTTTTCACAGGCTTTTGCATTTCGAATGAGCTTCAAAGGACAAGAAACTAGCTTTCCTTTTATGGTACATTTAAAAAACATATTAATAGTGTCAAAAGTAACAGGGCTCACTCTGTTTAGGAATTCAGAACCTAATATACAATATTCTTATATACTATCTAACCTATTCAAGGATAAAACTTCTGTACATCCTTCTATTTGAATAGAAAAGTCTGCTACTCCACCCAAAAGATGTATAGGGGTACCTTCTATAACATTTATGTGTTTTGAAGCCTTCTCCAATAGAATGAAGGGATTTCACTTCCTTTTTTTAAATTCATCTGACAACCTGAATCAACCATGCAATCTAACTTATATGGATTGAACTCCGGAGGACAAAAAGAAACTTGAATGTACATTTTAGGACCTGTGAAAAGTCCTAGGGAAGGTTTAGGGGAAAGAGCATCTTCTTTTGAATATTTATTTTCATACTCAGGGCTCTTAAGAGCTATGTCATACTGTCGGCACATCTCATCTTGAGAAGACTGATCTTTTTCTTTGAATGTTACTTCAAGCATTCTTTTCAAATCTTCAATTTCCCTTGCAAGATTCCTAAGGGAATTCTGTTTTTCTTTGATTTGCAGGCGAAGCAGATTTTCTTTATCTTTTATAAACTTCTTCTTATCCTCGTGCTCTACAAGATAGTGCTTATATAAATTTGTAGGATTTTATAATGCATGATGATAGGAAGGAGAGATTTTAACTTCTTCTGATTGCTTCTCTTTTCCTTTAAGTAATGACAGTAGCTTTTTCTTTTCTTCCTTTAATTCTCCTCTGAGAATATAATAAAAAATAGGAATCTCGGATAGTTGTTGATCAATTGTAGCTAATTGTTGTTGAGGAGATGGTTTTGTTGAAGCAGAAAACATATAACAAGAAAAATCCAAGTCTGGAGGTCCCTCACACCCCCCTAAATTTGCTTCCAAGGTGGAATCAAAGTCGGAAGAGGAAGAATCAAAACTGGAGGGAGAAAATTTATTCAGATGAATATCAGAATCATTATCACAAGAATAATCATCATTAGGGAGAAACATAATTGCTCTAGAAGGGTACTGATCTTTTTCACAAAAATAAATATCCCACCAAGCTGGATCTAGTTGTTCGAAGAAAGCCGCAAGCTTTGGTTTGGATTTATTTTGTGGACATTTGCGTTCCCAATGACCTTTATTGGACCCACAAATAAAAAAAAAATCTTTGTCTACTGGCTAGACCCTTTTCTGACATAATATTTCTTATGGAATGGGTTTCAAAAATTTTTCTTATAAGACTTGTGATTCTTATGCTTGTAGGCTTTGTCAGGATGATATCTAGGAGCACTTGTATGGAATCCTTTCTTTTTCTTCTTGTAGTGGTAGAATTCTTTTCTGAAATTCCCTCTATTGTAATCACCACAACCCCAATCAGGCATTTTTGCAACATCTTTATAAAAACTAGGGGAATACATAGAATGGTTCCTTTTGAAATCCCGACTGACTCTCTTTTCTAGGCAATGTTCTTGTCAAGTTTCCATCATAAAAGCATGGAGTTGTGCTAATGAGACTCCGTGAAGATTAATATTCTTATCTTTTAGAAATTGTTCCACAACATTTGGAACATGGCCAAGAAAACTTCTAAGATAGTGTTTCAGGTATGCTGGTTCACCAAACTTTCCTAAAGAGATAAGAAGGTTATGCATATAGCAGAAGTATTTCTCACTTTGAATTAGGTCACAAATTTTTGCAGACATGAATAAAGAATCTAGGTGCTCATAGTCTTCTTTATCGCCAGGTCCATGGAACTCTTTTCCCAAAGCATGCAGTATTTGTTGATTTGCATCATCGACATTCAAAATCTCATCTTTTGCTTCTTGTGTTAGCCACCGCCACCATTCATGTGCTAAACCGGATAATCCAGCTATCAGTTGTAAAGCTAATTGTTGACCAAAAATATTTGAATCTCATATATTTTTATATAAAACCCATTGGCCAAGAAGCTGTATGGATGACTTTATTTCTGCTCGTGATTGACATTGGATATTCAGAACAGGTTGCTCAGGCATATGTGACATCAGGTTATTCATTCCATTTATTCCAAAATGGAATTTGTGAGAAGGAGCATAAGAGGCATCTTGCATGTCTAAATCAAAAGTGGGATGAGGAGGACCTGGAAAGGAGGAAGAACCAACTTCATGGCTGACCCCTGAACTATTTTCGGTATCTTCTGTGTAAGAGGGGAATTTAAGCATAGGCATATATTTTTTAGGTAATGCCTTAGGAATTCTATGGAATTAACTTACTAATCTTTGTATTTCTTGGAACTCTTCTTCATCTTGACCAAACTTAAAATCTGGTCTTTCATCCTCATCTTGGACACTCATCATACCAAACGAGTAACTTTTAGAGTGTTGTCGTTGGTGTCCTTTTAGTGCAATATCCATTGCTTCCTGGTTGACCGAGCCAATTTTCTTTTTCAATTCTTGAGTTTTGGTCAAAATCTTACCCAAGACATTCAACCTTTTCTCTGTCTTGTCATATGCTGTATTTATTGCAGTTTTTATCTCTTCTGTATCATGTAGCAAATGATCTAGAAGTTCTAGTTTGGTTTGGGGCATTGATATCTTATCATGCTCATCCTTCATTGTTTTCTTTAACTGAATGATATCCTTGGCCATATCATCTAGATTTTTTGTTGTGAGATGTTGTTGCAAATTGCCATAGTTTGCAAGCTTTATTTCATCTGAGATAGTTTCAGATGGAATAGAATATTTATAGGGCATGAATTATTTTTTAATTTTCCCATTAGTTCAAAACTGTCTGAAGGGAACCTCTGGAAGATTTCTTCCAGAGACAAATGATCTATAACCTTTAGCAGAGGTGATTTCCATACCAGATCCATTATAAGGTAAAGATGAAAACATATAGAGACTCGGGAGCTCTCTATTCTGATTATGCTTCAATATCTGGATCATTTTCTTGCAGGATGGATAGTTTGAGTGCTGAACTTTATGTTCAGTGTCATAGACTCCAGAAAAGGATGTCTAAACTAAAGTAGAAGAAGTCGGTTCATGCCTATTTGACTTAAAGTTAGAATTATTCACAGAAGGGAACCTGAGAAGAGGAGGAGTAAAATGAGGAGTATGAGTGGGAGGATCTATCAAAAGAAATCGGGGTATTGAAAAAATACTCTATTTTATGTACATAAATATCTTGGTTCCTTAGCTCTTTATATTTCACTTCCCATTGTCTAGGGTAATTTATTCCTATCTAGTCAAAAGTAACTGGAGAATTTTGTTTATATTTATCAGTCTTAACCATCTTGTGCAGGTGCGAGATTTGATGGACCTTAGACCAAAGTGGGGTAAGAGTATCATTTCCAAAGAGGATAAGAAAACAGGCTTTGAGTTGTATGAACATGGAGCCAGAATCCATTTTAAAGTCGTGTGGTAATATATATGCTTTAAGTAAATCATAGATATAGGGATCATCAAGGCTGACATAATACTTAGGAAAAATAGTGCCAAAAAACAGGCCATTATGTAAGGGAGTGGTAAATCCTCCAATGATGGAATCATAAAAATCGATATGTCGAGTGTCTATGGCTACACACAAAGAAGAAACTGGAAGATAAGGTCGAAATAATGGACCAAGGCCAAGTTTAATTGCACCAAGATGGGCATACTTATATCCATGGGTTTTAGCCCAATCTATCTGGGACTTATCTAACAAATTAATATGCACGGGCTCATCTCTATCTATAAAAGAAACATCCACAAAGATGACTTTGATTTGAGTGTGAGTTTTATATTTCCACCATGATAACTTATAAACATCATAAGGTAAGATGGCTGGTAATTGCCAATTTGTGGAAGGATTTAAATCCTAAATATTGATTATTGAAGAAGATGTAGAAGTCTCATGATGAAAAGCGGAGCATTTTTCAGCTAAAGATACTTTTGTATTGTTGTTTGTCTGGCAGTCTAAGGTTTGGAGTGGGACAGAATCCATTGAAGGGTCCATGGAACACTTACCTTTATCGAGCAATACATGGGAAAATCGCTCACTTGGGTTCCTACAACTCTTTCTCAAATAGAAAACTGAGGATTTACGATGCCTATCCTATGGCTATGACCTCACTAGAACTCAAACACCCTTTTACCCAACCACGGGGGCTTCACAAGAAGGAAATATAATACCACATTCATTCATATTGCGTTATTAAATATTCATGAAAACCTAAAAATTATATTGCTTATATATTAAGGGGCAAAGGGTTTTTTTAATTTAATGTAATAATACAAAAATACTTTGGGGTCTTTTTAATATGGGCGGGATGACAAATATCCACCAAATGGAGATGGAGGGATCACGATCGGATGAGAAATCGGGTTGAGGCAAGGCTCGAGCTTACCAGTACACAGAGAAATCGCGTCTTGAGGCATGCTTGAGGCCAGGGGTTTCATGGTGAAGTGGGTTTCTAGTCAATCATAGTTGAGAGACAGTGGTCATTGACAACCAACTGTTACCAATAACACTCAACCAGTTGTTACCAATAGCCTTGGGAGGCTCTAAGATTTTAGGGCTTGTTATAGGCCCTCTATAGGCCTTGGGGGCTTGAATACCCAACCACTCGTGCCTATTACAGGCCTTGGGAGGTTTAGTCAGCCTCCTAGAGCTTGTTACAGGCCCTGGGGGCTTGGATACCTAGCCCACAATAGGCTTAGTTAGTGATTGGGGAACTGCAACATGCAATCTAAATGTTGTACTATGTGCATTGGCTCTAGTGACATACAAGAAGTGATCTCCTATCTCTTCATTAGACCATTAGATGTTGCAAATCATAATGATATGTGGTTGAGTAATTGCATCGTGGGTGAAGTAATGTGCATCCACAATATACATCGAAAGAAGCAAGGTGCATTGTAGAATGCATTTGGGGTCATAAGAGGGGTATCATATCAATATACTAGGTAGAAATATAAAGGGGTATAAAAAATGTTAATGAAAAAATTGATACATACAATATCTAGTGAAAATAAGAATTTTTTTAAATTGGGAAGGCATATTGGGAGGGGGTTAAAAAAAAATGATTTTGGAAGGTATTTTCCAATATTTAGTGAAATTAGGGGTATGTTTCATATGCCACGAATGAACATGCTATGATAGCGGTTTATTGAGTGAAGCCCCCGTGTACCCAACACAGAACCTTCACTTCAAAGATAAGGAAACATATATCTGACTGTAAACCGAAATGCAGAGATACACCAACTCATATAGTAGAAGATCAAAATATAAATGCTAAGACTTACAACACAAAAGGCCAACTGGTGTTGGCTCTGATACCAAAGGCCAACTCAATAATAAATGTTTGATAAGATTGATTATACGAATGATGATGCTAGAATGAGCCTCATGATGGTATACTTGACTAGTCACGAGGTGAATGGGTATGTTCCCTTTGAATTCCATTCACTTTATTATTATTGTTGTTACATGTTCTCACTCTAAGTCATTAAAATGTTAGCAACATTTGGGGATGTAGGTGTGTGGGAGGGGGTCATTTTTAACTTGAAAGAGTAAGAGAAGCTTAATTTGCATGGAGGATTTGGATATCAACCAACAAAAAGGTTGGGAGTTGGTTCGAAGAGAAATGGTGGTGTGGGACTCCACAATAATCATAAGACCCCTACACCACAATATTACTATAAAAAATTGAACATTAATTGCTTTAGGAAAGGATCTAATTAGAGGTGCAATACTTTGAGAGAATTGATTTGTATCATTTCCTAAATAATAAAACAAGCTCACCAATGAGAAAGTAGACAAGGGAGCTAGGTTGGTAGAAGAAGTTTGTGATTTAAATAAGGGGGTTAACACTTTATTTCCCAAAATATGTTTATAATAATAATGACAATACCCACTCACTCAAATACATGCCATGCCATGCAAAGTCGATGTGATAGCAAGTTATTACACTAGTTTCATTCCCCCATTCCCTTCCTTAATTCTTAGGCAAGAGTTATTAAGTATGGTATGATGACAATGTTAAGGGATGCATGTGGGTTTGTTTGGCCTACAATTTGGGCATGGAAATTTTACTAGCCATTACTCTAGTCGATGGCTCCTTCTTCAAGTGCAAGCAAATGATATTAAGTAGTTGTATTTGGTTGGGAATCAAGACTTGTCTTGGATTATTTACCTATGTTCCAAATTTCTTGACATATCTTGAGATTATGGATTTTCCAAATGTGAGTGGTGGGTGTATGGTATTTGTGTTGGAGTTTTTCTTGAAGTTCTAGATGATTTTGATTGTGAGAGGATGAAATATTTGGATGGTTTGTTGGGTGTTATCTCTTCTAGGTATTCAATGAATAAGGTGGCTTTGATGGATCATTACCACTGTAGGAGCAACTGATGTGATATGTGTGAGCTCAATAACGTAAAGTGAGGAGAAAAGGAATTGTTAAATAAAACAACAAAAGCATAATGCAACAACATGAATTGGACCATTCACTAGAATACTTGGAAAGATGAATTTGGAAAGCATATTCTAAATGAATATTATGCTAGGGAAACTTATGCAGTTGACATTGCGAAACACATGATTGAAATTTCAAAATGAGAAAAAAAGGTGGAAGCATTCATGGATATTCATCAAAGAATGCACTTGGAACTTAATAAGTAAGATCTCTACAATTGTTGATCGAAAGAATTATAGTCCACATTGTGCTTCCTCCGAGGACCGAAAGTAGTTACATCTTCCACTCCTAATGACTCTAGTCCATGTGATTAACCCTCCCTTATGGCCTTTCTTCGGCATTGAAGGACAATAAGGACATATTGTGTTCTAAAGACCTAGAATTTGTCGAATGATGTTGGAATGATGCTAGGAACATGAAAAATAATATCATTTTCAATCATTTATACATTTTGCCATGTTGTTTTTCTAGTGCACCATTAACATTTATGTCTTTGATCAAATTAACAACATTTATGTCTTTAACAAAGATATTAATTAATTATGTAGCTAAGTCAAACATCATCGTGTTCATGACAATGAAGATGCTTCAACTTTATAAATATTAAAAAAATGGTTATTGAATTTTAAGAGTGATGGCCACCTCAAGTAAGTTTTTGGTGTTCTGATTATGTTTAAACTAGTATAGATCCATCTTAGATCCAGATTTATAAAGCATGGAGAGATCTAATTTCTTGAAATGTAAATTTTTTATACATCGAGAAAAAAAATTTGATAGAACTAAATTTAAGATGAAATCAATATAATTTATTTTTTTCATTTAAACCTACATCATTTCCATTTTTTGTTTTTTAAATTAGAATGTCATGTTACATAACTTACACAATGTTAAGCATTGCAACATCTCCCCATACTCGGGGCTCTAGAGCACCTCCATAATCTTGATGCAATACATTGCTTTTGTCAAGAAATTGTAAATAAGATAGTTATAGTGATTCATGAAAGATACTGTGGACACTAGTTTTTTACTTTTTTTTTTTAGCTAGCTAGCGATCATTTTCTTTCATTTAATATAATAGCAAGAATTTTTTTTTTCTTTTGAAAAAAGATAATTCTCCACCCACCAATGCAGCCATGAGTGTTGATGTATTCTCTCAAAATCATATCCTCCTGAACTGTCCAAGCCCCACGGTTGAGGCCACCGTTCGCTTTAGAGCAACAAGGATTTATACCCATTCTTAGTCTTCTGGGATGGATCGAATAAATTTGTCTCAGTTGTGATTCTAATGAATGGACGCAGCCTCAGAGCTATGCATTTCAATCTATCTATAAAAACATGTTCAGACACCATTCAAAATAAATATTTATATTGTATGATATGACACGCGTAGTAGGTAGCGCAGGTTAGTCGGTGCAGTCTTCCCTGTTATAAAGCTATTCAAGGATAAAGCTTCTGTACATCCTTCTATTTGAATAGAAAAGTCTGCTACTCTACCCAAAAGATGTATAGGGGTACCTTCTATAACATTTATGTGTTTTGAAGCCTTCTCCAATAGAATGAAGGGATTCACTTCCTTTTTTTAAATTCATCTGACAACCTGAATCAACCATGCAATCTAACTTATATGGATTGAACTCCGGAGGACAAAAAGAAACTTGAATGTACATTTTAGGACCTGTGAAAAGTCCTAGGGAAGGTTCAGGGGAAAGAGCATCTTCTTTTGAATATTTATTTTCATGCTCAGGGCTCTTAAGAGCTATGTCATACTGTCGGCACATCTCATCTTGAGAAGACTGATCTTTTTCTTTGAATGTTACTTCAAGCATTCTTTTCAAATCTTCAATTTCCCTTGCAAGATTCCTAAGGGAATTCTGTTTTTCTTTGATTTGCAGGCGAAGCAGATTTTCTTTATCTTTTATAAACTTCTTCTTATCCTCGTGCTCTACAAGATAGTGCTTATATAAATTTGTAGGATTTTATAATGCATGATGATAGGAAGGAGAGATTTTAACTTCTTCTGATTGCTTCTCTTTTCCTTTAAGTAATGACAGTAGCTTTTTCTTTTCTTCCTTTAATTCTCCTCTGAGAATATAATAAAAAATAGGAATCTCGGATAGTTGTTGATCAATTGTAGCTAATTGTTGTTGAGGAGATGGTTTTGTTGAAGCAGAAAACATATAACAAGAAAAATCCAAGTCTGGAGGTCCCTCACACCCCCCTAAATTTGCTTCCAAGGTGGAATCAAAGTCGGAAGAGGAAGAATCAAAACTGGAGGGAGAAAATTTATTCAGATGAATATCAGAATCATTATCACAAGAATAATCATCATTAGGGAGAAACATAATTGCTCTAGAAGGGTACTGATCTTTTTCACAAAAATAAATATCCCACCAAGCTGGATCTAGTTGTTCGAAGAAAGCCGCAAGCTTTGGTTTGGATTTATTTTGTGGACATTTGCGTTCCCAATGACCTTTATTGGACCCACAAATAAAAAAAAAATCTTTGTCTACTGGCTAGACCCTTTTCTGACATAATATTTCTTATGGAATGGGTTTCAAAAATTTTTCTTATAAGACTTGTGATTCTTATGCTTGTAGGCTTTGTCAGGATGATATCTAGGAGCACTTGTATGGAATCCTTTCTTTTTCTTCTTGTAGTGGTAGAATTCTTTTCTGAAATTCCCTCTATTGTAATCACCACAACCCCAATCAGGCATTTTTGCAACATCTTTATAAAAACTAGGGGAATACATAGAATGGTTCCTTTTGAAATCCCGACTGACTCTCTTTTCTAGGCAATGTTCTTGTCAAGTTTCCATCATAAAAGCATGGAGTTGTGCTAATGAGACTCCGTGAAGATTAATATTCTTATCTTTTAGAAATTGTTCCACAACATTTGGAACATGACCAGGAAAACTTCTAAGATAGTGTTTCAGGTATGCTGGTTCACCAAACTTTCCTAAAGAGATAAGAAGGTTATGCATATAGCAGAAGTATTTCTCACTTTGAATTAGGTCACAAATTTTTGCAGACATGAATAAAGAATCTAGGTGCTCATAGTCTTCTTTATCGCCAGGTCCATGGAACTCTTTTCCCAAAGCATGCAGTATTTGTTGATCTGCATCATCGACATTCAAAATCTCATCTTTTGCTTCTTGTGTTAGCCACCGCCACCATTCATGTGCTAAACCGGATAATCCAGCTATCAGTTGTAAAGCTAATTGTTGACCAAAAATATTTGAATCTCATATATTTTTATATAAAACCCATTGGCCAAGAAGCTGTATGGATGACTTTATTTCTGCTCGTGATTGACATTGGATATTCAGAACAGGTTGCTCAGGCATATGTGACATCAGGTTATTCATTCCATTTATTCCAAAATGGAATTTGTGAGAAGGAGCATAAGAGGCATCTTGCATGTCTAAATCAAAAGTGGGATGAGGAGGACCTGGAAAGGAGGAAGAACCAACTTCATGGCTGACCCCTGAACTATTGTCGGTATCTTCTGTGTAAGAGGGGAATTTAAGCATAGGCATATATTTTTTAGGTAATGCCTTAGGAATTCTATGGAATTAACTTACTAATCTTTGTATTTCTTGGAACTCTTCTTCATCTTGACCAAACTTAAAATCTGGTCTTTCATCCTCATCTTGGACACTCATCATACCAAACGAGTAACTTTTAGAGTGTTGTCGTTGGTGTCCTTTTAGTGCAATATCCATTGCTTCCTGGTTGACCGAGCCAATTTTCTTTTTCAATTCTTGAGTTTTGGTCAAAATCTTACCCAAGACATTCAACCTTTTCTCTGTCTTGTCATATGCTGTATTTATTGCAGTTTTTATCTCTTCTGTATCATGTAGCAAATGATCTAGAAGTTCTAGTTTGGTTTGGGGCATTGATATCTTATCATGCTCATCCTTCATTGTTTTCTTTAACTGAATGATATCCTTGGCCATATCATCTAGATTTTTTGTTGTGAGATGTTGTTGCAAATTGCCATAGTTTGCAAGCTTTATTTCATCTGAGATAGTTTCAGATGGAATAGAATATTTATAGGGCATGAATTATTTTTTAATTTTCCCATTAGTTCAAAACTGTCTGAAGGGAACCTCTGGAAGATTTCTTCCAGAGACAAATGATCTATAACCTTTAGCAGAGGTGATTTCCATACCAGATCCATTATAAGGTAAAGATGAAAACATATAGAGACTCGGGAGCTCTCTATTCTGATTATGCTTCAATATCTGGATCATTTTCTTGCAGGATGGATAGTTTGAGTGCTGAACTTTATGTTCAGTGTCATAGACTCCAGAAAAGGATGTCTAAACTAAAGTAGAAGAAGTCGGTTCATGCCTATTTGACTTAAAGTTAGAATTATTCACAGAAGGGAACCTGAGAAGAGGAGGAGTAAAATGAGGAGTATGAGTGGGAGGATCTATCAAAAGAAATCGGGGTATTGAAAAAATACTCTATTTTATGTACATAAATATCTTGGTTCCTTAGCTCTTTATATTTCACTTCCCATTGTCTAGGGTAATTTATTCCTATCTAGTCAAAAGTAACTGGAGAATTTTGTTTATATTTATCAGTCTTAACCATCTTGTGCAGGTGCGAGATTTGATGGACCTTAGACCAAAGTGGGGTAAGAGTATCATTTCCAAAGAGGATAAGAAAACAGGCTTTGAGTTGTATGAACTTGGAGCCAGAATCCATTTTAAAGTCGTGTGGTAATATATATGCTTTAAGTAAATCATAGATATAGGGATCATCAAGGCTGACATAATACTTAGGAAAAATAGTGCCAAAAAACAGGCCATTATGTAAGGGAGTGGTAAATCCTCCAATGATGGAATCATAAAAATCGATATGTCGAGTGTCTATGGCTACACACAAAGAAGAAACTGGAAGATAAGGTCGAAATAATGGACCAAGGCCAAGTTTAATTGCACCAAGATGGGCATACTTATATCCATGGGTTTTAGCCCAATCTATCTGGGACTTATCTAACAAATTAATATGCACGGGCTCATCTCTATCTATAAAAGAAACATCCACAAAGATGACTTTGATTTGAGTGTGAGTTTTATATTTCCACCATGATAACTTATAAACATCATAAGGTAAGATGGCTGGTAATTGCCAATTTGTGGAAGGATTTAAATCCTAAATATTGATTATTGAAGAAGATGTAGAAGTCTCATGATGAAAAGCGGAGCATTTTTCAGCTAAAGATACTTTTGTATTGTTGTTTGTCTGGCAGTCTAAGGTTTGGAGTGGGACAGAATCCATTGAAGGGTCCATGGAACACTTACCTTTATCGAGCAGTACATGGGAAAATCGCTCACTTGGGTTCCTACAACTCTTTCTCAAATAGAAAACTGAGGATTTACGATGCCTATCCTATGGCTATGACCTCACTAGAACTCAAACACCCTTTTACCCAACCACGGGGGCTTCACAAGAAGGAAATATAATACCACATTCATTCATATTGCGTTATTAAATATTCATGAAAACCTAAAAATTATATTGCTTATATATTAAGGGGCAAAGGGTTTTTTTAATTTAATGTAATAATACAAAAATACTTTGGGGTCTTTTTAATATGGGCGGGATGACAAATATCCACCAAATGGAGATGGAGGGATCACGATCGGATGAGAAATCGGGTTGAGGCAAGGCTCGAGCTTACCAGTACACAGAGAAATCGCGTCTTGAGGCATGCTTGAGGCCAGGGGTTTCATGGTGAAGTGGGTTTCTAGTCAATCATAGTTGAGAGACAGTGGTCATTGACAACCAACTGTTACCAATAACACTCAGCCAGTTGTTACCAATAGCCTTGGGAGGCTCTAAGCTTTTAGGGCTTGTTATAGGCCCTCTATAGGCCTTGGGGGCTTGAATACCCAACCACTCGTGCCTATTACAGGCCTTGGGAGGTTTAGTCAGCCTCCTAGAGCTTGTTACAGGCCCTGGGGGCTTGGATACCTAGCCCACAATAGGCTTAGTTAGTGATTGGGGAACTGCAACATGCAATCTAAATGTTGTACTATGTGCATTGGCTCTAGTGACATACAAGAAGTGATCTCCTATCTCTTCATTAGACCATTAGATGTTGCAAATCATAATGATATGTGGTTGAGTAATTGCATCGTGGGTGAAGTAATGTGCATCCACAATATACATCGAAAGAAGCAAGGTGCATTGTAGAATGCATTTGGGGTCATAAGAGGGGTATCATATCAATATACTAGGTAGAAATATAAAGGGGTATAAAAAATGTTAATGAAAAAATTGATACATACAATATCTAGTGAAAATAAGGATTTTTTTAAATTGGGAAGGCATATTGGGAGGGGATTAAAAAAAATGATTTTGGAAGGTATTTTCCAATATTTAGTGAAATTATGGGTATTGTTTCATATGCCACGAACGAACATGCTATGATAGCGGTTTATTAAGTGAAGCCCCCGTGTACCCAACACAGAACCTTCACTTCAAAGATAAGGAAACATATATCCGACTGTAAACCGAAATGCAGAGATACATCAACTCATATAGTAGAAGATCAAAATATAAATGCTAAGACTTACAACACAAAAGGCCAACTGGTGTTGGCTCTGATACCAAAGGCCAACTCAATAATAAATGTTTGATAAGATTGATTATACGAATGATGATGCTAGAATGAGCCTCATGATGGTATACTTGACTAGTCACGAGGTGAATGGGTATGTTCCCTTTGAATTCCATTCACTTTATTATTATTGTTGTTACATGTTCTCACTCTAAGTCATTAAAATGTTAGCAACATTCGGGGGTGTAGGTGTGTGGGAGGGGGTCATTTTTTAACTTGAAAGAATAAGAGAAGCTTAATTTGCATTTTGGATTTGGATATCAACCAACAAAAAGGTTGGGAGCAATATCTCTATACAAAGGTATTTCAATCTTAAAATATAAAGGGTTGGTTCGAAGAGCATGGTGGTGTGGGACTCCACAATAATCATAAGACCCCTACACCACAATATTACTATAAAAAATTGAACATTAATTGTTTAGGAAAGGATCTAATTAGAGGTCCAATACTTTGAGAGAATTGTTTTGTATCATTTCCTAAATAATAAAACAAGCTCACCAATGAGCAAGTAGACAAGGGAGCTAGGTTGGTAGAAGAAGTTTGTGATTTAAATAAGGGGGTTAACACTTTATTTCCCAAAATATGTTTATAATAATAATGACAATACCCACTCACTCAAATACATGCCATGCCATGCAAAGTCGATGTGATAGCAAGTTATTACACTAGTTTCATTCCCCCATTCCCTTCCTTAATTCTTAGGCAAGAGTTATTAAGTATGGTACGATGACAATGTTAAGGGATGCATGTGGGTTTGTTTGGCCTACAATTTGGGCATGGAAATTTTACTAGCCATTACTCTAGTCGATGGCTCCTTCTTCAAGTGCAAGCAAATGATAAGTAGTTGTATTTGGTTGGGAATCAAGACTTGTCTTGGATTATTTACGTATGTTCCAAATTTCTTGACATATCTTGAGATTATGGATTTTCCAAATGTGAGTGGTGGGTGTATGGTATTTGTGTTGGAGTTTTTCTTGAAGTTCTAGATGATTTTGATTGTGAGAGGATGAAATATTTGGATAGTTTGTTGGGTGTTATCTCTTCTAGGTATTCAATGAATAAGGTGGCTTCGATGGATCATTACCACTATAGGAGCAACTGATGTGATATGTGTGAGCTCAGTGACATAAAGTGAGGAGAAAAGGAATTGTTAAATAAAACAACAAAAGCATAATGCAACAACATGAATTGGACCATTCGCTAGAATACTTGGAAAGATGAATTTGGAAAGCATATTCTAAAGGAATATTATGCTAGGGAAACTTATGTAGTTGACATTGCGAAACACATGATTGAAATTTCAAAATGAGAAAAAAAGGTGGAAGCATTCATGGATATTCATCAAAGAATACACTTGGAACTTAATAAGTAAGATCTCTACAATTGTTGATCGAAAGAATTATAGTCCACATTGTGCTTCCTCCGAGGACCGAAAGTAGTTACATCTTCCCCTCCTAATGACTCTAGTCCATGTGATTAACCTTCCCTTATGGCCTTTTTTCGGCATTGAAGGACAATAAGGACATATTGTGTTCTCAAGGCCTAGAATTTGTCGAATGATGCTAGGAACATGAAACATAATATCATTTTCAATCATTTATACATTTTGCCATGTTGTTTTTCTAGTGCACCATTAACATTTATGTCTTTGATCAAATTAACAACATTTATGTCTTTAACAAAGATATTAATTAATTATGTAGCTAAGTCAAACATCATCGTGTTCATGACAATGAAGATGCTTAAACTTTATAAATATTAAAAAAATGGTTATTGAATTTTAAGGGTGATGGGCAACTCAAGTAAGTTTTTGGTGTTCTGATTATGTTTAAACTAGTATAGATCCATCTTAGATCCAGATTTATAAAGCATGGAGGGATCTAATTTCTTGAAGTGTAAATTTTTTATACATCGAGAAAAAAAATTTGATAGAACTAAATTTAAGATGAAATCAATATAATTTATTTATTTTCATTTAAACCTACATTATTTGCATTTTTTATTTTTTAAATTAGAATGTCATGTTACATAACTTACACAATGTTAAGCATTGCAACATCTCCCCATACTGGGAGCTTTAGAGCACCTCCATACTCTTGATGCAATACATTGCTTTTGTCAAGAAATTGTAAATAAGATAGTTATAGTGATTCATGAAAGATAATGTGGACACTAGTTTTTTACTTTTTTTTTGCTAGCTAGCGATCATTTTCTTTCATTTAATATAATAGCAAGAATTTTTTTTTTCTTTTGAAAAAAGATAATTCTCCAACCACCAATGCAGCCATGAGTGTTGATGTATTCTCTCAAAATCATATCCTCCTGAACTGTCCAAGCCCCACGGTTGAGGCCACCGTTCGCTTTAGAGCAACAAGGATTTATACCCATTCTTAGTCTTCTGGGATGGATCGAATAAATTTGTCTCAGTTGTGATTCTAACGAATGGACGCAGCCTCAGAGCTATGCATTTCAATCTATCTATAAAAACATGTTCAGACACCATTCAAAATAAATATTTATATTGTATGATATGACACGCGTAGTAGGTAGCGCAGGTTAGTCGGTGTAGTCTTCCCTGTTATAAAATAGCTTATTTTCAGGACGTTGCAGTTCTGCCACCATAGCTTTTTCCAGGATTTGGTATCATATATTGGTTTAATCAGAGGGTCACGAAACCTTTTTCAGTCCAATCTGTCCAAAGTTTTAGGTGGATCCTATGTATCCCAAGTGTCACTTCAATCTACAAAACTGTTTACAGAAATTTCTCTGTTCAATTTTCTTTGTGTCACATGTGCGACGTCCAACATCATTGGTTAGGCCATCTTACCAAAACTTCTGCTTCAAAATTTCTATTTTAGTGACAGGCCACACGCAGCCAGCAATAAAATGACAGTGCATGTCATTTTAAAGCCTTTTGTATTCAAACTCTCTTGTGATGGTCATACCTGTACAAATATTTAAATATTATTATGACTTCTAGAATGTATTAAGTAAGGAAGGCCTTGCATTAACATATTATTATTAATATTTCCGTAAGTTGGTAAATCTCTACACCAATGGAAAATCTTCAGTTTTGCAAATTATACATTATTTCCATCTTCTCTTATAAATAATTTTTTATTGGACCCTCCGAATTTCAATTAGCTTTGCTGAGAGAAAGTTGTACAAAGCCTTCTTTTCATCTTCATGATAGTAAAGATGGAATATACTTTATATACATTTAAATGATGGAATATACTTTATATACATTTAAATGGGGGAGAATTGAACCATATTTAACATCACTATGTATATTGGAGTGAAAATAGTTTCATCGTCATACATGTAAAGGTTTTAAAATCATTTGGTAATAATGGATTTCTATATTGGAGTGAAAATAGTTTGATAATCATTTAAAGGTTTTAAAATATTAGATTTTAACAAAACATAATATAGGTGGTTAATTAAAGCGATATTTTTAGATTATTGTGTTATAGATAAGTTAAAAAACTAAAAATTACATTACTAAAAAGTTTGGATGTGTCAACTTAAACAGGGTGTTGTTGAGCCTTTCTAGAAAAAATTCACTGTGTGGAAAGTTAAAGATGTTGAGTGAAACCTCCACTCATCATCAAGATTTATTGGTGATCTTTCTTATTTTATATCAGAATCGTAAAAACAATTTATAATTATGATTTAGAATATACCTGCATCTTATTGAACACTTTTTGTGGTCTAAAGCAAAATTTCAAATGAATAGTCACATTTGCAAATTTTCTATGTCATTATGAGACCTTACCAAGCCTGCCTATATGGAGATTTCCAATTGTCATGCAAATGAATCTATGGAAAATGAAAGGTGAATGTATAGCATTCACTATTGTTGAGTGTGAAGAAACTATTGAATTCTTGTGAAAATCCAATCATTGAATGCAGGTACATATAATTGAACATAATCCTTTGTGGGAGAGTTCGATATTTATCTAAAGCATATCAAGAGATGTTAAGTGATAATCAACAAATAATGTAGATTTTTAGCTTGTTGGCACTCAGAGTGAGATTTGTATGAGGATTACATAGTTTCAAAGTGAACAATGTTTTCAATGATTTCATCATAGACATCACCTATATTGTAGCTACCCAACTACACATAGTAACCCGAATTTGAGATTGATTTTGTTTTGAGATCATTTGTTCGTAACCTTGTTTGGGCTTAAAGCATATCTATATTAATATAGTCCACCTAACTCTATTATATTTCTTCTAAATTTGTTTAGGTATTTATTAGATGGATCACCCTTTTTCTTGGGTGTCAATTAAAGTCGAAAATGCTTCGAAAGATTTTTACATGCCACAAGCAATGAAGATGCATTTCCTACTCATTAAGATTCATACTCAAATTTAAGAGGTGATTCATGTTCATGAAGAGTTCATGATGGGTGTGAAGAATTGTTTCATATTCATGAAGAGTTTCATGCTTAATTATGTATTTTTGGAAAAATAATAATTATTTATATTTCCTAGTATTAAAAATAAAAAGAGAAGGATAAATAATTTAAACATAAGCTAAACTATGCATTGGACTTAATTATATGATTGTGTGTTCAAACCATATTTACGAAGTGTGAATTTTAATTCTTTAACCATTTTCATTTAAAATAATAATATTGATAGGTTATGACCACTATGGTTATAACTAGAAAAAAAAAGTACTTGTTCTTTATTAACATTTAGGACAATTACAAGTGATACTAACACAAGAAAAAAAAGAAACTAGAAAAGTAGATGTACAATATTTTCACAATGATCAACCATTAGTATATATGCATTAATAAAACTTAAGAGTCATACAATTTTCATTTCATGAAGCTAGGAATAATTACTTGTACATTTTATTTTAAGTAAAAATTTAAATTTCAAATCAAATTTAATTGAACAAGCAACAATCATGCATAGAAACACTATGGTCGATGCCTCTCAACAAACTAAAACACTTATTATTATGAACCAAAATCTTAACAAAAATATTTAACTACATTAATTAACAATCTACCAACAATATCGAATTTTCAACTTTCACAAATGCCAATTGCATTGAATTATATTTCATATTGCACCAAACTATTCACTAGCAATATCAAATTATTGTTTTTTTGTAATTTTTGGTCGAATTTGGTTGTAATTTAATAATTGTGTTTCAAACACCTAATACCACTTGCATGTGTTCTTTGGCATGTAAACAAAGCTCATATTTTTATACTTGGTGCATTCAAACTTGTAATATTGTTTACATGTGCTCATTGATATGCAAATAAATAGTATTGGAGTGCAGGAATTTTCCCATGCTTTTACCCATCACATTAAGTTCCAAACTTGTCCAACAATGCATCATCTTGTTATCAAATGCATCATTTTTGTTTTCAGCATCATTTTTGTTTTCAAATGGAAGTATTTAATAAACATCTCAAGTTGTCATGATCCTTTTGTACCCTACAACTAGTGGACAATGTTGAAATTTTGAATTGTAAGTAATGGATAAATTATAAATTAGAATCATTCAATATTGTTGTTGTCTTAATTAAGAATGAGTTTTCAATGTACTAGAACAAATATGTCTTACATAAAAGAATATAGCTATCATTTTATGGCATTTCTGTTTTACATCATTTTATTTTTTTTCCATGAGTAATCCTCAACAATTCCAATTCTCTAACTAATATGTACCAATTTAATACAATGCAAGTAGAAGCAATTTTCTCATGTTTTTACCCATTACATTTGTTCCAAACATATCTAATGATACATACAAGAGCACATTTTCTTTAAATGATAATCTCCATCCAAAATCTCACTTCTAATGAACTTCCTTTGTAGTTTTCGAGTGAATGTTTTCCATTCATCTACCCATCTACTAAGGAAGAGACTAAGAGTAATAGTATATCATCCTTCTATACTTGATACCAAAGATTAGTAGAACTTAAATCTAGTGGAAATTTATGTTAGTAAGTTATATACATGGTATTGAGTGATTTGATCCATGTTTATGAAATTATCTGTAATAATAGATGATGTAATTTATTATTATTATCATGCAATTATTTAATGATGTCAGAGAATATTTATTTCACGCACACACACATGAAAACCTCATGGAAAAACCTATGAGTACTTCCTAATGATCCATGGATGATAATGGGGTAAATATTCAAGCCTACTTATGGATCATAACTCCAAGGGGATCAAAAAAGTCAAACCCATGACCTCCCCAATTTTGAAGGAGATATCTCACGATTTGGTTGATGGCCACTTGATTTAACTCTAAAGGATTATATATATATGAGTACTTCCTAATGATCCATGGATGATAAATGGGTAACTCCTCAAGCCTAATTATGGATCCTAACCCCAAGGGGATCAAAAAGTCAAACCCATGACCTCCCCAATTTTGAAGGAGATATCTCACCTTTGGTTGATGACCACTTGAATTAACCCTCAATACTTATATATAGAGAGAGAGCAAGAGAGATAAAATCATTGTCTCATTCTTAAAAACATAAGTGCCTTATGAAGTCTATTGAAATATAGGCACCAAATCCTACACCTCCCATCTATGAGATGGTTAGATTCATCCACCAACTTTCATCTACACAAAACCTATAGATGTGTACATGCAGATTGAAATATATTCATGCATTTAATGAACCACACATTAGATCTGAATAAATTTATCCCTGTAATAAACCCAATTTATGACATCTATATTTATTTTTTTATTTGCAATTGTCCTTTCAACCATTACTATTCTTACCATGAAAATAGAGTTAAGATCCTTCTATCTACAAAGTTGTGCTTATACTACATCTTATCTACTAGAGGTTTAAAACAAAACCAAGTTACAACATACCCTTAAGTTTTGCAAACACAACTTTATGTAATCACATTGTTATGTTTAATCCTTTATAATTTGAGGTATGCTCCATATCATATGTTATAACAAAAAACACTTGAAAATTTTGCTTTAGTCCCTAAGTAAGGTCATAACAAGGTCTTGTTGTGGCAGAACTATCTTGAACTATAGGCAAGTGGAAAAAATAAAAAAAAGTGTACGCTGGGCTCTTATCCGTACACTTGGCAAGGTCTTGTTTGACTCTCTTCCAAAGCTTGTTTTCTCGAATGCGATTATGTTATCTATGGAACGATAAAGCGTGTTCAGCTCTAAAAACTGGCATTATATCTAGTAATGCGTAGCCTAAAAAATTATGAATCTTGTTACCTGATTAGTTGTTATCTAGTAATGCGTAGCCTAGTAATTGTTAGACTTATTTTGATTTTTACATATATCAAATGTATATACAGCCTTTCGGATCTATTTTGAACGTTATTTTGATAATATGTAATTATGTATAAAATCGCTTCTCAACTTTGTTAGAGTTATTTTGATTTTACAAAACAATAACCCTATCTATTTTGTGTTACTTTTAACTTACCCCATACTATAAGAAAATAACCTCAGAAGAAAATCATACGGTTAGGGTTTAGCATCCATCTATCTTTGAGGAAGAAATAATAACATCTATTTACTGACATTTCTATATCAACGACAAATCCTGCGTGATAATTCTTTTGTAAAATTGAAATAAGAAATATCACTCTGCAATTCTCCTTCTGGTTCCACCTGTATCAAGTTCTAATTAATAGTATGAGTAGCGTCATGAACATATATTTTCAAAAGAGATATATGAAAAACATTATGAACTTTCATTGTGGAAGGAAGTGCAAGCTGATACGATACTGGCCCTATATTGGCTAATACTTTGAAAGGCCCACAAAAACTTGGGGTTAGTTTTGAATATCTTCCCAAACTAATAGAACTTTTCCTAGGTTTAACTTTTAAATAAACATGATCTCCAACATTGAACTCCCTTTGAATTATTTTTAGATAAGTGTGTCTCTTTTGCTGATCTTGAGCCACCTTGAGATTTTGTTGTACCTGTTTTACAATCTTCTCCATTTCCTTTAACATGCTAGGTCCTACAACCATTCTATCAATAGGATTTCCCCATGAGATATGGGTATTGCATTTCCTACCATATAATACTTCAAAAGGACTCATCTTTGTTGATGATTGGTAACCGTTATTATACGCTAACTTTAATAAGTGTAAATAGTCTTCCCACTTAGTAGTTTTATCCATGGCGTACAATATTAACATATCTTCTAAAACTTGATTTCTTCGTTTAGTCTTCCCATCTATTTGATGATGATAGGTAGTGCTGAAATTTAATTGTGTATCAAGTCCTTTGAATAAACTTTTCCAAAAATTCCTTGTAAACTTAGCATCCCTATCAGAAAGAACAACTTAGGAAGACCATGTAAACGAAAAATTTCTTTCATGAATATATCCACACTATTTACTGCCTTATAAGTTGACTTAACAGGAATAAAATGGGAAGCTTTGCTCAGTTTATCAACAACTACTATAATGGAATCATGTTGTTTGGTATTTTTACGCAAACCCATTATAAAATCTATACTTATAACCTCCCATTTCCATTCCAAAATGGGAAGAGGTTGAATTAAACCTGTTGGATGTTGGTGTTCTATTTTTTCTTGTTGACATTCAAGACATTTGGCCATATATTTTGTCATTTCATGTTTGGCCAATAAAACTCCTTCCTTATCATAGTGATAATATTTTGATAGCTTGGGTGCCCAAAATATGGTTTTTTGTGCAATTCTGATAAAATCAGCAGCTTAATATCTTTGAAATTTGGAATATACAACCTATTTTTAAACAGAATTAGACCTTAATTTCCTAATCTAAAATCTGCCATACTTTTTTTCTGCTACATTATTTTTCAATTTTCCTTGATAATTTGATATTCTACATCATTTTCAGCTGCATTAATAACTTTTGTCTACAAATCTGATTTGTAATTTCTAGAAGCAGTGGTAAAAATCAGATTTGCATGCCTACTTAAAGGATCCACAATTTTCTTTTCTTTTCTTTTTATATGCTTAATTTCAAATCATATTCGCTTAAGAAAGCTAACCATCTTGCCTGAAGTGTGTTTAAGTTTTGCTAATCAAACAAGTATTTCAAACTTATATTATCTGACATTAACAGAAACCTTCTTCCAATAAGACAATGCCTCCATATTTTGAGTGCATGTATTATAGTTTCCAACTCCCAATCATGAGTGGTGTAATTCCTTTCGTGATCTTTTAGTTTCCTTGACTCATAACTGACGACATAGTCATATTGAAGCAATACTCCTCCCATTCCTTCCTTACGAGCATCTCTGCACACTACAAAATCCTTGAGCGGATCTGCTATCTTCAAAATAGGTGTTATGGTGAGGAGGTGCTTGAGATTATCAAAACTTTCTTGACATTTGTCAAACCAAATAAATTTAGTTCCTTTCTTTTGAAGTGATGTTATGGGGTAAGTTATTTTGGAGAATCCATCGATAAATCTCCGGTAGTAACCAGTTATACCCATGAATGAACCGGTGTCTGATACATCTTTAGGAACATGCCATCCCGTAATATCTTTAATTTTATTTGGATCAACAACTACCCCTTCCTTGGATATAACATGACCCAAGTAATGAACATTTTCTTGATAAAAATCACACTTAATAAATTTTGTGAATATTTGTTGTTCTCTTAAGGTTTGTAACACAATTCTTAAATGTTCTTTATGTTCTTTATCGTTCTTAGAATAAATAAGGATATCGTCAATGAAGATCAAAACAAATTTTTCTAAGTATAAATACTAAAAATACTATTCATTAAACACATGGACAAGGATGGGGCATTAGTCAACCCAAAGGGCATGACAACAAACTCATAATGCCCATACCGTGTTTGAAAATCATTTTTATAAATGTCTTCATCTTTGATTCGTACTTGATGGTATCCATATCGTAAATTGATCTTAGAGAATATTGTCGCGCCTCTGACTTGATCAAAGAGTTCGTCAATTTGGAGCAATAGATACTGGTTTTTCATTGTCATTTTATTTAGTTGCCAGTAATCTATACACGGCCTTAAAGACCCATCCTTCTTCCTTACAAAAATCACTGGTGCTCCCCATGGAGACACACTAGGTCTAATATATTTCTTTTCAAGGAATTATTGTAATTGCATCTTTATTAGGTTAATTCAATGGTGTTCATCATGTAAGGCACTTTAGAGGTTGGTACAGAACTAGGCATTAATTTTATAGTAAAATCAATATTTCTTTTCGGAGGTAGACCTGGAATTTGTTTTGGAAATGCATCCTTAAATTCTTGCAGTAACAAAAAATATTCTAAGTTAGGTTTATGCTTCTCATCATCATTATCAATCAAATGAACAACAAATAGTTTACACCCTTTTCTTGCACACTTTTTCAATTGTAAGGCTAAAATTTCACATATTGTGACATCTCTATATATTCCTTTCACAGGATGTTTATTATTCATTTCATACACATGTAAAAGTTTTGTGATAAAAATCTAGAATGACTTTATGTTTTTCTAACCAGTCCATACCAATCAGAATATTGTAAGATCCTAAGGGTAAAATATTGAGTTTTGCTAAAGTTTGAAAATATTTCATGAAAAGCTTGCAGTTTTCAATGTAATTACTTGCCTTCTTTTTCGTTCCAGTGACCAATTGCACTAACCAAGCTTTTCAAACTTTTCTTTCTTAAATTTCATAGCCTTTGCTAAAGTAGGTGATATATAACTCAAATTTGCTTGAGGATCTATTAGAATTAAAACAATTTGGTCAAGTAACTTACCTCAGTTCGATCTCCACCATGGATGATTGATGATCCGCTGAATGATTGTTCAAAGCTGCATTGATCCTTGGAATGTTTTTGGCCACTTCCCTACCTTAGTTCGATCTCCACCATGGATGATTGATGATATGTTGAACGATTGTCCAAAGTTGCATTGAATATCTTTGGAATGTTTTTGGCCACTTCCCCCATCATTGTAGCATCTTGGTCTGTATGAATATTCCCGTTGTACTTCTTCTATGGGAAATCCCCGTAAAAGTGACTTTCCCCACAACCCAAGCACTTTAAAGGTTCTCTAACAGTATTGTCATTCTTTTTTAATCAAACAGATTTATCTTTTTTATCAAAATGATAGGCTTGTTTATTTTTAAAATGTATTCCATGGAAATTCTTTTGTTCTCCTCTAAAAGGTTTAAAATTTTCTTTCTTGGGTCATACTTTTCCTTTCTTGGCCAAGTTTTAGACTGTTCATTTTTGTTTCTAGATTGTTCCAAAGCTAATTTGGATTTACGCATTGCTTCATCCAGTGTTCTTGGATTGTCAAACTTGATCCTATCTTGATGGGAAATAGGAAAATAACTTAAGAAACATTGTACTTTTAGTTTTTCTTCCGTTAAGTAGGGTACATATCTTAATAAGGCAAAAAATTTATTGCAGAAATCATTCATGTTCATTTCACCCAGTTTTAGTTCATAAAACTCTAAATTTCATTTCCTTCATAATATTGTTCTGATAAGTATTACTTTTTAAAATATTTCTTAAAAAAATCCCAGCTTATTTTCCCCTCACTAATGTTTTTTGGTATTTTAATATCTTTCCACCAAATATATGCTTTACCCGTTAGATTATAAATAGACATTTTTGCTTTTATATTTCCAGAATAATCGTAATTCTGGAAATACTTATGCATTATAGATATCCAAGCTTCAACTTCTTCTCTAGTTTTCACTTCCTCGTCAAACATAGGAAGTTTAATTTTCTTGAATTTGCGAGTAATTTCATTTTTATATTTCCTATTTTTCTTTCTTCTATGTCGACCACCATCACTACCACTACTAAAATCTCCTGAATTTGATTCTTTACTAGAAGAGCTATTACTTTCAGATTCTGATTCAGAAGAGGAGGTTTTATAATTCCTTATTTTTCTTTTAGATATTTTACTCTTTTTATTACTCGGTCTATCCATTAAGCTTATTTGTTTAAGTTTCTAACAATTGTTTTTAACAAATATACATTTAACTCTTCTTGAGTCCTAAAAATGTGTTAATTCTTAGTTTTAAAATTATGAAACTCTTCTTGTAATTCCATTATGTTATGTAGAATTACATACTGTCCTCTTGTTCTTTCATTTAAATCAACCCATATATTTTCTTCAGGTATTTCTTCCCCATGGGGTCATGGACCTTCATGAGATGGTTCTTCTCAGTTCTTCTGCCATTTAAACCTGCGAAAAAAATTAAAATTTTCTTCCTATGTGTAAGAAGAAATTTTGCCACAACAATTATGTTAGTTTCAACTATTGGAAAAAAATTGTGTGTTGGCCCCAAGTCAGGCGAGTGTTGAAACCTAGTACTCTGATACCATGTTATATCATATTGTAATAAACCCACTTTTTGACACACACACACACACACACACACACACACACACACACACACACACACACACACACACATATATATATATATATATTTTAAGTAGTTTTCCTTTCGACCATTACTATTCTTACCATGAAAATAGAGTTAAGAGTCTTCTATCTACAAATTTGTACTTATACTACATCTTATCTACTAGGGGTTTTATTAAAACCAAGGTACAACATACCCTTAAGTTTTGCAAACAAAACTTTATCTAATCACAGTGTTATGTTTAATCCTTTATAATTCAAGGTATGCTCCATATCATATGTTATACAAAGAACACTTGAAAGCTTTAGTCCATAAGAGAGGTCATAACAAGATCTTATTGTGGAAGAACTATCTCGAACTATAGTCAAGTGGATAAAATAAAAAAAAAGTGTACGTTGAGATATTAACCCTGCACTTGGCAAGCTTGACACCATTGATTTGTGTCAGATCACCAACGAGTTTTTGGCACCTTTTTCGTGGTTTGTCTAGATTCTTCCTTCATTGTATTGGGGAGTTGGTTTAGTTTTGGGGACATGGATTTGGCCCTTGTCCAGAGTCTTCTTCTGAAGATGAAGTATGAGTACTAAGCTGAAAAATTCCAATTCGCGATGCTGAAGGAAATGAAGGTACGAGAAGTCATTTTTGTTTTTAGTTCATTATTTTTTTATGTTTTACTTCACCGGGTCTTGACTAGACAATTTGGATCTTGCAAGTCTTTAGTTGTTCCCTCAACAAATACTTTGGAGGAAAATATTACATGAGACTTGGAGGAAAGGGTAAGTTAGGAGGATTAGTTTTCCTCTTGTGTGCATATCTGAAGTTTGAGTAAATTATACTGCATAAGGGTCTAACCCTTCTCATACTTTCTGTTTACAAAAACAATGGTCGTGCATGACACATATCGACATTCTGGCGTTAAAAATATCATTAACCTATAGGTATGTTATTGGTATTGAAATCCTACCTCTGGAATTTATGGTGACATCTAGCCTCTACCCTTTTGATGGCACAAGTCTGACTTGGTTCAGGGTATAAAATGTAAAAGGGTTAAACCCTAGAGTTTTTTTTAATTTCTTTTCAAGAAATGTAACAGCTTAGCCATAGTCTTCATATGTTATTACTTTGAACACCTTGTATATCCCCTCCGATTTGGTTTCCTCCTTTGAGTAATTAAACAAATGTATATATATACAGTGTTCTTGGAATGTTTGCTCTATTCTTGAAAAATCGATGAACTTATGGTTTGACTTTCTTCCAAAGGTTGTTTTTTTTTCTGGAATGTGATTATGTTTGTGGAATGGTAAAACATGTTCGGCTCTAAAAACTGTGAAATTCCACAGGAATAGATCACTGAACTTGAACAAACCTCACAATTTCACACTATTATCATTGAGAAGAATTAGAAGAAAGCATGAATCAATTCACTCATAAAACTGAAACACATATGAAAAATTGTTGTTGATACATTAATCAATTGTAAGTTGGAAATCAAAGAATGTTACAATGGAATGAATTCGATACACCTAGGAGGATTCGAATTCACCTCAAGTGTAGGCTTAGTTTGCATTGGAACCATCTCCCAATAAGGTTAAGTGGCCACCGATGATGAATAATCAGTTAACTGAGGTAGAACTGAGCATAACTGAATCATGTGGGCACCAAAATAGGGGAAAACTCCAAGGAGGTGCATAACTAACTTTCATTGGTCAAAAAGGGCGCTTCTATACTCAGTAGAAGTCAAAATAGGAGCCACAGTCAGTTAACTGAGCAATCAAGGGGACAAGGCACCCCAAATCATGGAACTGACTGTGTAGTCTCTTAAATCTATGCATGAGGGCGCATTGGAACTCCAGTGATGTAAACAAGGCACTCTGAGTGGATAGGAGGGCTAATGATGGCCAAAAACAAGCTCCGGGGGAGGAAAAGTAAGGACTAGGTGCTAGGACCTCAACTTCCAATGCATGGATGCATGGAGTGCTGCATGGAATGCATGCATGCATGCAAAGCATGCAGGACCAAGATAAGATGGTGAGAATATTCCAACAAAAACTGGGCATTATATCTAGTAATGAGTAGCCTAAAAATTTTTATGAATCTTGTTATTTGATTAGGTGTAATTATGCAAACAACCTCTCAGCTCTGTCATAGTGATTTTTGACCATATATAAAATTGCATCGACGACCTTCATGGCTCCGTTGAAGTGATTTTGACCATATAGTTTGTCCAACACTCCTCTTGGTTCTATTGGAATGGTTAGGATAAATACCTATATCAAAAGGAATAGCCCCATATCTCTGTTGTAAGTTTCATTTTTCCAAACAAAAAATAATACATGTATTTGTGAGTAGTCATTTGACTCAGTTGAAGTTTTGTAGAGGTATAAATACTCTCAACTCTATTGGCTATTCGTTCAAAGAAAACCCTTTGGCTCTGTTGAATATTATTTGATAGTATGTAATGTGTTTAAAGTCATCTCTCCACTCTATTAGAGTTATTTTGATTTTATATATATCCAATGTATACACGACCTCTCAGATCTGTCTATTTTGATAATATATAAATGTGTATAAAAACGATTTTCAGTTTTGTTAGAGTTATTTTGTTTTTACATATATCAAATGTATATACAGCCTCTCAGCTCTATTTTGAATGTTATTTTGATAATATGTAATTATGTATAAAATCGTTTCTCAACTCTGTAGAGTTATTTTGATTTTTTAAAAAAATAACCCTATCTATTTTATGTTATTCTTAACTTACACCATACTATAAAAAAAAAATAACCCCAAAATAAAATCCTAAGGTTAGGGTTTAGCATCCATCATTTTTCAGGAAGAAATAATAACATCTATTTACTGACATTTCTATATCAACAAAAAATCCTGCGAGGTAATTCTTTGGTAAAATTGAAATAAGAAATATCACTATGCAAATAATGAATTTTCATTAGCTCTTAAATAATTATGTCCCATCAAATAACTAATTATCTATCTTCTATACAACCCAAAATCCAAGATAAAATCTACGAGTTTCCAAAAAAATAAATAGAAATTGCGTAAGGTTAAGAATCCATATCTGGGAAAAACACAACTGGTACACTCATTCCTCCCAGCCATAGAAGTAGGACAACCAAATCACTTGTCCTCACTCCACCCCCAAGCCACTACTGCTCCATATGAGAATTAATTCAGCCAGGAAAAGTCTATCTGAAATGCAAAATTCCCTCTTGGAATCTATAACAGAACTCTTTGTGGACTTAGACAGAATTCAACCTTCATGAAAAAATCACAATAGGTAATTTTCTCACACCACACAATGTCTTGTGTTTTCCCTTGGAGTTTCTTTATAATCTTTTGCCTAGGAATTTTTCCACAATCTCCCACTCCAGTCACTAGATTCCCCACCCTAAATTTGTGGATCTTGTCTAATATGATTGTTGGAGAATAACAACTTTTTCATCCAAGTGTCTTCTTTCCTGCTGCCACTTTCTAATCTCTTTTGGAGTAGTAATCCTCTTCAACAGGTGTACCAGCTTGTCTCCTCTTTTATTAAAATAAAATAGAATAATTATTTAATGTCTCCAGAATGTTGACCCCATGGTCATAAATGTTTTTCGCAAGTTGAAACATAATAAAAACTAATAAAATCAATCCAATTTTTTTAGGGGTATCACACTCCATTTTTCAGATGCATCTCCTAATGGAACATATCATCATAGTTTGCACCCATCCTAAGTGCGATTGGGCCTAAAAAATTTCCTTGATTGTATCACTGATCATCAAACCATTAATCATGGTAAGGGGATCACAATCAAAACATTGAAAATTATCCTATGTCAGTGAATGTACATGTCGCATTGTTCCCACCACCTATTTTAGGTAAATTCCTCAAAATTTAATTGTATATTATAAATGGTGTTATAAAAACAGGATCACAAAAAAATATCATAAAATAACATGAAAAAATAAAACACGTAAACAAAATACAAGAGAGACGACAATATACGTGGTTTACCCAATTTGGGGTACGTCCACAGAGAAATTGACAATCCTTTTATTATATTGTCCTACAGCCAAATGGATACAAGCCGCAACACATCCACTGCAATTTCTTCTTCACTCTCTCATGGTCTCTCTCACACAATCACATAGATATTTATAATACTACAATACACAACCATATTACAATTCCTTCCTTTTAAAGAGGAATTACCATGGGAAAATACCAGGGGATACCCAATACCATGGGCCCATAAATTACCCATTATTGACCAAGTCATGACTATGAAATTACAACATTTTACAAGGAAATAAAAATTTATTTCATGGGCTTATCCCCCCCCCCCCGTACCCCCTCGTTGGGATGAGTGTACAGTCCACCTGCACAACATATAAAATGGGGTACAAACACGGCTGGACAACAAGATCTCTGAATCAGGAAGATCAGGATCCATGACCAACAAATGGGTCATAACTGTGTGTGTGTGTGTGTGTGTGTGTATTTATACTCTTGTTTATATTTATGTATCTATACATATAAGGCATGGGAGATCAAATGTAGGGGGCATGCTCATTTTCTTCACATTCCTTATCATACTTTTTCTCCTTCATCGAACACCTAATATGGAAATCGGTGACGTAGTCCCACCAAACCCAGGTTCTATTACTTTCAATTTCAACTTTTAAGACACACAATTACCTCATATTTTCAAGAACAACATCTTTACCATTGTACCCCTGACTAAAATCCTTTTCCGAATCGGGTGCACAACATCTTCCATGATTAATGCATTGAGACTTGCATTGCTTACTTACAGTAAATGCTCAGGGATAGTACTAGGTGATGTAGTGAGGGTGAATTGTGTGTAACCACTTATCTCAAGAATTTGAGTAGCTCCTTTCAAGAATTTGAGTAGCTCCTTTAAAATTCTTTGCAAATTCCAATTGGATATCACATTTTTCCCCGAATTCATAATTGTTGTTTGTCCACAACTCATACTCCACACGATCATCTGGGTGAGGAACGAACTTCGTCCAGTCTAAATTAATATTAACCATATCACCCTTGTTGATAGGCACTTTCATTTTGTCTCCAAATTGTTTCATAATAAAAGGAGAAGGAATGGTGATATTCAGTATTCATCCATTGAAGTATCTTTTTCAGGTGAATCCATAGTTATCGATGGCTCTTTATGATCATCAAAAACAAGAACGACTATTGCACCAGCATTCTAAGCATTCCAAACTTTTAAAGAAAAATAACAATCTGCAAAACAACATATGACTCAATTAACCTAAATCAAATATATCAAAGATGAAATTATCCAACATTCAAAGAAACCAATATGTAAAAAATGAGAAATAACAATATCCAGTATTATAGAATCACAATTTCCAAAATCATTTGGGGTAAAATTCAAAATACTTCTAGTCATTGATCAAATGAAAAGATGTCACAAAACCTTGACATTATATATATTTTTAAATTGGAGTTATCTTATGGCCAATATTTTTTTCTAAATTTATGTTAGAATAAAACATCATAATGAATCCTCTCAACTTTAACCTCAATAATCTAAAGAACAACCACCAAATTAGGAAAAACTATAAACTATTTCAAGTCATGATAGTAATTTCCCAAATCTTCCATAAACTTACAAATAAACATTTTTACTCATTTTTTTTTGTCAAATCCTTTGTTCCATGCAAAATACAAAAGAACATGTCTCTAAATCTAATATATACAAAATAGACAAAAAAAAATGGCTAATCTCATATATAATGGAATTGGCAGTGTTCTCAATCATCAAAATCATGAAAAAAACAAATCTCCTCCAAAATACTTGAGAAGAAAGAACCATGCCCCTCTAGACTTGGGTCCTGAAGCAAGATCAACCAAAAAGGTAGTTTATATTAAAAGAAAAAAAATGTTGCTATATAGTTGTCACATTAGCAGCTAGTGAGTGTTGTGATGCCTCTTCTTGAGATGGATTTGGATTCAATTCAAAACCACTATTGATATCATTTAAAATTACAACCCATCTGAATATCAATTTGATGTAGCGAAACCTATTGTATTATTATAAAATGCTCGCCAATGTTAAGTAGATTTTTTTTCAAAATACATAGAATTATAAATATTTAAGAATATTCCCAAAATATTATTGTTGCAAATCACACGAATTATATAGCTTCAAGTCCTGAAGAGTATAAATCACCACTAAAAGTCGAATCTTAAGAGTCAATTTATGTTCAAGTAATGTCGGTAATAAGATGATTTGAGTCCAAGTTTTAGTCCCAAGTTCCAAGTTTGTAGGTTTTCATTAGCTATGGATTTCTAATATTCTCAACATCCCCCATGATGATATTGTCCCCAATTTGGATCCAGTTCTATCACTCACTAGCACCTCAGAGCTGCATTTTTACCATGGATTTAAGCTCTCAGCTTTCCAAAGACATGCAAAATACCACATTAAGAATTCAGAATTCCAAATATTAAGTCTTAACCATTGCTTAGTCTTACATTGCTCAATCCTCACTCAATTAACCATTGAACAGTGCCAAACATGTGGACAAAAACAATCAAAGCATATGACACCTAAACATACTAGCTAATATTCTTATGAAATCATCCACAAATAAAGCAAGACAACATCTTTTGAACATCATCCATTCTTATAATGTAAAATCCATGTACCTTGCATCTAGACTGAAGTTTCCAAGATGTTAGAAAACCACCTTGCAAAATTACTTCAACCTATGCTAGGCCTTTAAAATGAGTTAAATTTTGATTAATTAATAACTTTGGTATATTCTCTCCTATCAGTATGCATGAACAAGATCTACTGACTGAAGAGCATGCAATACTAAAAACTATATATTCATATTATAAAATCATTTCTTGTCTCCTATCAGTGTGCATGAACAAGCTCTGATGATTGAAGATAATACCATATTAAAGATAATACCAATTAAGAAGAATAATATAAAAGCATTTTTTGCTAATCAAAATTTATTGCTAAAACAACCTTTCTATATTTTTTATTGAAAACAGTCACAAAAGGATATTCTTGAATCCCAAGTACACTATTATGATTTTCCATTGTGTAAAGTAAATGTTTTTTGTACTCCAAGGAAAGGTCTCCCCAACCAATTTCAGGGTTGTTGTCGCACTGGATGTAAAAATGTATTTGTACTCTTTAGGAGAAGCATTACAATAATCCAGAACCTGGAAAATAACTGTTATTATATGTACTCCAAGTAATGGAAATAACATCAAGACCATTTAGGATCAAAATACTTGTAGATGTCTTTGAAGTAGTGGAACATATAACAAAGACGAATGAAGAAGAAAACTAAAGTTCAATATGATCATGAAGAAAATTGATTAATTAGAAATTGAAAATGTAGATGTATTTAATATCCTCAACTAGCCAAAAAAACAATCAATGGGATGGAAATATAACTGAGCATGTAAGGTGCATCTGATAATAGAGTGCTTCATTGGAAAACCCATAAAATCAAACATCAAATCAGCATCAAATAGAATTAGGTTTATATGCAAAACATCAGTAGTAAACACTATTGGTATATTTTATTTGAGACAAATGAATGATCTGCCATACTGATTACTTAGAAGGATTCAGTTTTAATTTATTAGTGTTTTGATTACCAAGGTGTGGGTGGTTTTGATGGTATTTCGGATGATAATTATGACAATCATCGTTTGCAGATGGTGGATCTGATGACGAGAGATCAGCAGGAAAAGCAAAGGCTGCAATCCATAGAATACCTGTTGCAAAGCGATTCGATGTCAAGAAATTTCTTGCGCCCTGTCATCACAATGAAGAAGCGGCCCGCCATTAATGTCTCTACGTCGAACAACACTGTCGATACGAGCGCTACCCATGAGTTGGAGAATGAGAGAGTTTCCTCAAGGGTACTCAGCGATGTAGAAGAAGAGGGTAGTAGCAGGAAGAAGCCCAGACTTTCCGAGGAGCAGTATGGTCTTTTGGAAGAAAGCTTCAGCAAGAACAGATTGCCCACACATGTAAGTCTAGCCATCTTATTTGTGTAGTATATGAGTTTTGGTATTTCTTTAATAAATTTTGTAAATATGGCATAAATATTATTGAATTTTATATTAATTTGTAATTTGTGAACATCAATATATATTTTAGCAAGTTTTGTATAGATTACAATTTGTAAATATACATTTGTCTTTTACAATATACTTTAGAATTTTTTGGGTAATTTGTAGATATTCAATCAATCTGAGTGTTTCTTAGTTGTATAATGGATAATTTGACCATATTTGTAATTTAATAAATATTGTATATTTGGTGATTTGTAAATATTTAATAAATTTTGTAGTTTGTAATTTAATGAATTTTATATAGTTTGTAAATTTTAAATTTTAAATTCTGTCATAATTTGTGAGGAAAGGATTACGAGTATAGAAACATTTACCTAGAAATTGTTTTAGGTTATTTTCATTTAGTTCATTTTTGCCTTTGTTTTGTTTTTTCTAGCTTAGTTTTATTTCTTGCATTATAGATTCTTGCACTAGTTTGTCATTTTTGATACGGGTTTTCATTTTTCATTTGTACTAATTCTCATACTTTAGTTTTCTTGCATTTCAAATTTTCTAATAGCTTTAAATCACCAACGGATATATTAATGACCCAACTCATGAAATATGGTCACTCCATGATGGATTTATTCCCTAGTTTTCGAGCTATCCTAATTTGCTTTTGATTAATTGAGTGTGTTGTCGGGTTTAGGCTAGGATAGATTATGTTATTTTAGACCTCAATCCTGCACATAGAGTGCTTACACCTCTAATTCTATTGATCTCGGTCAATAATTTAATGTCGTAAATACTAGCATATATTTTTACTGACAAAATATGGACATGAGATCCAACTATTTTCTTTCCACCTCGATCTGGTTCTAGTTTATCTTTTAGATCTATGTTTTCATTATGCTATCATGGTATCTCCATGAATTGCTTTTAGTGCTCCATGTTCCTCCATATTAATTGCCTTTTTTGGTTCCATGTTCATTAATGCTCCCAACCTTTCCTTGATGATTGTTGTTTCTCATGGTGGTGTGGGTAGCGATATACCACAAACTTATCTATTGCTTCTTCTTTATTTGACTCTTCAACCCATTCTTCCTTTAAGTCATGTATCTTCTTATATTATTATTAATATTTAGGATCTTCTTGGGGATTTTCTTCATGTGATTTTGTGACCCCTTCCTCTGATGCAACCTTGGACTCTTCATCTGATGTGTCAGTACATACTTTCGTTATTTTACCTGCAAGGACTTCTTCATGTCACCCCTTGGGCCCTTCTTGTTTAGTGAGAAAAATATCCTTCAAAATAAGTTTCTTTTTCTTATACCAAATCTTCATAAACTGTTTTCCAAATTAATATTAATAAGGGCCAACTGAATCCATCCAAGGATATGCCAAAAAAAAAATCCATCATCTATATTTAGATCATGAAAATTTGCATGCAACACGTATTTAGCCATGGTAATATTCAAATATTTAAAAAATGATTATTTTCACCCTCAACATGTGTGCTTTGGATATGCTTTGCAGGGACTTGAAACCTTTTATCCAAATTGACTTTGATGAGATTATACTTGCTACTAGGGCTTATATAAATAATAACATTTTCTTGGTGAATGCATACATAACTTGTAATGGGAAATTTATGCATGAAAACAAACTCGTAATGCTTTCTTTATCACTCTTTACAGTATGAGACTTCGTTATATCTAAAATATATTTTCAAATTCTTCAATTGGAAGTTTTGACATCTTGTCATGGTTAAGTAAATGCCACCAATAGAAACATCTCTTAAACCGTAGGGAACCAATGTTTCCAATTCCCTTTCCACAACAAATTTATCTTACTTATGTACTCTTCAATAATAAGATCAAATTTTCCTGTAAATAATAGCTTTCTTATCATAACTCCAAAAATAGAACTAGAGTTTTAAAGAAAATCACTTACTTTTGAAATGGTAAATTTAGAATGAGCATAAATCCTTCAATATTTTTCAATATCTTTGTTATGACAACAATTATGAAGTTCCATGGACATTTTGCATATACTGGATTTGGTTTGATAGAAATCTAGTCATCCTACCAAAATATATTAGCTATGCAATCTATGCAGTTGTTGTCATTGGAAAAACCCTAAAAATAGTTGATTCTAAAACAATGATAACTTCACATCCTAGACTCCATTTTGGATGATTTTGTTTTTGAAATTGGGTATCTTGGCGAGAGGAACTCAAATATACAATTGGTTTCTTCAGATTCTATATGAAATGTTTCATAAGGCGAGCTTAATACCACCATCCTCTTTTTTCCTTCAAAAATATGCAAAAAAAATCAATTGAGCTCATTCTCTTAGAGTTCCTTCATGGCATTATAGAGTATCCTTACTTTTTCTATCCATTTTTTATGCATCTCTCTTGCTGCTTCTTTTTCTATTTATATTGCTCCTTTTGAGTGCATATTACTTATTGCCAATTCTAACCTTAGCCAAATTGCTTCATCCTCTATGGCTCCCCTTGTGACTTCTATTTGTGGGAAACATGTACCCCTATATTTTTTCCAGCCTTGTCAACTTCTCTTGTAGAGCCTTTATTTCATTGTCCTTTATGTATTTTATTTTCCATCTCCTTGTAAAGTTTCACAACAATTTGATGGTCCACCTACATGATCTACAAGTTTTTATCTCTTTTCCTGCAATTTGTGTAAAGTATAATCTAATGCATGCATCAAAATTTGGTTTATTCAATACTTTTGGAATGTCTACTGATGTTTTCATAATTCGTGTGCCTTGATCATAAAATAACTATGTATGCATCCTATCTCTAATATTTTTTTTATTTTCCCTCTTTGGTGATTGTAGTCTACAAATTGACTTGTAGTTTGTTTACATGTTACCACATTTTTTGTATCACTTTCCTTGTTTTTCCTAGGAACTTATTTTATATAGGTTTTGCTTTGGGTCTAGTGTTCTTTGTTATAGAGGTTGTATTAATATGCCTAAATATTTTGTTGGATTTGGGTTAGATTGCTTACCATTTGTTGGACCAAGATCTAATGTATTCTATGTTTCCAAGGGTTTTCTTGCCTTGTTATCCTTTTCTACTAACCTTGCTTCTTATATTGTCTTGGTTGGATCCTCTTTTTGGTTCTTTTTCTTCTCTTGTTATTTTCTTAATTATTTTTCTTTCTAGTTCTCCTCTTCTTTCCTCTTTTCCTCTTGGTTATGCTTCCTATTTTCTTATTGTTGTTTCTTCTCTTCTTTTCTCTTCTCTTTCCTTTTCTTCTTCTCTTTGCTTCTCTTCCTCTCTTATTTTCTCTTCTCTTTACTTTTATTCTCATCTTCTCTTCTTTTCCTTCTTCTTTCACTTTGTTTCCTTGATTTGGTCCTAATTGTCTAATTAGTATTGAAGTTGGTTTATTTTCTTCCTCAAATTCTAGATCTTGAATTGGTTTTATTTCTTGTCATCCAAGCTTCTTAAATCTTGGACTATCCCTTAGATTTCATATATATAGAACTTATTATTGTCATCATCAAGGATTTGTCTTAGAGTTTTACCTTCCTACTTGTGTATTTTATTTAATTCATTGTCTACCACTTCTTTTGGATCTATCCTTGATTGATTCTCCCTGTCCTATAGTAGATATGGTTTTGTTAGGATATTGGAAATATCATGTGTTAGTCAAACATGTTTAGTACTAGTTCCTTCTTAATATTGCATCCTTGCTTTCATTTCGATTCCATTTCTTTTTTCTAATCTAGGTTTATTTTTACTCTTGTTTGGGGACCTTCCTTCAAATTTTTTATAACCTCTTTCTTTTAGCTTTGGCTTGGGTACTACCTCCTCTTATCCCTTTGGATTCTAATTTTATCTCTTGTCTATAATCTTTGCTTAGTGTTGTAATGGATCCACACACATCCTAACTATTTTCTTCATTTCATCATTCGTTTCCTTCTATTGTTCGTACCTTTAGGTCAATCGGGTTCATTAGGATTTTGATAAGTTTTATTTTTTCCTATCTGGCTACTACCTTTTCTAATGTATTAGAGATAAATATTTTTCCATCCTCCCCATCAGAGCCTTTTGATTCCGATGTTTGTATTTCTTCATAAAAAATTTATGGAATTTATTATGCTAAACCTCGGTTCCTTGTTCTTTGTATTCTTCTAAACTCTTCTTCCAAATATGGTTGTCTTTTCCAAACAAAAACTTCCTTCAAGCACTTCTTTGTTAGCACATTTGTGGAGTTATAAAATTCAAGCTTGGGTAGGATTAAATTGAGGATGGGTTGATAATATTTTATGGCCAATTGTTTTATTGTTTATTTGTTAAGTACTTATGTTGCCAATATTTTTGGCAAGTTCAATCGTGTGCCTTTATGTTTCCAATTGGACAAGTATTTGTTTGTGATCATGATTTACCTACATTAATGTTCCCTAAGGGCGACCTTGCTTCTCACTTATTTTTATAGGGTTATTGGGTGGTCATGGAATCTACAAACCCTAATATATGAGATTATATCAATTCAAACCAATCAGGATTCTAATCTTATCTTGTGCCTAATTTTAGATCTGAACATTTTGTCTTCATCCTTTCCTTCTAGTATTTGGCATAAATTCAAAACATTGTACTCTATGTCTCTATAGAATTAAGGTATTTTTTGGACATCGTTGTTTAGTGGTATAGGATTGGCATGTGGGTGTTTTTCAATTTCTACCTCACTTTCAAAAGTAGAAGTAATTTTACTACCAATCAAAATAGATAATGTACATATAAAATTCAGAGTGGATGTCATCATTTACATGACTAGTAGTGGATTTCATCCTCAATGATTTGTGCCAATATAAATTGAGAGTGGATGCCATCATTTACATGACTAGTAGTGGATTTCATTCTCAATTATTTTTGACAATTTAATCTTCTTTCCTCCTTGTGTGATTATGGACAATAGGTACAATAGGGTCACATGTCATAGTCAATAAATGTCTATCACTTATTTTTTCTGGGAATTTATTGAGATGATCGATCTTCTTTTGATCCAAAAAAAATTCAAAATTTATAAGATATTTTATTTGATGGTTTCCTCTCTAATATCCCCAGTGAAGTTTTGTGGTTCATCACCTTTTGACCAAAGGATCCATTGTGGCCTATCACCACCCAAATTACAAGATCAACAATAGGTATGGCCTTCCTTTGCAAGTTGCATCATATTGTGGAATGGTTCTCTGAGATGAAGGCATTATAGCCACCTCGTTAGTTCCCTCATTTGGGTTCTTATAGCAACCCTTGTCTTTTAGTTTTTTTGTGTTTTTTGTTTTCTCCTTGAACCATCTTTCATAGGGGTTTTTGAGACCTTCACATGCCCCATTTCTTCTAATGATATTTGTTTTCTAGCTTCTGATGTAATGTAACTGGGTCAGTGCAAGCTAATGAGGGTCACTTTTTGCACGTTAGATGCAATAGAAAACTGAAAAAGCAGGCATCCCTCAACTTACTTGGATTTTTTTATTTACTTACGGAAAATATCTTGCATTGAGTAAAAAAGATGAAATGTAGGAAATTGAATCACGTTTCTGAATATATAACTTTTATGTATTGAAAATTTGCATAGCTATGTCAAGTTTCAGTTTTCCTAACAGACACTTTTTATTTTTCAGGCAAATGATAAGGTATATGTTTTTGTGGGTAGAGCCTTTGAGGGCCTAAATGATGGAATCAAGCTACAAAAATCGGCATGCATGTAGAGAACACATAGCACTTGTGCGCCATTATTTTTCGAAAATTAAATTAGTAATTTTATAATTTTTTTATAATTGTCTAAGTGATCAAACCTCAAAAATAGTACATCTTTTGTGGGTAGAGCCTTTGAAGGTCTTAATGCAAAATTCTTGAAATGGGTTTTTCATAGAACGTGGAGGTTAGTGTCCTCTTGTGCACCATACAATTTTTTTTTGAAATGATTGAGAATTGAAAAAGTTATGGAAGAAACACTAACAATGTGTTTCACGAGTTAAGGAGGTAGGACAGAAAAGAAATTGAAAGAAAATAGGAAAAATTAATATTTCAAAATAAAAGTTACATATTTGGAATCTGCAGAAAAAATGCTATTTGTGTCTAAGATTTCGTCAAAAATGACTCTGTGTAGCATATTGTAACGAGTGGCTAAGCACAGGCTTCTCCAGAAACTGGAAGAAATACCCAATTAGCTTTGGTTTTTCATTAACATAGCACAGGTTTGGAATTACCGAAGCAAACTCCAAAGCATACACATAGGATTATTGTTGACATGTGAGCATGTGACTCGGCCTGTTTAAATTCAAAAATATTGCCGCGCTTTTAGATTTACATAACGCGTACGCGTTATATAACTAAATAACGCGTGCGCGTTATATCAATAATTAACGCGTACGCGTTATATAACTACATAACACGTACGCGTTATATAGTTACAAAACGCGCTCGCGTTATTTAAATCATAAAATACATGTTTAATACTTGAGAAAGAGGGGGTGTAGAAGTCAAGGGAAATTTTGTTTAATATTTGAGAAGGGGTGGGGAAGGCTCAAGGGAATCTATGGTTAATATTTAATAGGGGTGGGAAAGGGTCAAGGGCTTAGAAGGATGTTGGAAGCTTGAGTGGGGAGAGATGAAGGGAATGAGAACATGATGGGCTACAGGGGGTGAAGGGAAGTGGAGCTTGAGAGCACTATTAGGAGTAGAATAGGTTCTGAAGAGGTATAGGGTTAGAAGTTGAATGTGAGACTTGAGTGACAAGGGGGAATGGATGGAGGCAAGGGGGATGTGAGAGAGAAATAAAGAATACAAGGGGGGGGGAGACATAGAGCGAGGGAGGGAGAGGGACAATGGGGAGGAATGGATTTGGAGGGAGTGAGATAGATGGGGATAGAACGAAATAAGAGATAGGAAGGGAGGGACAGAAAGTGTTGGTGGGAGACATGCAGAGAGTGGTGGCGATGGAGAGAGAGGGAGTGATGGAGAGATTGGGATAGGTTGAGGGAAAGATGAGGGAGGGATAGAAGGTGAGAGACAGGCGATGAGAGAGGGAGGGAGAGAAGGTAGGGTGAGGGATGGAGGGAGAAAGTTGGAGATAGATATGGATGGAGGGGGTATGGGTTTGAGAATGGAAAGTGACATAATGTGTGTGTATGTGTGTGTGTTTGAGAGAGAGAGAGAGACAGAGAGAGAGAGAGATCTAGAGAGATTGATGGTTGGGGAGAGAGAGACTAGAGGGAGTTGTGAGCATCATATTCTCCATCAGCATCATATTCTTCATCATCATCATCTTCATGACCATCATCGTCATCATCAACATCTTCATCATCATCATCATCATCATATTCCTCATCAAATCAAAATCTCCATCATCATTATCATCATCATGATCATCATCTAAACATCACCATCACCATCATCATCAACATCTTCATCATCATCACCATCACCATCATCATCAAAATCTTCATCGTCATCACCATCACCATCACCATCACCATATTCATCATCATTGT
The DNA here is from genome assembly GCA_027924585.1 of Larix kaempferi. NCBI lineage: Eukaryota > Viridiplantae > Streptophyta > Pinopsida > Pinales > Pinaceae > Larix > Larix kaempferi. The sequence goes on along the minus strand of BSBM01001378.1, from coordinate 1,340,764 downwards.
CATCTCTAGGTTCCCCATCAACATCAACATCTCCATCATCATCATCTTCTTCATCATCATCATCTTCATCACCATCATCATCATCATCAACATCTTCATCATCATCACCATCACCATCATCATCATTATCTTCCTTGAATCAGATCAACATATCCATCATGTCACCATCATCTTCTGAACATCATCATCTAAACATCACCATCACCATCACCATCATCATCATCATCTTCATCATCATTACCATCACCATCATCATCAACATCTTCATTGTCATCACCATCATCATCATCATCATCATTGGCATTTGTAGGTTCCTCATCAACATCTCCATCATTATCATCTTCTCCATCATCATCATCTTCATCACCATCATCATCAGCATCAACATCTTCATCATCATCACCATAATCATCATCTTCATCGTCATCAGGTCAACATCTCCATCATCATCATCTTCTTCATCATCTTCACCACCATCATCATCATCATCATCTTCATCGCCATCTCCATCATCTCCATCATCTCCATCATCATCACCATCACCATCATCATCATCTTCATGACCATAAACATCTTCATCATCATTGTCATCTCCCCCTTCCTCATCAACATCTCCATCATCATCATCATCATCATCATCATCACCATCTGAACATCACCATCACCATCATCGTCAACATCTTCATCATCATCATCATCATCATCAGCATCATCATCAGCATCAGCATCATCATCAAAATCTTCATCGTCATCACCATCACCATCTTCATCATCATTGTCATCTCTAGGTTCCCCATCAACACATCTCCATCATCGTCATCTTCTTCATCATCATCATCTTCATCACCATCATCATCGTCATCTTCTTCATCATCATCATCTTCATCACCATCATCATCGTCATCAACATCTTCATCATCATCACGATCATCATCATCATCATCTTCCTCATCAGATCAACATCTCCATCATGTCACCATCATCTTCATCTTCATCATCATCATCATCATCATCATCATCATTACCAACACCATCATCATCAACATCTTCATCGTCATCACCATCATCATTGGCATCTGTAGGTTCCTCATCAACATCTCCATCATCGTCATCATTGGCATCTGCAGGTTCCTCATCAACATATCCATCATCGTCATTTTCTCCATCATCATCACCATCATCACCATCATGATCTTCTGAACATCATCATGATCATCATCTAAACATCACCATCACCATCATCGTCAACATCTTCATCATCATCGCCATCAGCATCATCATCAAAATCTTCATCGTCATCACCGTCACCATCTTCATCATCATTGTCATCTCTAGGTTCCCCATCAACACATCTCCATCATCATCATCTTCTTCATCATCATCATCTTCATCACCATCATCATCGTCATCATCTTCTTCATCATCAACATCTTCATCATCATTGTCATCTCTAGGTTCCCCATCAACACATCTCCATCATCATCATCTTCTTCATCATCATCATCTTCATCACCATCATCATCGTCATCAACATCTTCATCATCATCACCATCATCATCATCATCATCTTCCTCATCAGATCAACATCTCCATCATGTCACCATCATCTTCGTCATCATCATCATCATCATCATTACCAGCACCATCATCATCAACATCTTCATCGTCATCACCATCATCATTGGCATCTGTAGGTTCCTCATCAACATCTCCATCATCATCATCATTGGCATCTGCAGGTTCCTCATCAACATATCCATCATTGTCATTTTCTCCATCATCATCACCATCATCACCATCATGATCTTCTGAACATCATCATGATCATCATCTCAACATCACCATCACCATCATTGTCAACATCTTCATCATCATCGCCATCAGCATCATCATCAAAATCTTCATCGTCATCACCATCACCATCACCATCACCATCACCATCTTCATCATCATTGTCATCTCTAGGTTCCCCATCAACACAACATCTCCATCATCATCATCTTCTTCATCATCATCATCTTCATCTCCATCATCGTCCTCATCAACATCTTCATCATCATCACCATCATCACCATCATCATCATCATCTTCCTCATCAGATCAACATCTCCATCATGTCACCATCATCTTCATCACCATCTTCATCACCATCATCATCAACATCTTCATCATCATCACCATCATCTTCATCAACATTATCATCTTTATCATCTTCATCTGCATCATGATCATCTTCATTGTCATCACCCTCCTCCTCCTCATCATCTTTATCATCTTCATTTACATCATGATCATCTTCATTGTCATCACCCTCCTCCTCCTCATCATCTTGTGCACTTATGCACTTAGGGATTAATATTTAGAAGAGGGTCTAAAGGCCTTTATGGGGGAGGGGCTCTAGGAACAAGGTAAGACAGAGAGGGCAGGGGGGAGGGATAAAGGCGTAGAGGGTTAGTGATTAAGGGAGAAGAAGGGAGAGAGTGCTATAGGGAGGGATAATGACGAAGATAAAGAGAAGGTGGAGAGATGGAGAGTGGGGTGGTAGAGACATGGCTGAAGGGAGAGAAAGAAACATGAAATAAACATGTAGGGAGAATGAGGGACAGATATTTAGAAAGAGATAGGGGGTATCTAGGGATTATTGGGAGAGAGCTAGGGGGTATTAAACCATACAAAACATTTGTTTTGTATGCAATCATATAAATTATTACTTTTCTTTGATTTTGTTCGTTGCCCTAGCCGTGCACCTAACCTATTTATTGTGCTTGACTATATCGCGTTCGCGTTTTGTCACTACATATCGCGCACGCGTTTTATATTTATATAACGCGTACGCGTTTTGTAACTCCAGAAATAATGGACTGTTGCTGTCCGAGAGCAACTTCACTCTGTCCGAACGAAAGCAACAATCCCGCGATTTTTCGAACAGCACGAGCCCGCGTCTGAAAATTTTCACATTCTACACCAACTCCATCATTTTTTTTTATGCAGGTGCAGCATTGAGGACATCTTTCATGGTTGCTCACTTTGGTGTTGGGTTATATGGCCATATTTGAAGAAAATAATTAGCAAGCTTGAAGAATCTCCAATTGAAGAACACCAAAGATAAGGCCTTTGAAAGATTCATTTTGCCTATATTTGAGGAGCACACAAGGTAAGATATCAAGCTTCAAGACCAACAAGGAAGAACTTCCATTTGCTTATTATTGAAGAGCTTGTAATTGAGGAGCAACAAAAACAAACTATATTGAATTGATCATTGTGGTGATGGGGAATGCACGTAACCGAGTAAACAAATCAACAAGGAAGAAGAGACCTCAAGAAGTAATTGAAGAAGAGAAAGAAAAGAAAAGAATATACATGATGAATCGGAGGCTTTCTTTGGAAACTAATCCAAATCCAATTGTAGAGGATACCATGGTTCATCCTATTAATCCACGACAAGAGGGACCTTCAATTTCCACAATAGTTGTTGAACAAGCACCCCATGGAAGTAATCAAGAAGCAAAACGTAGGTGCTCATTAGGGGATGTTTCAATTCCCACTTCAAGTCAAAGTGATAAGTTACCATCTCAAGATGAAGCTCACGAAGAAACACCCAATTTGCTATCCGGATCTGGTTATACAAGCGATGAAGTCAGAGAGGCGTTGGACATTTTGCCTACTGTTGAAGAAGAGAATGTTATCCACACCATCGATGAGGATGTTGGACTTCCACAAGGGGATGTTGGACTTCCACAGACCATGGATGAGGATGTTGGACTTCCACCATCCAACTACCAGGAAGAGAATGAAGGACACCAAGCTACTACTGAAACGCCAGAGCGTCTTGGTGATGCGCTACATGGTACAATTCCAACCCCCTTACCTCCATTAGCAAGCACACGTCGAAGAACTCCGAAGCGTATACAAGTTGATGAAAGACTTATGAATTCCATTGAAGGTACGCTATCTAAACGTAGTATTGCTTATCAAACTCAACAGATACTTGATAAATATTTTGTTTCTAAATGTGATGGAGATAAATGTAGATTATTTTTATCATTGTTAAAATCTAGGAGCATGAATGTTGTTAGGAAAAAGTTAGGGATAAAGATGATAAAGAATTCTGAACCAAGTTCTCATATAGTTAAAAGCCTAGTAGATGCATTTGGTAAAATTGGTAAGAACACACGTTCAAAGGACCGCAATGCTGCTCGTCGTGTGTTGTCACAATCAATTGCAGATAAGAACACCAGGGCCCTTCGTATTCTCAGGCCTACATCGAAACTAGTTAATTTGAATGTAAAAACCCTCCGTAGGTATTCTATTAGAAGAGAACATCTTGACACAACCGACCAGACAGATTTTTGGGCCTTTGTTGGTCGGTTGCCACGTCGTGACATGAAGCTAGTTGATGCAGTAAAGGGACTAGTGCATAGTTTTTGGCATGATCACACAAGGCCTTCTTCAAACCGAAAGGATGTACTAAAACTAAGAAGGGGTTCAAAGGATCGTGAGCCACATACTAAGCATTTTCTTGATATAACACAGACAGAGCTTTACGAAAAATTTAAGATTGAGCATAGACAATTGAACTTGGGGCAAAGATCTTTTGAGAAATGTAAGCCATGGTATGTTAGAATAAATACTCTTCGTAACACTTGTTGTTGTAGATACCATGTAGAATATGAATATTACTATGAAACATTTTTGTACATTCGTCGTGTGTTGCATACTAACATTGTGCAGGATTGCTCCATGACAATACCACCGACTTCATCAAGAGAATTCATTCATAGCATCATGTGCAATAGGCCCGAGGGGCAAACATACTATGCAAAATCTTGTTTGGATGGAACATGCTCCAACTGTGCTGGAATGGCATTATTGAGCCAATGTATGCACGAGAATGGAGACAGTGAATTTGGGAAAATGGTTACAGACATGAAAAGTTTCAAATATATCAACTATGAAATAGTCCCAGGGAAAGAAAGCAAAAAAATACAATTGGTGACATCTCAGGTATGCATTTATATCTATAAAATTATGTTGTAACGGTTACATTTCAATCCTTACTTACAACAAAAAACTGACATTGAGATCATTTTGTGTCACCAGGTACAAGTTAGTGACTTCATCAAGGAATTTATTGAAAAGACACATCAATATGTTCAGCATGTCCACGTGGCACGATGGCAGGATGAGAAGTTTAGAATATGCAGAGATACATTTCCCCTTGGTACTATACTTTCAGTTGTTGATTTTGCCGAGAACTACACTCTGCAACCTCAAAATGAGATCCAAAGTCAGTATTATCACTCTGAGCAGGTTTCCTTGATGGTCCATATCACATACAGGCATGGCCCAAATAGCACTGAAGAGCAAAGAGAAATTCTGAAGGAATATCACTTCTACATAAGTGATGATAGGTGCCACGACTTCCACTATGTACGTCATGGCTTCATCATGTTCTATGATCAGTTGAAGGGAAGGAACATACAGATGGACCGACACTGGATTTGGTCTGATGGGTGTGCTGGTCAGTTCAAAAATGCACGCATATTTCAGTGGTTGTGTTCATTGCATAAAAACTACAAAGTGCCACATATGTGGAACTATTTTGAGACTGGGCATGGTAAAGGAGAGCATGATGGAGCCGGAGCATGTGTCAAAACAGCCCTACGAAGAGAGGAATTGAAAGTATCTACAGAATCTACTATTCTAAATGCTCAATCTATAGTCAGGTGGTGCACGTCAGTAATGGGAGAGGAATCAACTATGCGAGTAGAATCCACAAGAAAGAGACATGTGGAGAGATTTTTTTGGGAGGTGGTAGACATAGATCGTTCACATGCATGGGAATGCAAGACTGTGCCTGGGACTCGTGGCTTTCATTCGGTTCGAAGCTCTGATAACCCAGTATTTGAAATTTGGACCAGAAAACTTGCTTGTTTTTGCCCGCCTTGTTGTGATGGTGACTGGGATGGGTGTGAATCATTGGATTGGGTTGATGGATGGGATCGCATATCACTTCCACTTGATCAGCGTGCAATTGTTGAGTTAACTCCGTTGGAAGAAGACCAATCATCTATTTCTGCAGATTTTGATCATGTCTCAGACCTTGTACAACCCGGTATGATGCATTTCCTTAACATTTTTTGTTTGTTTACGTAGTCTTCAAATGCACATTAATGGCCTTGTATCGCACGAAAAATATTTTGATCATATACCTACAATCATATAATGCAGGGCACATATACGCAGTGGTTGCCTCAAAAGATACTGAATGGGGTGATGAATACTGGTTGGCACGCAGTATAGATGGAAAGCAAACCCTCATTGTGTCCATGACTGACGATGAAAACAACCACTTTCCAACTGGGTCTATGGTTGTTAAAGGTGAATACTTGACATGGGACAGCAATGGAAGAAAGAAGGGTGGATATGTTTACAGGGATTACAAACCAGGTGCAAGTGTATATCACTTTACCAACTTAATCATTGGCACAAACCTTCAGGTACGAACAATGCCTAGTCGAAATACATCGAAGGTACGCTACTTCTTACCGGATACAGAGCACGAGAGACTAATGGAGACCATCAGTATAAGAGATGATCCGGAGGGCTTGGTTGTATGATAATAGGTGGGATCTAGCATGATGAGGTACGTTACATACTTTTAATACTATACTATTTTCACTATTTGTAATTGAATATTGATATATGCTCAATTTTCACATGTATGTTTCATATGAATATGTCAATTTTGCGTTCTTGATATGCCAAATTTACAAGAGATGGATTAAAATTATATTATGTTCATATGATCAGTAAACCATATATTAATCATGTTTGAGAGGTTGCTTAGCTAACTTTAAGGGCATTTAAGCTCTATGTTAAGCCCAACTAAATCCTTATGAATCACTAGACAATCGAATTGGTTCCTTGAGTAATTCAAATTTCTTTATGTAAAACCATTTTTCATTCATTTTAGTATGAAATCAAGTTTTTAGTATTTTTTTCTCTTTACTGGCTCTATTCTAGTTTCCTTTGAAAAATTGCTCAAAGTATTGTTGTTCTTAGTTTTATGAACCTATTTGTGATCTCTTTCATGTGATCATAAGATTTTACACATCACTGCCATAACCACTAGACAATTGTACACTATACAACTATGAAAGTCTCTCTTAATCTAGCGACAACCACCTTTTACCCATTTCTATAGAATTTATTTTCTTTAATAATTTTCTAATCCAAATTTTAATAGCTATTACATTTTCACTATACAACTATGAAAGTCTCTAGTGACAACCACCTTTTACCCATTTTTATTATACATCTCTAAGTTATCCACACAAAAACACACATATATATATATATAATAATTATTGTGTATTCATAGTCAAAACTAAAAAATATATGGATTAAAGTGGATAAACATTAAACTAAAATTATAATAATTGTGTTTTTTAATCCATTTTTTACATATGATCAGTAAACCCTAAAATTATATTATGTTCATCATGTTGGTTATTGGCTTCACCCAACAAAATTAATTCAATTCATGCTCACTATATTAAACAATACACTTATATTAAATTTAATTCATGTCTTGTTAAATATTTCATAATGAATTAGCTAGTTGAGAGCACCACCTTAGACCAAGCCATCATCATCAACATCTTCATCATCATCATGGACCTACAAAACCCTAGTTTCCAAAGTGTCTAGGCAGGTTCGGGCTAGGAACACTAGCCATACCCGCCCGGTGGATGATTTTCCAAAGTTGACCCCCGTGTGCAAAAATTGCACACTCCCACACTGAGCAAAACCCTAGTTTCAAAGATGGACCTGCAAGGTGACACATGGGCCACCGGGTAGGAGGGGAGGGGCACCCCTGGCACTATCCCGGTGTGCTGAATCCAACGGAGTCGACGGTTCGTCGATCCGAGCCACGGTCTTCATTCTATGGCTCGTCCCGTCTCACTACCAGAAGGCCTTCAGGGACACCTGCTGGATACCTACCGGGGGCATAGAACTCCAACCATGCAACAAAACCGGGTTCCGGGGAGACCTACAGGTGTGTCTAGACAGGTTCGGGCTAGGAACACTAGCCATACTTGCCCGGTGGATGATTTTCCAAAGTTGACCCCCGTGTGCAAAAATTGCACACTCCCACACTGAGCAAAACCCTAGTTTCAAAGATGGACCTGCAAGGTGACACATGGGCCACCGGGTAGGAGGGGAGGGGCACCCCTGGCACTATCCCGGTGTGCTGAATCCAACGGAGTCGACGGTTCGTCGATCCGAGCCACGGTCTTCATTCTATGGCTCGTCCCGTCTCACTACCAGAAGGCCTTCAGGGACACCTACTGGATACCTACCGGGGGCATAGAACTCCAACCATGCAACAAAACCGGGTTCCGGGGAGACCTGCAGGTGTGTCTAGACAGGTTCGGGCTAGGAACACTAGCCATACTTGCCCGGTGGATGATTTTCCAAAGTTGACCCCCGTGTGCAAAAATTGCACACTCCCACACTGAGCAAAACCCTAGTTTCAAAGATGGACCTGCAAGGTGACACATGGGCCACCGGGTAGGAGGGGAGGGGCACCCCTGGCACTATCCCGGTGTGCTGAATCCAACGGAGTCGACGGTTCGTCGATCCGAGCCACGGTCTTCATTCTATGGCTCGTCCCGTCTCACTACCAGAAGGCCTTCAGGGACACCTGCTGGATACCTACCGGGGGCATAGAACTCCAACCATGCAACAAAACCGGGTTCCGGGGAGTCCTGCAGGTGTGTCTAGATAGGTTCGGGCTAGGAACACTAGCCATACTTGCCCGGTGGATGATTTTCCAAAGTTGACCCCTGTGTGCAAAAATTGCACACTCCCACACTGAGCAAAACCCTAGTTTACGAAATGAATGCACAATGAAGCCACTGGGCCATGGGGAGACGAGGGAGAGGGCCCCCTAGAGGTAATCGCACGCCAGGAGACCAATGGAGTCGACGGTTCGTCGGTCCGACGTCCGGTTTCCGAGTTATGTCGAGTTGCAAGTCGCATGAAAATGCCGTTCAGGGACACTTGGTGAATTTCCGTCCGGGAGCCAAAAAGCAAACGGAGCAAGAAAATTGCGTGCCGTTGGCTCCCGCAAGTGTGTGTGGGCAATGCCGACGTGGGAACACTGCCAACAGCCATAAATCCATGATAGTAAATTAATTCATGACAAAAAAAACTGAATTATTCCTTTCAATGGATGTGGTTTTCAATTTCCTATGTTGTTAGGTCAATTTGGCACATTCATTGAAAGAAATTGTAGACTTTAATGATGATCACAACAAGTGTGTTTGTTAAAACCTTGTGAAATAGAGCATCAAAAGACCTACATTGTAGGCCATATAATTGTGTTTGTTTACCTTTTGTTTGATGGACCATGCACAATAAGCCATAAAATAATTTTTGAAGTAGGTCATTTTATTTTTCTGATTTTTTCTTTGGTGGTGTTGAAAAAGACCATTGTTCTTATTGATGGGATTTCATGTGCTTATGATTCTTTGGATAAATGAATTGAAAAATTAACAAAATTAACAAACAACCCATATACCTTGGAATATAACACAAGAGTGACCATGTTAGGCAATCTTACTTATCTACTTACCTATGGTCATCTAAGTAGACCATTTGGATCATGTCTATTACTAATGATCTCCATTAACTTTTCATGTTCACAATGAGGCTTGAAGTATCATACCTTTGATGGGTGCTTCCTTGGCATTGTTTGTAGTTTGAGGTTTGTATCGAAAACTAAGTTTGTAAAGTGGTATATAGATTCACCTAGTCTAATCTTGAAATACATAACCAACCTTCTTCCATGTTTGGTCATCCAGTGTTAGATATTATCCTTTATTAACCATCAAACTGATTACAAGTTGATCACCATTGTCATCTATTAGTGAGACATGAGGGTTTGGTTCGCCTTTAAGGAACATGCCAACAAATAGTGAGTGCCCCATTAATTATCTTTCAGGGAAACCATTGCATATATGTTCATTTTAAAAAACATCAGTTCCAACGTGTGAGTCCACTAAATAGACAAAATGTAATGTATTCATGCTAGTTGATAAGATTTAATCTCATATTCACAAAACTTGGTTGTACAAGATTTGAGACATGATCATAATGTGGTGAAATGGTTGATTAGTCCTCATCCAACTAGGATAATTCAATATTTATACCTAGAATAATGGCGAGTGATAGAATTTTCTTGTTCATATTTCTACTATAACATTGTTTGAGTTTCAAACTAAATGAAATCCACAAATTCCATGCATTATTCTATGTGATTGATCTACATCAACCACCTCCCAAAAATATCTCGTCTTCTTGTTCCATCTACAATTATTGAAGAACACCATTCAACAATAGATTTTGTGTAACTAATGAGAGAATTTCTCGTAAACTTCCATTTTTACCTGCAGAATATAATGTTTACCTACACAACATCTCGATCATGATCCCCTTTCCCACACTCAGTTTCAAAAGTCCTGTAAAGGCAACCTTTACATTTACATTTGCATTAACATGACAACCAAGTCTCAAAAATGAGATTGATGGTGTTTATTCTCATGCAATGTATACAGTTAGGATTAAGACAACTGTATAAATCTATGGAATTATAAATGGAGATATTAATCCAAAAGGAAGCCAATGTTGGCCTTGCCAATCTTTTCTTCCGTGTGCAAACGAAATATTAGATTCCATTTTGCTATGTTTCCATGTAAAATATATTTGAAAAAAAACATATATTTGGATTATATGGAAATCCTTCTTACCTTTGACATTGTTTGGGATCTGCAGGATGGGAATGAAGTATTTTTTAGGGATTAAGAGGAGTATTCAATTACGCAAACTTATGAATGCCTATTGTGACAAGCAATCCATTGATTTCAACTCCATCAAATTTCTGTTTGATGGATGATGTTTGCAAGGTGAGCAAGTTTAACCCACCAATGCGAGATTGCATGCAATTACACTGAGCAAAACCCTAGTTTACGAAATGAATGCACAATGAAGCCACTGGGCCATGGGGAGACGAGGGAGAGGGCCCCCTAGAGGTAATCGCACGCCAGGAGACCAACGGAGTCGACGGTTCGTCGGTTTGACGTCCGGTTTCCGAGTTATGTCGAGTTGCAAGTCGCATGAAAATGCCGTTCAGGGACACTTGGTGAATTTCCGTCCGGGAGCCAAAAAGAAAACGGAGCAAGAAGATTGCGTGCCGTTGGCTCCCGCAAGTGTGTGTGGGCAATGCCGACGTGGGAACACTGCCAACACTGGCTCGGGGGAGGTTTTTGCAGAGTTGACCTACCAATGCGAGATTGCATGCAATTACACTGAGCAAAACCCTAGTTTACGAAATGAATGCACAATGAAGCCACTGGGCCATGGGGAGACGAGGGAGAGGGCCCCCTAGAGGTAATCGCACGCCAGGAGACCAACGGAGTCGACGGTTCGTCGGTCCGACGTCCAGTTTCCGAGTTATGTCGAGTTGCAAGTCGCATGAAAATGCCGTTCAGGGACACTTGGTGAATTTCCGCCCATTTTATAATTTAAGCCACTTTTAAATATTTGAACTTCCATATTATTTTTGAAAGAGTATAATATTTCAAAACTCCTAAAGAGACAAAAACACATGATCAAAACTCCTAAGGCTGTAATTTAGAGTAGTAATAATGGGGGTGATGGAGTTGAATTTGATCCTATGGAAGATAATGATACTAATATTATTGAGAATAAAGGGATGATAGGTTGATCCATGACACCTTTGTTTGCATGGATGAGGATGCACCTATGTATGAGACCTATGATAATATTCATGATGTACATCTTATTGATAAGGCACACAAAGGCCTATACAAGAGATCAAAGATGGGTCACTTTGTCTACTAATTTGATGTTGATAAAATTGAAGGTATTGAATGACATTTCAAACAATGGTATGACAAAGATCCTAATGTATACACAAGGTTAATATATAAGGTGCCCCATAAGGTTCTTTGTCATATCCCTATAATTCTAGGTTTTTGATGATTGTTTAGGTTAAAAAACATAGCACATTATATGGATTATCATGTACAAAGATAAGTGAAGATGGTATTATATGAGTGGCTACAAATGGTTCTCAATTTACGATCATCAAGGAAATATTACCCATTTTTTAAGAAGAACCTCATAATGTTAGACTTTCATTGGTAGTTGATGGCAATGGGTGTGCATGAGTGAGTTCGTTGAAACCTTGAAAACATTGTATTGCATTTAGTTTGATTAAATTACACGAGCAAGAACTTTGACATAACTTGTAATGATCATCCAAAATCACAAATTTTAATTAGATACCAATTAGTGCATGCATGTAGTGAATTCGTTGAAACCTTTGAATATAATAGTTTGTTCTTTTGACATAGTGCATTCATGAGTAATAGATAATCCACACAAATCAACACATTAGAATGACACAAGTACATGTATCCAAAAGTACATATATATCCAAAAGTGCATGTCTCCAAAAGTACATGTATATCCAAAAGTCTCCAAAAGTGCATGTCTCCAAAAGTACATGTATATCCAAAAGTATCGAAAAGTACATGTATCCAATGAAGTCAATGTACATGTCTCCAAAAGTACATGCACAATAAAGTCAATGTACATGTCTCCAAAACTGAATGTATCGAAAAGTACATATATATACAAAAGTATCCAAAAGCACATGTGTCCAAAACTATCCAAAACTATCAAAACTCAAGCTTTCTCTTGTTCTTTCCCGACGTTGATCCTCTAGGCACATCCCTAGGATCAATGTGCATCCCTGGATCCTGCAAATTAAATATCAATTGTTAAATTCAACTAACTATGTACACTAATACATTATCTCAACAATTATCAACTGGTGCATGGAAAGTGCATGAAACACTTGGTCACTGAAGGACATCTCACCTCAACTGACAAAGGAGATTGTGTTGCTTGTGTAGCAGATGGAGCCGTCGGTTGAACATCCAGGATGGTTGAACCAGGGGGGCCAGGCACTGCTCCTGCTGGTGGTGGCTACAATGAAAAAATGTTGAAATAGTTAGAAATGCATGAATAAACAATAGGTCCAACAATAATAAACTATGTAAAGATAATGTTGAAATAGTTACATACCTGTGTGTGATCAGTCGCCACTGCAGATGCGGCACTAACTGCTGCATCAACCATCGATGCAAGGTTCTCAGCAGACAACTCGGGTTCCTATTGCAGTAAACATGCAATTCAAACATTAACAAAAACGATTTATGCACTGGATTTCAAGTTAAACAACAAATATCATCGAAGGATATACATTACCGTGGTGTGAGTAAGCCCATGGTCGTGGGCAGCTGGAGTCTTTCTCGGAGTAGAACGCCTCACATACACACGACCCTTTTTCACGAATGGCCTGGAGGGAGATGCAAATCCAGGCAATGGGCCAGATGTGTCGGATGGTGCCTACAGTCAGCAAGTGTTCATGTAGTTAGACATGCATGATTCAACAAACAAACATGTATTTAAAAAATGTCATTTTTAATTGTTTACCTGGAGCCCAGACGTTTCAGGGGACGGTATGACCATGGGCACTACCTCCACATTACCTTGCCCCTGTGAAGGATCTGCCATCTGCAAGTTTAATAATTGTAAATATTAGACCGTATATAGCATTAATGAACTAAAATGTAAAGTATGTGGAAATTAACAAATTAACAAGTATTAAAAAACTGAAATTTTAAAATGTTTACCTCGGTGTGAGATACGGCAATAGGTGGTATATAAGATGGGCCTGCCGAGTCTGGAACATCCGGCTCTGGGGCGTCACTGCCGGTAATCATCATCAACTGCAAGTTCACAAAATTAATATATTAGCTCAAACTATATATATGTGTACAAAGACGAAAATAAATGAAGAATTTATTACAATTAACCATCAAGATACCTCTCTCAAAAAGCCACTGAAGGCAACATCTGATGCAATACCATAGCAGGGACGACCACATGACGTGCACTCGTGAGGATCAGTACTAGGATGGGGAATAGCTGATGGTCCTCCACTAGTGGATGGTCCTGATGGTCCTGCAGTAGTGGATGGTCCTGATGGTCCTGCACTAGCTGATGGTCCTGCATGGTGACGAGCTGGTGTATGTACCACACCAGGGACAGATGTCCCTTCCTCACCCATATGTTGAACCATCCTGCCATGGCGAACAACCGTCCGTGCCAAACTCAAAAATGCATCCCGTGTCTGCGGAATAATGCGATGTGCTGGTGGGACATCTGGCCCAGGCAACTGCCTGCGAGGTGCAGGGATAGGGCGATCCTGGTCTCGAAGCCTGGCATTGGGTCGGTTTTGGGGCATCCCCCCACCGATCCCCTGGAACTGTAAGATGTCAAAATAGTTAACGTGTTTATGCAACACGAACTCTGCATACATCTTTCGAAGGAAATATAAGGGAATTTCCCTGTTGTTGTGTGGTGGCATATCAAAAACCATGTACCATCTGTCCATCCAGTTATCAACAAATGGTTGAAACGTGCACCACTCAATGGAGATATGCGGCTTGCTTGCATTAGGGATTTCCCCCGTCCGAGGGTCCCTAAACAATGCAAATATAACCTCTTTGGATATTTTTAGCTTTTTTACTGCATTGTAATCTAGTCCATCAGCATATTGTTGTCTTTTTCTTTCTCTGTAAGATGCAATATCATACAGGACATTCGTAGATTGTGTAATTGTGTCCACAATTGCATCCAAGGTTGATGCAAGTGAACGGCGAATCTTGTCGCCACCACTAAAAGCTTCACTTATGCCCCTCAATTGGGCAAGCTCAATCAATATTTCGGCATTGGCATCCATAGCCGCAACTGCAATAAAGACATTAATACGAAAATCATTAGAAACATATACATGGTATATAATGACATCTCTTCAAAATTGAACATGTATTAAATCAAACTCACATAAGCAATTTAATGGCATTTACTTACATACATTTAAAACTTAAAATTAAACATTTGACAATTAAAAAGTAAGTTAGTCAGATTGGCAGAGAGGAGGAGGAGGAGGATCAAGGCAGTGATGAGTTTGTTGATTCAGGCATGGAGGAGGAGGATCAAGGCAGTGATGAGTTTGCATCTATGTGTCTCAATGTCTCATTGTGTTTTGTGATTGTGAATGACAAATGTGTTGTGATTTGTGAATGATCTAATTTCTATTGAATATTTCATATTTGTAATTGTAAATGTAATTTCTATTGAATATTTGTAATTGTAAATGTTAAATTTTATTGGATGATCTATATGTCTATATTTTTAAATTTTAATATATTTTAAAAATATATTAATTCCGGGGGTCACCGTGTCCTACGTGTCATAATTCCGGGGGTCACCGTGTCTAGTGGGGACCAGGGATCAAATTTGAAGGGTGGGGTCCCATTTCACTATGAAGGGCTATGAGATATTGAACACTATTGAAGGGCTATGAGAAATTTATTAATATTTATTCTATGTGTATATATGGATGTGTTCATGTTGTATGGATTGGATTCTAGGTTAACCGAGGCCTTTTTAGAGCAAAGAATGGGGTAATTACTATTTGGGAACAAGTTTTTTATCAAATGTAAATTGCGGTGATGGAAGATATTGAGGGTGCCACATGTTGTGGAGAAAGTAGTATTGATTCCTATGACGTAATAGGGAGTTCAAAAAGTCTGGTTTCAAGTATTGTCATGCGTAGCTCGATTGATTTTTCTCGCGCTAGGGTTGTAGCAACTGTTATGGCCATTACTGTTAAAAGGATTGATGGGGTGGAATCCCGTGAAACGATGAGTTCTTTTGTTAAGACGTAGATTCAGTGAAATTTGGTGGGAGTCTTATGTTCATTTTATGCACAAAATTCGATTACTTGATTTTGTTGCATTGTTAACTCTCCTCCTAGTCATAGCTACAATCTCTTATATAATTGTGAAGGTTATCAATCCACTCAATATATTAAAGTTGTAGTAGGCCAAAATCATCCACATATTTATTGTACTCACAAATGTTGACATTCCAATTTCTATGTAGAGCGCCCATTAACATTAGATTGTATGGGACATGTTTTTGAGGCATGATGTCATTATCTCATAACAACAAGCTTTTTATCCATAAATATGTCATCTACAAGCCAACGGAATTGTTCCTAATCCTTTATAAAACTTTGTCATAATTATATCAATACCAACATTCCTACCTATTGACTTAGCTTAGAAGATATTACACCTTCGGATAACCAAACCTGATTCCAAGGTTGGTAATCATAAACGTAAAAGCATCATCATAAGGAAATAGCATGTTGTGTTGAGGAAATTCCTTTTTTTCCATTTCCTTCTCAGTATAATATTTGGTTGTGGATCATTTAAAATGTATAATTTATTTTAATATAATTGGGAAGCTAAATTCAAATTCATTAATATATTAATATGATTTGATTTTTTTATTAATAATAAGTTATTCTTTTCATTTGAAAATGTAATAGTACATCAAAATTTCAATGTTTACTAACGTAGTAAAGTTGAGAGGCTTTATTTTTCAGTGGATATAGCAGACCTGTAAATTCATAGGATGTCAAAAATCTAGTCAGCCTTGAAGTTGAGCTCCTCAAAGAAAACGAATTTCTTTAAATATGTTTATGGCAGGCTGGCATTGCCAGCTTCGCTCCGCAAACTATCCTGGAGGACTGGAGGAGATAGGGTAGGTGGAACTTGGAAGTAGCTCATCCACAGTGGAATAGGGGTATAAGAAAAAGCTTGTTTCTATTCATGCAATATGGTCGGAGCCATGGAAGCATGGAATTCCAGCATTGACTTGATACAACAAAGAAAACAAAAGGTGGAACTTGGGAGCTGCAGGATTGACTTGATACAACAAAGAAAACACAGGGTGTGAGGCTGGGAGCCGTAGATGGTAGGATTAACTTGATACAACAAAGAAAACACAGGTCTATAGGTAGGGGCCACGGGCAGGAGCAACAACCTGCAACATTACAAGAAGTTTATGGATTGTGGATTTTGTCTGAAATGCCAAATTCGCGGGGGCATATTAACATAATATATTATACATTGAATACTCAATTAACTCACGGAGTCAGCATTCACGAATTGGTATGTGATAACTTGTAACTTGGTAAGCCCGCTAGCAACAACACGTATGAGCCACCTTCCAGGTTTAATAATTTTGTTGATGCCATTAAATGTGTTAAACACGTAAGCGCTCGCTACAAACACGAGAACTTCGAAGCGTTCAAGCCATGGGCTACTCAGTGTAAGCCCGTCCACGTAAGTTGCTCAATGATATTATTAGAGGCCCAATGGTCCATGATCCATGGATGATCGAACACGTGGATATTGGAGAGTAAGCGAGTCCCACTCCCAAGTCACCTAGCTAGTAGCCGCATTCCCAATTTCCCACTAAAAATTGTTGATGGGTGAAATTTGAAGCTACCCTTCTGTTGCAATTTTAAACAGTAGTGGTTAATTTAATTATTGAAGGGCTTACCATGAAATTAAATTTTTTTTGCATGGTAAAATTTGAAGTGGCCTTCTATGACGTGTGGGTAAAATTTGAAGTGGCCTGAAGGCTTCAAATTTGAAGCCTGGTGGGGACACTCGTGTCCCGTGTCCTCGTGTCGGGTGACTTAGATGAATACATTGTAGAAAGGGGGGAGTTTTAATTTTTTCAATTTTTGGTTTGATTATGAAGTTTTGAGTTTTTTTAAAAGGGTTTCATTTTGAGGTGTGAATTTAATTACAAATTGGGTTATTCCCAATTTGATCAATATTACAAAACTAGGTTAAACAATAAAAAAATTGTAATTTGGATTAAAAAATCACAAAAAAATGATTTGGGTGAATAAATTACCTGACTAGATGAGAATGCACCGGTGAATTTGTCTCCCCTCCAGCGAAATCGAGCAACACGGATAGTTGAGTGGGCCACAAAGCGTCCTCGTCCAGGGTCAATTTCGCCTCTATTCGCGTTTCTGATGCGTGAGTGTCGCGGGTGGTCGGCAATCGGCCGACTGTGTTTTTAAATTGATTTTTAGTTTTACATATCGCGTACGCGATTTGTAAATACATAACGCGTACGCGTTTTTAACTACATAACGCGTACGCGTTATTGTTACCTAGCCTACATGTCCAATGACATGTTAGGCTCGGGTCTTACCATGGCAGATGGTAAATATCAGAAACGCGTTATGTTTTAGGTATCAGGAACGAGATTTGAAAAAAGTAGCATTGCATCTAAAGTGACCCTCATCTTCTTGCACACACCCAACTTAGTATTTCATATTCACCCATTGGGTCATCTTTTGTCAAAACACTTAAGTTCTTACTTGTTCTATTTCTTCTGATGGCCTTGTTTGTATTTGTGTCCTATGTCTTGGTTTTGTGTTTCTTAACTATGGAATTACATTCTATCGAGGTAAATTTGTTGGCCCCTCTATCTCTATTTTCAATGACTCTCTATTGGTTATTTCTTCCTACAACCTAATTGTAACCATTAGGTAACCTTCTATCAAGAGTCTTGGATGTCTTCTACTCTTGATTCCCTTTGATAGCTTTTCTAAGTTTATTCATGGTGTCTCAAGTGGATTATTATGATCCTTTTATAACTTAGGACCCATCATACCATTACATGTCTTCTTTTAATCAATGTTTTAATAAGGTCTCAAAAATTTGCAAATCTATGAAACAATCAATCGATTGTGACTCTTTTTGCTTGTTTTTTGCAAAAGAAAATGTTATTTTCACATGTTCTTGAACTTTCAACAAACAAAACTTATTTTGTGTTTAGAAAACATAGTTTTTGAAGAATTTTGCTATCTTTCTATTCATTATTTTTTTTGTTTTCTTTATTGACATTTAATATGTCAATTTAGCAAGTGTTTGATAGTATTTTTGTTTAAATGCACAAATTGATAATTATTCATGTTACGGGACCACAATTTATTCCTTATTAAAATTTTGTTTATGAAATTTTTTATGTTACCACATTCTAAATGGACTATGCTGTGCTACTTTTTTTATATTTAACAAATAAACACAATAATTGTTTAAATGTTTTAAATTGGATCAATGGAAAAAATTGCATAAAATAAACATGTTTGGGAAGACTTCATGTTTTTCCTACTTTCTAGTTAAAATTAAAACATCTAAAAATACCCTCATTTATTTTAGTTTTGCTTGAATCTTCATTTTGCCCAAATACTTGAATCATATCAATATTGACCAAGGTAGACAAAAACAATCCATTACAAAAAGAAGCAGGTTAAAATCCAACCATCCTTATCTCGATTGCTAATTTCCTCTATCCAACAGGCATCAGGCATGAAGCAAAGTGAAAAATTGAATCAGCAATCTAGATAAACTCAGGCGTTAAAATCCTTATAAGAAATAAAATGTCATTACACAACTTTAACTAATCGTGCGGGAGGGCGCGCCCATGTCCGAGATTGATGCACTCTTTTTCTTTTATTTTCGCTTAATTGGAGAATTCAAGATCTTATCACATCTCTTTCAATCTAAGTGACATTGCGCCAGAAGACCTCGTCGATTTCTTCAATTTGCGCAGGCAAGACGCCAGTCCAGAACCCTCCCACTCTCATATCTACTGGAGACTCCAATGGCGACCAGATTAAATTCAAGTCTCCGCTGGAATCAGAAAAAATATCAGAATATGCATCAGCATGATCCACATTATTACCAGCAAATTGCTCAGAAGATGGGAAGTCCGGCAAGTCGATTGGAGTGGGAAAAGTAGAGCAGGCAGAGTCATATACTGTTCTCATGTCTGAATCTTCCAAAACTAGTTGCCATAACGATTTTGAGGAATCCATTTTAGCTACTGTACTGGAAGCTTTCAAGCTCATGCCAATTTCATCAGGGCAATTGTTCACCATGGACGTCGTGGCAGCCCTGATAGCTTTACACTTCGCTATACTCTGATCCCCAATAGCCGATGGAGATGGACCCCTTTTGGAATTAAATTCAGTGATTACTGAGATCTTCTTGCTCAGATGAGTATTCCAGTAATTTTTTATTTCATTATCTGTTCGTCCAGGCAGTCTTCCTGCTATCAGTGACCACCTGTTGTACATACATATAACAATATATCAGAAATCATGTCAACATGAAAAACAGCTTAATAATTGAACATGAAAATAATACTAGTGAGTCTCGTTATCCTGTGAACAGACCTGTTGCCCAGGAGGCGATGTAGTCTAATAATGAGCTCTTCTTCATCAGAGGAGATGTTTCCACGTTTTATATCTGGGCGAAGATAGTTCAGCCAACGCATTTTACAACTCTTTCCACTGCGCTTCAAACCTGCAGTAGAAAACCTAATTCTCTCCATATATAATAGTAGAACCCTAAACGAACCTCAAACCCATCTGCATCCCGCTTTAATATACACCTACTTTGAAGAATAAATTTCACGGTATATAAGATATATCCACAATGGATATTTCAGGACGTTCCTCTGCCACCATAGCTTTTTCCAGGATTTGGTATCATACGGTTTTCATCACAGGGCCACAAAACCTTTTTCAGTCCAATCTGTCCAAAGTATTAGGTGGATCCTGTGTATCCCAAGTGTCAATTCAATCTACAAAACTGTTTATAGAAATTTCCCTGTCAACTAAATCTACAAAACTGCTTATAGAAATTTCCCTGTGCAATTTTCTTTGCGTCACATGTGCGAGTCGCAAGGTCCTATCAAAATATATTAGTTTCTTATAGCCTCTTTCTTTTAGTTTTGGCTTGGGTACTACCTCCTCTTATCCCTTTGGATTCTAATTTTCTCTCGTCTAGACTCTTTGCTTAGTGTTGTAATGGATCCACACACATCCTAACTAATTTCTTCATTTCATCATTCGTGTCCTTCTATTGTTTGTACATCCTAACTAATTTCTTCATTTCATCATTCGTGTCCTTCTATTGTTTGTACCTCTAGGTCAATCGGATTCATTAGGATTTTGATAAGTTTTATTTTTTCCTATCTGGATACTATTTTAGATACTATGTTTTTCTAATGTATTAGAGATAAATATTTTTTCATCCTCTCCATCAGAGCCTTTTGATTCCGATGTTTGTATTTTTTTTCATCAAATAGTTATGGAATTTATTATGCTAAACCTTGGTTCCTTGTTCTTTGTATTCTTCTAAACTCTTCTTCCAGATATGGTTGTCTTTTCCAAACAAAAATTTCCTTCAAGCACTTATTTGTTAGCACATTTGTGGAGTTATAAAATTCAAGCTTGGGTAAGACTAAATTGAGGATGGGTTGATAATATTTTATGGCCAATTGTTTTATTGTTTATTTGTTAAGTACTTATGTTGCCAATATTTTTGGTGAGTTCAATTGTGTGTCTTTATGTTTTCTAATTGACAAGTATTTGTTTGTGAATATGATTTACTTACATTAATGTTCCTTAAGGGTGACCTTGCTTCTCATTTATTTTGATAGGGTTATTGGGTAGTCATGGAATCTACAAACCCTAATATATGAGTTTATGTCATTTCAAACCAATCAGGATTCTTATCTTATGCCTAATTTTAGATCTGAACATTTTGTCTTCATCGTTTCCTTCTAGTATTTGGCATCACTTCAAAACATTGTACTCTATGTCTCTATAGAATTAAGGTATTTGTTTGACATTGTTGTTTAGTGGTATAGGATTGGCATGTGGGTGTTTTTCAATTTCTACCTCACTTTCAAAAGGGGAAGTAATTTTACTACCAACCAAAATAGATAATGTACATATAAAATTCAGAGTGGATGTCATCATTTACATGACTAGTAGTGGATTTCACCCTTGATAATTTGTGCCAATATAAATTGATAGTGGATGTCATCACTTACGTGACTATTAGTGGATTTCATTCTCAATGATTTGTGCCAATTTAATCTTCTTTCCTCCTTCTGTGATTATGGAAAGTAGGTACAATGATTCTCTTGGCCAAACATTGCCATATTCATGCTCAAAATTTTTGCTAAGTATGTCAACATGAGACTTTTGGTGCTCAAATTTTAGTTCTGAATAGGGTGCACAATTGCTTGTTTTGCTTTTTCTAGATCCACTTCTCCAATTTATCTCAAACCCAAACAAGATATGTCTTTTCCTACTCTTCAAAGTCTTATTACTCCACAATTTTTCTTCTCATGGAATCTTCAAAGCATTCCTTATTTTTTTTAAAGTAATCAAAATTATGGTCTCTATATAAGGTTCCCAGATCATTCTTTCTTTGCTATTATAAAAACCAAGTTTAGTATCACTACCTTGGGAATGTAGCCTACTTAGTCAACCCCAAAAAATTACATGGGTTCCTTCCATTTCTTATTATTTTCCTCCATTATGCCTATGAACGTCTCCTCATCCTAGATCTGGAGATCAATGTCAAAAATTTGCTATTTTTAGCTACTCTATTATGTCCAATCCTTCTTTCAACCTTGTCTCTTTCCTACTTGTTGGTGGTGCTTCTCTTCTAGCTACAATCATGGAATAAATATGTCTTCTTCATTGTATTCTTATTGTTGGTTTTTTTAATTATGATTTACTCATGTGATTCTATTCCTCGTGTTTTTTTCTTTTCATCCACCTTATGGTGTTGCACCATCCTTTCTTGGGTCAATAAATGTCCATCACTTATTTTTTCTGGGAATTTACTAAGATGATCCATTTTCCTTTTATCCAAAAAAAATTCAAAATTTATAAGATATTTTCTTTGATGATTTCCTCTCTAATATCACCCGTGAAGTTTTGTGGTTTATCACCTTTTGACCAAAGGATCCATTGTGGCCTATCACCACCCCAATTACAAGATCATCAACAGCTATGGCCTTCCTTTGCAAGTCGCATCATATTGTGGAATGGTTGTCCCAGCTGAAGGCCTTATAACCACCATGTTAGTTCCCTCAATCAGGTTCTTATAGCAACCCTTTCTTGTCTTTTAGTCTTTTTTGTATTTTTTATTTTCTCGGGTTTTTGGGACCTTCACATGCCCCATTTCTTCTAATGAGATTTTTTTTAAGCTTCTGATGTAATGAAACTTAGTATTTCTTATTCAAAACACTTAGGTTCTTACTTGTTCCTTTTCTTTGGATGGCCTTGTTTGTATTTGTGTCCAATGTCTTGGCTCTATTTTCTTAATTATGGAATTACATTCTATTGAGGGAAATTTGTTGGCCCTTCTATCTCTATTTCCAATGACTCTCTATTGGTTATGTCTTCCTACAACCTAATTGTAACCATTAGGTAACCTTCTATCAAGATTCTTGGATGTTTTCTGCTCTTGATTTCCTCCAATAGCTTTTCTAAGTTTATTCATGATGTGTCAGGTGGATTAGTATGATCCTTTTATAACTTAGGCACCCGTCATACCATTACATGTCTTATTTTAATCAATTTTTTAATAAGGTCTCAAAAATTTTCAAATCTATGAAACAATCAATTGATTGTGACTCATTTTGCTTGTTTTTTGCGAAAGAAAATGTTATTTTCACAAGTTCTTGAACTTTCAACAAACAAAACTTATTTTTGTGTTTAGAAAACATAGTTTTTGAAGAATTTTGTTATCGTTCTATTCATTATTTTTTTCGTTTTCTTTATTGACATTTAATATGTCAATTTAGCAAGTGTTTGATAGTATGTTTTTAAAAATGCAGGACTTGATAATTATTCATGTTACGGGACCACAATTTATTCCTCATTAAAATTTTGTTTATGAAAAAAATTTATGTTACGACATTCTAAATGGACTATGCTAATGTATTGCTATTTTTTATATTTAACAAATAAACAAAATAATTGTTTAAATTTTTTGAATTTGATCAATGGAAAAAAATTGCATAAAATAAACATGTTTGGGAGGACGTAGTGTTTTTCCTACATTTCGAGTTAAAATTAAAACATCTAAAAATACCCTTTTGAAGGGGACAAACCAACGAAACCCAAATAAAGTTATACACGTTCAAAGTAGATTCGATGTTAAGTATAACAATATCAAGTTTGAGAATACATTTGTATTATTTCATAGAGTTTTTCCCTTCCAAAATTGGAGAAACTGGCAAAAAAAAATTGAATTGTTCGATTTTTACAAATTTGAAGGTTTTTCATCCAAACTAGTGATTCATCCAAACGTTAGTTTTTTTTCCCTTAGCCAAAAGTTGCAAGTTTTTGGTTGATAAAAAAAATTGTCAAAAGATGATACTAAAAATTCCATAGTCTGAAAAAATAGGATCACATACGTGAAGGGGGAACGAATTGTACTTGTACATTCGATCGAAAACATAATTTCATATTTTCAACTCTCATCATTGCATAATGAATTTACTTGACCTCAATTGATTAACTTCCTTGTTTGCTTAAGTCGTGAAAAAGGCATATTATTAAAATGATCATTTACACGATGCACTTAGAGATCACGCATCGGATTCTTAATGATTATATCTCGTTTCCTCCTCAACTTTAAAGAATTACATGCCCAATTCCATCTTCTATATGTTCTACTGCAACTTTCTTTCATGTAGCAATGATTGTGTGATACTTCTTCCATGATCGTTTCCTTTGACGAGTTTGTGTGGCTTACATAAATGGTAGATACTAACTTCTTGGAACCGATAGAGCTTGTTGATGTTCCCTTTCTCTTTGAGCATGTTATTCCTATCCCTACCCTCTAGAGTCTATAATGTGACTGGAATAGCATTTTACTCCAAGTGTGGATTTTTGCATTCCCTCTTTTTCTATCATTCCTTCATTTCAAGCCAGTGGTGACAACTTTGGGCACTCCTTCAAACTGGAAAATGGTGTTGGATTTGTAGGGGTTTGTTTTATGTCCATGCCACTCCTTTAGTGGTTAACTTGAGTTCTTCTATGAATGATAAATTGGACATACTGATTCAGTAGGTCTTGACAATGCGATAGGATATGGACCTATCATGAAGAAGATTCTCCTAGATTTGCATTCAAAGGTTCATGGTTGTGCTCTAGAAAACCAAATTGAGTTGAGAGACACATCTCAACCCATTTTGTTCATTTTGTAGTTTTTTACTTTTCACATATATTTTGCCTAGCTTCGAAGTGTAATATTTTGATTTTTTCATCCAACTATCTTTGGACACACACATATATCTTATTTAATATATTTTATATGTTGTTTATGGGATCATGGTCAAAATTGGATTCTGCATTTACATTAATCATTATGCTAAATAAAATGTGGGTCTACTATTATAGTTTTCTAAGCAATAAGCCTTCTAAAAGTGTAATTGCTTCTCACTTGCATGGTTTAGTGTTTTTTAATTGTATAAATTCTCTTGTTATTTTGATAAAGGGTTCTCCTCCATTGGGATATATACTCAATGTCTAATCCTGCAATATATCTTACTTATAAAATTACATATAGATTCATGAAAATGAGATCCCTTGATTTTATTTTTCAATAGTTTAAAAGGCCAAGATAGATCCTTGCTTAACATGGTTCCTAGCATATATTTCTTTTTCCTTTGCTCACAATTATACATAAAGAGAATAATCATGTGTGTGTGCACGCTAAAAATATATCCACTTTCTATGTGAATTCCCTTGCTTGTTATTATTCAGCCTTGGTGACTTGTGCAGATTTTTTCTTAAAGGGTTGAAACCAAGGATAATTTTAGGGGCGAAATTTAGACCATAGGTTATTTTTCCATGTTTTTTTCCAAAAAAGATTCGCCAATTTGCGTTTTTTGAGCCTCATTTCGCCCAATTTTGATGAGGTAAAAATTTTACACTCTAAAAATCACCAAATTATTATATAAAATATATAAAATACTTATAAATTGAAATAATTTTAGAAAAATATCGCCAAATATTTTATAGTTGACATTTTAAGAATTAGGAAGATTCGCGAAGGTTTACACTTTTAAATAAGTATAGGTCCTTAAAATTATCCCTAGTCGAAACGCGAAGTTGGGTAATAGTTTTTGGAGTGAGTAGAGGGGAATAAAATAGTGGGTGAGGGAACACACAAAAAAAGTCAACATTATTAGTAGGCAATGAACCATGCAAAAAAAGTCAACATAAACTCTTGGCCTATAATTTTAGCCAATGACATCATCGCATTTTAAAAAAAACTCTCAAGAGTTCGAAAAAAACTCTCAACCAAAAGCTTTTGAAAGACCAAACTCCTACAAATTTTAAACATTATTCAAATTGAACTTAGTACTAATGTATTCACCTTCAAATCTAGTTTGTAATGATATAAGAATTGTTTCTTTTCATTATGAATTTATATTTATTAATATTTTTTTAGAAACTTTATTTCTTAAAAATTTTGTTGTTTTGAAAATCACATTAAAATAAAAATTCAATATCTCCAAAATAGAAATACCAAAAAATATAAAAAATCATAAAAATCTTCCTCACGCTGTCTTCTTCAAAAGGATAGTTTGAATTTTCTCAATAATGGTCACATCGAAAAGAAAATTGATGGGGACTAACATAGGTCGATACTACACCATTTTCTTTTATGTTAATCTATAAATAACAAAAATAATGCTTGGTTCTGAAAAATCTCAAAATATATAATCTAGAATCTAATGCAATAAAATGAATAATGATGTTAATATGCTTCTAGATATTGGTGAAGATATTGATTCATTGGGATCATTTTTCCTATAAGATCACCTTCCACTCGGAAATCTTGGACCGTAAGCTGTCCTTTTGTATTGATGGTTCTTTTAGACTTATTTTCAATGCGTTTTTCCAACTTTCCTAATCATTGAATCTTCTTCCATAAAAAATATTAGATCTTTAGCTTGACCCTTTACCTTTGGTTCTTCTAAAGAGGTTTCTAATACCATTATCCAAACTTTCTCCCATTAGAAATAACCTTCCATAAACGATGTTGGAACTTTACTTGACACTTTACCCTAACACTTTTTTTTAATTAGAGACGGTTTTCTCTTAAATTATTTATTTTATTATAAAAATTTATAATTTGTATTTATTAAAAACAAGTTTAGAAATATAAAGTTAAAGAATGGTCTTTGAATTTGAAATTTAGAATTAATAGATCATTATTCTTAAAATATATGGCTTTGAAACTCTCACATAAGATATCAATATAAAAAATACAATCCCTTTAATCTCACAATAAATATAAATCAAAACTTAACAAAATACTTAAATATTTTTTTATATATATATAATTTAATGAGGTTTCTAACATTTTACAAAAAATCAATAACATTAAAAATATTATTATTTCTATGTTTAAAGAGAAAATGGGATGCAAAGAAATTTTAGAAGTTAAAAAAAAATACGATATGCATAAAAATAATGTTTTAAAGAAAATCAATTAATTTATGTCTTATCTTTTCTCTTAGGGTCTAATAAACCAAGTTATAGAAATAATGTTTTAAAGAAAACCAATTAATTTATGTCTTGTCTTTTCTCTTAAGGTCTAATAAACCAAGTTATGGGTGGATATTAAAAATCATCATCAAGGACCGATAGGTTTCTTGGATCCGAGCAGCATTTTTGGAGCCAAGCAGCGTTGATATAGTGAATTTTGAACTAGTGATCAGAGCTCGTGGAGCTGAGCAGCCTTCCTAGAGCCGAGCTTCCCTGAATTTGATAGTTCTTGGACCGGTGTTCAACATTTCTTGGAGTTTCTTTCATTGCGCGAGAGAAGAGAAGATTTGTGGTATTTCAAATATGTGGTAGGTTTTTGGTTTTTGGAAGGATCTATACCTTTTTTTGGATTACAACTGAGGCATTGACGTTGTTGTAGTGGATTATGGGGCACGGATAACTGAACTATCATTGGGTCTTCATCATGGGGCCAGAGGGGGGTCCTAATCTTTCTTTACCACCACTCGAGATCATTTCCTTTAGGAAGCTGGTTGCAGTTAGTAGCAAGAGAAAACAGAGTGATGATTCACATAAGTTTGTAAGAAAACTGGATAACATTCCCACAGTAGCCTTACCGGAAGCTGAATCTTGCAGAGAGGGGATTAATAGGACAATTTACGGGATTATGGCCCTCTCCCAAAGCTGTTGAGGCTTGGGTTCAGCGAAATTGGAGACCTCTCACCTCAGAAGGTATCAGAAGTTACATAGTGGGTAAAGGATTTTTTGTAATTTTCTTTAACAGTGTAGAAGACAAACATCTCATTTTTCGGAATGCTCTATATTTCATGGGCCCTCTGGGCTTGTATTTGAACAATTGGACTCCAGATTTTGATCCTACTCAGGATGTTCCGGTCTGGGTGCACCTACCCCACCTTCCACTTCATTGTTGGAATCTAAAGTCATTAGAATCAATCGGTAACACCCTGGGTAAATTCATTGATTGAGCAGACCGAAAGGATCAATATTCTTGTGCAAGAATTTGTGTAGAGGTCGATTTGGAAATCCGTCTCCTAGAAGCCATTAAACTAACAATAGGTGATTGGACACATATCCAAGACTTGGATTATGAATAGCTACCCTTTAAATGCAGATTCTGCCATGGCTACGGCCATTTTGCCAGGGATTGCAAAAAGAGGAATGAAGAAGAGGAGGCAAAAAATAAAGTGGAGCAGTGGTCTCAAGTGTAGAAAACAATTAAGATAAAGCAAAACAATAGTATAAAAGGGAAAGAGATACTGAAGGGGTATAATGCATCTTCAGCAGGGTAGCAGCAAGGTGAAGGAAGCACAACTACAGTAAATCCAAGGGAAGAAAACACAGCACCAATATTTCCAGCAGCTATCAAAAACTCCTTTGCAACACTCAGCAATTTGGAAGACATGCCAGAATCAACAAATTTGGAGACAGAACAGTAGATCACCCCTCTCGAAGGGCAAAAAGAAAAGACATATATTCTTACACCTCTTGCTCACTCCCCAAGTGGAATCTCCTCCCCACTCTCCTATGTTGAAATGACAAGGAAGAAGCCTTTGGAAAACTCTGGCTCTTTGGAAGATGAAACGTTCGAGAAACCTACGAAAAGAGCAGGAAGAAAATCTCTCAAAGATGCAAGAGAGGAAGAAGGTGAGAGACAAAAAATGCAAGGCAATCAATCTACCATCGAAATGTCCATTGGCAGAAAAAACAGAACAAGAGTAGGCAAGGGAGGCCCTACTCCTCCTCTACCTAGTAAATAATGCGACTAGTCTCTTGGAATTGCAAAGGCTTGGGAAATCCACTGAAGTCTAAAGCAATTAAAGACCTTTTGAAAATAGAAAGTCCCGAGATTGTCATGCTTTAAGAGACTAAAATCAATGGGGATGCCCTCCTCGCTCTCAACAATCAGAAGTGGAAGAAAAATGATGGAAAGGTAGTCATTGCTAGGGGTACCTCGGGAGGGCTAGCAACCCTTTGGTCGGAAGATCAGTTTCATTTGGACAATTTCTTTGAGACCCAGCATTGGATATTTACTAAAATCAGCCATTATGCAAGTAAGCTTACCTTAGCCCTTTTTAACCTTTATGTATCAGGTCTATACTCTATGAAGAAAGAATGCTGGCATTCATTAGCTAATTTTATAGAAACTCATCCTCTCACAAACTGTAATGTACCCACCTGCTGACCCAATGCAAGGAAGGAAACATGATGCCAAACTCAGGGCTTTCACATGATCTTAGCCCATTTTTAGATTCATATAAATAATAAATGGGTGTGCATATGTAAAAAAATAAATTATGCACAGCGGAAACACCATCCACACACTCTTCATATGCATTCAACATATCAATTTCAGTCATTAATAAAACATTTCAGAAGTAAATACATAGACAGAAACACTTATCTTCATTGCAATTGTCCCAAGCAACTAGCTATGTCGTTGCAACGTTCTACCCAACCATAGGCTCTTCGACAGCTTATACTGAGTCCGTCCGAAGGCCACCCCCGAGCTGGGCATGATTCTCACAAGGACAAAGGGGACATTCACGCTCACACATAGTCCATTAACCATTTTATTTTAGCCAAGCCAGTCTAACTGGGTTTATCAGGCTACACTTGCACAATGGATGCTTATTCCCAAGCTCAAGCCAGAACAAGGGATTACCCATAACCCATACCCAACATACTCTTCTCTCACACAACATGCACAAACAGGGGCAGGGATAAACAGTAGGATTTACAAATGAGATGGCCATGGGTTTTCCCAAAAACGTTTCCAACCAAAAATGGATTATAGGATGGGGAAAACAACCACAGGGAGGAAAATGATTCCTTCCCCAATATCTCCGCCTTCAATATCCCAAAACGGCCTCTATTGAACCCCCATTCGATTTCCCTCCTTCCCCCACTGGTATACAACACAGAAAATGCCCTTCTCTACTGGGGAAAAAGAAGAAACGTTGCAAACATGCCTGGAAAACGCCCAAGTAGCCCTAAACTTGTGAGGGAGGAAGAATGATCATGGATAATGGCTTGGGTGAGAAAATTCATGGCTCTTTTCTTGCCCAAGGAGACAAACATGTTTTTCCATAAAGGGTGGCTTGCCCATACCCGAATTTGGACAGCCATACCTCTCCATTCCCAAGGCATTAACTACCTCAACCAACTCTTGGGAGAAATCAATGGTTTGGGTACAAAAGTCAACATGGGTAGTTGAGGGTTTG
Source organism: Larix kaempferi (assembly GCA_027924585.1). NCBI lineage: Eukaryota > Viridiplantae > Streptophyta > Pinopsida > Pinales > Pinaceae > Larix > Larix kaempferi. The sequence goes on along the minus strand of BSBM01001378.1, from coordinate 1,310,080 downwards.
ATGGGTTCTCTCATTGACACTTGGCTTCACTCTATTGGCTCAAGGGTTTGAATGTTTTCCCTCCCAATTCCTTGTGAAATCATGTCCCCATCTCTTTGTTGCATTGCATAGCTAGTTGTGGGTATTTTTATTAAAATGCATGTTACATGATATTTGAATTTCCAATGTGCATTGCTAGCACGCAAACCATATGCATCACTAAATCGATGGCGGGGGCCTTGGCCTTGAGCTCCTCACCATGATTTCATAACAATATTACATCCTCTATAATGTTAATGCCATGGGGTCAAACTGGGGACATTACACAAACATCATAGTTGCTGGAGATTTAAATTTAATACTAATAGAATTGGGATTGAGCACATATCTGCCTGCTTGGATAGATTTCTAGTGCAGAGTACGCTTTTACTTGAAAAGAATCTTATTTCATCCAAAATTTTCCCTAAGCTCACCTCGAATCATAAGCCCATCCTTCTCATGTTGGAAGAGAAAGAAAACTTGGGTCCCATCCCGTTCAGATTTAATCTGCTCTGGAAAGATAAGGATGGTTTTATGGAAACAATTTTGAAGGCATGGTCTAAACTTGTCATTGGTTCACCTAGTTTTGTATTGGAGCAGAAACTTAAAGCAACAAAAAATGCTTTGAAGGAATGGATCAAAAATCCTATTATTACCCCTGCTAGTTATAGAAAAGATACTGTACAAAAATTATTAGATCTGCAAATGGATATGGAAAAAAAATTTATTAACATTTCAGAATACGAGAAAGAATAGGCTTCCCAACAAACTTCCTTTCACTCCTTTTGATAGGAAGAGGAATACTAGAGACTTAAGTCTAGAAGTTTGTGGTTGAAATCGGGGGACCGCAAGACCTCCTTCTTCCATAGACAATTCAGAGCTCGTCTCTCTCAGAATCACATCTATGAAACCAACTTGGCTAAAGGAACAATTCTTAAAGGGAAGGAGATTAATGGGGCGGCAGATATTCATTTTCAGAACCTCTTTAAAGAAGAAGGGATAGCAAGCGAGGAGGCTACGAATGATTTCCTCTCTCACATTCCCTCTCTTGTCAACATAGAAGATAATCTCAGTCTCATGAGACCATACAGTGAGGAAGAGATCAACAATGTTATCTGGGACATGGAGCCAGGCAAAGCTCCTAGACCAGATGGTTTTTCCTTTCACTTCTATAGAATATGTTGGAATATAAAGAAAGATCTATTGAGAATGATCAGAGCTTTTCAGCTTAAGGCCAAGGTTGGAGGTAGCACAAACTCCACCTTCCTCGCCTTAATTTCTAAAGAGGTGAACCCGGGGTCCTTTGATCGCTTTAGGCCTATTTCTCTTTGCAACTCATCTTACAAAATCCTTTCCAAACTATTGGCCAACAGGATCAAGCCTCTGTTAGACAAACTTATCTCTCCTTTCCAGAGTGGTTTTGTCAAAGGGAGACATATTTTGGACAATGTTATCTTGGTCCAGGATGTAACGTCCCCTCCCATCATACCAGCATGATTGAGAGGACGTGGTGCTAAATCCGGGCAACTAGCCCCATGAACTTACTAAATAAGCATTCACATAATATAAAAGACATATGGGATGTATAATTATAAGAAATACACAGTGGAAATAATACCAATAACACATCCATCATATATTCAAGATATTCATCAAGTAATAATTGCAAAGTTAACACAAGAGAATACTTATCTTAACAAAGTAGTCCCAAGCAACTAGCTATGCATCTGCAACGTTCCACCCAACCATAGGCCAGTTGTGCTTATCAACATCTTGATGCAACTGCCACCCCTGAGATGGGTATGATCTCTACAAGGAACCAGGGAACAGCAGACTCACACATAGCCAAGCATACACCAAGATGAGCCAAGCCAATCGACAATTGGGTTTATCAGGCTGCTAGGAAATGGAAAGGAAGAATTGCTAAGCTAGTGAGCTCAACCACAGAGCTATGGATACCCCTCCCAGATCTATTCAGCTTGGCACTCACAATGCCTACACACCCAACACAAGGAAGTATTATCTTCACTGCCACACAGTCCCTCAAGCCATACCTTCCTTTCTAGTGCTCTCAGGGTGTGCATAGAAAAGTAGCCAAAGCCCTCTTGATCTTCTTGAGAGGTTACTCCCTCCACTAGGTTTATCAAGCCAATTCTGTCCACTACCAGTCCAAGTTTCTTGCTCACAGGTTCAAATCAAAACCGGGATGCACATAACAGCAGAACCACACTTATTGGGCATGATAAAACTTTTTTACAGTGAGATGCCCAAAGATGGGGTTTTCATTAGCTTCAGAAAAACGTGGGAAACCCAAAAACGAAACTGGAAGATGGGGAACAAACCTGGGAATCCAAATCCATTTTTAGAAAAACGTCCATGGACATTCTCGGGCGAAAATGGCCTCCATAACAGTCCCAAATCGTGGCCCTTCTCTCCCAGCTGCTGTCTAATGCAAAAACGAGCTCCCAGGCATGGAAAATACAGGAAAAATGGTGGAAAACGTGATGGGAGAAGGCCCAGTAGTTCATACTGTGTGAGAGAGGAAAGACTATGGATTCAGAATGGCTTTGGGCACCATTTCGTGGGTGTTTTCTTGCCCAAGAAGCAAAAACATGAATTTCCAGGTTGATGGCTTGCCCATGCACGAAATTGGCTTCCATACCTCTTCATTCCCAAGGCATTAACTACCTCAACCAATTTCTGGAAGAATTAAATGATTGGGTCCCTAACCCAAAATGGGTAGTTGGTGGTTTATAGGTTTTCTCATTGACACATGTATTAACACCATTGGCTCCAGAGTTTGAATAATTTCCCTCCCTTTTCCTTGTAGAATCATGCCCCATCTCTTTGTTGCATTGCATAGCTAGTTGTGGTTATTTTCATTAAAAATTCGTATTTACATGATGTCTTATTTACATTGTGCCCATCTAGCACAAGAACCATAGGCATCTATTTTTAATTGCCGATACATGAAACGCTAAATCAATGGTGGGGCCTTGGCCTTGAGCTCCTCGCCATGATTAAATTACAATATTTACATCATTTACGATTTAATACAAAGGGGGTCAAAATGGGGACATTACACAGGAATCTATGCATTCTAGTCAACAACGAAAGGAGAAAGGGATACTTATAAAGCTTGACATGGCCAATGCTTTTGACCAGGTAAAACTTTCTTTCCTGTTCAAAGTTCTGCTTTCTTTTGGCTTTAGTATTGAATTTGTTAATCTGATCAAAGCTTGTATTGAAAAGCCATGGATAACTCATTTAGTCAATGACAGGCCGACTAATTACTTTCAAGCTACGAGAGGTTTACGGAAAGGATGCCCTCTTTCTCCCTTTTTGTATATTCTAATGGCAGATTCTCTAAGTAGGAAGTTGACTATTGAAAAGCTTGTTGGGAATGCCCCTGGCATCAGGCCAGTGAAAGGTCTCGACTCCATCAATCATGCTTTTTTTGCGGATGACTCCTTGCTGCTGGGAGGAGCTTCAATAAAAATAGCAAAGGTTTTTAAAGATACTGTGAATAATTTCTGTAACATTTCGAGAGCTAAGGTAAACAAAAGGAAAAGCACAATCTATGGTTGGAATTTGGACCAACAATCAGTTCTTCGAATTGCTCAATTCTTGGGGTTCATGGGTTATGCCAAGTGGGAAAAAATAACTTATCTTGGCCTTCCTCTTACTCTGGGAGCTAATAAGGCAAGCCATTGGCATGGAATTCTTAGTAAAATCAGGTCTAAATTAATAGCTTGGGGAGGCCAGTGGCTTAACTACACTGGTAAGCTCATTTTGATAAAAAACAGTATTATCTTCCATCATAATTTACCAGGCTTCTTTTCTCTTGGCCCCTAAGCTGATTACAGTCCAGATTTCAAAATTGATTAGGAAGTTTCTATGGCGAGGAGGAAAAGGAAATGAGAGAAAGTATCATCTTGTCAATTGGGATATTATCAAGCATCCTCTTAGGGAAGGAGGTTTACAGGTAAGAGATCCAGCAATGGCTAATCTCACTCTTGGAGGAAAAATCGGTTGGAAACTTTACACTAAACATAAGCATCCTGTCAGTCAAATTTTGAAAAAAAAATATATTTGGAGGGAGTCTCTTTAAGGATTTTGCAGCCGGATAAAACTCCTAAAGGCACGATGCTATGGAATTTATGCAAGCAAGGGATGAGTTTTTTCCAGCATAGGCTTTATCGAATTCTTGGAAATTGCTGCAAAATGCGGATTTGGGAGGACAGTATCATGGGAAACCCTCCACTCGCCCTCTCTGCTGATCTTAGTGAGATATGGATGTGGCTTTCCCAGAGTGGAGTTAATACGCTGGCATATATGACAGATTGGGACTCTACAGGGAAGTGGAAATCGTGGACTCTTCCTAGAACTCCTGCGAATTTACAGAACCATATTCCTCTTTTTTATAATGCGTTGACCGATCTGGCTCCTATTCATTGTCAATTAAATGATAAGTGGGGTTGGGGTAAGATAGGTTCCTATACTGTTGTGCATGGTTATGAAGCTACCTAGCCGATCCATCCATTGATCTATCCTCCTTCATTCTGGACTCTCGTGTGGGATTCATACGGTTTTCCAAAAGTCAATTTTTTTACATGGCTTCTCGTTCATAGGAAAGTTTTAACTGGAGAAAATTTGATGAAAAAAGGAATTGCAAGCCCTCATCGATGCCCAATGTGTTGCTTGGTGATCGAAAATCTGGATCATCTTTTTGTTGATTGTCCTTTCTCGTAAGAAGTTTGGAGGAATTCCTTGCTTAGTCACAATGTAAATGTCCCCTCCCAGATCTCTGTTTTTATTCTTCTATCAATGTGGAAAACCAGGTATCCTCATTCTCTTAAAAATAATTCCACTTGGACCAGAATTTGGCAAGCTCTCCCCAAGTACGTTTTCTGGAAGATTTGGTTGGTGAGAAATAACCAGATTTTCAACAATTTCAATCTCACTCCTTTGATCATTGTAGCTAAGGCAAAGGCTCTTCTACATGAGGCAGCAATGCATCATCCTTCTTTCATTGATAACTCCATGCTCCCTGAAGAAAATAAGTGGTTTGGTACTTTTATGTATAGGGATAGACAAAAATTTTCAGTTCGTCCCTTCAATAATCCAAGATGGCGTCTAAGAGACTCGGATGCAGAATTTCAAGGATGGTGGAGAATTCAGGGTAAAGCCACGGTTTTCTTTGATGGGGCTTCAAAAGAAAATCCTGGCATTGCAAGAGTGGGTAGTATCATCTATTCTCAAGATGGCCTTAGAAAAGATAGTTTTTGTTGGGGCTTAGGATTGAGAACCAATAATTACGCAGAAATTTTTGAGATGTTACAAGGTTGTCAAATTGCCCAAGATATTGGCTACAAAGACATACAAGTCTTTGGAGATTCTGAAATATTGATAAAGATCCTAAATATAGAAGATCAATTCAACAACTCTATGCTCAATAAAAGTTTGCTAAGGCTGCGATACATCCTCCATGAAATCACTTCTTCCAAATTTTATCACATTTTGAGAGGATCAAATAAAGAAGCGGATGCAAAAGCAAATAAGGCCTGCCTTTTACCTCAAGGAATGTGCAGCAGGAATAACGAAACGCCATTGTGGATCCCTATTCCTTAGTTATGTTGTTTTGTCCAGCTATTCTATAAGATTTGGATATGATGTAACCGAGCCAAGTGGAGTGGTGAAAAGCTGTAATTTTGGTTGTTAAGCTTCAGCCAACCGTTTTCCAGTTTCAATAAATATAACCGTTTTGGTTTTTTTTTTTAAATCATCATCATTATCAAAAATTTAAATATCAATTTTTTAATACAAATAATTTAAAATTAAAATAAGTTTTCAAATGTTACCTGTTTAATTCAATAACTTTTAATTTATGTCTTTTAAAAATATATTCATTTAATAATGAATGCTTAGGTTTTACATATACATGATCATATTGAATGTAGCTTGGGTGGTTGGGAGGAATGATTGTTACCCTCTCCACTAGGTTAAATCCTTATAACTAATATGATACTTTTGTTGAACCCCTATACATATACATGATCACATCATCAATATTCAATATTGATCATCAATATTGATCAAGATAGACAATTCAGTACAATATTGACAAAGATAGAAAAAGACAATCCAGTACAATATTGACATTTGACAAAGATAGAGAAAGACAACCCAGTACAATATTGACAAAGATAGAGAAAAACAATCCAGTACAAGAAGAAGCAATCCTTAGAAATAAAATGTGGACGAGATTGATGGACTCTTTTTCTTTATTTTCGCTTAAACGGAGAATTCAACATCTTTATCACATCTCTTTCAATCTAACTGACATTGCGCCAGAAGACCTCGTCGATTTCTTCAATTTGCGCAGGCAAGACGCCAGTCCAGAACCCTCCCACTCTCATATCTATTGGAGACTCCAATGGCGACCAGAGTAAATTCAAATCTCCGCTGGAATCAGAAAAAATATCAGAATATGCATCAGTATCCACATTATTACCAGCAAATTGCTCAGAAGATGGGAAGTCGGGCAGGTCGATTGGAGTGGGAAAAGTAGAGCAGGCAAAGTCATATACTGTTCTCATGTCTGAATCTTCCAAAACTAGTTGCCACAACGATTTTGAGGAATCAATTTTAGCTCCTGTACTCGAAGCTTTTAAGTTCATGCCAGTTTCATCAGAGCAACTGTTCACCATGGACGTCGTGGCAGCCCTGATAGCTTTACACTTCGCTATACCCTGATCCCCATTAGCCGATGGAGATGATCCCCTTTTGGGATTAAATTCAGTGATTACTGAGATCTTCTTGCTCAGATGAGTATTCCAGTAATTTTTTATTTCATTATCTGTTCGTCCAGGCAGTCTTCCTGCTATCAGTGACCACCTGTTGTACATACATATAACAATATATCAGAGATCATGTCAAGTGACTGACCTTCACTGGTCTACACTTTAGGTTTTTAAAGGACCTCAATACCGATCAGTTATGAAAAACAGCTTAATAATTGAACATGAATCAAGAATTTTTATGTTTTTTTTTCATAGAAAATAATACTAGTGAGTCTGGTTATCCTGTCAACAGACCTGTTGCCCAGGAGGCGATGTAGTCTAATTATGAGCTCTTCTTCATCAGAGGAGATGTTTCCACGTTTTATATCTGGGCGAAGATAGTTCAGCCAACGCATTCTGCAACTCTTTCCACTGCGCTTCAAACCTGCAGTAGAAAACCTAATTCTCTCGATATATAATAGTAGAACCCTAAACGAACCTCAAAGCCATCTACACCCGGCTTTAATATAAACCCTACTTTGAAGAACATTCCACTGTATATAATATATATCCAGAATGGATATTTCTGTAATATGCTACAACAAAGTAGCTGAGCATTATTGCATAGTGTGATGATTATTACCTGCTTTGCTGGAGAGAGATCTCCAACAACCAATGCAGCCATGAGTGTTGATGTATTCTCTCAAAATCATATCCTCCTGAACCGTCCAAGCCCCACGATTGAGGCCACCGTTCTCTTTAGAGCAGCAAGGATTTATGCCCATTCTAGGATGGATCGAATAAATTTTTCTCACTTGTGATTCTAATTAATAGACACAGACTGGAGCTGTGAATTTCAGTTTATATATAAAACCATGTTCAGACACCATGCAAAACAAATATTTATATTGTATGAATTGACATGCGTAGTAGGCAGCACGTCAGTCGCTGCAGTCTTCCCTTTTCAGTACGTTCCTCTGCCACCATAGCTTTTTCCAGGATTTGGTATCATACGGTTTTCATCACAGGGCCACAAAACCTTTTTCAGTCCAATCTGTCCAAAGTATTAGGTGGATCCTGTCTATCCCAAGAGTCAATTCAATCTACAAAACTGTTTATAGAAATTTCCGTGTGTCAACTAAGTCTACAAAACTGCTTATAGAAGTTTCCCTGTGCAATTGTCTTTGCGTCACATGTGCGAGTAGCGAAGTCCGACATCATTGGTTAGGCCACCTTACCCAAACTTCTACCTCAAATTTTCTATATAATAACACGCAACAAGTAGCCATCAATAAAATGACAGTGCATGTCATTTTAAAGCTTTTTTATTCCAACTCTTATGATGTGTCATACCTGTACAAATATTTATATATCACTATGGCTTCTAGAATACGAAGGAAAGAATGGATGAAATAAAATTCATGGCTTCTAGAATGTCAAGAAGGAAAGCTTTGCTTTGTAATAACACTAATATTATTATCAATCTTTCCACAAGATGGTAAATCTCTACACATATGGCAAATCTTCATGCCTTTGCTCTTATACAAGATAGTCTTTATTTCTTAACATATAAAAATACTCAGAGGTTTACAAATTGTACATGGCTGCATTATAACTCTCGTGCTTCATTGATTTTTATGGGTAGCTTGATTACTCATTTGTCTTTTGCACTTTATGGAAGATTTTAAATTTTGTTTTCATCTTCCACTCTAACATATGTTTTCCAAACGTTTTTTAGGATCCTCATAATTTCAATTAGCTTTGCTTAGTGAAAGAGTTCTGCAAAGCCTTCCTTTCCATCATTTTGCATTCCTTTCCATCTTTTAAATAGTAAAGATGGAATATAATTGATTTATACATATAAATGCAATTATAGTTGTTACTATATTGGGATGAATCATAGTTTGACATCACTATTTATCAATATAGAACTATTTTAAAGGGGATTTATCAAATGTCGAGAGGGATTAAATTTCTCTAAGTGGGATCTACCAAGTGCCGAGAGGGATTAAATTTCTCTAAATGCAAACTCTTTTTTAGAGTACAAATGTTGAGGAAGTTTTTTAATTTATCTAATTTGTGTAGTTTTATATATATGCGATTGTAAACTTTTTAAATAGCCAACATGTTATTTTTTATAATATATATATATATATATATATATATATTTTCAAAAAGACACTCCAAGATGAGCACGGAAGGAGTTACACATCTCCCCTTAGTGACATGTAGAATGCACCTTTTTTGAACAATAATGGTTTTCTTCCATATTAACTTATTTATATTGTATTTTACATTTTTATTTTTATTTTGATTAGAAGGACATAGTAATTGATATTAAAGGTTTTAAAAGAGATGAAATATAATTGATTTATACATATGAATGGAACTATAATTCAAGATGAACCATATAGTTTTATGTGGCTACTTATAATGAGGTTTTTCTTATATATTAATATGTTTATATTGTTTTCTGATATTTTTATATTTATTTTGATTAAAGGGTCATAATAATAAATATAAAATAATTTAATAATTTCTTAATATTAGTTTTTTTTTTAAATATAAATAATTAATCAAAGCCATATTTTAAGGATATATTGCATTTTAGCTAAATTAAAAATATAAATTAAATAAATTAAAAATTAAAAATTATTAATAAAAATTACATTATTTAAATAAAAAAATTAAAATGTTATTGCTTATCTTTTCTTTCTCATGACAATTTATAATTATGAGGGAGATTTCATATTCCATCTATGTCTCCATCTAATCAAAATTTATATTTTTACTATTTTTAAAGATGGAAGTTATGTTGTTGAAAAGACTATGAGAAAATAAGCAATAACTCCCCAACTCCATCGAGAAGCATGAAGAGAAAAATGATATTTCTAGATTTTTCTATTGTATGAAAGGGAGTTTGTGAGTTGCTTATGGCCTGCATGGAAAACACAAGGTGAATGTATAGCACTAGCTATACCTAAGTGTGAAGAAACCATTGAATTGCTGTGAAAATCCAATCACTTAATCGAAATACATATGATAGAACATAAATATTTGTGGGAGAGATCGATGTTCATCAAAATCATATCAAGCGATGTTAAGTGATAATCAGCAAAGCATGTAGATTTGTAGCTTGAGGGTGATATTTTTTATGAGGATTCAAGAGTTTCAAAGTGAGCATTGTTTTCAAAGATTTCATGATATGCATCATCTATATAACAATTTCTCAACTGCACCATAGCCCAAATTTGAGATTGATTATTTTTGTTATAGATCATTTGTTCATAACCTTGTTTGGGCTTAGCATAGCTACATTACTATAATCCAACAAACTCCATTATCTTGTTTATGAATTTGTTTAGGTATTTATTAGATGGTTCACCCTTGTTATTGGGTGTTGATTAAAGTTTGAAGCGCTTTGGAAGATTATGTGTGCCACAACCAATGAAGAGGTGTTTATTTCTCATTAAGAGCTCTTATTAGATAAGGTGTTTATTTTTCATTAAGAGTTCTTATTAGATATGAAGAGGTGTTTCTTGTTCATGAAGAGCATTCTCATTAAGAGTTCTTATTAGATGCGAAGAAGTGTTTCTTGTTCATGAAGAGAATTTTCATTCCTCATAAAGTATCTTTGGAAAAATAATCGTTATATTTACATTTCTAAGTATTAAAAATAAAGAAAGAAGGAAAAACAATTTAAACATAAGCTAAACTATGCATTCCCTAATCCTATGCTTGTGTGTTCAAACCATAGTTACCAAGTTTGAATTCAAAGTTGCTACCTAAACCAATCATCAATATAGCATGGGTAGGAAATAGGTGCTAACATATTGTGAGTATTATAATCAATGTCTCTTAGAGAACTATAATGGTTATTATTACAAACTAAAATCTTATAAAAAACATTTAACGATATTATTTGACAATCTTGAAACCTTGAATTTGTGAACACAATCATGAAATTTAGAAAAATATATGACAGTGAACATTTTATCGAATTTGTTTTCAAACCATTGTAAAACAAACATGCAAATAATGAAAAAATATGTACACAAACTCATTTATTAAACATAAAGTGTCCGTAAAAAATTTCAATTAGATAAATTTCTAACTCTATAACTATTCATATAGTATATATTTTAGATTATATCACTTCAACAAGCCAACCATATCGAATTTACAACTTTTACACATGTCAAACGGTACCAAATAATTATTTCAAATTACACCAACTTATTCATTATTTGAATGAAATTATTGATTTTTTTGTCATTTTTTACTAGATTAAGATGAATTTGATAACCATGGTTCAAACATACAATATCACTTGCATATTTTCTTTAAAATTGTAAAAAAAAACTCAACTTCCAACAAATATTCTATTTTTATGCTTGGTGCACTCAAATTTGTGATATCACTTACATATGCTCCTTGATATGTAAAGCAATAGTATGAGAGTGAAGGAATTTTCATGTTTTCATCTATGAAATTAAGTTTCAAACATATCCAACAATGTGTCTTCTTTCATCATTATTCCATCATTTAATAAGCATCTTATGATAAACTGGATTTTTCTCATGTTTTCATCCACCACATTAAATTCCGAACATATCCAACAATGTGCATCTTATTTTATCATATTCCATCATTTAATAAGCATCGCATGATCAACGGTACCATAGAACTAGTGAAAAATGTTGAATTTCTTAATTATAATTAGTGACAAACATAGAATCATTTAAATCTTATTGTTTGTCCTTGTAATTAGGAATATTGTTTTATTTTATATTGTACCGAAGCAATTGTATCTTCATGAGACTATAACTATCATGTTATGGCAGTTTCATTTATAATTATTTTATTTCCTTTCCATGAGTAATCCTCCAGAATTCAAACTCTTTGTTAATATGTATCGTTGTAAAAACATGGGAATAGAAACATTTTTCTATTGCTTTCAGCCATCACATTTAGTTCCAAACATATCCAACCATGCATCATCTTCCATCATATATATCTTTATTATATTCTTGGATGTCTATGTCATAAAATGCATTAGTTTTGTTTTCATCCATTCGAAATACATGTTTTTAATAAACATCTCAAGTTGTCACGATCCTTTTGTACCTTACAACTAATGGATAATATTGAAATTTTGAAGTGGAAGTAATGGCAAACTTGTCAATGGGAATCATTTAAAGGTGTTGTTCTCTTAATTAAGAATAAATTTGTTATTGTAACCAAACAAATATGTCTTACATACAGAATATAGCTATCATTTTATGGTAGCTTTTTTTTTAAGTATTTTTTTAATGAGTAATTCAATCATTCTAATTCTCTAACTAGTATGTATGAATATATAATAGAATGGAAATATAAGAAATTTTATCATGTTTTCACCCATTATGTTAAGCTCCAAACATATTGAATAATGTATATAAGATCACATTTACTTTAAATGATAATCTCTATATAATATCCTTTCTAATGAAGTTATTTACTTTAAATGATAATCTCCATCTAATGGCTTTTCTAATGAAGCTATTTTGTTATTTTTAAGTGAATTTTTTCCATTCATCTACAGAGGAGAGAACAAGAATACTATTATATCATCCTTCCATACTTGATACCAAAGATTAGTGGAACTTAGTTCTAGTGGAAATTTATATTATTAAGTTATCTACATGTTATTGAGTGACGTGATCCATGTTTATGAGATTATTTATAAATTATATATGATGTACTTTAGTGTTATGATTATTTAGTGATGTCTTAGAATTTTTATTTACTTTAGTGTCATGTGATTATTTAGTGATGTCCTAGAATTTGTATTTGTTAGAGGGATTTATATACATATTTCAAGAAAAACCTCATGGAAAGCCCTATGAGTATTTCCCTGTGATCCATGGATTCTAAAAGGGGTAAATCTTCGACCATGATTATGGATCTAAACGCCAAGGGGATCAAAAGAGTCAAAACCATGACATCCCCAAATTTACAGGAGATATCTCACATCTAGAAATATGGTTAGGTTCATACACTAACTCTCATGTACACAAAATATATGGTGTGTACATGTATGCACATATAATTGTTTGTACATGCATATTGAAACATATTCAAGCATTTAATCAATCACACATTAAATATAAGTTAATATTTGTCCCTTTCTCATCTACATCACCTAACTGATCATCCCATCAGAGTATGCACCCATCCAAGGTGGGTTTGTGCCTAAACCATCATCTTGATTGTCACATTGCTCATCATACCATGAATCATGGTAAATGGATTGTGATCCAAACATAGAAGATTCTCCTATGCCAGCAAATGTATAGGTTCCATCATACCCACCACCAGTGTTAGGTAAATTCCTTAAAAATTAATTGTATAATATAAATGGTTTGTAAGTGTATGTGTATGTGTATGTATGTATGTATAAATTTATACTCTTGTTTTACTTATGTGTGTGTACCTGCAAGTCACAAGAGATAAGATGCACAAGACCATGATCATCCCAAGTATTGTGCTCATTCTAGGGGTTGTGAGGGTCATGCTCATTCTTAGGGTCATGCTCAGTTGGAGGGTTAGGATTTGAGGGAAAGATAGGGTCATGTTAAAATCAATTATTAGTGTGAGGATGAATATCCTAGTAAAATGCTAATATTTATTATCATTTTTTGGTTTTTAAATGCAATTGTATTTGAAATCACATGTTCTTAATTTCTAAATGTTAATATTTTACATGTGTGGCATGTGTAGAACATGTTTTGCATAGCTACCAACCCCTTTGATATGCCTGAGGAGGTTCCTTGGGAAAATCATATTCAATCATTAACTATTCAATGTTGCACACCCCACCATGCAAAAGTAGAAGTAGACCTTGAGGAATTGAACCTCCCTCTTGAGAGTCGACATAGCTTGGAGATAGTTCTACAATCTCTTATTACATTTATTGAAGTTTATAAAGAAATTGGATCAACAACTAATTGGTTTACTGACTTGATGCAAAGATGTAAGGAGAAAGTGATGGGAACATATAAATGGTCTTCCATAGAGTAAAAGGTATCTAAACACCGGGCTATGTCTATGTCGAATTTAAAGAAAGGATGAAATGACCAATGTTGAAGGTTCAATATTTTAAACACCCTCACATCACTCCCTGTATATATAGTTTATTTATAAGGGAATACGAAAGGTTTACATGAAATGATGAGATATCACATTACTTTACCAAGATTTTGCATGCTAAGATTTTTTAGAACATGAAGCTTGACTACACAGACCTTCCATTTAAATACTTATATGGTGTTGGAAAAGGCCATGCGTATAATGGAAAAGGTGTCGATTGGGATCCTACTTTGCCTCATCCTCCACCTCCCCTAGTATCTCATCAACTTAAGTTGCTAGCTTTACCCTCAAATATGGAGAGTGCTTCTTCATTTGGTTAGGAGGTGAGAGTTTCCATACTTGATAGCTTGTATTAAATGTGTTAGATATCAAGACCTTACTTCCTATAAAAAAAGTTGTCGAAGCACATGGCATGATATAATCACTCATGTGGCGAAGGGAATGGGATCAACATGTACTTGCAGGCATGTACACTGAACATTGGGTATAATATATGTAAGAATTGATTATTATTTGTGTATTAGGAGGACAATTTTCTTATTAAATTCAAATGTTTAATCTATCTACAAATATATGACAATGAAATGTGTCCACATTCGTTAATTAAATTTCACTCGCATGATGAATGATCATTCATTTAGGATATGTTTGAGTGTAGACCTAGATAACTTGTCACATATTTTAAATGAAGTGCGTTCATGTGTGTGTGTGTCACGGGGGCTTCACTAGCGAGGAAATATCATATCACGTCCATTCATATTGGGGGTTTGAATACTCTCAAAAACCTCAAAAATATATTGCCCCATATTAATGGGTCAAGGGGAGTTTTTAATTTGACATAGTAATATAAATATTGGGGGTTATTATATTCGGGTGCATTGAGGAATAACGTCCAAATCCTGGGATGGATTCATACCTCCAAATCATGGGCTCAATTCATACCCAACTAAAACTTAAGAGCCTTCCATTTTTATTTGATATTGCTTATGATCCTAAGTTTTGCATAAATATGATAATAGTGTACCGATGATAATATTGATGGAAGTCTCTTTGGATTACTGGACTTGAGCCATACTCATTTAATAGCTTATTTAGGCTTGGTTTGAATTGATGTTATATTGTTTTTCATCTTTAAGTTAAGATATGTAGCTAATTGGGAGTTCCGGAGTTGAACAATTGTATTGTATTTTTTGTAGGCACTCGAGTAAAAGATCTAACTCTTCATTTTTTAGGTTGGGGTTTAGGTGGGTATTGCGATTCAATCAAACCTTTCTCCATGAAAACCAAGAAAAATGAGATCATTTTTTCTTGGCTCACTGGAACCAAGAAAAGTTAGATCAATCTTTCTTGACTAATTATTTCTTTCAACTTTTTGTATTCTTCTTCAACATTTTCACATTGCTAGTCATGAATAGTTGTTAGAATGAGTTATATTTGGCACATTCATAATTGTGATTTCAATTCTTATAAGCAAGGCGTTCATCTTAATATTGTATTGGAACTGACATGAACATATGTGAAAATATAAATCCTTATTTGCATACCCTATGCATTATCGTTACCATGAAATTGTATCATATAAGCTTCACCATCTATGTATCATATAACTATTGCATGTTTGAAACCTAACAATGGAGATTTTTCTCTCTCCTATAAAGATAAAAAAAAAACTAGATATAGCCCAAGAAAAGGTAACTAAATGTTGTTAATTCCCTTGATTGCAAGAATAAATGTAGAGGAAGTGGAGGAAATTCATTGCATATTGTGAATGACCCATATCCTATGCACATGATCATATGGTGTTATTGGAAAGTAAAAGGAATTTTGTTATGTTCATTTAGGTTCAAACATCAATGATGTTTGTTTTCATAGGAAGTTAGGGGAGTCCATCCACAAAAGGGTTTGAATTTTTATTTTTTATGAAGCTTAATTTATTAATCTTATAGAAAACATGAGCTCTTTATGGCTATACTTATATTTACATGATATAAAATTGGTAGATTGACAGACTATGGTGTGAAACATCTGCAATTCTCATCTTTTTTAAGCATTGCACTAACTATTGGACTATCGACCTTTTACATTCTTTGTTATGTTGATATATTGACTAGGTTGCCTTCTACGCATTTTTCCTTCCCAGTACTATTTCGTTGGTTCTTCCACTATCCAATGCTACAAATTGATCAATCACCCCTATAATCCTGGTAGGATCATTATTAGCATTATACTATTATTTTATTTCGCATCATGTTTTCTTATACTAAAATGTGTTAGGGTTGTTGTTTGTTACAACTTGATAATATGATATAAAGGGGGTATTAAAAATGGGTTGATAAAAATGGATACATACAATATTTGGTGAAACTAGGGGTTTTCTTAATTGGAAAGGCATATTGGGAGGGGGTTCAACAATAAAATTTAATGAGGAATTTTCCAATATTTAATGAAATTAGGGTTATTCTTTTATATCACGCGAACGATCGTGCTATGTAACAAGTTCACTTAGTGAACCCCCCATGGTGTGTGTGTGTGTGTGTGTGCGTGTGTGTGTGTACACCTTTACGAACATTTATAGAAACAAACTTATATTTAAATTTATATGAACAAAATTTTCTTAAATTGAAATTTTGTTCATAAATTCCATCATCAAGTACTCTAGGTATGAAGCAACCCAATTCTACGCATATCCATGGAGATATATTGCTCAAGGTTTTGGTTATTTCTACTTGTAGGTATTAAATGTTCAATTGAATATATTCTTCTAGTACAATTTAATTTATTTAAATTATTTATTTTATATTAAATTTATATTTTACAATATCAATTTTTAGGGTAGTGGGGGGTTCTAGGTAACATTGGTATCAACCATCTCACTCAAAATGACCTTCTCACTACTTAGGTAATGATCAACAATTGTTTTTTAAGTACACATGTACATAAATAATTTCCAATTACATCATGTAGAAAATTACTTTTTATATATGTCTAAATTTGATTCGTAAACTATCATGGATATTCCGCTAGAACAGTTCATCACAATGAATATTACAACTTAGTTCTTTTTTTATTTGCTTATTTTTATTGAATGCCAAATAATTGGAACTGAAAGAAGAATAACTAGAGCAAATAAGTACACAATCCACACAATAACACAAGATATACCTTGGTAAAACTCACTAGGGGGAAAACCCAGCCACAAATGAGAATTGTGCCTTTCTCTTTATTTCAATTTGCATATACAAAGGAAATGGTACTCTCTATGTAGTTACCTATGGCTTTGCAACCATAATGGCTACTACAGGATCCCATATCTCCTTTTTTTCTACTCTAATATCCACTCCCCGGTATTTTTTCTCAAATATGGAACAATACAATACATCAAAATAATGGCTCCCCTTCTTCCTCTAGCGGCCTAGTATGTAACATAGTCTAAGTTGTCTAGGGTTAATTTTTAGGGATTTTACATGCCCCAACTCCCGATTAGGGTTAGGGTTTTAGTACCTCTAGAATTTTCTTGAAGGTCCAAACGTGACCAGCTCCACATGTGTGAAAAAAGAGAGCTAACGTGGAATCCACTTGGTACCATGGTGGTCAGCTAGATAGGTCAACTTGCGGGAGGGATAATTTTTTCCTACGGACACTGATTGAGGTGATCTTTGGACTTTTGGAAAGGTATTAGAGTGTAGAATCACCTCATGGACCATTACATTAGATATGGGTTTTTTTACCTCCAAAAATTATATTTGTACCCTCAAAAAGTCCTCAGAAGGTTTCAAACTCCAAATATACAAAATGAGTCATGCCCATGAAATGGGCCCTACAAGCCAATTCATCCAAGATTTCAACCTCGAAAGCTCCATGTAGGTGACAAGTTATATATCAATCCATTTTGAATCACACCTCCCCATTTTTGGATGCTTTGGGTCCCCAAAATATTTTATTGAAGGCAATGAGGAAAAAATTTCCTCTACCTTCTCCTTGGGGCACCATTTAGCCTTTCATGGAAGTTGTCCTAATTTCATCCCCACCTGCCAGAGTTCATACTATCCCCATCTTGTATTGATGGACTTCTTCTACAACATTGTGTCTTCTGCTAACTTTGCATGAGACTCTGGTGCTAAGTCCTCTATAGAAGGTAATACCTTCTTAGGTTCCTAATCCAACATGGAAGGTTCATAGAGTTTCATATTTTCCACATTCACTGCAAAGTAAATGTGCGGGTATGAGGGTAGACTGATTCTGTAGGAATTATATCCCATCTTCTTCACTACCTCAAAAGGACCATACGTTGGAGCCTTGATCTTCTTAGTAGGACCCTGTAGTCTTTCCTTGTTCTAGTGTAACCATACTCTGCCTCCCACCTTGAATGTTTTCTCAACACTATGTTGGTCATGTCTTGCCTTGTACTTTTCTTGTAACTTCTTCAGCGAGTCATGTACTTATAAATGGATATGCCTAATATTATCAATTAAATTTTCAGCTCTTACTACTTCACTTGTGGTGTCTTCCCTCACCCCCCCTTGCTTTCCATAAACAACATCTAGAGGTGAAGGTGGCAAGTATCCAAAACAAGTTTCAAAAGGGGACTTCCCAATGGAAGTGTGGACTACTCTATTATAAGAGTGTTGTATGTAGATCGCATTCTCATCCCCAAGTATTTGGATGCTTCTGATTGTAACCCCTCAAAATTTGTACCAAAGTCATGTTGACTATTTATGTTTGTCCATCTGTCTGTGGATGGAATTTTGTAGACATATTCAACTTAGTGTCCATATTTCCCCAAAGTGTAGTACAAGATATACATAAATTAGGTATATTTTTGTAAGATGATGTTCCTTGGTATCCCAAAGTATAGCTAGACATGTTCAAAGAACATGTTTGATGCTTCTTGTATTTTGGTGATCTTTTTACAAGGCATATGAATGCACATCTTGTTGAACCTGGCCCTGTTAGGATATTCCTATACTCCATCCTAGTCCTACAAGTATTTCCATTATTTACATTTTCAGTCTTGCATGCATTTCTGCATGCAGCATGCATTTTTCATGCATGCATGCAGTTGCTTGCATCCCATCCATCAGTCCCAGCACCTAGCCCTCAGTTATCCAGCCCCCGGGAGCTTCTCACTGATCAGTTTTAGCCCTCCTAGAGCTTAGTGCGCCCTTCTTCCTTGATTTAAGGAAGCCATTCACCCTCTCTCACCTACCACTCAGTTTCACTTCAGTTAATTGAGTTATCTTTAGTTATTTCCTTGATTTAAGGAAAGACTGACTCTCAACTAACTGTATCACTCCGATGGACCTCCAGTGAGACTAGACTTCCCATTCTGACTCTAGTTGGCTCCTCATGCGCCCTCCATTGAGCCTCCTTCATTCAGTTAGTGCCTCCATGTGCTAGTTACACTTAGTCACGCCTACCACACTCAGCTAGACTCAGTTTGACTGATGGTTGACAGTTACTTGTGCATTGATGACTCCACCGATGATGAGATAGACTTCTAGTTGTGCTTTGATGACACTCCAGTGATCTTTTGATCACTCCATGAAGGCTAATTCGAATTGCCACCTTGGCATTCGAATCCTCATGCATTGTACTACTTATTTGTTCATATTGTGATTAATGAATTAGTGTGTGTGAAGTTATTTTGCTTCTATCCGAGTTCTACTATATTATTATTCTGTTGCTCATTTACACTGCATTGACCACTCTTAATCTTATTCCTAAATTCTTTCTTGTGAGGTATACATCATCTCTTATATTTGCTATGAGGATTTTCACATGGTATCAGAGCATGTTGAGAGTATTGTTTATCTCCATTCCTGAGAGTTTTTTGCAGGTTATTATCAATATTTCGAGTGCAGCAGTTTCTACATCTTTTGCAGCAGTAGCAGTTGTAGAATTTTCTATTGTTTTTGCAGGTCTTCTGAAACAGCTTCCATGTATTATGTAGGAATTACTCCTCTTTCTCCATTCAACTATGATGAATGGAAACCACAGATAATAGCACATTTGAAGAGAAATAGTCTCTTTGATTATTGTTTTGAAAGAGAGTTTGAATCCTCTGAAGAAGAGAATGACTGGTTAGATGAAGGTGAAAGAGCCATTGTAGCCATGATGTTTTCTATGTCTCGATGCATGGTACACCACTTCCTTGATGTTGAATCTCCAAAAGAGCTATGGTCCCACCTGGATTAAAGATTTGGCAGACAGAATGAAGGGATTGGTCCAAACCCTTTCGAGAGAAATCCCAGTGATGCATTCACTCCCCTTGATGGTCTCTCATATCATGAATCAGTATCAAACATATCTCATATTGAAGTTAGCCACAAAGAAGAAGAACTTGCAGATTCTACACTCATGCTCCAAATTTCTTTTATTTCAAATTCTGTGCCAGCTCACACTCTAGAAATTGTAGAGGTTCCTAAATCCTCTCTTGCATCAGAGTCTGTTGGTTTGCATCATGATCTCATGAATGTTTCGGAGGTCAAATCCAGTGTAATTTTTAAGGATTATAAAAGTATGCTTAAGTGTAATATTTTAGGCGATTATTTTGGATTGAAAAAAACATAAATATAGATTGGTATGCGAATATTAAATATGAAACATACAATTTACTACTGAAACTTGTAAATTTTGGCGAATATTATGATAAAAAAACATATTTTATGTAAATATAGGCGATATTAGAGACTAAAAATGACCAAATAACGAATTTATTTTTTGAAAAAAGGCCCAAAAAATAGCCAATTGGCGAAATTTCGCCCCTAAAAATTTCCCTGGTCAAATCATCCATTGGAGGTAATGCATTCGCTCTCCTTGATCACTCACCTCTTATGTTCTACTATATGATCATTATTTCATGCTTTTAGAAGGTTATTGAAGATGATGTCCATTTCCATTCGATTGGGATAATTTCTCATGCATTTACTGGTTTATATGTCACCTCAAATGGTTCAAAGGATATCTTAAGCAACCATGATTCAAGTCTTGGGTCTAATTTGGATTCCAAGCAATCATTGATAGTTGATGGTTCTTTTGGGCATAATCTCACCCATGATGGCCATTGCCATTCGCTTGGGATAATTTCTCATGCATTCAATGGTTTAGATCTCACCTCAAATGGTTCAAAGGAAATCTTAAGAAACCATTCTTCAAGTCTTGGATCTGATTTGGATTCAAAGCATTTACTATCATATGATGGTTCTTTTGGTCATAATCTCACCTATGATGGTTCAAAGGAGAAGACAAAAGACTATCTGCACATTCATAGATTTGATCCTACCTCAACTGATTCGAATCACAGGTTCAAGGATCATCCTCATACTTTTGGATTTGTTCTCATCAGATTTGATCTGAAGAGCAAGAACAAGCAGATGCCTTTTGAGCACGATCCACTTCTTCCCAAGAAGAAGATATCTCTAGACATATGACCAAGCATCACACCTGCTTGAGTTTGGAGCATTTATTTTTGCTATGCCTTACAGTCTATTTTGAGGGGGGGTATTTTTACCATGAGGTTTTCCCCATTTCCTTAGTTTATTGACTGTTATTATTATTCATTGTACTGGGTGACCTTTGGTCTCAGTTACCAGGGCCTAGGATGGATTAAGGGGGGGTGTTAGGATATTCCTATACTCCATCCTAGTCCTACCAGTATTTCCATTATTTATATTTTCAGTCTTGCATGAATTTCTGCATGCAGCATGCATGCAATTTCTTGCATCCCAACCATCAGTCCCAGCACCTAGCCCTCAGTTAGCCAGCCCCCAGGAGCTTCTCACTGATCATTTTTAGCCCTCCTAGAGCTTAGTGCGCCCTTCTTACTTGATTTAAGGAAGCCACTCACCCTCTCTCACCTACCACACAATTTCACTTCAGTTAATTGAGTTATCTTTAGTTAATTCCTTGATTTAAGGAAAGACTGACTCTCAACTGACTGTATCACTCCGATGGACCTCCAATGAGACTAGAATTCCCATTCTGACTCTAGTTATCTCCTCATGCGCCCTCCACTGAGCCTCCTTCATTCAGTTAGTGCCTCCATGTGCTAGTTACACTCAGTCACACCTACCACACTCAGCTAGACTCAGTTTGACTGATGGTTGACAGTTACTTGTGCATTGATGACTCCACCGATGATGAGATAGACTTCTAGTTGTGCTTTGATGACACTCCAGTGATCTTTTGATCACTCCATGAAGGCTAATTCGAATTGCCACCTTGGCATTCGAATCCTCATGCATTGTACTACTTATTTGTCCATATTGTGATTAATGAATTAGTGTGTGTGAAGTTATTTTGCTTCTATCCAAGTTCTACTGTATTATTATTCTGTTGCTCATTTACACTGCATTGACCACTCTTAATCTTATTCCTAAATTATTTCTTGTGAGGTATACATTAGCTCTTAGATTTGTTGTGAGGATTTTCACAGGTCCTCTAACTTCAATCAGGCAAATCAGATCTTTTAATCCTCAGTTATTTTATGGATATTAAAATAAACCTCAAACTGCTACAACCAATTATTTACTTTTAGAGCATCGATCTCACCTTGATACGGCGTGGTGTCGACTTTCGCTTCCATCATGAAGAGAGACTAGGAAGGAATATTGGCACTGGAACTCAGTTGCTCTCTCTCGAGATCTTTCATCGGCTCCTTTTCTGGGTCACTTTTATCTTCTTATTTCCCCTCAAATATGAAATCTAAGTTCAAGCCCCCAAAATCACTGAAAGGTCCAAATTTGCTCTTCAAAACTACTATGAGGATTGACATGTTGCGTGAGATATCGGGGACTTGTATTTCCAATTTTGAAAATCACTGTTCATAATCATCCGCCGCTCCTTGAATGGACTCCTCCACCATGGATAGGGTTTGAATAGTTTTTTTCCACCAACTACTAGATCCTATTATTACCCAAAAAACCCAAAGAAAAACTTCTTGGATACCAATATGATCTATAAATTTCCATGGACATTCCATTGGAACGGTTCGTCACAATGGCTCATACAACTTAGTTCTTTTTTATTAGCTTATTTTTATTGAATATCAACAAAAATTGAACTAAAACAAGAATAACTAGAGCAAATAATTACACGATCCACACAATAACATGAGATATACCCTAGGAACACCCACTATAGGGAAAACCCAACTAGAAATAAGGACTATACCTTGCTCTTTATGTCAAATTGCAAATACTAAGGAAATGGTACTCTCTATGGAGTTACCTATGACTCTACATGGCTACTACATGATCTCTTATCTTCTATTTATGCTCTTATCCACTCCCATGTGTTGTTAATCAGCTATGGAGTAATACAATACATCAAAAGAATGGATCCACTTCTTCTTCTAGCGGCCTAGTATTTAACATAGCTCGATAGTCATTTAGGGTTAATTTTTAGGGTTTTTGCATGCCTCAAATATCGATTAGGGTTAGAGTTTTGTTCCTTCTAGAATTTTCTTGAAGTTCCACATGTGACTAGCTCCACATGTGTGAAAAGTGAGAGCTGATGTGAAATCCACTCAGTACCATGGTGGTCAATTGGATAGGTCAACTTGAGGGAAGCATAACTTTTGCATATGGATATCGATTGAGACAATATATATACCATTGGAAAGGTCTTGGAGTGTAGAATCACTTCATGGAACATGGCTCTAGTGATGGGTTGTTTTACCCCAAAAAATTCCATTTAGACCCTCAAACAGATCCTAGAAGGTTCTAGACCCCAAATCTGTAAAATGAGTCATGCCCACAAAATGGGCCCTACAAGCTAATTCATCCAATCTTTCGACCCCGGAAGCTCCAATTAGGTTCCAAGTTATATTTTGATCCATTTCAGATCAAAATTAGTTTTGTTTGTGCAATTTCATATTTAGATTTTAAATTGAAATTCGTGTGCATGTACATGTGGCTGATGCAACATAGATTCTCATGTGTATTTATCACATGCACACTTATCCTTATATTGTCTTTGATTGTATGGATCTAATACATGGATTTTATGGATATAGTTGATACTATTTGTTCATTTTTTGAAGTTTATAACTTTTTGTTTGTATTTAGTTTGAGAATCCCGAGTATACATTGTATATTTTTGGACTCTTATAAAATTATTTTTAAATATGGATTCATTTTTTTGTACAACTATAGTATTATAATAAATCCATTAATAATGAATGGTGTTGTAAGCATGTATAGGTCACTCGCATTCTTGTTTGAAAAATAGTTTTTACTATCATCTATGAATATAATTAATAGTCTTGTACATCTTTACTTTTGTTAAGTCAAATGTTATTTTTATGCTTGTTTGCATAATAGGTTTTGTTGTTAGGTGTGAATATAATGAATGGGCACAAATTTTTTTTATAAACTAAATTCCCACTATAAGATTATGAAAATTGTTTGGATTTACTTAATCAAACAGGCATTAAAACCTTGTATAGGTTTTTGGCATGCTTGTTTGCAAAATAGATTTTGTTGTTATATGTGAATATAATGAATGGTTTTGTAAAACTTTAATATTTTGATAAACCAAATAGTGAATGATATTGTAAGATTTTATAGGTTACTTGCATGAATGTTTGCAAAATAGGTTTTGTTGCTAGAACAAGTATATAATGAATGGTGTTGTGCAAGTGTGCTTTTGTTAAACAAAATACGATTTCCCTCCATAAGATTATAACGTTGTTTATGATATACTTAATCAAAATGGCATTGAAATCATGTATGGGTTACTTGCACACATGTTTGCAAAATAGGTTTTCTTGTTAGATGTGAATCTTTAGTATTTCTCCACTATTGAAGCTTTGTGCATTTTTTTTCAATGTATAAGCTAAGAAGAGGGTACCATTTAAATGCCACACCAAAGATACCATGGATATAGAAGAGGAAAAATAGCCCATCGTTACCAATTTTTTTGCTATCTAAGTTTGTTTATTGAACTTGATTGGGTTACATCAAAGTTGAATGAAGCCCCATGTAGAAACATAGATAGGATTTTAATGGTTGACAATTTAATTCTTGTGTTGTTGGTACCAATAACACTTCTTGTAAGTTCCATAAGGAGATGACAATGTTGACCATTGATTTGGAAGTAACAAGGTTATCACTATCAGTTATTATTAGGGTGGTTGTTGAGACAATACCTAAGGTTTTCCCATGTGATAACTATGTCATTAAGATGATACCTTGTAGCACATGTATAATGATTATCCAAAATGCATGTAGATTGCGTCAACTAGTGATTGTTGAGCTCATACATACAATCCATTAGCTAGTGAAGAGGTTTGTCATAACTTACTAGAAAGTTGAGGTATATTGATCCATATTAGAGAATCCCCATATGATGTAGTGGTTTCATGTATAGTACACATGCTAATTTCAATAAACAATATTAAGAAACTTAACTATAAGAAAAAAACAACAATTTAGCTTTAAAGAGAAAAAAATAAATGTAGCAATTTAGCTTTAAGTGAAAAAGAAAAACTTTAATTATTCATTATTATATATATATATATAATCCAGTTATGAGACTTGATCTTCTCAAATGATTGGATAATTAGTCAATCTTATTATCATTTTGATATGGTACTTTTCCTATAAAAATGACAATGAAAAAAATGATAATACGTGTAGAGTTGTAGATGATTAAACTTGCATATTAGTTTACTTTTAGTTTGATGGTAGACTACTATGGTTGGTTGATTTCAATTATAAGTCATTTTAAGTAGTTATTTTAAACTTAATTATGAATCATGAACTCAATTATTGACTCCATCATATCATAATTTTCCTTTTATAAGTTCTAGCTGAATTTTGAAGCATGAACTCAATCATTGGTTCCATCGTATACATAGTGTCCTTTCATAAGCATAAGATTCATGTTGTGAATTCAAAAGGAAAGAAATGCGAAGAGTGAAATGTTGATTACATGTCAAGAATATATCCCATCATTCTATTCATACCTTCTATTGAAGTGTTAGGTTTTATTTAAATAGGAGACATGCATTATTGAAAAAACATTTAAAATATTATCTTATTTTAAATCTTGCAACCTAGAAGGATGGTGGAATGATGAATGCAATGACATCTTCCAAAATGGTTGGTTAGAAGTATAGTTTCACTCCAGATTTATCATAAATTGAGATTAATATAAATATCGCATATACCATTTCATTCATATGCATCTTATCATATTATAACAAAAATCAGAAATCATACATACATAAGAAAAACAAATCCCAATAAGTGACAACATAGTTTATAGTGGGAAAACCTCAATGTGAGGAGAAAAAAATATGCTTCAATGGAATTATTAATACTTATCTCAAACAATCTTCTAAAAGCATGGCCAAACCTTATCTTCATATTGTAGACGTGATCATGATAACCTGAATAAATTTACTATTTCTTATTATACTTTTACAACTTAATTACCTTCATATAACCATATAACAATATCATATAAATATTTGATAACCAAGCAAGCCCTTTTTTTGTGCTTGTTTTTCCAAACAAAGTGTTACTTGGTGATAGTTGGGGGTATTTACCCCTACCCCTAACATTATCTGTTGAGATATTGTAACTTCTAAGAATATTATATTTGTACCTTATTATTTCGGAGATGTTTCATTCCTCCGTGGAGATCCTATTGTATATCCGGAGATGTTTATTCCTCCGAGAGAATGTTGTAACTAGGGTTATTGGACCTCCCTAGTGGGGTCGGCCCTGAGTTAGTTATTTAGGGGTTATTATACTCTCTTAGGAGAGTTCATCCCAGTTAGGGTGAAAAGTCAGTTAGAAGATGAGTATAAATAGAGGAGGTGTGTTCCTCATTTATCACTCATTCACTCACTTGTGATTGGCGCATGGGAGAGAGAGATATATGCATAAGAGGAGAAGGAGCTCTTGTTTGGGGATTACATCTTTGTAATTGTTGATCATCTATATTGAGGAAATCTTTGCTAGGTTTTCTTCCCCATGAGGGTTTCCCAGGGTAAATATTTGTCTATCTTGTGATTGTGTTTCTTTCAGTGATATTGCTTGTGAATTTAGGCTAAACTTAACATGGTATCAGAGCTAGCCCGAATAGGACATCTTTCACAAGGTGAAAATACCTCTCTCCTCCTCTGGTGAAAATTAGGGTTTCTGCAAAAGTTGGAATTTTTAGATTCTGTGAGCATGGTTGGATTCTCCTCCTCAAAATCAAAATTCTAAGCCTTAGATCGAACTTTTTGAGTGGGTAGAACCCTGGGCTTTGTCAAACCCTAGTTTGAATATTGGACCAGAAAACCAGAAAAACCAGAAAACCAGTGAACCAGAAAAACTGTGCACTTGTGCACTTGTGCACCAGTGAACCAAAAAAGCTATGAACATGTGCACCAGTAAAACAGAAAAAAAAGTGCGAACCAAAAAACCAGAAAACCTGTTGCAGATCCGAAAGTTGCTGGTCAAATTTGAAGGGTGAAAAGTTGAAGTTTCCAGAAGCAGAGTACACCAGTCATCTCAATTCAATCAAGCACATCTCCTAATAAGATCTATTCTACTTTTTGAGAAACTTCAATTTTTGTGTCCTCCTGGATAAGATGGCTCCAAGCACTAAGCTTGAAGACAAGCTAGAGGGTATAGAGAATTTCCGGGCATGGAAATATAGGATTGGTCTCACTCTTGAAGAGAATTATCTTTCCCAATATATCAAAGATGAGGTTGCAGAACCTGCAGAAGATGAATCCAAAGAGAAGTATAAGAAGGACTTCATTAGGGCAAAGAGAATCATTGTTGATTCTATCAAGGACCACTTGATTCCCCAAGTGGCATCCAAGAAGACACCAAAGTAAATGTATGATGCCCTAGGAAGAATGTATGAAGGGAGGAACATCAACAGGAAGATGAACTTGAGTTCACAATTAAAGAGCACCAAGATGAATAAAGGAGAATATATTCAAGATTACTTCACAAGGGTCTCCCAGTTCAAAGAACAACTAGAATCCATTGGAGACAACCTTGATGAAGATGAGCTGGTCATGACTTCTCTCAATGGTCTCACTATACCTTGGGACTCATTTATCCAAACCATGTGTTCCATAAAAGAAAGTATGAAGTTTGATGTGGTGTGGGAGGATTGCATTCAAGAAGAGGCTAGAGTAGCCAATAGAGAAGCACTACTCAAAGAAGATGATCAAGCATTTGCCACCCATACCAAGAGAATAAGAAGTCAACCAAACTTCAAGAAGAGAAACCATAAGGAGTCTCAACCTTCACATAGGTTTCAAAAGAAAAGAGGAGCAAGTTCAGGAAGAGATCTCTCCTCATTTCAATGTTACAATTGTCACAAATTGGGACACTTTGCTAGAGATTGTCCTTCAAAGAAGAATAAGTATATTCATCACAAAAGACATCAAGCACATCTAGCAGAAGATGATAGTAAAGAAGAAGAAGAGGAAAGGCCTCAAAATAAAAGAACTAGAATAGAAGAATAAGATGCAGAAGAGTATGTTCTATTCTCTACACTCTCTGGGTATGTAACAACTGGAGAAGATACATGGCTTATTGATAGTGGTGCCTCAAAGCACATGATATGACAAAAGAAGAATATTTCAAGACTTGAGGAGAATACCTCTCCATAGAAGGTATCTTTAGGAGATGACTATCAATATCCCATCAAGGGAATTGGTGAAGCAAGCTACAAGCTTGATTCTAGACCTCCATTGAAGATGAAGGAAATCTTATATGTACCAGGTTTGAATAAGAACTTACTTTCTAGCACAACATTAGAAAGAAAGGTTATAGGGTTGCATTCATAGATGGACAAGTACTCATGTGGCCCAAAGGAAAATCAATTGAGGATGCAATTGTTAATGGTGAAGAGGAAGGAGGTCTATACAAACTCAAGGGTCATCCAGAAGCTGCCCTTGTTCATGAAGCCACTAGCACAAGTGAGCTATGGCATAGGAGGCTTGCTCACATTAACTACAAAGCACTACCTCATGTGAGAAAGGTAGTTACAGGACTACCATATTTGAAG
Source organism: Larix kaempferi (assembly GCA_027924585.1). Taxonomy (NCBI): domain Eukaryota; kingdom Viridiplantae; phylum Streptophyta; class Pinopsida; order Pinales; family Pinaceae; genus Larix; species Larix kaempferi. The sequence continues at coordinate 1,281,122 of BSBM01001378.1, read as the reverse complement.
ATTGATCATAACGGCACATGCAAAGGATGTGCAAAAGGGAAGAATATCAAGAACTCATTTCCAAAGAGTGAAACAAAGACTAAAAGTACTTTGGATTTGATTCATTCAGATGTATGTGGACCAATGCCCTCCACATCCTTGAGTGGGTATGAATATTACCTTACATTTATTGATGACTACTCAAGGAAGACTTGGATATATTTCCTAAAGGGAAAAGATGAAGTTTTTGGAAAGTTCAAGGAATTCAAAGCCTTGATAGAAAATCATTCAGAAAAGAAGATCAAGATACTCAGGACAAATAATGGTGGAGAATATACTTCAAAGGATTTTGAATTCTTTTGTAAAGAAGTTGGAATCAAGAGGGAAATAACCACTCCCTACAATCCTCAACAAAATGGTGTTCCGGAGAGAAAGAATGGAACCCTTATGGAAGCAGTAAAGACAATGATACATGCTCAAAACCTACCTATGTATCTATGGGTTGAAGCAGTCAGGACAACAGTCTATGTGCATAATAGACTATCACATAGTGCTCTTGAATTTAAGACCCCAGAAGAAGTGTTCACAGGGAAGAAGCTTGAGGTAAGCCATCTCAAGATATTTGGGTACCCAATATATATTCACATACCAAAAGAAAAGAGAACCAAGCTAGATCCTTCTGGGAAGAAGGGAATATTTGTTGGATATTATGAAGCATCCAAAGCATTCAGAATATACATCCCATGATTCCATCATATGGAAATTAGTAGGGATGTGACATTTGATGAAGAGGCAGCTCTCAAGAGATCTAGGAAGTGCCAATATGAAGAAGTATATGAGGAAGATGCACCTCCCAAAATTGTAGAGCCTACACCCACCCCTGAAGATGTGACACCTGAAGACCATGACATGATAGAACCACAAGAACCCCCTACCATAAACATATCAAGAAAGATAAATCCAGCATGGGAAAGAGACATTATACAAGGAGCAGAAATGTATGGATCTCATGAAGGCTCCACTAGAGTGAGCAAGAAACCAAAGTCATTCTCCAGCTATATGGCTTTGATGTGTGATCTTATAGATCAATAACCCACTAGTTATGAAGAGGCATATCATAAGAAAGGGTGGGTAGAGGCAATGACAAAGGAATACCAGTCAATAATGAAGAATGATGTTTGGGATATAGTTCCCAAACCAAAGGAAAAGAGCATGGTATCCTCCAAATGGATATACAAAATAAAGCATGCTGTGGATGGTAGCATTGAAAAGTATAAGGAAAGATTTGTTGCCAGAGGATTCTCTCAGAAAGAAGGAATTGACTATGAAGAGACATTTGCACCAGTTGCAAGGTACACTGCCATTAGAACCATCATGGCACTTGCATCCATGATGAAGTGGGAATTACACCATATGGATGTGAAGATATCTTTCCTGAATGGTGTGATTGAGGAGGAAGTGTACATAGAACAACCACAAGGATTTGAGGTTGAATATAGAAGAACCCACATATGCAAACTAAAGAAAGCTTTGTATGGGTTGAAACAAGCTCCCAGATCTTAGTATGGAAGAATTGACAGTTTCTTGACAAGATTGGGCTTTACCAAGAGTAAAGTTGATCCTAATATTTATCTCAAAGTTATGGATGATGAACCTATCATATTGTTGCTATATGTGGATGATCTATTTCTGACTAGAAATGAGAAACAGATTGTCGAGTGCAAGAAGAAGCTCTCTATAGAGTTTGAGATGAAAGATCTTGGATTGATGCATTACTTCCTAGGTCTGAAAGTATGGAAAGGCCCAGAAGGAATCTTTCTCAACCAGGGAAAGTATGTTGTGGAAATATTGAAAAGATTTGATATGTTGGAATGCAAAGCCATGGCCACTCCCATGGATTCCAATTTGAAGCTGTTAGATGATGACTCATCAGAGTTAGTGGATGTGACTCTATACAGACAGATTATTCAGTTATTAATATATCTAACAAATGCTAGGCCAGATATATGCTTTGTTGTGAACACCTTAAGTCAGTATCTGGTAGAACCTAGACGTGTTCGCTTGATTGTTGCAAAGAATGTGATGAGGTACCTAAAGGGTACGATAGACTTTGGTCTATGTTATCTTGGAGATCATGACTTCAGATTGTATGGCTACACAGATGATGATTGGGAAGGAAGTGTATCAGACATCGATAGGATGTTATTGTCTGGGATCTGCTATGATCTCATGGTTTAGCAGGAAGCAGTCTAGTGTGGCTCTCAACACAGCTGAAGTGGAATATATTACTACTTGCTCTGCTAGTTGTGAAGCAATATGGCTTCGGAAGTTTTTATTAGGATTATTTGACTTAGAGATGGATCCCACTGTGATCCTGTGTGATAACCAGAGTTGTATCAAGATGACAGAGAATCCAGTGTTCCATGATAAGTCGAAGCACATAGAGATCCGATATTTTTATATACGGGATATGGTGCAGAAAGGAGATATCAAGCTTGAGTATGTGAGCACTGATGAACAAGTTGCTGATATATTGACCAAACCTCTATCTCGAGTAAAGTTTGAGTATTTTCGAGACAAGCTTGGTGCCATTTAGAAGGACCCTCCTCGAAAGGGGAGGTGATATGGTCAATGATGATATTTTGATACTGGTATTGATGTCGATACCTGTATCAATGATGAGATTTCCTATATCGACGATAAGGTTGATAATGAGGATAAATGTATTGATGAGGATACTGTATCAATGATGAGGTTACATGTTCCGACGATGAGGTCGATGTGTGATCCTTAGACTTTATCTAAGTGGAAAATAGGATTGCATCATCCCTGAACGGTTGGTTCAAAATGTACGTGATAGGATTGCATCATCCCTGAATGGTTGGTTAAAATGTACGTGATAGGATTGCATCATCCCTGAACGGTTGGTTCAAAATGTATGTGATAGGATTGCATCATCCCTGAACGGTTGGTTCAAAATGTACGTGATAGGATTGCATCATCCCTGAATGGTTGGTTCAAAATGTACGTGATAGGATTGCATCATCCCTGAACATTTGGTTCAAAATGTACGTGATAGGATTGCATCATCCCTGAACAGTTGGTTCAAAATGTAAGTGATAGGATTGCATCATCACTGAACATTTGGTTCAAAATGCATGAGATAGGATTGCATCGTCCCTGAACGGTTGGTTCAATATGTACGTGATAAGATTGCATCATCCCTGAACGTTTGGTTCAAAATGTACGTGATAGGATTGCATCATCCCTAAATGGTTGGTTCAAAATGTACATGATATGATTTCATCATCCTTGGATTTATGTCCTAAATTGATAGGGATTGACCATCTCATAATTATATCATGTGTGTTGCAGAGTATGTTACTATGATACTATTGATCGGAAGATCCAGACGATGAGGCTATTGATCGAGAGATCCAGATGATGATGTTGTTGATCAAAAGATCTAGACGATGAGGCTGTTGATCAAGAGATCCAGATGATGATATTGTTTATTAGAATATCCATACGATGAGGTTGTTGATCGAGAGATCCAGATGATGTTTGATCAAAAGAACTATATGATGATGTTGTTGATCGAGAGATCCAGACGATGATGTTGTTGTAGCTGTTCGAGTGTTGCAGAAGATGAAGACTCAGTACTGAAGATGTTGATGTTCCAGTATTGAAGATCTTGAAGATGTTCTAGTAACTGTTTGAGTTACCGATGATGTATGAAGAAAGCTTCCAATGATTTATAGGTGTATCATGTATCATGTAGTTGATGACTCCTTGCTCCTACAGATGTTGTTATAATATCCTTCTCGTTGAGGGGGAGTGTTGAGATATTGTAACTTCTAAGAATATTATATTTGTACCTTATTACTCCGGAGATGTTTCATTCCTCCGTGGAGACCTTATTGTATATCCGTAGATGTTTATTCCTCCAAGAGAATGTTGTAACTAGGGTTATTAGACCTCCCTAGTGGGGTCGACCCTGAGTTAGTTATTTAGGGGTTATTATACTCTCTTTGGAGAGTTCATCCCAGTTAGGGTGAAAAGTCAGTTAGAAGATGAGTATAAATAGAGGAGGTGTGTTCCTCATTTATCACTCATTCACTCACTTGTGATTGGCGCATAGGAGAGAGAGAGAGATATCTGCATAGGAGGAGAAGGAGCTCTTGTTTTGGGATTACATCTTTGTAATTGTTGATCATCTATATTGAGGAAAGCCTTGTTGGGTTTTCTACCCCATGAGGGTTTCCTAAGGTAAATCTTTGTCTATCTTGTGATTGTGTTTCTTTCAGTGATCTTGCTTGTGAATTTAGGCTAAACTTAACATTATCTAACCCTGGGAAACTCTTTATCCTCTTGGATACTCCTTTGTGCTTGTTTTGTATAGGTAGTTTTTGTTTTGTGCTTACTTCCAGTTGTTCTTCCTTAAAAAGATTTCCTTTGGTTTTTTGTTTTTTTGTTGGTCATCTTTTGTATTTGGAACAAGTTATAAGACTTATTTTCCTTATTTTTATTGGGTATCTATATTATATTCATTTCTACTTGTTCACCTAATACATCTACTTCTACTATGTGTAGTTTGTAGTGTTCTTATCACTACAAGGAAAACACCTTATAGAGGAGGTTTCTAGTGTTACTAGATTGGGAAAAACTTCTCAAAAAACCTCTACAATTAGTAGAGAAGAATTTAACATATGTTCCTTATAAATATTAAATTTTGGGTGGGCGAAGGTCTTAGCAGAGGTTTTTTTTCAGTTCTTATATCGGTGACATGCATCGGTGCATGTTAGTAAAACAAGCACCGATGCGTATAAAATAAAATAAAAGCATCGGTCTCATATAAGTATTAAGCATCGTTGCAATTTTGTGTTATAAGACGCATTAGTGCTCGTATCATTATTATGCATCGGGATGTTCTATGATTTATCAGTGCTTGTATAACATTAGTGCACCTGTGCATACATAAATAATTAGTGCATTGGTGATCTTACAACAGATTATGCACTGGTTTCTCTCTTTTTGTTTTAGGACTTTCTAGTGCGTGTATAAATATTAAGCACCGGCGCATACATAAAATTGAATGCACCTATGCATATAATATATAAAAATCACCAATGCATATTTTAATGATGCACACCGTAATATTTTGGACTGATAGATATAATAGTACGGTATGTTGGCTAAAGCAACATTGCTTTTTAACAATTATTAGCATTGATGCATATTTTAAATTAATAATCATCAGTGTGTATAAATCATAGGGATGCATTGGTGTGTATAAGTCATAAAACGCATCGCATTTTTATGACATGCACCGTATAGTGACTTCAAAAGAATACATTTCACTTATATGTAATATATATGTTAATTAAATTTTTTTTTACAAAATTTCATTTAATCATCCCATAATCAAATTTATTTTTAAAATAATATTTAATTTTAAATTTTAATTATTGTGTTTAGATATAATATATGATTACATTAATGTGTTATCCAACGGATTACACCTCTATTATTTGTAACAATGTAAATAATCCATATAAAATTTTATTAGCAACGCAACAATTTATAACATTGAACAATGAAATAAAGTAATAAACACATTTTATTTATATGAATAAGAGACCCATTGTCATACAAAAATTGACAACATAAAGGCCCATATTAAACAAAATGAAAACAATATGTAATTGTTACACTTATGGTAACATGTCAACTTCCAATTTAGACAATATGTCCAATACATTAAACAAAATGTCAATATGTAATTGTTACACTTATTGGTAACATGTCCTCATGCAATTGGGACAATATGTCCATTACATTAAACAAAATCTTTGATTTTCACAACAGACAAATATTCCAAAACAAATTACTTGTAGTAACGGTCAATTATATTGATTATCATTCATCACTTGAACTATTTTCATTGTTTGAGCCGTGTGCATGCCTCATTCCTTTATCACTTGTAGGCGATATTGTATTTGGGTTATTTAACCTAATTTTTTGTTCTTCAACTTGTTTTTTTCGAAGTTCCTTCTCTTCATGTTCCATCTACAAACATAGAAATAAAGTGTAATAAGATTATGTACATTTATATAGTAGAATATACATGTTTTTGTAAATCAGAAAGAAAACCATAGCAGCAATTGTTTCATAAACTATACACATGCTTTCAAAGCCATGCAGCATGTCGTCTCTCAAAATATCTTTCGTTGCCTCCACTCCATACTTTGTTTCCTACATGTTAAATACACCATGAAAAAGCATATATATAATTAATATAAAGGATTCTTGTTGTCCCATTAATTATAAAATAATGGAATTTAAATTGAAACATACTATACTTACAAATTGTTCAATTAACCCTTGATACTTCAACATATACTCACAACCTATACTTAACCCAATGTCGATAAATTCTTTGAGTGGCTCTTATTTGTATGTTAACACCTATTAGAAGACATCCATGGATGAGTGTAAATCAATTATTTAAATATAAATATTACAACAAATGTGAAATCTTAAGAAGGTCAAAAATTTAAGTACTCATAAACTTTGGGATCAACCCTTTCTTCCTTGTCATCATGTCTTATGGTTGAATAGGTTCCATTTTGTTTTATTTTTTGCCACAAAACAATTGAATTTTTTTATTTCATGTGATAATTAAATTCGATGTACATAAATAATAAATCAATGATTACATACCTCTAATGCATGTTGTTGTTGGGTTGGCTCCTCTTGTGATTCAATTATGTTCATTTCTTTTACCATCTCCTTGTACACTTTTTTGGACATCCTTAATCGCATGTTTTGGTGATCTCCTTGTTTGTTCTTTGCAATTTTCATAATCTTCTTAAAAAACAAAAGGAACAATAATATTTTTTTAAAATTGACATGAAAGTAAATATAGCAACAACAACAAAAATGCGGTAATTTTTGGTACATATTATGGAAAAACATGTTTAGTAATAATATTTTTTAAATGACTCCTTTTTGTTATTGTAAGTTTTTTTTATTGCAAGTCTCATAGATATCATTGACCATTTCTCTAGAAATGCTTGTTGTAGTTTATATATAACCTTATTCTTGGATTCAATGGAATGTACCATAAGTGGAAAGTACATTTATAAGTGGAATGTATCATAGGTTTGTAAAAAAAAGTCCTCTCTCATTAACTTCTAGCACCACTCCAGATGAACTAAGAGCCAACTCATCTTCATTTACATCTTTCATAATTTTTATTCTCTTAAGATGATATTTCTTTCCCTCGCTATTGGTCCTTACAGAGCATTAAAAAAATGTGAAATCAAGCATTTAAAACACATTAGCTATTGCTGGAAAATTATAACCATCTCAACCTTGGTTTTGCATGCATGCATGCAATCCATGCATCTTGCATGCATTCCATGCATTGGTAGGTGAGTCTCCTAGCAGCTAGTCCTTGTTTTTGGCCCCCTAATGCTTCATTTTGGTCATCATTAGCCTCCTTATCCACTCAGAGTTCCTTATAGACATCACTGAAGTGTAAATTCACCCTCATGCATGATTTTAAGAGTCTACATAGTCCTATTGAAGTCTCTCATAGTGATTCAGGAATCAAGATTACACAGTCCAAGTATGCAGCATATCTACTTGATAGGTTTCACATAACAGAATGCAAACCAACAACAAAATTACCTTGTATAGGAAACTGATTGGGAGTCTTTTGTTTCTTACACATACTCACCCTGATCTATCCTATGCAGTGAGTGTTGTCTCTAGATACATGCAAGAGCCTCATGAGCTTCACTGGAAGGAAGCTAAAAGGATCTTGCACTATGTGCAAGGGACTAAGACCTATGGTATTCACCATGTAGTTGGGTCTCCATTGAACCTTATTGGGTACACAAATTAAGATTGGGTTGGAGACAACTCAGATCAAAAGTCTACATCATGATATGTTTACATGTTTGGATATGGTCTTATATATTGGCCAAGTAAAAAGAAATCATATCTTGCCCTTTCATCAGTTGAAGCCGAGTACAGAGGTGCAATGAATGCAGCCACACAGCGCATATGGTTGCAGGGCATCTTATCAAAATTTGGTATTTTCTACAGTACTCCACCAGTCATCTTCTGTGACAATCAAAGTGTTATCAGGAGTTCCACAGATCCAGTTCAGAGACATAGGACCAAACACATTGAGATACATATGCACTATATCCAAGGATTGGTGCATGATAGTACCATCACACTGCTTTACTGCCCTTCAGAAGAGCATATTGCAGATATTTTCACCAAAACAAATTCAATGAAAAATTTCACTCATATTTGATCCCTTCTTGGGGTGAGTGATACTTTGGTTGATTAGATTTATTACAATCTATTTTGTTGGGTGGTTTTGTTTCCACTGGGTTTTCCCTCTTTCCTTAGTTATTTTTTAGATTATTGTACGGGATGACCATTAGTCTCAGTAACTAGGGCCCTATTTTCCATTTTTTCTACATAGTCAAGATTAAGGGGGAGAGTTGGAACATTATAACCATATCAACCTTGGTTTTTCATCCATGCATTGGTAGGTGAGTCTCCTAGCACCTAGCCCTTGTTTTTGGCCCCCTAGTGCTTCAGTTTGGTAATCATTAGCCTTCTTGTCCACTCAGAGCACCTTATCCACATAATTTAAGTGTAAATGCACCCTCATGCATGATTTTAGGAGTCTACATAGTCAGTTCCATGACTTAAGGCACCTTGACCCCTTGATTTCCTTGTTAATTGATTGTTACACCTAGTTTCACTACAACTGAGTGTTGGAGCGCCTCTTTTGACCATCATAAGTCAGGTATGTGCCTCCTTGGAGTATCCTCCCCTAATTTCTATCCCAAATTACTCATTCATGTGCCATTCCACCTCAGTTGACTAGCCATTCATCATTAGTGGCCGCTAGACCTTATCGGGTGATGGTTCCAATGCAAACTGAGCCTGCCACTTGAGGTGAATTCGAATCTTACCAAAGGCTATCGATTTCTCTCCATTGTAACATATTTTGTTTACCATCTATTTGATGTATGATAGAGTGACAACAATGTTTCATCTGAGTTTCAATTTCATGAGTGAATTCTATAGCTTTTCTTCCTAATTCTTTCTGTAAAATCTTTGTGAAATTAGTGAGGTTTGTTCAACTTTGTGATTCTATCATGTGGAATTTCACATGGTATCATATCTTTTGAGAGCTTAGGAACCATCCAAGATACATTTTCAAATAAATTGAAACATTTTTGCAGTGTTTTTGCAGGTTATTCCATCATCAATAGCACAAGCATCAACTAAAATGGATCTATCTGCAATACCAAAACTCTCTCCTTTCAATTTTTTTGAATGGAAGGGCCATATGGATATCTTCATGTGCAACAAAGGCCTCTACGGAGTGCTCAAGGGCATTGAAGTTGAACCAAATGGTGCATCAGATAAATCCAAATACTTGAATAAGCTTGATGAAGTGTATGGATTGTTGTGTCTCAGTATATCTAAGGATATTCTCTTCCATCTATCTAGTCTGAAAACTCCCAAGGAGGTTTGGAAAAATATTGAACCTTTATTAGGGAAGCAAGATGATTTGAGAGGGAATTAATTGGATAATGAGTTGATCTCTTTGATCCCCATAAGATTTGAATCCATCACAAACTTCTTTACAAATTTCAAGAATTTGGTTGTGCAGTTAAAACTGTGTGGTATTGAGAATAAGGATGAGCAGCTAATTCTCTCTATTCTGTCAAAATTGGGACCATACTATTCTATATTCATATCCACCTTCCAAAAAACTAAATTATCCATCACAAATTGGAATATCCCAGTCTAGATGCCTTCATCCTGTCTCTCACAAAGGAGCGGGACAAATTGGTGCAAATGGGAGTCATAAAACCATCAAGGGATCAAGATCTTTCTTTTGGAGAAGACATGAATGTGAATGGTAAAGGAAAGAAGAAAGGAAAGAAGAAAGGAAAGGAGAAGAAATAGTATGTGCAGAAGAAAAATGAGTCTCCCAAACAGCAAAGGGAACTTCGAATTCCAAGAGAGGCAAGCAAAATCAAAAGAAGAAGACCAAATGTCCATACTGCAACAAAGGTTTTCATCTTGAAAGTTCTTGAATGAAGAATACAATTGATCTAATGGCTCATATTTTAGAGAAAAACAATCTTCCAATACCTGCAAGTGCAAGGAGGAAAGAAGTTGAATCTAAATCAAAAGATAAGGAGAGATGTCATGCACTCATGGCTGGAACTTCGAATTCATCTTCCTTCATCATAGATTTCGGAGCCTCCAGACACATGTCTGTATCCAAAGATCTCTTCCTAGAATTCGAACCTACTATTGGGCCTTCCATCCCAATGGGAGATGATTCAGAAGTTCCTTCAAAAGGAATTGGAAGAATCAATATTGATCATGGATACTTCAATGGTGTGGTGTATGTTCCTACCCTGGTAGCTAATATCCTTCCAGTATATTAGATGAACCATATAGGAGTTCCAAATAAAGTTACTTTTACTCATGATGTTGTTGAGATAAAAGAGATCTCTTCTGGAAAAATCATTGCACAAGGAATTGCATATCACCTTTCCAAACTTTATGAGTTCTTTCATTTCATGCATTATTCAACTCAAAGTGAACTTCTTACCCATGAAAATGAAGTTAGCAGGCTTTGGCATGAGAGGTTTGGGAACCTCAACTACAAATATTTGCAAGAACTGCACAATCAGAACATGGTTGAAGGTCTCCCAAACATCAAATTTGCTAAAGGCACTTGTCAAGGTTGCTTGATTGGAAAGCATCCATAGCACAAGATTGAAAAAGGAAAGGAAAAGAGATACTCATCTCCTCTCGACTTGATTCACAATGACATATCAGGACCTCTTCCTCACCTATCTCTGAATAATTCTAGATACATCTTAACATTCATAGATGACTATTCTAGATTCAGTTGGGTCTATTTTATAAAGTTGAAATCAAAAGTCTATGAATATTTCAAATTTTGTAAAGTTGTTGTAGAAAATTTCACTGACAGAAAGATAAATGTCCTTCGTACTAACAATGGAGGAGAATATGTGAAGAATGAGTTTCAACTATTTTGTGCAGATGAAGGTATTGAAATGAAGCACACTGTTCCAAACACACCACAACATAATGGTGTGGCTAAAAGAAAGAACAGATCCTAAAAAGAGATGGTTACATGCATGCCTGATTCTAAGGAATTTTCTCCTAGACCTTGGGCAGAAGCTATCAACTGTGTTGTATATCTCCATAACAAAGTTCCACACAAAGGCCTAAAAGGAAAAACTCCATTCAAATCTTGGATGGGATATACACCAAATGTGTCTCATCTCAAAGTCTTTGGTTCAAAGGCTTGGGACAGGATTCCTTCATAGAAGAGGATAGCCTTAGAGCCTCAAAGTAAAGAGTGCATATTGGTTGGTTATGCACATAATGAAAAATCCTATAAATTGGTGGATTTATCCACCATGAAGACCTTCCTTGAAATAAGTTTCCAATTTGAAGAATGGCCATTGCATGATTCCCACCATGTTGAAGCAAAAATATCACCAACTACTCCACCGCAATATGTTGAACATGATAGCAAATCATCTACCCATGAAAGTTCAGAATATGATTCAGAAAATGAAGATGAGCACATGCTAGATCCAGATCCACAATATCTAGTATATCTTATAGATCCAACACCACTTCCAAAATGGGATGAAAAGACCATAGAAGTTGCTGGTGAGATTGCTAGGAATCCATAAGATCCAAGAAGAACCAGATCTCGGTATCAAAGTGAAAATTTTGTACTCTCTCATACAGGTCCCTTTATTCCTAATAGATGCTTTCTGATGGTTGGATCATATACAAAAACTTTCTTTGAGGCCGCCCAATATCCAATATGGATAACAACTATGGATGAAGAGTACCAATATCTTCAGAAGAATTATACTTGGGAGCTTGTTTCTCTCCCTCCTGGCCTAGGAAGCTTGTTCATTGTAAGTGGGTATACAAAAAAAATATGGGAGAAAATGGAGCAACATGCAAGTATAAGGCTCTCTTAGTTTCTAAAGGAATCTCTCAGGTTCAAGGGATTGACTATACGGAGACCTTGGCTCCAGTGGAAAAGATGGACTCCATCCATCTTGTTTTGGCTCTAGCTGCATCCAAGCACTAGGAGGTGCATCACATGGATGTGAAGAGTGCATTTCTTCATGGATATCTAGAGGAGGAGATATACATGAAGAAATCTGAAGGATAGATTGCGGATCCTTCATTAGTGTATAGATTAAGGAAGTCTGTATATGGGCTCAAGCAGACTCCCTGAGCCTAGTATGCAAAGATGGACTCCTTTCTATTGTCACAATATTTTCAGAGATGCAAGTCATATTCGAATGTCTACATGAAGAATGATGGTAACTCCCTTATCCTTATTGTTCTATATGTTTATGATTTATTGATTACACTGAGTTTATATTCATGCATTAAATCTATCAAATCAGCCTTGCATAGTGCCTTCTCAATGTCATATTTGGGACTGTTAAAGAAGCTTCTTGGTATTGAAGTCTCTTAGAGTAATTTAGGAATCAAGATTGCATAGTCCAAGTATGCAGCAGATCTACTTGACAGGTTTCACATTACGGAATGCAAACCAACATCATTTCCTTTTCTTTTAGGTGTTAGTCTCGAACATGGATCTTCTTCACCATTGGTAGATAGTACCTTGTGTAGGAAACTAATCGAGAGTTTTTTGTTTCTTACACATACTCGCCCTGATCTATCCTATGCAATGAGTGTTTTCTCTAGATACATGCAAGAGCATCATGAGCTTCATTGGAAGGCATCTAAAAGGGTCTTTCACTATGTGCAAGGGACGAAGACCTATGGTATTCACTATGCAGTTGGGTCTCCATTGAACCTTATTAGGTACACAGATTCAGATTGGATTGGAGACAGCTCAAATCAAAATTCTACATCAGGATATGTTTTCATGTTTGGATCTGGTCCTATCTGTTGGTCGAGCAAAAATCAAGTAGCTCTTTCCCTTTCATCAGTTTAAGTTGAGTACAGAGGTGCAGTGAATGCAACCACATAGTGCATCTAGTTGTAGGGCATCTTATCAGAGTTTGGTATTTTCTACAGTACTCCACCAATCATCTTCTGTTACAATCAAAGTGCTATCAGGATTTCCACAAATCCAGTTCAGAGACAAAGGACTAAACAAATTGAGATACATATGCATTATATCCAAGGATTGGTGCATGATTGTACCATCACACTGCTTTACTGCCGTTCAAAAGAGTAGATTGTAGATATTTTCACCAAAAACATTTCAGTGAAAAATTTCACTCATCTCTACTCCCTTCTTGGGGAGAGTGATACTTTGGTTGATTAGATTTATTACAGTCTATTTTGAGGGGGGGGGTTTGTTCCCACTGGGTTTTCCCTCTTTCCTCAGTTATTTTTTAGATTGTTGTATGGGGTGACCATTGGTCTCAGTAACTAGGGCCCTATTTTCTATTTTTTCTTCATAATCAAGCTTAAGGGGGGGTGTTGGAAAATTCTAACCATCTCAACCTTGTTTTTGCATGCATGCATGCAATCCATGCATCGTGCATGCATTCCATGCATTGGTAGGTGAGTCTCCTAGCACCTAGTCCTTGTTTTTGGCCCTCTGGTGCTTCATTTTGGTCATCATTAGCCTCCTTATCCACTCAGAGCACCTTATCCACATCACTAAAGTGTAAATTCACCCTCATGTGTGATTTTAGGAGTCTACACAGTCAGATCCATGAATTAAGGCGCATTGACCCCTTGATTTCCTTGTTAACTGAATGTTACACCTAGTCACACTGCAACTGAGTGTTGGAGCGCCTCTTTTGACCATCACAAGTCAGTTATGTGCCTCCTTGGAGTATCCTCCCCTAATTTCTATCCCCAATGACTCATTCATGTGCCATTCCACCTCAGTTGACTTTCCATTCATCATTAGTGGCCACTAGACCTTATCAGGTGATGGTTCCAATGCAAACTAAGCCTACCACTTGAGGTGGATTCGAATCCTACCAAAGGCTATCGAATTATCTCCATTGTAACATCTTTTGTTTACCAGCTATTTGTTGTATGATAGAGTGACAACAATTTTTCATCTTTGTTTCAATTTCATGAGTGAATTCTGCAGCTTTTCTTCCTAATTATTTATGTAAAAGCTTTGTGAAATTAGTGAGATTTGTTCAGCTTTGTGATTCTATCTTGTGGAATTTCACAGCTATTAATGTTAATAAATTCATTTTTAATAAAAACTCAAAGAAAAACTTCTTGTCAATTACCTTTTGATCCACCTAATACCTCTCTTTGCAACATTTCCATAAATCTTAATTATGCTCTTCTACACTCGGATTGTGAACAAGCTTATCAAGTTTCTTCAATTTTTTTTATCTACATGACATGCATTAACCAATACACATCATTAATTCAAACCTACAAATAATTCAAATATATTAAATTTCTAATAAAAATTAAAGAACTTGTCTGTTATTTTGTTGGGATGATCTAGCATTGTGCTCACTGTAATAAATTGTTTTCCTTGAACTTATGTCGGCCATATTCTCTATATAAAAATCCAAGAATCATTACATATAGAAATTATGAAATATTTTTACAAAAAAATATAACGGCATGCATAATAGGAATAATCACTAGTGCGGTAAAAATACATGTTCGCACTAGTGCAGTTTAAACACACGTGTGCACCAATGTGATATATATACATATGCACACCAGTATACCATTATCGTAATGTTACAAATTTGAAAACATTTTTTACAAATTCTATATCCACCCGATGCTCTATGAAATATTGTTTCCTTATAAATGTTTAATGCGCACTGCCAAACCCATGAACAAATTCAAAACATAATGGTTTTTGGTATATAAACATATTTTTACATTACAAATTAAGCGGTGCCAATGAAAAACACATGAACATTAGTGTGACATTTCGAAATAATGCACTGGTGGAATAATACATAAGTACTGACGTGTTATTACTATATATACGCACCGGTGTAGTGTTTATGTACGATGGACATCACAATCCATGAAATATTTTTTAATTGACAGCGACAAGTTTTGGGATACAATGCAATGATTGGTCCCATTGAAATGGATATCAAACACCCCCATATACAAGTAAAAAAACCCTATAAAAATATGTTGCTTAAGAGAAAAAAAATCATCTTGTGAAATATAGAGAGGGTAACAAATAGAAACAAGAAGAAAGGTAGGGCTTCCAATACTAAAGGTAACTACGAAACCCTTTTAATTTTTTGAGAATGCACCAAGAATTGTTTGAATCAAATAGGGGAAATATTGAGATGTTCAATAAAATGAGGTGACATACCTTAAATTTATCCTTTGAAGATTTGATGTGACCTATGGTGATCCCTTGTGAACTTGGCACCTCAAAAAAACATGCCCACTCCAAAGTCTTTGTTGGTAAATATCTATTGCACAAATATTCTCTCTAAATATTGGTAAAAGAATGAAATAAGGATTAGGGTTTTCTTTTATAAACACACATCGAGGAAAATGAAATTCCCTCTCATTTTTTCTATGTATATTTTGGCACATTGATGATAAACATGTTAGGATATTCCTATACTCCATCCTAGTCCTACCAGCATTATCATTGTTTTGCATTTCAGTCATGCATGCATTTTTTCATACAGTGATGCAATTGCATGCATCCCAGTCATCAATATGGTGTCTCCCAGCACCTAGTGCTTAGTTTACTAGCCCCGGGAGCCTGTTTCCACTCAGTTCCAGCTCTCCTAGTTTATAATGTGCCCTCTTTTCACCTACCACGTGTGAAACGTGCCCTCTCTGACCTACCACCAGTGACACTTCAGTTAGTTGCTTGATTTGTGGATCTTTCTTTGATTTAAGGGCTGATTGACTAGTTAACTAACTGAAACACTCCATTGGACACCCAGAGAGACTTGGTTGACTATTATGACTGCAGTTAGCTCCTCATACTCCCTCCATTAGTGCTCCATGCATCAGTTACACCTACTACATCCATTTAGACTCAATTTGACACATGGTTGATGGTTACTTGTGATTTGATGACACTCCACTGATCTGATGATGAGTTCATGTAGGCTAATTCGAATTACACCCTTGGTATTCGAATCCTGTCTATTGTAGAATTATTGTTTATTATACAAATTAATGAAACATCTGTGATTATTCTGCTCCTATCTGAGTTCTATTGCATCTATGTTCTACTGCTCCATTCTGTACTCTTCTTCTATTTTCTGTAGTTCTTTCTTGTGAGGTACACATCATCTCCTATATCTGTTGTGAGGATTTTCACATGGTATTAGAGCATGTTGAGAGTATAGTCTATCTCCATTCTTGAGAAAAAAAAATTGCAGGTCATTCGAAGTTCTAGTAGTAGCAGTAGTTTCACCTTACATTCGCTCCAGCAGTTGAGATGAGCAATTCGAGCACTCCCCTCACTCCTAGAATCTTGACACATTTCAATTACTTTGATTGGAAGCTTGATATGGAAATGTCATTGAGAAGAAAATCTCTACACAGGATAACAATGGAAAGGGAAACCGAACCAACTTCAGTTGTGGAGAAAACCAAGCATCAGAATCAATTAGATGAAGCTTTTGGTTACATGTGCATTCATATTTCTAGAGATATATTATTTCATCTCGAAGG
The DNA here is from genome assembly GCA_027924585.1 of Larix kaempferi. Taxonomy (NCBI): domain Eukaryota; kingdom Viridiplantae; phylum Streptophyta; class Pinopsida; order Pinales; family Pinaceae; genus Larix; species Larix kaempferi. The sequence continues at coordinate 1,264,382 of BSBM01001378.1, read as the reverse complement.
GTTGAAGACTCCAAGAGAGTTATGGTTGAAGTTAGAGGCCCTCTTGGGAAAACAAGATGAGCTAAGAGGACATGTTTTGAAGAATGAATTGGTTTCCCTACAACCAAGCAATTTTGAGACCATTCAAGAATTTTTCTCGAAATTCAACAATTTGGTTATGCAATGCAAGTAGTGTGGAAATTATAAGAAGGATGAGCAATTGGTACTATCCACTCTGAGTAAGATAGGATTTGAATTTTCTATCTTTGTGTCTACCTTCCACTCTGGGTGAATGTCAAACCCTGGTTGGAAGATTCCCTCCTTAGAATTTTTTACTGCAACTCTCATCCAAGAACAAGACAAATTGATCCAAATGGGTGCCATCAAGGCCTCCAAAGATCAAGCTCTTTTAGCTGGAGAAGCAAATAGTGCGAATGTGAAAGGGAGGCATAAAGGAAAGGACAAGAATCCATCTGAACCCAAGCTGAATGCTAAGTCAATTCCATCAAAAGGGGCCTCCAGCTCCAAGAAGGACAAACATAAAAGATATGATGGATCTAAGTGTCCCTACTGCAAGAAAGGAAACCACCCAGAGAGATATTGCATGCACAAGAAAATAGATCAATTAACCAATCTTCTTGAACATAACAACATTGCTCTTCCAAAAGATGCAAGAGTGTCTGATTCTAGAAGTGAATCTGATGGTCATGAGAAATGCCATGCATTGATGGCTAGATTTTCAAAATCAAAGGCCCTCCTCATAGATTTAGGATCCTCCAACCACATGGTTGCCTCTGAAGAATCATTTTCTTCTTTATATCTCAAAGATGGCCCTACTATTCACATGGGAGACAACTCTTAGATCTCTTCTAAAGGGATGGGTATAGTACATATGGAGCATGGAAAGTTCAAGAATGTTCTATTTGTTCCCTCTCTGACAACAAATTTGTTGTCTGTATATCATATTCCTCACACCAGATCACCAAAGAAGGTGATATTTGGTCCCGACACAGTTGAGATTACATAGATATCCACTGGGAAGACTATATTGAAAGGGTTTGCAAATCATGACTCCAAGGCATATGAATTCTCACATTTTATACCCTTCTCTCTTTCTACTCCTTCGGAATATGATGAATATCAGAGTGACTCCTCTTCTAATGAAGATCAAGATCAATATCTTGATGTTGAGATCAAAGTTCAAGAACATTCATATTCAGATCCAGAACCAACACATGCTCCCAATCTAGGGCCAAGGCCAATATGGTCTCACAAAGTCCTTGCAGTTGTTGGGAACACAGTTGAGGATCCATCTGATCACAAAACCACAAGATCTCAGTATCATGCCAACCTTGCACTATGCCATTTACCTCTTCCTGAGAGATGTTGCATGATGGTGGGGTTCGATCTAGAATGAGTCCAATCTCTTGGAAAGACTCACCATGAGCCATTCGCTCCAGTAGCAGAAAGGTTTCCTGAAAGAATTGCTTTGGCCAATACATATTCTACACAGTGGGAGGCACATCAGAAGACCAGATCCAGATCTAGCACCTGCATTGGCATCCTACAGAGGATCAACTTGCCAATTTTTTTGCAAAAGTTTTCACTGAGGAAAGATTTTTCCTTCTCTGCTTAGTATGAAGGTTCTTTAAGTTCCTTGTTGTTCTTTTTTTAGGGGGGGTATTTTTCCCATGAGGTTTTCCCCATTTCCTCAGTTTATGGACAATTCTTTTTTTATCATTTATTTGATTGTATTGAGTGACCTTTGGTCTCAGTTACTAGGGCACGGGATGGATTAAGGGGGGGTGTTAGGATATTCCTATACTCCATCCTAGTCCTACCATCATTATCATTGTTTTTCATTTCAGTCATGCATGTATTTTTGCATGCAGGCATGCAATTGCATGCATCCCAGTCATCAATATGGTGTCTCCCAACACCTAGTGCTTAGATTACTAGCCCCGGGAGCCTATTTCCACTCAGTTCCATCCCTCCTAGTCCATCATGCACCCTCTTTTCACCTACCACATGTGAAAGGTGCCCTCTCTCACCTACCACCAGTGACACTTCAGTTAGTTGCTTGATTTGTGGATCTTTCCTTGATTTAAGGATTGGTTGACTAGTTAACTAACTGAAACACTCCGTTGGACACCCAAAGAGACTTGGTTGACTATTCTAAATGCAGTTAGCTCCTCATGCACCCTCCATTAGTGCTCCATGCATCAGTTACACCTACTACATTTAGTTAAACTCAGTTTGACATATGGTTGATGGTTACTTGTGCTTTGATGACACTCCACTGATCTGATGATAAGTTTTTGCAGGCTAATTCAAATTACACCCTTGGTATTCGAATCCTATCTATTGTAGCATTATTTTTTATTATACAGATTAATGAAACATGTATGATTATGATGCTCCTATCTGAGTTCTATTGCATCTATGTTCTGTTGCTCCATTATACACTCTTCTTATATTTTCTGCAGTTCTTTCTTGTGAGGTATACATCAGCTCTTAGATCTGTTATGAGGATTTTCACAAAACACGTGCGCTATTTTTTTAATTTCCTTTTTCAGTGTGGTTTACAATTTAATGTGCACCGGTGCATTATTATGAGTGAAGGGAACTGGAATGATTTACAATGTATAGTGCACCAAAAAATTAAATATTTGAAAAAATGTAAATGAAAACCTCCGCAATTTAATTTTTGCAGAGATTTTTCTTTGTGGAAGCAGAAATGGAGGTCTCTCAATGGTGCATTTCTTTATCATGTGCACAAATGCTTCTTATATATATACATTTTGGAATTCTTCTTGAAGTTATATTTTTCTATTCTTCCCAAAATTTATTTTAAGAATTCATTCACATATTAATGATGGTTTTGGATCAAATGCAGGGAAAAAATATTATAATATCAAATGGATAATTCTTCAGATTCCATCTCATTTCGCTGTCATTACAAGTTCTTCAAGTTATCTCGTTTCATTTGCAGTAAGTCTAAATTTTATTTATTCTTAGTTAATCTAATTGAATTTATGTTATTTATGCATGTGCATTTGAATAATTGTTCGTTGAACATTCAAGGATCATGATTCGGGATCGAGTTCGAATGCATAAGATATTTCTCTAGTCCAAAAATGCCACAAGCTCTTATCAGGAGAAAGATATCGTAGGAATTTATTTGACGAAAATGGACAGCCATTTTACCCTTCCAATTAGAACATGCCATCTTCTAGCAACCAACCTGGGTCAATCGTAATGCACTATGGATTGGATCACTTTTATGACATACCAGTAGTATGTGGTTGCTTAAAATGTAAAGGGTTGAAGGAAAACATGCTACGTGACACATAGTCCAATTATATTAATAATTAAATACCCAAAGTTGATGGTATAATACCTCCCACTATAGTCAAGAATCCAATAGGTGCTATAGAAAAGACACATAGGAACACTTCCACATCCTCCCTTTTTGAAAATTTGGTAGCCAGATCAACTAAGTTTTGTCCTAAATTGACCAACCTATCTCCTTCTATTGAGTCAACTGATATTTCTAGTGAGCCAAATTATGATATCAATACTACCCAAAACATCTCTACTAGGAGATCCAAAAAGTTGTATGAGCCGAGAGAAAAAATTTCCGAGTACACACCATGGTCGATTCAATTGTTGGAATACAGTTGTGACTTCCCTCTTCCTATCCATCTAAAAAGTAATATCAAACTTGTTACAACCATGCTTTGTATGAAACTTTCTCATCTTCCATGCATGCTCCCAATGTTGGAACAAATTTTCCTTTTGTGGTATAGTTATATGATTTCCAAGTCTAAAATAGATGTTTCAAATCTTGGGTTATTTATCCTTTCACATGTATTCGTTCCTCCCAAACAGTAAGTAGAACTTATGCCATTTTTTGGTCCTATTTATAGTTGTCATGATTGCTTGAATATTGTTAAATACAAACATCTCATTTACATATATAGTATGTGTGTGAATGGTTATGCTTATGGAAACTTTGATAGGAAAAATATGTTATATATTGATGGTCGTCCATGAACTCATGCGAACATTATAGGGTTCATAAATAGATAGGTCCTCTATTATATCCAAAATATAAAAAATATAAATTTATAACTGAATTGATTGAGATGAAAAAATTATAAATGTTAGCCTGCTTTTATATGGCTTGGGCACCGATTTTGACGATTTGTGTCCTCTTAGATTTCTATATTAATTATAATTAATATTTTTAATGATTTAATTTTTCCTTTATTAATTATTTAATATTTGTAACATTTCCCTTCCGTTAAAATTTGATTGTCCCTCAAAGCAATGGTAATGAGGAATTCAGTTTTCAAAAGTGTTCAAATTCCCAAGATGTGTCTTCTTCAAGAAGATTTTTCCATTTAATAAGATATTATTTATTCACTCGAGAGTGCAATATTCTTTCCATGGTAGAAATAATAGCTTCTGGCTCCAAGATAATTTTTCCTTCATCATCCAACATAGGAATCATCATTTTCACTTTCTAATGTTTCTCTAGCATCTTTTTCAAACATGATACATGGAAAACGTTGTGGATGCGACTTATGTCTAGTAATTCCAATCCATATGCCATGTGACTAATATTCCTATTGATCTGATATGGTCCATAAAACCTTGGAGATATTTTATTCTTTTTGTCTTGTTTAAGTGATAATTGTTTATAGGTTGTAGTCTCACAAATACCCAATCTCCAATTTCAAACTCTTTTTTTGTTTGGTGTTGATCGACTTGTTGTTTCATTCGATTTCTGACGATAGTTATATTCTCTTGTATTTGAACAACCTTTTGATTCTCTTCTAAATCATCTTTTACTAATGCAATCTTTTCCTGAATTGTGGCTAACAACTTCGATTTCAAGGGTTCATATCCATAGAGAGCTTGGAATGGTGTCATTTTGGCGGATGTATGATATGTGGTATTATACCACCATTCAGCGAGAAGAAACCATTGAAACCATTTATGTTTCTTATCGGTTACAAAGAAATGAAGGTAGGTTTCTAAGCATTTATTGACGACTTATGTTTGACCATCAGTTTGGGGATGGTAACTTGAGCTCATTTTAAGTGACGTCCCAGTTTTTTTGCAAAATTATTTCCAAAAATTTCCTTTAAACTTGGGGTCTCTGTCACTAACGATAATCTTTGGAGACCATTGTAACTTGTGTACATTTTTTCAGAAAACTACAGCTATTTCCTTGGAAGAATCAGTTTTTCTTACCCTGATGAAATGTGCATACTTAGTTGGTCGGTCTACTACCACCAATATTTTGTCCTTCCCTTTGACATGAGTAACTCTTCAATGAAGTCCATTGAAATTTATTCCCATTTTTTATTTGGGGTGTGCAACGGATGAAGTATCCCAGGGGTTAGGATATTTTCATTTTTATTTCTTTGGATAATGTCACATTTTGCTTCATATTTTTGAATGTCTGCATTCATTCCCTTCCAAAAAAATAATTTTCTTGCGTTATAATAGGTTTTGAAAAATATTGCATGTCCTGTAGTTGGACAGTCATGGGATTATTTAGGTGCTTTGGTTTTAAAACTTGATTTGGGGCTTACATAGATTCTTCCCTTATGCCACAAGAGGTCATTTTTCCATTCAAATTTGGGGTACTGATTTATATCGTTAATTATGGAGCAAGTCTCTAGGTTTTCTGTGTATTCGGTTTGAATTTCATCCAGTCATTTAGGAATCACCATCGATATGGAAAAAACTTGCACTTATTCATATTTTCTATACAAAACATCAACTACTATGTTGTCTTTTCCCTCTTTATGTAGGATTTCCATATCAAATGTATACATTTTCTCTATCCACTTCTATTGTTTGGTTGTTAACGTCCTTTGTTGTAACAAGTGTTCAAGACTGTTATGATCTACTTGGATCATAAACTTGCTTCCCAAAAGGCACTATCGCCATTTTTGCATGATGGAAAACATATCCTTGTTGTATGTAGACTCTAAGCATTCCCTTTTGTTTAACTTCCTTCTTTCATAAATAATTGGGTGTCCTTCTTGCATCAAGACCGCTCTATTCCAAACCGTGAGGCATCACATTCAATTACGAATGGTTTTGAGAAATCATATGTTTCCAAAAATTAAGTTGTAGACATAATTCATTCCAATTCCTCAAAACACGTTCTTGCTTCATCACTCCATTGAAAGGAATTCTTTTTAAGGAGGTCGGTTAGAAGATTAGTTAAATGAGCATAGTTCTTGATGAATCTTCTATAGTAACCAGTCAATCCTAGAAATCCTTTTAACTTGGAGATATTTTTTGGTTGGGGGAATTTGATGATCAATTGGATTTTATTTGGGTCTACCTTGACTCCTTCCTTCGAGATAATATGACCAAGATACTTCATGTTTTCCAAATGTACATTTTGAACTTTTTGCATAGAATTGGTTTTCTTCCAGGAGAGATAGTATCTATTCCAAATGCTTCATATGTTCCTTCCATGTCTTAATATATATAAGGATTTCATCAAAAAAGAATAACAAAAATTTATTGAGGTGGGAGTGGAATAGTTCTTTCATAACTGCTTGGAAGGTGGCGGGGGCATTTTTTAATCCAAAAGGAATGACCTTGAATTCATAGTGCCCTTCATGAGTTTGAAAGGAGGCATTGGTGACAACTTCTAATATGACCCTCATTTGATAGAAGCCTGATCTTAAATCAAGTTTTGAAAAGGATTTGGCTTCATGAAGTTCATCCAGCATGTCGTCGATGAATGGAATTGAAAACTTGTTCGTGATTGTTATTTTGTTTAATCCTCTGTAATCTATGCCTAATCTAAATGATCCATCTTTCTTTTGAACTAATAAAACTAGAGATACATATGGACTTTTTTTCTTAGTGAAAATACCACATTTCAACAGGTCTTGAACTAATCTTTTTATTTATGTGTTATGGTGGTGGGGATATCTATAGGGCTTAACTTTGACTAGGATTGACCCTGGTTTAACCTCAATTATATGTTCGATCCTTCTTTCTAGTGGTAATTGCATCGGTATTTCCAAAGTATCTCTTGGACTTCTTCTTCTCTGAGATCATCTTGCTATGAATCTTGTCTCTCCATATGATGACATTGGATCATGTAAGTTGATGGCCCTTTCCGGATAATTTTTTCCATCTGCTGAGATGAAACCACTTGCACGTGGGGTGGTTGGAACCCATATAGCTTATACTTTTGTCCTTGCCACTTGAACTTGATGAAATGTTTTTTTTAATTGGACAAGTAGGTTCCAAATGTTTGTAGCCATTAGACTCCTAAAATGAAGTCTAATCCACCCAAAGGTATGGTGTAGAGTTTTGATTCCAACAGAAAATCTTGTATTTGAAGTTTCACCTTATGGCACTTCCCTACATTCTCAATCTTTTTTACATTTGCGAATATCACCTTCATGTCAGGAACTTGATATACAAATAGCTTGAGTTTCCTTGCGAATCTTATGTCGAGGAAGTTGTGGGTGCTTCATGTATCTATTAGTACTGTGACATTATAATTTTTTATATGTCCTTTTAACTTAAGTGCTTGTAGTAGGCCAATGTCGGTCATGCCTGCAAAAGATATTATAGGTGTGTCATCATCTTCAGTTGTAGTATTATGGGAACTCTCTTTTTCTTCATTTTATAATTCTTCTAAATCTAATTCATCATTTATGTATTCTTCACATGTGTATAATTTATTTGAATTATCTTATGTGCTGCACTTGTTTCTAGTGTCCGATTTGTCTCTACATCGCATGCATTTTCCTTCTTTCATTTGTTGAGCATATGAACTTATTTTTTCGTCTCGTATGTGTCGAGGTATGTATTTATATTTATCTATGTCTGTCACTAGTGGTGTGTTTTTTTATTGAATACATCTTTTCATTTATTGATTGGAAATTTTCAAATTTGGCTTCTGCTACTTTCGCTTTATGTCTTTCTACTTCTACATTCGGTATGCATCTTCAATTCATTTTGAATATACAGCTTAAGACCTCCCAAGTAAGTTTCAAGTATTTGCTTGATTAATAATCCAAATACTTGTGTGACCAAGGATTCCCACTGATGTGTGAATTCATCGACACTTCCTGTTTGTTGTAACTTAGTGGGTTTCGAAAAGAATTCATTCTTGGCAATTCCCTGAAATCTTTTAAAAAAACATTTTTGAAAAAGTTCTAGGTGTATGAATAATTTTCTCCTTTCCACCACATGTACCAATTATATGTGTAATCTTATACATGCATGGATACATATTTTACTTTCTCCTCATCTATTGTAATGTTGTATATAGTGAAATATTCTTCGAATTTGTTTAACCAAGCCACACATTGGTCTTCACTCCTGTTGTATTTCGACAATTATATTTTTGCTCTGGGAGGGCACATCATAAGAGGATGATATTGGGTGCTTCTTGATATATAAGGGGGTGGTGATGAGAGGGTAGTGCGAGATGAGGTGATCGACATGCTTGAACTATTTCGTTGTTTATTGCAACTACTAGACCCTCGGTTTTGTAACATTTTCATGATTTCATCGTGTTTTATGATGGTCTTTTGTCATGGCATCCAATTTTTCACCCAACTTTTTTTCCATTACTAAGAGAAATTCGTCTTTGATCTCGTTCTTAAGCGATGCATTGTTATTCTTCATCTCCTCTCTTAAGCTTCTTGGTTCTTAGTGACAACGTCTCTGAGGGAATTGAAGTCCTCCAATTTTTCAAACTGGTTTTTTAATTCCATCATTATGCGTCTAGTGTGTGGGTGAGTATATTTAGACATGATTTTGTCTTATATGGGGTGGTGATAGTGGATTTTTTTTATGGGGTCAATTGAGACTAATTAATAATAATAATATATTATTATTATTATTATTATTATCAATAATTAAAATCGGGAATGGTGGAAAAAAATAAAAATTATAATTATAATAATAGTTGTTAAAAAAATTATTTTTATAATTTTATTTTTATTGTAATTTTGAATTGTAAAGTTTCAATAAAATACAAATATTAGTATAATAATATTAATATTAATATTTAATATTTAATTTTATTAAAAAATTAGGGTTTGTGTGGAGGTGAAGGTGGCGGAAGGTGGAAGGACTTAAGTGGAGGTGGCGGATTGGAGGAAGGGATATATATGGTGGAAGGTCAAGTGGTGTTAGGGATAGCGTGGAGGCAAAGGATTGGAGTGATGAATTGGAAGGGAAAAGGGGAAGGGTTTTGGGTGTGGATCGTTGAGGGATGTGATGGAGATTGGGTGTTGGATAGTTTTGGAAATAAAATGTGTGGGAGGATTTAGTGTTAGCACAAGAAGGAAAGAAAGATGGTTGAGTTTGATCAGTGTCAAGGGGAGTGTGCAGGTTTGGAGGAGGGCACAAGATTGGAAATGAGATGGAGCATGGATCATGCAAAGGAGGAATGGAAATGGAGGAGAAGAAGGGAATGAAGGGTGCAGGTTGTATGAGACATGGTGCATGGTAGTGTGGGAGAACGCAGTGGGTGGAGAGGGCAGGTTGTGTGGGGTATTAATTAGCGTAGGTGGAGCTGGGGATGTGTGAGAGAAGGGGATGGAGGACTACAGTGGGTGTGGGAGGTAAATGTGAGATGTGATATGTAGTAAGGGAGAGTGAGTACGGATGGGATGAAGAATGAAGCGTGGGATGGAGAGACATGAAAAGGAGAGATGGAATGGAGATGGAGATGATCATACCCTGTTGAACAACTTCACACACTAGCAACTTGGATCTGATACCAATGCTACATGCAAAATAGAAAAATATAAATATATAATTGAATTGATGTGAGATGAAAATTTACGAATGTTCATCCAATTTTATATGGCTTGGGAACCGATTTTGAGGAATCGTTTCCTCTTAGATTTCTATATTAATTATCATTAATATTTTTAATGATTTAATTTGTCCTTTATTAATTATTTAATATCTCTAACATCCTCATTATTTAGTGCAAAATGTTCCTTTTAGGAACACTCGGATGACAAAGAGTTCTTTATTAAAAGGAAAGCATCCAAATTTGTTGTTGTGCATACACTATGTAGTTTGTCTCCCGATGACGAGTTTTTAATAAACTATAACTTTTGTAAACCACTAACAGCTCATAAAAAATGCCTTGTATTGGGTTTACCTTTAGACGTCCCCTTGGGGTGTAAGAAAAATAACTAATGTAAATGTATTGCTTAATTCAACATTTGTTTTATAAAGTGGTTGGTTGCATGTTTATCATTGGGAAAAATTTGTCCATGCTTTTAATAAATGTTTGGTATAATGTTTGAACATATTAAATGAATTGTGTTATTAATATTATTGATGTAGTGTTTAATATTTTTACAATTAGGATTCAAATGACAAGAGACCTGTCTAGCATCTATTGTTGCACCCCACTACCATGTCAAATCGAGAGAAGGCTTCTAAATGAGAAAAACTCAAATATGAACCATACCAAGCATGGTTGAATCAACCACCTATTCAATTCCCACTACGTCCTGATTCACCAATTCAAAACCTCTATAGTGACACTAGTTCTTCACATCTTGGGGATGAATTCAATGATATAGAGGTTGGTATGGATGATTTATTATGAGATACCCATGCCATGTAGGGAATGTTGTTACATGCATTCCAGCAAAATGAACATGGGAATGATGTTGACATCGTCTATACCTTCTTCAAAAGCCTAAAATTTGCTTCCACCGCCCCTCTCTTTGGGCATGGGTCAATATCTACTAAATTAGGGACAAAAATGTTACTCTACAACTTGAAAGCAATGTATGGTATGTCAAACACGTGTTTCTTGATACTTTTGAGGTAACTAACCATTAAGCCTCCTAATTGTTTAAGGAATCTTGTCACAAATGAACATTGTAAATGGTTTATTTTATGCATGGTTGATGAAAGTGTACATTTCTACTCTGAGATTTTCAATTACTAGGAACTAGATTCATAAGACAATTTCACCATGGAATATTTTAGACAATGAGAGAAGAAGAATAGAGAGAATAAATTATGGAAAACACTCTATATATTATTCATTGATATTGTAACAATATATAATACATCCTCCATGGAGAAAATCGAATTGCTTTGAGGCAATATGGAAAGAGCAAAAAGAAAAGGCTTAGAAAAGACAAAAAAATCCCTAGGTGGCAAAAGTAGTTTCCAAAGTTTCCAAAACTGTCCTAGAGGCTCACGAATTTGGAAAGTATGGTATGGAAGCTCATTAGTGAAGTAAATGGAATGTTCTGATGGATTTAGAAGGTTAGATATGATGTGGAGGTCGAATTGGTCAAGTGGAAAAAGATTCCAAGTCAACTAGCTTTATCTTTTCCACTAGAAAGTACAAAAAGCAAGACAAAGCTAACTAAATCTTGATAGTGTCTTTCTAATTCAGGAATGGAATAAAATCAGACCGAATCCAAGGAAATCTTATCCAGAATATATCCAAATTCGTTTTTGTGAATGAGGATAGCATGTGGTCCACTAAAATACAAAACTGGCCTATTCTACCTAGTCAAAAATCAGGAAATTAATCATAAATGATTAATTAATTTTATCCTAAGTCTAGAATGACATAGTGGGTTTTTTAAATGTTCCAACACCCCCCTTAAGCCTGACTTTATTTGATAGGAATCAGAAAAATATCATAAATATAGGGCCCAAGCAACAAGGCTTATGGTCACCCCAATACAAAAATAACTAGTCCATGTAAATCGAGGAAACAGGAAAAACCTCATGGGAACAGAACCCTCCCTCAAAAATGGACATGCTTGATGTCTTCATACTGTCATGTTGCTCATTTGAATGATTTGAATGAGATAAATGGGCTTCTTCTGAGTAACTGACTTAATGAAGAGAGTGTGGATGTCATGATCATGCATCAGTGCATCAATGTTGTGTAGGCAAGAACCATGTGTTGAAGCTCTATGAAGTTCATCTTCTGATGATGGAGGAGCATCAAATGAATTTTTCTTGCTGTTGTAACATAAATAATCATATCTGAAAACATAATCAATGATGGAAAGAAGATCTATGCATACTCCTTCCCAAGGAGAAACATAGAACTCAACAGGATCAATTTCTTCTGTAGCTGCAATGTGGTGTACTAGTTCTTGTACTTTCTTCTCAAACTGATGTAGAACCTGTCTGATATTTAAAATGAGATTATGCAGCTCTGAAATATAAGAATGTAAGTAATATGGAGCAGCAACCGGTAAAGCTGTGGAGTCTCCATGATCGAACATAATTTCAGTAGAAAACGTTTGAGAAATTAGATCACCCGGACAGCTGAGCAAGCCTGGAGAGTGTGAGGACTTAAATTTTGAACCATGAGTGATGGGGTCAGGTCCATATGTGTGGAATATCAGTCCAAATAATTTCAAAACAATGGTTTTCCAAACAATGAAATATGTGCAAGACAAAAGTGCAACAGAGGCAAGTGACACAGTGTAGGAAAACATAGAATTGTGTAGTTTCTTAACTGGAGAACTTAGGGTTTGTAGGGTCTTTTGTGCATCCAAAGGTTGGGAATATGATGTGGGATATGTAATGACCTGCATATCATACTTTTAATCATCTTCTAAATTAGAATCTAAAATATTTGAATGATGGTGGAAATACCTTTCAGAAGACAAGTCAAAAGCTAGTAAAGAATGACTAGTTTTGAGAGTAGACTTGGATGAACTGACTGAAGATTGTTCCAAGGAAGAGGTACATGTTTTTGATTCTGATATAACAAAATTTGAATCAATATCAAAGACATCAGAATTATATTTTACTCTAGCACTCAAAGCATAAACATTATTACCTTTGGGAGAGGCTTGGAGACAGAGTTCTTGTTCTACAGCAAGCTTGCCTTGTTCTTTCTTTGCAAAGTATGGAACATCTATGTTATGCTCTTCAAGCATCTTGGCCATGATGTCCAATTTATTCTTGAAGCAAGATTTATTAGGATGAGCGCCTTTGCAGCAATAAGAACACTTGGGCTTCTGCTTCTTCATCTTCTTGGATTTGGAATCTCCATTGGAATCCTCTTCATCTAACAATATCTTATGTTTGGATTTGTCATTCTTGAAACTCTTTGCTCCATGAGAAACAAGTGCAAAGTATTTGGAGGGTGATTGATCCCTCATTTGGACCAGCTTGTCATTTTCTTGAGTGAGTGAATCAATGAATTCATCCAAGGTTGGCATCTTCCACTTGGGAACTGCAAGTCTTGTAGAATGAAAAGTAGACACAAATATTGAGTATTCATAGCTCAGTTTTGATAGAACGGTAAGGATTAATTTCTCATCATTCTTCTCTATACCACATTACTTGCGTTGAAGCACTATGTTCTTGAATTTTGAGATGAACTCCTCCATAGAATCAAAATCACTTGGACTAAGAGAGATCAACTCAATCTCCAACAAATGACCTCTGAGCCCGTCCTGTTTTCCAAAGAGAGACTCTAGCTTTGTCCACACTTCATTTGGAGTTGATAGAGAATCGATATGGAATAGAAAATCTAGAGATACAGAGAGACAAAGTAACCCATAAGCTTCATCAAGCCTATTGAACCATTTGGATTTTAATGCAACAGCTCCTGGCTCAGTTTCAAGCCCCATAGTGACTCTATACAGTCCTTTGCTCCGAAGCTGGATGATCATATGTGCCTTCCAGTCAAAGAAATTGAAGGGAGTGAGATTCACAGCTTTGGCTTGATTTTGCTCCATACTGATGTGCTCCTAGTGATGGTAATACTTGCAAAAAAGACTCTTGGAAATTGTTTTGAATCAAGCTAGCTCTGATACCATGTGAGATTTTCAATTACTAGGAACTAGATTCATAAGACAATTTCACCATGGAATATTTTAGACAATGAGAGAAGAAGAATAGAGAGAATAAATTATGGAAAACACTTTGTATATTATTCATTCATATTGTAAAAATATATAATACATCCACCATGGAGAAAATCGAATTGCTTTGAGGCAATATGGAAAGAGCAAAAATAAAAGGCTTAGAAAAGACAAAAAACCCCCTAGGTGGCAAAAGTAGTTTCCAAAACTATCCTAGAGGCTCACAAATTTGGAAAGTATGGTATGGAATCTCATGAGTGAGGTAAATGGAATGTGTTTATGGATTTAGAAGGTTAGATATGACGTGGAGGTCGAATTGGTCAAGTGGCAAAAGATTCCAAGTCAACTAGCTTTACCTTTTCCACTAGAAAGTAAAAAAAGCAGGACAAAGTTAACTAAATCTGGATAGTGTCTTTCTAATTCAGGAATGGAATAAAATTAGACATAATCCAAGGAAATCTTATCCAGAATCTATCCAAATTTTTTTTTTTGAATGAGGATAGCATGTGGTCCACTAAAAGACAAAACTGACTTATTCTACCTAGTCAGAACTCGGGAAATTAATCATAAATGATTAATTAATTTTATCCTGAGTCTAGAATGACATAGTGGGGTTTTTAAATGTTCCAACATCTACTTCCCACTAAATACAAGTTACTAAAAGATAAGGTACTTCTAAGTGAGAATTTCTTGCTAGACAACTATGTAGATATAAAGAAAATGTTGAAAATGTTGGGTGTTGATTACATATCATACCATGCATATCTGAATGGTTGTATTATATACATAAATGGATACAATGACGAAGAGATATGTCCAAAATGTGAGCATGATAGGTACCAGAAATCAAAAATCAAGGGTAAGGCACATAATCATGCTCATAAGATATTGAGGTACATGCATATAATTCCAAGGATTCAAAGGCTCTTCCTTTGAAAACAAATAGTCATGTTGTAGGGGTGGCATGCCTCACATAGAATTGAACTGAGATTTATGTGCATCCTAGCAGATTCAATATGCAATGAAGCATATAGAGGATACATGGCTCAATAAATTCAAGGATGAAGTACAGATCCTTCGATTGAGCATAGGCATGGATGGAGTTAACCTATGTTCTCTCTAAAACACCAACTATTATGTTTTTCCAATGGTAGTGATCAATAACAATATCCCCCATGATTTTCCATGAAGAATGAACATCTTATGTTGGCTCTTATAGTCTTGAGTAGAAAACAAGTGAAGAGAATGGATGTCTACCTCCAACCATTAATCTATGAATTTAAGCAATTATTGGAATGGAAACATGTATATGATGTATTAGGACCCTTCACAATGGAAATGTGTTTTATGTTGTATGAAATATTTGCATACACCACGCACGATTATCCAAGACTAGGAGTTTTCTCTGGTAAGCATGTTGATTGATTTGTTCTTATCTATAACATTATTTTGGCATACTTAATTTGGTGCAATTATATTTTTTTACGCTAGCATGATCTGTATACAATAATATTGTAGTTCTTGTAACAAAAGGATATCATGGATGTAAATTTTGTGGACCTTATATAAAGGCTAGTCATTCCAACCATTTACGAAATCTTATGTATGACAGCATACGGGTATCTCTCCTAGAAGAGCACCCTTATAAAATATTTTCATCTCCTTTCAATGGTAAACGTGAGAGAACCCGAAGACCTGAAATAATCACATCGACTGATCGGATCAGGGCATATAACACAAAGAAGGAAAAGGAAGTTGCATAATTATTCATTTCAAATGGGGAACCTATGTTCAATGATCCTAAATTTTTGGACACCTATGTTGAGAAAATTCCCATTGGGATGAAAAATAAATCTATATTTTATGAGCTTCCATATTGGGAGCATCTTAAGATTTCCCACTTACTAGATCCTATACATATATTCATAAATGTTTCATCTTCTTTATGGAGGCACATATAATCCAAAAAAAGTGATACATTGGCCATTAGGAGAGATCTTATTTATTTGAATACTAAAAAGAGTCAGTGGCCAAGAAAAGCAAGTAGAGGAGAGGTTCATCCCTCTTGGTCTTTTAAAGAAGGTGATGCCTCATGTATTTTAAAGAAAGTTGTTGTTTCTATGGTGAAGGGTGTTATATTGGGTTTGAATTGACCTTCTTTATATGGGTCAACTCTAAGATGTTTCTTCATTGTAGAAGGACATTGTCAAGGTTGAAATCACATGACCATCTAAACCTTCTAAGGGTATGTATCTCTAATACATTATTCATTTTCCATAGTGTAGGTTAAAATATATTACCCCATCAAAATTTTATGGCAATTAATATGTGTATTGTGTCTATTATGTAGTGTCATTATCCTTTTCTTTTGTGTGGTTTTGTGAAACATGACTTCCCCCAAGACCTACGATGTTCTATATCAAAATTATCTGCTATTGTACATTGGACCACATCAAAGTATATTCATATCGACATAATTCCATGGTAGTTTCAAGAGATAGTTGAGATTGTATGTATGTTTGAGAAGGAACTACCCATGAGTTTTATGGATTTGTATGTCCATCTTCTATTTCATCCACCTTATGAGGTTGAATTAGCTGGGGTGATCTCATATCATTGGATGTTCTTCTCAGAGAGGTACATGAAAAAATCGAAGGGGTTTGTTTGTCAAAGGGAAAAACCAAAGGGCTCTATGGCAGAGGGGTAGATAGTATACAAGTCATTCTATCATGCCAATGAGTATATCAAGCAAATTGATGACACACTTGGGGAAGTGGTTTTGGATGAATATCGATATGGGGACAAAAGGGAAGGGGAGTTGATTGAAACGAATGGAAAAAGGCACATGATAAAGAGTAAGTCACTTATCTTTTGTCAAATTTGAATAGAGAAACTGTTTACACTAAATTTGATAATATATATTTGATCTTATAGTATTCTTTTGAATTCTTTTATACCTCAGCAAATTCAGAAATTGATGCCATCAATAAATTCATTCTTTAAAATGTGAGGCAATGCAACCATGGGTCACATTGTATGAAGAGAAAAGAAGGAAATACGAAAGTGACAAGAAATAATTGAGATGGTTGATTGCTATAAGCATGCCTTATCTTGATCATTTAGAAGAAAATATGTCAAATATCTATCCCGAAAATTGGGAGGTTGACCAAGTCACAAACAAATATGGCACACCCGGTCATTACCCACATGGAGAAGACGATGCACTAAACATAGTGATCAAGTGCAACAAATCTGTAATAATCTCTCTAGGTAACTAGTTTAATTTATAATGCACATTTGAATTGTAACATGTGATTTTATTTATTAATGCTCTGGTCATTAAACACATGATGGCGTCCTTTGTTCACATTTTTACAAGTGCATTTGTTCCCATCTATGTGGGAATATGGACATCTTTTTCACATTGAGGATGTTGATGATGGACACATCACACAATATTGTAGAGTGGAGTTTGAATTTGACCAATCTAGTCATGTTATCCACCATGATCAAAACATAATAGAGGGGAATTTAGGTTATGTTGGAAAGATACAAGAGATCATGTAAGTGGAATTCTCATCTTTTAGATGTGTTATTTTTAGGTGCAAGTGGTCGGATACCTTCGATAAGTGTAATGTAAAGGATTATCGTGATAGTGGGATAATATCTATTAACTCAAAAAAATATGGGTTGAAACTAAGGAGCCCTGTGTTTTCCCAAAACACCGCCAACAAAAAAAATTTTTATCTAGATTTTTTTGATGGGGATTGGTGGCTCATATTGAGACATGATCCGAGATCAAAACATCTTTTTTAGAACAACAATTTTATAATGCCAAGTGAAGAAGATAATCAAGCTAGTGGCAATGAACAATTATACGTAAATGTTTTATTTCAACATTGATATTGTGAATGTGTCATTTTATTATAGCTATTTATAATTGGCGGATTATGTTTTTTTATTCATTTAATAATGTTGGATATGAAAAGTTAACAACTATTTACAAGCATCATAGTGAAAATACTTTAAATAGTACTTGCATAAAACCTGATTTTGATATAGGGTAAAAACGTGAAGGTGGGTAACACTTTCGTGAGAAACTAGTGCAAAATCGTCTTAGCAGAGGTTATTCGGCCGAATAATATTTATTATTCGGCCTAATAATAAATATTATTCGGCCAAATAATATTTATTATTCGGCCGAATAATAAATATTATTCGGTCGAATAATTTTAATTATTTGGCTGAATAATGTAGAGGTTATTCGGCCGAATAACCACTAACATTTCTCCGTTCCGTTTAACGGCTATCCTTGAAATGTGTGCAAACCGCTGCCGGACGAAAAAAAATTCGGATCGTGGTTTATTCGGCCGAATAATTGTTCGGCCGAATAATTGTTCGGCGGAACAATTATTCGGCCGAACAATTATTCGGCCGAATAATAGGTCGGTCGAATACTGTTTCTACATAAAAGCCCGACCTCGACTTCCATTTGGCATTCTGCGCTGGAAATACCTAGACCCCGCAAGCAGGCCTGTAGTTGTTTTTTTCCACCCTCCGTCGTCGACGCTTGTGATGACAACGATGTTGCTTCACCCCTATCGCTTCTTGTTCGTCTGCTGTTGCTGCACCCCTTCCGCTGCTTGCTCGGCTTCTGTTGATGCCTGATCAGCTGCCTTCTCTATTGTTGTTTCTGGTCGCGGTTGTGGAAGTTGTTTTCGTTGGCGAGGGTGTCGGGCGGATCTGTAAGTGATGAGGGTGTTGTGCGGATGCTGTGTTCGTCGACAGGGGTGCTGTGTGGATCTGTGCTCGGCGTAACGGCGTGGAGCTAACGGCTACCACTGTAAGTAATTGTTTCCGTTGATTTTGGTTTTCAAATTTGAAGTTTGATGTTTATACAGTCTCTCTGTCTGTAACGTTTTGATGAAATGTGCTTTGTTGGCAGGATTGTTCGTTTGTTTTTGCGGTATTGTTATCGGTGTGTCGTTGGTGTTGCGGTTTTCATGCAGGATTGACAGTTAAAGTGAAGGTACGTTTTATTGTTGAGTTGTTTTGTTTTTATTTTGTTATCCTGTTTTTATAGTTTTTAGTTGCCAACATAATTTGGTGTTGTGTGAAGGAAAGATTTGTTGTTTGGAGAGTTGGTGGTCTGAACCGCCGAGGCTTCGTGGATTGACAGTCTTTTCGCTACCTGTTTGGGTTACAGGTATGTATCGTTTCACGAAATTAGATTGTTTAGTTTTTTTATTTTTTATTTTCTGTCCATGATTTCAGTCTTTATTCCCTTAACATGAACTCTGTTCATGAACAGAGTTCATGAAATCTGTTCACGAACAGAGTTCACGAACATGAACACTGTTCATGAACTGTGTTCATGTTCATGAACTCTGTTCATGAACAGTGTTCATGAACTATGTTCATGTTTGTGAACAGAGTTCGTGAACTTTGTTCATGAACAGAGTTCATGTTCATGAACTATGTTCATGTTCGTGAACAGAGTTCGTGAACTCTATTCATGAACAGTGTTCATGTATGTTTCATCATATTAGCATCGTTTTGTGCCATATTAGTGCAGTAGGGCATCATTTTTGCGCAGTACTAGCATCAAAATATGAAACTTTGTAAATTCTTTACATCATACTTGCGTCGTGTTTGCATCAAAAGTGTATGTTTCTTTCCATTGGCATGATATCATATTAGCATTGTAGTGTGCATCATACTAGCATCAAAATATATAACTTTTAAATTAAATCATAAAACAACCATGTAAATTTTATTGGTTGTGTTCTTGAACAGAGTTAAAGAACTCTGTTCATGAACAGAGTTAAAGAACTCTGTTCATGAACAGAGTTCTTGAACTCTGTTCTTGAACAGAGTTCTTGAACTCTGTTCTTGAACAGAGTTCCCTAATTATTTTTTTTATGAATATTATGTAATGTTTGTTTATTGAGATATAGATTAAAATCATAAGTTATCGATGAAAAATTTGTAAAGTTACTATACTATCACAATTAACTGCATTATACTTTTTATCTGATTATGAAATGATTATTAATGTTATATTTATGGTGCAATAGTAGTGCTCTTAGAGTGTTAGGGGAGGAATTCACACAAAAAAATAACTTATACTACTTTAGCCACCTCTACATTTGATATGCAGTTCTTTATGAGATATGCCTTTAAGTCTGTAGAATTAACATGTACAACTTCAATGTGTGTAAATTTTTCTATTATAAATATAAAGTAGAAATCTTTTAATAAGTGTATATATATATATTTTGTGAGATGTTTGTTAATTGAGATATATAATTCAACCATATTTGATAGATGAAAAGTTTTTAAGGTTACTATAGTACTACAATTAATTGTGTTATAATTTAGATTTGATAATGAAATGACTATTACGTATATCTTTACGTTGCAATAGTAGTAATGGTAAGGAATTTTAGTTAATTAATTAGAGTTAGGAGAGGGACTTACAAAAAATCTTAGCTTATACTACTTTAGACACCCTTACATTTTGTTGTAGTTTTTTATTAGATATGGCTTTATGCTTATAGGATAAACATGTACAATTTCAATTTGTTAATGTTTGTGTAAATTTAGAAATCATATCAAATGGAAAGAGTGGAGTCTTCGAGGGGAAAGCGTAGGAGGTCATCACAATCATCAGGAATTGGTGTTCCAATTGGTAGTCCAAGGTTGTCGAATTCACCATGGGGTTCGAGTTTATTGTATGGGTCACAGTCATCTGATCACCAACGAGTTGATAGGGGTACAAATGATTCTCCTTTGTCATCTGTTGGAGAGCGTCGATCTCAACCTTCTGTTGGTATGAACATTAATGTTTAATTGAATGTATAATTTGTATTTTTGTGTGTTTTGAACTTTTGGACAAGGTTAACTCTTCACTATGGCTATATTTGAAGCAGAGCGAGGTTTAGAAGATGTCCGTAATTCGACAGAGCGAGAGGAAGATCAAGATAGGATTGTAGATGATGAAATAGGTGTGGGTGCAGAGCAGGGTCCTAAATATCCTCCTAGAGCGAGGACAACATATGTTCCACTAGCTGAGGGTTGTACACCCATATCAACTTATCCGTCTAATTTACCTGATGAGCTTCCATGGCAAGGTGTTGAGCAACAAACTATCCTTGAAAGTTGTAGATCCCACTATGACAGGTTGAACAATGATCTTTGTTCTTTAGATCTCCCTCCAGAGAGCCGACAAAGTCTAGAGATTGTTTTGGGGTCTTTGCACAAATTCATTGATGCATATGAGGAACTTGGACCAACTACGAATGGTTTTGTTCATTTGATGCACAGGAGAAGGAAACAAGTTATGGGTCCAGACAAGTGGGAGGTTGTGAAGGAGAGAGTTACCATAGAACAAGCCAATTCAATGTTTAATTTCAAAGAAGGCCTTAAGCGAAAAATGTTGAAAGTGCAATATTTTAAGCATCCTCAAATTGCACATTTAATATATGATCGGTTTCTTGCAGCTTATGGTCGATTTCCATGGAATGATGAGGTTCCTAATTATTTTGCTAGATTTTTCTATGCGGAGTTTTTTTAGGTATGAAGCCAAACTATACTGATGTTCCTTCTGAATTTTATGGAGTTGGAAAGGGTCGAATATATAATCGAAAAGGTGCTCTCAGAGACCCTATGACTCTTCAACCTCCACCTGAGATACCTCGTCCACCTAGGCTTGTGGCTTTAAGATCAGAGATGGAGCCCACATCCCAACTAGGGACAGTTGCAAGGGAATCGGTAGGTGATGGTTTAGCGTCAGCTCTTGTTGGAGTAGAAGTGGGTTTGGGTCGAGAGAGGGCTCGTGCTACCGTTCGTCAAAATTTTGTTTACAAGACGAATGACGAGGTAGATGCATTGAGCATCGATGATATCAGGGCTTATGCTAAGTCTTGTCGAGATATAGCTTCAGATGTGTTATCCAATGACACATCGAGTATGGGAGAGGTTTGTTGATTATGCTATGACAATTTATTTGATTTTTTATTATTCATTTTGAATTGAATTTTTTGCTACATAGTAATAAATATATTAAGCAAATGTATTTTGTTTGCAGTTTTCTAGAATGTTAAATGCACATAATTTTCAAGTCTCCAGTAGTCAAAATGAAGAGCAACCTAGTCAAAATGAAGAGCGTTTTGGAGAGGTATTTTAATTATAATATTTATGATTGAACTTGATTTTTTTTGTTTGTTTGAATTTTAATAAATATCAATGTATCTTATTGTTAATTTGACTTATCTATGCAGGTTTCTTTAGATTCCAACTTTTTAGATGATTTACCATCTCTTGTGAGCTAATGATTTTAATTTTTTTGTTTTGGTTTTAAGTTAATTGCTTAATTTATTATATGTATTTAAGTTATGTTTTATTCATTAACAAAATTTAAATTTTAGGGGAGAGACCATTTGGAAATTGGGGGTGAAGATGTGGGTTCTTTGATGAATGCGGATATTGGCACCGAGGTAATTTTGTTGAACTAGAAATGATCTTTGATATAAGTTTAATGTTTTAAATTTTTTGGATTTATTTGAAAATTGTTTGCATGCTTTAGGATTCATAAATTACTTTTGTACATGTTGCAGCTTGGCTCTTTGAGATCCTTTGGAGCCAAAGGGAAGGCTCTAGTGGAAAAAAGTGGTGGGCATGCATTCAAAGAATTTGATGTACGACTTTTTTAATAATTGAATTGTATTTTTAGTATAAGTTTAATATTTTAATATCTTGAATTTAATTTAAAATTGTTTAAATAATTTATGATCTAGATTTATAAATTGTTTTCCTGTGTATTGTAGGTTGAGTTGAGTCCCAGGGAAGGTCCTAGTGGAAAATAGTGGAAAGATATTGGTCCAGATGGACAATGGTTCAGAATTTATTGTTTTTGTTGATATATATATATATATATATATATTGTAGTTCAGACATGAAGGGTATTTATTTTTTGATTATACATATATGTACATTGAACTCACATGTTCATTAACTTTTTTTGGATTATATATGAGTACATGTTAATTATTTCTCGTTTGGTAAAATATTTAAAATATGTTTTGAATGAATGTTTAAAATGTTTTGATAATGTTTATAATGTGTTTTGCATGAATGTTTAAAATGTCTTGAGAGGTGCAATCTAAAGTTAGGAAATGTTGAATGATGAGAATAAATGTTATAAAGTTAGGAAATGTTGAATGATAAGAATGAATGTTATGGAAGAATGAATGTTGGGAAAGAATGAATGGGAGGTGTTAGGAATGTTTAAAATGTTAATCTAAGTTAGGAAATGTTCAATGTTGAGAATGAATGTTATGGTAAGAATCAATGTTGGGAAAAAATGAATAGGAGGTGTTATGGAAAAAGGAATGTTGGGAAAGAATGAATGGGAGGTGTTATGGAAGAAAGAATGTTTTCAATTTGTTATGTTGAGAATAAATGTTATTAAAATGTTGTTATGATGAAACATTGAAACATTTGATAGGTGCAATTTAAAGTTTGGAAATGTTGAATTTGTAAAAAAAAATTATTCTGTTATGTTGAGAAATGTTATGAAAAGAATGAATGTTGAGAAAGTGTTGAACCATAAGAATGAAGGTTTAAAATGAACTAAGAAATGGGATGCTAAAATGTAAAGAAATGAAATGATAGAAATTTTTGATAGAAAATGTACGAATTGTTTGATAAAAGTTTCAATTTTTTGGTAGTTTGATTCATATGTAAATTTTAAATTTTAATTAATGTTGTTCATATGTTTATTGTTTGATATGCATATGTAAATTTCAAAATTTAACTAATGGTTTTCATATGTTCATTGTTCAGGTACTTTGTAGTTCGTGAATTTCTAAATGTTGAAATCATGGCAAATGGGGATAATGATTTTTTGTTTTTTAATCACAAGTGAGGATTTCCGGATTGTGAAGCTTATGCTAAGTTAGAGTAATGAATTTTAGACAACAATTCGATGAATTTTTATCGATTTGTTGTAAATAATCATTGCTCTAATTTAGCATAAGCTTCACAATCCAGGAATTCTTGTTTGTGATTAAAAATCAAATGATTGTTATCTTCATTTGCCATGATTTCAGTTATGTGAACTTACATGTGAGAGATATATTATTTTTGTGCAACAATCATATATTTAAAAATTATATAGATGAACAACTTGTTTTAAAAAATTCATTCAGATCATATTTATGGTGAAGTATATTAAAGAAACATGTTCGATGGATTAAAAGAATACAAAATTTAATAGGTGTTTTTGTGATTTTTCGTTGGCATCAATCAATCAAAAGTAAAAATTCGGGGCGGAGTGGGGATAGCCACATCCGTTATCTCATCCCTTAGTGGTCTAATAGACATATGGGGACCCGAATAAAGTACTTTTGAATTTCTAAATTATATTTGAATTCATTTTTAAGCATGTTAAAGTACAACCATTTAAGCTCTTATGTTAGTTGTCATTCAAGAAAATATTCATAAAAGCTCAATGAAAAAATATACTATGCACAACAATTGTGATACATGGACAAAAAATATATTGTACACAACAATTGACATGGACAAAAATATAGATCAATTTATTTTTGATATGTAGTTAAAAACATCGCAATGGAATGCCATCTTCAACTATCCGTTCATGGTCACATATGGATAGTTTCCATTTTTTGGTTTTTAACTGTTTTTTTGATGGAACTTGTACCAACTTTATTCGAGATGCACATACTAAATGACTATATTGACAACATATAACATCGGGCTCATAATCTTGAAAGTAGACATAATTTTTAGTCATATGCGTCTGCTGAAAAAAATAGCCTTTTAAAATGATGGATCATCTTTCGTATGTAAATCCGTTGTCGTTGTAGTCCTCCAATAATTTCATTTTTCCTTCAGTGCATCGCATCAAATAATATTTGACATTTTCGTTGTTGTTTACAGGTGCAATCACAGCGAAAACATCTCCTGCGCAAGTTATAATTGGTGTTAGTGTATTTAAATGAATTAAATTGACTATACTTATGGCAATGGACTAGAATGAACAATTAACTTAAAAGTCAAGAACAAGTTTATTACCTTCTCTAACGAGATCTGAAATTCTATCGCCATCAGACGATATTGCTATTTCTTCTGATTCTAACTCTTCTACACTTGCCAGTGGCATTTTTCCTTTTGGATTAATCTCTGTGTGTCTCCAAGCTTTTACGTAGTTGTTTGTTATGTTTTCACAAACTTCTGTAGATTCAACATTTTCAATGCAAATATGACAAAAGCATGATTGCTTTCTACTGTCAAATGCAAACATGTTGTGAAATGATTTTGTTTGAATAGAGTGAAGATCTCTAGTCCCATGTATGGTGCTAGCGTCATATGGTATTGATCTATTTATATCTTGGACCCCAACAAGCCAAAAAAACCTACACAATAAATGATGAATCACTTTCAAAGAACAACTTTTAATGTTAGTGTACATGTACTTAAATGTTAGTACATACATTTTTTTAAATTTCAAGAAATAATATAAATTAAAAAAATAGTGGACATACCTGCGCACATCTTTTGATTGTTGATTATAATCATGGCTTAGATTTAATTGACACCATTGGATAACCTCTGCAGCTGAATGAAACCGTGCAGAAGAATAGTTCATTTTCCATCTTCGAAGTGCTCTTTTCACGCATGCTCCTGCACCATCATGCTCACCTTTTCCATGCCCAGTTTCAAAGAAATTCCAGCAATGTTTAATGTTCAGCTCTTTATGAAGTCGACATAACCAAAAAAATGATCGTGAAGATTTAAATTGACCCGCACATCCATCAGACCATATCCAATGCTCATTGAATTTGACTTCGCGTTTTTTCAGTGAGTCATAGAAAATATTTTCTATACAATGTTGAACAAAATGTGTATCGTGTGTACGAGCATTGCTGATATAGAAGTGATATTGTTTAATCACATCTCGATTGTCACATGTGCTTTCAATGCCATCAACATCCTGTTGAGAATGTCTATATACAACATGGACAAATATCGAAACTTGGTCAGAGTGATAGTATTCACTCTGTATCTCTTTTTGTGCAGCAAATGTATAGTTTTCAGCAAAATCAACCACTGACAAAATTGTTCCGGGTGGAAAAATTTCACGAGACTGTTTGAATTGAAGATCTTGCCATCGTGCTCTATGTGAATGCTGGGTGTATTTATAAATTTCGCTTTCAAATTTTTTGAGAAAATCTGTGACGCATATCTTGTCTTCTAGCAAATCAATTCTTTTGGAATGTGAATCACTAGAACTTGTACTATAGTTGATGTATTCGTATCTCCTCCAATCAACATTTACATTTGACAACGATTGATCATTATCGATAGGATATTTATTGTGGAATAGCACCAAATTTCCACAATGATGACAATGTTTTCTATTGACACATTTCTTTGAATAAAATACTTCATCGTGATTTTTCTCACATAAAATTTGAGATATGAATTCACGTATCATCGGCGGAGGTGGTGAATTTGTCCAAAACATTTTACCAAATTCAAGAAACGTGTCATAATATAACTGAAATTGCACATGATAATGGTAGCAACATGTATCACGTATAGTAATAGGTCGAACATACAATGGTTTTTGTTGCACAAATGTAGTGATTGATATATTAATTCCACGATGATCTTCCTTGAATTTATTGAACAATTGTACTTGTGTCATGTCCATTATATGTTTTGGTTGTCTTTCATATACATTTCGTGATATTCTTTTGCGTATCACATCTCTTGAATTTGGTGAAACTCGAGCATGTTCCAACCAATATTCTCGTACAATATCTTTAACACCTGCTCCTAATCTATCTTTGTGTTTATGTATATGTAACTTCGGAATGTATTTCTCATATATGTATATTGTATTCCTATAGAGATGTTATTATTCCTCTATACGGAAGTGTCGTCATTTATATTGTAAGTGTCGTAACTTATATTTGATGGGTTATTAGACCACCTTGTTTGGGGTCGGCCCTATATAAGTCATGTGGGTCAAAGGGTTATTAGACCACCCTATTGGGGGTCGGCCATGTGGGTCAAAGGGTTATTAGACCACCCTATTGGGGGTCGGCCCAATCAGCATTATGTTATGTGGTTAAGTTCGAGCCTACATGAGTTAGGTAAAAAGGCAAGTCAAGTCAAGTATAAATAGAGTGCGGGAGGCACTCTATTTGCTCACTCACTTCTCACTCATGCACTCAAGGAGGAGTGGCACACTTATGGAGGAGGAGGATCTGCTGCTAGGTTATGTCTATATCTCATGGTTGGTTGTATCATTGCTCTATCTATCTCTGAGGAAGTTATTGGGGTTTTTCACCTTTATGGTTTTCCCCAAGTAAATCTTTGTGTCTCTTGTGTGCTTGCATTATTGTCTCCATGATTGATATGCTGTAGATATGATGTACATGTTATTCTCTCAGTTAAGATCCTAGATCAGATTGAAGTAAATTAAGAAAATTTAACATGGTATCAGAGCTAGCCTGAAAGAAGGCATGATATGGCATGTATGACACTTGTTTCACTTACGATGCTAGGGCTTGATATAGCAAAAACCAGTCATTGTAGCACTTTCGCTATAAATCCATTTTGGCGAATTTTTTGGATCTGAAATTGTTACAGGACGAAGATTAAATCTCCAAGTACCTTGTGTCCAAAGAACAAACTCTAATTCGTTGCGCTTTGTGATTTATGATCTGTACAATATAGGGTTTCTACCTCTTCCAGATCGGAGTCAAAATCAGGTGACATTGGGAAAAAGGTCATAACCTGGGCTAGGAAGCTCCAAATGAAATTTCGTAAAAAGTGACAGGTAGTACACAGACTGTACTATCTCAGGAAACATTTTTAGAGGCCGAAGTTGAACCAGTGACACGTGGCACGTCGTACAAGTTCACTCTCCTTTATTATCCCATAAACAGGTCATGTTACGACACTTGGCATAACTCTCTCTCAGAGAGTCCAATTGAGGTCAGACCTGTCAGGATGGAAATATAACAGGGCGAGCTATCTCAGGAAACGTTTTCAGAGGCCGAAGTTCGAACAGTGACACGTGGCATTCCGTACAAGTTCGCACTCCTGTATTATCCCAAAACAGGTCACATTGCGACATTTAGCATAACTCTCTCTCAGAGAATCCAATTGAGGTCAGACCTGTCAGGATGGAAAGATAACAGGTCAGGATATCTCAGGAAACTTTTTCAGACCCTGTGGATTGAAAAGTTCATATTTACACCAGAAACAATCAGGTACATATTTCTGTCAAAACAGAATTATTTTTTAGTACCTTCATTCATGGCTTCCGGAATTTAGGGCTTTGGAGAAAGTTGGAATTTTTGTAATCGGAGACCACGGCTGGATGCTACTCATCAAAATAGAAATTTAGAGACCAAGATCAGACTTTTTGGTTGGGAAGAAGGTCGGGCTTGATCAAACCCTAGTTTGGGACTTTGATCAGAAAAGTGGAAAATTAGGGCTTCTGTAAAAATTGGAATTTTTGAAATCAGTGACCACGACTGGAAGCTCCTCAGAAAAATAGAAGCTTAGAGATTTGGTTCAAACCTTTTGATTGGGAAGAAGAGTGGGCTTCATCAAACCCCAGTTTAGGGTCACGTCCAGTGAATCCAAAAGTTTCAAAGGCAAAATTGAGGAGTGAAACTTTGCAGTTTTCAAATTCTGAATATACCAGTTTGATTAGCTCATCAAGGCGCATATTTCTATCCTTTCGGAAGTTTGAATTTTTGGGGTTTCTCTGACAAACCCATATCCAGCTCCAGGTCCACTTCTTGCAAATCAAGTGGATAGGGTTAATCCTAGAAGAAGATGGATTGGTCACCTGCATAAGTGAAGGAGTTCCTGTTTCAGAGGGAGATGAGGCTAAGGCTTTACATAAGGAGATTACAAGCGATCTCGACAGGTATGACTCATCGAGGTATGTTTTGAGATTTGTTCATGATTAAGTTTATGGTATGTTTGTCTTCATGTTATTACGGTTAGTACAATCTTGATTTTAGATTTGTCGTATCACCTTAACAAAATTATGAATGCATGATAGAAGATATTCATTGGTTAGGGTGTTGACACTTATGATTGTACTAATGCATTATGGTGTTGTATGAGGTTTATGTTGTCTACTAACATGAAAGGTACACCAAGAAAGTCAAATCATGTTCCAGTTCAAGAACATATGATCATGATGACATGAGGATAAAGATTCATCCATTGTCATGGATCACATAGAAGATCTACTTTCGAGGTATGTATAACTTGTTTCTACAATGGTTAACTTATGAGATATGTAGGTTACTAGCACAAGTCACTGAAGAGAACCAGAAGACATTATGCGGATATGTTAGACATAAATAGCTAGCATGCTAATCTAGGTATGTTTTTCTTATATCAAGCTAGAATCCTACCTTGTGTTAGGATCTTATACTGTTGTTGATAATGATTATTCATGAAGTCATAGGTTTGAATAATCATGGTTGTATGTATATTATGTTTCTTACCATAATTGATGATATGACTAACCACAAGAATCATGAAGGTATAGGTTTGAATAATCACAGGTTTTATGCACATTATATCTCTTATCTTAATTGATGATTCAACTAACCCGAAGAGTCATAGGTTTGAGTAATTATAGGTTTAGACATGTTATGCTTCTTATGATTTGACTAACCATAAGAATCCTACATAAACCTTGAATGCTAATGTTTATTATTTCTGTTTGAAATGATCATGACTATACATGCTTAAGATTATTGTGTTTTAATAGTATACTAATGAATGTATGATTTTATATGAGATCACAAGGATAACACAATCATGATACTAATAAGCATGCATAGGGACCAAGGATGAATATGAGTTCAAGAACAGGTAATCCAGGAAGCAAAGATCAAGAGGGAGTTCACTTCAGTAGTTTCTGCAAGGATGCAGATATTTAGAGGGAGTTGACCATCTTTCCACAACAGAAAGGTGTCGAAGAAGCTACTTCAGATTAGGACTCCAGCAGCTCTTGTAAGGAAGCAAAGACTTAGAGGGAGTCCACCCAACGAACAAACAAAGATAAGTATTTTAATTTCTTGCATATTTGTTTGTTTAAATAAAATTGTTCAATGATGTATATGCTCATGTTCCTAGACTTAGGATATGTATTGTGCATATTACAATAGTTGCATTGATGAACAGTATACTACTAATATACATGGGTAAGTGGCCTATGACACTGTACAACATTCCATTGCTACTTATCTAGAATGAAACCTCTTTGCTGACATGTTGGGAGTTGTGCACACTCTGAACAATGTTCTGGTAGAGATTGGAAGGCATCTAGAAAGTTACGGAATATGGATAAATGTTGTATTGAAGCATTGGCTAAGATAATTGCATGACTGTATGACATATTTCTTTATATGTAAGAATTTGTTCTGAAAATTATGAGATGTTTCTAATCATGCAATTTAACCTGTTTTGTAGGAAAGATCGTATATCTTTACCTACAAAAGGACTACAACATTTGTTCCAGCAACAAAGATATCTATTGAAGATATTGAAGTTCCCAGGATCTGGGATGAAGAAATGGAATGCCATGATCCGTCGACAATGAAGAATGATGTTTGGGATGTAGTCCCAAGACGTGAAGGGAAGTTTGTTACGACTTCCAAATCGAACAATCAAATCAAGCATGTTGCAGATGGCAGCATTGAGAAATATAAAAGTGATGACATAGAAGATGCACCAGATGGATTTCAAGACAGCATGGTGCAGTCATATATGTGTGCAGAACTTGGTATGGTAGGATAGACAACTTTCTATCCAGTTTGAGCTTTACCAAGAATAAAGCGGATTCCAACCTTTTATAAAAGGTTGAGGAAAGCAATCCAGTGATACTACTTTAG
Organism: Larix kaempferi; assembly: GCA_027924585.1. Classification (NCBI taxonomy): domain Eukaryota; kingdom Viridiplantae; phylum Streptophyta; class Pinopsida; order Pinales; family Pinaceae; genus Larix; species Larix kaempferi. Next base: position 1,233,544 of record BSBM01001378.1, on the reverse strand, counting down.
TATGCGGATAACCTATTTGTTACAGGTGAAGATAGATTGATTGTCGACACGCAGCGGAAGCTTGTTGCCGAGTTCGAGATGAAGAACTTGGGGATGATGCACTATTTGTTTTTGGCATGGAGGTATGGCAGAGTGTAGATGATATCTTCCTTGGACAAGGGAAGTATGCAGTAAGAGATTCTGAAGAGATTTGGGATGATGGACTACAAGGCCATGGCCACACCTATGGCATCAAATCTGAAGCTTCTATGTGATGCTTTATCTAAGCCGGTTGATGATTGGGTCCTTGATGTACCTGACGAACACGAGACCAGACATTTGCTTTGTTGTGAACACATTGAGCCAGTTCTTGACGGATCCGAGGAGTGTGGTTGCTGTAAAGCATGTTCTGAGGTACCTAAAGGATACAGTGGATTATGGACTCAGGTATGAGGCGGATCAAAAGTTTAACCTACAGGGTTATGTTGATTCAGATTGGGCTGGCAGTGCTGCAGATAGGAAGAGCACATCTGGGTGTTGCTTCAGTATGGGATCAGGTGTGATCTCTTGGTTTAGAAGGAAGCAATCCTACGTAGCACTGATTACAGCTGAGGCAGAGTATGTTGCAGCCTGTTCATCTAGTTGTGAGGCAGTATGGCCACGGAAGCTACTGTCTGAGTTATTTGATCTTCTGTTGGATGCTACTGGTATCGTCTGTGATAACCAAAGTTGTGTGAAGCTATCCGAGAACCCAGTGTTTCATGACAGGTCGAAACACAAAGAGATCAAATATCACTATATCAGGGATATGGTGCAGAGAGGAGCTGTGAAGCTCCTGTATGTTGTGACGGATGAGAAGATTGCAGATGTGCTGACGAAGCCACTAGCCAAGGTGAAGTTCAAGTACTTCAGAGAGAGGCTTGGCATTCTTCAGATCGAGGACACTTCGAGGAAGAAGTGATGGACACATTTGCTGAAGCCATTCCAAGCATGTTGGAAGGAGGATCCTTCACATGGCTGTGGATGTAAGCGTTGGATGATGAGCATCAGGTTGATGTTCTGGCTTCTGTTGGATCATTTTTATGTATGTATGTATGCATCATGTTGATGCTGGATATGATCAGTTGGATCACTTATATGTACGCATCATGTTGGATGTTGGATATGATCAGTTGGATCATGTGTATGTATTTTTTATATGCATCATGTTGGATGCTTGGACCATGTATCTGTATATGTATCAGGTGGATACATTGTATGATCAGGTGGATCATGTATGGTGATATGTATCATGTGTTTGTATTTGTATCAGGTGGATACATTGTATGATCAGGAGGATCATGTATGATGATATGTATCAGGTAGATACTTGGTATGCATCAGGTAGATGCATTGATGATCAGGTGGATCATGCAGCAGGATGTTGCAGTGATGATCAGGATGATCATGGATGATGAGCTTCAGGATATTGCTCCAGATGACATGCAGCAGGACGTTGCAGTGATGATGATCAGGATGATCATGTGTACATCAGGTTGATGTATGGTGAGTATCAGGATGATACTTTGTGGCCGTGGATCAGGTTTTGCAGAGGAGCATGTCTGGGAGATCCTATAGGTCGGATTTGTGTACCTGTAACAGCCTGGGATGGTCTTTCGAGACATTGCTCTGGGAGGACATGTAATTTGTGCCCTGGGAGATCTTTCAGGTCGGAGTTGTGTACCCGTAACATCCTGGGATGCTCTTGCGAGGTTTTGTCCTATGGCATGTAATTTGGGCCCTGGGAGATTTCAGGTCGGAGTTGTGTACCCGTAACATCCTGAGATGCTCTTTCGAGGTTTTGCCATGACCACATGTAATTTGTGCCCTGGGAGATTTCAGGTCGGAGTTGTGTACCCGTAACATCCTGAGATGCTCTTGCTAGGTTTTGTGGTGACCACATGTAATTTGTGCCCTAGGAGATCCTTTTGGTTGGCGTTGTGTACCTGTAACATCCTGGGATGCTCTTTCGAGGTTTTGTGGTGGGATCACATGTAATAGCGCCCTGGGAGATCCTACAGGTCGGAGTTGTGTACCCATAACATCCTGGGATGCTCTTTCGAGGTTTTGTGACGCACATAATAAGTCCTGAGGATTCCACAGTATGGCCAGTGATGATGAAGACCTACAGGTGGTGAGCCTACATCCAGTATGAAAAAGGACTGGCTCTGTAGAACTTCCTATGACGAGTAGATTCAAAGATTGATTGAGATAGTAGCAGCAGTGACGATGATGATGACTCGATGACGATTATCCAGTAATGATGATCCAGAGAAGATGACTTGTGCTAGAAGAACTGTGCTGAGAAATACCTTCCTAGTTAAGAGGGAGTGTTGATGTATATGTAACTTCGGAATGTATTTCTCATATATGTATATTGTATTCCTATAGAGATGTTATTATTCCTCTATACGGAAGTGTCGTCATTTATATTGTAAGTGTCGTAACTTATATTTGATGGGTTATTAGACCACCTTGTTTTGGGTCGGCCCTATATAAGTCATGTGGGTCAAAGGGTTATTAGACCACCCTATTGGGGGTCGGCCATGTGGGTCAAAGGGTTATTAGACCACCCTATTGGGGGTCGGCCCACTCAGCATTATGTTATGTGGTTAAGTTCGAGCCTACATGAGTTAGGTAAAAAGGCAAGTCAAGTCAAGTATAAATAGAGTGCGGGAGGCACTCTATTTGCTCACTCACTTCTCACTCATGCACTCAAGGAGGAGTGGCGCACTTATGGAGGAGGAGGATCTGCTGCTAGGTTATGTCTATCTCTCATGGTTGGTTGTATCATTGCTCTATCTATCTCTGAGGAAGTTATTGGGGTTTTTCACCTTTATGGTTTTCCCCAAGTAAATCTTTGTGTCTCTTGTGTGCTTGCATTATTGTCTCCATGATTGATATGCTGTAGATATGATGTACATGTTATTCTCTCAGTTAAGATCCTAGATCAGATTGAAGTAAATTAAGAAAATTTAAGACTTTGTAAGGTTGTCTACAAATAATTGCCCAACAAGCAAGTTCATTATTTTCATCTATTTGCATTCTGAATTTGCTATGTTTGTATAATGCCTTTCTTGATGTTCCAACTGCTTTTGCTAGTTCTGTTGTTAAACGTTTTTGTTTAGTACTAGCTGAAAGAATTGCTGTATGAATTGCTTTACGTGCAGCACTGATATCTTTCTTCCTGGATTTTCCAAAAAAATTTATTGCATCACCTATATTTTCCATCACATTTTGTTTCAATTTCGACTCTTTTGTCGCTTTGTGAATACCCAATAATGATGTAGCACCTTCTAACTTCTTGAACACTAATAAACATCTCAAAATTTGTGCTTGTCCTGCTATTGAGTAATCCTTGAAAACTTCATCATAAATTTTTGTAGCACGATATCGTGCAACATGTATTGGTAGTTTTTCTCCATATTTGTCGCAATCAATATCTTCTAACATTTCATCATCAATAGTAAAAGTACATATACATCAAGTTAAATTTAATTTAACATATATCAAAAAATAAAATTCATTATAAAAAAATGAACTTGGAAAATATATGATATATACATACCAGGTCCAATTTCTGGATCTTGAACTTGATCTTCAATATTGACTTAATCGACATTAGCATGTAAATCACTATTTACATCTTCTACAATGTTCTTTTCAACTTCAATTTGTTCTTCTTATACTCTATTTTCAATTTCCATCTCTTCAACATTATCATGTAAATCTGTATTTATATCTTCAATAGTTCTCTCTTCCGTTTCGGCAACCCTTTGTTTTTTGGCAATATATCTGAGTTTTTGTTTCTCTCTATTATCATCATCATCACGTTTACAATCAGCTTTTCTTTGACGTTTTCTCTTATTGCCCATGGTTGTTTAATCTATAGATGATAAATTAAAAAATCATGTTACTTTATAGTAAAAATAAATAAATTAAAATTTAAAAACATTTACGGAATTTATAAAAACATGAACTGAAATTTACTTTACCTTATAAAAATTTTGTAAGAGTCTTTTGAAGAAGATTTATTTGGAATTAACTTTCCTTTGAAAAAACTCTCTGAACAAAAATCTTCTTTGAAAAAAACCTTCTTGGAAAGAAATAAGAAACTACTCGACAATAAATTACCTACCCATTGGAAAATAATAAAAATACCTTGTAAATAAATCTTTGTTGTAAAAATCATTGCAAAAAAACCTCTTTGAAAAAATATCTACGAAAAAAGCCACTAGAAAAAAGTACTTTGAATAAAAGCTTATTTGTAAACATATCTGGGAAAAAACCATTGTAAAGAAATAACTCTTTGAGAAAACCCATTTCAAAGAAATAAGAAGTACAAAACTACCTTGCAAAAAACCCTTTGCAAAATACCTTAGCAACATAACTATTTGAAAAAACTCCTTTCAAATAAATAAGAAGTGCAAAACTACTTTAGAAAAAAATCATTTGCAAAACACCTTAGCAAAACAACTATTTGAAAAAACCTCTTTCAATTAAATAAGAAGTGCAAAACTACTTTGGAAAAAAACCATTTGTAAATTATCTTACCAAAACAACTCTTTGAAAAAATCCCTTTCAAAGAAATAAGAAGAAAAAATACATTTTTTTTGCAAAAATACTTTCGAATACACACTTTTTAAATACAATCCTTGCAAAGAACCTCCTTGCAAACATGTCTAAGAAAAGAAATATTTTGAAAAAACTCCTTGCAAATATGCCTTTAAAAAAAACACTTTCAATGTGTCTTTTGGAAAAAAGAAGAAGAAACATACTTTGTAAAAACCTCTTTTTGCAAAAAATGTCTTCTTTGCAAATATGCAATAAGAAAAGAAATATTTTGAAAAAACTCCTTGCAAATATGCCTTAGAAAAAAATCACCTTCAATGTGCCTTTTGGAAAAAAGAAGAAGAAACATACTTTGTAAAAACCTCATTTTGCAAAAAATGTCTTCTTTGCAAATATGCAATAAGAAAAGAAATATTTTGGAAAAACTCCTTGCAAATATGCCTTAGAAAAAAAAACTCCTTCAATGTGCCTTTTGTAAAAAAGAAGAAGAAACATACCTTGTAAAAACTTCCTTTTGCAAAAAATGTCTCCTCCTTTCAAAATTAGTTTGACAAAAAAATGCGAAGTTAAAACATGCGAAAATAATGAATCAACTTTAGGTTTATTTATATGAGTATAAAAAACATTTTTTTTTTCTTCCCATCGACGAGTTTTTTTTTTCGTTTCATTATTTGGCCGAATAACCTTCGCCATAATTCACGGCACCGTTACGGAAAAACGTTATTCGGCCGAATAATTATTTCGGCCGAATAATCTCTGAAACATGAAAGATTCACATCTCTGCAGAATTTTCAAGTTTCTCCATTTTCGAAAGGGAAAAACCGCTTCCTACACAACAAACGAATGTCGGACTTCATACCAGTAGATTCATCATTGAATCTACTTTACGTGGGTATAAATTTTGTTGTATATAGATAAGAACTGATATTTTTAAAGTTTTATTTTCGTAACATGTGTCGAGTTATGATTCAACTTTTTAAAAAAACGGCAAAAAGAAAAATCCATAACTTTAAAAATACCACACCAACAAAATCGAAAAAAATGTGGAACTCTTCGTTGACGTGTCTACTTCAAAAGGGTGTTCGTAGATTTTTTGCTTTTATAGCGGATTGAGAGAAAAGTGGTGCAACAAAAAAGTTGTTGAAAATCGACTGAGTTTCCCCATTGATCGACTTTAAAAAAATAATAATTAGTATATAGATCCATTGGATGCAAACTTATAGTCAGGCACTAGTACATTGTGTGTAGATTGTCGTAGCATTTTCTGTTTTTGCAAAACACAAGTCTAACAACGATTTTAGTGGTGCAACAAATCATAACTCTTTTGTAGTCTTTTCATTTTATAAGAACACACTGTCAAACATTTGCGAAATCGACATATCAAATCTTAATAAAAAAAATTGAAAAAATTATGAATGGAAAGCTAACATAATTCTACAAAAGTTTTATTTTTACGGAAAAGTGAAATTTTAAACAAAAATATCACTTTTGTTCGCCCGAAGTTGAAAAACATGAAAAAACCAGAATTATTTTCTCACGAGACCCCCCAAAATAGACACTCATCTTCATTTTTTCACCCTAATATATATTTTAATTATTGTCATATTTATTATTTATTATACCAAATTTATGTTGTATTATATTAACATACGCTTATGTTAACTTTTGAATTACTAAGCAATAATTGAGATATCACAAAGTCGATGACATATTCATATAATACAATAGTAAAGATGTATTTTAAAGTAAAATTTATTTTATAAAAATGATTATATTAAAAAATCAAACCTTAAATTCTCATGGGATGGTATCAATGAATGTATAGACGAAAAGTGATATGTAAATGTTTTATTTTGGTATTTATATTGTCGATGTGTCATTTTATTATAGATATTTATAATTGGTCAATCATGTTTTTTTTTTCTTCATTTTATAATGTTGGATATGAAAAGTTAACAACAATTTACAACCATCATATTGAAAATACAATAACTAGTACTTGCATAAAATGTGATTTTGATGTATTATAATTACCTTCATATTTACTATTTATTATAGCAAATTTATGTTGTATTATATTAACATATCTTTATGTTAACTTTTGAATTAGTAAGCAATAATTGAGATACCACAAATTTGATGACATATTCATATAATATAATAGTAAAGATTTATTTTAAAATAAAATTTATTTAAAAAATTGATGATATTTAAAGTAATTTTACTCTACTAGAACATCTACTTTAATGAAATGTTGTTATATAAATTACACAATATGTGCTATATGTAATACACTCACTTGCACCAATTGCATGTTCCCTCTCATTTGCACCACGAAAAAAAATCAATGATAAGCAATCAATGAATATTGGGGAAGACAAACACAACACAATCTCTACTTTGAAATATAGAGAGACTTGGGGAGTTATTGAAAACTAAGTATCCTAATGGCATGTGTCATAAATGGATTAATTTTATTTTGACATTTGCACTAAAAATTCAATTTATAATCAATTCAAATAATAATGAGGAAGGCCAACACAATATAATTCCTAACAAATTAAAAACCTAGAGACACTTGAGGAATTCATATAAACCAACCTGCCCCAATTGCATAATGTCATTTTGACAATTTTAATAATGTTTTTTAATGACTAATAACCAATTTAGTCAATTACGGGAGGGGAAACACAATATAATCCCTCACTACCTTTAAATGTTAAAGACTTCGGGAGACACGACAACCCAAAAAAAATCATTTAAAAAGAAATAATGGGATTTAATACTATTTTATTACCTAAAAGATTATCACTATTCTATCCAACCTGCACAAAATAATTTTGGTCAAAAATGTGAACAATATATGTAGTCACATGCAACTAAAGCATAATATATTTAACCATCCATAGATTCAAAGAAATTTCACAATTCTTAAAGAGAGTGAGAATATTGTGTGAGCATCATCCCTGATGGACCTACCAACTTCAAACATAGAAATTAGAAAATATCCCTCCAAATTGTTTATATTTTTTATAATTAATATTAAAATATTTAACTATTTCCACAATTTAACAAAACGATTTAATAACACAATTTGATTTTAAAAATTAATCAAATTTATTTAGGATAGTTTTCATGATTTGATTTTGTTTAATGAGATGAATTAATTAAATAAATAAATCAATGAAATGTGATTTACAATTGTTTTTATGTTTTATAAGCAAGAATTTATATCATTATTTGCAATATTAATAATATGAATATTATCGTCTACGTGATTCAGGTTTAAGGTATTTTTTAACTTATTTGTGTATTTAATATTAAAATATTCAATTATTTTGGCGAATATTTAACGAAAATATTTAATAAAACAAATTGATTTTAAAAATTAATCAAATATGAGCCCCTGGGGTGTAGACCAGTTGGTTCAATAGAGTTCATTTCAATGCACTCTTTGTGATATTGTGCATTCAAACCTTTAATAGCCCGTGCACCTATGTAGGAGCAATGTGGGTGCACCTAGGGGTATTGTTAACACCCAAAAAGTGCTCACTATCTCATTTCTTATTCACATGACCCATTTGTCCACTTTTTCACCATTTGAGCCTCTAAAGCCATCAAAAGGTCACCAAAAGACCTTAATACACCCCTTTTTCCACTTAAAATAAATATTTTTCCTCAAAAAAGCATAAAAAAACCCTAAAAAAGGGTCCAGAATTCCCAAAAATATTAAAAATGGAATAAAATATTCAAAATATTCAAAAAATGAAAAAGGAGGGAAAAGGTACCTAAACCATGTTGGTCAATACCATTGGTTTCCTCAAAACCATAATGGTATTCCCCACCACCAAAAACTATAAAAAGGTGGTAGAGGCTCCTCACTTTCCATCCATCCATCATCCTATCCTCATGCTGTCAAAATCTCCCATGAGCTTTTGGCCATTGTAGCTACCTTGGAGAAGGGACCTTTGGAGTTTGGAGCTGCTCACCCTTGGAGCTACTCAATAATCTTCACCATTTGGAGGTATCACCATTGCAAGCACTTTCTTGCCCCTATTCTTAATACAAAGTTATTCTTTATTCTATTTCTTGTTCTTGTTTTCAAATGCACATGCTAGTTTAGTTTAGTTTTAGATTTAGATTTACAATTGTTTTTGCTTTCAAATTTGAAACTGCTATCACTTGTTGATAGGTGCCCATAGCACTAAGCTTGGTTGCAAAACCAAGCCAACAGGTATAGTGGTAGCAGACGGGAATCAACCTCGTGTCACACGAGTATGAGCCCCGCCCAACTGTCAATTCCCCTAGCAAAAAAAATAATAATCAAATATGATTTAGAATATTTTTCATGATCTAATATTGTTTGTCAACATGTTTAATCAACATATTGAATCTTGTTGGATAACAGACAATTCACCTTAAAGAAGAGTTAAACATTATGTTGCATTAATGGTTATAACTTTTTGCAATAACAATCAAATTAAAATATTTCATAAAACTAAAGTTAAACAACTCAAACAACAACAACAACATCAAAAATATACATATATATCAATATACATGTCAAATATACATCTCATCGAAATCAATAAACATACATTTTATAAATCAAATAACAACATCAACATGATATGACAAAACATAATATATATGAGCGATATACATATCAAATATACACATCAATACACATTTCATCAAAATCAATAAACATGTCATACATATACATCTTAAGTGAAATATACAATGCTAAATATACATGTCAAGTACCACTGCTAGCTAGGCATATCTCACCATGTCAAATATAATATCTCTCCATCAGGAGAAGGAGGAGGTTTTGGATTGGCTTATGGGGATGTTGGTGACACATGTGGATCAAGAGGAGGAGGTGGTGGATCATTCAATGGTGATGTTGATGACATATTTGGCTCGGGAGTAGGAGGTGGTGGATTGGTCAATGGAGGAGGAGGAGGAGGAGGAGGAGGGGATATTGGTCGCTTTGGTGGAGGACTAGGTGGTGTAAAATCATGTTGTCCAGGTCCAAGAGCATCATCCTCAGTAGATGATCCAGATGGAGAGGAATCAGTGGCATCTCTCAACCTCTAGATGAGGTTGAGGGAACCAAAAACATGATGCATCAGAAACATCATGTCATGTGTAAAGATATTCTATACATTAATTGATACCTTGGGGACTCATAAAATGTCTTGAACATGCACTAGCACCACTCCTTGGCTAGCCATCAAACCACATATGTGATATGCCACCTCGGTTTGGACTCTATGGTCTAGCCTGTATGGCACATGAGGTCTTTCTACTAGAAGTTGATCATGGTGAACATCTCTCTTATCCATCTCCTCATCATCTTGGGGAGAATCATCCCCATCATATGTTCCAATATCTACAAAACAATAGAGAATAATATTAATATAATTGAAACAAAATGTTACAATAAATTACATTTGCATTAAATAAGACAAAAAAATACGCAACTACATTTATCAAAACACAACAATGATAATATCTCTCTCATCTAGTGGCTCTTCCTAAGTAAATGGGATGTTCGTACATACTCGCCAATCCATCCTCGTGTATGGGTATTATACAAGATCGAAGATGGGATCATCCTCTCCAACTAAGAAATCGCAAATCTCTCAGCCGATTGGAGTACATAGCCACTCTGAATGGCCACTTTTGGGAAAAAATGCACCCACATGTGCATACGTGCATCAGTCAAATGCCTAAGAAGGAGGCCTCTAGGTAATGTCGATCAAGTGGCATGAAACCTCTCAAAGAATAAATTAAACAACGCTGACACAAAAGGGAATAATCCCTTTCCATAAAAAACAAAGTGACAATGATCCAAAGAAAAACAAAAATATCTCAAAAATATATTTGACCACTATTAATCCCTAAATTTCGCACATATGCTAAATTTTGGCGATTCTTGCAGTAAGGTGTCATTAACATAAATCATGCAGCTCACCACAGGCATCCTCAACAAATCCAAAATATAGCATGAGTCCAAAAGTGCCAAAAACCAGTCAAAATAAGGGGTCATGCAGCTAAAACATTGTTAACCCGTGTTGTAGCGCAGGTTATCAGAACAACGCTCACGCTACACCCACACAACTATTCCTTCGATAGTCGCACTATTTTCAAAACAGAGGGACCACCTACTTCCCACGCCACATTGAAGGCTCCATCATCTCCAAGGATCTGAATTCATCTCCTCACACACTCGGTGGCATTAACTATCCCCCTTAGTGTACCTTGGAACTGGTTCATGGAGAAGATGAGCTCACATTTGGATCTAGTTGTTTGTTGGCCACCTCTTGGCCTATAAAAGGAATCCATTGGCATGCATTTTGTAGAGATAAATCAAGATAAATGTTATGTTTTTGGATTTGTGTTGGATCTTCCTCATAGCCCACCTCTTCCTATCATTGTAAGCATTCCCAAGCTCCCTTTCCACCTTCGTTTAAGAGACAAGAGTTCCTCTCCATTGTTCCACCATTGACTTAGCATATAGTTTGGACAAAAAAGGCCTCCCTAAGGGAGATTGTTGGCTTCCCTTGAATCCCGCACCTCCTAGGTGTTGTACAACTTGACCATTGGGAAATACAAAAGGGGTTTGGCATATCTTGGATTGTTATTGGAGTTTGCATTCTTCCCTCATCTCTTGTATTTTGGATTTTATCCATATTTCTTTATTTTATGTGAATTTCTCTAACAATCTATTGCAGGATCACTTGGAGTAAAACCAACTCACACGCACAAGGGCTCCAAGGACTAAGGCCTTGTTGCATCCTACAAGGCCTATCCCCTTACCAAGTGGAAGAATGCACACTTGTGCAATTTTTTCCACAACAGTTCTAATGGCGACTCCACTTATTTTTGTTCATTTCTTATTTAGCTAGGTTTTTTCATGCTAAGTAATTAATTATGGGTGTTTATCATTTGTAGGAGATCAGTTATTTGGCCCCAAGTTGGCCCTAATTAATTTATACACAGTAAGGTAGATACCATCCTCTCGGTCGTGCCACCAGTGTGAATATCCCTTCGATAGATGCACTACCAATGTAGGTAATCAATTCACGACCCGTGCAACCTCCCATAGGTTGACCCGTGCACCTGGTCTGTGATATACCCATGCTACCAGTGCACCTATTTTTTATTTCTCCGCACTACCCGCGCGGTAAAGTATTGTTTGGTCACGCTATAGTTTTTTATTTTCTTTTTATCTGCATACTACAATTTGCGAGCTCAATTGATGCTTACTAATGAAATTGAATTAAGTTAATTCACATAATTACTTAGTTCTTTAGTAATTAGTTCACCTATACCAATATTAGGAAGTAAAGAGTTCACATCTCTCGAAACTTACCTAGGTAAACAACCTTGGGGATTTCAACGAGCCTCATTGTTGTCACTAGTATTCAAGACCACTCTTGTTTATGCACAATTGACATGTTTTTAGTATCAATGCTAGTGTAGAATCCACTTTTTGCAAGCAAGAACCAAAAGACTCTTTCCCCCCTAAGTATGCTCTTCACCTCGCACTTCATGTGATCTTTGTGAATTAGAAAAGGGTAAGAAGTGTGAAATACCTCCATTGCACACTTTTCTATTAGTTAACATTTTTTGATTTGCAAAGCACCATGAGCATATTTTAGAGTTAAAAGTACATCTACTTTTTCATTTAATTTATATACTCTTCTAGTTAATTATCCAACAATCTATTTGCTTTCATCACATGTGTTTGCACCACTAGAACACACTAAGAGACCTCGAGACTCTTCTAATCTAAGTATGCTCTTCACCTCGCACGTCATGTGAGCTTGGTGAATCAGAAAGGCGGGGATTGTGAAATACCTCTCTTACACTCCCTAAGTGAAATTCAAAACCCTTAAAATCAATGTTTTAATTGTCCAACCAACTAAAATATTCCACAGGAGGTCACAAAATAACATTTTAGTTAGGAAGGATTGATTGGGATAGGCATCCATTAATTCCCACCAACCTAGTTTCATTAGCAATATTTTGAAACATGGCATTGTTGTATTATAGGGTACTTAAAAAATCCTGCTATAACCAAGTGCTCAAATAAAACCTGGATCAGAAGTGCATCATGACCAAGGAGGTGAAATCCGAGGTATAGATTCCCTGCTCTCCCCTACAAGCCACTCAGTTTGTTGTAGGGAGACGACACTATACCATGCAGGCCGAACCACTGATCCACACTTGATGCAAGGTATCTTAGTGGCACAATTTAGGATATCACCAAGGATCAATTTTTTGTGCAATTAAATCCTGAAGTTAGCTATTTACTTTGGGAGATGATGCCAAGTCTTCTTGATTGGAACATTGGCCCCATTGCCAATAGAACTATCTCTTTGTTACCTCCACTAGTCAATTGGTGCATGGATACCATCATCACCATCAATTGTGCTTTTGGAAGGCCTTGTTACAATTGAGAGGAAGGATGTTAGGTATTTTTTAGGGAATTTACATTTATTTTTTTTTAACTACAAGTTCACTAACTCATAATTAAAAAGAACCTACATGTGGTAACTCATGCACTAAAACCGACTTTTGCACATATCACTCACTTATTGCACCATGTTTTCATCTGTTGTGGTTGGAATATTTTTGCATTTGTTCAATTGTATTTAATTCCACCTTCCCTTTCATTTGACACAAATCCTTCACCATTGAGGAACAAAACAACATCCTAAGCCAATATCGACGACTGCAGGGCCTATCCCCTCTCTCAAGGGGTGTTTTCACACATTCTACCCATAGTTCGCACGGAAGGTACTCCAGCCGGGGCCACTCCCAAACTACAGTAATAGGGTCATATGGTCGAGCTCAAGCCTTACTAGGTGCATTTTCTCTTCTCATAGATGCTATTAATTACCCCACTAGATTCTCCCCTTGGATATCCTTCGATTCCCTTTGACCCATCCTCTCTCATAAGAGGTCAACTATTGTTCGCAATGTCACCTGGGTCTCCCCCTCATGGAAATTACATCCCACACACAATAGCAAGACCAAATACCCCTACCTTACCATTCAAGGCTAGTTTAAATCTACTTGATTTGGCCAAACTGATCAATGACCCAATTGCACACGATCCAACATGGTCGAATATGCTAGATAAAATTCCCTCTGATATTCCCAATGAAGGAAAACAAGGGGATGATCCCTCCAACCATGTCATGTCTTTCCACTTATGGTTTTCATATCACACCATAGTGGATGATCCCATGCGGCTTCGCCTCTTCTAGTGTACCCTCACCGGAACGGTAGCAAAATGGTACGTAAACCTAGCGAGAGCGACCCATACCACATTTTTTACATTGACCACCATGTTTCTCACTTACTTATAGCTTCCAACATTACATGAACTGGGTCTCGAAATTCTCACAAAGTTTCGACAAAATACTTCCACCCACATCGCGGACCACATCCATGAGTGGCGCAGACGTCGCACACTGTGTAAAATCGAAATACAACCACCCTTTTTGTTGGATTGGTTTATCAAATATCTCCAACCCACAATAGCTAAATATGTCACCACTGCCATGCCACAAAGACAGGAAAATCCCATCATTTCGATCTTATATATGCAAAATCTAGCTATCTTTACACTATCCTTCCTGATGCCCCTCGGCATCAATCATTGGATCCTACACCTTCGGGCTCGTCACATTCGACGGATGGGATTATTGGGTCCATTTCCCACTTCGGAAAGGTTCCTCCTACAACATTGACACCATTTAATATGGTTCCACAATACCCATCCATGCCATCTGCATCGGTATCCCCTACACTGGTACCAACCCCACCAGTTGGTTAGTTATAGTACGCACCCTATAGTCCTACATACCCAAATGTTAGTCAAGCAACGACAATACCTTCACCTCCAATGGCCCAATCCATTCATATTTCCACCCTGTATGGAACACAAACTGCATTTATTACACCCCCTGGATATAACCCTTACTACCCATTCCCATGCCTAACCGGCCAGCAACCCGCACCCCATATGGGGGTCAACATAGTTTATCCTTATTACATTCAAAAAGCTCAACAATTTGAGCAAATGAACACTGTAAACCCCTAGAATATGCAAACTCAAGGAAATAAGAAAGGGAAGAACAAGAAAAATTAGTAGTCAGGGCAAAGGGGGAAACCCCCCTCCCGAGCAAAACCAGAATACGGGTAGCCAAAACACAGGGACTAACAATCCCCCCAAACAAGGGAAAAATACCAACTCGGGGACCAATTATGGATGCTCCATTTGCACTGATTATGGTCATTACACACATCATTTCCCTCTTATTCCTGACTACCAACAATTAGTGGAAGCCAAAAAGAAGACAGTGACGAATCCCCCTCGGTATGCAAACCCTCCCCAACGCCAAACCATCATGTTACAACAACCCTTTGCAAATCAAGGAGTAGTTACACAATAGCAAGATCCTCACCCCCCCCTCCCCGATGATGGCTCCTTTCAAAATATCTACACATTGGATATAAACCTCCAGACTCGATCCAAGGGTTATCATGATAGGCCTGAAACCCCCCAAGTGGAAGATGCTCCTATCCCCTATGGGGTCCCTCTAGAAATTCCATGCTCGAATGTCAAACAAATCCCACAGATTCCCAAGGTTCCACTTTGCCATACCCCTAATAACCATCACATGAATGTCTCCCACAATTACAGTATCGTGGATGACTTGGATCAATCACCTGCAACCATGTCCACATTAGAAGTGATATATTCATTCCCAACCCAACAAAAGTCATTACTCAATGCACTTGGCGCCATCAATCTTTCTGACTCACGTCTCATGACCTTTTATATTGACAAAGGTGAACCGTGACTACCATCGTTAGTCGCATTTCAATTTCCAGTCACCGTAAAGAACATCATGATTCATCATTGTATCATCGATGAGGGTGCATCCATTTGTATTATGTCGACAAAAGTGTGGAAACATTTAGGGTCACCAGATCTGGTCCCCTGGTCTATCTCTCTTCACACATATGATGGGAGACCATCCCAACCAAGAGGATTGTACCAAAATGTATCCATCTAATTGGGGGGGAAAAGGGTCATGACTAATATCGAAGTAGTCAATGCCAAACTCAAATACAACAACCTCTTGGGGAGAAGTTATATGTATGCCATGAAGACATTCGCCTCCTCGGTATTCTATATCATGATATTTCCCTTAAATGGTAAGGTCGTCACCCTCGACCAGCTTAACTACTATGATTCCAACACCACAAGCAATCCCAACAATGTCCTTCCAACTGTACTTGGTGATGATCAACTACATGTTGACATTGCCCCTCGCATGTACAAGGACTCCAATTTGTTAGGAGTGTATTTGAGACTACTACGAAAGATCCTTGCATCGACCGATGGCCTAATGTGCACAATTTTCACCGCCGAAAAGGGAGTCGCCTCGAACTCAAAACCATCATCAACGCCACTGCTGAGCCATGGCATTGAACAAACGTTGAGTCCATCAGTCCCCCCAATCTTCCAAATCCCATTCTTATATTCTCCCATAGGGGTACAAGGGACGTTAGTTATGGCTCAGTTAACTCTACATGGGATCACTCTAGGTATCTCGGTATGTTACCTTACACCACCCTACCCAGAAATGGCGTCCAAACCAGTCGATCATTATGTGTTTGTCCTTGTTTTGGCTACTACACCTACAAGTCCCGTAACACCCTCGGTTACAATAGACCAACCTATGACATCCGCAACTAAACCACAACTAGTCGTCACAAAGGCCACCAATGGGAGCACCAAACAACCGAATTTGAAATGTCCTCAGTGGTCGCTAATCCTAAAGCAAGGGGCATCAACCAACAACAGTTAAAATCCCAAGTTATGATCAATACTCCCACTCAAAGATTAACATTGTCGTGTTCTCTTTGCAAGTATAAAGGCCATGCAACCAATCTATGCCCCACTTTGTCAGAGCTACGGAATTTGCTGAACACTCTCGTCATCATAATACATGCTCCACCGAAGGTAAACGGGGTCACAACTTCCTCACCACGCCTAAACCCAAAGCATTGTGTACGAATCACACATGTGCCATGTGTTCCCAGTATGGGCACTACACACAACATTTCCTAGATCTCCCCAATATTTGGGAGGCCGTGGTGATATCTCCCCCACCATCTAGGTTGTATATCCATTACACTAGGAGTCATTGAAATCATCTCCATTGGGGCTTCCTACTCACCACAGGAAATCACTAATTTTACCACTCTATTCAAACAGTTGTGCGACATCTTTGCATGGTCCTATGAAGAAATTCTCGGCCTTGACACAGCAATTGTCGAACATCATATTGACACTTAGCCCGAAGCCATCCCTATCCGACAAAAGCAACACCTAAAGCACCCCTCTAAGGTCCCTGCAATCAAAGTCGAGATCGAGAAACTCTTACAGGCCAGGTTTATTTTTCCCATTTCTTACACATCATGGGTGTCTAACCATGTCCCATTTAACAAAAACCAGGGAACCATTCGTGTCTGTACAGATTTTCGAGACATCAATTTATCCTGCCCAAGGAAATTTTTCCAACACCATTCATCAACCAAACCGTCAACTCATGTGTGGGAAGTGAAATGTTATCATTTATGGATGGATTTTTTGGATATAATCTGATACGCATTCATCCCCAAGATTAGTATAAAATTTTTTTTACTACACCATGGGTCACTTTTGCATACAAATTTATTCCCTTCGGCCTAAATAATGAGGGCGCCACTTTCCAATGTGCTATGGCATACATATTTAATGAATTGTGTCACATCATCCTTGCCTTCTTAGACGACCTTACTGAGAAATCCAAGAAACATTG
Source organism: Larix kaempferi (assembly GCA_027924585.1). Lineage (NCBI taxonomy): Eukaryota > Viridiplantae > Streptophyta > Pinopsida > Pinales > Pinaceae > Larix > Larix kaempferi. The sequence goes on along the minus strand of BSBM01001378.1, from coordinate 1,216,055 downwards.
TAACCACCTTCAAGATCTTTGCACCATCTTCACATGATGCGGCAAATACAACATACGCTTGAAACCCCTTAAGTGTGTTTTTTTGTCACCGCAGGCTATCTATTAGGTATGATTGTCTCCAAAGATGACATCACCATTGACCCTTCGAAGGTTCAAGCCATCTTGTAATTACCACCCCCGCAAACACGACGCCAGTTGGAGAGTGTCCAAGGCAAATCCAACTTCCTTCATCGTTTTGTCCCCGACTATGCCACTCAGGCCCATGGATTTTTACGAATCCTCAAAAAATATATCCCATTTAAGTGGGATGATTATGCCCAAACCATCTTCAAGGCCCTCAAACAAGCATTTTCTTCATCTCCCCTCATCTCTCATCTGGACTTTGACAAAGATTCCATCCTGTAAATATCAGTGTTATCTTTTGCGGTAGCCAGCGTGCTACTCGAACCTGTCGAGGACCACAAAGAACATGTAATCTATTATGTCATCAAAACCCTCGTCATATTATCACTCAATTACACTCATGATGAGAAGCTCGCACTCGCAGTCATCCTTTTCGTATAGAAGCTCTACCACTATATTTTTATCTGTAAAGTGACTGTGGTTGTTGACTCCAACCCTATGTAATACATACTTATCTGTAGGCTTATCAATAGTAAATTTTCTCATTGGATCATCATGTTATAAGAGTTTGACCTCGAATTTGTTGTTCCTAAAAGCAAGAAATCCATGGCCTTGGTCGAGCTCATTACAAAACTTCCATCTACCACCTCAGGCGAGTCTATCGAGGACTAGTTACCCAATGAGAATCTATTTCTCATTACGAGTGATGATCCATGGTAAAGCAATATCCTTACTTATCTCTTCACTCAGAATTTTGCTCCCCACTTATCTCGTGATAATCGCCGCAAGATCTGTCACCGGGCACCAAGATACCTCCTCATCTGGTACGTCCTATATCGTTGTGGCATCGACATTGTATTGCGATGTTGTATAACACATGAAGAGGTCGAACATGTTGTAAATGGATGTCATAGCGGTGCATGCGGCAGCCACCTCTTAGGACTAGCCACCACCCAAAAAATATTATGAGCCAGGTATTTATGGCCCTTTGTCTTCAAAGATTTTGTTTACGCCGCCAAATGTTGTTCCAATTGTCAAGTATTTTCCTGCAAGACACAGTCACCCCCTATGCCTCTACACCTAGTCATCACCACTGGTCCATTTTGTAAATGGGCAACTGATTTTATGGAATGTCACCTGGATTCGGCCTTGTTGATGTATATGTAACTTCGGAATGTATTTCACATATATGTATATTGTATTCCTATAGAGATGTTATTATTCCTCTATACGGAAGTGTCGTCATTTATATTGTAAGTGTCGTAACTTATACTTGATGGGTTATTAGACCACCTTGTTGGGGTCGGCCCTGTATAAGTCATGTGGGTCAAAGGGTTATTATACCACCCTATTGGGGGTCGGCCATGTGGGTCAAAGGGTTATTATACCACCCTAGTGGGGGTCGGCCCAGTCAGCATTATGTTAAGTGGTTAAGTTGAGGCCAACCTAGTTGAGTAAAGGTCAAGTCAAGTTAGTGTATAAATAGAGAGTGTGTCTCTCTCATTTTACACATTCTATTCTCTCACTCACACTTTGGAGAGTGGCGCACTTGTGGAGGAGGAGGCTCTGCTGCTAGGAGAAGACTATCTCTTGTATTCTGGTTATATCATTGCTCTATCTATCTCTTAGGAAGTTATTGGGGTTTTTCACCTTTATGGTTTTCCCCAAGTAAACTCTGTGTCTCTTGTGTGCTTGCATTATTGTGTCCATGATTGATATGCTGTAGATTTGTTGTACATGTTGTTCTCTCAGTTAAGATCCTAGATCAGATTGAAGTAAATTCTGAAAATTTAACAGGCCCAAGCTCACCACCATACCATTGTCGTTGTGGACTACTTCACTAAATGGGATGAAGTGATGCCCACATTTGATTGTAAAGGAGTGAGCGTTGCACAGTTCTTCATTAACCATGTCATCTCTTGCTTTAGCGTACCCAAACAACTTGTCTCCGAAAATGGAAGACATTTCCACGATGAGACATTTGAAGAACTATTGCGGCTGTTAGGATTTAAACAAGAATTTTCAACATCTTACTACCCCCAAGCAAATGGTTAGGTTGAAGTTGTCAACAAAATTCTCAAAACCATGCTCCAACGCACGATAAATAAGAATAAAACTAACTGGCACCACATGATTTTTCCTGCTCTTTGGTCTTACTGCACTTCAGTCAAGATTGCTACGGTTTTTACCCCATTCCACCTTATCCATGGTGTAGAAGTCATCCTCCAATGGAGTGTCAAATCCCTACCCTCCAATCCATTGTCGATTTGCTACTAGATACCCCTTAACTGGAGAAATTCCTATTTACCTTAGAACACCTCGACGAATTTTATTCCAAGGCACACTATGATCAAAAGGTGTGACCATGAACCTTCAATGAAGGATACTTTGTTCTCGTCTTCAACGCCAAGAAAGACAACAAACTGGGACCTGATAAATTCGTATCTAAATGGACAGGCCCTTATGTCATTAATCAATGTCTCCTCAAAGGGGCCTATGTATTAACCGACCTAGAAGGTATCACCCTCAACCACCCGGCCAATGGGTTGTACCTTAAATGCTTATATTCTTAATACTTGAATACCCCTTAGGTGCGACTTGTTTTGGTTATATGATTTATGCATCGTCAATACCTTGGTTATGTTCTTTACTACACTTGGGTATGTGCGTCGTGTGTGTAGGATGTCAACAGAGACAATTCCGAGCCTCTTGTTTTTCCAATTATAAGAACAAGGCTCCATGATATATCAATGGTGTCGGGAACCCTACCACAGGTATCATTCTAAAACTGGCATATAGGCATTATTTCCCCTCCATTTATAATGCATTTACCAGTATTCCCACTGATAACCATAGGGCCCTCATTCCCAGCCTTGATGTGCCATTAACATCATCCCTGAGTATAGCATGCTCCCCCAAGGGTGTCCACACCATCTCCATCCTAGTCATCAATTGACACCCATGATGTTGATCCCCCACAAGTCTAAGGAATCTGATACAGCTTGAAAAGATCACCCCTTAGATGATCATTTTATAGTTGCACATTTACTCCACCGAGTAGACAACATCATATTCCTCGTACCATGTTACAATAATGATTCACAAAGACCACTCATACCTCCATGATCTCTTTACCTTCCATAATATTCTTCATATCATCACCCTCACCAAGACACCTATGGGGCCCCCACCCTCGGAAGCAACCATTTATATTCAGTTATCCTACAGGCATACACTACATGCCATTTATTCATGGGGCACTCATCTTCTCATCTACAAGTTAACCCCCACTTCATCTTGTAAAGCATCCCTCGACCCACTCAAAACCATGGGAACTCCTCCCATCATTAAATTGGTCCCCCGACACACCCAAAACTATGGGGACCTCACCATTATTCTTTATGTACAACCAGTTCCCCCATCACCTTACATTGTGGGAACACCATATTATTTTGGAAGCAACCCATGGTTTCCTTTGATCGATGTATTTGAGTCTCAACATCCTCAACAATATTTGTTTTTTCGGTTACCATTACTCTTTGTTTTGCTTCTCCATCAAATCCCTTTAATTTGCAGTGTGTCCCCCTCTTTCGCAACCTATACCATTCCAAAAGGAAAGCTTCCATCCCCACTCCCCATGGTTACATCGATCAAAGGGAGTTATGAGCCTCACGCTTATCAGCCCATCTTGTGTCAGGTATGTCCGTCCACCAGTTGGTTACAACATGATCTCAGTTCTCAGGATAAGATTATTGTCTTATCATATACTTCATCTCTCGTCGACATCAAAACACTTCATTCCGAGAGTTGAAGTAGTTGCAGTTGTACTTTGGGATCCCTTTCAATCACTCTAAGGGATCCCCTCAAACTTGGTAGGGAGAGTCATAAGTGCTCCCTGACTAAGTGGTTTCCCCTATGCTCGACATCAAAACATCTATCGCATCAGGTGGAATTTAGTTTCAATGGTAGAAGTGTTCACATTTACAAATCGTGGTAGTAGTCCATATCGCATAGTGAAGTTCTCAGAAAGCTTCATAAACCATACTGGTCCCCCACCCCCATGGGATTATCATGATCATTAACAGTACCACTTCTTCATCATTCTGTAGCATTTCTTGGGTTATTGACTCTCACATGAATCGAAGCCGCATTCATTCATGTCCCAGCAATATAATCGAGTGAATCCATTTATCCTCCAGTATTGTAATCATATTGACGGAATTTCACGAGCAAGGGTATGCCCGCCTCGTTTGTATAAAAACTAAAACTATCCTTTACTACAGCTTCAACGGTCGTCACCAACAAATATTCCCCCATGGGAGTATCCTATTGTTCACATATGCTTCATCCTATAGAACAAGAGATTAATACAAGAAAACATGATGCATTATTGGCTCTACAGTACCATCTGAACCTCATACATTAGGGGGAATTTGTTAACGCCTAAATTTCGCACACATCCGACATTTCAATGATTCTTACAGTAAGGCGTCATTAACATAAAGAATCTATCTCACCACAGGCATCCTCAACAAATACAAAAGGCAACATGAGTCCAAAAGTGTCAAAAACCAATCAAACGAAGGGGTCGCACGGCTAAAACATTAACCCGCGTTGTAGCGCAAGTTATCAGAACAATGCCCACACTACACCCACACAGCTATTTCTTTGATAGTCGTGCTACTGTCAAAACGACGGGACCACCTACTTCCCATGGCTTATTGAAGGCTCCATCATCTCCAAGGATCAAAATTCGTCTCCTCGAACACTTGGTGGCATTAATTGTCCCCCTTAGTGTACCTTGGAACTAGTTCATGGAGAAGATGAGTTCACATTTGGATCTAGTTGTTTGTTGGCCACCTCTTGGCCTAAAAAAGGAATCCATTGGCATGCATTTTGTAGAGAGAAATCAAGAGCAAGGTTATGCTATTGGATTTGTGTTGGAGCTTCCTCATATCCTACCTCTTCCTATCATTGTAAGCATTCCCAAGCTCCCTTGCCACCTTCCTTCAAGGGGCAAGAGTTCCTCTCCATGTTCTACCGTTGAATTAACATATATTTTGGACAAAAAAGGCTTCCATGAGGAATATTGTTGGATTCCCTTGAATCCTACACCTCCTAGGTGTTGTACATCTTGACCATTAGGAAATACAAAAGTGGTTTGGCATATCTTGGATTTTTATTGGAGTTTGCATTCTCCCCCCATCTCTTGTATGTTTTATTTTATCCATATTTCTTTGTTTTATGTGAATTGCAATAACAATCTATTGCGGGATCACTTGGAGGACAACCAAATCACACACAGGGGATCCAAGGACTCGGGCCTTGCTGCATCCTACAAGGCCTGGCCCCTTACCAAGTGGAAGAGTGCACACTTGTGCAATTTTTTCCACAACAATCACCTAATCAGTTGGGGCCTCTAAACTAAACTATCTACATAGAAAATCAAATAGAAACTAATGTGATTCCCATCAAAGGTATATTGTGCCATTTTTGTGACAATAAGAGATAGGAACCTGACCTCCTCTGCACCAAATGCATGTAATGGTAAATGGCCACCAGCAACCTAGAACTGAGTAGCGTCAACAATGTCTAGGATGACATATCTATGAACATATGCTGGATGGCTTTCTCCTACAAGGTAACTAGGGCTAAAACCTCCCCCTCCTATAAAACCCAGTAATGAAATAAACATCCTCCACTATGGGTCAATACCACAAATTGGTACCAACCCTAAAATCCTACCTTCTATGATCCCAACTACGGATCAATTATTGTAAAAATAAAGAGTTACCCCTGAGGGATGTAACCTCCTCATAAAATTTGAGGAGGCCAACATTCATGAAAAGGGAATGTGTGTGAGGCATAATAGGGTGAAGAAGCATCCCTCTCTCCCTCTCTCTAGCATCCCACTGATGTACAATCTTGTGCAAGTCAGATTATTTCTGTTGTTGCACTCTTCATCGTCTCTGGTTGACATAAAATTATTTTTACACACACAAACAAAACAAATTGAAATTATAAAAAATATGCATATATAACCATTTTGTGTTTATATATTATTCGTACTAATTTTTGTTTGCAAAATAAAAGTGATAAAGTAACCAGTGTGTTGAAATAAATAATACACAATGTGATTAGTTCTTTTCTTTCTTAAGATGCACCAAAAATGGTGCATTACACGTGACTTAATGCACTAGTGAGTTTTTTTATTTTTAATGAGGTGGTGTGTTATTTTATACAATGCATCGTCCATAGCGCATTGGTTGGGACAGAACGCACTGAGGTGCTTTTATTTTACTCATGTTGGGGTGGTGCATTGTGTTCCAGAACAAAACATTTGGCGTGGTGCATTGTGATATATCACACATCATGGACAGTGCGTTATAGGGGCCGCAACACATCGGTAACTTTTCTATTCTTTATTTTTGGGTGTTTGTGGTGCATTGTGTTATATAACGCACAATCAACTGCGTGTTAAAGGGGACATAATGCACCTGTAAATTTTTATGTCTAATTTTTAAGGTGGCGGTGTGTTGTGTTATAGAACGCACTGATGATGGTGCATTAGGTGGGGTGGAATGCCTCAATGTGTACTTTATTTTTTTTAATTTGGGTGGTGCATTGTGTTTTCGAATGTACCAGAAACGTTTTTTGTTTTTTATTTTATGGATTGTGCGTTGTGCTAAAGGATGCACACATTACAGTGTACCATATGGGTCAAAACACACTAGTTATGTTTTTGTCTTATTTTTAATTGGGCAATGCATTGTGTTTTAGAATGCACCATTATCAGTGTGTTTCAATGGAAGGAATGCACCTTTAAGTTTCTTATCTTTAATTTATTGCGGTAGTGCGTTATGCTTTAGAACACACCAAGAATGGTGCACTACAATATAATTAATGCATCAGTGAAGTTTTTTTAATTTGTGAGGTACATGTGCATTATGTTACGTCAAGTACTATTAACATTGCATTATAGGGGATTAAATGCATTGGTAATTTTGCTAGTTTTTTTTTTGTGTTGCAATGTGTTGTGTTCTAAAACGCACTATCCATGGTGCATTATAGGGGATAGAAAGCACCAATGAATTTTTATGTCTAATTTTTAAGGTGGCGGCACATTGTGTTATAAAAACGCACCAACTATAATGTGTTAGGTGGGGTGGAAAGAATTGGTGTGTGTTTTATTTTATTTTTAATTGGGTCAGTGCATTGTGTTTTTTAATGCACTAAAAAGGTTTTTCGTTTTTGTTTTTGTTTTTGTTTTTGTGGGCAGTGTGTTTTGTTAAAGAACACCTCGATTACGATGTGACATATGGGTCAGAATGCACCGATGAGGTTTTTATTATTTATTTGTGTGGTATCGGTGCTTTTTTTTAGGAAGCACCAAGGAGATGTATTATATGGTATGCACCAATGCAATGCTTCTTGTAAATTGACAAGATTCACCAGCACAATATAGTGCAAGTCGAAAGTGTAAATCAAACTGCACAAAAAAAAATTAAAAATTTTGAAAAAATGGGAAAACAGAAGATGAATTTAAAATTTTAATCCACTAAAATTGTAAATAATGAGGTAACAAACAATTTACCTCGTATCTTTTCACTCGAAGAAGCATGGTTGGCTAGTTGATAAAAATATGGAAATATGGACTGTTTTCGAAAATTCAAAAAACTCATTGGCAAAGCTATTGAAACATGGAAGTGACACTATAGAGAACTACAAGTGGGACGGTCATACATTGAGGGTGAGCATTGGTGGTTGTCTGGATGGTCGGAAGCATGGAATGAAAGTTAAAAATGAAATTAAGGTTGAAAATATTTTTTAATTTACCCAACCCTGGTGCACCTGACAGAGGATGCATTGGTGCATTTAGGTATCAAATCGCACCAATGCACTATTTCTAAATGGAAAAATTGATATTTTTAAACATAATACATGAATGCATCAGTGCATGATATATACATAATGCACTAGCAAGTGTAAAATTTTATCACAAACCAGTGATATTTGGGTCTAAATGTAAAAAAATGAGTCAATAGTCCCATTATGCTTACCAATGCGCCTTTTTTTTATAAGCGTCGGTACTGTTATATTTTTAAGCACATTGTTTAGAACTAGTGCTCTTTTTTTTCATGGAGCACCGATGTGTGGTTTTTAAAATAAAAATGATGTTTTAGAGTTTTGTAATAATAAAGGTTATCAATGTGCATTGTCAGTTACACACCGGTGAGTTATGTTTGTAATCTCACTAGTGCTCCTTTATGGTTAAGGAAAACCAATTAAAAATTCGTTGCAAAAACCTCTAGCCACCCACCTCAACTAGCAATCTCCACTATAAATGGAGAAGGGATAAATGTTTTGAGGAGGTTCTGGAAAAACCTACGCTACAAGGTGTTCTCCTTATAGTGTATACATCCTTGTTTTCATCCTTAATGTCCATTATGATCCACTTGATTGATAATTTTTTCTCTAAATCCATTGCATAATTGAAAAACTTTACTTGGAAATCCTCTTTTATCATGTTGACCCTTAGCATGGCCCCCCATGTGGTCAACAATCTATCTAATATTCTGTGTACAATTGTTCTACCCAAATTGCAATGTTGACATCAGACATATTTATGACTACTTCAAACTAGCTTTATGTTGAGTTGATTGATTTTTCTATATGGACATGGTCTTGAAAGTAATAAAACCCCTCTTCGGATTTCCTAAGAAATTGTTTATCTTGATATCCTACGATTGTCAATTAGAATGATTTACATTTTTGTCTCTCTATATGGTGTAGTTGTTCTTGAAAGGTTGTTAGATATACAATCCATGTCTCTATTTTAAATCTCTTTGCCTCAATATTTTCTTCCTTGTTATCCTCTAGTTTGAATTGCAACAATATTTTGCTCAATTCTAATAGCACCAAGATCCCATTCTCCATTTTTTTGTATTCTTCATTTTTCTATTATATCATGTTGATTGAGCTCATTCTCATGGAGCTTCTTCATGGAATTATGGATTTCCCTTACATGTATTTTTAATTTGTGATTCATCTGTCTTGCTAATTATTTCCCCATTTATATTGTTCCTTCCTAGTGCATCTTATCTACTGCTAGCTCTAACATTAGTCATATTACTTCATCCTCTATAGGTCCCCTTGGGACTTCTACTATGGAAAACATGTATCCTATATTTTTCCCAGCCTTATCAACTTATCTTGTAGATCCTATATTTCCTTATCCTTAGCTTTAATTTATTTTATATCTACATGTAAATTGTTTTCATCATTTGATGGCCCACCTATCTTATATGCAAGTTTTCATATCTTAAGCTTTGTGCTTGCAATTCATGTAAATTATAACCTAATGCTTCCATCAAAATTTGGTTTATTCAATACTTTTGGAATGGTTAGTGATGTTTTCATAATTCATGTGTCTAGATTATAAAATAATTGTGTATGTGTCATATCTCTAAGCTCTTTGTATTTCCCTCTATGGTGATTGTAGTATGCAAATTGACTTGTTGTTTGTTTACCTATTCTTGCATTTTATGTATCAATTTCCTTATTTTTCCTTAGAACTTTCATCTTGATAGGTTTGGATTTGGGTCTAGTTTTTTTTGGGATAGAGGTTGTTTTAGTTTTCCTAACTATGTTTTTTTATTTGGGGTAGCTTACTTACCATTTACTGGACCAAGCTTTGATATGTTCATTTTTTAAGGCTTTTCTTGCCTTGTTTTTATTTTCTACTAACCTTCTTGTTTACTATATTGTCTTGGTTGTGTCCTCTTCTTTCTTTGGCTTCTCCGATTTTTATTTTATTAATTAGTTGTATTTCTACTTCTCCTTTTCTTTCCTCTTTTCCTCTTGGTTATGCTTCTTATTTTATTCTTCTTGTGTTTTCTCTTCTTTTCTCTTCTCTTTCCTTTTCTTCTTATATTTTCCTCTCTCCTTCTCTTATTCTCTCCTCTCTTTCCTTTTCTTCTCTTATTCTCTTATGTGCCTTCTTCTTTCACTTTGTTTCCCTGATTTGGTTCTAATTGTTTAATTGGCATTGAAGCTAGCCTTATTTTCTTCCTCAAAGTATTGATCTTGGATTGGTTTAATTTTTTTGTCTTCAAAGCTTATTAAATCTCAATTTGTCCCTTAGATTTCATATGTATAGCACTTCTTATTGTCCTTATCAAAAGTTTAGTTTATCATTTTCCCTCATACGTCTTGAGTATTTTATTCAATTCATTGTTCTACCACTTATTTTGGATCTATACTTGATTCATTCTACTTGTCCTATACTAGATTTGGTTTTGATGTTTGGGTTGGGTTAGTATTGGTTCCTTCTTAATTTTCCATCCTTGCTTTCATTTGGATTCCATTTTTTTGCTAGCCTAGGTTCCCTTTTACTCTTGTATGAGGACCTCCTTTCAAGTTTCTTTCATCCTCTTGTTTTTTTCTCTAGCTTGATGTTGTGGATAAAAACATCTGAATATCTAAGTTTGGAACTATAATAGATTAGATTCAAAGAATAAAAATCTCTTTCCAAAAATATAGTTGTTCATCATTTGCAAGAAACTAGTAAGTAAAAGGAAATGAGAATACCTGGTTATGAAGGTTGTCCAAAGAGATCCTTTCCATGCCAATACAAATCTTCCTCATATCCAATCAGGTTTGAAATCTAAAACCTGCAAAACACAATAGAGAAAAAAACCTCCCTCAATGACGAATGGTTACACAAGAGAAAATGTCAACAAATTACTAACTTCTAACCAATTCATTAAGCAAATTGATTTAGATCTAAACACTAATTGAGTCAACAATTAATGAAGAACAATAGTATTTAGAGGGGAAAGAAGAGATATCTTCATTTTATTGAAATAAAAGAATATATAATATTTGTTGTTTCTATCGGCACCTCTCGCCATTTTCCTCCATGTTACTCCAATCTTGGGTCACTTAAGACACCTCTGAGACTCCAACTCCACATGTGTAAGGAAATGAGAAAAACCTAGAATTTATAGATATCAAATCCCACATAGAAGTCATATAGTGTAATACCCCCAGTTTTGACCCATGGAATTTATTAAATCAAATTATGTAAAATGATGTAAATATGCTAGAATGGATTTCTAGTGAGAAGCTCAAGGCCACTGCCTGATTAGTGAATGGCTAGGCATGTATAATGTAAATATTTATATATGGGCCACGTGGTTTTCTTGTCATGATGATTCAAAAACTATGTAAATATTATGTTAAAAAATAATAAAATGGTCCAAGATGATTGTGTAAAGAGCACTAGAGAGGCTATGATTCCACTAGAGGGGAATGGGAAAGGGTTCCTATGGGATATTGAATCATATTTTGTCAAATTTCATCCCTATAACTCATCAATTTATTCCATGTGCCTTAAATGAATCATTTAGCTCCTTTTGACTTATTAAACCCAACCATTGAATGCATGTCATAGGTTGGTCGGAAACTCTTCTCCTGTAGTTATGGAAGCATGGGATGAATATATTTTTATGAAAATTGTAACAATACTTCCTTCTATAGTCAGAAGTAATGTCAACAACATTTTCACCAATCCTCTCATATTTATTTGAGTCTCTTACTCATTTTTCAAGCAGGATTCATCGTAGCCTTCAAGTTTTTTTATCCATTTCCAATAACAAAATTTTGAAATTAACCACAAATTTACATTGTGATGAGAAAAAATTCAAACAATAGAATGAAGATGAATGCACAAAGGCTAGTCAAGGTAGGAACCTTTACCCACTATTTATTTGTTGCTCTAGGATGCTTGAGAATCCATGAATTGATGTTGCAGTAGGTTCTCTAAAATCATTATAACAAGTTGGACCCTTTCTACACACATTGAAGAGCATTGTAAGGGTTGGATAGTCTGAGAGACTCTTGAGAAGAGAAGGAATATCCTTCCATGTGTTGTGTGGGGTAGTGGAATACAATTCCATGGTTGGAATGGCTAGATGAGATGCTTGTATTGCTCAGTGGTGAGAAGATTGGCTAAGCATGAGAGAAAATGGCTTTTGGATTGAGAGAGAGAATATAGTGGGTGTTTACCTTCACCCTGGTAGCCTCATAGCCCATATTGGGAGTGGTATCTACAGTTTATACCTATGGTTCAGTGGAAAAACAAATTACATAGCCAGTTGCTTGAATATTCTTCTATTAAAAGATAAGTATTATGTGTTGTGTATGAATTTTCAATGATTATATTTACTTCTTGCTATGAATTATACGATGGGTTATGCATGATTGTTGGGATCAAGTTTTGATCAGTTTTCTACAGCTAGTTACACTTTGTTTTGACAATATACTTCTCCATTTTCATTACACTATCACCCTTTGTTGGAATACTAAGAGGGGGGGGGTTTACAATTTTCTTATTTAAACAATATTTTTACTTCTTATACTTGTAATTGTATCCCATATATCATACATAAATCACATAAGCATAAATACATAATATACAGAGATTTTATGTGGAAACCCAAATGGGAGAAAACCACAAAATGTTGTTCTTTTGTATATGAAGAGTACATTTAATTTTATGTGCACCAACATAAAGGAAGCACTAACTCCCTAATTTTTCTATCAATGACTAGAAGGAGGCACCAACCCCCTTGTGAGCACCAACTCACTAATTTCTCTAGCACTAACTAGAAGGTGGCATTGACCCCATTGTGAGCACCGACACACACTTCTCGAGCACCAACCTGAAGGAGACTACAATCTCCTCTCCTTGCCCCAATCCTTCCACCCTGATATAAATCAGAGTATCAATATGCCAATTTCTGTGTCACTACCACTTTCACTATCATTGTCATCGTCACTATCGTTGTCACTGTCATTGTCACTGTCACTGTCACTGTCACTGTCACTGTCACTGTCACTGCCACAAATCAATCCTCTAAATCTGCAATAAAGCCTTAAATAAGATGCCCTTCATGTCTGCAATAAGACCCTAGAAAACATTATCCATAGACTTCATTTGTTTGCTTGTTCAACCCCTTAACATCATTATCATCTTCAAACTCTAGGTCATTCCAATAGAGGAACCCTAGATCATGTCACTAACATCACCATAATCCATGCCAATAGCATCATAATAATCTATAGCAATAACATCACCATAATATATGCCAAGATCATCACCATAATATATGCCAACATCACCATTATATATGCCAATATGATCACTATAATATATCTCAATATCACCATGATCTATTCCAAGATCATCACTATAATCTATGCCAATATCACCATGATCTATGCCAATATCATCACCAAGATTCACCAAGAGAGAAACCCTAATACATATGCAAGATCAATACCTTTGCCAAGATCACAAGATGAAGAAACAAGAGAGATATTCATGTGCAATGTCCTTTACCAAAACAAACCCTATATCATGTCATCACATAGCCCTTACAACAAGCTTTCCAATTATCAAAGAAGTTTGTGATTCTGATACCGTATGAGAAAGTTATGCAAGTTTCCATTAAGATAAAGAATTAAGAGAAAAAGACCTAAATCATCCTTCAAACTCTTCATAAGATCCTCCTCTTATACCTTCACATTTTTTCTCTTCTTGTCCTTCTAGACTTGCACATAAGAGATCATGAGCTTGTTTATTACAAATGAAATTATCTAACTTATATTTATACCTTTCAAGTCACTTTTTTTAATTCACTTTAGATTAGGTTGGCCCTAACTTATTATTAATTTTGTCTTCAACATTTTAGGTTAGGTCGGCCCTAACTTATTATTAATTTTTTCTTCCAAATTTTAGGGGCTTCTTTAAATGGATGATTGACCACTTCACGGCTTCATCAAGGGGATTTGGGGCTTCTTCACATCATCATGATTATGTGGACACATCATCATTACTTTAGGGGATTCTTTTCACTTCACATGGTCATGTGGATACATCATCATCACTTTAGGGGATTCTTTACACTTATAATCATCATGGTCTTATGGACACATCATCATTGCTTTGGGGGCATATTCAATGGCTTTAGGGGCTTTCTCCATTTGTGTACCACTCAAAGTGGGAATGTTGAGGAAGCCACATGTTATCTCATCCCATGAGGCCCATACTTAACAACTACACCATAAGCGGACCACTTTGGAGTTATATACACTTATGTCAAGGTTATTTACGGGCTTCAAGGATTCTTTAAGACACTTCAATGTGGACTTATCATTATATCTTCAGGGGATTCGTTAGGGGCTTCAAGGCTTCTTCACTTGGATTTTGACATCCGTGACAACCTGTATTTTTCTACAATACCTGTGATTTTGTAAAGATCGAGTGACTTGAGTTTTATGATTTCCCATCTATATATATATATATATATATATATATATATATATATATTATTTCCATATTTTAATGAATAATGAGATTTGAATTGTTTTTAACGAATGAAATTACCAGAACTTGTTCTTGTAACTATAGTGTGCAGTTCCAGTAGCCACCTCCATGATTAGCATATCTATGCAACTCCAGGCAAAATTTAGGCACATGGATTTTGTTGACAAATATGTCAATATGGTTTCATGTTGCTTAGATCACACCTTGGTAAAAAGTATGTAGCTCGAGCTCATGACTAAAGTTCCTAGTGAAATTTATTCCATATTTTAATAGGTGGTTTTGTGTGGTCATTTGTGAACAGATGAAGCCATATCTAAAAAATGCAAGACATGGGTTTTGTCTAGAACATGCTCAATTAGATTATACGCAAGCATATTTTCTAGGAAATGCATGGTGAAGGAAACTTGGATGGTTTTCTAAAGAGTCTTTTTTGGGATTTTTTGTAGAGGTCGTTTTCTAAAAAAACAAATTGTATTTTCTATTAGAATCGAATCGTAAAGAACAGGGGATTGATTGCGACATGTTCTCACCCTTGTGTGTATAAATATGTATTCAATTAATAGCATAGGGGAGGAGAAATAGAATCATTGTATTACTATTAAGTTGATTGGAAGTTAATGCGAATTCTAGTTGACTATCAATCTTATGAGTTGTGAGTTTTAATGGTATACTATTAGTTCACGTGGCTTGGTTCTAAGTGGAGGAAGGTCCCCCTTCATCTCAGGACCAATGCCAATAGTATTAGTATTTATTTTCTTTGTAATTATATTTAATTTGTGCGTTAGTTACGTTTAAATTCCTTGCAATTCTTTAATTTTGCAGTAGAGATAATTATGTCATTAATGTAAATTAGATTCTTACAGCTGCAATTTGTTTGAGTATTTATTATGGTGTGAATATTGATTTCTATAGGTACATGGTATTTTAAGCTATGAACTTCATTAATCCTAGGTGTGAGCAAGAATGGAGTCTTTTTATAACAGAGAACTGTCATAGTTGTGTTTCTACAAATACATGTCATAGTTCCTCGTTGATTTATGGATGGTTCATCTTAAAGCATTGGATTACAATAGTTTTTTTCTTTCAAATTTGATTGTGCTATTAGATATTTCTCATAACCATGATTTATCTATTCAATCAGTTAAGTGAATTGAAATAGAGTAACCATTAGTTATAGATCTTATGTACCGACCTGCATATCTACCATTTTCAATCACATCAATGAATGATTAAATAGTGGCAATCTAAGAGAGTTATATCCTATATGAAGTGTGATTATTTGAGCATGTGTATGGTTTAGTTTAACACCTACAGAAATTAGGAATTGAAGACTGAAGAGTGAGAGTGTTTCTTTTAGTAATCACAAAATTGATGCCCCTGGTGTCAAACAAAGAACTGTGATTGATGACCATAAAATGCTCTCGGAAACATATGTCCAATGACCAAATCAATGATGTAGGTTTTGGTATGATTTTATTTTCAATTGGTTTGAGTTTGTTTGGGTATTTAATGTTATTTTTCGATTGCATAATATGTCTTCATTTCTAGGCACAAACTCTCAATAATCAAATCAATAGACTTGGAACAAATTACCTGTCACAACTATAATCATTGATTGTGCAATAATGTTGTGCCATGTGTTTTAACAGTTACCAATTACCTTTATCTCTTATTTAAGAGTCATAGCCTCAAATTGGGTGAATTATGTGACTGCTTGAAGTTGTTTTACTTTTCATCAACACATAGATCTTATATTAGGCTCTAATCTTGCACAGATTATATTTGTATCTCACAAGCTTATGCTCTTGGATTGATATTAAAATGTAACAGGAATTAAGACAATTAATTTGACTGACATTTTTAGCATCGTTGCCAGGGAGATGCTTAATGGATTAGAGCACTCATAGTTTGTTTCTTTAAGTTTTTATTGCATATGACTTTTTTTTGTTTTTATTCGATTCATGGAAAGAGGAGATGAAACTCATGTCAAAGATAACTTGGCAATGGTAAAGTTAGTATCATGAGGGAATTTGAGTACATGATCGTTTTTTTAAGTTTGCTTTGAGTGGTGTTATTTTATTTCATTTCATTTCTTCAATAATTTCTATTTTGGGGTGTTATAAGAACCCCATGTACTAATCCATTTGTGTGCAGGATATCTAAGACCAGCAAGAAGCTAAAATTGCTCAATAATTTGATAAGTAGAGGAGGGCATTCCACCACAAGGATCTTCTCAAATCCTTGTCCGAAGATTAGAATTATAGATAAGGAAGAGTATGCACCTCATGAAGTAGTAGATGACCAAAGAATCGATGTACAAAGCCCACAAGAGGAGGACTTAGAAGTTTCTTCTAATCCTTATTAGCAAGAAGACAAGATCAATGATTCATGGACAACATCCAATGAAGAATAAACATTGGATCTAGAGATTGATGAATTATTTGCATCTTTGTCCCCGAATCCAGATACCTTATGCATTCGGGAATATGAAGATCAAATTTATGAAGAACTACATGACATGTTATCTATAGGAAATCAAGGAAAAAAATATTATATGGAAGTTTGGTTCCAATCAGTCATCGGTTTATAGCATCACTCCATGCTTCAATAATTCTTGGCACCATATTTACAAGAGAAACTAGTCTCTCATATCTCAGTATCCAATGAGGTATATTTTTCATATTTGGGTATGAGTATACTTGAGAATCTGTTACGCAAATGGCTCCATTGGAAATATTCCTACACTTGAAAAGAAACTTTCCTTTTCAAGTATAGTAGGATGGTGTAGAGGAATGAAGAAATAAATAAAATAGTAAAGATAAAAATAAGTCCAGTTGTGAAAACCAGTTTATCAGCACAACTGGACACGAGTTTTGCTTGAAAACCAAGTTACTGGCAAGCAAAACTCACAAATAAATTTTTGTGTGTGGTTCAATATTTTACTATTGTTATTCAAATCATTTTCATTCTATGCTTGTACTGGATAATGTGGGATTCCTTAAGGCCTTCCTTCCAGTAGGTCTTGTCCCATCGACTTCAACACTCTATCTAGGATCAATATCAAGAGATATTTAAAATGCCTTGGAACTTGTATGCCTCAATGATAGCTTTCTTCATTAATAGCAGTGGGGATGCATTAATTCCTCCTGACTATCAGATCCTGCAGGTTACTCGAATCCAACTCATTCATCCATGCGTGACAGGATGCATTAAGATACCTTAATGCTCATTGACATCAATGGTGAGTGGTCTTGCATTGGTTAATGACATACATTAATGGTGGGTAATCCAATGATTTCTTCCCATGCTCGACTTCAATACATTCATTCCCATGGAAAGAATTGTACCATGGTTCGGGAATGCTTGAAGACTATGTGGGGTACTAAACAGTAGTTGCAGCCTTTGATTTTCGCAAATAAAATTATATCACTAATGTTTCTTGGCAAACTATTCAATCTAATTCCTTGTTAAAATGCTTGAGATGATATTCTTTGTCACATATTCCCTATTTCACTTGCATAAGGACATGTAAAATATTTGGTGTGGGGGATTTCATTTACGTCTTAGATTTCCCACAATGGAGAAATCCTTCACTTAGCAATTTCTTCATTCTTCCAGCAGGGGTACAACAACAAAATTCAAGGAGTACAACACCATTCAACATAATCAACATGCAAGCCTGCAAAATTTATGATTAGCATTATGAATAAGTGCAAAAGGTGTTGTAATTTTAATATGAAAAGATCAACAACATCTTTAGTATTCAAAATATTAGTACCATCATGTTAGATTCAACACACACCTCCAACATTACATCAAAAAAATGGCCAAGATGGATCAAAGGTAAAGCAAAAGGATTCCAAGTTACAAGATATATGTTCCCATAGCATATATATGTTCCTGTGGAAGACTCTTATAGCTTCATGTAGCACTTCATTTTTTTAGCAGAGTCATCTCCTTTTAGTTTCAAGAAGTCAGCATTACATATCATCCCAGTGCATTTGTTTCCTTCATGTAGTCCAATATTTCATGAAGTTTCAGCAGTACATCTAGTTCTAAATCTTGTACCAAGTACCAAGAACAAGAATAGGTTTTCAGAATTTCTAGCATAAAGAGAATTCCAACATTCTAACATTAAATATTGTGTCTTACACTATAAGAATGGTTCAATAGCAAATTCAACATTCATGGTTCTCATCAGTCCTAAGGTTGCGGATATTTCAGCCGTCTAGATTCGTCATTTTCAGCAATACAAGTTTGTATGTTCTAAGATTCAGCACCCATAGTCAAACTATAACATGGATCCTTCTCAACAAATTTTGTAGCAAATAAAATTCTTCCAAAGCAACATAGCAACAAACTTCCAAGAATCCTCTATCATACCAAGTTCCACATGTATTTGTGTGCATTACATCATATCAGCCTTTCTAGAGACCCAACATGTACATTTCCAGCAGTATATTTTTAAGATCCACCTGGCATATCAAATCCAATATCAATCACCCTTTGTTTCCACACATCAAACTTCAAGAAAAAATTAGGTTCAAGGTAAAAAAAAAGGTAATTGAGGTAAAAATAAATTTTGTAATATGTTTGTTCATTTAAATGGGAATTTTTATTAAGGCAAATTTTATAAAACTCTTGTACATTTCCCATTATTTGACCTTGACCATTACTTCATGACCAATAAAACAATTTCCATTTTCCATATCACGTGTCATAAGTCCCACGGCCTTTTCATATGTCCAAGACATTGCATGAATTGACCTATCACCTCCTTATAATAATCATTAATTTCTTCCACCTATCTTCCCATTGGCAAAGTACACTTCTGAGAAACGTGGTCTTGCTTAGATCCTTCTACACCATGAGAAATCAAAGATGGAGCCAATCCTCTCAAGGGCTTCATGAGGCGGGACATGTTTCTCCAAGTGCTTCATTACAATTCCCTCAAGCTACACTATAATTTAGGTGTCAATATGTTTGTACCAATTATACTATACATTGATGACCAAACCCTTGAATGACTCAACATTGATGAAAAACTAGTTGTAGCTCTCAAAAAAAAGGAAATTTACAAGTAGGAGAAGATTGCAAGAACATGGGGGATAGTTGATAAAAGATGTCTCAAACTACAAATCAAAGGTTACAAATCCATCCTAAAATATAACAGAATGAAATGCGGCCTTTTATAGCCTCTAGTTTTAGCTTAGACATCCTCCTTAATGCACCAAAGCATGAATTAACTCAAGTTTTGCATCCATCTTGTCATCTTTTGAAACAATTTTTGAAATCATATCTTAATTACATGAGGACATGCAATAGCTTAGGTGTGAGGGAAATATTGGGCTCGATTTTTGATCGGTTTTCTACTGTCATTTACCTTATCATTGTTTTTTCTACATTACCTATGATTTTTTAAAGATATATATATATATATATATATATTATTTCCTTATTTTTGTTGGCACGGGATAGATCCGCAAGGGTGCGGAAGCCGACAGGCACAAAAGCCAAATCCTGCAAAAGAAGGAACTACCGTGAAGTCTAAGGAAGCGCAAGAATAATTTAGAATATTTAATTGCCGAGTCGGCCAACATGGGCCATTTTGTAATAAGATAGAAGCATACAAATAGAAGTAGATTGTAAGCCTAAGGGCATCGGAAGTTAAGAGATTAATGTGATATTTTGGATTATGTTGGCGATTCCCTGCGAGGTTTGTTCCGCATATGTTAATGAATGAAGATGATCATATATAAATTCTGTTGTTATGTGATGATGGGTTATTTAAATGCTTTCTGTTGATATGTGTTTGTTAATATGCTATTGAATATGCTTTGAGATAAATGTGCGAATGTTTGGTTAAATAGGCTGTCGTAAATATTGCAATATCTGGTTAATGAGCACATATCCTCTTCGCAACTGCGGAAGCTTGGTTCTTGCAGCACCCTTATCTTCCTCGAGTGAGACCTCACCTACTTCACAGGTGTTGCTGGGAAGGTTAACTCATTTCCAGTATGATGAATAAAGGGTTGTTGGTGTTGTTGATGACAGAGTGAACCCTTGTCGAAAGACCCTGTGTCAACAAATGGTTCCGTTGCTGGGACCCTGAGAAGAAAAAAGAGGATATGATGTGGCATCCGACGAAGTCAGAGATCCAAGAGTGGTTCAGTGAGAAAGAAGAAGAGTTTGCAAAAGAAGAAAGGAGGAACGCGGTAGAGACAGTGGAAAGTTGGTTACAAAATCACATATCCTCAGACATCCACGAGATATTCTTCGTTGAATTTCCAATAATACTACAAGAGTGGCTCGCACAATTGACATTCAGAGTACATACCAACCAGAGCATCGGATCAGATCAATGGACTCCAGAACTAATTCGACAGCTGAAGCAAGTCAACAATACAGTATCAAGGGCTGTTGATTTTTGGATCGATAGTATCCTAGAGGGGTACATCACTAAGTTTGTGGTAGATACTAACAGTTCTTACAGCGACACAGAGAGACGATTTTTCAGTGGACCAAGGGGTAGGTTCGTCCTGTCCCTGAACCTGTGGATTAAGATGTTGGTGTGCGAAAAGGGAATGATGAAAATGACCTTCGATGAGTAGATAGATCAGTGTGCAGGGGTTGTAGGTATCCCATAGTTACGGGTCTGCTAGGAAAGATGCAAGGTAGATGGACATGAGTGACAACGAATATCTAAGGGAAGTTGAGGAATACTGTGGAACCTTGAGAAGTGGAATGATATTCCAGCGTTTTGATAAGAGGAGGAGGACTGAGGAAGAGTCCCTTGAGAGGACCAGAATGGAATACTACGCAATAGGGCCATAGAGGACAGAGCTCCCTTATTACGAGGAGGAAGGCGGTGATCAGGCTACCCCAAAAGAAGGGTGGATCATAAGCTACCACATACCTTCGACCCCGCACGCCACCTATCAATTTAAAGGAAACAACACAAGTAATTCGCAGATCTGCCCCATGTGTAGTGGGAAAAGTAGTGCATTAGTAAGTAACAACAATAGGAACACTGCGATGGCGGACGATACGAAGATGTCGAGTTTCGTAGGAAGTGGGACTGAGGATCCTGAACAGTTTTGGTTTTTATGCGAAGCAGTATGGACTGTGAAGCAGGTCCAAAATGAAGATATTAAAAAGGGGTAGTTGGCAACGACCTTTTGGGGACGTGCGCTGGAATGGTTCATAAAATATACTAAGGCTCCAGGGAAAATGCTGGCAGAAATCAAAGCAGCAATGATTCAGGAATTTAGAAAACCCAAGTCGAAAGCACAGTACATTACTGAGCTCAAAGAGATTAGGAAATACCCGAATGAACCAGTATGGGAGTTTGATCAAAGATACAAGACACCGATAGCGAAAGTCAATTTTCCAATAAACGACCTACAACATAAAGAGTGGTTTATCGTCAGGATGGTACCACATATTAGAGGACCACTGATGCAGCAGAAGGTTGCGGACCAATATGAAGCATTAGAAATCGCGATGACACTAGAGGCTTCGTCGATTGGAGAGACTGGGGTTAGAATGTATAAGATTCAAGCACAGTTGGCTACGTTGACTCTCCAATTGGAGGACATGAAGCAAGGGAAAAATAATCGCAAAGATGTATGGTGCACCAGATGCAGAACGGAATGCCATCAAAAGGATAACTGTTTAGTATTTCAGCAGTATTTGAATTCAGGGGCGCCGAATCCCCTTCGCCAGGAAGGTCTACCATGGTGTCCCATTTTCTAGGCTAGGGGGAATCGACCAGAGGACTGCATATACTTACAGAAGATGGTGTCAAAACTGGCGAATCTGTATTGCAAATCCTGTCGATCAGTGGGGCATGACGAAAAAGATTGCAGAGCACACAATTTGTTGCAAGAACAAAACATGGACGCATACTTGGTAAAAGGAGAAGAGCAACAAATGGGACTGCAGCAGCCGCAGTATGCCCAGCACCAACCGTAGTTTATGGAGACGCCGCAATTCAACCAGGTACAGTATGGGAAACTACAGTATGGCGCACTGCAGTATCCACAACCACAATACCAGCAGCCGTTGTATCAACAATACCCACAACCACAATATCAACAGCCACAGTACTAGCAGGCGCAGTACGGACCGCCCCGCGAAGGATTTGGTGGAGGATTTCAGGGAGGATGTGGTGGTGGAACTGGAATGGGAGGGGCCGCTAGATGGGGCCAAGGACCTCCTACATTTTATAATTGTCGGCAACAAAGACATTTCACAAGGGATTGCCCCAATCCAGCTCCGCAATGCACGTACTGCAATGGAGTGGACCATAGCATCGAATATTTCCCAAAGCTCATCACCAGATGGCAAACAAAGAACCCACCACCTCCACCTAACCAAAACCAGAATCACAACTAGAACCAACCGGCAGTACAGAAGATATCGACGAAAGCTAGAAAGCAATCTGCAGCAGTGGGAATAGTGACACAAGGAAAAGCGACAACAGGAGCTAACCGGCCGCACCATACCGTTCGACCAGTGAAACATGTCACCTTTGATGCGGAGGCCGCAAACCATGTCTTCTCAAAGGTACGACAAGGAATGTTGGGGCGGCAGAGGAACACACCTCCTCAAGTGGAGATTTACGATATGCCACCAACGTTCGATCGAACGAAATCGCAGTGGAAGGCCACTGTCGTAAGAGAATTCATCAGGATTTGTTTAGAATTAGCGAGAGATGAGGAGGCATTGGAGGATATATCCAGGCTATTGAGTCGACAGGAGGGTGTATGTCAGGAACCCAGGGTTAATCGCATACAGAAGAAAAGGAAGACAGGTAGAGAAATGAGGATGTCGGCACAAATCAGAGCGTTCGATGTCGACTCCATCATTTTGGATTTAGGGTCAGATGTGAACATTCTGACAAAACAAACATGGGAAACAATGGGGAAACCACAAATGAATTGGTCACCAGTACAGCTGCGATTGGAAAACCAAAGCAAGGTCACCCCTCTTGGCTGAGTGTGTCAACTTCCCGTCGAAATCGAAGGACGTCGAACATATGTCGATTTCGATGTTATAGAAATAGTAGATAACACATGTATGTATCCAGCACTATTGGGAATCAACTGGGCAATGGAAAATCATACAATCATCAATTTCAAGAAGCGGATCATGTCATTTGAAGATCGGTAAATAAGGGTTGTCGCACCATTAGACCCTACGGAAGGACAACGATACGTAGAGCCCACCAAAGACGAAGATAGGGAAGGATGGGATAACCTATATAATATTTATAAATATTACATCAATCCAACTGATGGAGGGGAGTTGGAGTGGCGCATCTCTAGCTCAGCATATTCGGACTCAGACGAGGCACTGGAAAACTGCAAACCGACTTCACGAAGTATCATTTCGCAGATGTGCAAGGATTACACAGTCCGTGCGTTGGGTGGATACTGAGGAAAGCGCACTACCAACATACGAGGGGTTACCAAATTTGAGCACCTTCTTAACAGAATTCGAAGGAAGGGTGGTGGAACCAAAAAGACTCTTGGCCTTGGAGGAAGCCTTGAAGGCTACTCCTGTGCGCTGGTGGGCAGCGCATAAATCCAAGATATCAAATTGGCCACTATGTCGATGCCTCCTGCAGGTACGGTTTGACGACACTGCAGCATGGAATGGAAAAAGATACGATGGCTAGGGTAACCTAGATGAACATGTGAAGGCTTGTCAGCACCAATGGGCAGTGCGACCGGAACAGGAGTGGGTGCATGCCTTCGTGCATACGCTGGATGAAGTACCGCGGAGTTGGTATGTCGAGATGGAGCTGCGACTTGGTACACTTTAATGGGATCAGTTAACAATTGGCTTTAGCCAAACATTCTCCTTCTCAGATAAGAATCCCTTCATCCATAATGCACTTCAAATAAGTAAGAAGAAGATTTTTGAGGCAGAACCGACAGCGCAACTATCAGAACTCCGTTGGACCATGACACCCAAAATAAGGAGAAACTGCTACAACATCGTAGGAAAACCGAATGATAACAACGATGGGAAGGCACCTAAGCTACCCATCAACCAGTACAATCAACCACTAAAGATGATGAAGGTAACCATTGAATCGACGGAAAACCTAAATATCGTGAATGTTGAAAAGCATTGGGACGAATCAATTATTATGACAATAGTAGACCTTTGGCATGAATTTCAGGACTTATTTCCGACAAGATCCTTAAAAAGACAAGACATTCACACCTCGGAGGATGAGTTCGAAATAGATGAATATGCGATTTGCGACCACAACGGCATCCTCCAGCGCGAAGACCAAGCCCTGCGATACAGTGTCAATAGTATGGCACCACCTATTACTGCAGTGTTAAAAAGAGAGAGAGAGAGAGAGAGAGAGAGAGAGAGAGAGAGAGAGAGAGATGCAGGAATTGAACAACGCGAAGACATGAAGGCCAGTTAGACTCTGACCAGGATAAGTGGAAAGAGAGGGGGCGGTCAGTCAGATCACATGTCGCCACTACGTGTGGAGGTCCACTCTGCACGTTCGACTCCACACCTAAGCATGCGATCACAGATAAGCATCACCAGAAGACAGCGGAGGCAATAATGATCGAATCGTATCTAAGCATGCGACCGCAGCCGACGATAAAGGGAAAAGATGATTGAACCACAAGAGGAGGGTCGGGATTGTATGAATGATGATGGTAACCGACCCCACAGACATGAAGCACAAGCATAAATACCGATGGAGGAGGCCGCTAGAACAGCAAGGTATCAATGAATAGGGAGAGAACACTCAGGAAACTGCATGCTACAAGTTGATCAGACAGTTAGTTGAGTAAGGAGTTCCAAGGAGGTTGTGGAAATGGTTCATTTCATTTTGCATGGTAGCACACCAAGTGCGCTGAGAGCTAGAACAACGAGCGTCCATACACAACCAGCGAGGGAAGCAGCGCAGAGACTCTAGGAAAACACCGTTGAGGTATCATCCAAGATGTCTAAGTACTGTTGATGTTTATGTAACTTCGGAATGTATTTCATATATGTATATTGTACTCCTATAGAGATGGTATTATTCCTCTATACATAATTGTTTGTATTCCTATAGAGATGTTATTATTCCTCTATACGGAAGTGTCGTCATTTATATTGTAAGTCTCGTAACTTATACTTGATGGGTTATTAGACCACCTTGTTGGGGTCGGCCCTGTATAAGTCATGTGGGTCAAAGGGTTATTAGACCACCCTATTGGGGGTCGGCCATGTCGGTCAAAGGGTTATTAGACCACCCTATTGGGTGTTGGCCCAATCAGCATTGTGTTATGTGGTTAAGTTAAGGCCAACCTAGTAAAGGTTATTAGGCAAGTCAAGTCAACTATAAATAGAGTGCGGGAAGCACTCTATTTCATCATTCTATTCTCTCACACACTCTTTGGAGAGTGGCGCACTTGTGGAGGAGGAGAAGGTGCTACTAGGAGATGTCTATATCTTATGTTTGGGTTGTATCATTTCTCTATCTATCTCTGAGGAAGTTATTGGGGTTTTTTCACCTTTATGGTTTTCCCCAAGTAAACTCTGTGTCTCTTGTGTGCTTGCATTATTGTGTCCATGATTGATATGATGTAGATATGATGTACATGTTATTCTCTCAATTAAGATCCTAGATCAGACTGAAGTAAGTTCTAAAAAACTAACATGGTTTTAGAGCTAGCCTTAAAGAAGGCATGGTATGGCAAGTATGACACTTGTTGCACTTGCGATGCAAGGGCTTGATATAGCAAAAAACCAGTCATCGTAGCACTTTCGCTATAAATCTATTTTCACGAAGTTTTAGGATTTGAAACTTTTACATGTTGAATATCAGATCCCCATGTACCTTGTGTCCAAAGGACAACTTCTAATTCATTTTACTTTTTGTTTTATGATCTGTACAATCTAGGGTTTCAGCCTCTTCCAGATCTGTGTCATAAACAGGTGACCTAGGAAAAAAGGTCATAACTTGGGCTAGGAAGCTCCAAATGAAATTTCGTAAAACTTTACACGTATTGCATGCACTTTACTTTCTTAGGTAACATTTCAAAGGTCGAAACTGAACGAGTGACACGTGGCATGTCGTACAAGTTCGTTCTCTTGTTTTATCCCATAAACAGTTCACGTTGCGACACTTGGCATCACTCTCTCTCGGAGAATCCAATTGAGGTCAGACCTGTGGGGTTGGAAATATGATAGGTCAGGATACCATAGGTAGAAGTTTCAGACCATGGGGATCATAAAGTTCGGAGTTACACCAGAAACAATCAGGTGCATATTTCTGTCAAAACAGAATTATTTTTTAGCACCTTCATTCATGGCTTCTGGAATTTAGGGTTTCAGAGAAAGTTGGAATTTTTGTAATCAGAGACAATGGCTAGATGCTACTCATCCAAATCGAAATTTAGAGACCAATATCATAGTTTTTGGTTGGGAAGAAGGCCGGGCTTGATCAAACCCCAGTTCGGGACTTTGATCGGAAAAATGGAAAATTAGGGCTTCTGCAAACGTTGGAATTTTCGAAATCTGTGACCACGGCTAGAAGCTCCTCATAAAAATAGAATCTTAGAGTTTTGAATCAAACTTGTTGGTTGGGTGAAGCTCTAGGAAACTCAAACCCTAATTCAGTCTCCTCTCCAGTGAATCTGGAAAACTAAAAGGCAATTTTGAGGGGTGAAACTTTGCAGTTTTCAAATTCTGAGTATACCAGCTTGACCAGCTCAGAAAGGCGCATCTTTCTATCTTTTCAGAAGTTTGAAATTCAAATTTTGTATTATGCATATTAGAATAATTGCATTAATGAACAATATACTACTAATATGCATGTGATGGGTAAGTGGCCTATGGCACTGTACAACATTCCATTGCTACTTATCTAGAATGAAACCTCTTTGCTGACATGTTGGGAGTAGTGCAAACTCTTAACAATGTTCTAGTAGAGATTGGAAGGCATCTAGAAAGTTATAGGATATGGATGAATTTTGTATTGAAGCATTGGCTAAGATAATTGCATGATTGTATGACATATTTCTTCAGATGTAAGAATGTGTTCTGAAAACTATGAGATGTTGCTAATCATGCAATTTAACTTGTTTTGTAGGAAAGATCGTATACCATCACCTACAAAAGAAGGACTACAACATTTGTTCAGCAACAAAGTTATCTATTGAAGATATTGAAGTTCCCAGCATCCGGGATGAAGTAATGAAAGAATGCCATGATCAGTCGATCATGAAGAATGATGTTTGGGATGTAGTCCCAAGACCTGAAGGGAAGTCTGCTGTGACTTCCAAATGGATCTATAAGATCAAGCATGCTGCAGATGGTAGCATGGAGAAATACAAAATGAGTTTTGTAGTTCGTGGCTTCTCCCAGAAAAAGGGATTGAGTATGAAGAGACTTCTACACCTATAGCCAGGCACATTTCCATCAGATCAGTACTTGCTCTGGCTGTAGTGATGAAATGGAAGATACACCAGATGGATGTCAAGACAGCTTTCTTGAATGGTGTAGTCGAAGAAGAAGTGTATGTGGAACAGCCACTCGGGTTTGAGACACATGACCGAGAGTCACATGTGTGCAAACTGAAGAAATACCTATATGGTTTGAAACAGGCAGCCAGGACCTAGTATGGCAGGATAGATGGATTTCTATCCAGTTTGGGATTTACCAAGAGTAAAGTGGATTCCAATCTTTACTACAAGGTTTAGGAAGTCAATCCAGTGATACTACTTTTGTATGTGGATGACCGTTTTGTTACAGGTGAAGATAGATTGATTGCCGACACGCAGTGGAATCTTGCTGCCAAGTTTGAGATGAAGAACTTGTGGATGATGCACTACTTTCTAGGCATGGAGGTGTGGCAGAGTGAAGATGGAATCTTCCTTGGACAAGGAAATTTTGTAGTAGAGATCCTGAAGAGGTTCGAGATGATGGACTACAAGGAGATGGACACACCTATGGCATCAAACCTGAAGCTTCTGTGTGATGCTTCATTTGATCCGGTTGATGTCTATGCGTATCGTCAGCTGATTGGGTCCTTGATGTACCTGATGAACACGAGACCAGATATTTGCTTTGCGGTGAACACATTGAGCCAGTTCCTGACGGATCCTAGAGGTGTTCACCTAGTTGCTGTAAAGCATATTTTGAGGTACCTGAAGGGTACAGTTGATTATGGGCTCAAGTATGATGCGAATCAAAATTTTAACCTGCACGGTTTGGTTGATTCAGATTAGGCAGGCAGTGCTGCAAATAGGAAGAGCACTTATAGGTGTTGCTTCAGTATAGGATCAGGTCTGATCTCTTGGTTTAGCAGGAAGCAGTCCTACGTAGCACTGAGTACAGTCGAATCAGAGTATGTTGCAGCTTGTTCGGCTAGTTGTGAGGCAGTATGGATTAGGAAGCTACTGTCTGAGTTATTTGATCTCCCGCTGGAGGCTACTGGTATCTTTTGTGACAACCAGAGTTGTGTGAAGCTGTCTGAGAACCCAGTGTTCCACGATAGGTTGAAACACATTGAGATCAAATATCACTATATCATGGATATGGTGCAGAGAGGAGCAGTGAAGCTCCTGTATGTTGCGACGGATGAGCAGATTGCAGATGTATTTACGAAACCACTAGCCAGAGTGAAGTTCGAGTACTTCAGTGAGAGGCTTGGTGTTCTTCAAATTGACGACACTTCGAGGAAGAAGTGATGGAGACATTTGCTGAAGCCATTCCAAGCATGTTGGAAGGAGGATCCTTCACATGGCTGTGGATGTAACTGCTAGATGATGAGCATCAGGACGATGCTCCAGTTACTGCTCTTTATATGTATGTATGCATCATGTTGGATGTTGGATATGATCAGTTGGATCATTTATGTATGTATGCATCATGTTGGATGCTGGATATGATTAGTTGGATCATTTATGTATGTATGCATCATGTTGGATGTTAGATATGATCAGTTGGATCATGTGTATGTATTTGTATATGTATCAGGTGGATACATTGTATGATCAGGTAGATCATGTATGTTGATATGTATCAGGTATGATCAAGTGGATCATGTATTTGTATATGTATCAGGTGCATACATAGTATGATCAGGTAGATCATGTATGATGATATGTATCAGGAAGATACTGTGTATGCATCAGGTGGATGCATTGTATGATCAGGATGATCATGGATGATGAGCTTCAGGATGTTTCTCCAGATGACATGCGTCAGGACGATGCAGTGATGATTATCAGGATGATCATGTGTACATCAGGATGATGTATGGTGAGTATCAGGTTGATACTCTGTGGCTGTGGATAGGTTGTGCAGATAAGCATATAATAGCGCCCTGGGAGGTTTGCATATTCTCTTGCTAGGTTTTTTCGTTTGCATATAATAGCTCCCTGGGAGATCTGACAAATGCTCTTTCGAGGTTTTTCTTTGGGAGGACATATAATAGCGCCCTAGGAGGTTTACAGATTCTCTTGCTAGGTTTTTTCGCTGGCATATAATAGCTCCCTGGGAGATCTGGAAAACGCTCTTTCGAGGTTTTGTCCTATGGCATGTAAGTAGACCTGGGAGATCTGGACAGGATGAAAAAGGCCTCAGATGCTCTTTCGAGGCATTGCCATGACCACATGTAAGAAGTCCTGGATATCTGGACAGGATGAAAAAGGCCTCAGATTCTCTTTCGAGGCATTGCCATGACCACATGTAAGAAGTCCTGGATATCTGGACAGGATGAAAAA
This sequence comes from Larix kaempferi, assembly GCA_027924585.1. Taxonomy (NCBI): domain Eukaryota; kingdom Viridiplantae; phylum Streptophyta; class Pinopsida; order Pinales; family Pinaceae; genus Larix; species Larix kaempferi. The sequence continues at coordinate 1,185,782 of BSBM01001378.1, read as the reverse complement.
GGCCTCAAATGCTCTTTCGAGGCATTGCCATGACCACATGTAAGAAGTCCTGGATATCTGGACAGGATGAAAAAGGCCTTAGATTCTCTTTAGGGTTCTTACTTGACAAGACACTCTTTTAAGGTTTTGTGGTGGGGGTCACATGTAATACGTCCTGGAGATCTGGACAGGATGAAAAAGGCCTCAGATGATCTTTAGGGTTTTTGCTAGTCAAGAGACTCTTTTAAGGTTTTGTGACAGTCACATGTAATGTGCTCCTGGGAGATCCAACAGGTAGAGCTGTGTGCTCGTAACAGCCTGGGATGTTGCAGCCAAGTTTTGTGATGCACATAATAAGTCTTGAGGATTCCATAGTTTGGCCAGTGATGATGAAGACCTACAGATGGTGGGCCTACATCCAGTATGAAAAAGGATTGGCTCTGTAGAACTTCCTATGACGAGTAGATTCAGAGATTGATTGAGATAGCAACAACAGTGACGATGACGATGATTCAAGGATGATGATTCGCTGATGATTTTCCAGAGAAAAGGACTTGTGCTAGCAAATCTGTGTCGAGAAATACCTTCCTAGTTAAGAGGGAGTGTTGATGTATATGTAACTTTGGAATGTATTTCATATATGTATATTGTACTCCTATAGAGATGGTATTATTCCTCTATACGGACGTGTTTGTATTCCTATAGAGATGTTATTATTCCTCTATACAAAAGTGTGGTCATTTATATTGTAAGTGTCATAACTTATACTTGATGGGTTATTAGACCACCTTGTTGGAGTCGGCCCTATATAAGTCATGTGGGTCAAAGGGTTATTAGACCACCCTATTGGGGATTGGCCATGTGGGTCAATGGGTTATTAGACCACCCTATTGGGTATCGGCCCAGTCAGCATTGTGTTATGTGGTTAAGTTGAGCCCGACCTAGTAAAGGTTATTAGGAAAGTCAAGTCAACTATAAATAGAGTGCAGGAGGCACTCTATTTCATCATTCTATTCTCTCACACACTCTTTGGAGAGTGGCGCACTTGTGGAGGAGGAGAAGCTACTGCTAGGAGATGTCTATCTCTTATGCTTGGGTTGTATCATTGCTCTATCTATCTCTGAGGAAGTTATTGGGGTTTTTTCACCTTTATGGTTTTCCCCAAGTAAACTCTGTGTCTCTTATGTGCTTGCATTATTGTGTCCATGATTGATATGCTGTAGATATGTTGTACATGTTGTTCTCTCAGTTAAGATCCTAGATCAGATTGAAGTAAATTCTGAAAAACTAACAAGTACGTGGCGGAAGTGCGAAGTTTCGTGGTCTCAAGGACCACCAGATGTGAAAATCCTCACAGCAGATCTAAGAGATGATGTATCTCACAAGAGAATAATTATGATTAAGCAAGAAAATAGAAGAAGAGTGATACATGCAGTATAATGAGCAACAGAATAATATGGTACAGTAGAACTCAGATAGAAGCAATAATACTTCGGTCATACTATGTTATTAATCACAAATGGACATATAAATAATACAATGCATGAGGAATTCGAATGCCTAAGGTGGCAATTCGAATTAGCCTTCATGGAGTGATCAAAGGATCACTGGAGTGTCATCGGAGCACAACTAGGTGTCCTCATGATCATCGGAGCGCAACTGGAAGTCTTCATCATCATCAGTGGAGTCATCAATGCTCAAGTAACTGTCAACCATCAGTCAAACTAACTCTGGTAGGTGTAACTCAGTGTAACTAAGTGTAACTGAGTGTAACTCAATGTAACTAAGTGTAACTGAATGTAACTGAGTGTAACTGAGTGTAACTCAATGTAACTGAGTGTAACTGACTGTAACTGACTGTAACTGAATGTAACTGAGTGTAACTGAGTGTAACTCAATGTAACTGAGTGTAACTGAACTGGTAGGTGAAGAAGGGCGATTTGCTCCCTAAAATCAAGGAAGAAGGGCGCACTAAGCAACTGGAGGGCTAAAACTGAATAGTGAGAAGCTCCTGGGGGATGGCTAACTGAGGGCTAGGTGCTGGACTGATGACTGGGATGCATGCAAAATGCATGCAAACCCTAGAATGCATGCAAACCCTAAAAGGTGCATGCATGACTGAAAATGTAAAAGATCAAAATACTGGTGGGACTAGGATGGAGTATAGGAATATCCTAACACCCCCCCTTAATCCATCCTGGGCCCTGGTAACTAAGACCAAAGGTCACCCAATACAATGAATAATAACAATCAATAAACCAAGGAAGTGGGAAAATTTCATGGGAAACATACCCCCTCCTCAAAAAATAGACTGTAAGGCACACATAAAAAAAAATGCTCCAAACTCAAGCATGTGTGATGCTTGGTCATATGTCTGGAGGTATCTTCTTCTTGGGAAGAAGTGGATCATGCTCAAAAAGCATGTGCTTGTACTTGCTCTTCAAATCGAATGTGATGAGAACAAATCCAACAGTATAATAATGATCCTTGAATCTGTGATTCGAATCAGCTGAGGTAGGATCAAATCTGTGAAAGTGCATATAGTCTTTTGTCTTCTCCTTCGAACCACCATGGGTGAGATTATGCCAAAAATAACTATTACATGTTTGCTTGAAATCAAAATCAGATTTAAGACTTTCAAAACAGTTTCTTGAGATCTCCTTTGAACCAGCAAGGGTGAGATCAAAACTATCATATGATGCATGAGAAATTATCTCAAGCGGGTGGCAATGGCCATATTCTTCAATAACCTTCTGAAAGCATGTGCTAATGATCATATTGTAGTAAATAAGAGATGTTTGCTGAAGAGGAGCGAATGCATTACCTCCAATAGCTGATGTTACCTCCGAAATAATCATGTGATCATGATGCAAACCAACAAACTCTGGTGCAAGAGAGGATTTAGGACCTTCTGCAATATCTAGAGTGTGAGCTGGCACAGAAAGAGAAGAAGGTTTGAGCATGAGCGGAGAATCTGCAAGTTCTTTGTCAACAACTTCAATATGAGATGATACTGGTTCATGATCTAAGAGATCATCAAGGGGAGCGAATGCAACATGATCTGAGAGACCATCAGGAGGAGCGAATGCATCATGATCTGAGAGACCATCAAGTGGAGCGAATGCATCAACTTGCTTGCTTTTGAAGGGATTTGGACCAAAACCATCATTCTTTTTGCCGAATCTTTCATCCAGATGAGCCCATAACTCTTTTGGAGTTTCAATTTCAAAGATGGTCGGGTACAATATGTAATCAGTCATAGTAAGCTTCATTCTTCCAATGTGCATGTCACCTTTATTCAACCATTTAATCTTCTTTGTAGAGGATTCGAACTCTCTTTCAAAATAGCAATCAAAGAGATCATGGCTCTTTAAATATGCTATTATTTTTGGTTTCCATTCATCATAGTTGAATAGAGAAAGAGGAGTGATTTCTTCTAATTCAGGATACATTGAAGATGTAGAAGACCTGCAAAAACAATATAGAATAACTGCAACTGCTACTGCTGCAAAAATGCAGATTCTGCTGCAACTGCTGAACTCGAAATCTTGGTAATAACCTGCAAAAAACTCTCAAGAATGGAGATAAACAATACTCTCAACATGCTCTGATACCATGTGAAAATCCTCACAGCAGATCTAAGAGATGATGTATCTCACAAGAGAATAATTATGATTAAGCAAGAAAATAGAAGAAGAGTGATACATGCAGTATAATGAGCAACAGAATAATATGGTACAGTAGAACTCAGATAGAAGCAATAATACTTCGGTCATACTATGTTATTAATCACAAATGGACATATAAATAATACAATGCATGAGGAATTCGAATGCCTAAGGTGGCAATTCGAATTAGCCTTCATGGAGTGATCAAAGGATCACTGGAGTGTCATCGGAGCACAACTAGGTGTCCTCATGATCATCGGAGCGCAACTGGAAGTCTTCATCATCATCAGTGGAGTCATCAATGCTCAAGTAACTGTCAACCATCAGTCAAACTAACTCTGGTAGGTGTAACTCAGTGTAACTAAGTGTAACTGAGTGTAACTCAATGTAACTAAGTGTAACTGAATGTAACTGAATGTGACTGAGTGTAACTGAGTGTAACTCAATGTAACTGAGTGTAACTGAGTGTAACTGAATGTAACTGAGTGTAACTGAGTGTAACTCAATGTAACTGAGTGTAACTGAACTGGTAGGTGAAGAAGGGCGAGTTGCTCCCTAAAATCAAGGAAGAAGGGCGCACTAAGCAACTGGAGGGATAAAACTGAATAGTGAGAAGCTCCTGGGGGCTGGCTAACTGAGGGCTAGGTGCTGGACTGATGACTGGGATGCATGCAAAATGCATGCAAACCCTAGAATGCATGCAAACCCTAAAAGGTGCATGCATGACTGAAAATGTAAAAGATCAAAATACTGGTGGGACTAGGATGGAGTATAGGAATATCCTAACACCAGAATGCCAGGAGTAGAGGCTCCACAGCCTTGGTAGAAGGCTTCCCAGGGTGCGAAACAAATGTGCCGGAGCAGTCGGCTTGTATCCCACCTTAGTGATGTTAGAACAGTAATCCATACTTAGTACCATAGTCCATAACCATAAAAACCTGTTCTTAACATTTTCACATGTTAGACAGTCAATTAATGCAAAGATTAAGCTCACATTGTGTGTAAAATTATCTCCTTTTTCAAGTTTTTTCACTGGTTTTGCAAATTAATTCGATTTTGTGAGGTTCTCCATAGCTCCTAGATCTTCTGTGATCAAAATACTCACAAGTGACGTAGATGAAATTTTCCGCAATCAGAACCAAGCACCAGGAAAGGCGGTAGCGGCCGAAGAGGTAGATGATGAAGGTTCCAAGGGACTGGCATAGGAGTGCAAGAAGTACACGACAGGGAACCAGTGTCCGACGGATGGAGAGAGGAAAAACACAACAGCGAGTTCCAGACAGCAAGAACAATTTCAGAGACCGGGCAAATCCAAGGAGGGCACAAAACAGTAGAGTCTAGATGAGGTGGCTCGGGACGAGCCACAAGTTTTTGTTGGGGGCCTATTAGCACAGGATAGATCCGCAGGGGTGCGGAAGCCGACAGGCACGAAACCCAAATCCTGCGAAAGAAGGAACTACCGCGAAGTCTAAGGAAGCGTGAGAATAGTTTAGAATATTTATTTGAAGAGTCGGCCAACATGGGCCATTTTGTAATAAGATAGAAGCATACAAATAGAAGTAGATTGTAAGCCTAAGGGCATCGGAAGTTAAGAGATTAATGTGATCTTTTGGATTATGTTGACGATTCCCTGTGAGGTTTGTTTCGCAGATGTTAATGAATGAAGATGTTCGGTTATAAATTATGTTTTTATGCGATGATGGGTTATTTAAATGCTTTCTATTGATTTGCGTTGATACGTGTTTGTTAATATGTTGTTGAATATTATTTGAGATAAATGTGCGAATGTTTGGTTAAATAGACTGTCATAAATATTGCAATCTCTAGTTAATGAGCACATATCCTCTTCGCAACTACGGAAGATTGGTTCCTGCAGCACCCTTATCTGCCTCGGGTGAGACCTCACCTGCTTTGCAGGTGTTGCTGGGAAGGTTAACTCTTTTCCGGGCCGGTGAATAAGGGGTTGTTGGTGTTGTTGATGACAGAGTGAACCCCTGTCGAAAGCCTAATTTTTATGAATAAATGAGATTTGAATTGTTTTTAACCAATGAAATTACCATAACTTTTTCTCGTAACTATAGTGTGCAATTTCTATAGCCACCTCCATGATTAGCATATCTACGTAACTTCAAGAAAACCTCATGCACATGGATTTTGTTGAAAAATATGTCAATATGGTTTCCTGTTGCTTAGACCAGGCCCAGACCAGAAGTATGCAACTCCATCTCGTGGTCAAATCTCCCAATCAGATTTATGCCAAATTTTAACCGGTAGATTTGTGGGCTCGTTTTTTAACAAATGAATCCAAATATCAAAAATTTTATACATGGGTTTTGTCCAAAACGTGCCCAATTAGGTGAATTATGGGCATATTTAGGAAATGCATGGTGAAGGATATTTGGGTGGTTTTCTAAAGACACCTTTTCCATATTTTCTATAGCGACCATTTTCTAAAAAAAACCTAATTGTATTTTCTGTTAGAATTGGATCTTGAAGAACAAGGGATTGTTTGCAACATGTTCTCACCCTTATGTGTATAATATGTATTCAATTGATACCATAGAGGGAGGATAAATAGAGTCATTGTAATACTACTCTGCTAATTGGAAGTTAATACAAATTCTAGTTGACTATCAATCCTATGAGTTTTGAGTTTTAATGGTATAGTTTAGTTCGTGTGGCTTGGTTTTGAGTGGAGGAAGGGCCCCCTTCATCTCATGACCAATTCCAGTAGTATTTGTACTACTTTTCTTCATAATTACAATTGATTTGTGTGTTAGTTACATTTAAATTCCTTGAAAATCTTTAATTCTACAGTAGAGATAATTATATCATTAATGTAAGTTAGATTCTTACAATTGCAATTTGATTGAGTATTGATTCTGGTGTGAAGATTGATTTATGTAGGTACATGGTATTTTAAGATCTTAACTTCATTAATCCAAGGTGTGAGAAATAATGGAGTATTCTTATAACAAAGAATTGTTATAGTTGTTGTTGGGTGCAGGGATTGTAAAGGCTTTTTGGTTATCCGTTTTGTCTCATTTAAAAGATACTTGAACCCTTTTTCCATCCCTTTGAACTTAAATCATTCACAATGCCATGATTTTCCTTAAGGTACAAATTTATATATATTTTTTGATTTTGAATAATGAGATTACTGAGGGGTTTAGTGCTTGATTGGGACTACTCATGGAATTTTTGTGTAGAATGAATATTGGTAGGTTTTGGTTGATGGTACTCTTCTATAGGTTCTGATGCTACTACTCTTGCATAAGTTCGGATGATGCCACTTCCAGTTACTCCCAAGCATAAGTGTTTCCACTACAGTCAAAGCCTTGCTAATACTCAAGTATTTGGTCTTCGACTGATGCTCAAGTATAGTGGTGATCATATCTTCAAAGAAACATGGCAGTGTTGAGTCATCCAATGATGTAAGGGATATGGCCATCTATTGTAATGATTTGTGATTCAATAAGATATTTTCTTTGTAATCAATTGTAACAAATCGAATATGGAATCCATCATCATGTTATTTACTGTCAGGAATGGGCTTGAGAATCAGAGATTCTCAAGACTATTTTGATAACTTGTTGAAGATACTTATTCAAAAGATGTATAAATAGATGATATATCTTGTGAGTTAGGAGTTAGGCAAGAGAATATCTTAGAACAGAGGATTGTTGTAACTTCATCTTCCATTTTTATAATAAAGTAGTATGATGGTTCGTGTACCCCTTGGTGTTTAATATTTGAATTTTTGTAGCATACCTAGTCAAAGGAGAAAGGGCCCCCTTCCCTAAGCAGGTGTTGTCATTCTTTCATTTGTTTTCAATTAGTTAGTTTATAATTGGATGGTGAGTTTATTAATAATATTTAGTTTTTATTCATTCTATTTTTACTTAAAAATGCTATCATTTGTGATTATTATTAGACAATTTTAATAATTGTTGTTACTTGCACCATTAACTATTAGTTGTTACCCACGATTACTGTAACTATTGATTGACATTATTGTTATTTTATTACTCTATTATGATTCCTTAGAATAATTATTCCTTTTATATTTTAGTAGGTGTGATTCAATTCTGAAGGTGTGAGTTTTGTTTAAGCAATTATTCATTTACTTTTGTAGAAGTCTGTTATAGTAAAGTGATTTTACTTCAGAGGTGTGATTTTCATTTCAACAGGAGTGGCTTGATGAGTGTTCATACCTTGAGTTATGTGATCATTTAGTATAACCAATGATAAAAGAGGAAATTGTGTTTGACGGACAATCCACTTGATCGGACGCAAGCCGAATCTCCCTAGCTCAAAGTGAGTATAGAACAAATAGAACATACTACAAACGACTTTCCTAGATATTCTTAAGGATCAAGTGCTAGATGTCTTACCTTTAACTTCGTAATCCTTTCTCCTGGATGTCATTCAAAGTCCACGGTCATCAGATCTCAGCTGCAAGACCTGTTGAGACACAAAGAACAACATAAATGAGTAAAGAGCATCTATACAATAAGAGATCTAAGTAAACAGTTAAGCAGGTAAACTACTCAATATCATCACACATAAACAATATTGGTGGAAAGCATTTGTTTTACTGTAAAATATGGAAATACATAGTAAATAATAGACTACAACCAAGGCTTAACGCTGCAATCCTTCTCCATCTAAGCCATTTGCCATATCCTCCCAAGGAACTAGAGTCTCTCAATGGATGAGTTAGATATCTCTCCAATGTGATTTCACCAGCATGTAGACACTATAGACTTACTCCCTTTGGAGAGGGGTAGAGCTTCACTTATATAGGGCTAAGTGGATAGGATATGGATAGGGTAGGTTGAGATATGGTAGGAGAGAGATAGGGGATCCTTCCAAGAGGTTAGGAACCAAGTGCCATCTCACTCAATAGGTCAGGGATAAGGATACAAGTCAGCAGGCTTCGAGAATGAGCTCGAAGAAGCTATTTTTTCCTATTAACTGACTTCATCTCACCCTATAGTGGAGCAAGGTGCGACATCGCAGGTTGCATGAGTGCAGCCTGCGATGACCTCTCAAAACCTAGCATAAAAGCAGTGGTGTCCTTTCCAAGTAAATGAGTTAGCCAATGTAACTTCAAGGATGTATACACTGAATCTAATGGTGGTAATATTTTAGGTGTAACAGAATGCCCCCCAAAGCATGAAGCTGTTTGAAAATATTGGACAGGTGAAATGCTTTGACAGAAAGAATGGCAAATGGACTTGTCAGATGAAGGACGCTACTGCAGTACAACTGACTCTGAACTGACAATCTCGTATGATGTACAACATGGCTGCCGACCAATACAATGCAGATCCATAGTAGTAATGACCGACTGAACAAAATCATGGCTTCATTAAGGCTTTCACAAGTTGCAGTTATCTTCAAAGGGGATTGGATACCTGTGTAGAGTTTTAGTTCTCAACGCGTTTCGGACTCTATAGATATGTTTTCTCCTGAATCATGGCTTCATTAAGGCTTTCACAAGTTGCAGTTATCTTCAAAGGGGATTGGATACCTGTGTAGAGTTTTAGTTCTCGACGTGTTTCGGACTCTATAGATATGTTTTCTCCTGAAGATGGACTCAACTATGGAGTTTGAAACGCGTTGAGAACTAAAACTCTACACAGGTATCCAATCCCCTTTGAAGATAAAATCATGGCTACTAGACACAAGCATAGATCCATGATGAGATGATAACACAGCTACGACCAATACAAATGTGGATCCGTGTAATATGACTCAATACAAACTCCATCGCAACCTGGGTAAAACATGACTCCCCAGGGTCTTCAAGTTGAACCCGCAATAATACAAATCTAACCATGTGATTACAAATGTCTTGACGTCGAACATGGTAGAAACCACTTGATTACCGGTCATTGATGTATACCATTAATCGGTGCGAGGGAGATCACCATTAATGTCAATGATTCCCAAGGTATTATAGTACATATCATCAAGCGTGAATAAATGAGTTGAAGTCAAATGAGAGATGAAATCTTTCAATCAAGAGTCAATGATGTGAACTCATGTTGAAAGCGAGGTAACTTGCCATTGAGGCATGTAGGGCCAAGGTACTTGGTAGGTTTCTAGATTCAATCCTCGGATGATGATTTGAAGTCGATAAGGATGAATCCGTCAAAGGAGGGTCATGAGAAATCCCCCATCATCGACACGAAACACGACAAAGGATGTGTAGAGTGGATCGAAAGGTACAGTAACATGCGTGATTGACTCAGAGTAGACCGACATGATGGAAGGCATACAAACTACAGATAGTGAATAGTGAAAGTATTCTTGAACATGGGCATGGCATGACTTGGCAGTATTGACATGACGAGTATGACACTAACTCCTAATGCAACTAATGATGGAAGCTTTCTTTGAATGACTCAAAGGAGTAACAGGACTCAGGAAGTCAGCAGAACTTGAGGACAAACAGATGATCCAAGTACTGTATGTAAATGAAAATGAGTGCCATGTTCAAGAACGACTAAGTACTGCCACAGATAAAGGTGTAATACAAAAGCTTTCATTTTTCCCCATCATGAACAATGAGTGCCTCATGTGTTTTTTACGATCTTGATGAGGGTAACCATATGCTCGGTATAGTTCATATCATAGATGAGTCCAATCCCAAATATTTTCCGAACCTAGGATAGGATGGGTTCGTCCCATGGCGGGCCCTTCAATGTGAAAATTTAACGAGTCCATTGAAGGCAAACTCGGTCGTCATTTCATGTTTAGAGAGTCTGAAAGGAACTAAAGAAGACTCCAACGGTCCTTTTTTCGTAAAGTTAGCCTCATCGCCCGAAAAAAGGGTAAAACAACATGAGAGGACTATTCCAGTCATGATTGGCTAGAGTATGCCTTTTTCATAAGTAGTGCCCCCTGGTCCAAAAAAGGGGTAAACTATCATCAGGAAGATGAACATTCAAATCCTTTTACAAGCGTGAACGTGACAAGTTTGCTTGGAAATCTTTTCGTATTTCGAGATCCTGAAGAGAGCTTAAAGATAGACTCTTGGGGGTTTCTTTTCCGTAGGAGTTTAACGAGCCCGAAAAGGTGATAAATCGTAACTCGGTGACGTATTCTCATAGTTTCAAGAGCACAAGAAAGAACAAAGAGTAAGCTCATAATCATTAAATAATTACAATATAATGAATGAAAATATAAATGACAAAAATTCACAAGGGGTGTTCATACATGAGATGACCGTTCCAATGAGAAAATGGCATGAAAAGACACTTAACAACTCCTGCACACTCGGAAAACTAGGTCAAATAGTCAACCGAACATTCAATTATGATAAAATCGATCCAAACTATAGCAAATGGCATAAAGGCATCAAATATTTGAAAAAGGAATATTCCATTTTGTTTATAAATAAAAATAAAAACCAAATATAGTCACCATTGTTCTATTTGCCAAATTTGGGAGGAGTACTGTCGTTTGGAGCCAAAACTTCACTCATCGATTCCGGGAGCTATGAGCAGCCATTTTACCTGTCGTCTGGAGCTGGTAACCCTAAACTTCATCCAGCATAATTATAGTGGTTTACATTTTTCAATTTCGTTCATTTTTTTGGGTTTTGGCTTGGTTTGGGATGGGACATTGCACCCTCAGCTCGTCGCAATCTTCCCTTTCCAGAATTGCGATGAGACTGAGTTGTCACAAGGGTCGCATAGCTGGACTGCAACGACGTCGCACTGTTTGCAAAAACGGGGTGCAATGGCGGAAACGTCCATCCCCAAACTCAAGCCAAGCTCAAAAAAGGAACTTTTGGTGGTTGAAGCAAGTTCTAACAATGTTAAAACTCTCCTTTTGTCAGGTTCCAAGAATCCAAAATGGTTTTGGAGTGGCGTGAACGGGAGCATGAGTTAGATGATGAACAGGCTGCAAATGATCCACGTTGTGTGGAAGGACTAAGGAACTATGGGCTCCTCAAGTTCTTCGAGATTCATGGGATGAGGTACCAAATCCCACTATTGACCATATGCTCTGATGCTGGGATGCGGCCCAGCAATACTTCATGATTGGTGAGCACGTGCTTACCATAGATGTTGAGGACATATATTTCCTGATTGGATTGTCTTGAAGAGGGGACAATGTGATTCTGACCGGATCACGTGGGAGTGATCGGACTGTGCGTGACATGATCCTATAGCATTGTGCTCCTAACACTGTTGCTTCTAGTGGGAAGATTCCCATAAAAAATGTTCGGGAACGTCCATTGCATGTCGTACTCTTCACCACTACGAGGATGGCAGGGAGCCAAGCTCCACACTTAGCCACCAGATCACAGATGCTATATGCGGAGGACTACATGTCTTCGAAGATATTTAAATGGTGCGAGGGACTCCTCACAAACATGCGAGCTCAACTGACCAAGTGTTGGCGGGGAGAGCTCAAACAGTTTGGCTATGGTTCGATAGTGATCTCATTCTTACTGGAACGGGTTCCCTTCTTGCATCCTCAGGTACCACTAGAGGACAAGGATCCTAGGGATCCACACATGGCTATATGGATAGGGGTGATGACCCGCCATGGTGGGGGTCCCATTATTGGATATGGTCCTGAGTTCTTCACTTGGTTGGAGGGCCAGTTACTGATGGTGGAGGACTTCCCGTTACAGTGGTACGGACTTTAGAGATGACCCGGACTTGCCGCTGCCAGAAGGAGCAGCATGGGGAGACCTTGTTAAGAACAAAAAACCCTTGTATTTTTTAAGTTTTGTGCATTTATGATTTTTTTTGTTATAGTGCTGACAAGTTAACAACATATTTGTGCATATGTGGGCCCCATACAACCAGTGGGAGTCTCTCTTCTTGCGAGGAGAGAAAGAGGAGAGGGAGAAGTCGTGGGACTTGTAGTGCACGCTGCCATTGCAGAGATGGACGGGGTCCATGCCAAACTGAGTGGGTTGACGTTATATGTTCCCGAGCCGATGGTAGATGAGGTGTCGCGGCCCATGCAGGTGTACATGGTTGGAGCGACTGCGCGCTTCAACGCGCTGCTTCGCAGGGTTGCGAGAGAAGTTGACTATTTCCACACTTAGCAGGCCAGTGCTATTAGACCACCTAGGGTTGTATGGGTTAGGCGCTAGGCCTTACATTGTTATTATGTATGTACTGAGAGCTTGGAGGCCTCATATTTTGTACTACTGAAAGCTACGAGGCTTCAGATTTTGTAGAGACTCACTGAAAGTCGTCGTGCTTCATATTTTTGTACCAACACTACTTTTTGAGATATATATATATATATATATATACAGACATTCCAGTGATTTATACATTATGTGTTTTAAAATGGATGAATGATGTGGTCTTGTTATGTGTTTGCTTATATGAAATGATTTATTTACATGTTATGTCTACTTTTAAGAATTCATGAATATATGCTTATGTGTGTGCAATGTACCAATCTAAGATGAAGTTGGCCATAGAATCGACAACTTTGTTAACGTCTCATGGAATGTGAAGGTACTGAATGGACTCGAAGGACCTTTCCAGAAGACGGACTCGTTGATAGAGACGGAGTAAGGTAGGATCACGGATGACGTAAACTCGGTTGAGATCAAAGATCACTAGTTGAGAATCCAGGTGGATGACAACATGGTCCATACCCAAAGAAATGGCGTAAGTTAGGGTTCCAGCGACTACTTGATATTCTGTAGCATTGTTAGTCGCGAAACCTAGACACATTCCCCCTGAGCTGATGAGCTCTCCAGTAAGTGAATAAAGTACCCAGGCTACCAAAGCAAGGTTGTAGGTATGCCGACTGGCGCCGTCCGTGAATCCAAAACAAGTTGCCATCTTCACACACAGATAGAACATGGTATAAGAAATGAAACAAGACCTAAACACGCAAGAAATCAAAGTGTCACACCACACAGAAAACACACACGCATGCCATGTGCAGTATATACAAAATTACTCATGCATGAAAGACTCAATCATAGTACCTCTTTGAGTAAAGCCCATTCCGGGGTTCACCCAAAGATATCCCGTCATAGTCTTCAAGCTCATAAGCTCCCTTCTCTAAAACGTGTTTCACTATGTAAGGTCCATGCCACATGGACTCAAACTTTCCTACCCCTATCCTATCATGTTTCTGGTCATACGTGAGGACCAAATCTCCCTCGTTATAGGTGTGAGGTTCTACTGACTTGTCATACTGCGCTTTGATGTATTTCTTATGAGCCTCGTTGGAAAGAGCGGCATCTCGACGAGTCTCATCAAGCTTAGCGAGGAAGCGCTCTTCCTCGGCAGTAGTGTTTGGGAGAAGTTCTATGGCGAGCTTGAGGGACGGAATCTCGCATTCAATGGGAAGGACCGCCTCCAATCCATACACTAGTTGGAAAGGAGTAAATCCAGTAGCTGTTTTAACGGAGGTTCTATAATCCCAAAGCGTGGAGAAGAGCATATTATGCCAATTGGCCTTGTGCGTACCCACCATACGTTGGACCATAGTTTTCAAGACCTTGTTGATGGCCTTGACCTGTCTGTTTGACTGAGGGTAGTATGGTGTTGATTTTTCATGGCGAAAACCCAATCTGTCGCTCAACTCGTTAGCCATATGGTTCATAAAGTGTGAACCATGGTCAGTATCTATCGCTTGAGGAACTCTAAAACGCGCTATTACATGATTAAACATGAAGAGTGCGGCGGTCTTGCCGTCGTTCGTGTAATTGTAGGAATTGCCTCGACCCACTTTGTAAAGTAGTCCATAGCTACAATGACATAACTATGCCCCCCGGCCGAGGTAGGATTACAATGCATGAAATCGATGCCCCATTTAGTGAAGGGGCCAATGGCAATAACCAAATGTAACGGGGCGGGATGGGTGCGCTTTTTCATATGAAAATGTTGACATGGAGGACATTGTTTTACGACCTCGATGCAATATTTGAAGATAGATGGCCAATAATATCCTGCGCGCAAAATATTATGGGTTGTAGCCATCCCAGAGAGGTGACCGCCACATGCCCCAGAGTGACAGTCATTCAGAACGCGTTCAGCATCATCATGAGTCAGACAACGTCGAAGGATAGAATCGATGCCATGACGGTACAAAGTATCACTAATAATCAGATAATACTTTTCATGGTGGCATATTCGACGACGGTCGTCATGAAACAATTCAGGGTTGAAGCGTTGGGTTTGAATATACAATGTGATATCTCCATACCACGGATTAGACGTACCAATAAGAAACAATGACTCATCTGGAAACGAGTCATTGGGCACAGATTTTGTATCAGTACGGGGGAAGTCGCAGATGAGCTCCGTGAACACCAAAGACTTTTTCTACTTGGATTTTTCAAAAAGAAGATCGAATTCTTGCAGTATCACGATCCAGTGTGAATACTTGCCCCCAAGCACCTGATGAGTCAAAATGTGGTACATTGGGTTCGAATCAGCGATGATAGTGGTGGTGCGGAGCAAAATGTAATGACAAAAATTTTGCATGGAAATGACTGTCGCGAGAGCGAGCTTCTCGACATGTGAATAGCGAGTTTCAGTGTCAATGAGACCTTTGCTGGCATAATATATCACATGTTCTTGGGCGTTCTGGTCTTCCTATACCAAAACCATGGCGATAGTGGTGTCGGAAGCTGCAAGATATAAAATGTTATCTCGATAGTAATTCGATGGTTGGATCACAGGGGCATGCGTGATGGCATGTTTCAAACTTTCGAAAGATTGTTGAGATTGATCATCCCAAATGAACGGGACGCCTTTTTTCATCAATCTCATATAGCCCTGCGTCTTTTGTGCGAAATTACAAACAAAACGCCTTAAATAAGTCGCACATCCTTGCAGACTCTGAAGTTTCGTAATGTTGGTTGGAGGTGGAAGAGCGATGATAGCTTCCACCTTCGAGGGATCAATGCGGATCCCGTATTTCGCGATAATGAACCCTAAGAGGCGTCCAGACTCGACACAAAAAATACACTTATGAGGATTCAGACGGATATTGTACCGCCTGCATCTGAGGAAAATGGCCGTCAGATGATATAAGTGGAACTCACACTACTTTGAGTGGGCAAGGAGGTCATCCAAGTAAGGTTCCATGAAGTCCTTCACATCATGGAAGGCGTAAGACATGGCCCGCTGGAATGTGGCACCAGCGTTTTTAAGACCAAACGGAAGTTTACAATATGCAAACGTTCCCCAAGGGCAGATGAATGCAGTCTTGTGCTGACCGGTGGGGTGGATCTCAATTTGGTTGTAGCCGAAAAAGCCATCCATGAATGAAAAAATGACACTTCCAGCACAATTGTTGATAATCTGGTCAAGAAAGGGAGTCGGGTAGTTGTCCTTGGGACAAGCTTTGTTGAGATCCCAATAATCGACACAGACGTAGATGGTACCCTATTTTTTATTAACAAGGATGAAATTTGAGACCCACTCTGTCAATGGGACAGGGTAAATGTAGCTGACCTTCAAGAGTTTCTCAATCTCGGCCTTGATTGCCACAATATTCTGAGGGTGTACCGGTCGCAGCTTCTGGAGAACGGATTTGACGTCGGGATAGGTTTTAATCTCATGTAAAACAATGGAGGGGTCTATCATAGGTCCAAGCAAACACGTCTCAGAATTGCTTGAATAAGGCTTGGCGGCGATGACTTCTTCAGGGGAACACTTCTGGCCTAACTGAATGTGTTTCGCTACACCAGGAGTAACCAAAATGTCTATTAAAGTGGTGGGCTTGATGTTGGCAAAGTCGCCTTCAGAGTTCGTTTGAAATGCGAGTATCAAAGACTGAGAGCCAGAGTGGACATTCGGTGTAAATATGGTGTGAATGTTGTTCTCCACAGTATCCAACAAGGGAAGGAAAGACAAATGATGGTGGAGGTCTTCCCATGGCGGATCATCTGCACTCATGATTTCCATAATGGACTCGTCAGAATTACAAGTCCGTAGGAGGTGGAGGCCACAGCTAAGTGGTCCTTCGGTGCTGACTGGATAGCCTCATACATGAGTTCAACGGGTGATAGAGGCTTAGTGTCTCCAATCAGGTGTGTGGTGGCTTCATCAGGTACAAGCTATGAATCAGTGGAGCTAGGGGTAGATGAAATCCGCGAGAAGATCATGTTCACCATGGAAACATGGTTTGGGGGATTTGAGGTAGGAAATACGCCCATAAGGGATGAATCCTTAAGGAGGCAAACCCCCACACTCCCATACTTCTACGAAGATTATCCAATCGAAGGAACGTTATCGCCCAGGTGAGAAGTGGTGTTAGGTGTGCAAAAATCCAGTTGGTCGACTGTGACAATTCGGCCTTGATGGGGGAATTGTACTATGCAGAAGACAGATGATGTGACCGCATTCATGGCGTAAAACCAATTACAACCAAGCAGAATGTTATAATCCAACGAGGCAGCGACTACTTCCACATTAATGGTTGTAGTCTTGCCCCCCCAACTCGACTGGTAAAGCTTGTAACAGCCCATGAGGTTGAAAGACACGCCCATCGAAGGCTCTCAAAGTGGTAGGAGAACAATTCAACTCGGGAGAACCAATGGCTCTCCAGCATGCAATCGACATGACTGATGTAGAGGCTCCTTTGTCCAAAACGGTACGATGGATTATCTTCCCAACAATGTTTATAGCAACTTGAAATGCTAATTGATAAGAGAGCCTCGGTTTTAAATACTCCAACCGGAACATAATGGTGTTCGATGAATCCGGGTCAACTGCACCGATGGCAGCGAGGAGAGTCTTGCGCTGATTAGGGCAGTTTTGCAACACCTCGAGCATCGACATAGCACAAGGAGCTTGTGCTAGGTCCTCTACAATGTTATATCTTTGAGCAACCTGAGCATTAGGATTGAAAACCGATTTTCTAATCATGCACTTGGGTGGATGCAACATTGACTCAAGAGAGGGCTTCTCTATGGTGAGAGGCACAGCCTGTATGGTGACATCGGGCATCGAAGTGGAAGATTTTTTAGTATTACTTCCAACAGGTTCCTTATCTAGAACAGAGTCATACGAACGAGAATGGGTGTTCAAGTTGATGATCTCGTTACGCACCATGAGAACATGTGCGGTGGTGGATGCTTCTCCTTGGGAAGAAGAAGTGTGAGCGATCGACTGCTGATTTTGAGCAAGGAAGGGATCATTGAGGACTGCGGGTGTGGGTTTACCCTTAAGAAACTTTTGAAATTCCTCTCTATGGGGGAACTCTTTAGAAAAGTGATCATCACCACACAGTAGGCAAGGATACTTCAACTTCCTTTTATGTTTGGTATCATCAGGGGTGCTCCTTTGTGCTTGTTGGGTGGAAGATTTCTTAGGTTTCCCCTTGTTCTTCTGCTTACCACCAAACTTTTGAGGTGAATCTGATGAAACAAAATTCACTTCTTTGGTGACAGCAGGAGTGGATGATTTCATGGTGCCATGGCCAGCCTGTGTTGGTGATGGGGAAGAACCCTGGGGGTTCGACGAACCAACAGTTTGAGAAGAAGGCTGGGTGGTAAGGGATCCAATGATGCCATCAGTTTGGGGTCCCTTCGGTGGTTTCGCGAGGTCGTAAGTGTTGCGGGGCACGTCAGGAAAAATATCAAACAACGTGCCAGATTGAGCATAGACTAAGTCTAGCAAATGGACATGAGAAATGGCTTGTTCCTCAGTGACAACACCACCCATGGCAACATCTCATGCTATGGTTGGTATGAGAGACTTTGTAAACTAGTCTACTAGGAGCTGATTTGGAATAGGAGCCTTAATGAGACGTCGTCTCCTCCGCCACTCATGTATATTATCTGATATATGAGTAGCGGTATTTTGACGGAGCGAGGTTAAAAGATCTGTACCAGTTTTGTACCGTATAAGCAGCTGGAAATGAGTCAAAAATTTCATAGCAAGAAAACCAAAATCAGGAAAAGAATGTGGTGGTAGTTCAATATACCACTTGGCAGCCGAACCAGTGAGATTCCGTTGGAATAACCGAAGATGGATCGAGTCGTCCATCAGTGAGTTGGATGAACACCATAAGTGGTATGTCATCACATAGTTTTTAGGATCCTCACCCAGCTTACCGTCGAATTTTGGGATATCTGACAGAAGTCTTACCTGAATGGGTGGCCAATTAGTTCCATGGTAAATGGGGTCATTTGTTAAACGAGACAAGTCAGGTAGATCCAAAGTAGCCAAAAAGGGCAGCTGCGGATTAGGTTGCGAGTACTAATAGTACGGATAAGGCGTGTAAGGACCTGTGGGACCTTGTATCGACTGACCATAGAGTGTTCCAGGAGGAAACTGGTCGTAGGAGTATTGGACGCCCGGACCAAATTTAGGTCCGTCGCCACAGTAAGGTGGTCCATAACCATAATAGGGTGGCCCGTTAACATAAGGTGGGTGTCCGCCTCTGCCGTCGGGAGGGGGTGGGCCACCTCCAAATGGTGGGGGTCCGCCACCACCCCCAGGGTAGGATGGGCTGCCACCACCTCCTCCAGGAGGAGTTGGTGGTCCACTACAACCACCAAGATAGGACGCGCCTCGACCACCTCCGCTGGGCGGGGGTGGTGGACCACCGCCGCCACCGGAAGGGTAAGAGTCTCCTCCGCCACCTCCATCATAGTAGGGTGGGGGTCCACCACCACCACTACTGGGATTAGAAGGCCCTCTACCACCACCACTGGGAGGGGGTGGTGCTCCTCCACCACCACTAGGATGATATGGTCCTCCCCCACCTCCGCCGGGAGGAGGGTGTGGTCCTCCACCACCTCTGTCAGGGGGGGTGGTCCGTGATGACTGAAGTGGGTTGGTCCTCCGCCAGAAGGTGGCAGTCCACCTCCTCCATAGTTATGTGGGGGGGCACCACCTCCAATGGGAGGTGGGGGTGGACCAAACGGGGGTGGAGGAACTTGAGGGACTATAAGTGGGGGTCCATGCTGTAAAAACATTTGTTGTCCCCATAGAGTGTAAGGATTATGGGGGTAAGGTACTCCATAGAGTGTGTTTCCTGAGATTAAGTTGACCCAGCACATGGTTGAGATCACCTGGATACTCTTGACTCGATGGAGGTTGAATTACGTTGGATGGTCCCCCGACATGGGATAGTCCCGAAGTGGAAGGTCCAGGAGGTAAGGAATTTCAAACGGAAGGCCCAATGGGAACTCCTGTTGCAGGATTATGGTTAAGAGATGGGGATTTCCCCCTAGCAACAACTTGCTGACCACTAGGTAAAGGTTGACCCAAACCTGGTTGTTGATTATTCACCGTAGGATTACCACTACTCATAAAGAAGGTAGGGGGTAAAGAGTATCCTCCCCATGAATTTTGGGGTGGGGGAGGAGCAGGTGACGTAACTGTGGTAGTTACGGGTGTGTTGGATTGTTGTCCTTCAACAGGTTGGGTTATGGGAGGTACTGAACTAGTCTCCTGTCTAGGAGGTAGATTTGCAAGGATGGATGTTTGACCAATTTCAGTAGTGGTCACGTGTTGTGTGGATGATTCCGGTGACTCGAAAGGTAAAGAGAGACCTGGGATTAGTCTGTAAGGGGGTAACGTCGGGTCCTCAACCCTTCATCGGAGACTTGAACTCCGACACTTCTCAGCCATAGAACGAAAGTGAGCCAATTGGCTACGATAGTAAGCTAAGGGGTCATCCGGAGTAGTCCCACTAGGTGGGGGCGCAACGGAAAAATGGGCCACTGGGTGGCCTATAGAAGATGTCCAATAAGTTGTTGATGGTCCAAGAGCTGCTGTAGGGTCATCCTGGGGTTGATTTATCCATTCCAATGATCCAGGATCTCCCAGTGAAATGGGAGGTAAGTCTTGTTAAGTGGGGATTTGTGCTTCTTCATCCTGCAGGGGATGAGAGGCAGGTGAATTTGGAGGAGTATGAGGAAACAAGAGTCCTCCAACATTCAAAGTGGGGTTTTCCACTTCATGTGACCTGACCCTGGCATGTGGATCCATTCTTACCCTCGAAATTACCTCCTGGTTAAGGGGATACTAGGGTGGAAAATTCTAAATCATGCGAGACCTTCTCCAAGGAAAGTCATCCAGAGTGACTGAACCAAAACGTTTCTCCTAAGGGAAAACTAAAATAAAAGCAGACCAGAAAAAACCCTACACAAACTAAGGCCACAAGAAAACTTATGTTATAAGAGTGGATTAAACGGTCTGGAACCTCACACGATTTTCAAGGCTTCACAACTCGCGATATACCGCAGGGTCCAACAATATGACGCGACAAGGAGGATTGGGACCGTACCCTTCCCTGCATACCCGATTACCTGGACAGTATGTGCGTAGTAGCTCCCCGAATGTTGTTCTCGGTGTATTGCTCCGCCAAGATGGCCAAAAAGTTAACTCAGTTGGTTTCAGGAATCCTAAGGGTGTCTCCCGATATACGCAAGGTACATGGGAGCTCAAATCCGTAGTGGTGTTGTCTAATGCACAACTGTTCGGAAAGAGACCTTCCGATATACTACCGAGTACGTGATACACCCTTCGATATACACCAAGTACTCAAGGTGACTTGGTGGGTATGTGAAGGAGCTCGATATACTGATAAGTACATGGAAGACTACAATACCCTCGGAATACAGTGCTGGCAAATAACGACAGCTGCCATGCTTAACGATGTTGGAACACGTCTCTAACTTACACACAAGTTGCTAAAGAATTTACCCTAGTTCTACCATTAATTTTATCTGGACAGTTAGGTGAATGCATGAGGTGAGTACATAATGCAAGCCCTAACTACATGCACAAATACACTTTTCTTTCAATGAAATCTATGTATGGGAAGGATAAATTTTCTTTTTCTTTCCAACAATTTCACAAAAGCAATGCAATGCAAGACAATCCCAAATCTACCAAAAAAAATGACTATGAAGTATTCTTTTTCCTTTTCAGCGAAACATAAAAGACACAACACTACTAAACCAAATCAAAACATGTTTTTCTTTTCTTTTGTCTTTTCAGAACAAAAATGATGCTAAGTAACGAAAAGAGAGAATTTTCTAAGTAGAAATATGCAAGATTTTCACTTTCACTATGATGTCCTAAAAGCATAAAAACCAAAAGACGCAATGCAACTTTCCAAGCATGGAACTACTTTTGCAAAACTTGATGCCTATTCGAATTTTTTCAAGAAGATGAGCAACTCATAATTCATGAAAAACAAAACTAATGCAATTTACTTTCAACTTTCCCAAAAGATTTATGAATGAGGCATTCCAATGCTTATGAAATTCTTCAAATGAGCTTGAAAAATAATGGAAATGAAGTACTTTTGAACTTTCAATGAGCACATCAAAATGACAATTTGATAACAACTATGCTTTTAAACATTAATACTTGAACTGAAAAGATGCCTTGCAATACTCTAACAACTCAGAAAATCTCAAGAGAAAGCAAGCACTCAAATGGATTGAAGGTACACACAAACTCTCAAAATCACTCAGTAACAAGAAACACTAAAGGCAAGCAAAACTCACAAAATGAATGCAAGTGAGGTCTGGAAAACGATCCGATATAATGACCAGATCTGGAAAGGAGAGGAGGGAATGCAAGGGTGAGTGGATGCAGGTGGGGAAGACAAGAGTGTCTGCCACTACCAAATATCATACTTGTCCAAGATGGAACCCAAAACAACTCCAAACAAAAAACCAAACAACTCAATCACACAAAGCAAAAAAGGGATCTCTGACTAGATCATACAGTACAGAGGGAGTCTGTACACAAACCAAACTCACAACAGAACTGGAGAGGGCATGCCTGTATGGAAAAAATGGCAGGCGGCACACTCTGTGCTTATGCACAGTGCGACGTTGCAGTTCACCAGTGCGGGAAGTGCAATGATGTCTCAGTATACCAATGGAAGGGTTGCGATGACAGACTAACAGGCAAAGAACAGAGATCAAAAACAACACAGTGTCACTCTGGGTACACTGACCAGGTATGACAAGGGAGATATAATTTCAAAAATGAACCAATCCTCCAAGCAATGAGCATAAAAAAGGTTTGCAAATGGGAAGTACAAACTCAAAGGAAGCTAATCAAACTCTTCAAGGTGAATATCTGATGGTGAAATCAACTTCAAGAAGAAAATGACAAAATAGAATGGCTTTGTAAGAAATCAACTGAAAAACAACATTCAAATGAAAACTAGAAAGTAATGTCTATCCCCAGTATGGTCGCCAGATTTGTTTGCTCAAGCAGACGCGAGCCAGATCTCCCTAGCTCAAAGTGAGTCTAGAACAAATAGAACAGACTACAAGTGACTTTCCTAGATCTTCTTAAGGATCAAGTGCTAGATGTCTTACCTTTAACTTTGCAATCCTTTCTCTTGAATGTCGTTTTACGTCCACGGTCGTCAGATCTCAACTGCAAGACCTGTTGAGACACAAAGAACAACATAAACGAGTAAAGAGCATCTATACAATAAGAGATCTAAGTAAACAATTAAGCAAGTAAACTACTCAATATCATCACACATAAACAACATTGATGGAAATCATTTGTATTACCGTAAAATTGGGAAATACATAGTAAAGAATAGACTACAACCAAGGCTTAACACTGCAGTCCTTCTCCATCCAAGCCATTTTCCATATCCTCCCAAGGAAGTAGAGTCTCTCAATGGATGAGTTAAATATCTCTCCAATGTGATTTCACCAGCATGTAGACACTATAGACTTCCTCCCTTTGGAGAGGGGTAGAGCTTCACTTATATAGGGCTAATTGGATAGGATATGGATAGGGTAGGTTGAGATATGGTAGGAGAAAGATAGGGGATCCTTCCAAGAGGTTAGGAACCAAGTGCCATCTCCCCCAATAGGTCAGGGATAAGGATACAAGTCAGATGGCTTCGAGAATGAGCTCGAAGAAGCTATTTTTTCCCATTAACTGACTTCGTTGCACCCTGTAGTGGAGCAAGGTGCGATGTCGCAGGTTGCATGAGTGCAGCCTGTGACGACCTCTCAAAACCTAGCATAAAAGCAGTGGTGTCCTTTCCAAGTAAATGAATTAGCCAATGGAAATTCAAGGATGTATACACTGAATCTAATGGTGGTAAGATTTTAGGTGTAACAAATTGTGTCTTGCATAAACTTTTCACATAACCTTGAAATAACAAGATGCACCCTAGAGTGATAATTAAAGTATAGAGCCAATTAGTTGTTTTCAGAAGACAATTATAAACACCAACATTTTGGTGTCGTTTCCATGGAGTTTATAAGGGCACAAAATTACAAACTAGCATTGGTTTTAGTTGCATTACATATGGTTCTTCTAAGGCCTTAGTCATAAAGACAAAAGGTAATAATCCATGCATCCTCCATCCATATCCATAGTGATATCTCCATGGTGGACTCTCATCTCACAAGTACCATAGCATATAAAATATAATTTAGAGTGTTTTGATTCTTCTAAGGCCTGATCTATAAAGTTGGAACATAAAACCGACACATATACCATTAGCTCATGTGGTACATTATCATCTCACCAGTATCAGAACACTTAGGATGCATGAATAGAACTATGAATCCTATAGGAAGAGGAAGACCCCCAAAAACTAACAACACTGCAGGTAGATGAGGTCGAGGTCAAAAATATCAGGGAAAAGTAACGTACATACAAGAAATTATCTCACGAGCAAAATTAGAAGCAACATCTCATAGTTCCATCAAGGTGGCATCTCAAACATGATCCATTCTTCAGTCTTTTTCTTAGAGCAATTCATCTATAGTAGTGGGACCTAAGATTGGGGAATTGACATAAAAATAGGGAGACACAGTGGTACCTATACCACAAGAATAAATCAATCCACAACTCTCTCCACAAACAAGATCCACTACAACAACAAAAGTTGAGTTTCAAATCTGGATAGAGGGATAAGGGGAGATAGGAGAATAAGCAACTGAACATCAAATCTTAGAACATGTAAGCAGGACAACACTTGAGATATCTCCTCTTGTCCCAAACCAAGGAAGTGTTTTCAAACCACCAACATCATAATGAAAGGGTTCTGGTCCATTTCAAAGGGTTCCTGCTAGCTACAGGATCCCAAAAGATTATTGGAAACTATGGGAAAACATGGCCACTCCAACATCCACAATTGAATTTCCAATTATTGATACTCATGGAGGGGCACCAATGAATCCTATTTATTTATCATCTCTTCCCAATTTCCATGGAATAGTTGTAGAGGATCCATATGCCTTCCTCTTTGAATTTTACATGTTATGTCAAAGCTATGATTACACCACATATTTACAGAAGTTGAAGCTATTTCCTTATGCTCTGAAGGGAGTAGCATTAAGGTGGTTTATGGGACTCGGTGGCGGAACCATAACTTCATGAGACGAGATGAAGCAATTTTTTTTTAGAAGTACCAGGATTACTACAGATCACAAAATCTAAGAGAAGAAGTTCTAAAGATGACTCAATAGTAAGAATAAAATCTAGAATATGATGTTGAACACTTCTAGTATAATCTGCAGATATCTTCACATACCACCCTAGGAAAGGATGTTTTGAAGACAATTTTGATTAAGGGAATGAGAGATGAATGGTTGGATATGATGAATTTGATGGGAAATGGATATATTTCAAAAGGGAGCTATGATACCATTTGTGAATTATGTAGAAGGGGTTCATGATGAGCTTCCAAAACAAAACAAGGAATAAGATATATGTCTAACAAAGCTACAAAGTCGACCAACATAGGAGTAACCTGCTTGGAGATCTAAACCCTATTAGAGGATTTTAATATCGATATCATCAACACATTATCCTCACAGCTGGATGATTTTCAAGATAAACAAAGACAAATTGAGGCTAAGAAGACACTAGTTATCCTATGCGCACGTTGTAGACAAAAGCACTCTTTGAAACAATGTCCACTTAATACTGTTGAATTTTGTGGGATTTGTGATAAGGTTCATCCTACAAAATCATGTCCATAATTACCAGGATTAAAAGCGGTATATCAAGGAACCAACGAATATATTGAACAAGTTTACTTCATAGACCCAAAGAAACCTTGACAAGATCGATCTCCAGGTATGAATCAAGATCCTCCTTCATTTTATAATACTTGGACTAATCAATACAATCATCAATAGATGCAAATCCCCATGCCTTCATGGAAGAATACTTAACAGCTCCAGTACCCTTCTCCATGGCTACAATGTCAACTTTAGACAATTTAAAATCCTTCATTGCCACAGAATTGGTGGGGACCTCCTTTCCCTGGACAATAGTTGTCAATGCAACCACCACAATTACCTATAAAACAACAACTACAACTTTCCTCAAATGTACCAATAAACGCTCCTATCTTGCGACCTCAACTACCTATACAAAATGACCCAAACGAGAAAAAATAAATAAATAAAATAAAATAAAAAATGGTTCAGCAAGCTAAAAATTCTAATTTCATAGCCTATTGTATTACCCCCCTTGAATGTAACAATGTACACCTTATGTTTGGGCGAATAATAAACCTGGTACCATACCTTTCATTATTGATAAACGTAAAGAAGAAATCTTATCTCCTAAAATAGATCATCCTCGTGAACAGGGTAAGAATATCCTTCCTGTTGCAACTCCTATATTTTCGGCAGTTGTTACCGGTCCGACCTTGACGCAGGTTGTTACTCCCCTGTACCAAGATTGATTAGCCAGATCCAAATCACCCTCACTTCCTGAATTTTATTTTGTGGGAGAAATACAGAAGTTGTGTTTTAAACTTCCATTACTACAAGTAATTAAGGATGTGTCAATTTATGCCAAGATGGTGTGAGAATTGTGTCTTATGAGACTTGGGAGGAAACCCGAGGACCCACCCACCATCCATATGTTAGGAAAGTTGTCTGACCTGATTTTGGGTAGGATTACACCTGTCAAATATGATGATCCTAGAATTCCAACGGTCATTGTACAAATTTAGGGACAAAATTATTCAAGCACACAAGTAAATTTGGGGGTATCCATCAAAATTATAACCAAGGAAACTTGGGAATCACTTCACCTCACCAATCTCATACAAACTCCTACATTCTTAGAACTAGTTGATTGACCTACTATTAGGCCAGGGGGAATTCTAGAAGATGTTATTATTTACATGGACTTAGGGGAATATCTAGTTGACTTCCTAGTACTCCAAACAAAATATTGCGTAGAAGGTCATCCCCTAATCTTGGGAAGGTCGTGGTTAGCCACAGTTGATGCATATATAGGGTGTATATCAGGGAACATGATGATCTATCATGGGGATTCTATGAAGAATCTGGTCCTTTATTCACCGACTAAACCAAGTATAGCATATGAGAATCATGTGTGGGTTGAATTTGAACTAGAAGGAGACGTTCAACTTGTCCTTATCATAAAAAAAGATATGTATTTTAAGGATAAGATGGAGGACGACACCATTAATAATTTTATCAATGATCCTTCTTCAATTCCCCAGTTGGTCTTTCAGTTACTAGAAGTTGTAATGGATAATCATGCCCAAGAAAATACGGAGGCATATCCTGCAGAAGAGGGCATACCAACTACAGTTTTCCATAGTGTTCTAGTAGAGATAGAACCTAGAAAAATGTTGAATATCAATCAAAATTTGACTCCTCAAACTGAAAGGCTAATGCAAATTATGCATGCGGAGAAGAATATTTTACGTGGGATTACATGGATATGAAGGGTTTCCACCCATATATGTTCACCCACCACATCTACGTAAAAGAATATTGTTGTCCCACTTGTCTTCCCCAAATAAGAATGAATCATGTCTTAAAGGACATTGTCAAATAGGAGCTCCAAAAACTACTAGATGTTAATTTCATTTACCCAATCTCTGACAGTGAATGGGTGTCACCACTCATTATTACACCTAAGAAAAATGGTAAATGGAATATCTATGTCAATTATAGGGAATTTAAGAAAGCAACATAGAAAAATATCACTTCCCCTTGCCATTTATTGACCTAGTCCTCAATACACTATTAGGGAAAGATTTATTTTCCTTCCTTGATTGTTTCAGTGGCTATAACCAAATCCAGATTGCTCCTGAAGATATGGACAATACTACCTTTACTTTCCCATGGAACCTTTGCATACAATGTGCTTCCTTTTGGACTCTATAATGCACCTACTACCTTCCAAAGGGCAGTGTTAGGAATTTTTTATGATCTAGTCAATGGTAGTGTTGAAATATGCATGGATGATTTTACTGCATATGGTACTTCGTTCGATGAAACATTATCTAATTTAGAAAGAGTGTTCCAGCATTGTAAACAGAATAATATTTCTTTAAGCACATAAAAATTCCATTTCATGATGACTACAAGGGTATTCTTGGGACAATTGGGACATTATCTTTCTTCTACAGGGATACAATTTGACCCGGCTAAAACTGAGGCAATCATAAAAATTCCTATTCCAAAAACGCAAAAAGAGGTATGTAGCTTTTTCAGACACATTGGTTATTATTGGCGCTTTATTGAGAATTTTTCTAGAATTGTGTCTCCTTTATTTTTGTTGCTTGCTAAAGATATGGAATTTTGATGGACTGATATGTGTCAATCTACCTTTACAAATCTCAAAGAAAAATTATCTACAACTCGTGTTCTATGTGGTCCTGATTGGACATTGATATTCCATATCTCTTCAGACGCTTTTGATACTGCTATCAGATCGATGTTGGGACAAGAGGAGCAAAAGAATCCTTGTGTTAGTCATTACATCTGCAAGAATTTGAACCCTGCTGAGTCAAATTATATGGTAACATAGAAAGAGTTTTGTGTTCTCATTTATGCAATCAATAAGTTTCAACACTACATAACTAGTTACCCCATTTTTGTGCATACTAATCACTTTACCATCCAATGTTTAGTGAACAAGCCTATTAAAAATGCTCGAGTTAAATGTGGATATTATTACTACAAGCACCATTGTTGATAAACCTGGAAAGGAAAACGTTGTTGTAGATTTTGTCTCTAGGCTCACAATTGATGGTGACACTTCATTTGTAGAAGATAGCTTCCCAAATGAACATTTTTTTGCAATATTAACTCACACACCTTGGTATGCAGATACTCCTAATTTTCTTGTTGCAAGGAAATAACCACATCATCTCTCTCCAGGTATTAACGCAGGATCATTCAGCAAA
This sequence comes from Larix kaempferi, assembly GCA_027924585.1. Lineage (NCBI taxonomy): Eukaryota > Viridiplantae > Streptophyta > Pinopsida > Pinales > Pinaceae > Larix > Larix kaempferi. The sequence continues at coordinate 1,156,974 of BSBM01001378.1, read as the reverse complement.
GTGCCAAGAATTCATGGGTAGGAGGATATAAGTTTTCTATATTGAAGTATATCAGGGCCCTTTATTACTATGTACATATCTCCCTTACACTTTAACATATCCCCCTAGGCCAATTTTATGTTGGCCAATTTTCTCCAATATTGCCTTTGCAGTGCCTTTGAACCTATAAAAATGATCAAGTACATGTTAATGCAATTTAATTATTATGGTTAAATGCATATAAGATATAATTTCATTACTTGTTATATTATTTTATATACCTTTGTGGTTCTCCCACAATTGGCTACAAGGATCATTCTTTCTTCATCTTCTTCTCCTTGGAAATATATTTTATTGTATCTCACTCCCATACAACAATTAGTATAGGACGCTCATAATTGGTGTCTTGGTTGATATTAGTGCGGTAATTGTCCCGCACTAATTTCAAGTACTTCCCCGTCATGGTTTGAACCAACTTTTGGTTGAATATGGGACCAAACAATGTGTTCTTGTGTTTCATCAACTCTTTCTTCAATTCATTATTCTAGTATTTAGAACTTGTTCTAAAGGCTAGTGCAAATATAGCAAATGCATTTTCTTGCAATTGTTGGTAGAACACGTTATTTCCTACATTGCAATCATATATTATGATTATATAAATAGAACCAACATAAAATATTCATCATTTTATAAAATCAAAGTATGTTAATGGATTAGACGTAATTACCATGGAGTTTTAATACCGTCATTGGGATTCGTCCATGGTCCATCTATAAAGTAATTGGTAATTGCCCAGTGCTCTCGATGACTAAGCCTAGTGTCCTAGGACTCATATCATGAATGAAACATGGGAGTACTAGACCCATAGGTATTATGTATAGATGTAACCGTAGATTTCCCAACACCAATAAGAGATGTAGAATCAAAGGCACACGCTGTGATACCACGAGTGGAGGCATCAATAGCAAGCGCAATAAGAGCAAATGCTCCAACAATATATGCATGTCTTCTACTCCAAACACCGAGGACTTCCTCTCTCAAGAAGGATTATAAAAATAGAATTCTATGTCAAACACTTAGATTCATTCAAAAAAAATGTGATATTCATTAAAGAAATTGATGGACTACAAAAAAATACATATTATGTACTTGTTGATTTTTTACATCAAGAATTGACTTCTTGCTTTAGTTTTTGTAGTCTCTTTAGTGACCATAAATTAATCAAGTTCTTTATCCCATTTCTCAACGTGTTTTCTAATAGCAACAAGAGGGTCGGTAGCTTTAGAGTAGTCTACCTTGTCCTGATCAAGTGTCATGTTCCCATTTTGTCAGCACCATAAAGAAGATCGAACCCTATGGATCCTAGTGATAGATTGAATTAATTAATTAATGAGGGGTTAAGATGAGGCAATTAATTAATTGGGAGTGTGCATTTAAATTTATCCATAGTTTGCTACCTACTTGGAATAAATAATTATGGATCATTTAATATTATTGGTGCAATTAATATTTTATTTGTTATGCTGAATAAATGGAGAAATTGGCCCACCAACTCGAATTAGTGGATAAGGTTGGAGGAATTACTTGGAGTAGAAGTCAAGTAAGCACTAGAGTTCAAAAATAATGCCAAAAATGAGAAAAGACGAATATTTCAGGAAAATCGGCATGAATCCAGAAAGCAGGAAAGTTAAGAAAAGAAGGAAAGTCGGAAAAAAAAAGAGGAAAAAGAAGGAAAGCCAAAGCAAAGCAAAGCAAGGAAAGTATGTCCACTCATGGGTGACCTATTCTCACAGGTCACCAAGCCAAGTAACTTGCTCAATAGTTCAACATGAATTCTATAAAAGAAGGATTCCAACTCCATTTCACATATTTTGCTAGTGTGAGAAATTTATGAATGCATTTGTGCATCCAAGGCTTGGGAGGTGTGCCCCTAGTCAAGCATGGGAGATGTGCCCCAGATTTCTGTGAGAGGATGATGGCATCCAACCATTATATCTGAGTGTATTTGTAGGTATTTAATCTTACCAAGTCAAATTGGAAGTTCATAATCATCTTCACCAAATTCAGAGATTGAATCCTTCTTCTCTCTTCTATTCTACAGCTAGTTTCCTATGTGCAAGAGGAGAGACACTTATATCATCTTATGAGAGGAATATTGGCCTATTTATTATGTAATAACATATTATGTAATGTTCATATATCATTCACTTCAATACAAATTACAAAACTCTGATTTCTTCTCCAATTTATGCACCCCTTCTAGATTTAGTTAGAATTTGACTAGCTTTCAATGAATGATTCATAAGTCAATGAGTAAAATTCAAAATGAAGTCATTCCTATTCCTGGAGTTATCTAATATATCACATGACATGATACAACCTCTGTTTCAGAAATTTGATTGCATTTTAGCACTGTTTGGGAGTCCAAAAGTCGAGTTAGTTGAGCTATCCTGAATTGTCATTTTACTATTTATGCTATAATACTTGCTCATATATATTTGAAACTTTATGTAATGATGTATTACAATTTCATGACTTTTATTAAATTATATTTAACTTCTGTAATCTCAGAAACACCCATCTCCAGTCCCCAGTTAAATACCTCACCCATACTAGTCTGCATATGCTGAGAACCCCAAGAGCATTGGAGTAGAGCTCAGACGAGCTGTTCTTGAAACATAAATGGTATCAGTATGTTTTACATAGGTATAAACCCATATCAGAACCTTCCATCCATCCATAGCCTTTGCACTTTCCCATCTCCAGCAATTCTAGCTTCCTTAGCCATTGTTTCGATCAAATTTGAGAAGCCTAGAGTTTTTGTATCACTTGTATAAGTTGGTACATTATAGTGGTACCTCCATGAACACAAATATAATTTTATTAATCCTTTCCAAATCCCCGATCTAGTTTGTATATGCGGATGTACCCAGGAAGCCTTGTTGTAGACTTCAGCAATGCCGATGTTCGAAGCATAAATGGTCTATGTGCTTTGTACAAAGGATTTTAAACTTTTTCCTTATGTCTAAATTGCTTCTGAACACTCTCCCATGTAAATTCCATAACCTAAATTCACCCCTACCATACTTGATCAATGAAACAATACTCACTTACACCCTGCTCACCTTACAGAAAATTGTTAAAATTTACTAGTTACAAGTCTGGTCAAATTGGTGTTTGGAGTTAGTATTTTGGCCAATTCTTGGCTAGAATATTATAGTGGTATCATATCACTTTCCTCCACCCCTATGGAAATGAAGAATCGCCTTGATGGAATAATATTGCATATCTAATTCTTCAAACATTGCAATATGAGGCTCCTACCTATAATTCAAGAATTTGATTTTGAGCCAAATGAAGAAGAGGAGATGTCCTCTGTGGGAGATTATTGTTTTCATAGGTTTGAATATGTTTACCTTACTGATTATATAATTGAAGAGGACATAGGATCTGATATACCTGTGTCTAAATTGTTGGGTATGTTATATCTCTTCACATGGTCGCTGCGTGTACAACACGATCCCTACGGCACCTTCGATTCGCCTGCGCCGGGCGCGTCCGGAGGGGGGGGTTTAGAGGGGGGGGTAGCCCGGCAGGGCCCACCCCCTTCGTTTCGAACCGTTAGGTTCCGAAACGACACGGAGGGGGCCGTTAGGCCCCCGGAGTCCGCGCGGAGCGCAAAATTTTTTTTGGGTTGCTTTTTGCTTTTTCGCGATTTTCGACCCATTGTACTCTATCTATTTCCGGTAAAAGAAATTAGGGTTGTAACCTAATTCGGGTAAACGAATTAGGGTTTTAGATGCTGCAGAATACCATTTATTGTATTGTACATGTAAAATAAACATATAATGAGAAAGGAGCTATGCGGCTCTAAGTTTTGCTGGTTTTTTCCCGGTTAAGGGTTTCCAGGTGAAAATCTCTGTGTAATGTGTGTGCCATTGTGTATTTTCTGTAAATGCTTAAGAATCGATATATGTTTGTACTTCACTGTTAAGGTTTAAAACTTACATAAATGGGAAAATGGAAAATTTTAATGTGGAAAGAAGGTAAAGGGATCATTCCAGTATCTCATGGAATACTATGCCTTGAAGGAAGAGATTCGAGATCTCTTATCTTTCTGACATTACTGTGAACTTGAGGTAGGTAGGATGATACAAAACAAAAGTATGGATGCACTTGCTGTTGATAAGGTGTGCAAAGAAGTGAATCATATGTTGCAGCAGAGAGAAGGATCAAATAGCTCTTCCAATTTATGCCCTAAGACATCAGTTCATAAAGGAGGAAATACTAGTCATAGGTATGATCGGAAATATGATTGTTCATCACAGCGATCATACCATGAGGAAGAGCTTGCAAACATAAATCAGCCTATTTTCAGCAGCCATAAGGTTGATGAATTACCAAATTTTTCATCAGAAGAACATGAAGAAGGTCAATGCACAGTGGAAGATCTAGCAATCTAACATTTGATTGTTGGTAATATGGAAGGTGAAATCACTCCCAATTTCTTTTTGGTTGATTCCAAGATAAGTGCAGAAGGGATTGGTACTCTTAATGATGGTGAGACATCTTTTGGATCTAATCCCAAAGAGGAACAAAATTCAGATTTACAGTCGCCCCTTGAGCCTCACAAGGAAGCAGAAATTGAGCACATCTCAATATGGTGTGAAGCAGAGAAATGGGTGGATGAACAAGCCATCATAATTCCAATACATAAGGATGATAACATGACACATGGTGAGTTATTAATTTCTATTTTTTATGTGTCATTATGTCAATCAGATATGGCAGCCACTTCTAGTGAAAATTTCAGAATGGTTGAGCCCCTAGTGATGAGGTTCAGAATTCTGCTGTCAAAAAGGCAGTGTGAAGGATGAAACTTTGAGAGAAGATCCTTCTAGTGCCCCAAGGATGAATGAGCAATTAAGTTGCAGCCCAAATTATGTTGTTGAGGACCTAAAAGATGAATATAGTGCAGTAGCAACATATGGATCAGATTTCAAAACCTCGAGTGTACTGCATGAAATTGATCCGGTGATGGAAAATGAAGAGGAGGAACATCTACAAGAACCTCATCTTCTTGTAGGGTCACTCAATATGGATGAAAAAAAGATCCAAGAGGCCCTGAAAATTATCCATGACACTCATGCTTCAGTGTCAAAGTTGTGTTGGAAAGCTGCTTTAATGGAAGACCAATCCTCCTTTGAAGCCATGGAGAATATCCAGAAAGCAATGTCTATAATCAAAGGTAATTTCTCACAATTGCTTTCATATAAAAATGACATGTTTGAGCTTGGATTTGTTGCGGTCAGCATCACTGCATGATGAAGGAAGTATTTGCATATATGAAGAAGAGAGCTACAAGCTCAAAGGTGAGTTGTTGGCCACCTAAGATTCTTTGAGATACACTCAAAGTGCCCTCTTAGAATCACAAATGAAGATAGAAAAATTCCAACAAGAGTGGCAAGAATTGACTGAATCCTCAACTTTTCCTGAGAGTCATCCCTTTTGGGTAAATGACATAAAAAATTCCATGGAGGAACCTCATGAGTGGGTGGAGCATGAGGAGCATTCTATTCAGTATGTGCTTGAAGAATGTGCAGAAAAGTGGATGAAAAACAAGCACATGATTTTTTATAGAATGAACCTGAGAGGTTCATTGAAGAAAGTCCCTCTTCCAAGGAAGAGGCAGATGAGTTCACCATAAATGGGTCAGCCATAAATGGAGAGTATACATCCACAACTTCAATGGATGAAATGTTCAGAAGCATGGCTCACCATCCTTCATTCACCACTTCACATTCAACCACAAATTTTGGGAATGAAAATTGGGTAAAAGGATTCTTCCTTTTTGTGTCACATGATGAGCAGAAGGATCCTAGAATTGAGGTCAATGACATGTTCCTTAACCCGCAGTAGTTGAGGCAACCCATGCATGTGTGTGCCACCACTTTCAACAAAAATACATCAAATCTACACTTTCCTTCAATGTGTGGGCCAATTGATGGAGTTTTGCACCCTTGGATCAATGGCGGAGAGTTGAGCCATTGGATGAAGAGGGGAGCACCTGTAGAGCTCCATAGAGATCATTAGATCTCTTTATTTGAGGAAGAAAAAAATATGGCTGAACACATTCCATATGGTTCAACAAATAAAAGTGCTTATTCATCCATTGGTTGGATGGGTAGAGGCATCATTGCAATGAAGACCTTGGGAGGTAAAAGGTTTTCTTGTTTTTGCAATAATTTGTTTGTTATAACTGACATTGTCTTGAATTGTGAGCAGCAACAAAGATATATTTTGCAGCCATTAGATATCTCCAATACACATGCACAAGAGATGCATTCTGATTTGCATGCTCTCAAGAAGTTCTATGTTTGGTGGAGAAGTCTCACAGCTATTCAGTTTTGCATTTGGAGTGGCACACTTCTAGCTTGGTGGATGGATCCTGGCATACCCTGGAGTGACAAGTTGACACAAGTAACAGTGATGATAGATGGTATTCATCAGGGACCATGGGATCCAAGAATTCATTGTAGTGACAACTTTCCAAAGTTAGCAGAGAAATTTGGGTCCTTACAGAGCAAGCAGTGGGACCCAGGAATTCTACTCAGTTATCTTAACTGGGTTAAGATTTTTGTTCATGATTTAGTGCAGATAGAGTTTGCAGTGCATTTTATTCTTCATAGTCATCTTGCATTTTTTTTAGATATTTTTGAAGGCCCCAAGTTTAATTTTCATATTGTTTAGTGGATGGGAACAATTATAATCAGAGTGGTGCAGCAGAAGCTTGGTGGAATCCTAACATTGCTTGAGGACAAGCAATCTTGGGAAGGGAGAACTGTCATGTTCCCATTTTTTTAGCACCATGAAGAAGGTTGAACCCCATGGATCCTAGTGACAAATTGAATTAATTAATTAATGAGGGGTTAAGATGAGGCAATTAATTAATTGGGAGTGTGCATTTAAATTTATCCATAGTTTGCTACCAACTTGGAATAAATAATTATGGAGCATTTAATATTATTGGTGCAATTAATATTTTATTTGTTATGTTGAATAAATGGAGAAATTGGCCCACCAATTTGAATTAGTGGATAAGGTTGGGAGAATTACTTGGAGTAGAAGTCAAGTAAGCACTAGAGTCCAAAAATGATGCCAAAAATGAGAAAAGACGAATATTTCAGGAAAAGCAACATAAATCCAGAAAGCAGGAAAGTATGAAAAGCAGGAAAGTTCAGAAAAGAAGGAAAGTCGGAAAAAAGAGGAAAAAGAAGGAAAGCCAAAGCATAGCAAAGCAAGGAAAGTATGTCCACTCATGGATTACCTATTCTCACAGGTCACCAAGCCAAGTAAATTGCTCAACATGTCAACATGAATTATATAAAAGAAGGATTCCAACTCCATTTCACATATTTTGATAGTGTGAGAAATTTTATGAATGCATTTGTGCATCCAAGGCTTGGGAGGTGTGCCCCTAGTCAAGCATGGGAGATGTGCCCCAGATTTCTGTGAGAGGATGGTGGAATCCATCCATTATCACTGGGTGTATTTGTAGGTACTGAATCTGACCAGGTCGAATTGGAATTTCAGAATCATCTTCACCAAAGTCATAGATTGAATCCTTCTTCTCTCTTCTATTCTATAGCTAGTTTCCTATGTGCAAGAGGAGAGACACTTCTATCATCTTTTGAGAGGAACATTGGCCTATTTATGATTTAATAATAGATTATGTAATGTTCATATATCATTCACTTCAATTAAAATTACAGAACTCTGTTTTCTTCTCCAATTTATGCACCCCTTCTAGATTTAGCTACAATTTGACTAGCTTTCAATGAATGATTCATAAGTCAATGATTAAAAGTCCAAATGAAGTCATTACTATTCCTGGAGTTATCTAATATATCACATGACATGATAAAACCTCGGTTTCACAAATTGGATTGCATTTGAGCACTTTTTGGGAGTCCAAAAGTCGAGCTAGTTTAGCTGTCCTGAATTGTCATTTTACTAGTTATGCTATAATACTTTCTCAGATCTCTTTGAAAATTTATAGAATGATTTATTACTATTTAATTACTTTTATTAAATTATATTTAACCTCTTTAATATCAGAAACACCCATCTCCAGTCCCCAGTTAAATACCTCACCCATACTAGTCTGCATATGCTGAGAACCCTAGGAGCATTGGAGTAGAGTTCATTCGGGCTGTTCTTGAAACATAAATGGTATCATTACATTGTACAGAGGTATAAAATCAGATCAGAACCTTCCATCCATCCATATCCTTTGTAATTTTCCATCTCCAACAATTCTAACTTCCTTAGCCATTGTTTTGATCAAATTTGAGAAGCCTAGAGTTTTTGTATCACTTGTATAAGGTTGTACATTACAGTGGTACCTCCATGAACACAAATATCAATTTATTAATCCTTCCCAACTCCCTTATCTAGTTTGTATATGCGGATGTACCCAGGAAGCCTTGTTGTAGACTTTGGCGATGCCGATGTTCGAAGCATAAATGGTCTCCGTGCTTTGTACAAAGGATCCTAAAATTTTTCCTTCTATCTAACTTGTTGCTACACACTCTCCCATGTAAATTCCAGAACCTAAATTCACCCTACCATACTTTATCAGTGCCCCTGTACACCTCACTTACATCCTGCTCACCATACAGAAAATTGTCTAAAATTTTACTAGTAAAAAAATCTCTGATAGTTTTGACAGTTGGAGTTAGTATTCTAGACAATTCTTGGCTGGGATATTACATCAAGACGAGGAGATGACGTGGGAACCTACAAAGAATCAAAACATATAACATCGATAAACAATGTAACAGTAATCATTGGATTAGGACGTTAATGGACAATATATATAATAATTAACATATAAATTGGAATATATTATTTGACCTGCATGGGGTCGATGCCTTTCCCCTGATCAACCTGTAACATAAAAATTTATAGGCTAAATATATATCTAAACAAGGATAATTTTTTCTAATTCCATTCATTCTCATTATGATGTAAACTAAATTTCATGACAAATTTTGATTGATATAGAAAAGAGTGTTTTCAATCTACATTATATATGTTCTTCATTAAATAATGAATATGAATGTTAAATCATAGTTACCTAGTTTTTTAATTTATTCAAAATATAATTGATCAAAAAATCCTTCCCTGCAGCTATTTATTTTATTACAGAAACCGCAACTATGTTCCCATCACGCTCCTCAAACGTACAATTGGGTAGTTTGTTTGTGCTTCCAGTATGTGAATTTTTTATAAACCCTACAACATTTCTCGAATCTTTGGTTCCTCCATCAGTATATATAGAATATCATTTATGTTGATTGTTTTCTTTCATTTTGTTATCATTTGTGTATACTCATTATATATCATTCTATCTAACACTAATGTTTATAATCATACATTGGGCCAACATAATCCATTAATTCCACTTCACGGATGTATGGAACATTTACACCATCCATTGAAAAGATCCCCATATGATGTAAACTAGATGGAGCAATTCTATATTTTATTCCATCAATACAAAAATCAGTTTTTACCACAGGAAGTGTGCTTGGTTCCCAATTCTTCACATAATATTTGTATTTCAATGGCACTTCCTTGTCTCCAATGGTCTCATTGTCATAGGAGAATGACCCTCCTTCAGCAAGAAAGAAATTCATACTTTTGTACCTCTAGTTGATATTGGCATATTGTTTGATGTTTTCCATTTCCCTTTTTGTTTAGAACAATCATCGTTATCTGAATCAATATCTAATAGACATCTATTCGGTTGTGCCTGCAATTGACAACAAATAACAAAAGTTAACTTGCAATCATATGACTTAGATAGCGAAAGTTGCAATTAATGTCAATGAGTCTTAGATAAAATAAATAATAAAAATGAAGCATCGTTTTTTTTGCTTAAGTATGCTAAAGAAATTGATAAGTATTGAAAATTTTGAAGAATTTCATGAGGTTATTGAAATTTTTATTTCACACTAGGTTATCTATGATTGGATATTATTCTCTTTTGTTATCACTAAATACATCATGGGGTTCTTGCACAAACCCAAATGGATTATGTGAAATTTCACCTCTAACTGGAATTTTATGTAATCTAGTCGTTGTAAACTACAGCCTTAGGGATGATATGAAATATTAATTTTCAGCCAAAAAAAACGGATAATATTTCACTTGATCTGAACACACTAGGTATCCCAAAAGGAAAGATTCCAACTATATGCCAAACAAGTTCCAACCCATTTGGAACACTTTTTCAAGCATATACCAGGATTGAAATCATATTAGCAAGACAAAAGGATATATAATATTGAATGAGTCTAAATTATACATAAGATGTGTATTTCTTATTCGAGTGGTTGGTGGCCACTATTTTAATCTTTGAATTATATCTAGAGAATAGGGATCTTAACATTGCCTGAAGTTTTTGGAACTAGGGCTTTTCTCAATAAAATGTTGTGCAATTTTTTCATTACATGGTAATTTTTTGGAAAATAAACCGATAGAGTATGTGGACATCATGGACATGTCTACCTTGACCAAACAAAATTCCAAGATGTTATAGTACTCAATTATTCCGCTCATATTGGTTTTTATGCCCCGGGAAGAGATCCGTCAACTATCCCAGAATGGCTTCAGGAAATGAGTTGAAACCCATCGTAATCGGATAATCAGGACTTGGATCGATAAATCATCGATTTCAATGGAATTGTGACATCGGGTTACACATAGGGATACCCACCTCCCATGGGTCCATGTCTCGAAAGTTGTCTTATTTGACGATTTTCAGAACTACGATTTTGCTCAATAACATGGAGTGGAATTTTTGTACTACATGGTAAATTTTTGGGAACTCAATCAGCAAATTATGTGAATATTGTAGTCAAGTCCAACCTACCCAAACAAACTTGTAGGATTTTACGGTTCTCAATTCTACTACTCGGATTGGTTTTTATGCCACAGGAAGATATTCGACAAGGGTCCCTTAATGGATTTGGAAAGCGAGTTGAAACCCACCATAATATGATACCATATATTAGATCGATGAATCATCAATTTTGTTGGACTCTTGACATTAGATTACACCTAGGTTTAGCCACCTCTCATGTTTCCATGGCCCATAATTTGTCTTATTCAATGATTTTCAGAACTAGGGTTTTGCTTAATAACATGCAATGCAATTTCTGCATTACATGGTAATTTTTTGGAAACTCAACCAACAGAGAATGTGGACTTTGTGTTCATGTCCACCTTGGTAAAAAAAAAAATTATGAGGTTACTGTACTCAATTATTCCGCTTGGATTGGTTTTTATGCCTCGAGAAGAGATTCACCAAGTGTCCCTAAATGGCTTCAAGAAGCAAGTTGAAACACGTTGTAATCTGATAACCGGGACTCATATCCATGTATCATCCATTCTATTGGAAGTATGAAATTGAAGTACACCTAGAAACACTTGAATCCCATGGGTCCTGTTAGAAAACCAGGATCGCAGAGCAATAACAATAAACAATATGCAAATATATATCACGTAAACAAAATACAAGAGAGACACCAATATACGTGGTTCACCCAATATGGGATACATCCACAGAGAAATTTTCAGTCCTTTTATTATCATACCATCCAACAAATGAAGGTATACAACCTGCATCAAAACCACTACAAATTCCTCTTCACTCTCTCTCAGTCTCTCTTACACAATCATAGAGATATTTACAATACATTACACAATCGTATTACAATGTATTACTTTTAAAGGGGAATTACCATGGGAAAATACTATGGGCTACCCAATACCATGGGCCTATAAATTGTCAGCCAACAAACAACCCAAATAAATTCTTTCGGGGTATTCTCCCCCGAACCCCCTTTCACAGGGGCACTGCCCCCAGACCCCAATGAAGGGGCCATGCCTCCCAGCTAGTATGAGTGTACAATCCACCTGCATAGCATATAAAACTAGGGTACAAACACGACTGAAACAACAACATCTCTGAATCAGAAAGATCAGGCTCCACAACCAACAATATCCCACTTGGAGACTGATCACAGCAACTCCACCGTTGCTGCACTTTCTAAACTATGCTCTAAACCTTGGACTTGGAAAAATTCTCATCTTCACCTTCATGCTTTAAGGCCAACTGAAACCGAGCAAGAACTCAGTTTCTCTCTGTTTACTACCTTTGTCAACATGTCTGCAGGATTATGACTAGTGTGTATCTTTTCCAGCTTCAACAGTTCATCTTCTAGAATAGACCGTATGAAATGATACTTGAGATGTATATGTTTAGTCTTAGAATTGAAGGTTGAGTTATTTTCAAGATGAATGGCACTCTGGTTGTCACTGTACAACCTGCTATTCTCCTACTTCTTACACAATTCCTCCATGAACCTCTATAACCAAATCATCTCTTTACTAGCCTTTGTAGCAGCAACATACTCTACTTTCGTTGTTGAAAGTGAAACAACCTTTTGCAGATTCAAAATCTAGCTTACTAATGTTCCACCTACAGTAAAAACATACCATGTGGTGCTCCTCCTACTATCTTTATCACTTGTCATATCTACATTAACATATCCCTGTAGAATAGTGTCTGAACCTCCAAAACATAATGCATGAGTGGTAGTACCTCTCAAATACCTGAGAATCCACGGCACTGCCTTCCAATGTTCTTTACCTGGATTGTTCATATACATGCTCACAAATCCCACTGCATGTGCAATATCTAGTCTTGTGTACACCATGGAATACATCAAGCTATCAATTGCTGATGAATAGGGAACCCTGGACATGTAATATATATCTTCATGTGTCTTGGGACACATCTCCTTACTTAGTTTGAAATGGTTGGACAAAGGTGTACTAACTGGTTTTGTATTTTGCATTCTAAACCTCTCCAACACCTTTTGTATGTACTCACCCTAAGACAATGTCAATTTGCGATTTTTCTTGTCTCTTATTAGTCTCAAACCAAGGATTTGCTTTGCAGTACCCAAATCCTTCATCGCAAATGAATTAGCTAACTTTATTTTGAGCACATTTATATCCTACATGTTAGACCCTGCAACAAGCATGTCACCCACATACAATAACAATATAATATATCTTCCATTATCTAGCCTCTTGAAATAAACACAGTGGTCAGAATGACATCTACTATAACCTTGTTATGTCATAAACCTGTCAAATTTTAAATACCACTGCCTTGGATCTTGCTTCAACCAATACAAGCTCTTCTTCAACCTGCATACCAAATTAATCTTCCCTTTGACCTCATACCCATGTGGTTGCTGCATATAAATCTCTTCCTCCAAATCCCCATGGAGAAAGGTTTTTTTTACATCTAACTGTTCAAGATGCAAATCTTCTACTACCACTAAACTTAAAATAGTTCTAATTGAATTCATTTTAACAACAGGAGAAAATATTTCATCAAAATCTATACCTTTACTCTGTGCAAACCCCTTTACAACAAGTCTGGATTTGTACCACTTCTTTCCTCCATTTTCTTCCTTCAACCTATAAACCCATTTATTCTACAATGTTCTTTTACCTGCAGGCAAATGAACCAAATCCCAAGTCTGGTTTCTTACCAATGAGTCCATATCCTCATTCATGCATTGCTCCCACTTCTTTTTATTTTCCACCTGCATTGCTTCTTCATAACATTATGGTTCACTAGAATTAGACATCAATAAATAATATAGTGAAGGAGAGAATCGTTCAGGGGGTCTAATTAACCTAGTAGATCTTCTAACACTTGTAGGAGTTTGAGGTACTTGTTGTTGTTCTTTATTTTTCACCACCTTTGGAACTTCATTTTCTTTGATTTCATCAAACACTGTATACTCTGTGTTTTTCTTTTCCTGTTCTTTTCCCTGCAATTGATCTTTATACATGACATTTTCATTGAATACCACATCTCTACTCCTAATGCTTTTTTATTTTCATAATCCCATAAGTGATAAACAAAATCATCAACCTCGTATCCAATATAGGTACACTTCCTGGATTTAGCCTCAAGCTTTGTTCTATTTTCTTTATCAATATGGACAAATTATTCACAACCAAAAGTTCTCAAAAATGACTAGTTTACCTTTTTACCTATCCATGCCTCATCTGGAATCCCACCATCCAAAGTGCTTTACGTCCTTTTGTTTATTAAGTAAATAGAAGTATCTACAGCATCTTCCCAAAACTATAAGGGCAAAGCTTGAAAAAGAATAAAACTATAAGGGAAAATCTGATACAATGGCCATTAATAGGCAATACATAGTGAATACATGTCATGAGTGGTCACAGCCATGATCCCTCTACATTAAGATATGGTCTCATGCTAAAAAGGAAACAACTGGTGCAAACTGGAGGTACAAACTACTGATCTCTAAGAGGTTATATCTCAGATGTAAATTCATGATCATAAGTAGCATACTGAATGCCACTATCGCCTGGGGTCTTCTACACAAGTATTCGACGGTGCAAGTCCCATCAAGTGAATCAAGGAGTTGAGGTTGAACCTGATGTGACATCGTCTGATTACCGGTCAATGATGTATACCGTTAACAAACGCGAGATAACCCACCAATAATGAAAATGGGCATCAAGGCACAGAGTACAATCATCAGAGTGAGAATAGATGTGTTGAAGTAGAACACTAGTATGAATCCATCAATCAGGGGACATTGATGTATTCCCAAAACTGTCGATGGAGAGAGAACCTGCCACTAATGACTGCAAGCCTCAAGGTACTCAACCGAACTCTAAGTCTCAAGTTCTGGAATAAATGGGTTGAATTCGACATAACGAAACTCACTGGAAGGAGTTCATTAAGGCATCCCCCATCAACCAACACGAGGTATCATCTATGTTGAAAGATTTGTAAGATCTCAGGTAAAATGGACTGACTCAATAAGGATGGACGACATGCAATAGTCAAGAAATCTGAGGAGTGGCCAACTCTAATTTCAGGACTTCCTTTGAACAAGAGCATGAGCAGATGGATAGACTCAAGCAGCATAGACTCAATATAGACTGTGCGATGCAGGATGCATCACAAAGGGATCCATAATGACTGGAAGCTTAACCAATTGGTGGAGTAAACTGAGAAACAAGTACAGCTCCTAAGGTCCAACTATAGTCCCGACTCATAATGTATGGAGTGGAATGAATGCTCTATTCAAAGGAGACATAACAGCTGCCAACTAGAAGTAGTAACCATAATCCCGTCCGGCTTTTTGGAATATTTGATTTTTTTGTCTTTTTCATATTTGGAAAAGGTTGAGAAAGAATAAAATTGCTTATAGTACAACAAGTGAGGGAACAAGTGTCAAATAGCGAGCAGACTAGTACCAAGCAGTGGAACATATCTATGATCAATGCAAGGAAGCGTGTGCAATATGTGGACACTCGGGGGGGTGTTCCCTTAGGGTCAAAAGGTCATCAAATTGTGAAGGACAAATAGAAGCTCTGCAGGGCTTGACAGGGAAAAGTGCTTAGGCACCAGGCTAATAATTGAGTAAGAGGGAGCCGGCACAAGGCTCAAGCGGCAAGCAGGATGATGCAATGCAATCATAACTTGATATAACTGAGGGAGTCCTTATGGGAGATGGCCAGCATAAGACAAAGTAGAGTATGAATCTTTATCACAAAATCATGGCGTAACTACAAAGGACCCCCAATCTTAAGGACAAACAATGGCATGGGCACCATAATGCAAACAGGGGTTCTAACTAGGGTACCCAGGTTCGGAAAGGCCCTACTGCCACATAACGACACTTCTATAATAGTTTGAAGGCTCCATGTCGGTTAATAAGTAGTGTCGCACCTAGGGTTTATGAAAATGGTCAAAAGGTCAAATGCATAATGCATGTGAAAATTACATCTAACCTATATGCCAGGTGTGAAATATACCTGTCATAGGCGTGAAATGGTCCAAAACAACTCTCGCCGAAGAAATCTAGTCAAAAAATGCTACTCCAAGACATTATATTAGTTCAAAACAGCTTAAAATGGTGGAAACTATAGACAAGTGGGTTTTGAAAATTGTAGAAAACTTCTCTACTTTGTCTTGTATCTGAGAGGTGATATCTGAGATATTACCTCTCAGATATCAGCAGTGGAGTCGCCATTTCTGTGTTGGAGAAAACTTCCTATGGCTTGGGGTGGACCACAACAGACAACTGACTACCAAAAATTAACTCAATTCTCAATGCTATGCTATAGAAATGACAATGCTAAGATAATGAAGAATATAACCAACCTCGATCCAAATGTTTGATGTAGATCCCCGCTGGAGCTTTCAACTCGTGCACTTGAACCTGCAAATTAGTCTTGACATCCAATATACAACAAGCGCATATAATATGCAAACGACATTAACATCACCAAAAGCAATGGTCCATGATATTATAAGTAAATGCAACCCAATGTAATATAACAACATTCACAACATTGATGGATGAGAATATGAGTGTTTCTATTAATAAATAACAAGAAGTACAATGTGATTCGACCTCTTGTCGGCAACCAATCTAAACCAAGATATGGGTCTCTCCACTTGTGCCTGCACTGCTTCAATCCTCCATGGAATGGCAAACTCAAACTATGATAGGATTTTGGAAGGTGAACATAAAGGGTTCACAACTACAAGGATATGTGAGTGTAGACTCAAGATAGGGAAAAGATCCACTAGAGTTCTCTTGCTCTCTCTTTCTCCTCCCGTCCATATGCCATATGTGCTCAATATATAGTCCTCCCAAAGGTAAGTGAGGACACATCGAGGTGTTTCGGGGAAAATGGAGGGCCAAAGGTCACCCTATGACCGCTTTTTGGGAGTAAAAAGTAATTAACTAGTGATTTTTACCATTTTACATGCTACCAGCGGGCTATAGTGATGCAACTCGTGGGTATGCCCACTGTAGTGATACAGCTAGCGTACAGGGGAAAAAATAGGAAAATAGTATGTCTGGAGGATATAAAGTGGATATGAGTCAGTAAAATAGATCATGCAGGCCTAAGAGTGCTAATGTTCACAAGGTGGAAAATTACGCTGTAACAGATGCCCCCTAATGTGTGAGGTCATAAAATGATGTTGCGATGGCCGAAATACATTATAAATATCAGAAATGGAGTGATGGAGACACAAGTGGAAGGAGCAGCTCACTCGTCATAATACAATAGTATCCCTAACTACAAGTCGGTATAGTACAACAATCTGACACAATGGCCATGAATAGGTAGTACATAGTGAATACATGTCATTAGTGATCACAGCCATGATCCCTCTATAGTAAGATATGGTCTCCTGCTGAAAAGGAAACAACTGGTGCAAACAGCTTATATCTAAGAGGTGATATCTCAGATGTAAAGTCACGATCATAAGTATCATACTGAATGCCACTATCACCTGGGGTCTTCTACACAAGTCTTCGACGATGCAAGTCCCATCAAGTGAATCAAGGAGTTGAGGTCGAACCTGATGTGACATCGTCTTATTACTGGTCAATGATGTATACCTTTAACAGACGCGAGATAACCCACCAATAATGAAAATGGGCATCAAGGCACATAGTACAATCAACAAAGTGCGAATAGATGTGTTGAAGTCGAACACTAGGATGAATCCATCGATTAGGGGACATTGATGTATTCCCAAAACTGTCGATGGCAAGAGAACCTGCCACTAATGACTGCAAGCCTCAAGATACTCAACCGAACTCTAAGTCTCAAGTTACAGCGTAATTTTCCACCTTGTGAGCATCAACACTCTTTGGCCTGCGGGATCCATTTTACAAACTCGGATCCACTTTATATACTTCAGACACACTATTTCCCTATTTTTTCCCCTGTACGCTAGATGTATCACTACAGTGGGCATACCCGCGAGTTGCATCACTACAGCCCGTGGGTAGCATGTAAAATGGTAAAAATCACTAGTTAATTACTTTTTACTCCCAAAAAGCGGTCATAGGGTGACCTTTGGCCCTCCATTTTACCCGAAACACCTCAATGTGTCCTTTCACTTACCTTTGGTAGGACTATATATTGAGCACATATGGCATATGGACGGGAGGAGAAAGAGAGAGCAAGAGAACTCTAGTGGATTTTTTCCCTATCTTGAGTCTACACTCATTGATCCTTGTATTTGTGAACCCTTTATGTTCACCTTCCAAACTCCTATCATAGTTTGAGTTTTCCATTCCATGGAGGATTGCGGTGGAGGAACAAGTGGAGAGACCCAGATCTTGGTTCAGATTGGTTGCCGGCAAGAGTTCGAATCACATTGTACTTCTTGTTATTTATTAATAGAAATACTCATATTCTCATCCATCAATGTTGTGAATGTTGTTATATTACATTGGGTTGCATTTACTTATAATATCATGGACCATTGCTATTGATGATGTTAATGTCGTTTGCATGTTATATGTGCTTGTTGTATATTGGCTGTCAAGACTAATTTGCAAGTTCAAGTGCACGAGTTGAAAGCTCCAACGGGGATCTACATCAAACGTTTGGATGAAGGTTGGTTATATTTTTCATTATCTTAGCATTGTCATTTATATAGCATAGCATTGAGAATTGAGTTAATTAGACAAGTGGGTTTTGAAAATTATAAATAGTAACAAAAAATTACAATTTACAATTCATTTTTACTATTCACCCATTTGGAGTTTTGTGGTTAGTTTTCACCTCAAAGTTCAACTGTTGATTCTGGGAGCTATGGGCGCCCAATCATCGAACCGTCAAGAGCAGGCTGGTAGTCTCATCCATAGCTTTAATTTTAATGCTTTTATTTCAATTTTCATTGGTTGGATTTTTTATGTGACCAAGCCCTAAATGGTCACGGCGCTACCCACGGGCTATTACTATGCGGGTCGTGGGTAGGGCAAGGTACTCACAGTCAACGCATGTGTTGACCACAAGTATTCGCCTCTGTGAGCAAAATTGCCCGCAGGTACAGCCGTGAAGTTAGTTTTTTAAATGCAAATGAATAAAATCTTTGCTTTGTCTTCCTCCAAGATGGTTCTAGAGTGGATAGAGAGGGAACATGACCTTGTGGATGAGGCCATCCACAATGATTTTCCTACATAGCAAGTGTTACAAACATGTGGGCTATACAAATTTTGGAACATAGGAGGTTTGAGGGCCTAAAACCTATTGCTCTGGCTTTTGATAGATTACTGGGACATAGATGCACAGAACTTCAACCTAGATGGGAAAATACTCACTTTGGAAGTGGAAAATACTCTACTTCATTACTGGTTTGTCCTGCCAAGGTGAAGTGGCAAGCCTTTGATCTCGTTCTGTGGGTGGCGGGGTCACCATTCCCATATAGAGCAGTATTGTGTTGCAAATACTAGGGCAATGGGGAGTCCGGTGCCCATCAGAGCCATAGTCAATCTGAGCATGAACGTTATAGTGGCTACCTTAGTGCATATTTCTAGTTCAAAAGCTCTTCACCAGGAATCCAGGCCAGTGATGTTCTATGCGTCACAGTGTATGCAGCCCATGATGTTTGATTGGTGCACAACTCTACTGGGGTCCATGAAGACCCAGTTGACGGAGTGCAAGAAAGGGGAGGCCAAAAAATTTGGATACAGAAGTATCCTATGCAGTTTCTTCTTTGAGCAAGTTCTAGGGCTCAGTCTGAGGGTTGAAGTCCCTCCTCATTGTCTCCGCGACCCAGCCCTGACCCAGTGGGAAGAGGTCTTGATGCGACAGGGTGGTGGCCATCAGGCATCACCATACACAGAGGAGTTCTTTCACTGGTGGGACCTACAGGTCATAGCTAAATATCACTACCCCTATGCAGGGATAGACTTCCATCAAGATCGGGACATGTCGCTTCCACCAAATGCAGCGTTTTGAGACATTGGTAAGTCACTCTTTTTATGTTTTTTGGTGTATTAAATTTTTATGGATTTTTTATTATAGATGTGGATGCAAAAATATTTTTGGGGGTAGTATCACATATTAATGTTTTACTGTTGCGCGCAGACAAGGGTCCAGCAAGACCCCAGGGCTTCCTAAGACATCGTCAACGGGGAAGGGGTGATGAGGCAGTGGGTGCTGCAACAAAACATACACTACAGACTCTGCAAACCAACCTATCATGGATGGCCAACAAGGTACCAGGTCTAGAGATAGCGCATCTATCAGAGGATATGCAGCGCCATGTGGTGGGGGTACCGAGTAACTGGGTGCGACTACTACAGCATATAGAAAATGCAGTACAATATTACTATCAGACACATCCTACCAGGGCGGAGGCTAGGCCTCCTTGTAGGGATTAGACATCTCAAAGTCCCATTTTTGTATTGATATGTATTTTTTGAGAGCTACAGTCTCCAGTTTTGTATTATGAAACTACCATTTTGGACATATTATTTATAAAAACTATGGTTCTCTGGTTCTACTATATGTGTGTATGTACAAATGTATGAATGTATCTTTTATTTGTGTGCTTCATTATGAATGTGACAAATGCCAATCTAATACATAGTTAGCGTATGCATCCAATATATGATTAAAACTTCTCGGAACATGAATGTATGTAATAGAAACAAAATGTCGTTCCAAGAGTCTTACCCTTAAGAATTTCCGTAGTAACGTAGGATCCCTCACACGGTACTGACCATTCAACTGAGACACAACTAGTTGTGAATCTAGGTGGACTTCTAAAGACTGGATACCATGTGAAATAGCATCCCGAAGTAGCTCAATCATGGCACTATACTTAGCCATATTGTTAGACATAGGACCAAGACAAGCACCTCCTGAGGACACAACTAGGTGATCATGTGAATAAATAAACTAGGCAGCAGAAGCAAACTGCTGCGTATGATGGCTAGCACCATCTGTGAATTCTAAGAATGTAGAAAATTCTGCTAACATCTGTCAATCAAACGAAAGTGAATCAGCAGACCCGAAAACCAAGAGAAACCTAAACTATGTACAGAAACAACTATACAATAGTATACAAAAGTACTAGCTCGAACTAGAAGTTCAAGCGTAATACTGCTTGAGGTAGAGCCCATTCCTAGGCTCCTTCAATATTTTTCCCTCATAATCCTCTAATTCATAGGCTCCTTTTTCCAGGACACGTCTCACAATGTAAGGACCATGCCACATGGGGTTAAACTTGTCTGCCCCCAGGGGTTCTTTAGCTTGGTCATATAAGAGGACCAAGTCACCTTCAGCTTATTGGCGGGGACGAACAGACCTAACGTACTGAAACTTAACACAATGTTTATTGGCATCTATAGCCACGGCGGCATCTCAACGTTGCTCGTCAAGTTGCTCAAGGTGGATTAAACTTTGCTCAATACCTGTCGTATCAGGGAGGAGCTCTACGGCCAGTTTAATCGAAGGGATTTCACATTCAATCGGTAAAATCGACTCCACACCGTGGACCACCTGAAATGTTGAGAACCCGGTGGCAGTCTTGACAACGGTTCGATACGCCCACAAAGCAAGATATAACATAATATGCCAGTTGTTCTTGCTTTTTTGGATGGTACGTTGGAGAATGGTCTTTAAAGACTTATTGACTGCTTCAACTTGACCATTCGCTTGGGGATAGTAAGAAGATGAGTGTTCTTAACGAAACCTAAGCTTGAGTGACAAATCCTCCATCATTTTGTTCTGAAAGTGACTGCCATGGTCAGTGACAATCTCTTTCAGAATACTAAATCGAGTAATGATCTGATTGATCACAAAATGGGTTGTTGTAGCACCATCGGATTTTACGGTAGGAATGGCCTTAGCCCATTTGGAAAAGTAGTACACAGCCACTATGATATGGTGATTCCCCCCAGCCGAAGTTGGTTTTCAATCCATGAAATCCACCCCCCATTTGGTGAAGGGACTGATGGTGACGACCGGATGAAGGGGCACTGGATGCGAGTGTATATTCCGAGAAACCAATTCGCATAATGCGTTGGGCTGTAGCAAGCCCAGATAAGTGACCGCCACACGCCCCAGCATGGCAATCATTAAGCACATGCTCCACTTCTTCATGGGTCAAGCAACAATGGAGAATAGAATCCTTTCCTTGGCGATACAAAGTCTCACCAACAATAGTATAATATTTAGCGTGATGTTTCACACGTCGTCGCTCGTCCTATGAATAATGTGAAGGAAACTTCAAAGTTTGGAGATATATAATGACATCCCCATACCAAGGGTCCTCTGACGAGATAAGAAACAAGTGTTCATCCACAAAGGAATCTTCATGGATAACATCCTCATCAAGTCTCAGAAGGTCTAACATAATCTCAGCAAACACCAACGACTTCACTGACTTCGCCGAAGCAAAATCGAGATCGAACTCCTGAAGGATCACACTCCATTTATTGTACTTCCCCCCTATAAGGAATCCTAATAGCACGAACTGAAACGGATTGATATGTGCTAAAATGTGGTTGTTCTAAGCAAAATATAGTGTCGTAACCGTTGGACTGCTTGGACAGTCGCAAGTGCCAACTTTTCCACGTGAGTATATCTCAGTTCAGCATCTACTAAATTTCAACTAAGGTAATAGATGACATGCTCGACCAGGGAATCATCAACCTGAACTAAGACCATGCCAATCGTCTCTTGAGACACGGCCACATAAAGTATAAAATCTCGTGCGAAGTCGGGTGGACTAAGCACAAGGGCTGATACCAAATCTTTCTTGAGGGCATCGAAAGACTACTGGGATCTCTCATCCCAGATAAATGGTGTGTCTTTCTTCAACAAGCGCGCGAAACCTTTGGTAACATTAGCATAATTGACTACAAAGCAATGTAGAAAAGTATCTCTCCCCTGGAGGCTCTGAAGTTGAAACAAGTTGGGCAGAGGAGGCAACCGAATTATTGCCTCAACTTTAAGAGGATCGACTCTAATACACTCTTTCGAAACTATGAATCCTAGCAGGTGACCTGTCCTCACCGCAAAGATGCATTTATTGGGATTCAATCGAATCTTGTAGCGTATACATCGTTCGAGAATAATACATAGGTGCTTGGGGTGGTCCACTCTCTTGCGACAATGGCCGGCAAGATCATCCAAGAAAAACTCCATAATCTTTTTAAGGTCGTAAAAGGCATAGGTCATGGCACGCTGAAACGTAGCTCCAGCATTTTTAAGGCCAGAGGGCATTTTCCGGTATGCAAACGTACCCCAAGGACAAATGAAAGCAGTCTTATGTTGGTCCTCGGGTTGATTTGAGTCTGGTTATACCCCGAAAAGCTGTCCATGAACGAAAAAAACTCACTTCCCGCACAAGCATCCAAGATCTGATCAATGAATGGGGTGGGGAAATTGTCTTTCAGACACGTACGATTCAGGTCTCTAAAATCAATGCATACGTAGATCGTTCCCTACTTCTTATCCATAGGAACGAGGTTTGACACCCATTCAGTAAGGGGAATAGGGTAGATAAAACCATCCTTGAGCAGTTTCTCCACCTCTGCCTTGACAGCGGCTGCCTTCCTAGGGTTAAAAGCACGAATACGTTTCCGAACCAGTTTAGCATGAGGATACATCCTAATCTCATGTTCGACAATACTGGGGTCTATTCCTGGAATCTCCTCATATGACCAAGCAAAAGCTTCCCGAAGTTCAGTAAACAATTCGGTGTAAATGGAAACCTCCTCAGAAGAGAAATCATCACCGATGTAAACATTCTCAATATTTCCGGGAGTGCGAGAGATGTTGATCGGTATAGTTAGGGAAATATTAGCCATTTTCCCCTCCGCAAAAATCTCATGTGAGCCCAAAAGAGCCACAGCGTGACCAACCATCTCGGCGAGAGTCATCCTAAACTCTTCTTGCTCGGCGGGATCGAGGTTGGGAAGGAAATAAGAGTGATGATGCATATCCTCCCAAGGTCTCTCACTACCACACATGGCCTCGATAATAGCTTCATTTGAAGGTAAAGTACCATCAAGGAAATCGTGAGAACAAGACGAGTCGGCTGCCCAAACTAGCAGCGTATCAGGATCTTCCTCATTTGTCCAAGAAGAAGAGAGATCTGGATCTGCAATGGCTTGTTGAATATCCTGGTAAGCAAGCTCAGCAACAAACAGTGGCATCGACATCCCGACATGCGCAATGTCTCCAGACATGGAACTCGTGGATGGTAAATTCCATGGATCATCAAAATATGAAGTTCGGAACGGTACATTATGCAAAGGAGGAGATGCATTGTCAGAAATGGTTCCAATAAAATTAACGGGTGCAGGAAAACCATAAGATCCCATCAATGAAGGGTACATACCAACACCCATGTTCTCAGTTTCCGGCTGAGAATCTATAACCTGCGGGACTACTGATTCCGTGGATGTTGTGGGAGAAGGATTAACAAAATCCAGCTGATCGATTGTCACAATATTTCCTTCATGTGGAAAGCAAATAATTCTGAATACAATAGACGCGATAGCTTTCATAGCATACATCCAATTCTGACCCAGTAAAAGGTTGTAGTTGATGGGCGCATCAACCACTTCGACTTCAATAGGCACAGGTTTACCTCCCAAGCAAACAACAAGGGAAGGGATAATCCCATGCGGCTTAAATGACTGACCATCAAATGTAGTGAGCATGGTCCTAGACGTGAGTAGAGGAGGAGAGCCAAGAGCTTTCCAACAAGCTAAAGACATCACTGACGCGAAAGCACCTTCATCAACCACCATTCTTTTGACAAAATTCTGAAGGCACTCCACGTGGATTTGAAAAGACATGTGGTAAGGTAAGCGAGGTTGAACATCAGTAGTGTTGAACTTGATAACATTGGGACTCCCCCCGTCCTGAACTCCTAATGCACTCAAAAGGGCATGACTTTGAGAAGGACACGCCTGTAAAACTTCAAGATCCGACATGGCACACAGATTTTGGCACAAATATTCTACAATGGAGTAGTTCTGGGAGGCTCGAGCATTGAGATTATGTGTAGAGCACTTAAGAACACCTTTTGGTATCCATGGCATAATAGAGGGCTTTTCGATATGCAAGGAATTATCAGGAGGAGGTGGAGGCTCACTCCCCATATTAGGTTGTGGTGCACCATAATCGCGTTGATGAGTAGCAACACTAACCTCCGATTGGACCATATTCATGCATCCATAACCACTAGTATTGGAAGAAGACGTTGCAGTCGCATTACATCCATAACCAGTGGCAGGAGCATGCGAAGCCATGTTTTGATGATGAGGAAGGGGATCCTTCAACACAGCTGGGCTCTGTGCAAGATGCTTCGATGCTTCTTCGATTCGAGGACACAAGTGAGTAAGATGATCTTCCCCACAAAGCTTACAAGGAAATTTCACCTTACACCTAGGTTTACGGTCCTCACCAGCATTTTCGCCTTCCCGAGGAGGGTTGGAATTCTCCTTACGAGGGGTATTGCGATTACTATTGTTGTTCCCATTGTTTCCACCCTTACTGTTATTTCTCCCCTTCTTCTTACCACCAGGTTGTTGGTTATCCGATGGGTTCGTCGATTGCACACTGTGTACATCAGACGACGGGGTGGAAGTGGACAAGGTGTGAACCTATCTGGGAGTAGACTGGTTAAGTGACAAATTTTTGCATTTGATTAGCCACCAAATCTATAGGATGAGTACTTGCGGATCCCACAATGCCATCGGCATGCGGTCCAGGAACTAACTTGGGCTCATGTCGTGTTCGCGGTGCATCAGGAATAATGTCCTACAAAATGCCAGACTAAGAGTATAATAAATCTAACTATTGGACTTTTAAGATGTCTTGTTCCTCAGTCATAATGTCGGACATTGAAACATCCTTAGGAATATATGGAAGTAAAGAATTGAGGAACCATTCCAACACAAACTCTGGAGGAATGTTGGCTTTCACTAATCTCTTCCGTCAACACCACTCTTGAACGTGGTCAGAAATATGTGTGGCCTTATTCTGATGGAAGGTAGACAAAAGTTCAGTACCAGTATCGTAACGAACCGACAACTAGAAATGGTCCAAGAAAACCAAAGCAATCTCATTGAAACCCCTATAAGTGCCCCCAGGAAACTCAACATACCACTTTGTGGCTGCCCCCGTGAGGGTGCGTTGAAATAGTCGCAATCGAACGGAGTCGTGATTCAACGAGTTGGACGATCACCAAAGGTGAAAGGTAGTGACATGGTCACCCGAATCCTCACCACTCTTCCCCTCAAACATATGAATGTCCGAAGGGATATTGGTAGGGACCAGAGGCCAATTAGGATCGTGACACACCGGATCATTCCTGAGCTTCGAAAGATCCGGAAGATTCAAACGTGCAAGGAACGGGAGTTGTGGCTGGAAAGCTTAATTATAAGCCCCCATAAAAGGTTGGTTGTATGAAACAGAATTATAAGATGGACCATAAGCTTGACCGTGACCAGGAAAATGCTGATTATACGGTCCTAACTGACCATAAGCCTGACGATGGCCATAAGGTTGATAACCTCCTTCGACCTGACCCGTGTGAGAGTAAGCAGGTATGTATGTATTTTGAGCACCGTATTGAGGTGGGTTGTACTGGTGGCTAGCACCGACTGTGTTGTAGTGAGGGTTGCCACCATAATTATGGGGCATATACGTACTATTCATAGCAGGAACCGTGTTGTAATGACCATGATGGTAAGGTATGTTCCCACCCCCAACATAAGGATTAGGATTAGCGTGAGCAGTCGTGTGGTGACCATAAGCATGAGACGTATACCCAACCCCAACATTGGTGTTACTAGTAGCAGGAATGGTGGCATTGTGACCATGAGGATGAGGTATTTTCCCACCTCCTACATTAGCATTACTAGTAGTGGCGGCAGATGTAAAAGTATATGGTATGTGTCCACCCCCGTGATTCGGAGGAATATTAACATTCGCGAAAGTGGTCCTAGGTTGACAGGTAGCGGCATGTGTATTAGGTTGTGGATGGCGAGTCGTGTTGCGAACAATGTTCCTATTAGGTTGGGTAGCCCCAGAAGGTAGCCATCTTCCAACATTTGCATTGTTAGGAGGAACGTGACCGGTCCCCATACTCTGTGTGTGAGTGGAAAAAGTGGTTCCCCTGGAGAGGGTATTTCCCCCAGTGGGTGCAGTGTGGCTAACACCATGACTGGTGCCAGCATGAATACCAAAAGCAGTGGAAGGATCAACTGTGTTGTAATTAGGCATACCATAAGAGAACGCGGTAGGGTTGACCATAGGGCTTGTGTCATCATGTAACTCTGGCATCCCGTATAAATAATTATGTGGAAATGAAGGATTGAACGGGTCGTCCTCGGGTGGATCTGGACCAAACAAACTAGGTTGAGTCTCGGGTGGATCCGGACCAAACAAACTAGGTTGGGTATCAAGTGGATCACCCCCCCCACACCTCACGAGGATTAGGGGTATCTAAAATGTGTTCGACTCTACCCGATGGACTAGTAGGTATTTATCCCGTGCCAGAATGTGCAGTCATGGCGTCGATAACGTATGTCTTGTAAGAATCCAAAGACTCGGAGGGAGCCCGCCGCGTCCCTTCTTGACACGGTGTGAAATATCGGCAGCTGGTAAACCAGCCAACCGACGAGATCGATGGAGAGCAGGACTCCATGCCATGATATCTCCGGAGAGACTATAAAATCAAACGTCCCCTAACGGCCAAGCTATCGATCAAAAACAAAAAATCAAGAGCACACACCTAGAGAAACTACAGCCAAGAGCAGACAAACAAAGTGGCTAAATGAGATCCCGACACTATATCCGGTATGTCTCTCCTAGGAGAGGCTTGAGACTCCCAAACTATAGCTGGAGGTAACAGAATCAGTTATGAAGGTTCCCAGGCTTCACTGCGTGCACAGGGTCAAGTCCCTATACAACGGAAATTGTGTTGTCCAACCCCTATCTGACTCAGGATACAAACATCATAACCACTGCAAGCACCCTATGCGATACCTAGGTAAGGAAACTATGGTCACTTCAATATAACCAATGCTCAGGGGGACAGTTGCAGGTGGGATCCATCGTCTGGGCAGGGTAGCTAAGCCCGAAGCACAAGAGGACGAACCTCGGGTACCCCCAGATACGAACAAACCCTGGAAATATCTCCCACGTTTAGCCTGTATTGGAGGGATATCTCCGCAACCAACCTCCCGTGACCTTGTGCTTAACTCTGGTCTGAGTAGAGCTTCTTGAGAACAACGATGTATACCATGGATTTCACGACTCCCTGGTCAGACACATAATGTTTTGTCTAGTAGTCTTGGATTGTTAACTCACAATGATCTATTCCAAGACTCTAAACCTATGCTAGTTGGTGTACCCTATAAATAAAATCGTTCTAATCAATTTTAAGATTAAGCATTAATTTTAATGGTTGTGGTTACTCAAAGGATGTGGTCATGAAACTAGTGATGTATATGACTCAATAGTATGCAAAATTGTCAAACTCTAGACTCATCTATCCAATAAAAAACAATGCCACTAGAATGAGATTCAATCCAACGGTTTCGAAAAAAAAATGCAACTCTTTTAT
The DNA here is from genome assembly GCA_027924585.1 of Larix kaempferi. Lineage (NCBI taxonomy): Eukaryota > Viridiplantae > Streptophyta > Pinopsida > Pinales > Pinaceae > Larix > Larix kaempferi. Next base: position 1,128,443 of record BSBM01001378.1, on the reverse strand, counting down.
ATTTTCAATGCACAAGCAGAACCTAAATGAAAGCAGCAAGCACTAAATGAAAAATACAGTAGATAAAAGTAAAAAAAATTGTGTTTTCACTTATAAGCAAAAGGAAAATGCAAAACTATATTTTTTTTGTATTTTTCAATATAATGAAATGAAAAATGCAAGCACAATCTCACTATTTAGTTACAGAAATGCACAGGAGATCACTCATACAACCTACCAGATCCTAAACAGTAAGACTCGGCCGATGGAATGAGCTAAAAAATTGAAAATGGGGATCAAAACCAAGAGAAAAGAGGAGTTCTGGTCACAAACAAGGCTTGGAACAGTCAGGAACAAGGCCAAAGAAGACTCGGGAATACTCAGAATCAACCCAGCAACAACCAAAGTTCATAAACAAATCACCCCCGGAGTTGTACGTTATTGTCGAAGGAATACCTGCGGGTACCCGCGGGCTATAGTGAAAACAGAAGTGGGTAGACACAGGTAGAACTAGGCTCACCCGCGTACAGGGAAAAACAAATGAGCAGAAAAGGAGTCCAATGGGTCAGAAAAAGGGTTTTTTCTATAGAGTATCCTAACGGCCAATTAATGACACAGAAACTCTAAATAAGGACTAATGCTTAAAAATCCCCAAAAATGAATGTCTTCCCCAACGGAGTCGCCATTTTTGTGTTGGAGAAAACTTCCTATGGCTTGGGGTGGACCACAACAGACAGCTAACTACCAGAAATTAACTCAATTCTCATTGTTATGCTATATAAATGGCAATGCTAAGATAATGAAGAATATAACCAAGCTCGATCCAAACGTTTGATGTAGATCCCTATTGGAGCTTTCAACTCGTGCACTTGAACCTGCAAATTAGTCTTAACAGCCAATATGCAACAAGTGCATATAATATACAAACGACATTAACATCATCAATAGAAATGGTCCATGATATTATAAGTAAATCCAACCCAATGTAATATAACAACATTCACAACATTGATAGACGAGAATATGAGTGTTTCTATTAATAAATAACAAGAAGTACAATGTGATTCGACCTCTTTCCAGCAACCAATCTGAACCAAGATCTGGGTCTCTCCACTTGTGCCTCCACCACTTCAATCCTCCACGGAATGGAAAACTCAAACTATGATAGGATTTTGGAAGGTGAACATAAAGGGTTCACAACTACAAGGATCAATGAGTGTAGACTCAAGGTAGGGCAAAAATCCACTAGAGTTCTCTTGATCTCTCTTTCTCCTCCCGTCCATATGCCATATGTGCTCAATATATAGTCCTCCCAAAGGTAAGTGAAAGGACACATCGAGGTGTTTCAGGGCAAATGGAGGGCCAAAGGTCACCCTATGACCGCTTTTTGGGAGTAAAAAGTAATTAACTAGTGATTTTTACCATTTTACATGCTACCCGCGGGCTGTAGTGATGCAACTCGCGGGTATGCCCACTGCAGTGATACAGGAAGCGTACAGGGGGGAAAATAGGGAAATAGTGTGTCTGGAGGATATAAAGTGGATCTGAGTCAGTAAAATGGATCCTGTAAGCCAAAGAGTGTTGATGCTCACAAGGTGGAAAATTACGCTGTAACAGTGTTTTTCTTTTGGTATCCTTGTATTGTTTTGTATTGTTTCACTAGATAGATATTCTTGAATGATATCCAAACATCATCTTGTGTTTCTAGTAATGGTATTCTTTGTACCATTTTGGTAGCTAGAAATGGTCTTCTCTATACTTATTCCCTAGGATTTTTGTTGATTCCAATTCTGCAACAAAGAATGGCTCCTTGCTTGGATATTTTAGTGGCATGAGTCCCTATGGGTTGGGAAAGGATAGCCTATCCATTTTAGGAATTGCATAATTATATTTCACAGAGACTTTGTCTGTTAAGACACGGTTCAAGTGTTATGGTTCATTAAGCCATGGTTCAACTTCGTTATTGTTGTTTGGTAGGTTTGCTTAACCAATGTATTGATTGGTTAAATATGCTTTCAGTCACAACTATTGGGTCTCAAACATATATCCAATCTATATAGATAAAGTAGTTGGTCTGTGGTTCAATCCATCCCATTGTTAGCAGGTTATAGTGTGTGGATCAAGCCACTAAGCATAGGAGGTAAAGCCACTGAATTGGATCCTCTTTCCTTGGGATTTAGACTTGACTCTTCAATGATGCAGAAGACCTTAAGAGTAACATAAATATGGTTGAGATTATTTTTAGAAGTAGGTTGGTCTCTCCCGAACCCTAAGGATTCAATGAGAAATGGGAAGGAAATAGGAAGAAGTAACGATACTCTTTAAGGCCATGGAGAATAATATTAAAGAGTCAAGCAAAATTAAGTAGTGCATTCTTTTGTAAGTTCCACCCATCCATCGCGTAGTTAGTTACTTTGAAGTCAAGTTCCCTCCAAGATACCTCGTGTCATACTTCGGAGAGAAATTAGAATAGAGGATAGAGGATATGTATGCCCCTCAACCTTATCAACAACATGCTAATTGGATTCACCCCCTAGTGTGAAAAAGGGAATACTATGGACCTAAGAGTTTGATGTAATTGTAATGTACCCACCCGCTGACCCAATGCAAGGAAGGGAACATGGCACTAAAATCTGGGCATTTCATAAAACTCAGCCCACTAATTAGAATCATAAGAATTTAAACATTGGTGTGCAGATACAAATTAGGCAATATGCACAGCGGAATTTAAAACTAATCCACACACACAATTCATGCCCATCCAGCATATCAAAACAGTCATCAAATTGATGCATTGCAGAAGTAAATACATAGACAGAAAACACTTATCTTCATTGTGCAATTGTCCCAAGCAACTAGCTATGTCGCTGCAACGTTCCACCCAGCCATAGGCTCTTCGACAGCTTATACCGAGTCCATCTGAAAGCCACCCCCGAGCTGGGCATGATTCTCACAAGGAAAGGGGACATTCACTCTCTCACAACCAATTAATCATTCCATCTGAGCTAAGTCAGTCCATAGCTGGGTTTATCAGGCTACAATTGAACCATGGATGCTTATTCTCAAGCTCAAGCCAAAGCAATGAATACCCATACCCAAACCCCAACATATTCGTTTCTCACACAGCAAGCACAAACATTGGGCATAGATACACATTTCCAGCAATGGAATTCACAAACAAGATCGCCATAGATTTTCCCCAAATCGGGGCTCACCCAAAACGAGCTGTGAGAAAGGACATGCATCCACAGGGAGGAAAAATGTTTTCTCCCCAACTCTCTCAGCATTTAACAACAACAACGGTCTCTAGGGAACCCCCGTTCCATTCCTCTTCTTCCCCACTAGTATACAACACAAAAACGCCCTTCTCTACTGGGAGAATGAAGGAAAACACAGCAAACATGCCTGGAAAATGCCCAGGTAGCTCTAAACTCGTGAGGGAGAAGGAATGATCATGGATAATGGCTTGGGGAAGAAATTCATGTCTCTTTTCTTGCCCAAGAAGCAAAACACTAATTCCCATGCAGGGTGGTTTTCCCATACCCGAATTTGGACATCCATACCTCCGATTCCCCAAGGCATTAACTACCTCAACCAACTCTTGGGAGAAATCAATGATTGGGTACAAAAGTCAACATGGGTAGTTGAGGGTTTGATGGGTTCTCTCATTGACACTTGGCTTGACCTGATTGGCTCAAGGGTTTGAATGTTTTCCCTCCCAATTCCTTTTGAAATCATGCCCCCATCTCTTTGTTGCATTTCATAGCTAGTTGTGGGTATTTTTATTAAAATGCATATTACATGATATTTGAATTTCCAATGTGCATTGCTAGCACGCAAACCATATGCATCACTAAATCGATGGCGGGCCCTTGGCCTTGATCTCCTCACCATGATTTCATAACAATATTACATCATTTATAATGTTAATGGCATGGGGTCAAACTGGGGACATTACATTCCCCTCCCCTTGGAATAATACCGTCCTCGGTGTTCCAACACTTCAGACTATATACCCACTTTACACATGATTCAAAATTCACAAAATGTGACAGGTTTGTCCTGCGTTTTATCCCTTTACTTTGAGCTTTTGAGACCAATTCCTTTGGCTTCCACAATCATTCCTGTTGGCTTTGATCGGCTATCTCTGCATGTGGGCATTTCCCTACAACGATCCCTTTCTTTTATTTACCTTCCAACTGTTCTACAAGTCTGGAATTCCATGGATGCCATCTTTCTTGTTGTCTCAGCAACTGTCTAAGGAATATTTCCAGCCCAAAATAAATAGTCTCTGGTCTGCTGCCATGATCACTGTGCACATATGGCTCTCTCTTTTCTCACCAGCAACACTTGGCTAGTAATAGCTGTAATGAATGGCTTTCAATTTCTCACCTGTGAGACTCATCATGGAAATTCCTATTAGGACAAGCATAACACAATGTTAAAATTAGTCAATTATTTGACCAATTGACATGGAACGTCCATGCTTTACTCATGATACTTCCACACATTTCACGCTTTCCCAATATAAACATGAACTCATTCATGTTCATCCTTTCACCGGAAAATGACCATTTCAGCATTCACAATTCATTTCAAGCAATTAAACACAAATTGTTTTCATTTATGACATGCACTCAACAGTATTTTGTTTCTGAGATGCATCAGTCAAAAGGAAAGAGAAGAGTAAGAGTTTCCCCCTCTTAGTCTTGTTCCAATCCGGAGCCACACCATCACTTGTGGTTCTATGCTCCTTAGCCTCTTTCACTTCAATGTGAATACTTGGCGTGCCATTTCTTGGCTATGACATTTTAGTGTCTAAGGTCTGTCTAATGCTTTTCAACTAGGGAACCCTTCCCTGTTGTTGCTTATAGAACCTTTGGTTGCTAGGACCCACACAGTTCCACTAGCACCATCTTTTATTATTGCTCGTACTGATCTCTTTAGGACAGTCATATGTCCACATGCATCCTCCATATGCTTTCATAGTCCTTGCTTCCAGCAATACCTACACTCAAACATTGAATTAATTCACATGTTTAGTGTATTTTCGTAGGGTTTATCTCTAGACAAGAGTTTGAGAAAATCATAATCAAATCATATACACATGTATATTCATAAGCAAGAAGTTGCAAGATAACCAAATACTTATTTGTATTGGATGTATTCACTTTACTCCACAGGATCCTTCTTCGCTTTCCAAGCATTGGATTTCTCGTGGATACAACAATGAATGTTGGGCCAGCACGCAGGCTACTCCACAACCATTGGAATAGGCAATGCCAGGCCAGTACACTGACTGGTTTTATCAATTGTTTAAGGGAATGTTTGGCCAGCACGACGGCTTCTCCACAACATCAAGTGGTTAATGTTCCCACCAACTATTCTCTGAATTTACCAAGAATTTTATAGTGCCCAACTAGTTACTCTCTGGCTTTACCAAGCATTTTATAGCGCCCAACCAGTTACTCTCTGGCTTTACCAAGCATTTTATAGCTCTTTCAGGGTCCTTGCTTCTTGTAATGGCCAAGGTTTCCAATAAAGAAACAACAGTGCATTAGCTTGGTTGTCATAAGACTTGTACTTGAAATCTTTATTATTCCAAACAAGAAATAAATGAAAATGAATACTTATCTGTATTTTGCATTTTCCTCGCTAATCCACAGGTTTCCTTCTCTGCTTTACAAGCCTTGGATCACCTGTGGGATGGATGCTTGGCCAGCACACATGCTGCTCCACAACATCGTCCGAATAGGCAATGCCAAGCCAGTACGCCGACTGGGTTTATCAGGCATCCCAAAAATCAGTATGCTAATCCAGTACGTCGACTGGGTTTATCAAGCATTTCAAAAATCAGTATGCTAAGCCAGTATGCCGACTGGGTTTATCAAGCATTCCAAAAATCAGTATGCTAAGCCAGTACGCCGACTGGGTTTATCAAGCATTTCAAAAATCAATATGCTAAGCTAGTACGCCGACTGGGTTTATCAAGCATACAATAACCATTTCCAAGCCAGTTCTCCGACTGGGTTTGTCAAGAAATAACACCCTTCTCCAATACCTCCACAACATGCAAGTCACCAATGCCAAGCTAGTACACCGACTGGGTTTGACAGGAATTAATTTAACAACATGCCAAGCCAGTACACCGACTGGGTTTATCAGTCATCCAGCAACCTTTCGCCACAACACCCAAATAACCAATGCCAAGCCAGTACACCGACTGGGTTTATCAGGCATCCAGCAATCTTTCGCCACAACACCCAAATAACCAATGCCAAGCAAATACACCAACTGGGTTTATCAAGCATACAACAACCATTTCCAAGCCAGTACATCGACTGGGTTTATCAGGCAATATGAACAACATAATATGATTACGTGGCTCCTTTTCTCATGCAACCAGTGGTTCCCTCCAGGAACTCCATAGGTGACTCACTTGACTGCAAGCTAGCATGGCCCCACAATACCCACTCACACTACACAAGGATGATACCCCTTTTCTGCAACACAGCTCCTCGGGCCTATCCATCTCTTCTAGTGTCCTTTAGTGTGAGCGTAGAAAGGTTACCACTGCCCATACAGTCCTCTTGAGCACCCTTTCTTCACTTTGCCTCTTACGTGCAACACCAAATTGCATCTGTGTAAGCTGATAGCACAAGAAGGATAAGCAGACTCATCAATATTGTTGCTCTAAAATTGTAACCATATTTCATAACATTCACTATCAAGTATTGAAACACCAGGAATGCGTCCATTGCCTTAGGGTGTAGTCAATATTGAAAACCCTAACATAACCCATCACCCGAAAGGTATGCATCCCTTTCTGATGTGAGCCATGTAGGCCTTAGTCATACTCAAGCAGTCTCGAACAATAATGAAATAATAAAACATGCTCTGCATATTAAATCTAATAACCAGACATGCATATCCTTAGTTATGGTTACCGAATACTCATTCGTTTCACATATGTATCTTTCTTTAATGGGGAAGAATGGGGCTCCCTTCTCTGAGTCAATAGTCCTTCGGTTTTCCACCCCAATCCTTTTTAAATGCCATAACCCACACATGCCTTCTTGGCATAATTTACTTTCTCACTCACATGCTTTACCAACATGCAGTTCGGCTGAGACATTATCAACATTTACAATGGCGTTTCACCCGAAACCCATTTCCAAAGCATGGGATCCTTCCCATCTAGTTTGGCTTCTGCAGGCCATCACACATGGTCTTCCTGCAATGTGTCATCCTGGAACACTTTATCAAATAGCCAAACAGTCAGCAACATTTAGCAATAAGCCTCAAATATGATTGTTTCATAACTAATCAATAACATTAATAATTAAATTCAACATGAATTTACAATTCTGTCTCCTACAGAAATTGATTTGCAACTATGAGACTATTCTCATAAACTTAAACCAGACAATTTTCAGATTCATTTCATGCATAAATTTACGACCATGAGAACCTTCTCATAACCTTTGGCTTCTGCACATGGTAGATCTCGGTCTTTACTATGGACTTATCCTCATTGCCATACGCAAAAATTTTCTACCTGAAAACTGAAATTTCAATCATCCAAACACGTTGTGAGTATGTATGCATATACTCTTTTCATTGCTACAACAGTCACTGAAGTGATCTCAGAATTATAACACTCTATAATTCAAACAATTTTAGTTGTTTAACATTTGAAATGCAATGAAATATATATGCATTTCTATATATGCATCATTATTACGATAAAATTGCAAGACATAGTCACACTATCCATGCAATTTAAATAACTGTAAATACTCATTACTTCATATTCCATGCAGCTCTGTCCTTCCAATAGAGTGCTCTGGTAGCCCATCACATGTCTACCTTCTTCATTCAATCATTCTCCTACATTCATAGCAGCTTATGAAATGGTCTCAGGATTAGCAATAGTCCACCATTTCATCTATTATCTAACTGCATTGAAACATATATAGGTTACACCCATGCATTCACACAATGCTTTTTAACATGTGTACCTACACATGCATGCATATTTACAACATTTACCGAATATTTCAATGCACATGTCTTTAATGCCATCTTTCATGATTTCATGAATACTATGCATTCAAACATACTATGGCCTAACCATGATTACTACGTACATCATGCACTACCATGACAGGTCCATAAGTCCTCAGTTGCTTTGGTTGTTAAACTCACAACCAATATTCACAAATGGTATGATATGAATTCATATGAATGCATTGAGGTTTCTAGAAACTATAGGGTGTAAGGCTCCTTGCCTTCATTCACCCACACCTAACCATACTTGGTAGGTTAACATTCACATTTAGGCACTCAATACCACATGCAAACCAAATCATCATAGTTTAACTGTAGTTGAAGGGATCTTACCAAATCCTCCTTCAACATTCATGCAACTAAGCATAAATAACCATTACCTGCATGGTTGTCATTAACATCGCTTGATGTTACCTGATCAGTTGGCCTCTTACCAAGGCTACTCCGTCCTTTTTCCAACATCATGATCACGGATTTGTTGCACCATCCTCTCTTCATAAGGTTGTATGCAACAATCATCATCCACATCCTTAGCCATGCTTCAGTTGTCTTTGGTCCTACAACCAATCTGAACATGACTAATTATTAGAAACCACAATAATTATCTTAAGTGGCTCATTGCATATGTAAAACCTCACTATTTTACACGCAAAAAACATTTTCACATGCACTATGCAATATGCCATCTAATACATACTCCCTTCATCTATCTATCCTTTTGCATTTCCATCATCCCTATGCCATAATTTTTAGTATAGACAACTCAAGAAATATAAATATAATAGCAATGGAGGAGTTAAGGAATTCTCCCTTTATCAACACTTCCTTGTTGCTCCCATTGCTCTTCTGCAAGGCATATTACAGCCAACTACTCTTAATGCAATTCCTGCTTCTCATTCCCAAGCATAGAGAATGCATTTCACACTTTCAACGACTGTCTCTGGGGGATGACGGGGGTCAAGGGGGCTTGCCCCCTTGTGGCAGGGTGGGTCAAGGGCAGCACCCTTGTTTTTTTTTTGTTTTTTTTTGTAAATCTTTCCATTTCGTGCAATCTGGCGCATAAGTTCCAAGGCAATTTTTCCATTTTCAACACCTCAAAATATCCCTGAAAAATGGCTGAAATTCCTTGTTTCGGAGCAACTTGTGGAGTTCTTCCGCAATTTCGGAAGAGATTCAAAAATTCCTTCCGCAGTTTCGGAAGAGATTCGGAAATTCCTTCCGCAATTTCAGAAGAGATTCGAAGATTCCTTCCGCAAATTCAGAAATTCCTTCCGCAGTTTCGGAAGAGATTTGGAAATTCCTTCCGCAGTTTCGGAAGAGATTCGGAAATTCCTTCCGCAAATTCAGAAGAGATTCGGAAATTCCTTCTGCAAATTCGGAAATTCCTTCCGCAGATTCGGAAATTCCTTCCGCAGTTTCGGAAGAGATTCGAAAATTCCTTCCGCAATTTCAGAAGAGATTCATAGACACTTAGAAAAATTTTGAAAATTTGAAAATTTTGAAATTTTTCTTAACTATCAGTGCTGAGCAGGAAGCATACTTACCTCTGCAACTATGATAGGTAGCCCATAAAGGCCCAATGTTGCAACCAACAACTCTGATACCAAATGTAATGTACCCACCCGCTGACCCAATGCAAGGAAGGGAACATGGCACTAAAATCTGGGCATTTCATAAAACTCAACCCACTAATTAGAATCATAAGAATTTAAACATTGGTGTGCAGATACAAATTAGGCAATATGCACAGCGGAATTTAAAACTAATCCACACACACAATTCATGCCCATCCAGCATATCAAAATAGTCATCAAATTGATGCATTGCAGAAGTAAATACATAGACAAAAAACACTTATCTTCGTTGTGCAATTGTCCCAAGCAACTAGCTATGTCGTTGCAACGTTCCACCCAGCCATAGGCTCTTCGACAACTTATACCGAGTCCGTCCGAAATCCACCCCCGAGCTAGGCATGATTCTCACAAGGAAAGGGGACATTCACTCTCTCACAACCAATTAATCATTCCATCTGAGCCAAGCCAGTCCATAGTTGGGTTTATCAGGCTACAATTGAACCATGGATGCTTATTCTCAAGCTCAAGCCAAAGCAATGAATACCCATACCCAAACCCCAACATATTCGTTTCTCACACAGCAAGCATAAACATTGGGCATAGATACACATTTCCAGCAATGGAATTCACAAACAAGATGGCCATAGATTTTCCCTAAATCGGGGCTCACCCAAAACGAGCTGTGAGAAAGGAAATGCATCCACAGGGAGGAAAAACGTTTTCTCCCCAACTCTCTCATCATTTAACAACAACAACGGTCTCTAGGGAACCCCCGTTCCATTCCTCTTCTTCCCCACTGGTATACAACACAAAAATGCCCTTCTCTACTGGGAGAATGAAGGAAAACACAACAAACATGCCTAGAAAACGCCCAGGTAGCTCTAAACTCGTGAGGGATACGGAATGATCATGGATAATGGCTTGGGAGAGAAATTCATGGCTCTTTTCTTTCCCAAGAAGCAAAACGTGAATTCCCATGCAGGCTGGTTTTCCCATACCCAAATTTGGACAGACATACCTCCCATTCCCCAAGGCATTAACTACCTCAACCAACTCTTGGGAGAAATCAATGATTGGGTACAAAAGTCAACATGGGTAGTTGAGGGTTTGATGGGTTCTCTCATTGACACTTGGCTTGACCTGATTGGCTCAAGGGTTTGAATGTTTTCCCTCCCAATTCCTTTTGAAATCATGCCCCCATCTCTTTGTTGCATTGCATAGCTAGTTGTGGGTATTTTTATTATAATGCATATTACATGATATTTGAATTTCCAATGTGCATTGCTAGCACGCAAACCATATGCATCACTAAATCGATGGCGGGGCCTTGGCCTTGAGCTCCTCACCATGATTTCATAACAATATTACATCATTTATAATGTTAATGCCATGGGGTCAAACTGTGGACATTACAGTAATTGTTTTGAATTCAATAAGGCTTTTGAATGTTTTGAACAGTTCAATGTTGGTACCAACTCATTCGGTGAACTCGGGAGCTCCTCCAAGAGAGGTGAGGTGGTAAAAACATAAAAGGAGAGAAATGTAACTATATAATAGGAGGATGAACCAATTCAAATTTATTTATCCCTGCTACCATCAGTTCCAAGTAACATCATTCCAAGGGTATAATGGGGATTAATGTAGGTTGATTCAAATAAAGTTGTGGAAGGAGGAAACACCAAAACCGTGAGATAAGCATAACAATGAATAGTATATGCTCAAATCATAACATGATAAAAGTTGCTAAGTATGAATCACCATGGATCCCATCATAAAGGATATTGATATATTTGCACCATCCAAATCACTCGCACAAAATAAAGTTATCTCGACACAAAGGCCTCAAAGTGTTAAGGTGATAGGAACTTAGTAATTGAATGCATCTTCTTTCAACTTAAATCATGAAATTGGTAAGATTAATATTCCCATGCCTCTCACTAAAGTTTTGAAACATATAACACATAAGAAAGGGGTAATTAAATATTAGTAAATTGAAGTGTCAACTAAAGATAAAATATCTAGCCTTCTGCTAACTCAAGACCTGATCTTGTCTCATAGAAATGATGAAATGATATTGAGTCGTGAACTGCTCCTTTGAGACAATTTAATAAACCTATATGAAGGTATCCCTAGTGTCATAGTATGGAAGCATGCACTTCATCATGACCTCCTTAGTCCTCCATTCTATGTTACCTTGACATATAGAACCTTGACCTCCACAATTGCTTGTATGGTTCTGGAGCATCGCACTCCTTGATGCCATTTTAAATGCTAACAAAATTGAGCCTATACATTACTTAACCATACAAGGACTTGTACTCCTTTAATGAAAAAAGAGTTCAATGTTTAGATATTATCAAGGATCTAGTGGAAATCCCATTTTCAACTGGTTTATGGGGTATATGTTGTGCTTCCAATACTATTTGAATTTCCACTAATGAAGTTGCTTCAGGAGATCGTAGAAGAACTAGACATGGTTTAAAGAAGTTGGTAGAAGTTTTGGAATAGAGAAATTAGGTACATGAAAAGTAGAAAAAGTCCCAACATAAGATGAAAAATAGTTTTTAATAGGAATGCTAGACCAAATTTTAAGACTATTATTTTTCTTACTACGAGATAATAGACATGAACACCTTGGAAAGCATGGACAATTAAACAACATGTGGCTTTGGCCTTTCATGATTGAAGTTGTTAAAGGCACAAATTATGTCCTCCTGTCTAATTTGGAAGGTTAACCTTTTAAGTTTCCATTGAATGGGCAACATATAAAACATTAAATATCCTAAAAGATGCTAATTTCCCATCCATGTGTACGTTAGTAGTTTAGGATGTTTTTCCTCCCCTGGTAATCAGTATGTCAACCATTAGATCTATGATGGGTCAACCCACCCCCTTTTGAGGATGATAGCCAAACATCATCTTATCTTTTTAGAAATGGTCTTCTTTGTACCATTTTGCTAGCTCAAGGGACCTTCATCTTCCAATTTATTAACATTGATGTTTATTAGTTGTTTGCTTCTTTCGGACCCACAATATACTCCATGAATAGTTTTAATTCACTTGGTAGATACCTTGACAAATGCATCTCTCTCTTTGGTTGCATAATGAATTCAAAACATTGAACATTGTTTACGTTCGTTTCTCTCTTTGGTTGTATAGTGATTCAAAACATTCAAAAATGTTTATGCTTGTTTCTCTCTTTTGTTGCGTAGTGAATTCAAAACATTCAAAATTGTTTACGCTCATTTCTCTCTTTGGTTGCATAATGAATTCAAAACATTCAAAATTGTTTGCTACTCATTGTGAAGTTAAAATATTCAATCTTATATTTTGCTATAATTGTTACTTTGGTAGGAATATTTTTGGTTATAAAACATTTTACATCAATGTTGAAACTGAGTAGATTGGTATTTGTGTTGATATTTTATCTGCCATAAAGTTAATAAATATTTTTAAAATAAATTTCCTCTCAAATAAAATATTTTGAGTTTCAGTATTTAGATTTTGGATTGTCCTCTAGAGGTTTACATGTATCTAGAATAAAATATAGTATGTCTAATAAACCAATCTGACTATCTTCTTAATCCAACATTGATGGCTCATCTTGAATTGGACTAGTCACCACACCGAATACAGTTGTATGAATTAGTTGGGTGTTAAGAACAATTTAAGGGTATTGTTGTCCCTCGACACTACCATTTGAAATCCTCCATATTCCCTTGGTTTCATCTTCAAATTTTTCCCCGTAAACATATGCTTAGCTATTTGCCACAATGCTGACATGGAAGTGATGACCAACTCAATGCTTGTCACATCATTTTTGTATTTATTCTGCATCTTCAATAAACTTTATAGACCTATCATTGCATTTATTTGAAGTGGGATACAAATGTTTCAATCTATCATCGTGTAGCTTCATGTTTCTATCCCCTTATTAGAGTGGTCTACAAAATCATGACCAATAATGTTCAGGCTTAGAACCTCAAACATGCCTTAATGGTGCCTTGTTAATGTAATTGTGAATGGTTTCGATGTAGTTCTGTTGAGTCTCTAGATCTTAAGAGATTTATATTTATTTGATTGTAATACCCTCCAGGCCTCCACTTATGTCCATTAATTTGTCTGAGGATATAAGGCAGTGATTTTTTCACCTTGACATCAATGGATGATTGTTTTGCTTTAGAAAATCACAAAAGAATATGTTTCCCTTGTTTAATATTATGAATGTTGGAAATTTGAAAATTACAGAAGCATGCTTGAGGAACAAGTTTTCATTTTGTTGCATAGTCAAGGTTTTCCAACATAGATTGGAATCTTTTACAAATCTTTCAACTATGACCAAGATGTAGACATCTATTACAAGGTGGCCGGTAGACCCTTCTAGGAATCCCATTGAAATTTGGTTTCCATTTTCCTTGATGCGTATAGGACTCTCATCCTATTGGATAGATTTGATATGGTGCAAAATGAGCATCCCTAACAACTCTTCCATGGTTCCTTACACCTATATGGAAGGAAGTATTAGCAAAGAAATCAAGCAGTATTTAAAGGCCTAGTTTCATTCTTGAGGCAAAGGCCTTAGTTTTATCAGGATTGACCTTGTAATAATATATGCTGCAAAATGAGCATTTATAATAAGTCTTCCCTGATATTTATGATAAGTTTATTTGCTTGTTTGAGAGCATTCCTAATAAGTATAGTTAAAACATTACTTAAAGATAACTGAGAAACAAAGCCTAGTTTTCTGCTTTCTTTTACATTTTAGCTTGCAGTTCATCCTATTATTAAATTGAGTGCTTTCATCTTAGTTCCTTGTCAATTTTATACTATTAACACCAATCTAGTTGACATGTGCCCTTTTATATCTAAATTAATTGAAATTTTTTAATTAACATATCGGATCATTAATATTGAAATGCAGAACACGAAAGATGTATCAACGTCAAAGGTTGAAAACGGATCAATACCATGAATATGATGAGAGAATTGCCAATGAGATTGAAGTGGACATTTATGCATGTCCATGTAAAGGTTGTAATGGTGTAAAGGTGAGAAGTAGAACTGTGATTTTCTGACATATGATAAGACATGGGCATAGTGGTATAATCCCTTGGAGTGACAATTATTATGAAGATCTTATACAATTGTGTAGCGTGAGAGATGAAGAGGCACCACGTCATATAGATGAAGAGGGAACAATGTTAGATGAAGGGTTTGAAGTTGATAGAATGTTGAATGAGGATCTAAACGATGATTGGGCCAAGTTGATGGAGGATTTTTTAAAACATGTGTATGCTAATTGCAAGTTAAGTCATTTGACAACAATCCTTCATATTTTTAACTTGGAAGTGGTGCATGGTTGGACAAATGGGAGTGTAAATGCGTTATTGGCATTATTAGGTTAGTTGTTACCACCTGAATCCACATTGCCAATAAAACGAAGTCGATGTAAAAAGAAAATTGCTAAGATAGGATTAGGGTATGAAAACATCCACACATGTGTGAATGGATGTGTATTATTTCACAAAAATCTTGCAAGTGAATCTAAATGCCTGAAATGTGAAGAAGAGAGGTATAGACCAGGGTTGAAATCAGCTATGGTTCCTAGAAAGGTTCTTCACCATTTTTCGCTAATCCCATGACTACTTCGAATGTATAGGTGCAGAGACATTGCTGAACTTATGCAATGGCGTGCCCAAAATAAGAGCATTGATGGAAAACAACATGTGCCTGATTCTAAGACATGGATGGAATTTGATAATAGATGGCCCAAGTTTGCCCAAAATCCTCGTAATATAAGGTTGGTTTTGGCTCTAGATGGGGTGAACCCATTCTCAAATCAAAGTAATAAATGGTCAACTTGGCCAATGTTTTTAATAAATTATAACTTGCCTCCATGGTTAACAACTAAACCTTTTTTCTTAATGCTATCATTGATTATACCAGGAAAGAAAAGTGTGAATTCTAATACAATCGATGTTTATTTAGAGCCATTATATGATGAGCTAATGGAATTGTGGAAAGGAATTGAACAATTCAATTTTTAAGGGATGGTCATTCAATCAAAATCACTTTAAGAGCTTCATTTATGTTTACAATTCATGATCTTCCTGCATATGGCACATTGACTAGTCTCACTGTTCATGGATACCATGGATGTCCTGCCTGCAAATTTAAGGATTTTGTGAGGCACTCAAAAAGTTTACATAAGTGTATTTATTTTGGACATCATGCTTACCTGAAAATGGATCATCCATATCATCGACAAAAAACATGTTTCAATGGTAAAGAAGAGAATCATGAATTACCATTTCCAACAATGAGTGAATACATTATTGAGAATGGACAAAAAAGAATTTCGTTTATTGAAAGTGGTGGGGTTTATGGTAGTAGATATGATCCATGTAAGGAAATTGGTGTAAACCGATTTTGCATACTCTATAGGGTGCCATACTTTAAGGATATAGACATTAGGCATAATGTTGACTTTATGCATAATGAGAAAAATATAGCCTATGCAATTATAGAAACTCTTTTTGGTGCTTCTGATACTGTTGCATCACGTGAAGACTTTCAACAACTAAATATTCTTTGAAATATTTGGGTTGAAAATATGACAATGAAAATATATAGAAAACCTAGCGCTCCTTATGTCTGGACAAAGGAACGACGTGCACAATTCTTGAAGTTGATGTCTCAGACTCGCTATCCCACTAGATAGGTAAGTAGTAGTATTAGAAGACAAACTCACATTAATAGCATAAGAGGCCTCAAGACCCATGCCTATCATGTCATAATCGAGAATATTTTGCCTATTGTGGTCAATATATCAAATTTCGCAAAGGGGGCAAGATTTGAAATTATAAGGTTGGGCCTAATATTAAAGAGAATGAGTTTACATGTATTAGATGCTTCGAACTTTGATAGTTTGAGGGAGGAGGTTGTTGAAGTACTTTGTCTATTGGAACGAGAATTTCCACCAATAATATTTAACTTTTTATGCATTTTTTATACATCTTCAATATGAAATTGATCATTGTGGCCTACGAAGAACAAGATGGATGTATCCTATAAAACGATATATGAAGGTTTTGAAAACATTTGTTCGTCTAGGGAAAAATCGGAAGACGGCATGTCCGAGGGATATTCAATGCAAGAGGCCATGGGTTTTTGTACAGAATATATGAAGGATTTTAAAAATGTCAGTCTACGTGTATAGGATGATGAGGAAGAGGAGGGAGTTGTAGGTAAATCATTAGAAGGAAATGGACGCCGCTTCAATCTATCACATGAATAAAGAAGTGTGAGACATGCCTATGTTCTTCAAAACACTTCTTCATTTGATAAGTGGTGTAGGTGAAAATAGTTTTTACACTATCATTTATTTATTCAATTGCATTTACAAATTTATATTATTGATCTTACTATCTTGTACCTTCATATTCTATGTAGAAAATACGAAGAAGAGAGTGAAAAATGGATTCAACCTCCACCTCAAAAATGAAAACATCATGATTTGATTGGAGGACATGATTCTTTTCCAAAATTTGAATAATGGATTGTTGATGCAATCTGTGATGTAGAACAACAAGGTGAAGATCTAACGATATAGGAAACTGTGATTTCACAACTTCCACATTTATGGGCTACTCATTTTAGTGGATGTGGGCCTATGGTAGCCATTTAAGAGTGGAATCAAATGACAAGGGAAAGGGAAATTGTGATTGTGTTGTAAGTGTTGAATTTCATCACAAAACGGAGAAGAAATTTTATGTAGGGTTCATCCAAGAAATTATTCAAGTTGATTATGTTGAACTTAGTCCTATATTATTAAAATGCAAGTGGATAAAACCATCAACAGTACAACATGACGAGTATGGATTTGTGCATGTAAATACACGACAATTTTTATCATAGAGTGGTGAGCTATATGTTTCCCCTATTCAAATTAACCAATCATTTCTAATTGATGATGTAAGAAGCACGAGATGGTCGTATGTCATCCAAACGGAGTCTCATTTGAAACAAAAATTCTTGGAAGTTGTCAATATAATGGTTGATGGGAAATATCATAATCTAAAAGAAAAATTCGAAGAAGCGCCTGAAGATGATGATAGAGTGTTTGAAGAAGAGAATTTAATTTCCAATGAAGAGATTGCGAGAGAGAATGCAGTATTGCACGCCATAGATGAGGATGCAGATGAAAATCAAGCAGATGCATACATGAGTGATGGGGATTCTGATCGTGCTGGAAATGTAGATGATTATGATGAGTCGTCACCTTAACTAGATAATTGTCACCTTAACTTGTTATCTTGACATCTTTACTTGTTATGTTGTCACCTTAACTTGTCATATTTTTATAAGTAGAAAAGACATAATTAATGAAATACATGTATGATTCCCTATGCTATTTAGTAGTTAACAAGTCATGGTGGGAAATTAAGCAGATATTTCTATATGTTGATTAAGGTAGGTCTTTAGATGTAAACTCGTATTCCATGCCTTTCTATCATACTTCAAAAATATAATACGGTCTTCCAAGAGATACTAGTACATGCCTCTTATCACTCATAGCTAGAGCCCCTATGTTGATCTTATTAGCTTGGAAAGGAAAAAAAACATGTATGTTACCATCCATGTATTGATTACAACACACTTAATTAGACCGCTATGGCATTGATGATTTGATGGATGAATCACACAATGTTAGGTTATTGTCTAAGATTGACCTCCACTCTAGCTATTATTAAACACATATACAATTTATAACCAAGAGAGGCTACATTCGAGACTCGTCAGGCCCACTATTAAATATAGATGATTTCATTCAACCTCTCTAGTACTCTTGCAAAATTTCAAGCTTTAATGAATAGAGCTTTTGGTAAATATAATTGCAAGTATGTCTTGTTTTTTTAATGATATCGTCATATATGGTAGAATATTCACAAAACATCTAGAGCATTTAGATTTTGTATTAGTCACTTTGGTGCAACAATCACTTTGTGCAAAAGATTCTAAGTGTGAGTTTCCAGTGACATCCCTATAATATATTGTCCATATTATCTATATAGAGGGTGTTCATACCAATATTCCAAATATTGAATCCATTCAAGAGTGGCCACTACCTATAACCCTTTAGAAACATTGATAATTATTGTGCTTAGTGAAATTATGCCATATATTTGTATGGAATTTATAACAAGACCTCAGGACCATTTACAACAAGACCTCGGGACCATTTACCTATTACTAACATCCCTCTCTTGAGGACAAGAATTAATTGTATAAATTTTATGTCAAACATAGATTTAGAAGTACATGTATTTACATCTTCAATAACAACTATGTTGCAGTGTTTCTTTGCATGGATGTTTTCCACTTGGATTGGAGTAATGGATCCTTGTTTCCCTGAGATTGTTTTAAGATTGAAAAAAAAACATCAAAGTCGATTTTGATCTCTAGTACAAAAGATTTATAGAAACTACTATTGCGATCTTGTTATGTAATGAATTAATGGATTCATGCTACCACACACAATATGAATAGAATATGATAAAGGATATTTATTGTTTGTTGTTCATTTTTATTTTATATTTTAAAATGTTTCGTATTAATTGTACAAATGTATGATATAGAAATGTGATCATTCTTCCATTGATGTTCTAATGATTGAAGTGGTTGGTTGTGAATTGTTGGACTTCAGGAGGTGAAGAAAAAGTGATTGAGGCATAAATTAGATGACAACAATAATGTTGAAGGATTGTCAGACTATGAGCGCGTCTGTAGAGAAAATGTGACTGAGAATGATCAATATTTATCATCTCTTTGTTTGAAAATAGGCAAGTTATTAATCCACTTTAGTATATTATTTGTTTAATGGTTCTTAATGTTTTATAGGCTAGAACTTCATGTATATGAATACTAATATGATATTTTTTTGTTTTATTGGGAAGAAAAATATTGCAAATAACAACCACACAACAAATCAAAGGAAAGTAAAGATATAGTGTTGCCAACTCGTAAAAGCCAACGCATTTGTGATTCAACAAATGCAGTTGATGAAACAAAGAGTTGTAGTGATGTGCAGCCTGATACAGCACATGGTGATGTGCATCCTGATACAAAACATAGTGATGTGAAACCTGATACATCACATGGTAATGTGCAGCCCGGGGAGCATAATCCTTTATTAACACAAACTCTAAAATACATTTTTGTTCAACATGAAAAATCAGAACTTAAATCAGGTTTGCGTTTGATTTATTCAATAATAAGAGACATGTTTGAAGGAACACCTGCGGAGAACAGTACTGAGATACCTATTGTCACGCCTATTGTGGCCAAGGAGCATGCATGTCTGGTTAATGCAAGTCACTAAGAGACACCACTTACATCTGGAGTGCCTCAAAATACACCTCTTGTCTCTATGACGTTTAATGAAACTGGATCAGCCAGAAGTATTGGTAGCGGTTCAAAAGATGTGTCTGGTTTTGTTAAAAGACAAAGATTGAGCCAAGATTGGTACATATCTACGGAGAGGAATGCAAAAGAAAGAAAATTAGAAGGTAAGAAGCCATTCTTGGTTGAGGTGTCAAAAGATGGTGAGCCCATTGGGAAAAATGATGGAAGGTGGTCCACCGAATTGGGTACATGATGTAGGGCTCATTTGGATATTTGCAAGTCAAATTTTGCAGAGAAAGATCCAAGAGTGTGGAAAATGTTATACAAAAAATGGAAAATTCTTTTGAGACATTCGGTGGACAGATCTCTAGAAAACATTACAAGCAAAGGATGAGAATTCAGATGAACAATTTTAGATACAATTTTAGAAAATCAAACATGGAGGGAAAAGATAGGACAGACTCTTCTCTAACTCCCAAACAGTGGGAGGAATTGAAGGAAAGTATGTGTTTCCCAGAATATTTGTCAAAGAGGAACAAAGGTAGGAAAGTAAGAGATATTGTGAGGGCTGCATATTCATTTGGTCGAGGCGGGTTGCAAGCCAAAAAAGACAAATTTGCAGTAAGTTAAAAATTGGATTTGCAGTAAGGCGGGTTGCATATTCATTTATGTCGTGTTATTTACTTGGATTTGTTTATTCAACTGATTGTATGTTAAAAATTGTCATTGTCTTTTAGGTGGAATATAGTAGCAAACAACGAAGTACATAATATATTGTGAATTATATGGAAACATTGGGTTCTAGTAAATCTGACAGTAAGATCCAGCAGAAATATGTATCGTCGCCAAATATATCACAACCATATGTTGGAGTTGCAAGAGGCACAACTGTAAAAACCAATGTAAATGAAGATGTGAACATGAATGATGGGTACCAACATGTAATGTAATGCATATACAGGATCAATGATACACTTTTGAAGTTGGTTTCCTCTATTACACCAATAGTTTCTGCATGGAATCAACATAAGGGCACTTATTCAAATGAGGTAAGTTTGTTTTATTTATGAAGGGTATTCCATTTTAATGCACTTTTCTATTGTATTTTGGATCTGGGTAGTTTTATCCTTTGCCTCGGGGAATCCCATTTTCAGCACTAGTATTTCTAGTTGTTACAAATACAATTGCTCTAGTAGTTTTAGTTCTAGTTCTAGTTATAGTGGCTTAAATCAAAGACCAAATGTACTATATTTTTTTAACACTGAGTCCTCCTCAACCTAGTATAGCCTTCAAATACTGAGTCTATGTCAGGCCCACCCTAGGAGGGAAATATAATGCAAAACACACGCTACTTGGTTAGGAAATTGTTTAGTTATTTCCGAATGACTCAAAAACACCTATATGGAAGAAGTATTTGCAAAGAAACCAATCAGTATTTGAAGACCCGGTTTCATTCTTGAGGCAAAGGCCTTAAACTGTAGTGTACATCTCAATCTAGTCACAACTGGCTCAACAGTATGTTACATGGTAACACTAACAATAAGGGTTCATACTTTGTAAAAACTCCATTCGGTTTTATCAGGATTGACCTTGTAAGAAAGAGGGTTATACTACAAAAAAAATCTTTTTAGTGGACAAATGAAGTGTTCCTATGACTAGCCCTTAAGTAGATGATAAGTAGTAAGTGTATGACTTGTGTAGTTGTTCTTCTAGGGAGGTTTCAAACGTCTATTGGGAAATCTTTTCATAGCTACCTTCAGTAAACACTTTGGTCCCTTGAGAAAGCCTCTCCATACCTATGTTTGCAATACTAGGGCATGTTTTCATTGATTTTAAAAATAATGGTTATTTAGTCTAACATGTGAAAAAATCATTAGTTGAATTATCATATAGTCAATATTTCTCTATCCCTGATTAGTATAAGGATAGTATCCCATTGAAAATTACAATAAATAATGTCATATATGATTCATTTCTTGCCCCATATATGAAATGAACTTTAACTTGTCCATTTGAAGGAATAATGTGCAGGTCTGAGCAATAATGTAAAGGTCCCCTTTAGGATCTTTTGTAGAACTGTAAATAGTATATACTGCATTTCAAGAATATAGTTTGACCTATATAAATCCTCAAATGTGCAATGAATAGTCACAATGTTTTATATAACTATATATACTATATTTTGGAAATATTCTTAGCTATATAAATCCTCCAGGGAATAATATGTCACTATCAGAATATGTGGAAGTTTAATTAGATACTATATGTGGAATTTTTCCATCACTCTTCAGAAGTATTACATGTAACAGTTGGTGTTTGATAGTTGTAATCATTGTTATTGATCAAAGACCTTGAATCATGTCTTCTTAGCAATATACATATGCTAATATGTTCTAGTATGATAAATCATTGTTCCTCATTATGCATTATATTACATGAGAAATTGATACCAATTGTATATTGTTGCTAGTAAGCTTACATGTTATGTGTCACATAGGCTAATAGTTGAATATGTAGAATATGGTTTCCTCGTGGCAGGTGGAAAAATGGATGGTTGGAAGGGTGGATGAGAGGCACGCGGAAGGATGCCCAGTCCCCCATGATCCCACTTCATCGCCCCCCATCAGACTGCTTATATCATTAACTATATCCCTCGAGGGGAGTAATGGAAACCTGCAGGAAAGTACGAGCTCTCATCAGCAAATGGCGAATGGCGCATCTGCGACGAAGGATTCGCACAGAAGCAAGCACTGTGATAATAATGAATAGGTGTGAGGATTTTATTGTTATGTCAGACGAGATATGGTGGAGAAGCTGACAGCTCTCCAGCACAAGCATTCATTATTTGATTCAGCCATGAATTAGAGTGAATTTTAGCAAGTAGTTGGGCTCAAATTCGAGCCTGGTCCTCATTCTGTTCGTTTCTGTGGAATTCACTTTGGATATTTTGAACAGTGGTCCTGACTGTCCGGGTGCTCTGTGGGATCTTGGGCTCTCTGAAATCTTCAACAACGGCTCCACCTTTTCTTCTGTCACCCTAGGTAAGTCGCATTCTTGCTCTGTCTCTGTTCTTTCTGGTTGTCTTTTGTGCGGCATTGGCTCTATTTTTCGCCACCCTCTTAGGAGCTCCATTATTCGCCACCTTTCTTTTGCTAAGAGGGTTTTTGTTGGTCATTCTTCCTCTTCCATGGGGGAGTCCTTTTTGCGAGCCTACGCTTGTGACCATTGTCACTTCCTCGGGCCGCCCCTGCTCACTCTGATTGTGACCTGTACCCTCCCTGCTGTTAGCATGCCTCCCCGCAAGAACCCTCATTGCACATCTACTCTGCCTGATTTTTGTCTATTTGAACCAATGGGCCCCTGCATTCGCTTTCAGAAGCAATTAATTGAAAAATGCAAGCGCTACAAGAAGGAAATCCCTGAGTCTCTCCAAGACAAAATCCTGCAGGCTGAGGAAGAAACCAAAATTGATAGAAATTTCCTTGGGGCAGAGGAAATCAAAAAGGATTTCAAGGAACTCATCCTCGATCCTAGTTCTTCCCATGGTCATCTCACCCTTTATCAGAAGTCCTTGGATATGTATTGTTCGCAGAATATGGTTCTTTGCAGAACCTTGGTGGAGAATGATGAACAGCATGGTGAAATCTTGCTCTTGTAAGATGAGATGATGTTGCTCCTGCAACGTATCCAAAGAAATCAGGTGGAAATTTCCAAGCGGTTAGGTATGAAGCTCGAGCCCGACACCACCAGCGAGACTCATGAGTAATCTATGGTTTTAGCTTCTCCTTTTTTTTTGGCTACTTTCAGAAGTAGGAACTATCTAGATATTGTTGTTTACTTCTGTTTATGCCACTACTTATAGCGTTTTATTTAGTTATCATGGAAAACTCTGTTTTAAGACTGTTTAAGAATTCTCAAACTCTTTGGTATTGTCTTGTTTCCTTTCAGGGGAGACTACCAACTTGACATTCAAGCATGTTTTCTCTCTATTGGGAGAGCTTGGTTCCGTCTATAAATTTCTTTTTGAGGCAATAGAAGCATCGTCTAACTTACAAAAAAAAAAAATGTAGAATATGGTAATATATCATACCTTATGCACATAAGATGATATCATATTAGCTACTAGTGTTGACATGATCCCTATAATGGCATAACTATTATAGCACCATGCAGTGTTTCATGGATGCATACAGAGTAATGATCTAGATTCAACACTAAGCTTGCAGGTCTTAATAATGTTTTCTTGCCTATTTATAATATGAGTAATGTAAATTTCCCTTTATTCCATATTTATCGCACTCATATGTGACAAAGGTAACTGTTCCCATATCGCAAAAACAAATCTTCCTATTTGAATCCTAGAAGAATGAGGTAGTTTGCACTTGGATATTCCTCCATGTTGGTTGGATTTTTATCTAGATGCATGACCTGCACACCATCTTTATTTTCCACCATGAAAATTTTCCCCATTAAACGTACGATAGGATTCCAAACACAACACTTTCACCAAAACATGAAATTGAACTCAGCTTTTCCTATGGCCAACTCCCACAAAAACTTGTCAAGTTTTGAGGTTGACAATGCACCCTAAAGAAGGAAAACAAATGTTTCATGATTATTGAATGGTTTGACTCCTACTGGTTCAAATTCAAATCCATAGTAGCCTGATCCAAGACCATAACCATCATATCCTAAGCCAAGGAGAGATTACATAAAGCATAGATATTATTCTTTGGTACAAAATTCAGGAGGGCCCATTCATGTCAGAATTAAGGAAGTTGTTGAGGCCTCAGAACCAATTTTGGGAACTTTTAATCTCAAGCATTAAGCCATATAAACAATAATAAAACAACAGTAAAACCATATTCTTATGCACAACATCTCTTCCTTCACTTCCACATATTATATCATGTATGTTTATTAATTCATGTATTCAATCAACCAGTCGCTTGGAGCCATACAAAATGTACATTTTATAATAAAACAAATATCAAGGAAGCAACATATCTAAGCCCATCATGACCAACACCTCAAACCGCAAGGGCAAGGTCCGCCATTATCCATTCTTCCAATGGGAATGTAATTTAATCCTGGCACTATGTGTGCTCTTCATTCACTCAATGCACAAGCAAAGTATAAGCTGGATTGCTCACAAAGCTAGGAATCAAGGGATATAAAATAGGTTTACAAAACATGTTTGAAATCATGCCAATAACATAGTAAATTAGTGGGTTTCCAAAAACATTCACCCAACAAAAATGTGGGTGAGTTTTTGATATTTTCATGTTAAAATAACTCATTCTTTGGCAAATAAAATGCTCATGTTATTATCTAATGCTTGGATAGGATATGGTTACAATGCCTACAAAGCTCACCTTTCACTATTGAAGCTGGGACAAACTCAGCAACATATAAATTACATCATCTAATAACACTACTACTAGGAACACACACGAATGCACATTTAGGAACAACAAGCAATGATGGAATTATATATATATATATATATATAATAAATATAGATATTGGAACATCACTCATAGGTTATTTCTTTCCTTCATGAAGTTCAGGATGAATTTTGGTGATTTCAGAATCTGACTAGTATTTAAATTTGTAGGATCTGCTAGCTAACCACCTGAGTACCCATTACTGATCATTATCGTGGTAAGGATGCACTATAATGTATGTTTGGAAGGTATGGTCCCTTGCCCCTATTATTAGATAAATGTTGTGTCTGATTTTTTGACCTTATCTATCAATCATAATAGATTAAGAATCATCTTGGTTTAGTTGTCTCTTAGGGACTATATGCACCCTCGTTAGTTGTTAGATATTTTATGACAAATATATCAAGTTTTTATTCGAAGGTACTTATTTATTCGCTGCAATAAATATTTGAGGCCGTCTACGCCTTCTTCCCTACTCGCTGATGGAATACAATACTAAAGGTGCCCTTCCTTATTTATGTCTCTCTACGCATCTAAGCCAGCAATGAGGGAGGAAGAAGCAAAAGCATAGGCAGGACTAGCTTATATTCATGTTCCTACTTACCCACCACTATCTCGCTCAACATTCTTTTCAGCCCCGTAGTCAAAGGGGAAATGAGAAATGTTGAGCCATTCTCATTCCATACTTACTTTTTTAGCACATACCATCCACTTACCCATACCAAGGTTGGAGGTTAAGACATACCAGGAAGCATAAGAACCCATCCGAAGACTGAAAGGAAGAAAAGGTGGGGTTAATTCATAGACACATGAATGTTTTTTAAGGAATAAGACTTTATCTATATACTGACTCCCTTATTAACCAACATAATATAGTGTTGCAAACTTTTTTCATGGTTGTGTCAGTGAACAAGATTAGAATTAATGATTGTTAATTTTTGTACTTGCAATAATATTGTATTTATAACAAAATTTGAATTGATTTATTCCATTGTTCCTGGACTCTGAATTGAAGATGAATATGTTTTTTTGCATGATGATTAAATCACATGCAGAGAAACTATATTAGTGCAGCAGGGAAAGGAAAAGGCCTTGTGAATAGAGATCTTAATGATCTAGTAAGCTCTTTTTGCGTCTTTTTATATGCTCTTAATACAAATGTTTTGTTAATTGTTGTGCTTTTAAATTATCTACTTGTTCAAAAATATTGGTATTAATTTTTTTTGCATGATGAAACTAGATGTAGATCAGCAAAAACAAATTGTCGCCACTTAAAAGTGTCGCAGTTGTCAAAATTAATGATGGTGTCCATGAAAGTACATTGGATGACAGTGAGAGTAGTAGCGATCATCGAATCGCTACTATGGAATATGCATTGGGCGCATCACTTGATGTTGTGCAAAAATCATTGGATATATGTGGTGATATTCCAGATAGTACAAAGTTGAGTGTTAAATATCAAAATATGATTTTTTTTTAACTAGGGGAACTGGGATGGTACTCGCGTGACACGGGGTCTAGGGATCCAACCCCGCTACCACTATAACCCTAGGTGCCCCACACACCCCGCAAGCATGGGACACGGTTAAATCCGGGTGTGATTTGAACTCGTGACCTCTCTTTACAACATGTGACTTCATATCAAGCGAAACACCAATGAGCCACACCCGTGCGGGTAATTAATATCAAAATATGATTGTTGTTCTTTTGGAAAAAAAATTATTGCTTGCATTTTTTACTTTACTATTGCATGTTTAATATATAATTAATTATCATACTTTTAATTAATGTTGTATATTTTTTTGCAGAGCAATTACATGAAAGGAACACAAAAAGGAAAAGACCATTTTGATAGTGATGATGATGAGGATGTGCATGAGGACAAGTACATTCAAAGTGATGCAAAAGTACACGAGGTGAGTGCAATAATATGTTAAATATTAAAATATAATTGTTGTTGTACCATTTCTCATATCTCAATATAATGATTTATGATAGATATTTGAGTTTGATTGTTGTTGTAACTTTTTTCAAAATTTTAATATAATGTGTTTATTTTGTTTTTTGCATAAATTCGTTGATAAAATCCAAGAAGGTGACAAAGTAAAAGTTTTGGATCCGTATGACATTGTTGATGTGGGCATTGGAAGGATTCACTCACTATCTATTATACATGGAGTCAATTTGAGCGGATCGAGAGATGCCAATGTGAATATTTTAAAGGTCAAAAGTAACACACCCCTTCCTTATAAAGATAAAATATATGGATGGGTCCGTCTGAAAGAGAAGGAAGGAAGCTTCATACGGTGGCCACTAAAATATTTGCGAAATATGACATAGATGTTAGACAAACCCACTAGTTCATGTCTTCTTTATGCAATAGTTTATTTGAATGTATGTTCATGGATCTCTTATCATGGTGTACTATTTTCACTACAGTTGGAAACTCTCAGTAACAGTGTTGTACTATGACAATTTTTATTATCTAAATATATGTGGTCATCTTGTGGTACTTTATCTAAATTGTGTTATATGGTTTCATTTGAATGTGATCATCTTGCAGTACTTTACCTAAATTGTGTTATATGGTTTCATTTGATTTTCTGTTATAATTACATATTACTTTATTTTCTCATGATGTTGAATGATTATTTTAACTTATGATGATGTTGATTATTTTCTCATGATGTTGAATGAATCTTTTATCTTATGTTGATGTTGAGATTATTTTCTCATGATGTTGAATGAATATTTTATCTTATGTTGATGTTGAGGTTACTTTATTTTCTCATGTTGTTAAATAAATCTTTTATTTTTTTCATGTTGATGTTGATTTAATTGAATGTTTTCATTCAAGTTTAATATTATGTTTATGAATGCATTACATAATTGAATAAATTATTCAAATCATTATATAACTAATAGTAATAAATATAAGGGGTGGCAGGTGTGGGAGGCGTCATTTATTATCCTAACGGAAATATTATCAGAACCTTCGTGTGCGGACTGGGCAAGCGCACCAACAACTTTTCTTAATGGGTTGCAATGACGCGAGGGATGGAATGCATATCTGATCTTCATATTGAAGACTTCTTGGTATTTGGAGATGCTCGGATTGTTATTCAAGCCATGATAGTATGGAAAAGAAAAAATGGCTTTCAATCTAGAATTTTCAATTTGTTCTCTAGCAACTCTAAGATCCACTTCTACCAAGTTAAAGGTGTTTAAATGGGGTGTCTGATTGATTGGATAACATAGTATTAAGGTTAAAGTAGGGGACTTCTCCCTTAATGACTCTCCCACTATCTTGAAATGGTGTTGGGCATCCGAATGTCCCAATTAATGTCGATCGTGAGGATCAAGGTTGAAATATGTCAATGTAGAGGCGAGATGATAGATGGTAAAGGTGTAGATTTCATTGGCGTTGGATATTCTTGTCTGAATGCTCCTTCATTTACTCGCCTTCTCTTCGAACGTGCTGATCAAGTCGGCATAGAGTACGACATTCCCTAGATAATAATGGAAAACCCCCCGTTTTCTTTGGTGCTGGAAGGTTTAAGAGAGATGCAAGCGTCCTTTCCTTACATGCATTTCTTTGGTAACTCTGCAATTAGAGTGATTCTACCAACTCAAAGGGATTATGATATGGAGGAAAGAGATTATAACTTGCAGAAACATGTGAGGTTGCACCACTCGGAGGAGGACCCTGGATTACAGTACGTCATGAAGGAAATTGCTAGTATTAAAGGGGACTTAACAGACCTGAAGAAGATGACTCGGTGTATCTATGAGGTTTCTAAAGTCAGTATGGAAGAATCCAGACATACTGACTTGGATTCGACACGCCTCAAAACTCGTCTTGAGGATGTCGAAACATGGTATAGAGTCCAGACAGAGGAGGTCGAGGAGCTGAAGAGGTGCATGGATGAAATGGAAAGGGCCCTGACAATCAAATTAGATGGGGTTCATAAAAGTGCAGTGGAGCTACGTTGTATGTTGCAGTAGCATAACCTAAACAAGGTCGAGCGAGATGAGAGCATATTTGTTCAGCTAAAGGAAATTATTGAAGAAATTCACACAAACGCCAATGGCCTGTACCCCTTCAACCATGAACCAAGAGGGGAGCAAGTTGAGGTTAGCTCGATGGATGTTTCTTCAGTCTCACAGCTCGAACCTGACGATGTCAATATTCAGGAATGGAGTCTTTTTCCTCTTTTGCTTAAGATATAGACATTTTTTTTCTTTTTGATAGGCAATCAGTTTATCAGATTTTATACTATTAGAAGCAACAGAACCAGCTTTGTTAAAAGATGTAAAATTCATGAACTGATGGAGGCATTTGTAGCTATGTTTTGTATTGAATCTCTAGTTTTGGACCTTTCTAAGACTCAGCTAATGCTTTGCTTCCCTGGGGGCGTTTGTAATCTCTCTCTTTTTATATAATACAAATCTCCTTTCTTGTTTCTGTTAAATAATAATAATAATAATAAATATAATGATTGCAACTAATGAACAATATATAAATAAACCATCAATTGACGGAAATCACTAAACCAAAATGACTAAATATATGACTATTTTATGGCAAATGATAATATAGATGACTAAATCTATGACCAATAGATGAAAATAAATGACTATTATGGTTAAATAAATGACCAATCAAAGCAATCAACGACTACAAAAAGGACTAAATATATAACCATTAAATGACAATTATGACTAAATAAATGACCAACTAATAGAAATCACTGACTATCATAACTAAATAAACGACCAATGAACAAGAATCAATGATTATACGACTATATATATGACTAATTAACAACAATCAATGACTAACTATATGACCAATTAACAGCAATCAATGACTAAATATATGACCAGTTGACGTAAATTTAAGATTAACATGACTAAATTAATTACTTATTGACGCCAATAAATGACTAAATGACTATTTGAATGACTAAAAATATGACCAATTAACAACAATCAATGACTAAATAAATGAGCAAATAACAACAATCAATTACTAAACAAACGACCAAATATACAACTAAATCGATCAATCAAACAACAAATAAATTACTAAAATTGTTTAGTCACATATTTAGTCACGTGACTAACTTAGCCATATATATGCGATTTTTAATAGTTTTTTTAGTCATTTATCTCACTTTTTCTACTAGTGAAAGTAGCTATGGATAGTTTACAAAGATCCTAATCCAAAGCTCTAGCCTTAAACTACTGGTGAACCCTATAAAACAAAAGGTCTAATTAATTTTAAATTAAGTGCTTCTTTTTAGGTGGCTTTGTTACTCAAAGGATGTAGAGGTGAAACTAATGATATTTCAACTCTTATAGGAAAATAAAACACTTTAAAGATAAATGTTGCTTGGGAATCAAATCCTTAACTGAACGTGAGTATTTTAAAGCAACACTTCTAAAAATACAACCAACTTTCACTATTTCTTTTGTTTTCATTTTCAACAAATTGAAATAAAAACACAAACTTTTTCTTTTCTTTTCAAGAAATTAGACAAACAAAAGTTCAATATGAAAAATAGAACCAAAATGAAAGTTTTTGTTTCCTTTATTTTTCAAAAAGATACTACTTTTATATTTTCAAAGAAAATTATTTTTTCTTTTTTAAAAGAACTGAAAACTCAATTTTGAATTTTCAAAAGTAACAAAAATATTTTCTTTTCAATTTTTCAAAAGAGAACTTGCTTTTCTGTCTAAAAAGGTTGCAGAAAATAAAGTGATAACAATTAAATTGCGGAAAATTTGTTTATATTAATGTACAGGAATGAAAATAAAGAAACAATTAATACATGAAACGTCGACTTCCTCCTCAAAATGTAACAAACACCCAATGAAAAAACTTACAAAGCAAAAATAATTTTTTATTGTTTTTCATGATGATATAAAACATAAAAGCAAGTATACAAATAGAAATATCTTTACAAGAAATCAAACTAAAAAACTTTCAAAAAAACAATCTGAAAACATGAACTTGGGACAAACCCAAAGTCCAAAGATTTCCATTATTTTTGCAAAGAAATGTCAATTTTTTAACAAATTAATTGAAACTCGGCTTTTCACAGTCAATTTAGACAAATGATAACCCACATTCCCAGTTTCATAGGCTTAAACTGAAGAAAAGAGGGGAAAAGGGGTGTACATGGGCTATGAATAGATAGCTCGTGTGGATGTGATTGTCTAGTGTCTAGGTCACGTACCTGGACAAATCTAAAAATTTCACAAAAACAGTGAATTGTACAGGGAAAAAACGCACATGTGTACATTGTAGACTGCATACAAGTACAAGAAAATGTGAAAAATAAAAAATTTGAGACCCATAAACCAAAATTCCTTTCTATAAGGGTTCTAAATTGAGTAGTTATTAGGATGATATAGGATAGATTCAAGAAACAAAAAGAATCGAATAAAAAACAAATAAAATCCAATAGCACACAAGCGAAACCCTAACAACCCAAAATGGAGATAAAATCCCCAATGGAGTCGCCTGTTATGTTTCAAGAAATTAATCCCTAGTGGAATTTTAGGTGTAACCACCACGGATTGGATACCCTAAAAGAAATCACTCAACAATCAAGCAAAAAAAAAATTATAACAGTTTGCAAGCAGACTTCTTTTTCAAACAAAGAGAGAAATTTTAAAGAGTGGCCTACCTGGAGTCCAACGTTCAATGTAGATTCTCCACACTAAAAAATTTAATCATCCTTGCAACTCTTCAAGTTTCAATCTAAAACAATGAAAGGTCGAAAAGAACAAATAGTCACTGGTGCAAATGATAATTTATAAACTAACTGTTGATTGAAATAACCAAAGTACAAGAACATAAGATTGTACATAAGATCTTGAATTGGAAAATAAATAGTAGTATTTTATTAATAATGAGCAACAAATTACAATTGAAATGCTTTTAGTTGATTTATGTTGCTAGCACCATCCTGAAACTAGAAATTCGGGATCCTCCATCCCAATCCCTTCACACACTCATTCGAAATTCACTCTGAAATATATGCCCAAAAGAATCACTGCAATTCTTTGGCATAACAAGGCCCTCTAATAATTGCTAAGAATCAGGTCTCATATATAGGAAATATTTGCAAACAAGGGAATGGGGTTTCAAATCTGGATAGATTTCAACAGCATGAGGGTTCTCTGTCTTAGATTCAACATGCCCGATTTTCCTATCCTATGCCCTTTCTATATTGGTGTGGAGGCAATTAGGGAGGTTGATAGATAGTTATTTACGAGAATGGGAAGTTGGGGAATGAAAAGAACTGTCAATTTTCGTAAAATAACATTATTTTTTTTTAACCCTCACATGGGCATGTACACGGGCTGGACACAGAGAGGCCGCATGGACGCAGCTGGCCATGCATAGATTGTGTACCTCTTGGAAAAGCAATTTTTTTGAGAAATATTTCCAACGATAAATGTTGCTATAGATGTTTTCAGGATTAAGGAAGTCTATAAAGAGGGATAAGGGTAATATCGATGATCATAACATCTATAGGGATAATGTGATAAAAGGCGCTATAAAAATCACGCCAGTCATCCTTACACATTCCAAAAATTTCTATTATCATCGTTGTCTTGAGAATCATCATCATTTCCATCCCCATCAGCATCGTCATCACCATTAGGGGGTTAGAGGTTTACGGGTGTAGGGGTTATAAAACCCCTCATCATCGTCATCATTATCATCAACATCAACATCGTCAGCCTCATCACCATATCATGATCATGATCATCATCTTCATCGCCATCATCATCATCATCATCATCGTCAGCGTTGTCACCATCATCCCTTATGGCCCCTAAAACAAAAACCCCCAACACTTATATCCACCAACCCAACACTTTTAAAAACATCATCATCATCATTATCTTCATCATCATAATAATCACCATAATTACCACGATTTTCATGATCATGGTCATCATCACCATCATCATTTTCGTCATCCCCATCATCCTCATCATTGATTATGGCGATGTTGATGAAGGTGATGATGACAATGATAATGAATTTGACAACTATGATTATGACAATGGAGATAGTGATGATGATGATGGCATTGACGTGGTTAGGGGGTTAGGGGTTTAGTGATGTGGGGTTATAAAAAACCTCATTGTTTCCAATGTCACCAACGTCATCAACGTCATTATCATCATCATCATATCCACTCTCTTGGTCATCATCGTCATCATCATCAAAGTCACCATCATTGTCATCATCATCGTCATCATCACTATCATCATCAATTTCAACATCAATATAATCATCGCCATCTCCGCTATATTGATCGTCGTCATCGTCGTCATCAATGTCATAGTAAACTTCATCAACATTGTCATCGCCATGATCATACTCATATTTGGAATCATCATCATAATCCCAATCATCATCGTCACCATTGTCAGTGGATTAGGGGGTTAAGGGTTTAAGTTTTTAAGTGTGTAGGGATTATAAAACCCCACATCATTTTCATTGTCATCATCAACATCAACATTATTATCCTCGTCAATATATCCACTGTCTTGACCATCATCAACAACAACAACGTCATGGTCATTATCATCACCACCACCATCATCACCATAATCATCATCATCATAATCCCCATCATCATCAGCCCCATATATTATCATCGCCCTATTGTGTTAGAGGGTGATTGCTTAAATGGTGATATCATTAAGGGCCATGGGGTTTAGCATGTATTGATGGTTTTAGCATGTTCATGGCCATAGTGTTAGGAGGTGATCGAATACACAACCATGGAATGAGTATCACAATGTTATATATTTAAGGGGATTAGTGTGTTCAATGCCAAAGTGATAAGGAGATATTTCAACTATAATCATAGGCATTAGGGGTTACAATATATTAACCAGATTAGTGTTTTGGGTAAAATGCACGAATTGTTATGGGTTGGAGCCATCACAGAGCGGTGCCCCATAAAACAACTCAAACAATCCTTCAAGAAAGAAATTGATAAACAGATTTACATCCAACTATGATTTTAAACTAAGATATCAAGAGCCTACCTGTAATATTACAGCTATAGAAGATCCCTTCTTTCAATCTTAATTCGAAAATGTTCTTGAAAACCTACAATCACAAATGGAAACAAGAACACAAACAAAAAGCTGGAAATATAAAGAATTAACTACAAATCAAATGCATTGAATTATCAAGATTAAATAAACAAGAAATTAACACATTATAGGATAGGAAAGAGAGTTCTTTATATAATAAAAATAGAAATATACATTAATGATATCACCTGCAATTGGTTGTGGCACTGTTATGAACCGAAATCTGAGTTCCTTTGCTCGGGCCACACACATGCACAACTCCTTTGTGCTCCACGGAAAACAAGTCCAAGAAAACAATATTGTAGTTTTATGACCAGATAGGAAGTGGATACTACTGGAAATGTAGATTTACAAATATGGGGGAATGGTTTGCAGACTCGAGATTAGGGTAGTGAATTCAATGGACAAAATTTCATCATAAGGATGTTAATGTATTCTCTCCTCCTTCTCATTCTTTCCTTAGCCTCTTTTATACTTTTGGGGAGGAAGCTAGGGAAGTTATGGTAGTTATTCATGGGGAAAAGGAGGTTGAAACCCATGAAACTAATTTCACTTTTCCCGAGAAATTATATTTTTTTACCTCAAAACAAGGCATACGTGGGTTATACACTATAGGGTGTGTATATGCGTGCTATACACTTCCAGGGAACGTATGTGCATAAAAATCGTATTTTTTAAGGGGTTTTGCTGAGAAGGGATAGTTTTATTAAACCACAGAAGGACGAGGAAGCTTGCAAAGGG
The DNA here is from genome assembly GCA_027924585.1 of Larix kaempferi. Taxonomy (NCBI): domain Eukaryota; kingdom Viridiplantae; phylum Streptophyta; class Pinopsida; order Pinales; family Pinaceae; genus Larix; species Larix kaempferi. The sequence goes on along the minus strand of BSBM01001378.1, from coordinate 1,093,093 downwards.
AATGAATATCAAATAAAAGGTCAAAGTGAGCATCTTTCCAATGATGTCGTAAAATATGATATAATAGATGCCCCCTTAATGTGTGAGGTCAGAAATACAAATGATGGACGAAATACATTATATATATTCATAAGTATGTGAAAGGTGAAACTAGAAGAAGTCGTCAAACATCGGCCATACATAGTAACCTGCAATGGAACAAGTCAGAACATTCTCTTCCCGAGGCAGGCATACCCATGCTCAGGAATAACAAGGATCATGGCCGCCATATAAATTACACTATGGGCACATATGATATATATAAGTAATGATCATGGCCACGAAATATGAATACACTATAGATCCATGTCAAAAAATACCATAGCCAAAATAAATACATAGTGGATCTATGTCTCATAATAAAATGAATATATTTGTAAACAAGTACTAGACAAATCAATCTCCATAAGAATTGGTGTCATAAAATGAGTAAATGACAATCCAACGGAACTTGATTCATAGCAAAAAGATGTGATGCTATAATGGACCAGAGTTCTTTAAACCAACTAACATGGGTACGATTCTAAACCATGTGAATAGATGTCCTGAAGTCGAACACAGTACGACACCATTTGTTTACCAAACATTGATGTATATCATTAACAGACACAACCCAACTTACCAATAATGATAATGAGCGTCAAGGTACTTAGTACAATCTAACAAGTTTGAATAGATGGGTTGACATCGAACACTTGTAGACTCCAACGATTAGGGGACATTGATGTATTCCCACTGTTGGTAGCAAGGAAGCCTACCATTGATGACTGCAAGTTCCAAGGTACTAAAAATACTCTAGATGGCTATCCCGTAATATATGAGTTGAAGTTGATGGGAAGTGATCCACTGGAAGGAAATCATTAACGCATCCCCCGTCATCCAAAACAAGGTGTAGCATAAAGCCAAAGATTTCGTAGGACAAATCAATTGATTCTAAAACATACTTGGCACTCGAGAAGGATGACATGCAAAAGTCAAGACTTATAAGGAGTGGTTGACACAATTTAAAACTTCCCGTGAACATAAGCACAAAACAATAAGTGACTAAGGTAACATGGACTCAAGAATGAACAAGACATAAGTATGAGACATATGAGACATCAGTAGACTTCTCCATAATGGTTTGAAGAATAAACAGTCGGGGGAGGGAGTGCATAAACAAGTTTAGTTTCCTAAGGACATATTAAAAACCCAAATTGTTGAGATAATGACTCAAAAACAATGTGCTTTGTTCTAGTGCGACTGTGTTAGGAAATCCTCCTTACGGATAAGTAGGATTCCTCTTGGGATAAAGTAGGTTCCCTAGGAACCTAACCTGAGATAGAAAATAAACAATAGGTTGCTACTTTATCCTAGATTCAGTTTACACATGAGCCAATCCAAACAAGCATATGCATAAGAAGGATGAGAAGGGGTAGATGTCCTACCTCAGCCTCGAAGGTTGTTTTCGTTGCTCCTTGTTGATCCAGATCCAAGCTTGAATATCCAAGTTGGTGAACCTACAAACAAAGGAAAGAGACAAGCACCTTCCAAGAACAAGTATATCAAACTAAATCTATTCACTAACAAGTAAACAAATACATGCATTCAACATAAGAAGCACAATTTGGGAGAATAGGCCAAGCTTATTCATTAAAAAGCTAAAGGAAACAAGTACATAACATGATTATACTTGATAAGGTGGATCAAGGGAGATTCAGGTTTCCGTGACTGGAAAATGGAGAAATATTCGAAGGATAGTCTGATCTACCCAAGATCAAACTCAAATATTGCTCCAAAACTCAAGGGAGAGAAGTTGTTACAGGATTTTCGCTCCTCTAACACTGAGCAAGGAGTAAAAATGTTGTAATTTTTTACTCCCCCAGAGGCATGCAAGGAGTGATAGGCTTGGAAATTTTTCCCTCTGGGTCACTAGGAGGGAGTGATAGTCTCAACAAAGGCTCAAAGTAGGGTTTTTTAAGGTGGTTCTTCGACCTCCAAATGTCAAGGGACCTTCCCAAAGTTGTTTAGGGACTAGATAAACCATAAGGCTATGGTATTTAACACACCTAGGGAGCATTACAACCTTCACTTCTCATGGTGATGAAGCTTGTTAGGTTAAAAGTGCACATTTGACGTACAACAGCAACACAGCTGTTGGTAGACAAAAATAAGAACTGACTCTTTCCCATCCGTCTTTTTGGAATATTTGATTTTTTGTCTTTTTCATATTGTTTTATTCCAAGAAAAAAAATCATATATTTCTATTCATAAGAAAAGAAAGATGCATTCTTCAAGTAGTCTCAAATAGATATCAGAGATCATATCTCAAACAGGTTTGTCATAGCTCCATGATAGTTCTCAAAATTATCTACACATTAGTATTTCATACATGTGAGCACAAAGGAAGTCTTAATATCTTCCTTTGGAGTGATGAGGCCATTCTACGATTTTGAAGATCTTCGATTACCCAGACTTCAAAACCCAAACTCAAACTTTTTTTGAAAGAGAGTCTACTAACTAATTATACTTCTTGGCAGGTGGTTAGATGGGTCATTATCGCAGCACCGTGAGTACTGTGATACCGCAGAAGCCGGAAAGACGAAGCGCAAATAATGATATTTTATGTATTTTTCTATCATATGTACCGCGGTATGCTGGTTTTTGGGTCAATTGGACCACAATAGTTAGATTTTGGTTCAGTGTTGGTTAGGAAGTTGTTAGTAAGTGTACAAGCAATATAAAGGAGGAATCCTATAAATAGATGTAGATGTGTAGGTGTTGAATAACCAAGCTAGATCATCTTATGTTGAAAACCTTTTTGGAGATCTTGTTGCGGAGCTGAGTATTTTGTATCTAGTTTTTGTGGAGTTAATATAATGAGACAGAGCTGTTTTGTGGAATCCTTGTGTTTATTCTATTCATCTGTGGTAATGCATGTTGCGATATAAACTATGAATGATGTGATGTTTCCTTGCTACAATTAATGCTTTACTGTTATATTTGTTGTGATGATGAATGGTTCTGTTGAATGATGATATGAATATAAATGATGTCTGAGTTAAATGCATAGATCTATTTTCTGAAATGTTGCAATAAGTTAAGTAATTGAGCCGCAAACATCCTCCTTCATTCGGCGGAAACATGGTTTCGTCAACTCTCCCTTGAACATCTCAGGTGAGACCTCATCTGATATGCAGGTGTTGCTAGACGGGGTAAAACCTGTCTGGGTCGGTGCTCAAGGAGATCACGGTGGTTTGAGTGTCAACAATGTTGGGAACCCCTGTTGACTGGGTATGAGTCAACAAATGGTTCCATTGTCGGGACCGTGCGCGAAGTGAAAGGAGGATATGTTGTGGCATCCAACGCAACCAGAGATACAAGACTGGTTTGATCATAAGTTGCAAGAATTTGTTGAAAACGAAAGTCAAAACTCTCGGCTGACAGTAGATCAGTGGGTGGAAATATATATTAAAGAAGGTCTACACGAATACTTTTTCTGTGAGTTCCGAGTCATCTTGTATGAGTGGTTGGCGAAGTTGACCTTTTAGAAGAGGAACTTCCAAGGTGGAGAACCGACGACCTGGACCCCGAAGCTAATCCAGGAGCTGCAGGAAGTCGAAAACAAGGTGTCGTGAGCTGTCGAAGTTTGGCTCGACAGCATATTGGAAGGCTATATCACAGAATTTGCGGTCGATATGAACAAATCCTATAGTAAAGCATAAAGGTATTTTTTCCGTGGACCACAAGAAAGGTTTCTGTTGTCGCTCCAACTGTCTATTAAGATGTTTATTTGCGAGAAGGGTATATTGAAGATGCATCTAGATCAGTAAACAGCCTGGTGGGCGGAGGCCATGGGTACTGCGATAGCATGGGGCGGCACATGGAATGTTAAGGGGTAGATGGGTGCAGTTCATGACGAGACTGTGAGTGAAGCTGAGGAAGAGAGTGGTATTACAAGGGGAGGAGCAAGGTTTCGACAGGAAAATAGGTAGAGGACAGGACAAGGTCCTGTTGCAATCGAACCGCAAGGTTGTGAAGGAAGACCACACGGGACGAACCGACCACAAGGACAACCAGGCTACGCCCAGGATAGAGGAAGGGCCAAGCCCTAGCAGCAACGTGCCCACACCTCCGCTCACTATCTGTCAACCAATAATAAACACAACCTCGACACCACCGTGTCAACAAAACTTGATTGCTATTAGTTCAGCGACCACAGGAAGGAATCCCAGGATGGCGAGCAAGGATACTAAGTTACCACTGTTCCATGGAAATGGAACAGATAATCCTAAGCAGTACTGGTTTTTATGTGAAGCGGTATGGACAGTGAAGCAAATTACTAATGATGATGCTAAGAAAGGACATTTAGCGACAACTCTGCGAGGCCACGCACTAGAATGGTTTATGAAGTTCGTTATAGTCCCTACAGGAGCTCCGAAGAAGACGCTAAACGATATCAGGAAAGGATTGATTGCAGAGTTCAAAAAACCCAAGTCTGAAGCACAGTATATTATAGAACTAAAAGAGATTAAGCAGTATCCCAATGAAACGGTGTGGGACTTTGACCAGTGATTCAAGACACTGATGGTGAGGGTCAGTTTCGACATGAGCATTGTCCAACACAAGGAATGGTTCATCGCAACATTGCTCCCACACATTCGATTACCACTGATGCAACAGAACATTACAACACCAAGTGAAGCTCTGGAGATTGCAATGCAGTTAGAAGCTTCGTCGATTGGTGAAAACGCAGCTGGGATGTCGCAGATCGAGATGCAACTGGCTAACTTGACCATACAGCTGCAAGATCTTAAGAAGGGCAAGGAACAGCAGGATGAAGTCTGGTGTACATGATGTTGAGGAGAAGGGCATACTAAGGATAATTTCCCAGAATTTCACAATTATCTGGTTTCAGGAGCACCGAATAGATTGAGTGGCAGTGGCATGCCATGGTGTCGCGTCTGTCAAGTATACGGGCACCACCATGACGAATGTCAATACATGCAGAAAATGGTCACAAAACCCATGAATCTATAATATTGTACATTCTACAAATCGATGGGACACGAAGACAAATATTTTCGTGCATATGGGTTACTTCGGTAAAGAACGTACGATGCATTCTATGTGAAGGACGACCAGCATGATGTACAACAACCCCAACCGCAACCACAGGTAGCCTAGCCGCTACCTCAACCGCAGGTGCAGTTCGCACCGCGGCAGCAACCACAACAGTTTATGCCGCAATATGCTCCAATGCAAATGGCTCCACAGCAGCCATAGTACATTCAGCAACCACAATATGCGCAGCAAGGGAAAATCATGCAACCAACTCCTATGCAGTAACAGTTCAATCAACCACAGTACCAACAGCAGGGCGAATTTCAGGGAGGATTCTGGGGTGGACGTGGCGGAGGATTTGGTCGCAGAGGAGGACGAGGAGGTCGTGGACTTGTTCAGTGATATCACTGTGTGGTATGGGGACACTAGCAGCGAGATTTCCCATTATTGGAGATGCAGTGTACGTTTTGTTTTGTTACAGACCATACTGTAGAAAACTACCCACAATTGATTGTGCAATGGCAAGCAGGGAACGTTCCACAATTGCAGAATCCGAATGAGGCACAACAGCTAGTACAGAATCAATTGTAGCAACCGGCGCAGAACCAGAACCAACGTCCAAATGAGAATGCTAACCAGAACATGAACCAACCAGGGAATCCGCCGCTAAACTAGAATCAAGGTGCGAGTGTTGCGACAATTTCTGCAGAGCCAAGGCCACGAGATGTGGTTGCCGCAGTTATCACTAGGGGAGGTGCAACAAGGGGAGAGGATATCCCGCATCCACTTATTTGGCTAGCAGGACAGAAGAAGGTGTCGTTCAACATTGATTCCGAGCACGATGCAATCTTTCAGGCGCGACGGGCGATGGAAAAGGCTCAAGGTAAGGCCATCGTCTGTGACATGCCCCCTGTCTTTGATGCCACTTCAGAGGCCAGTCCATCGCCGTAATCTGGAACCTTGCAGAAATTTTTTGAGAGCTATTTATTGTTGGAAAGGGATCTCGCTACTCTTGCTGAGATTGAGGGGTTGTTGCAGCAACCGGTAAGGGGACGGCAAGAGTCTGCAGTAAATTCTTTACAGCGACGAAAGACAGGTAAGGAGATACATATGAACATTCAAATTGGATACTATGACGTTGATTCAGTTATTATGGATCTTGGTTCGGATGTCAATATATTAACAAAGCAGGCATGGTAGAAAATGGGGAGCCCCCCATTGAGATGGTCTCCTATGCAGCTCCGACTAGCTAATCACGCGAAGGTGACACCGATTGGGAGAGTTCCACGCTTGATGGTGGACATTGAGGGAATGAATACTTATGTTGACTTTGACGTCATCGAAGTAGTTGAAGGGGGAAGCTCTTATCCCGTGTTGCTAGGGATTGGATGGGCTAACGACAGTGGAGCAATAATCAACTTTATGAGGTGGATGATGAATTTTGAAAACCGCGATCTTAAAGTTATAGCCCCATTGGATTCGGCTGAAGAACATAGATACATTGAACCTATAAAGGATGAAGATCCCAGCGGATGGGACCATGCATTCAATATTTCAGAAGATCATATTCATCCGATTGCCAATGATGAGCTGGGTTGGCGCATTGAAATCTCTGCATCTTCCGACTCTGACGATGCCTTAGAACATTGGCAGAATCGCTTGCATGAGGTGTCGCTCCGCAAGTGTGGGTTGGTCACGCAGTCATTGTGTCACGTTGTGACTGAAACAGTTACACTACCAGTATATGAGGGGCTTCCTAGCTTATCTGACATTCTGGCGGCATTCGAGGAAAAAGTTTCGAAACCACAGCGACTGCTGGAATTGGAGGAAGCACTGAAGGCTGCTTTAGCACGCTGGTGGGTGACACATAAGAAGTTGATCGTAGAATGGCCACAGTGTCGGCGATTGATGACAGTTCATTTCGGCGATACCGAGGTTTACCACACAGGGAAATATGATGGTTGGAATGACCCTGGCAATCATTTGATGGAGTGTCAAACCTTGTGGGCATCAGGACCAAAAGATGAGTGGGTCCATGCATTTGTCCATACTTTGGACGAGATGTCGCGATCATGGTACACTGTAGCTGAATTGCGGGGAGAAATTACTACTTGGTTAGAGTTAACAGTTTGTTTTACTCATACATTCAGCTTCGCGGATTCCAACCCAGACATCCATAATGCATTGCAGCTCATCTGCGATGTGGTTATGAAGGTTGTTCCAGTGACATATCCTGCAGATCCACATACGCACAGCCAGATGCAATCTATGATGGAATGTTATAATATCACTGGTGGGCCAGAGGATGGTGATGATCCGCGGAATGTCAATATTCCGGAGTCTAAAGGAAGTCGCGATGTTGTAGCACTTGATGCGCCAAGTGACCCAATCAGTCAACCGTTGAAGCTCCGAAAGGTTAACATTGGGACAGAGGACACTCCAAAGTTCATGAAAGTTGGGGATTATTGGGATGATGAGATGATGGGAAAGGTCACTGACTTGCTACATGAATTCCAAGACCTATTCCCTACGAATTTTTCATAGATGAAGGGAATCTTGGGAAATCTGGGGGAGATGAAGATTTCATTGAAACCAGATGATAAACCAATAAGGCAGCGACCTTACCAACTGAATCCGCACCATAAGGAGAGGGTCAAGGTAGAACTTGATCGCATGTTGGATGCTGGTATTATTGAACTGGTTGAAGAGTCGGAGTGGCTCAGTCCTATGGTGGTGCAGGACAAGAAGACCGGTGAAGTGCGAATTTGTGTTGATTTGCGGAAGTTGAATGACGCCTGCTTACATGATCCCTTTCCGACCTCGTTTACTGATGAGGTGCTCGAAGGTGTGGGTGGTCAGGAGATGTATTCTTTCACGGATGGGTTCTCTGGCTATCATCAGATCTGCATTACAAAGGAAGACCGCCACAAGACAACTTTTGTGACAGAATGGGGTTGTTTTCAGTACACCGTGATGTCATTTGGGTTGAAGAATGCACCTGCGATATTCAACGGTTTGTCGTTGCCGCGTTCAGGGATTTCATTCAAAAGTTTTTGCAGGTATACATGGATGACTGGACAGTCTATGGCTTGATCAACGATTATCTGGAAAACCTACGGTTGATGTTGGAACGCTATCGTCAGCATCAGATATCACTAAATTTGAAGAAGTGCATCTTTTGTGCACCATTTGGCATCTTACTGGGTCACATCGTGTGCAAGAAGAGGTTGTTAGTCGACCCAACCAAGATTGCACTTATTCTGAGCTTAACACCGTCGACTACCGTTAAGCAGTTGAGAGCGACGTTGGGCCACACTGGGTATTATCGCAATTTCATCAGGGGTTATACAGCGATCACCGCCCCTATGGAGAAGTTGTTGAAGAAAGATGTGGTATTCCAGTGGAGCCCCGAATGTCAAGATAGTTTTGAGACATTGAGGGCTAAGATGGATTCAACGCGGATACTGGTCTTTCCAGACTAGAGTAAGTAATCCCATGTCCACGTCGATACATCATCAATTGCACTGGGAGTGGTGCTTGCCCAACCTGGAGAAGGGGATCTAGATCACCCCATTACTTTCGCAAGTCGGAAGTTGTAATCAGTAGAAAGGAACTATACCACTACAGAGAGGGAAGGCCTAGCGATGGTCAATGTGCTGCGCTGCAGAAGTTTCGACATTACTTATTGGGGGGACACTTTAAGATGTTCACAGACCATTTTGCCTTAAAATATCTGGTCAATAAGCCTATGTTGGGGGGGAAGATATGTCATTGGCTACTTCTGTTTCAGGAGTTTGATTTTGAAGTGATTGTGAAGCCAGGACGTTTGAATGTTCGGCCTGATCATCTGTTGCGGATTGAGACAGGAGAGGAGCCAACTAACATTGAAGACGGGTTGCCTGATGTAAAACATTTTAAGGTGGAAGTAGCCGATGGATACTTTGAAGAAATCATTCAGTTTCTGGTGACGGGTACCGCACCCGAGGAGTTCACCACTAGTCAGAAGAAGCAGTTGGTGGTCAGGGCTGCATATTTCCAGTTAATTGCAGGCGAGTTATATAAATTGGGCTCCGATGAGATATTGTGGCGTTGTGCTTTGCCTCGCGATCAAGGGCAGATCTTATCAGAAGCGCATGTTGTAGTGGCTGGGGGGGATTATAGCGGTTGTGCGACTTCTAGGAAGGTGCTTCATGTGGGGCTCTGGTGGCCCACGCTACACAATGATGTGACAGACTATGCGCAGTCTTGCGATGTTTGTCAGAGAACCGGGAAGCCATCCAGGAGGGATGATATGTCGCTGATACCTCAACTGACATTGCAGCCATTTCATAAATGGGTAGTGGATTTCGTGGGACCAATCAACCCCCCAGGGAAGCGCACTGGTGCAAGATACATCATCACGAAGACATATTATTTGACAAGGTGGGTGGAATCTGCACCAGTCATTAATTGTTCCGCGGCCACGGCCGCGCGGTTCTTGTTTGACAACATCGTCACTCGTTTCAACTGCCCCAAGATATTGCTGAGAGATCAAGGTAGCCACTTTCTCAATCGCACCATCAGCGCATTGATGGAGGAACTACAGATACAGCACAAGAAGAGTACGCCATATCATCCGCGGGAAAATGGCACGGTGGAAGCTTTCAACAAGATACTAGAACATGCGCTGACAAAGGTGTGCAACGCAAACTGCGATCACTGGGATCTGAAAATCCCAATAGTCTTGTGGGTGTATCGCACCAGGTGTAAAAGGTTGACGGGACAGACACCATTCAAGATGGTGTATGGACAAGAAGCGATAATGCCTATGGAGTACATCGTTCCGAGTCTGTGCATAGCGGAAGCAACAGGTATGGATGTTGCAGCGGCATTACAAGAACGTCTAATGCAGTTAGTACAATTGGAAGAAGATCGCTTTATTTCAGGATTCCACCAGAGTGTGGAGGAGGATCGCCAGAAGGCTTGGCACGATCGCCACATCAAAAACAAACAGTTTCAGCAAGGTGACTTGGTGCTATTGTATGACAACAAGTTTATGCGATATCCAGGAAAATTGCAGATGCATTGGCTTGGTCCATATCGCATCAGTCGCATAACTTCAGGAGGAGCAGTGCAATTACAACAGTTAGATGGATCGATGCTCCCCAAGTTGATCAATGGTAGCAGGTTGAATCCCTACAGGTTGGGCTTGGAGCAGCACGATGCATGAGTCGCATCGGGAAAAAAAATGCAGGTTGCTCGAAGGAAAGATGGCGCACCGATAGGGACAGAACGCGCAGGTAGGGAGGCTTGTGCCATAAGTTAGGAGCGCTCCGCGACAGTGGCAGGCTCGCGACTGGGTCAAATCAACAATAAATCCCGAAAGTGTAAGATAGTTAATTAATGGCACTCGTTCGAATGATGAGCATTAATGGCGGATCCGGTCGATCGGCTGACAGGATCGACGGTGGATTTGGGTCATTAAGACATGATTTGGTCCGAGTTAATGCAGGATTTAGTTATGATTACGAGGGATTCGGTTGGGCGCTATAAGAACGGGCTGAGGTTGGTCGGAAGGCATCCTTTGTGACAAGTGAGTTCAGGTTCCAGTTGAGGAATTATGAAGATTGAGTTGTGGTGCAGAGTGTCGTTGAGCCGTGTTAAGCGAGTTCCGGGTTGAGTGGAATTGAGGAACCTATTAGTAGCAAAGGAATTGAGTGCGGCATGCCGAGAGAACCAGATATGGTGGAGATTTCAAGTGAAGCCGAGTCACCCCTCATCTCTACGTCTATTAAGGAAGAGGTCAATCTCATGGACGAAGTTGCTAACATGCCAGTGGTATCGTCCTCCGTGGTGCGCCAAAAGAGGGGGGGACACAGCTTAGCTTCGAGCAGCCTGAGAAGCGGCACACCCGTTCCACTATACAAGTGTCGGAAGGCATCCCTGCGGAGATCCCATCGAGCTCAGGGGTTGTGGAATCTGCAGTCCGTGCAGGTGTTTTTTCCACAGATATCCCAAGATACCTACCTCCATGTTGAGCTGGGGTGTAGCCGAGGAAGGTCACTAAGAACTAGCGGTAGTCATATATTCCAAGAAAAAAAATTATATATTTGTATTCATAAGAAAAGAAAGATGCATTCTTCAGGTAGTCTCAAATAGATATTAGAGATCATATCTCAAACAAGTCTGTCATAGCTCCATGATAGTCCTCAAAATTATCTACACATTAGTATTTCATACATGTGAGCACAAAGCAAGTCTTCATATCTTCCTTTGGAGTGATGAGGCCATTCTACCATTTTGAAGATCTTCGATTACCGAGACTTCAAAACCCAAACTCAAACCTTTTTTTGAAAGAGGGTCTACTAACAAATTATACTTGTTGGCAGGTGGTTAGATGGGTCATTATTGCAGCACCGTGAGTGTTGCGATACCGCAGAAGCCGGAAAGACGAAGCGCAAATGATAATATTTTATGTATTTTTTTGTCAATTGTACTGCGGTATGCGGTTTTTTGGTTCAATTGGACCACAATAGTTAGATTTTGGTTCAGTGTTGGTTAGGAAGCTGTTAGTAAGTGGACAAGCAATGTAAAGGCGAAAGCCTATAAATAGATGTAGATGTGTAGGTGTTGAATAACCTAAGCTGGATCATCTTATGTTGAAAACCTTTTTGGAGATCTTGATGCGGAGTTGAGTATTTTGTATCTGGATTTTTGCAGAGTTAATTTAATGAGACATAGTTGTTTTGCAGAATCCTTGTGTTTCTCCTATTCATCTGTGGTAATGCATGTTGCGATATAAACCTATGAATGATGCGATGTTTCCTTGCTGCAATTAATGCTTTACTGTTATATTTGTTGTGATGATTAATGCTTCTATTAAATGATGCTATGAATATAAATGATGTATGAGTTAAATGCATAGATCTATTTCTGAAATGTTGCAATATGTTAAGTAATTGAGCCGCAAACATCCTCCTTCATTCAGCGGAAACATGGTTCTGTCAAATCTCCCTTGAACATCTCGGGTGAGACCTCATCTGCTCTACAGGTGTTGATAGACCAGGTAAAACCTGTCTGGGCCGGTGCTCAGGGAGATCGCGGTGGTTTGGGTTTCGACAATGCTGGGAACCCCTGTCGACTAGGTCTGAGTCAACAATACTCTCAGAAAAAAATGCTCAAAACTAGTTGTTTGTAAAGATGAAGAAACAATTGTCTTTTTAATATTATAAAGAGACTGAAAAGGAATAAAAGCATGCTATAGCATAGTGGAAGAAACGAGTGTCGCATGACACGCAACTATGTTCCAAGCACATGGAATAGATCTATGCAAAATAAAATGCAAAAAAGTACTGGGCAATAGGTGGACACTCATCACCATGTTTCTTCCAAGGATACAATCCATAATGCAAATGCAACAGATACAACTGACGAGCAACATAATTAATACAATGACAGTATGAAAGTTACAATGAAGCATTAGGCATAGTTGTGCTAGGAATTAGCAAAGGAAAACACATAATGAACAAAAATGGAAGCCTTATAGGGAATTTCCAAAAATATATGAGAAAGAGAGGCATGCAACTTATTTTCAAAGTCATGGTAAACCTATAAAGACTTTCGAGCCTATGAGAAAAACTCGGCATGGGCACCAAAATGGAAAGAGGTTCCTAACCACGGTGTCCCATGTTAGGTAGGCTCGTATGTCAAACTGGTGCAAAATGAAAATACAGATGGTTGATGCACCAATATCCAATAGGTTTGACCTTGTGGAAAATTTGGATAACAAAAGTTTCAAATGCATCATAACATAGAGGAGGCATAAACCTATATATAAGTATCCAAAAATATCTTATTGAATCCAGGAAAGTGCAAAGAATTATCCCTAAGCAACCATGAATCCAGTTAAAATTCTTGTCTCCAAGAAACAACAATACCATGATCATATCTAAAAATATATATATAGAAAGATATGATACAGGTCACTTTGCTAGAAGTATTCCCAAATTCAATATCCTCAATAATATTTATTACCAAGGGAGAGTTTACCAGTGAAGATTCAAGATCGCCAAGGCTTGTGTTGAATAAAGTTGTCATTGATGTCAAAATCCAAGTGAAGAAGCCTTGAAGCCCCTAAAGAAACCCCTGAATATATAATGATAAGTCCACATTCAAGGGTCTTAAAGAATCCTTGAATCCTCTAATGAACCTTGACATAAGTGTATATAACTCCAAAGTGGTCTCCTTATGGCGTAGTTTTTAAGCATGGCCCTCATGGGATGAGATAACATTTGGTTGCCTCCACATGCCCACTTTGAGTGGTACACAAATGGAGAAAGTCGATAAACCCATTTAAGATGCCCCTAAAGAAATGATGATGTGTCCATAGACCATGATGATGAGAAGTGTGAAGAAGCCCCTAAACTGATGATGATGTGTCCACATGACCATGTCAAGTGCAAAGAAGCCCCTAAAGTAATGATGATGTGTCCACATAATCATGATGATGTGAAGAACCCAAAAGCCCCTTGATGAAGACATGAAGTGGTCAAGAATACAAGTCAAATCACCTTGATGAAGCCAGGAAGTGGTCATTTACCCATTTAAAGAATCCCCTAAAATGTGGAAGACAAAATTAATAATAAGTTAGGGTTGACCTAACCTAAAGTGAATTAAAAAAATGACTTGAAAGGTATAAATACAAATTAGATCATTTCATTTGTAATACACAAGCTCATGATCTCTTAAGCGCAAGTCTAGAAGGAAAATAAGAGAAAAAAATGTGAAGGTACAAGAGGAGGATCTTATGAAGAGTTTGAAGGATGATCTAGGGTTTTTCTCTTAATTCTTTATCTTGATGGAAACTTGCATAACTCTCTCATATGGTATCAAAATCACAAACTGCTTAGCTCATTGGAAACCTTGTTGTAAGGGATATGTGATGACATCATCTAGGGTTTCTTTTGGAAAAGGACATGGGCATTGTCAGTGCTTAAATTTTGCACACGTGTGACATTTCAGCTAATCTTGCTGTAAGGTGTCATTAACATATAGCGTGCAGCTCACCGAAGGCATCGTCATCATATCCAGAAAGTAGCATGAGTCCATAAATGCTAAAAAATAGTCAAAATAAGAGGTTGTGTAGGTAAACCCCTACTCACATGTGCTACAATGTGTGTTATCAGTTATGTGCATGTGCTAGCCTCGTGCAGATTTTCCTTCGAAATTCGTGTGATTGTCAAAATGGTGGTATCTCAACTAATCGCAACTCTTTGAGGGCTCATGAAATCTCCCTCACAAACAAAATTTTGAATTTGTCTCTTCATAGATTTGGGAACATTGAATAGCCCCCATTTTGTACTTTGGAGCTAGTTCATGAAGTGATGGAGTTCACACATGGATCTCGATGTTTCTTGTGCACCTCTTGGCCTATAAAAGGAAGCCATGGGCATGCATCTAAGTAGAGAAAATCATAGTAAGGTTATGTGGTTATAATTGTGTTGATCCTTCCTTATAGTTCACCTCTTCCTACACCTATTGGTGTATCCCAAGGTCCCTTGCCACCTTCGTCCAAGGATCAAGGGTTTCTCTCATTTATTTTTCAAGTTATTTAGCATTTAGTCTGGACAAGAAAGGGCCTCCCTAAGGGAGATTGTTGGCTTCCCTTGAAGATTTCACCTTCTACGTAACACTGCATGTAACAAGCTTGACCATTGGGCATTCTAAATTGGTTTTAGCATGTACTTGTTGTTGTGGTTTGCATATCTTCACCCTCTTTGTTTATTTCATGTTATGTTTTTTTGTTTTTCTAACAAGAGCTTGCGTGATCAATTTGGAGTTATCACTTTGGCTTTAGTAACACAATACTGGGCCTTAGTAGAAACTTCAAAGGCTTTCAACCCTCAAGTGGAAAGAGATGCACACCTTTGTGTTATTTTTTCCACAATAGTATTTATGGCGACTCCACTTCATTTTTTATCATTTCTTATTAACTAGGTTTGTATCTGCTAAATAGTTAATTATGGGTTCTTATGATGTGCGGGAGAGCAAGTTCATACCCTCCATTCCCATAAATCGGCCTGCTCTTGGCTGTGATTATTGTTTACACGGTCGTGTGGATTCCAGTGCCCCAAGAACACTACTTGCAAATATTTTCCTCTGACGGTCATATTGACCATGCAGTTTAGACCTCTTCCCACGCGGTAATTTGCTCTCTACTCACACGGCCTCGTCATGTTGTAATTGCACTATAGCGCGTTTGTCTTTGGTTAACCTGCACTATTGTCTTTTATTTTGCTTTTTATCTGCTTTGCACAAATCTTTCAGTCCTAATGCCTGCTCACTGGTGAACTAGAATTAAAATAACTTGCAATAATTGTATTTTTCTCTAGTACTTAGCTCACTTGGCCCATTATTAGAAAGTAAAGGGGTCTTCCCTCAAAAAATACTCAGGTAAATGACTTTGGAGTTTTCAATGGGCCTCATAGTTGTCACTAGTGTTCAATAGATCATGTGTTCAATAGATCATGCTTGCCATTTCATACAAGTTGTTAGTTTAGACATCTTATGTTATTTGCTTATTTCTCATGTTTTAGGCAAGGTAGTGTAGCTCACTTTTGCACACAAGCAAGGACCTAAAGACTCCAATATCCTGAAGTATGCTCTTCACCTCATACTTCTTGTGATATTGGTGAATCAAAAAAGGGGGAGAAGTGTGAAATACCTCCATTGCACACTTTTCAAAAATCATAAGCATTGTTGATCAAAATTGTTAGTTGCAAGCACCTTTAGTATCTTTTGAGTTGAACCCATGCCACCTTCACAGGGGAGATCCCCTAGATGGGGTCATTCCCATGAGACATTGATAGGATATTTCGGGTGAGTTCACTCCTTGTTGGATTCATTTTCTCCCCTTGGAGATAATTTAGATCATTTTGATTCATCCTCTTATGAAAGAGGAAACCCTTCATTTTCTCCCCTTGGAGATAACTTAGACCCCTTTGCTTCATCCTCTCACAGAAAAGGCCACCCTTTATTTCCACCCCTTGGATGAAATCTACCCTTTTCTTGTCCCTCTTCAGGAGAAGGACACACATCCTCCTCTTCTTCACATCAGAGACAGAGATCATAGCCACATACTTCTTGTTCTCCCCCTTGAGGGAATGATACACACCACACGATGGTGGCACCTAATACCAACCTGCATTTCATGGCTAGCTTGAACCTCCCCGATCTATCCAAATTTATCAATGACTCCATATCACATGATCCCACATGGCTGGATATGCCTGATAAGCTTCCCTCAGATATCCCTAAATTTGAGGGGAAACAAGGAGATGACCTAGCAAACCATGTCATGTCTTTCCACTTATGGTGTTCCTCCAATAGCATAGTCACGTGACTTAGTGAGGATTCTCCTCTTTCAAGGAATCCTTACAGGAACAACTGGAAAATGATATGTGAATTTGCTAAGGGAAACCCATGCCACCTTTGGGACAATAGTCACCATGTTCCTCACTTACTTTCAACTTCCCATATCCCACAACCTGGGCCTCAAGATTCTCACATAATTTTGACATAATAGCTCTACCACATAGCACACCACATCCATGAGTGGCGTAAACGATGCACATTATGCAAAATAAACATACAACCTCGGTTCCTATTGGATTGGTTCATCAAATCACTCCAATCCGCGATTTCCAAAGATGTGGCAACCTCATTTCCCCAAAATGAGGAAGAGGCCATCCTAAAGGCCCAACATTTTGATCTCATTTATGCACAATCTGGTTACTTATACACCATCCTCCTCGATGCCCCTTGGCATTGATCTTTGGATTCCACACATGCAGGGTCGTCACATGTAGCAAATGGAATTATTGGGTCCATTTCCCAATAGGGAAAGGTTTCCCCTCCCTCAACTACCATGCCATCCAATATTTAAATACAGTACCCTGCCATCCCTAACTTGCCAACACCCCCTACACTCGTACCAAATCCTCAGTTTGGTCAGCTACAATATGGACCCTACAGTCCTACCTACCCCAATGCAATCCAAGCATCATCGGTACATCCACCGCAAATGGCACAAGTAGCTCCTACATCCACCTCATGTGGAGCATAGAATGTGTATATCCCATCACAATGGTATAATCCATATTACTCATTTCAATATCCTCCTAGTTCTCCCCCCATACCACACATGGGGGTTAATTTAGTATAAGCTTCTTTCACCCAACAAGCTCAATAGTTTGAGAGGTTAAACACAACTAAACCCCAGAATCCACAAAATCAAGGGAAGAAGAAAGGTAGGAAAAAACAGAACTAGCAATAGGAGTAAGGGTGGGACCCCCCTCCCCAGCGGAATCAAAACCAGGGTAACCAGAATGTGGGGGCTAATAACCCCCCCCCAAACAAGCTAAAAGCACTAACCTGAGGAAAAACTATTCATGTTCGATTTGTGGAGAGTATGGTCACTATACTCACCATTATACACTCCTCCCCTGCTGTCAATAGTTGGTGGAACCAAAGAAAAATACATCAAAAAATCCTCCTCAAGAACTAAGGAACTACAACCCCAGCTAAGTGTCTTGCAGCAACCCTTTTCCAACCAAGGGGTAGTCACCTAGCAGTAGGATCCTCGCCCCCCAAGCAGTGGCTCCTTTCAAAATATTTACATGAACATGAAAAATGTCAACCTACAAACTCGAGCCAAAGACTATGGCGAGCCTAAACCCCCATAAGGGAGTGATGTATCTACTACCTCAGGAGGCCCTTTGCAAATACTATGAACAAGTGGTGAACAAATCCCAAGTATCCCAAAGGTACCGCTTAAGATTACCCCCCATAACCCCACATGAAATATGCATACAACTATAGTATTGTGGATGACTTGGCTCAGTCACCAGCTGCCATGTCCACTTTAGAAGTGATACTGGCATGCCCAAACCAAAGGAAGGTATTAATTAATGCACTTGGCATTGTCGACCATTCAGACTCATGCCTTGTGACCTTCGATCTCGATAAAGGTGAACCACAACTACCCTCGTCAGTATCATTCCAAGTTCTAGTTACAGTTAAAGACATCATGATCCATCGATGCATTATCGATGAAGGCGCATCCATGAGCCTAATGTCATCTAATCTCTAGAAACGGTTGGGCTCACCTAATTTATTTCCCGAATCTATCACCCTTTGTGCATATAATGGGAGACCATCACAACTAAGGGGATTGTACCAAAATTCCCCCATTGAGCTAGGGGGGAAGATAGTATTTATTGATATTGAGGTAGTCGATGCACTACTCAAATACGATATCATTTTGGGTCATAGTTATATGTACACCAAGAAGGCAATTACCTCTTTGGTGTTCTGCATTGTAATACCCCATTTTGACCCTTAGATATACTAGATTTTAATGTAAATATTGTATACATGTAATGTATGTTTTCCTAGCATGGAGCTCAAGGCCAAGGCCCGGCTAGTGGAATCTCAAATTTTATTTAAAGGCAAGTATTAGACATTATGTTACCCATGTGTTATTTAGCCATGGAAAATTGTAAAAATGATGTAAATAAACATCATGCAATAAAATACCAAAACTGGCTATGGAGGAAACGAATGAGAAGGGGCCATGTGTATCCACTAGAGAGTGGTGAGGGGGCTGTGGGATTGGACCATAGGCTGCCATATGTCACCTTGAGAACCCATTTGACTTTCCTTGCTGACATTTAATTATGTTGTAAGAAAGTGGTTGAAGAAAACAGTCCAGGCTTTAATGGAGCATGGGCAGCCCAGAAATTCGTATTTGCAGGTATGGGCTCTGTTTTCTTGTACCACAAGTCACTCTACCTCAGGGGGATTGCTTCTTCCTCATCCCCATTCCATTGTGGAAGTCACCAACATCATTTTTCACCCAAAAACGAATTGCCAGCAGGGAGAAAAACCAGAAATTGCAACTATGCAAGAACCCACATTTTGAAGAGCCAAAAATGCTCAGATTTGGTATTTGACAGTGAAATCCAATGGGGGATCCATAGGTATGAACCTTGGGGCGAATTTGGGAGCATTAGCTACCCCGAAATCCATTGGAAAACCCAGTTTTGATAGCCCAGAAAACTAGTGACGGGATTGAGTTATCCGTGGACAGAATGGTGAGAAATCCAAGTGTGGATGTTTGAACAAAGGATTGGATTGCTTGAATTTAGCTTGAGATGTATGTAGTCCTATGGTTGAGATCACTGACTTAGCATCCTCCTCATTTGTCTTTGGTATGCTTGATTAACCCAACTGAGTGTTGGCTTAGCCTGTTGAGTGAAACCATGACTGTGAGTGAGCCCATCTAGTTCCTCCTTAGTGGATACACAACCCAGCTCGGGGGTGATCTCTTAGCTGAAAGAATACAAGCTAGACAGAGGTCTATGGTTGGGTGGAACGTTGCTCTCACATAGCCAGTTGTTTGGGCTGCCTCATCTTCAAGATAAGTGTTATCTCTGTGATTTAATTATATGCATTTTGTGTTCTGCAATATGTTAATTGTCCTTGTTTGATGAAATGAAATGATTATCCTAATATGGGATCTATGCATGGCATTGGAACAAGATTGAGTCTCTAGATGTTGAATTTATCCTCTGTTGTGATATATATGTCATGCATTGCTATTTGTGGGTGTGCAAATCTCTGTGATTTAAGTTATATGCATTTTGTTTCTTGCACTGTGTTAATTTAGAATGATAATTGTTCATGTTAATGGAATTGATATGAAGTTTGTGCATAGCATGAGAATGGGGTGGATTCTCTGCCTGTTGATTTATCATTTGCTTGAGATAAATATGCCGATGCATTTCAGTTTGCAAATTGATTGCGTTTATTTCCGCTGTGTATATATTGATTATGTATTTGCACGCATAAGTTTTTAATTTTTATGATTTTCTTAGTAATGAACGGGGCTGAGATTGCCAATAGGCCCGGTAGGTTGGTTGCATTTCCTTCCTTGCATAGTATTCATGGAGGGGGACATTACAGAGTGGTATCAGAACTTAAGGTTCAACACTACGACTGTTGGGCCCTTCATCATTGTGTGTGTTTATCTATGTAGTAATTGAAGTTAAAATAAATTAGAGAAATATGAAGATATCATAGCTTCTATTTGATTAAGATGGGAAACACTTCCATGACTATTTTGGGAATTACTTCAAACTTGTTTGCATTGATTTCATGCTATGAAGTGAGGAGGGAGGAAGAAAATCTCTTTTCAAGTTGGATGCTTGCTTTACATTGTTTCCAATGCAGTAGCATTCAGTTTTGTATTTGTCTATTTGCCTTCATGGAGGAGAGAAAGGAGGCGCAACCTCTGCCATCTTATATTGTTTGTTGTTTTGTTGTTTCATGCTTAACATGAAAGAGGTGCAATTTTTCTTGAAATACTGTTTTGTTGCAAGTATGATCTGTGAGTGGCTTACTCTGTAAAGAAACGAAGCAGATATTTCGAGAAAAATTCTAACTGTCTTTAAAAATTTGCAGAAATTTTTCTAAGTATTTATGAGTTCTGGAAAAGGCTCTGTCGGTGATTTTAGCACTAATTTTTGCGCGGCGCTGGTGGCAAAGTTAGCGTTAATTTCTGTGCTGCGCTGGCGGAAGAGTTAGCGTTAATTTCTGCGCTGCGCTGGCGGCAAAATTAGCGTTAATTTTTGCGATGCGCTGCGGCGGCAGAATTAGCATTAATTTTTGCGACGTGCTGCGGCGGCAGAATTAGCGTTAATTTTTGCGACGCGCTGCGACGACATAATTAGTGTTAATTTTTGAGACACACTGCGGCGATAGAATTAGCGTTAATTTTTGCGACGCGCGTGGCGACAAAGTTAAGCATAACTCTACGCGCATGGCTCCAAAATTAGCATAAAATTTGCGCGGTATGCGGTGTGCGGCGGCAGATTTAGGGATAAAATTTGCACGATGAAGGCTTGCGCTCGGCAGCCATTTTGACCTTAAAAATTGCGACACCGACGCAGAAGATATGGCTAAAACCTGAGTTGCGACGGGGGGGAGTTAAGGTCAAGTTCAGCAATGGTCGCAGAGGTTGAGTGATCCGAAAACAAGATCTTTGCTACTCTATGACGTTAACATGAATTGCATAAAGAGCATGAATGAAGCTCACAAATCCATAAGAAGAGAACCAAACAGCATAGACAATACACACATAAAGACAACAAGTTGATAACGGAGTTCGTCCAGGATGGACTACGTCTCCGGGCCTGCTTCTCAATAGGAGGGCCGATCTATAATCTCAGCATAAAGGCAAAATACATGGCAATGATACAATGATACCTTGGCGACAATGGCCAGGAAGAGAACCGCTGCCCAAAACACAACAAGACTGCTTCCAGCAACTCCGAAGCCTGAAGACGGTGTAAAACGAGTATAAACACTCGTACCTTCCTCCTGCAGAGCTACGCAATCTCCCTTCTCTCCTTTAGCTACAAAGTCTCTACTCCAAAGCATGAGTGGCAAATGGAGAATAAGAGGGTTTATATAGCTTGAGTAGACCCCCTTCACATGTTCCTCATGTTCTCTTTGGTTACAACAAATGTTGCCTAAATAGGCATGTGGTTACAACTCCATGTTTGGTTTACCATGTAGTTGGGCTCTTTATTAACTAATAAACAAACATATTTTAAAAAATACCCTTTTAAGATGGCATATGGTTAAAACCATATACCAACCCACCTTTAAAACTTAGCCACAAAGTTTGTTATGCATTGGTGGCGCTCCAACCCATATTGGGGGCATGTAATTCGTTTGAGAGGTTGTTATAACACCCACTTTAAGTCATAACCAAAGTTTTTTTTTTTTAAACGCACATGTGATAAAGCGTGGTCGGAATGGCGGGCTCCACGCGCAGAGCTCCATTAGGTGGAGCTCCTGGTCATATTGTTGAAGGGGAGAACCAGGGGTCGGGGCTAGCCCCAGCCCCTTCTGGCGCCAATACAACTTTAAAACAAAACTTTTCCCATTACTTACACATCAAGCACCTTATGGCCCAATGGTAAAGCGGAGCGCTTATGCAGGAGAGGTCACGGGGTCAAACCCCGTGGAAGCCATAACTTTTGTATTAAACATATTGGCTAATCCCGTGCTGCCACGTGGCGGCCTGGGATTGGTCCACCTCATGCCCAGTCGACGTCCAGTCAACCGCCACATCACTATCTGTACTGCCACGTCACCATCCGTACACCCAGTCAGCTGTAGGCCAGTTTGGATCGTACTGCCACGTGTCACCTTGTGATTGGTCTGTACACCTGCCATGTCACCTTGTCCATACTGTACGGATGCCACGTGTCACCCTGTCAGTGGTGCCACGTGGCACCTCTTTTTGCCAATTTTGCCTGTTGACCTTGTAGAACAGAACGCGATAAATTTCTCATACGGAGTCCGTTTGAGGTGAAACGAACGCCGTTGGAATCATCTCGACGAGCCCTTCGATCTAGTGTTGGTTTTGCTGAGATTGGAGGACTTGAAAAATTTTGCCTTCTTGGATCCTCCTGGATCATTCCTCCCCACTGAGAAGCTTTTGGCCTCCAAAAGCCTTTACTAATCAACAGATAGGTGAGGGAATTGCTCCCTCACTTTCTCCTTCTCGATCCACTTGGCTTTGCTTGGATGAGTGCCTTTGATGCCCACTCGAAGATACTCAACATCACCTCTACGAGAAGTCCTTGTCCTTCTGTCCAAGATGACATCTTCTTTTAGCTCATCCATGTACTCAGGAGCAAATTCATCAACTGATGGTAATGAGACATTCTCCCTTTCATCCATGATCATGGGAGGCTCATAGAGTTTCAAGTTCTCCACATTCACCACTGAGTAGATCTGCATGTATGGCGGTAGCTCTAAGCGAAAAGCATTTGTCCCAATCTTCTCCAAGATGGTGAAGGGACCATATCTAATGGGCTTGAGCTTCTTGCCTTCTCCTTTCATCCTCTCCTTGCTGATGTGAAGCCACACTTGATCTCCCACCTGAAACTGATGATCAACTCTATGCTTGTCATGGCGAGCCTTGTACTGGGCTTGACTCTTCTCCAACTGCTCTTGCACTGCTTGATGTACCTGTTGAACTCTCTGAATGAACCTGCGGGCTTTGTCTTCATCCTTGGAAGTGCTTGAATCAACCTCTCTCCCATAAGTCAATTCCAATGGAGTCTTTGGCAAGTACCCAAAGCATGTCTCAAATGGCGAGCTCTGAGTGGAAGAATGCATAGCCCTGTTGTAGGCATGCTGCACATACTGGATCTGTTCATCCCATAACTTAGGATGCTTGTTGCAATAGCCTCGAAGCAAATGGACAACTGTCCTGTTGACTACCTCTGTCTGTCCGTCGGTCTGTGGATGGAAAGCGGTGCTCCTCTTTAGCTTGGTGTCCATCATACACCATAATTTTGTCCAAAACTCTCCAAGGAATCGGGAGTCCCGATCTGAGATAATGGACGTAGGGAGTCCAAAGTGAACCCATACATGCTGAAAGAAAAGAGAAGCAGCCTGCTCTGCAGTGACCTGCTTTTTACATGGCATAAGAATACACATCTTGCTAAACCTATCCACGACCACATACAAGTAGTCATGACCCCTCCTAGACATAGGCAAACCCCCCACAAAATCCATGGAAATGCTTTCCCAAGGATGGGAAGGAACAGGAAGTGGTGAGTACAGCCCCAATTTTCTATTAGTGGGCTTACAAGTAGAGCACATCACACACCCCTTTACATATTTTGTTACAATGTCTTTCATGCAAGGCCAATACACAAGTCTTTGCAAATGAGCCAAAGTCTTACCTACCCCAAAATGCCCTGATACAAGAGAAGTATGAGCTTCTCGTATTACATGGACTCTTTCACTGATAGGAACACATAACTTGCCCAAATGATAGAGCAACTTTCCCTGCAAATAGTAGTCTTCCACCTGTATGCCATTGGTTAGCTTCTCATAAACCTCCTTGAAATCATCATCAGTAGCATACTGCTCAATATAACTTTCATGGGATAAAGAAGCATTTTTCAAAACAATAGATGCAACAATAGGAGGTCTAGAAAGCATATCTGCCACTTTCTTACTAGTACCCTTTTTGTACTTGATCACTAGATGGAATTGTTGAAGAAATCCCATCCACCTGAAATGACGAGCTTGTTGGAGCTTAGTCTGGGACTGGAGATACTGCAAGGGCTGATGATCGGTATGGATGATCGTCTCCTTACCCATCAAGTAGTGCTTCCACTTCTTGACACTCTGAACCAAAGCATACAACTCTTTGTCATAGGTGGGGTAGTTGATCACTGCTTGAGTAAAAGTCTCTGAATGGTAGCAAATAGGCTTGCGGTGCTGCATCAATACTGCCCCCATGGCATATCCACTGGCATCTGTCTCTATCTCAAATGGCTGCTGCAAATCAGGCAAGGCTAGGACTGGGGCGGTGCTAATCTTTCCCTTCAATGTGTCGAAGGCTTTCTGCTGCTTTCCTCCCCACTGGAAGGCTTTCTTCACACTTGTTAAGGCATGCAAAGGAGATGCTATGTATGAGAAGTTCTGAATGAACCTCCTCCAATATTGAACAGCTCCTAAAAAGCTTCTCACTTCAGTAGCGTTAGTAGGCTTAGGCCAATTGACAATTACATCAACTTTTGAAGAATCAATTTTTTAAATTTCCACCTCCTACAATATGACCCAAGTAAACTAATGAAGTTTTGCCAAATTCACACTTTGACAATTTTACATACAATTTCTCCTTTTTCAAAGTATCTAATACTTGCTTTACATGCCCCACATGTGCTTCCCAAGTTTTGCTAAAGACCAATATATCATCTAAGTATACAATGACAAAATCATCTAAGAATGGCCGGAAAACATCATTCATTACCCGCATAAAGGTTGCAGGTGCATTGCAAAGCCCAAAGGGCATCACCAACCACTCAAATAGACCTTGCTTGGTCTTGAAGGCCGTCTTCCACACATCACTTTCTGCAATTCTGATCTGGTGGTAGCCACTGCACAAATCCAACTTGGTAAAGAGCACAACATCTTTCAACTGGTCGAGCAAGTCATCTATGCGAGGAAGCGGGTATCGATTCTTGATCGTGATCTTGTTGAGAGCCCGATAGTCAACGCACATCCTCCATGTGCCATCTTTCTTCATCACCAACACAATCGATGAACTACATGGAGAGGAGCTGGGTCTGATCACTCCTTGGTCCAACAAGTCTTGAACCTGCTTCTTAATCTCTGCCATTTCAACTGCGGACAACCTGTACATGCCCACATTAGGAAGAGGGGCATCCTGTTGGAGATGGATCTCATGCTGAATCTCCCTTTTGGGAGGCAAACCTGTAGGTTCCTGAAATATTTCATCATAGTTATCCACAATATCAATCATAGCCTTTTTATGAGAAGGATCACAACCTTTGAAAGCATCGGATGCTTCAACATCTTTTGCTCTCACAACCATGAGCATGTATCTCTTATTAGTGTTGATGAGCCGCTTCATCTGTCCTGCACTAACCAGAGTGGTGTTAGCCTTCATACTGTGAGCTCTCACAATGTACTCCACCCCATTTTTGGTGAGATGGTACTTGTTCTCATGACGGAAGAATACTGCTTTTCGATCATACAAGTATGGGCTTCCCAATACGATACCGCAGATGTCAAGAGGAACAACATCTAAGTCCACCTCATCGATCAACTTTGAAGCAATAGAAAACCTTAACCTGCATTGCTTAGTCACCTGTAGCTTAGCATTATCACATACCCATCCAAGAGGGTAAGGCTTGGGGTGAGGTTTAGTCTGTATGCCCAACTTCTTAACAACTGATTCTGAGATCAAATTTACTTGAGAACCCGGATCAAATAATGTTTCAATCTTTGTATGCTTAGATACAACTCTGATGTGAAACAACTCACTTCTTCTTTTATCATTTTCTTTAGAAACATGAGTAGAACTTGAACCAGTATGAGGAGTTTTGTTACCTTGCATTCCCACGGCTGCAATCATGGTTTCGTCACCTGAGTCGGAACCCAAATCTCGTTGCGCTGTTGCAATGGTCTTTTTCTTCTTTTTGCCTCCATAATGCTTTGGCCTTTGTTCAGGATGCAACTTCCAACAACTTTCTTCATCATGCCCATCAATATCGCAATGGTTGCAATGGGGCTTTCCTCCTTCCTTCTTGGCAGTAGCTGTCTTCTTGCTCTTGTCTTTTTTCTTGAACTTGTGGTGCTTGTTGGGCTTGAAAGGCTTCTTCTGATGGTCTTCTTGCAAATGCTTCCCCCTGTTCTCAAGATGAGTAGCCTGAACACTTGCTTCATCCACACTAGTAGGATTCAACAATAGCAAAGTATGGCGTAGATAATGATGAAGAGCACCAATGTACTTCAAAAGAGTGTCAGGAGAATCTAAAGCAATATTCAATTCTAAAGCTTTCTTTCTAAATTCTTCAGTAAAACTCTGAACACTCTGACCCTTGCCTTGTCTAAAACTTTGCCAATCCATCATTGCCTTCTGAACATAACCCAATGGATAAAATTGCTTACGTAAAGCAGAAATAAAAGCAGACCACGATGAGAGAAGATTACCCATTTGTTTGCTACCTTGCTGAAGCTTGCTTTCCCACCATACAAGTGCGGTGCCTGTCAGCCGAAGTGAAGCCAACTGAATCTTCACATCTTCTTCTTCGATCTGCTGGACTCGGCAATAGACCTCAATTTGCCTTATCCAATTGTTCAACTTCTCTACATTCGCTTCCCCATTGAACATGGGCAAATCAAACTTCACATCGAGCTTCAATAAGGGCTTCTTTTGAGGCTCTTTGTGAGGAACCTTGGAATGCTGAGAATGAGATGAGGAGGAAGCACTTGAACTTGTGATTGAAGCTGAAGGTGAAGAGGGAGGCTCAGGAGGCTCTTCGCCACCTTCCCCTTGGTTAACTGAAGCGTTGCCTTCGTCCTTCACTTCTTTGTCTTCCTTCTTTACTTCACTGCCTTTTCTTTCTTTTGCCATGCGTTCTTCATAGTCTGCAAACAACTTGTCTACCTTGTCAGCCATCATATAGAAGACCTTGTGAAATTTTGCCTCCATCTCGATGCGGGAATCATTAGCATCCATCTTCCTCCTTCGGTGTGCACGTCCGATCTCGGAATTGTAAGGCTCTAATGTACCCTCACCAGCTTGCAGTTTAGCCCTCGTGAGCATCCACACTCACAATCCAACGTCAAATAGACCTGCTCTGATACCACATGATCCGAAAACAAGATCTTTGCTACTCTATGACGTTAACATGAATTGCATAAAGAGCATGAATGAAGCTCACAAATCCATAAGAAGAGAACCAAACAGCATAGACAATACACACATAAAGACAACAAGTTGATAACGGAGTTCGTCCAGGATGGACTACGTCTCCGGGCCTGCTTCTCAATAGGAGGGCCGATCTATAATCTCAGCATAAAGGCAAAATACATGGCAATGATACAATGATACCTTGGCGACAATGGCCAGGAAGAGAACCGCTGCCCAAAACACAACAAGACTGCTTCCAGCAACTCCGAAGCCTGAAGACGGTGTAAAACGAGTATAAACACTCGTACCTTCCTCCTGCAGAGCTACGCAATCTCCCTTCTCTCCTTTAGCTACAAAGTCTCTACTCCAAAGCATGAGTGGCAAATGGAGAATAAGAGGGTTTATATAGCTTGAGTAGACCCCCTTCACATGTTCCTCATGTTCTCTTTGGTTACAACAAATGTTGCCTAAATAGGCATGTGGTTACAACTCCATGTTTGGTTTACCATGTAGTTGGGCTCTTTATTAACTAATAAACAAACATATTTTAAAAAATACCCTTTTAAGATGGCATATGGTTAAAACCATATACCAACCCACCTTTAAAACTTAACCACAAAGTTTGTTATGCATTGGTGGCGCTCCAACCCATATTGGGGGCATGTAATTCGTTTGAGAGGTTGTTATAACACCCACTTTAAGTCATAACCAAAGTTTTTTTTTTTTAAACGCACATGTGATAAAGCGTGGTCGGAATGGCGGGCTCCACGCGCAGAGCTCCATTAGGTGGAGCTCCTGGTCATATTGTTGAAGGGGAGAACCAGGGGTCGGGGCTAGCCCCAGCCCCTTCTGGCGCCAATACAACTTTAAAACAAAACTTTTCCCATTACTTACACATCAAGCACCTTATGGCCCAATGGTAAAGCGGAGCGCTTATGCAGGAGAGGTCACGGGGTCAAACCCCGTGGAAGCCAT
The DNA here is from genome assembly GCA_027924585.1 of Larix kaempferi. Classification (NCBI taxonomy): domain Eukaryota; kingdom Viridiplantae; phylum Streptophyta; class Pinopsida; order Pinales; family Pinaceae; genus Larix; species Larix kaempferi. The sequence goes on along the minus strand of BSBM01001378.1, from coordinate 1,064,742 downwards.
AAATTTTGTATTAAACATATTGGCTAATCCCGTGCTGCCACGTGGCGGCCTGGGATTGGTCCACCTCATGCCCAGTCGACGTCCAGTCAACCGCCACGTCACTATCTGTACTGCCACGTCACCATCCGTACACCCAGTCAGCTGTAGGCCAGTTTGGATCGTACTGCCACGTGTCACCTTGTGATTGGTCTGTACACCTGCCATGTCACCTTGTCCATACTGTACGGATGCCACGTGTCACCCTGTCAGTGGTGCCACGTGGCACCTCTTTTTGCCAATTTTGCCTGTTGACCTTGTAGAACAGAACGCGATAACTTTCTCATACGGAGTCCGTTTGAGGTGAAACGAACGTCGTTGGAATCATCTCGACGAGCCCTTCGATCTAGTGTTGGTTTTGCTGAGATTGGAGGACTTGAAAAATTTTGCCTTCTTGGATCCTCCTGGATCATTGAGCCGCGATTAGTGAGGGGAGGAAGCAAAAAAAAATAGTATAGAGCCAAAAACTTGATTTTTGGATAGAAGGAGCAGTCGGGATCAGAATGGGATGATTCCTATGGGGTTCGGAGGCCATTAACGAAGGCCATGAAAGAACCAGAGAGGGTCCCAAACCCAGTATGCTCCAATTTGACAGAAAATGGAAAATAGTGACTTTTGTAAGACAGTGTCCCGAGGCTTGACGGAGGGTTGGTTTGAGCTGGAATCGATATGGTGCGACCATGGAGCAGGTACAATGTTAAGTTCAGAATCTTGGAGCCAAACTCCAAAGGATGTGGAGTCAGGGTGAATCAGAAGGCCAAAAAGCACTATTTCGGGCCACTTTTTCGGGATTTTGAAAAGCTTGTGGACAGTAAAAGTGACCCTAGATGTTGGAATCAAAAATTCTACTAAACTAAACATTTCATATTCTCATTAAGACGGACAGTTTCCGTTAGACGAATATTTTCCAGAAATGCATAGTTTGGGAGATAGCCATTTTTGGCCAAATTTTGAGATTTTGGGGAAAAAGTGAGAAGTGAGAAGTAGTCAAACCCAGAATTTTATGGAAGATGAATGGTGCATCGGAACAGAGATCCGTGAATTGTTGAACGTTCCTTGCTATATAGACTAACTTCACCCGGTAGAAAAGTTTTCGTGATTCCTCATAGATTTTCTTCCACAGTTCCCACACCCGATGTCGGAATGGAGCAAGGGGACATGCATTAGAAAGCTTGTTCAGCAGGGAATAATGGCACATAATCAAAGTTCGAATGGAGATATCGTACACCATAGATAATTGGAGCAGAAAAGTGCCAGTGGTTGCTTTGACAAATTGTTGTCAATATGGGAAAATTCTAGAATTGCATGCCTGGAAGTTGCATGCCATGAAATCAAACCAACTACGATGTGGAAGAGGAAGTTCATGCAAAGATGAGGGATTGGAAAAGGAGAATTTCTTAACCCCTGTCGTGCTAACTACATTTATATTTTATAAGCTTTATGTGCATAAAATTATAGCATGAGAATGCTGAAAATACAAGAGATTAGATGAGTGGCCTGAATATGCATTTATTGGCATATTAATAAACATTGCACAGTGCATGAGTATATGTTTTGCATGCATATGACACTACATATTGGTAAAAGTTGTGAAGTTTTACATATGCAATGAACCACTAATGGTAAATGCCGTGGTTGATAATCACAATTGAAGTTGGTATTGGTTGTAGGACCAAAGAAAACCAAAGCATGGCCACATGTGTTGATGATGTTGTTGCATATGACCAACCACATTATGAGGAAAGGATGGTGCAACAAATCTGTGGGCATGAGATTTGCAAAAGGACCGTGTAGCCTTGGTAAGAGGCCAACTGATCAGGTAATATCAAGCAATGTTAATGACGGCCATGCAGGTAATGTTTATTGTGCATAAATTGCATAAATGTTGAAAGAGGATTTGGTGAGATCCCTTCAACTATGTTTAAACTATGTTGATTTGGTTTGCATGTGGTATTGAGTGCTTGAATATGAATGTCAACCTAGCGAGTATGGTGAGGTGTGGGTAAGTAAATGCAAGGAGCCTTGTGCCCTATAAGTTTCTTAGAAACCTCAATGCATTCATATGAAAAATTGCATCATGCCATTTGTGTATATTGGTCGTGAGTTTAACAACCAAAGAAAGTAAAGATTTGTAGTCATGTTGTGGTAGTACATGCCATATGAGACAACCATGGTTAGGCCATAATATGCCGGAATGCATAGTATCCATGGATTAACGCAAGGTAGCATTGAGTAGATATGCATTAAGAGATTTTATAAATCTTGTGGTTTTTCCTTGAATGAATGCATTTGAAAATATTTTGTAAACATCATAGATGTGCACGCATGTGTGTGGATGCACATGTTGTGATGCATTGTGCGAATACACAGTTGTGATGTGTATGATTCATTACGATTAGATAATAGATGAAATGATGAATTGTCAAAAATTATGAGATCATTTCATGGGTTGTTATGAATGCAGAATAGTAAGTGCGTGAAGAGGGCAGTCATGATCGATGGGCTGCCAAAATGCTCTGTGGAAGGGCAGAGTTGTATAATTCATATGATTGAGAAATAATGAGTATCCCAAAGTTTCATTTAAATTACATAAATGATGTGAATCTACCTTGCAATTTTAGTATGATAATGATTTACGTGAAATAAATGAGTTTGGTGATATTGATATGTTAACAGCTAGAAGTGTTTGAATTATGGAATGTTATAATTCTGGAAATGCTTCAGTGACTGTTGCAGCAATGAAATATTATATACATGGGGACTCACAACATGTTTGGCTGATTGAAAGTTTCAGACTTCAGGTAGAAATGTCTTGTGTATGGAAATGGGGATAAAACCATAGTAAAGACCGAACTCTACTATGTGCAAAAGCCAAGGGTTATGAGAAGGTTCTCATGGTTGTGAAATTTAATTTATGCATGAAACAGACCCGAAAATGTTCTGATTTAAGTTTATTAGAATAGTATCATGGTTGCAAGTCTAATTTTCGTAGGGAACAGATTTGCAAATTTTGATTTAGAGCTTATGAGAAGGAATCTCATGGTTGAGGACTCTAAGTTCTGTTAGAAAGAAGGATTGTAAATCTAAGATTTGTAAATCTCTGATTTGGAATTTTGTTAATAAATGACTAATGAATATTTGGCTTATATGAATTGTGTCAGGAGGACATGTTGTAAGTGGATGTTCATGTATGGCAGCAAACATAAATCCATAATGGACAGAATGATGCCACTTACAAGAGCCAAGCAATATGAGGATAGCCTCATGGCTAAGAAAATCAATTTCTGTCGTAGACAGAGTTGCAAATTCATATTGAATTTAATTATTAGTACCATTGATTAGTTATGGAACAATCACATTTGAATTTTATTGTTAAATGTTGTTGACTGTTTGGCTGTTTGAGGAATGTGTCAGGATGACACGTTGCAGGAAGACCATGTATGATGGATTGCAGAAGCCAAACTTCATGGGAAGGGATTCCATTATTTAGAAATGGGTTTCAGGTGAAACGCCATTAGACATTATTAATGTCTCATCCGTACTGCATGATTGGTAAACAATATCAGTGAGATGGTAAAGATTATGTCAGTAAGACATATGAGGGTTATGTAACATCAAAAGAAATTGGGATGGCACACCGAGGGACTGTCAACTCAGAGAAGGAGCCCCCATTCCTCATTAATGAAGAAAGACTACATCTGCAAATGGATAAGTGTTCTGTAAACCTTGACTGATATATATATATATACATATATGTGTGCAAGTCTAATTGTTAAAATTACTATGCAGAACATATTCTATTTATGTACATTATTCAGACTGCTTGAAGTATGACTAGGACTTGCATAGCTCCCATCAGTAAGGAGTGCACGCCTTTCTAATGATGAGTTATGTTAGGGATGCCAATATTGATTACGCCCTAAAGAAATGGACGCATTCCTGGTGTTTCAATACTTGATAGTGAATGCTATGAATTATGGTTATAATTCATGAATAACAGCGCTAACAAGTCTACCTATACTACTTGTGTTGTCACCTTAAACAGATACAATTTGGTACTACACACTAAAGGAACAAAGTAAAAGGTTGTTGTGAGGGGTTGTGGTGGAAGGGTTAATGTGTATGAAAGGATGTTGTGGAGGTTGTGGAGGTTATGGGGATTTGATGAAGGGTAGTGAAGATGTTGATGAAAAGAATGTTATATGCCTATGGCTCCATAGCAGAGCCTTGACCTAGAAATAGTCATAGTGAAGTTTCCTTCCAAGTCGGCGTGAAGGTGTACTGGTTGGACATTGATTATTTGATGATTTGGAGCAGCCTGCGTGCTGACCAAACATCCCAGTCCGCGGGAGAATCCCAAGGCTTATAAAGTAAAAGCAGGACCTTGTGGACCAGAGAGGAAATGCACAATACAGATAAGTATTTGGTTATCTTGTAATTTCTTGCTTATGAATATACATGTGTATATGAGTTGGTCATGATTTTCCTAAACTCTTGTTTAGAGAGAAAACCTATGAAAATAAACTAAACATGTGAATTGATTCAATGTTTGAGTGTAGGTATTGTTGGAAGCAAGGACTATGAAAGCATCTTAAGGATGCATGTGGACATGTGACTGTCCTAAAAAGCTCAGCTTGAGCAGCAATGAAAATGGGGCTAGTGGGACTGTGTGGGTCCTAGCAGCCAGGAGTTGTAGACAAACCATGTCAAGGGAATCCATGGTTGAGAGGTCTGAAATAGACCATAGACACTAAGTGTCATAACCAAGAAGGGCTGGTCAAGCATTCACATGGAAGTGAAAGAGGCTAGGAGCATGAAAAACACAGTGGTGGTGTGGGTTCCAGAATGGAACAAGACTAAGAGAAGAGAACTCTTACTGCTCTCTATTTCTTTTTTATTGATGCATTTATAAAACAGAAAATTGTTGAATGCATGTATGGCTGAAAGTAGAGTGTGTTTATTTACTTGAAATAAATTGTGAATGTTGAAGTAGTTAATTTCCTATGAATGGATGAACATGAAAGGATTCATGTGTATGCTGGACAAGCATGGAAAGTGTGAAAGTCTCATGAATAGAGCATGGGCTCTCCATGTCAATTGGGGAAAAACAATTGACTGATTTTTAATGTTTAGGTTATGCTTGACCTAACAAGATTTGTAATGATGAATTTCATAGGTGAAAATTAAATCCATTGGTTGCAACTGTTACGAGCAAGTGCTGCTTGTGGGAAAACTGAGAACTAGCTGGGCACAGTGACCATGGTAGCAGACCATAGGCTATTGGAATTGGCTGAAATTCTTCTTCAAACAATTCACAAGACCCAAGAAAATCTTGGAGAAATGCTCAAGATACAGAAGAGGCAGAATAAGATGAACCACAAGGTTTTGCAGAACTCTAATTGCCTGCAAAGAGAGGTAAAAAGCATTATGAGAGCAATTAGTAAGGAAAAGGAAAGTGGATCAATGATGAGGCATTCGTCCAATCGGTCCATTAAGAAACGTTCCAGGCATAAAGAATCAAAGGAAATTGAGAAAGTAAGGATGAAGCAGCCAGTGAAACTTTGGAAATGTGGAGGACATCATTGCCTCCGCAACTACCCAACAAGGGAACATCAAGAGGGCAGCAGCCATAAAGTTTACAGACTTGTGGATGGGCTAAAAGATCAGAACCAGCAGGAGAAACTCGTGGAAGCCAAGGGACTTGGTCCTGAAAGTTCAAAGTAAAGGATAGAATGCAGGGCAGATTTGCAAAAATTTTGAAAATTTTGGATGTGTAAATTGTATATGTATTCCTAAGTCTTGGAATACTGAGGATGGTGTTATTCTAAGGGGGAGGGGATTGTAATACCCCATTTTGACCCTTAGGATATACTAGATTTTAATGTAAATATTGTATACATGTGATGTATGTTTTCCTAGCATGGAGCTCAAGGCCAAGGCCCGACTAGTGGAAGCTCAAATTTTGTTTAAAGGCAAGTATTAGACATTATGTTACCCATGTGCTATTTAGCCATGGAACATTGTAAAAATGATGTAAATAAACATCATGCAATAAAATACCAAAACTGGCTATGGAGGCAACGAATGAGAAGGGGCCATGTGTATCCACTAGGGAGTGGTGAGGGGGCTATGGGATTGGACCATAAGCTGCCATATGTCACCTTGAGAACCCATTTGACTTTCATTGCTGACATTTAATTCTGTTGTAAGGAAGTGGTTGAAGAAAACAGTCCATGTCTTTAATGGAGCATGGGCAGCCCAGAAATTCGTATTTGTAGGTATGGGCTCTATTTTCTTGTACCACAAGTCACTCTACCTCAGGGGGATTGCTTCTTCCTCATCCCCATTCCATTGTGGAAGTCACCAACATCATTTTTCACCCAAAAACGAATTGCCAACAAGGAGAAAAACCAGAAATCGCAACTTTGCAAGAACCTACGTTTTGAAGAGCCAAAAATGCCCAGATTTGGTATTTGACAGTGAAATCCAATGGGGGATCCATAGGTATGAACCTTGGGGCGAATTTGGGAGCATTAGCTACCCCGAAATCCATTGGAAAACCCAGTTTTGATAGCCCAAAAAATCAGTGACGGGATTGAGTTATTCGTGGACAGAATGGTGAGAAATCCAAGTGTGGATGTTTGAATAGAGGATTGGATTGCTTGAATTTAGCTTGAGATGTCTGTAGTCCTATGGTTGAGATCACTGACTTAGCATCCTCCTCATTTGTCTTTGGTATGCTTTATTAACCCAACTGAGTGTTGGCTTAGCCTGTTGAGTGAAACCATGACTGTGAGTAAGCCCATCTAGTTCCTCCTTAGTGGATACACAACCCAGCTCGGGGGTGATCTCTCAGCTGAAAGAATACAAGCTGGATAGAGGTCTATGGTTGGGTGGAACGTTGCTCACATAGCCAATTGTTTGGGCTGCCTCATCTTCAAGATAAGTGTTATCTCTGTGATTTAATTATATGCATTTTGTGTTCTGCAATATGTTAATTGTCCATGTTTGATGAAATGAAATGATTATCCTAATATGGGATCTATGCATGGCATTGGAACAAGATTGAGTCTCTAGATGTTGAATTTATCCTCTGTTGTGATATATATGTTATGCATTGCTATTTGTGGGTGTGCAAATCTATGTAATTTAAGTTGTATGCATTTTGTTTCTTGCATTATGTTAATTCAGAATGATAATTGTTCATGTTAATGGAATTGATATGAAGTCTATGCATAGCATGAGAATGGGGTGGATTCTCTGCCTGTTGATTTATCATTTGCTTGAGATAAATATGTTGATGCATTTCAGTTTGCAGATTGATTGAGTTTATTTCTACTGTGTATATATTGATTATGTATTTGCACACAGAAGTTTTTAATTTTTATGATTTTCTTAGTAATGAACGGGGCTGAGATTGCCAATAGGCCCGGTAGGTTGGTCACGTTTCCTTCCTTGCATAGTATTCATGGAGGGGGACGTTACATGCATCATGATGTTTATCTTTAATGGGAATATAGTCACCATTGACCAGCTCAATTACTATAACCTTCATACCAACACCAACCTCGAAAATGTCTTACCCACTGTAGACAAAGTGAATCAACCTCCTTACATTGATATATTCCTGAGAGTGTACAAATATTCCAACTTGCTCGGGGCATATTCAAGTCCTCCACTTTAAATCCCTACATTGATAGATGGACTTATGTGCACTATTTTCACCTCCAAAAATACATCTCTAACCCCATTGGCATCATTATCGACCCCTCTGATGAGTCATGGCATTGAACAAACATTGATTCCATTAGTGCCTCCCATCTTTCAGATACCATTCTTGTACGCCCCCGCGGGAGTGCAAGGGATGCTTGTAATGGATCAGATGACTCTACCTCAGATCACTTTGGGAATACCCATGTGGTACCTTACTCACCCTACCCACGAATGGCCTCAAAACTAGTGGACCACTATGAGTTTGTCCCAATATCAACAATTACGTCATCCAGACCAGTTACTCCATCTGTACAGCACACCGAGCCAATGACACATGTAACCAAACTACCACCAGTTGTCACTAAACCCAATAATGGGGGCATAACACAACCCAAGTTGAAATCCCCCATGGTGACAAACCCTTGTCCTGAACAACCATTGGTAATCGCTAAGCCTAATGCAGGGGTCATAAATCAACCTAGGTTGAAATCCCCAGTAATGACAAACACTATTCCCACAATGAGGGTCATGCCATCATGTGCCCTATGCTGGAAGCTAGGCCATAAAACAATACTATGCCCCACCTTGTCAAAGCTCAAGAATTTGCTTAATACCCCTATTAGTGTGACGCACGCGGCACATACTATAGCAGAGGGCACATCTTCAACCTCGTCCTTGCCCAACAACTAAGTCCAAGTTGTTATGTACCAACCATGAGTGTTCGATTTGATTTCAGTTTTGGAATTATAGACACCATTGTCCCAACCTCCCTCGATTTTAGGATGCCTTGGTGACCATCCACCTCACCCATACTTTAGTCAAAATTCCTTCACCTCAAGAACAAGAAATGGCTTCCATAAATTTCATTACTACAATGATGACCACACTAATAGTGTTCACCTCATAAACACTTAAACTGGAGGAATCACACTTGCACCTCCCCAATCAAACGTCACCTCCTAGGCGTATTCAGAGTTTGGCACATGTTCTCAATCAAACCTATGCCACTCGCCCATGCAGATCATGTAGGTTCTTGACCCACCATTCATTTCAGTGCCCTTTGTTGGGCATTTTGTGAACACTTCGTTCTGAATATAAGTGACTATCAGATAACCTCTCCCCTTTGGGCACAACCCTTCCCATAGTATTCTAAGAAGAGAATATCTCTATAGATGACAATGAGTATGTAGACATACCCTTTGGATATTTTCCACCCAGTAGTGATGACCCTCCATTTGTTGAGACTGATCTCAGCTTGTCACAAACGCTGGAGGAATAGAAAAATCCTTCTATCTTCCCCCAAGAGGATTTCCCACCCCCCCTACAAAGCCCCATCCACTACATGGATATCCTTTACATCAACTCGCAACCCATCCATCTAGATGCAATTGTTGCTTACATTGAGCCACCTCAAGAGGAAGATCTCATACCTTCTACCAACAAACATAGGTCAATTGATATAGGGTTTGAAGACTCGTTCTCTTCATATGAAGACATGTTAGAGGAATATTTCTTCTCCATAGGCGAAGCATAATGGAAGCCATGCAATTAGATGAGCCTCCATGGGATGCCCTAAATCATAGGTCATCTTTCACCCCTACCGATATTAGATCAACCACCCCAGCGACCCAATAGTACACCATTAAATAAAAAGACTTCATGCCTCCTAATCATGTTGATTGGTTCAAGAACCCAATCCATCCCCAGATGCCTTTGGAGAGGGAAATCTAGCCAATATTTCACCCACAATTCATGTAAATATTTTTGTCACTCCGAGAGTGATTGAAACCATCTCAACTGGTGAATCATTCTCACCACAAGAAGTCATTGACTTAACCACTCTCTTCAAAGAATTTCGAGATGTATTCGCATGGTTGTATGAAAATCCACCTAGATTAGACCCTTCAATTGTTGAATATCATATTGACACTTGGCCAGATGCACTCCCAGTTCGATAGAAACAACGACCTTTTCACCCCTCTAAGGCACCAGTTATCAAGGTTGACATCAAAAACTCCATCAGGCTAGATTTATTTTCCCCATTACTTATACATCATGGGTCTAAAACCTTGTCCCAGTAAACAAGAAGCAAGGTACCATTCAAGTCTATACACATTTCCATGATATCAACCTAGCATGCCCCAAAGACAATTTTCCCAACCCATTCATTAACCATATTGTTGATTCATGTGTGGCTAGTGAAATCTTGTCCTTGATGGATGGATTTTCAGGTTATAACCAAATACATATCTTCCCATAAGATCGATATAAAACAACATTTACAACACCGTGGGGGACCTTTTCCTATAGGATTACGCGCTTCGGGTTAAAGAATGTTTGGCCACATTCCAAAGGATTATGGCATATCTTTTCAAAGACCTGGCCCATATCATCCTGGATTTGCTTGATGATCTTACGACCAAAATCCAAAAAATGGTGTGATCACCTCTGCAACCTACGAACCATCTTCATGCAATGTCATATGTACAACATGCGATTAAATCCTCTCAAATGTGTGTTATGTTTCACCGCAACACGGTTATTAGGATTCATCATTTCAAAAGCAAGAATCACCATAGACCCATCCAAAGTCCAATCCATTCTTGACTTACCACTATCATGCACATGACGTCACTTGCAAAGTGTTCAGGGGAGGGCCAATTTCCTTCGTCGCTTTGTACTTGATTGTGCCACTCGGGCACACAGTTTTCTGTTCCTACTTAGGAAAGACAACCCTTTCCAATGGGATAAGCAAGCACAAACCTCTTTCAAAGAACTAAATCAAGAATTGGCTTTTTCACCCCTCATCTCCCCACCGGACTTTGACAAGGATTTTATCCTCTATATATCAACGTCATCTTACGTTGTTGCGAACATCCTGGTCCAATAGGATGAAGGTCACAATGAACATGTCATTTACTACATCAGACATTAGCAGGACCAACACTCAAGTACACTCATGATGAGAAGCTCGCACGCATCGTAATCCTCTTAGTGCAGAAATTGTGCCATTACATCTTACTCAACAAAACAACAGTGATCGCAGACTTCAATCCAATGCAATACATACTTAGCCAACGACTCATTAATGGTAAGTTAGCAAGATGGATTATTATTCTCCAAGAATTCGACCTTGAGTTTGTTATCCCTAAAACCAAAAAACCCTTGGCCCTTGCATAGCTAATCGTTGATCTCACAGCCACTACTCTGGGAGAACTTGTGAATGACCAATTACCTGATGAGCATATTTTCACCATAGCGAGCAATGATCCATGGTATGGCGATATCTTTACATATCTCTGAACTCATAAATTCACACCTCACCTGTCCTAGGATGATCGTCAATGCATATGCCATCAAGCTCCTAGATATCTCCTCCTGGCATAAGTCTTATATCGTCATGGGGTAGAAACTATCCTACAATGTTACTTATCACATGAAGAGGCTGAGCATGTCCTAAATGACTGTCATAGTGGGGCATGCAGAGGTCACCTCTCGAGGTTGGACACCACCCAAAAAATACTCCATACAGGATATTTTTGGTCGTCACTATTTAAGGATTGTGTTTATATTGTAAAAACATGTGTCAATGGTCAAGTGTTTTCCTATAAAACACGGGCACCCCTGCCCCTCTCCACCCAGTAATCACAGTTGGACCATTTTGAAAATGGGGAATTGATTTCATGGAGTGCCACCTGGCCTCAACGTAGGGTCACAATAACATCATAGTAGGAATTGACTACTTGACTAAGTGGGCCACGCAATGCCTACATTTGATTGCACCTGCACTACCGCTGAACGATTCTTCCTCAATCACGTCATATCATGCTTTGGAGTCCCAAAGCAGTTAGTCTCTGATGACGGCACCCATTTCCACAATCATACTTTCGAGGATTTGTCGCTCTTGTTAGGATTCAAGCATGAATTCTCTACATCTTATTATCCTCGAGCTAATGGACAAGTCAAAGTCGTGAACAAAGTTCTCAAAACCATGCTTCAACGCACAGTCAATAAGAACAAATCCAATTGGAATCATATGTTATTTCTTTCTTTATGGGCATACCAAACCTCAATTAAACCAACCATGGGATTTATCGCATTCCACCTTGTCCATGGACTAGAAGTAGTATTACCTATTGAGTGCCAGATACCTACACTCCAATCAGTTGTGGAGTTGTTACCCAATACCATGGCTCTCGAACAACGGTTTTTTACTTTGGAACACCTTGATGAAGAAAGAAAGGACTCATTACAATAGAATGAGGCCATGAAGCTTCACTCCAAAGCACACTATGACCTCCATGTCTACCCTCGAACCTTTATCGAGGGAGACTTTGTCCTCATTTTCAATGCCAAAAAGGACACCAAACCGAGATAGGGTAAATTTGTATCTAAGTGGACAATGCCCTATGTCGTCAATCAATGCCTACCCAAAGGGCCATATATCTTGATAGATCTTGAAGGAATAACCCCCAACGTCCCTGTCAAGGGGTTGTACCTCAAACGATTCGTTCCATAATACCACACACACACCACAGGTGCACTGTGGTTTTTGGTTATTATTTTTCCACCGTCAATACTTTTCCCATGATCTTTATTACAATTGGGTATCTACATCATGTGTGTAGGAGAATTTCCAAGAAATTGAGACTCCAACCCTTTCAGCAATGAAGCGGGACTTGCATCACAAGTATCATTTTGAAACTGGCATAAGGCAATGTTTTCCCTCTATTTACATTGCACTTACTGTTAAATTAATGTAACTTCGAAGTATATTCTACTTGTACTTTTTTATTGTAACTCTGTTGGGGATGTCATTATTACATTTGGTCATGTAAAGGTCTTGAGTTTAACCCTCCATTGTAAGTCGGGTCGTTAGCACCCAAGTAAATGTAATATAAGTGGTAATTGAGTCTCTCTAGAGAAGTCGTCCCAGTTAGGATTATTGGGGCCAACCTAGATGAGTTAAAGGTTAGGTCAAAAATAATGTATAAATAGAAGGAGAGACTCCTTCCTTTATTCATTCACTCACTTGTGCAATTCGCATTAGTGGACAGAGAGAGATATCTGCAAAGGAGAAGGAGGAGTGGCTTGAGTCCAGAGTTTGGTCTTTTTGTCTCTCTTATTTGTGAGACATATTTTTGGGGCATTATACTTGATCATCTATATTGAAGAAGTTCTTGTTGGGTTTTCTTCCCCTTGAGGGTTTCCCAGGGTATATTGTTTTTGTGCTTTGTGATTGTGTATCTTTCAGAGATCCCGATTATGCTTCTATTGTGAATAATGTATTGACTGCTAATGAATTTGAAATCTATTCTATGGTAGCATATAATCTTAACATGGTATCAGAGCTAGCCTGAAAAGAGAAACTTTCACAAGGTAAAACTCTCTCTCTCTCTCTCTCTTTGGAAGTGAAAAATTAGGGCTTTTCACATAAGTGGAATTTTTTAGTGCTATTGGCATAGGGAAGTGCACCTCTCCAAGAGAGAAATTTTGGTACCAAGATCGAAATTTTTGAGTGGGTAAAACTCCCAAAAATTCAAACCCTAGTTTGACTTTGGACTAGAAAAACCAGAAAACCAGAAAAAGCTAGAAAACTGCAGATCTAAAATTCGCAAGTCAATTTTGAAGGGTGAAATTTTGGAATTTTCAAAATCCAAGCACACCAGCATACTCGCCTCAGTCAAGCGCATCTTTTGGTGAGTTCAGTTTTTCATTTTGAGAAATTTTGATTTTTGATTATTTTATGCCCCCTGGGTTGCGATGGCACCAAGCACCAAGCTTGATGACAAGTTGGAAGGAATGGAGAACTTCTCTGCTTGGAAGTATAGGATTGGTCTCATTCTAGAATAGAATGACCTTACCAAGTTTGTTAAATAAGTTGTACCTGAACCCGAAAAAGTTGAAGCTAAGGAGAAGCAGAAGAAGGATATGATTAGGGCTATGAGGATCATATTAGGCTCTATTAAAGATCACTTGATTCCTCAAGTGTACTCTAAGAAGACTCCAAAAGAGATTTTTGATGCCCTAACCAGAATGTATGAAGGAAGAAACACAAATCGGAAGATGAATTTGAGAGCTCAACTCAAGAGCACAAAGATGAGCCAAGGAGAATCCATTCAAGAATACTTTACAAGGGTTTCCCAATACAAGTAACAATTAGAAGCTATTGGAGACACCCTTGATGAATATTAGTTGGTAATGACTTCTCTCAATGGTATTACTAGACCTTGGGAATCCTTTATCCAGACCATGTGTGCAAGAAAGGAAAGTCTACTATTCGAAGTTTTATGGGAAGAATGTGTCCAGGAGGAAGCTAGAGTAGAAAATTGAGAAGTACTACTCATGGATGATGATCAAGCTCTAGCTACCCATACAAAGAGAGTAAAAGGAAAACCTCATTTCAAGAAGGAAAATCATAAGGAGTTCCATCCTCCAAATAAGTTTCAAAAGTATAAGAAAGGAAACTACAAGCAAAGAGACTACTCTTCTTTTCTATGTTTCCATTGTGATAAGATGGGACATATTGCAAAAGATTGTCCAGAAAGAAAAGATATAAAAGAAGATTACAAGAAGAAGAGCAATAAAAGACATCATGCTCATTTTGTTGAAGATGAAGAAGAAGAAGACAAAGAAGAAGAACCTCCCAGGAAGTTACTAAAGGAAGACATCGAAGAATATGTCTTTTCATAATGGTGCTTCAAAGCACTCTCTCCGATCTTGAAGAAAAGGACTCCCCTCAGAAAGATTCACTAGGAGTGTTGGTGTAATTTATGTCTATTAAATCTTCAACCAATATTTAATTTATCGACCAGGATTTGTACACTTAGAGTTGTGACAAAATATATGCTGAGTTAGAAGGAAAATTAGGATGTTTGTTATGCAAGTCCTATGAGATGTACAAAATGAAAATAACTTTCAAAATGAAAAACCGAGTCTCTAAAACAAGAGTATTTAAACTACTATCTACCAAAAAGACCTACTTACGGCATTGCATTCAAACTCTAACTAATTATTGAGATATTAATTACATTTAAACAATGAGATGCAAACTTTAAACAAATAGAAGTAAATCTATCTGAACTATCTAACCCTATTCTCTTGGAGGAATAGTGTCGCAGTGACTGGAAAATGCTACAGATATGCATATGGGATGCAGATATATCCTAACTTCTAGAAAGATGTGAAAACGGGAAATAAACAAATTACAAGAAAACTTAAACATTGCAAACTATTATTACTTCTATCGTTTATCCATTAAACAAATATTGAAATGAAAATCTAAGTAAATAAACAAAGTTCTGAAAGATGCTAATCTACGAGACAAATGAGACACTATTAGTAAATCTACTAAAGGAATTTTAACATCTATATAAAATGACTAAGCTGGAAAGACCTATGACTAATAGGAAATTATCAAAGGAAAAACTATCTACAAATATTATGATACTCAACTGCTAATCTATGATAGTGAATTCGATTTCTATTCCAAGAAAACACTTCGATTTCAAAGGGAAATTAATCTATGAACTGTTAAATTTTCTGAATTTACTTCAATCTGATCTAGGATCTTAACTGAGAGAACAACATGTACAGCATATCTACAGTATATCAATCATGGAGACAATAATGCAAGCACACAAGAGACACAAAGATTTACTTGGGGAAAACCATAAAGGTGAAAAACCCCAATAACTTCCTCAGAGATAGATAGAGCAATGATACAACCAACCAAGAGAGATAGCCATAACCTAGCAGCAGATCCTCCTCCTCCATAAGTGCGCCACTCCTCCTTGAGTGCATGTGTGAGAAGTGAGTGAGTAAATAGAGTGCCTCCCGCACTCTATTTATACTTGACTTGACTTTCCTTTTTACCTAACTCATGTAGGCTCGAACTTAACCACATAACATAATGCTGACTGGGCCGACCCCCAATAGGGTGGTCTAATAACCCTTTGACCCACATGGCCGACCCCCAATAGGGTGGTCTAATAACCCTTTGACCCACATGACTTATACAGGGCCGACCCCAAATAAGGTGGTCTAATAACCCATCAAGTATAAGTTACGACACTTACAATATAAATGACGACACTTCCTTATAGAGGAATAATACCATCTCTATAGGAATACAATATACATATATGTGAAATACATTCCGAAGTTACATATACATCAACACTCCCTCTTAACTAGGAAGGTATTTCTCAGCACAGTTCTTCTAGCACAAGTCATCTTCTCTGGATCATCGTCACTGGATAATCATCATCGAGTCATCATCATCGTCACTGCTGCTGCTATCTCAATCAATCTCTGAATCTACTCGTCATAGGAAGTTCAACAGAGCCAGTCCTTTTTCATACTGGATGTAGGCCCACCACCTGCAGGTCTTCATCATCACTGGCCATACTGTGGAATCCTCAGGACTTATTACGTGCGTCACAAAACCTGGCTGCAGCATCCCAGGCTATTACAAGCACACAGCTCTACCTGTAGGATATCCCAGGAGCACATTACATGTGACCCATCACAAAACCTGGCTGAAGCATCCCAGGCTATTACGAGCACGCGGCTCTACCTGTCGGATCTCCCAGGAGCACATTACATGTGATCTCACCACAAAACCTGGCTGAAGCATCTGAGGCCTTTTTCATCCTGTCCAGATCTCCCAGGAGCAAATTACATGTGGTCCACCACAAAACCTGGCTGAAGCATCTGAGGCCTTTTTCATCCTGTCCAGATCTCCCAGGAGCAAATTACATGTGGTCATGGCAAAACCTGGCTGAAGCATCTGAGGCCTTTTTCATCCTGTCCAGATCTCCCAGGAGCAAATTACATGCCATAGGACAAAACCTCGCAAGAGCATCTCAGGATGTTACGGGTACACAACTCCGACCTGAAATCTCCCAGGGCACAAATTACATGTCCTCCCAAGCAAAACCTCGCAAGAGCATTTGCCAGATGTCCCAGGGCACCGAATTACATGCCATAGGCAAAACCTCGAAAGACCATCTGCAAATCTCCCAGGGCACAAATTACATGCTTTCCTGCACAACCTGATCCACGGCCACAAAGTATCATATGATACTCATCAAACATCATCCTGATGTACACATGATCATCCTGATCATCATCACTGCAACATCCTGCTGCATGTCATCTGGAGAAGCTTGTCATCCACGATCATCCAAGTATCCACCTGATACATACATAGATACATGATCCACACAATGTATCCATCAACATACATGATCCACCTGATCATACAAAGATACATGATCCACACAATGTATCCATCAGCATACATGATCTACCTGATCATACAAAGATACATGATCCACACAATGTATCCATCAGTATGCATGATCTACCTGATCATACAAAGATACATAATCCACACAATGTATCCATCAGCATCCATGATCTACCTGATCATACAAAGATACATGATCCACACAATGTATCCATCATCATCCATGATCTACCTAATCATACAAAGATACATGATCCACACAATGTATCCAACAGCATCCAACATGATGCGTTCATACAAAATACATACACATGATCCAACCGATCATATCCAGCATCCAACATGATGCATACATACATAAATGATCCAACTGATCATATCCAGGCAGAAACCAGAACATCATCCTGATGCTCATCATCCAGCGCTTACATCCACAGCCATGTGAAGGATCCTCCTTCCCACATGCTTGGAATGGCTTCAGCAAATGTGTCCATCACTTCTTCCTCGAAGTGTCCTCGATCTGAAGAACGCCAAGCTCTCTGAAGTACTCGAACTTCACCCTGGCTAGTGGCTTCGTCAGCACATCTGCAATCTGCTCGTCCGTCGCAACATACAGGAGCTTCACAGCTCCTCTCTATACCATATTCCTGATATAGTGATATTTGATCTCTATGTGTTTCGACCTGTCATGAAACACTGGATTCTCGGACAGCTTCACACAACTCTGGTTATCACAGAAGATACCAGTAGCTTCCAATGGAGATCAAATAACTCAGACAGTAGCTTCCGTAGCCATACTGCCTCACAACTAGCTGAACAGGCTGCAACATACTCTGCCTCAGCTGTACTCAGTGCTACGCAGGACCGCTTCCTGCTAAACCAAGAGATCACACCTAATCCCATACTGAAGCAGCACCCAGATGTGCTCTTCCTATCTGCAGCACTGCCAGCCCAATCTGAATCAACATAACCCTGCAGGTTAAACTTTTGATTCGCCTCATACCTGAGCCCATAATCCACTGTACCCTTCAGGTACCTCAGAATATGCTTTACAGCAACTAGGTGAACACTCCTTGGATCCGTCAGGAACTGGCTCAATGTGTTCACAGCAAAGCAAATATCTGGTCTCATGTTCATCAGGTACATCAAGGACCCAATCATCTGACGATACATGGAGACATCAACCAGCTCAGATGAAGCATCACATAGAAGCTTCAGATTCGATGCCATAGGTGTGGCCATAGCTTGCAGTCCATCATCCCGAACCTCTTCAGGATCTCTACTGCATACTTCCATTGTCCAAGGAAGATTCCATCACTCTGCCACACCTCCATGCCAAAAACAAATAGTGCATCATCTCGAACTTGGAAGAAATCTTCCGCTGCGTGTCGGCAATCAATCTATCTTTACCTGTAACAAACAGGTTATCTGCATAAAAAAATAGTATCACTGGATTACCTTCTTCAACCTTGTAGAAAAGGTTGGAATCTGCTTTACTCTTGGTAACGCCCAAACTGGATAGAAAGCTGTCTATCCTACCATACCAAGTTCTGCACACATATATGACTACACCATGCTGTCTTGAGATCCATCTGGTGCATCTTCTATTTTATCACTTTTATATTTCTCAATGCTGCCATCTGCAACATGCTTGATCTGATAGTTCCATTTGGAAGTCATAAAAAACTTCCCTTCACATCTTGGGACTACATCCCAAACATCATTCTTCATGATCGACGGATCATGGCATTCCATTTCTTCATCCCAGATCCTGGGAACTTCAATATCTTCAATAGATATCTTTGTTGCTGGAACAAAATGTTGTAGTTCTTCTTTTGTAGGAGATGGCATACGATCTTTCCTACACAACAAGTTAAATTGCATGATTAGAAAACATCTCATAGTTTTCAGAACAAATTCTTACACATAAAGAAATATGTCATACAGTCATGCAATTATCTTAGCCAATGCTTCAATACAACATTTATCCATATCCCGTAACTTTCTAGATGCCTTCCAATCTCTACCAGAACATTGTTAAGAGTGTGCACAACTCCCAACATGTCAGCAAAGAGGTTTCATTCTAGATAAGTAGCAATGGAATGTTGTACAGTGCCATAGGCCACTTACCCATGTATATTAGTAGTATACTGTTCATCAATGCAACTATTCTAATATGCATAATACACAACCTAATTCTAGGAACATCAGTGTATACATTATTGAACAGTATTATTTAAACAAA
The DNA here is from genome assembly GCA_027924585.1 of Larix kaempferi. NCBI lineage: Eukaryota > Viridiplantae > Streptophyta > Pinopsida > Pinales > Pinaceae > Larix > Larix kaempferi. The sequence continues at coordinate 1,045,495 of BSBM01001378.1, read as the reverse complement.
CAAATATGCAAGAAATGATAATTTAAAATACTTATCTTTGTTTGTTCGTTGGGTGGACTCCCTCTGAGTCTTTGCTTCCTTGCAGGAGCTGCTGGAGTCCTAATCTGAAGTAGCTTCTTCTACACCTTTCTATTGTGGAATGTAGAGAGATGGTCAACTCCCTCTGAATATCTGCATCCTTGCAGAAACTACTGAAGTGTTCTCCTTTGCTTTCTTGCAGGAACAACTGGAGTGTGCTCCCTCTTGATCTTTGCTTCCTAAATTACCTGTTCTTGAACTCATATTCATCCTTGGTCCCTATGCATGCTTATTAGTATCATGATTGTGTTATCCTTGTGAACTCATATAAAATCATACATTCATTAGTATACTATTAAAACACAATAATCTCAAGCATGTATAGTCATGATCATTTCAAACAGAAATAATAAACATTAGCATTCAAGGTTTATGTAGTATTCTTATGGTTAGTCAAATCATAAGAAACATAACATGTCTAAACCTGTAATTACTCAAACCTATGACTCTTCGGGTTAGTTGAATCATCAATCAAGATAAGAGATATAATATGCATAAAAGCTATACCTTCATGATTCTTCTGGTTAGTCATATCATCAATTATGGTAAGAAACATAATATGCATACAACCATGATTATTCAAACCTATGACTCTTTGTGAATAATCATTATCAACAACACAATAGTATAAGATCCTAACACAAGGTAGGATTCTAGCTTGATATAGGAAAAACATACCTGGATTAGCATGCTAGCTAGTTATGTCTAACATACCCGTATAATGTCTTTTGGTTCTCTTCAATGACTTGTGCTAGTAACCTGCATGTCTCAATGGTTAGCCATTATAAAACCAAGTTATACATACCTCGTAAATGGATCTTCTATGAGATCCATGACAATGGATGAGTCTTTATCCTCATGTCACCATGATCATATGTTCTTGAACTGGAGCATGATTTGTCTTTCTTGGTGTACCTTTCATGTTAGTAGACAACATAAACCTCATACAACACCATAATGCATTAGTACAATCATAAGTGTCAACACCCTAAATAATGAATATCTTCTATCATGCATTCATAATTTTGTTAAGGTGATACGACAAATCTAAAAACAAAATTGTACTTAACTGTAATAACATGAAGACAAACATACCATAAACTTAATCATGGACAAATATCAAAACATACCTCGATGAGTCATACCTGTCGAGATCGCTTGTAATCTTCTTAAGTAAGGCCTTAGCCTCATCTCCCTCTGAAATAGGAACTTCTTCACCTATGTAGGTGACCAATCCATCTTCTTCTAGGATTAACCCAATCCACTTGATGTGCAAGAACTGGACCTGGAGCTGGATATGGGTTTGTCAGAGAAACCCCAAAAATTCAAACTTTGAATTTCAAACTTCCGAAAGGATAGAAATATGCGCCTTGATGAGCTGATCAAATTGGTATATTCATAATTTGAAAACTGCAAAGTTTCACTCCTCAATTTTGCCTTTGAAACTTCCGGATTCACTGGACGTGACCCTGAACTGGGGTTTGATGAATCCCACTCTTTTTCCCAATCAAAAGGTTTGATCCAAAGCTCTAAGCTTCTATTTTTCTGAGGAGCTTCCAGCCGTGGTCTCAGATTTCAAAAATTCCCATTTTTACAGAAGCCCTAATTTTCCACTTTCCTGATCAAAGTCCCGAACTAGGGTCTGATCAAGCCCGGCCTTCTTCCCAACAAAAAATTCTGATTTTGGTCTCTAAATTTTTATTTTGATGAGTAGCATTCAGCCGTGGTCTCCGATTACAAAAATTCCAACTTTCTTCAAAGCCCTAAATTCCGGAAGCCATGAATGAAGGTACCAAAAAATAATTCTGTTTTGACAGAAATATGTACCTGATTGTTTCTGGTGTAACTCTAAAATTTTGGATCCACAGGGTCTGAAAAAAGTTTCCTGAGATAGCCTGACCTTTTACCTTTCCATCCTGACAGGTCTGACCTCAATTGGATTCTCTGAGAGAGAGTTATGCCAAATGTCGCAACGTGGCCTGTTTTGGGATAAAACAGAAGAGCGAACTTGTACGGCGTGCCACGTGTCACTGTTTGAACTTCGGCCTCTGAAAAAAATTTCTGAGATATCTCGGCCTGTTATCTTTCCATCCTGACAGGTCTGACCTCAATTGGATTTTCTGAGAGAGAGTTATGCCAAGTGTCGCAACGTGACCTGTTTATGGGATAAAACAGTAGAGCGAACTTGTACGGTGGGCCACGTGTCACTGGTTCAACTTCGGCCTCTGAAAAAGTTTTCTGAAATAGTACATACTGTGTACTACCTGTCACTTTTTACGAAATTTCATTTGGAGCTTCCTAGCCCAAGTTATGACCTTTTTCCCAAGGTCACCTGATTTTGACTCAGATCTGGAAGAGGCAGAAACCCTATATTGTACAGATCATAAATCACAAAGTACAACGAATTAGAGGTTGTCCTTTGGACACAAGGTACCTGGAGATTTTAGCTTCGTCCTGCAACAATTTCAGATCCGAAAACGTCGCCAAAACGGATTTATAGCGAAAGTTCTACGATGACTAGTTTTTGCTATATCAAGCCCTAGCATCGTAAGTGCAACAAGTGTCATACATGCCATATCATGCCTTCTTTCAGGCTAGCTCTGATACCATGTTAAATTTTCTGAATTTACTTCAATCTGATCTAGGATCTTAACTGAGAGAACAACATGTACAGCATATCTACAGTATATCAATCATGGAGACAATAATGCAAGCACACAAGAGACACAAAGATTTACTTGGGGAAAACCATAAAGGTGAAAAACCCCAATAACTTCCTCAGAGATAGATAGAGCAATGATACAACCAACCAAGAGAGATAGCCATAACCTAGCAGCAGATCCTCCTCCTCCATAAGTGCGCCACTCCTCCTTGAGTGCATGTGTGAGAAGTGAGTGAGTAAATAGAGTGCCTCCCGCACTCTATTTATACTTGACTTGACTTGCCTTTTTACCTAACTCATGTAGGCTCGAACTTAACCACATAACATAATGCTGACTGGGCCGACCCCCAATAGGGTGGTCTAATAACCCTTTGACCCACATGGCCGACCCCCAATAGGGTGGTCTAATAACCCTTTGACCCACATGACTTATACAGGGCCGACCCCAAATAAGGTGGTCTAATAACCCATCAAGTATAAGTTACGACACTTACAATATAAATGACGACACTTCCTTATAGAGGAATAATACCATCTCTATAGGAATACAATATACATATATGTGAAATACATTCCGAAGTTACATATACATCAACATGAACTTCAAAACTACAACTTTGCTCTGGATACGACATGTGTCTACTAACTAGGGAAGAATGTAAAAGTCTATTCTAGATTTCTAATTCTAACTCTATTCTAGCAAGCAATCAAGGTATTCATTCTTCTCACTAATTATCTATTGATAAAGAAAGCAGTGCTATGATACTCTCTAATAACAGACTTCAAATCAACTAACTAACAATGCTAAGTTACTAATCTTCTAGTTCCTATTCTATCTAAAAGCTTCAAAACTTGTAACATAAATCTATCTATTGAGCATCAAATGACAAAACAAGACTACTCTATTTCTACAATAAATCAAAACTATAACAGATTTGAACTATTTTATTAATCAAAGTATGAAAGACTTATTGTAAACTACTCCATTTCTAAACAAAGGAAAACTAAATTGCTTATAATAAAAACAGAGATAAGGTTATCTTCTACACACAGTAACTTAATGAAATTGAAACGCAATTGCTTTTCAAATGGAAACTATAACACTAATAACCTACTTCTGAATTTAACACGCATCAAAAGGGAAGCTAATACGAAATGCTTGAACAACAACTACAATTCCAAACCCTAGCTAAAAGGCATTAATGTAGTGACAGAAATGAATTAATGGGCTGAGATCTCGTTATGCATACACAGTGAATTCATATCAACAGGAAATATACAAGATGAAAGCAAGACGTTTACGTTTCATATAGATAAACAAAGGAACAATATCATAGTCACGCGATCTGATACATTAAACGTTTATATGGCAATGAAAGAGGGAAAATACAATAACTTCGTTGAACAATGGAAGTAGAAACAAAACACAATGAAACCCACTGCCGCTGAGGAGCCCTCCCGGGTAGCAGTGGCCAAATCTTCACAAATTACTCAATCACAGAATCGGAATTGGAACAAGAAGAGAGCAGCATTTTTATATTATCAAAAACATATTTGTACATTACAGTCCTTCTCTCCATACCTGTGGGGTCGAATTTATACATGAACAAACCAGTGGGGAAGGATAGAGTCGAATCCCCAAATTCCTGAGCTGCTAAAACTAATTTCTAAATTTAGAAAATGGCCAACCATGTTTTCTAGGCAAGTTTGTTTCAAAGAACCACGAACTGCTCCCAAATGGCTTTGAATTTCCACAAAATTCTTCTAGGAGACCTAAATAGGCCTATTCTGCACAAAACCCGTGTGCCGGAATTTAGAATTTCGCCTCCATTTTCCCACAAATCCAACCCGAAATTTGTTGTCTGTTAAAAACACGTTTTTGACAGAATCTTTGAATTGCAAGTTGCTCACATCTGAATGGTTCTGGGTGAGATATAATAGGTAAAAATCCATGTTGGGATCTCTAGAAAGAAAACCCATGTTTCCAAATTGATTGAAGAAACCCAGAAATCTGAGAATCAACGATTTTCATGGTGCATTTGACAGTCCGAATGCGAATGAGCGTCCAAATGCGAATGAGCATCTGAATGAACGTTTGCATGAAAACTACAACCTATAGAATCAAAACTATATTCCCAACAGGTTTAGAAATGTTAAGTTAATATTAATTTTCCATAAAAGACGATAGTCAATGGAAAATCATAGGAGAATTAAATGTGTTTATACATGAGTCCATATGGAAGTCTGAACGATAGAAATATGAACTTGATGCATCAAAAAATGGCAAAATAGTATAACCATAGCATGATCATGGATCAAAAAGGATGACAAAATTGGGCATCAACAAGGAGAATAAGAGAAGCAACATACAAGAATGGTTCAGGAACTCTGATGATGAAGTAGAGCTCACCATCATACATTTCAATAATCCCTGCAAGGAGACTAGGATCAAAAGAGATCTTACCAAACAAACAAAGATAAGTATTTGAATTTTCATTTCTAGCAAATCGTTTAAATGATAGTGTTCAGTTGTGTTCACATTTATTTAGGATGTGTGTTATGCATGTGATGGGTAAGTAGCTTATGGTGCTATACAACATCCACTGATACTTATCTAGAGTGAAACCTCTTTGCTGACATATTGGGAGTAGTGCACACTCTTAATAATGTCCTGGTAGAGATGGAAGGCATCTAGAAAGTTACCATATGAATGTGGGGTATAAATAAATGTTGTGTTATTGATAGCATTATGACAGTGTGACTTATGCTTTATGCATATGTTTTTGGAAACTATGAAATGTTTCTAACCATGCTATTGAATTTGACTTGTAGGAAGTATCGTACAACGATCACCTACAAATAAATAATGATGAGACTTGTTCCATAGAACAAGTGACAATGGTTCAAATATAAAAAAGACTTGTGAAATCAAATAGAGGAAGTCGACTATGACGAGATATCCAAACTCATGGTGTGATCGAAGTATATGAAGAATATGTACCTCCTAGAGTTGCAGAGGTTGCACCCTCTCACGATGATGAGACCTTGGAAGATCATGATATGTTGGAGCCCCAAGAAACTCCATCCATGACTATATATCTCTCAAAAAAAAAACATCTTGGGCTCGTGAAATTATTCAAGATGTTGAGAAGTATGGAGCTCCAGAAGTCTCCACAAGAGAAAGCTATATGGTGTTGATGTGTGATCTTGTAGACAAAGAACCTACTTGCTTCGAAGAGGCCATTCAAAAGAAAGAATGGGTAGAAGCTATGACGGAAGAATACTATTCAATAATGAAGAATGATGTATGGGACATAATTCCCAAACCAGAAGGTAAAAGTGTGGTATCTTCCAAATGGATATACAAGATAAAACATGATGCGGATGGAAGTATTGAGAAATACAAAGATAGGTTTGTGGCTCAAGGATTCTCTCAAAATGAAGGAATCGATTATGAGGAAACATTTGCTCCTGTAGCAAGGTACACTTCTATCAGAACCATCATGGCACTGGCAGCCACAATGAAGTGGAAGTTACACCAGATGGATGTGAAAACAACTTTCCTCAATGGTGTTATTGAGGAGGAAGTGTACATAGAACAACCACAAGGTTTTGAGGTTGAAAACAAAGAGACACATGTCTGCAAATTGAAGAAAGATTTGTATGGGTTAAAGCAAGCTCCAAGAGCTTGGTATGGAAGGATTGACAGTATTCTGACGAGCTTGGGATTTACTAAGAGTAAAGTTGATCCTAACCTTTACTTCAAGGTTATGGATGATGAACTAGTCATATTATTGCTATATGTGGATGACTTGTTCCTAACATGTAAGAGAAGAGAATCTCAAAGTGAAAAGAGAAGCTCGCTGTAGAATTCGAGATGAAATATTTTGGCTTAATGCATTATTTTCTAGGTCTCGAGGTATGGCAGATCCCAAAGGGAATCTTCCTTAACCAAGGGAAGCATGCAGTGGAAATCTTGAAAATATTTGATATGTTGGAGTGCAAAGCCATGGCCACACCCATGGATACCAACTTGAAGTTATTATCTGATACTTCGTCAGAATTAGTGGATGTGACTCTATACAGGCAGATTATTGGGTCATTGATGTATCTGATGAATACGAGGCCAGATATATGTTGAGATATTGTAACTTCTAGGAATATTATATTTTTACTTTATTATTCCGGAGATGTTTCATTCCTCCGTGAAGATCTTATTGTATATCCGGAGATGTTTATTCCTCCGTCGGATTGTGGTAACTTGGGTTATTAGACTTCCCTAGTGGGGGTCGGCCCTGTATGTGTTATGTGGGTCAAAGGGTTATTAAACCACCCTAGTGGGGTTGGCCTAGTCAGTTGTAATGGGGTGTTTAACCCAGTGGTAAATTTGGGGCCGACCTAGTTAATATAAAGTACAAGTCGGAGATGTGTATATATAGAGGAGGTGTGTTCCTCATTTGACACACTTCCCTCACTTGAAATGTAGCGCACTTGTGAGAGAGAGGTCTGCTATGGAGGAGGAGGAGATCATATCTTTGGTTTGCATCTTTGTATATTGCTGGTCATCTATATTGAGGAAGCTTTGCTGGGTTTTCTACCCCATGAGGGTTTCCCAGGATAAATCTGTGTCTCTTGTGTTTATGTTGTGCTTGTTGTTTCTTCAGTGATCCTGTATATGCTATTATTGTGAAATGGAATGTAATGCTAATATTTTCTATCTTAGCATATTGAATCTTAACATGGTATCAAAGCTAACCTGAAGGAAGGCAATGTATGGCACTTACGACATTTGCTTCACTTGCGACAATTTGAAGGTTAGGGTTTTATATAGCAAAAAAAACAGTCATCGTGGAACTTTCGCTATAAATCCATTTTGGCAAAGGTTCAAGATATGAAAACTTTACAAGTCGTAGATAACATACCCAGGTACCTTTTCTCCAAAGGAAACCCTCAAATTCGTTGTACTTTGTGAGTTATGATCAGTACAAGTTAGGGTTTCTGCCTCTTCCAGATCTCAGTCATAATCAGGTGACTTAGGAAAAAAGGTCATAACTTGGGATAGGAAGTTCCAAATGAAATTTCATAAAAAGTGACAGGTAGAACACAGACTGTACTATCTCAAAAAATGTTTTTAGAGGCCGAATTTTAACCAGTGACACGTGGAAAGCCGTACAAGTTCGCTCTCCTGTTTTATCCCATAAACAGGTCACGTTGCAACACTTGGCATAACTCTCTCTCAGAAAATCCAATTGAGGTCAGACCTATCTGGATGGAAAGATGACAGGTCAGGCTACCACAAAAAAAAAATTCAGACCCTGTGGATTGAAAAGTTCAGAGTTACAGCAGAAACAATTAGGTACATATTTCTGTCAAAACAGAATTATTTTTTAGCACATTCATTCATGGCTTCCGGAATTTAGGGTTTCGAAGAAAGTTGGAATTTCTGTAATCGGAGACCACGGCTGGATGCTACTCATAAAAATTGAAATTTAGAGACCAAGATCAAAAATTTTAGTTGGTTAGAAGACCGTCAAAAATTTTAGTTGGTTAGAAGACCGGGCTTGATCAAACCCCAGTTTGGGATTTTGATCGAAAAGGTGGAAAATTAGGGCTTCAGCAAAAGTTGGAATTTTTTAAGTCTGTGACCATGGCTGGAAGCTCCTCAGAAAAGTAAGATTTTAGAGCCTTCGATCGAACCTTCTGATTAGGCAGAAGGGTGGGCTCCATCAAACCCTAGTTCGGGATCCTGTCCAGAAGATCCAGAAGTTTCAAGTTTTTGAGGGGTCAAATTTTGGAGATTTCAAAATTGAAGTATGCAAGTTTGATCATCTCAACAAGACACGTCCTTTCATCCATTCGGAAGTGTGAAAGTCAAAGATTGAATTTTTAGGGTTCCTTTAACAAACCCTAATCAAGCTCCAGATCCATTTTCAGGGGGATTTGAGGCTAAGACCTTACATAAGAAGACTACAAGAAATCTCGACAGGTATGACTTAAGGAGATACAGGTATGTCTTGAAATCTGATTCTTGATTAAGTTCATAATATGTTTGGCCTCATATTATTTAGGTTAGTGCAATGTTAGAATTATCTTATCACCCTAATAAAAGTATGAATGTGAATGATAGAAGACATTCATTGATTAGGGTTATATGATTGTACTAATGCACTGTGGTGTTGTATGAGGTTGATGTTGTCTGCTAACAAAATACAGGTACATCACGAAAGACAAATCAAGTTCCATGACCATGACAACATGAAGACAAAGACTCCTCCATAATCTTTGATCACATAGAATTTCTACTTACGATGTATGTATGACTTTGTTCTATTATGAGATATGCAGGTTCCAGCACAGAATCTCTAAATCATTGAAGAGAACAAAGAATATATTGATTAGGTATGTTTTTCTATGTCAAGTTAGAATCTTACCTTGTGTTAGGATCCCTTATATAAGTATACTTGGTATGATTGGTTATGCTTATTCATAAAGTTAGTAATCAAGGGTTTATGCATATTATGTCTCTTATCTTGATTGATGATTTAACTAACCAGAAGAGTCCTATGATCAAACAAGAATATGCATGAGTAAAAGAAGACTTCCCTGAAACCTTGAATACTAATGTTTATTATCTATGATCATGACTATACATATTCAAGAATTATAATGTTTTGATAATATTGAGAATATACTAATGAATGTATGTTTGTGTATGAGATCGTGAGGATGACAGTAGTGCACACTTGAGCATGCACAGTGGTACAGAATGAATAGAAGTTCAAAAGACATATAGAAGATCAAGCGGGAGGCAACCACACAAACATAAAAGATAAGTATTTGAGTTGTTATTTGAAATAGTAAATGACATTGCTTGTAATAGATTGCATGCATATTTAGAATATATCATGCTGAGTGTAAACATTCATATAGCATTGAACAGTATACTACTAATATGCATGTGATTGGTAAATTGGACAAACATTCCATTGTTGCTTGTCTAGAATGAAACCTCTTTGCTGACATGCTGAGAGCTGTGCACACTCTCGATAGTATGTTCTGGTAGAGATGGAAGGCATCTAGATAGCCACTATATGCATACAGGATATGGAAAAGTGTTGTGCCAAAGTATTGGTCAAGATAGTTGCATAACTATATAAATGATATCTGCATGCATAATAGGTTATCATGTCAACATGATTTGATGATTATGAAGTATTACTAATCATGTACTTAATTTTGATTTGTAGGAAAGATCATGAAGAATGATGAACACCAAACAAGTGATGGATGTTCAACAAGAATATTTACAAATCAAACATAATATAGAAGGCTCGTGGATAGAAGATTCTCTTAGAAAGAGGAAGAGAATCATGACGAGATGTTTGCTCCAAGTGGCTAGATAAGACCATTATCTTAATGGTGTAATTAAAGAAGGAGTGTGAATCAGGTTCTGTATGGGTACCCAGGATCGATAGTCAATTGATGAGCTTAATGATCACCATGGGTGATGTGGATCTCAACCTTTGCTACAAGGTTGAATATGGTTTCTATACACAGATGACATGGATGCAAGAAGGAACTCACCACAAAGTTCGAATGATATTGAGGCTCGTATCAGTAGACCCATCTGACGAGAGATGGCACAGATAGATATGCATAAGATCACTCAATGCAGAGTGTGAATGATGTTCAGTCACAAAGGGAGAATTGACATTTTCTTAATAAGCTTGGGCTTTACCAAATGTAAAGTTGATCCGTTACGAATGATGAACCTGTCATACTATTACTGTACGAGGATGATCTATTTTCACAAACATATCATGAAAAGAAAGAAGAAGATGGCTGCAGAAATGAAAATGAAAGATCTCAGATTGATGCATTACTTCCTAGGTCTGGAAGTATGGCAAGGCTCAGAAGGAATCTTTCTTAACCAGGGAAAGTATGTCGAGAAATATTAAAAGGACTTGATGTGTTGGAATGGCCACTCTCATGGATTCCAACTTGAAGTTGTTAGCGGATGACTCATCGGAGTTAGTGGATATAACTCTGTACAGACAAATTATTGGGTCATTGATGTATCTAATGAATACTAGGTCAGATATATGCTTTGCTGTGAGCACCTTGAGTCAGTATCTAGTGGAAACTAGATGTGTTCACCTGATAGTTGCAAAGCATGTGATGAGGTACCTAAAGGATACGATAGACTTTGATCTATGCTATCTTGGAGATCATGACTTCGGATGGCTACACAGATGTTGATTAAGAAGAAAGTGTATCAGACAGGAAGAGCACATCGAGAGGATGTTATTGTCTGGGATCAGCCATGATCTTGTGGTTTAGCAGGAAGTAGTCTAGTGTGGCTCTCAGCACAAGCGGAATATATGGCTGCTTGCTCTGCTTTTTGTGAAGAAGTATGGCTTCAGGATTGTTTGACTTAGAGATAGACCCAACTATGATCCTATGTGACAAACAAAGTTGTATCAAGATGGCAGAGAATCCAGTGTTCCATGATAATTCAAAGCACATAGAGATCTGACAAGATATGGTGCAGAAAGGAACTATAAAGTTTGAATTTGTAACAAGTTGCCGATGTACTAACCCCTCTACCTCAAGTGAACAAGTTACCGATGTACTAACCAAACCTCTACCTCAAGTAAAGTTTGAGTATTTTCCGAGACAAGCTTGGTAGGACCCTCCTCGAAAGGGGGAGTGATGTGGTCACTTATGATGAGATTGCCTGCAATGACAGTGAGGTCGATGATGTGGATACCTATATTGGTGATGCCAACAAAGAGGTTGGTGGATGGTCCTTAGACAGGGTCTAAGTTGATGAGGGGATTGCATCATCCTTAAACACATGTTCTAAAAGGATCCGTAGACATATGTCTCCAAGAAAGAAGAGGGATTGCATCATCCTTGAACACATGTTCTAAAAGGATCCGTAGACCTATGTCTCCGAGAATGAAGTCCTTAGTGGACAGGTGGGGATTGTATCGTCCCCGGACTTCGGTCCCTTGAATTGATCCATAGACCTATGTCTTCGAGAATGAAGTCCTTAGTGGACAGGTGGGAATTGTATCATCCACAGAATTCGGTCCCTTGAATTGATCCGTAGACATATGTCTTCGAGAATGAAGTCCTTAGTGGACAGGTGGGGATTGTATCATCCCCGGACTTTGGTCCCTTGAATTGATCCGTAGGCATATGTCTTCGAGAATGAAGTCCTTAGTGGACAGGTGGGGATTGTATCATCCCCAGACTTCGGTCCCTTGAATTGATCTGTAGACATATGTCTCCAAGAAAGAAGTCCCTAGTGGACAAAAGGGATTGCATCATCCCTAGACTTCGGTCCCCTGAATTGACCCGTAGACATCTGTCTCCGAAAATTGGTGATAGGACTGCATCGTCCCTGAACGTTTAGTTCAAAATGTATGTGATAGGACTCCATTGTCCATAGACATGATAGGTGTCTTAAATAGATCAGGATTGATCATCCTTAGACAGTGATCCCATAATTCTGAAAGGAAGGATAGTCTTAAATATTGATCCTTATACTAGAATCATGTAATTCTGAAAGGAAGGATTGTCTAAGATGTGAGTAGTGGACAAGGATCCTGTAATTCCGAAATGAAGGATCGTCCAAGTGTGGTATCTCCGTAAAGATTGGGTCTCGTAATTCCGAAAGGAAGGATTGTCTGAGCACCACCAATGTTGAAGGACTAGAATCCCGTAATTCCGAAAGGAATGATCACCAGAGTTGAAGGACTAGAATCCCATAATTCTGAAAGGAAGGATTGTCCATGATCCCGTAATTCCGAAAGGAAGGATCACCAGAGTTGAAGGACTAGAATCCCGTAATTTCGAAAGGAAGGATTGTCCATGATCCCGTAATTTCGAAAGGAAGGATTGTCCATGATCCCGTAATTCCTAAAGGAAGGATCACCAGAGTTGAAGGACTAGAATCCCATAGTTTCGAAATTAAGGATTGTCCATGATCCCGTAATTCCGAAAGGAAGGATCACCAGAGTTGATGGACTAGAAGCCCGTAATTCCGAAAGGAAGGATTGTCCATGATCCCGTAATTCCGAAAGGAAGGATCATGTGTATTGCAGAGTATGTTGTGATGACGATGTTGATGATCGTGTGATGACGATGTTGATGATCATGTGATGATGATGATGATGATCGTGTGATGATGATGCTGATGATAGTGCGATGATGATGTTGATGATCGTGTGATGACGATGTTGATGATCGTATGATGACAATGCTGCTGATCGTAATGATAGTGTGATGACAATGATGATGACAATGCTGATGATCGTGTGATGTCGATGCTGATGATCGTGTGATGACAATGATGATGACGATGCTGATGATCGTGTGATGATGATGATGATGACGATGCTGATGATCGTGTGATGTCGATGCTGATGATCGTGTGATGACGATATTGATGATCGTGAGGATCCATATGATGATATTGTTGTAGTTGTTCAAGTGCTACAGAAGATTCGGTACTGAAGATGTTGATGTTCCAGTATTGAAGATCTTGAAGATATTCCAGTAACTGGTTGAGTTACTGGTGATGTTGAGAAAGCTCTCAATGATTTATAGATGTATCATGTATGATGTTGATGACTCCTTGCTCCTGCAGATGTTGTTATAATATCCTTCTCGTTAAGGGGGAGTGTTGAGATATTGTAACTTCTAAGAATATTATATTTGTACTTTATTATTTCGGAGATGTTTCATTCCTCCGTGAAGATCTTATTGTATATCCGAAGATGTTTATTCCTCCATCGGATTGTGGTAACTTGGGTTATTAGACTTCGCTAGTGGGGGTTGGCCCTGTATGTGTTATGTGGGTCAAAGGGTTATTAGACCACCCTAGTGGGGTTGGCCCAGTCAGTTGTAATGGGGTGTTTAACCCAGTGGTAAATTTGGGGCCGACCTAGTTAATATAAAGTACAAGTCGGAGATGTGTATATATAGAGGAGGTGTATTCCTCATTTGACACACTTCCCTCACTTGAAATGTAGCGGACTTGTGAGAGAGAGGTCTGCTATGGAGGAGGAGGAGATCATGTCTTTGGTTTGCATCTTTGTATATTGTTGGTCATCTATATTGAGGAAGTTTTGCTGGGTTTTCTACCCCATGAGAGTTTCCCAGGATAAATCTGTGTCTCTTGTGTTTATGTTGTGCTTGTTGTTTCTTCTGTGATCCTGTATATGTTATTATTGTGAAATGGAATGTAATGCTGATATTTTATGTCTTAGCATATTGAATCTTAACAATATATGCTTTGTTGTGAACAAATTGAGTCAGTATCTGGTTGAGCCCAGACGGATGCACATTGTCGCTGCAAATCATGTGATGAGGTACCTAGAAGGTACAATAGACTATGGTCTCAATTATACTCGAGACCATGAGTTCAGACTGTATGGTTATATAGATTTTGATTGGGTTGGAAGTGTCTCAGACAGGAAGAGCACTTCAGGTGCATGTTATAGTCTGGGGTCAGCCATGATCTCATGGATAAGCAAGAAGCAGTCCAATGTGGCTCTCAACACTACAGAGGCAGAGCATATTGCAGCTTGTTCTGCGAGTTGTGAAGCCATATGGATTCGGAAGTTGCTATCAGATCTATTTGATCTGGAGTTGGATACCACAGTGATTCTATGTGATAACCAGAGTTGTATAAAAATGACAGAGAACCCTGTGTTCCATGAGAGGTCAAAACACATAGAAATACGGTATTTCTACATCCATGATATGGTGCAGAGGGGAGCTATAAAGCTCTAGTACGTGAGCACGGATGAGCAGGTTGTAGATGTGTTGGCTAAGCCTCTGTCTCGAGTGAAGTTTGAGCACTTATGTGACAAGCTTGGTATAGTTCAGAAGGAATTCCCTCGAAAGGGGGAGTAGTGCTAATGATACTGTGGTGTGTTGGTTCGATTGTCCTAGACAAAGATGTCTTAAATAATTGTGTTGGGTTCAATTGTCCCTAGACAGAGATGTCTTAAATAATTGTGTTGGGTTCGATTATCCCTAAACAGAGATGTCTTAAACAATTGTGTTGTGATTGATTGTCCCTAGACAGAGATGTCTTAAATAATTGTGTTGGGAACAATTGTCCCTAGACTGAGATAGTCGCAAATAATTGTGTTGGGATTGATTGCCCTAGACAGAGATGTCTTAAATAATTGTGTTGGGATCGATTGTCCCTAGACATAGGTGTCTTAAATAATTGCTTTGGGATCGATTTCTTAAATAGTTGTGTTGGGATCGATTTTCCCTAGACAAAGATGTCTTAAATAATTGTGTTGGGATCGATTGTCCCTAGACTGATATAGTCATAAATAATTGTGTTAGGATCGATTGTCCCTAGACAGAGATGTCTTAAATAATTGTGTTGGGATCAATTGTCCCTACACAGAGATGTCTTAAATAATTATGTTGGGATCGATTGTCCCTAGACAGAGATGTCTTAAATAATTGTGTTGGGATCGATTGTCCCTAGATAAAGATGTATTAAATAATTGTGTTGGGATCGATCATCCCTAGACAGAGATGTCTTAAATGATTGTGTTGGGTCTGGTCATCCCTAGATTGCGATAGTCTTAAATGATTGTGTTGGATCGATCATCCCTAGGCTGAGATAGTCTTAAATGATTGTGTTGGGTCCGATCATCCCTAAACTGAGATAGTCTTAAATGATTGTGGTAGGATTAATCATCCCTAGACAGAGGTCCCGAGTTTCGAAAGGAAGGATAGTCTTAAATGTTGATTTAGTGTTGGAATTGATCCCTAGTTCCGAAAGGAAGGATCATATGTGTACTGCAGGTGATGCTCCTGATGATATTCAAGTACTGTAGATGAGGATGCTCCATTGATGCAGAAGATGAGGTGCCAAGATGCTCCAGTGTTGCAGATGATGATGTTCTAGTACTGAAGATGAGGATGATCCAGTGTTGTAGGTGATGTTCCAGTACTGAAGATGAGGATGCTCTAGTACTGTAGGTGATGTTCCAGTGTTGAAGATGAGGATGCTCCAGTGCTGAATATGTTGATGTTCCAGTGCTGAAGATGAGGATGCTCCAGTGCTGAAGCTGAGATGTTGAAGAAATTCCAATGATTTATAGATGTATCAAATGATGTTTTTGTTGATTCCCTCCTCTCTCTGATGATGTTTTGCAGAGTTACACATGCAAATGTTGTTGTCAGTAGAACACCCTTCTTTTTAAGGGGGATTGTAAAATTAATGTAACTTCGAAGTATATTCTACTTGTACTTTATTATTGTAACTCTGTCGGGGATGTCATTATTACATTTGGTCCCGTAAAGGTCATGAGGTTAACCCTCCATTGTAAGTCTGGTCGTTAGCACCCAAGTAAATGTAATATAAGTGGTAATTGAGTCTCTCTAGAGAAGTCGGCCCAATTAGGATTACCGGGGCCGACCTAGCTGAGTTAAAGGTTAGGTCAAAATTAATGTATAAATAGAAGGAGAGACTCCTTCATTTATTCATTCACTCACTTGTTCAATTCGCATTAGTGGAGAGAGAGATATATATCTATGAAGGAGAAGGAGGAGTGGCTTGAGGCCAGAGTTTGGTCTTTTTGTCTCTCTTATTTGTGAGACATATTTTTGGGACATTGTACTTGATCATCTATATTGAGGAAGTTCTTGTTGGGTTTTATTCCCCTTGAGGGTTTCCCAGGGTATATTGTTTTTGTGCTTTGTGATTGTGTATCTTTCAAAGATCCTGATTATGCTGCTATTGTGAATAATGTATTGAATGCTAATGAATTTGAAATCTAGTCCATGGTAGCATATAATCTTAACACTTACCAATACTCCCACTGATAACCATAGAGTCCTAATTCCTAGTAATTATGTGCCATCAATGTCGTCACTAAGGATTGCATGCTTCCCTCATGGGTGTGCGCACCATTCCCCCCCCCCATCATAATTTGGCACCCATGATGTTGAACCCCCAGAAGTTTAAGGAAATTGATCCAATTTGAAAAGATCAACCCATAGTTCATCATTTTATAGTTGTGCATTTACTACCCCACCTTTAGTAGTTGATGCCATCATATTCCTAGATATATGTTACGATCAAGAAACATTCTTAACCACTCATAGCTTCATGAGTAATCTACCATGTGCACTCTTCCTTGTATCATCACCCTTGAGAAGGCAACAATGGGACACCCACCCTCCGAAGAAACCAATTCTATTTAGTTCTTCTCGTAGGAACAATCTGCATGGCATTGATTCATGGGGAACTCGTCTTCACATTTGCAAACAACCCTCACATCATCATGGAAAAAGTTCCCTAACTCATTCAAAACTGTGGGAACTTTGCCTATCATCAAATTTATTCCCTGATTCACCCAAAATCATGGGAATCTTGCCCATCATCAAATTGGCCCCCGACACATTCAAACTTTGTGAGGACCCCACCAATTATTCTTTATATAGAAATCATTTCCCTATCCACACCAAATTGTGGGAACCCTTTATTCTTTTGGAAATAATCCCTGGTCACCTTTGATCGATGTAGTTGAGTCTCTCTCTCCCCAACATTGTTAGTTTTGTTGGTCAGTATCACCCTTATTATCGTGTCTCCAACAAAGCCCTTCATCTGTAGTTTGTCTCCCTATGTTACACTGTGTACCTATATTTGATGGATGCTTTTGTTAGTCACTCCCCAATTTTACATAAATCAAAGGAAGTTATGAGCCCTATGCTTATCATCCATTCTTGTGTCGGGTCTATTAGTCATATAGTTGATTACAAAATTATCTTGGTTCTCAAGATAGGACCCCTATCTTATCATGTACTTCAGCTCTCATCGACATCAAATCTCCATATTCTAAGGGTTGCAATAGTTATAGTTGTATCTTGGGGTCTCTTTCAGTCAATATAAGGGACCACCTTGAACTAAGTAGGGAGAGTCATTAGCACTCCCTAACTTAGAAGTCTCCCCTATGCTCGACATCAACAAATCTATCGCATCAAGGGGAATTGTACATTTATAAGGTAGCAGTGTTCATATTTACAAATCATGGTAGCAACACATCTGGTACAATGAGGTGCCCCATCCAGCAACTTCACTAGTATTCAGGTCCCCCACCCCAGTGGAATTCTCATGATCATCAACAGTTTCGCTTCTTCATCACTAGTAACATCATTTCCAGGTTCATTTACTCTTACATGGATTCAATCCACCTTCGTCCATGTACCAACAGTATTACGAGTTGACCCCTTGGCCTCATCTTATTGTAGTCATCTTGGAAGATTTTCATGAGTGTGGGTATGCCCACCTCCTTTGTATACAACACCATTATTTGTTATACCTTCATCGATCATTCCCAACAATATTCCCCCATAGGAGGAAATTTCCATCCACACATTCTACACAACTTACAAGAACATGATAAAACAAAGAAACAATGAGCATTATCGGCCCTACAGTACCCTCCAAACCTCATACATAAGGGGGCTTCTGTTAACACTTAAATTTCACACACATGCGACATTTCAATTAATCTTGCAATAAGGCGTCATCAACATATAGCATGCTGTAGCTAGGGTTTTACCCCTAGCTTGTGCAAATGAGCACCTACTAAGGAGAATGGACTCCTTAGTAGCAGTTCAGTAAGTGTAAATAATTAAACTAAAACAAAAATTAAATTACTTCTAAAGCATGCATGAAACATAAACATCAAATTTAAAGAATGGCTTTTTGTATTGATATTACCTTCAATGAGAAGATTTGATGAAGCCCTTTGCAGTGTCCAAGAGGATGCTCCAAGCTTCAAGATGCTCCTTCTCCTTCTCCAATGATGGGAATGGGCCAAAAGTGGCTCTCAAGGTGAAAATAGTTCAATGGTGAACTAGGGTTTCGAGAGAGATTTTGGCAGAGTAAGGGTGCTTGTGATTGTGGATATGGAATAAGGGATCTCCATCACCTATTTATAGTTTTTTGGTGGTGGAGTGCTGACCCATGGTTTTAGGAAACACATAGTTTTGGGCAGCTGTATAGGGTTTTTTCCTCCTTTTCCTCATTATTTTATATTTTTTATTCCCTTTTTAGGGGATTTTTGCTATTTTTGGAGGAAAAGGGGGTTTTTTAGCCTTTTTTAGGCTATTTTGAGGGTTTTGTGGCCTTTTGGAGGCATTTTAGGCCTTTTGGAGGCTTTTTTAATGGGATTTTTGGGGTTTTTCAGGGAAATATGGTAGGGAAATGGACAAATGAGCCATATAATGTGGTAGATGAAGTAGTGAACACTTTTTGGGTGTTAACAGATTTCCCCCTGATGTGCGAGGTCAGGAGCTCATCGTATGGCCGATGGACATCATAAGTCATGAATGGTTTTCCTGGGATATGGAGAGAAGAGAAGAAACAAACTGAAGCCCGGAACAACGATCCCGAACAACTGCAAGAACTAAAAGTACATAACCTCAATAATGGATGAGGAAGCATCTGATCATATGGACGAGGCGGGCATACCCATGCTCGTATCAGGATATAACATAATAACAATGGGGTCCAAAAAATGGGGACCTGAAATATACATGACCTCAAATACTGACTGAGGAATAATCTCAATATATGGACGAGGCGGGCATACCCATGCTCGTATCAAGATACATAAACATAACTGTGAGGCCCGAAAAGGGGGACCTGTAAGATACATGACCACTGTGTACATCATAAGAGTCCAGAGGGGACACAAATCGGGGACATACTGCTGAGCGGATCATGTGTGAACTGCAGAACTGGTGCACTGGAACAATCAACAGTGCTACTGAGTGTGGTACCAAAGGAACTGATGAGCTGCTGAATCATAGTGACTGGGGTCATACTCTCCATGGTACACGGAACTGGAACTGATCTGGGACTGAAACTGGGTACTCGAGGAAGCATGTGACTGGATGGATTCCGAATACAAACGCCAACGCAGCCCGGACATCCACGGGAACATATAACTGGGCGTTCCAAAGTGACTCACCAATGTGCTAGAGTCGGGGGAAATCCGGGGTCTTCGACTAAAAACTGATGGGATATAATCCTACGCGAGCCTCAACGATGCGATCAAGGTGCTGAAGTCGAGCATGTGAGGAACAACCACTCGGAGAGGCAATGATGTCTCCTCTCAGAATGATCCGTAGGCACTTACCACAGATGGTGATAAGTCCAAGGCGTAGGGACCTCTGGGCCTATCCTCTGGAATAGAGGAGCTATCGTCGACAGAGGGAGACCTGCAACTATCAAGGCAATGATGTTTCCTTGACAGGAGCGCGAGGTACAAGACCGAAATGTGATAGTGCTGATGGCAGGACTGATAAACTGTGGGGGGACAACTGGGCAAGTAGAGTGGGTGGACTCAAACTTCCTTTGTTCAGAGTATGATAATGGGAATGATCTGGCAGCATATGAAACTGACTGAGGGGAAAGGGATCATAGTTGTATGGGATCTGGGAAGGTTAACTGGCTGAGGGAGACTCAAGCTGGGGTACAATGGCAGGAGACTACAGAATACTCTGAACAAAGGCGACCTGATTGGGGGTGCTGCCGAGATGATCGATCATAGTGCCAGGAGGCATGGGAGGGTACTTCTTCATGGGTTAAGGAACTAGAAGAAGTTTGTGTAAAATGATACTGTCGTGTGGATTTTACGAGCCCAGGACAGTTCATGCTCGTGGTTGCTTTCAATTTTAAGGAGTCTGAAAGCGATAAGAAGACTCTGAAATGATGGAATGGTACTGTCGTGTGGATTTTTCGAGCCCAGGACAGTTCATGCTCGTGGTTGCTTTCAATTTTAGAGAGTCTGAAAGCAAGTAAGAAGACTCCAGGGGGTTGCTTTTTCGTGGATTTAGTCTCCAAGGCCCAAAGAAGCATAAAAGGATGCAATGAAGAACTCTTCTAGCCGGTGTGACTAGAGTATTCCTTTTTCGTAATTAGTCTACCAGGTCCGGAAAAGGGGTAAACTTATACCAGATAGACGCCCTTTCAGGTACTTTAGCGAGCATGAAAGGAAGCAAGATTGCTCGGCGATCTTTTCATTCTTTTAGGAGTCAGAAAAGAGCTTAACGGAAACTCCCTAAGTGCCTTTTTCGTAAAGGACTTGTCCGGCCCGAAAAAGGGATAAAATTATACCGAACAAAGGAAATGGCCAGGCAAGGAGGAAGTGTTCAATCAAGGATCAATAATGATGACCAAGAACGAGGGTTGGGGGGAACACTGGTGGGCCTCCTTGCGGGGAAATGAAATGGTGGCAAAATAACGAAACATTTGCACTATGACAGGAGAAAATGGCTCATGTAAAAAAGTGGAACAATCCGATAGCGGCCGATGTGGCACGCAAACCGAGGCAACGAGGTGTCGAGACACAATGTTGAAATTGTACCAAGTGAGAGCGAGAAATGATCTCAAGCATCATCACGAGCTCGAAAAAATGAATCCGGCGATATAAAGGATGTCAAAAATGGGTAACGGTCGACGTGGCACGCAAACCGAGGTGACGGGGCATTTTGGAAAAATACCCGAAAAATCTGGAGGTGAGAGCGAGAAAGGATCTCTAGCATCATCACGAGCTCGGAAAAATGAATCCGATGATATAAAACATGTGAAAAATGGAGAACGGCCGATGTGGCACGCAAACCGAGGTGACTAGTGGTGTCTGAAAAAATGGGCAAAAAATGACGGAACAAAAATAATGCAACGAGGTGACCATCATGGAGGTCTCGTCGTGCTGATTCCAGTGGTGGAAACGGTTCGAAAAATGGACTCCGTATGGGGCCAGAATGACCAAAACAAGAAAAAGTCAACTGACTATAAATAGTGGTGGGTCCACCATGACATGTGTCATTTGTACTTGTTGACTTTGACTTGTGAGTAGAGTGGACCAGAGCTTAGGTGGCATTTCTGGACGATCCGTCTGGCTGATTTCAGATCCGTGAGATACAGGTATTTCATTAAACTCATACCTGCATGTTTTTTAGGGTCGGGGGTTGGGTAGTGGGTCCCAGGGTTTATTTGTACGGTCCACGTGAGGTGGACCGCGGGTTAGGGGGTCGAAACCGCGGTTGCAGACCGCGAGTTTCGGGGTGAAACACACGGCTGGAGACCACGTGTTTCGGTTTGAACCATGCGGTTGGAGACCGCGTGTTTCCTGGATGGAACGGCGGTTGAGTACCGCGAGTTCCAAGGAGGAACACGCGATTCCCAACCGCGGGTTTAGGGCTTACAGGCGCGGTTGGGAACCACAACGATAGGCCTGACAGCCGCGGTCAGAAACCGCGGCAGGAAGCCCGAAAGCCGTGGTTTTGGGCCGAGCTATTAGGGTCTTCTGGGAGAGGGAAAAGTACTTTATTTTAGTTGACATGAGTCTGATGAGTTTACTTTGTGTGATTGACAGGATGCCGCAGGTACTCTGGAGAGAGCGGGAGATCCTGGATGAGACCATGGTTTTCATTCGAGAGAATGACCATGTGCGAGCTGTGCTGGGAATGTGCGGACTTCTGAAGTTCGCACAGGTACCCATGATACGGACAGCAACATTGTTGTTGAACCGTCTGATCAGCTTCTGGGAGCCGGACATACAGGCTTTCCGGGTACAGGGTGAGAGGGTGGACCTTACCCTGACCGATGTGTACTTTCTGACGGGGTTGCCCTGCCTGGGCAGGGTGGCAGACACACAGCCGCGGGTTGCCGCGGATGTCGACATGGAGGACATGTTAGAGAGGTACTGCGGTCCTGACGCGAGGGTGCATAGGAATGCACTCCTGGTGAGGGACCTACAGGAGCCGGCCGTGCAGGCCATGGCGGCGTGTGTGGTGCGGGTATTAGGTTCCCAGTCTCCTGAGAAGGTGTCTGGGGGTCAGATGCAGATGGTAGAGCGCGTACTGGATGGGGTGTACTACGCGTGGGGCCAGATGTTCCTGACCTGTGTTCAGCGACAGCTGACGGCAGCGAAGGAAGATGGCAAGGGCTTTTGTTTTGGGTCTTTCTTATGTGCCTTCTTCATGGAGAGGGTACCCACACTGCGGCCACGGGTGCCGATCAGGCCAGGAGGGATGAGGGAGCCGAGGATGGTTCGTTGGGGTGAGATGATGCGCCGCCGTGGTGGCGGCGACGTGGGCAGGTACTTCACACAGGAGTTGTACCTACAGTGGCTCCAGATACCACTGACACTGGACGATTTCCCGTATCGGGACATGGACTTCACGGGAGATCCGGAGGCGCCACGAGCACCAGGACAGGCATGGGGTCCCGATGGTATGTATGTGTTTTTGTTGCATGTGATGTATGTCAAGTTTTATTTATATGATAGGAGATTGATATCCTGTGACTGACATATGGGTGTTCTTGCAGATGTGGGCCCGAGGCCGCCTCCGGGACATGTGGCGCGGAGGGGTATTGTGGCCGTCCCAGCTCTGCCGGGGCGAGGGGAGGTCCGTCGCCGTGATGCGGAGGGGACACTGGAGTCAGTGCGGGCACTACTAGATCGGTTATTGATAGGGGTGACCGACGAGGGATGGCGGGATGTCGATCCTGATGTGGTACGGGATTGCATGGGGGCACCCCGAGAGTTCAGATCCATCGCGATCCGGGTGGCGATCTTGGTGGACCGGGTCCGGGCACAGGAGGCCGGAGGAGAGGAGGACTTGCCGGAGGAGGAGCGAGGGGAGGACTCAGAGGCATCCGACGCAGGCAGTGATGCAGGATACGACTCTCATTAGGGAGTGCAGGGGACTCCCCCCGGATTTTTGTAGCTACGGCATGTATTTTGATGAGGCTTTAGGGATGTATAGCCATTTTTTGTATAGCTGAGTACAGGGGTACTCAGGACATGTATAGCAGTGAACATGTATATTTTTTGATATATATATATATATGCACGTGGATGCACCTTTTTGTATGATGTTGTTTTAATTGTACGCACGTGGATGCGCTTTATGAGTTTATATGTTTACATTGCAGGTGGATGCAAGTAGGTTAGGATGTTAGGCACGTGGATGCCCCTTGTGTATTTTATGTAATGCGACATGATATATGTATGTTTAGGCACGTGGATGCCCCTATGGTTATGCATGTGGTTTATGTACATGAATGCAAATGTGGATGCGATGCAATTTTTTTTGGATTTTGATATATTTTTATGAGATGCGATGTGATGATGATGCATGACGTTACAGGGTATGATTGATATGCCATTCGAGGATGTTGTTGGCCATTTGGTCTGCGACACTATTTTGGGCTCTGGGGACATGTGTGAATGTGATGGATTCAAATTTTCGGCTGAGTTGTTTTGTGCGCAGGAATTTTCTAAAAAGGCAGGGATCACGCACATGGTAGCAGTTGTTGAGCTGGGAGACAAGTAGCTGGGAGTCAAGGAACACATGAAGGTGACATATGCCCATTTGGAGGGCGGCAGTCAAGAGACCGGTCACAGCATCATACTCTGCCTGGTTATTGGTAGCAGCGCCTATACATATCCCGTCAAGGTGAATCATCTTGTTGGAAGGGGAGTACAAGACCCATGCTGCAGAAGCCAGGTTGGGAGACCAGCGGCTTGCGCCATCAGCGAAGCCAGTGTAACAAGGTGGAAGGTGGTCCATCTGTAATCATGCAGAAATGATGAATGTAAGATGATAGTAAAAAATGTGAAAAACAAAAAGAGAGCAAACTGTACAATGCGGACCAATGAGGCCGCGAGTTATTCTAGGGATAGAGACTCTGTAGGATACAACCCAGCATGGGGGTTGCGCAAAGGAAGGCCTTCAGAGTTGGTTTTAGTATGAATAGGAAGTTCCTCTGGCCGTGTGTCCATGTGATGTTCGAGAAGGGTGGGGTTGAACCTAGGCATGCCGGGAGAGGGCCAAGCAAAGACATCACGAAACTCTTGGAAGAGTTGATGGTAGTTCTCGATCTCCTGCGTGCTGCAGGAGGTTCCTAAAGTGATGACTTCAGGGGTCCCAATTGTAGCTTTAACATCTGAGAACTGTGAGGGATGAATGGGACGCTGTTTCTGACGAACGGGGGGTACATCAGGCCATGTGTCAATGTGGTGCTCTATAATTGCAGGGTCAAGACCAGGCATTTCGGTAGAGGACCAGGCAAAGACAGCACGGAATTCTCTAAAAAGGTTTATGTAGTCCTCAGTCTCTTGTTTACTGCAGAATGCTCCTAAAGTTATGAGTTCAAGGGCACGTCCTGGGGCAGCGATATCAACTTGGATGACAGGTGAGATGTTGGCCATGTTGCCCTCCTCGAAGGCATCAGGAGCAGGGATAGGGTCCTTGAACCAGTCG
Source organism: Larix kaempferi (assembly GCA_027924585.1). Classification (NCBI taxonomy): domain Eukaryota; kingdom Viridiplantae; phylum Streptophyta; class Pinopsida; order Pinales; family Pinaceae; genus Larix; species Larix kaempferi. Next base: position 1,020,423 of record BSBM01001378.1, on the reverse strand, counting down.
ACCTTGGTGGGGAGGAAGTCTTTAGACTCAACTGTGAATTGGTTAGCTGTGCTAGAAGAGGATTCTTCTAGGATGAAATAGGAACGATGGTGCATATCGTCCCAGGGATAATCCGGGGCAATCAGGGCCTCAAGAACTTCCTCATCGGTATGGAAAGTTTGCGTCGTCAAATCGGTTGACGAGGGAAAGGTAGTGGAAGAGATCATGTAAATGGTATTAATCTCTCCAGAAGGTGAAGAGTCTGGGGGGTAGATCTCCTCAATGGTAGGTGGTGCCGTCTCAAGATCCAGATTGTTCATCTCATAGAGAGCTGCTCTGTAATCCGGGAGATCGGGACAATGATGTGAATAATGCCCGTAAATACCGCATATGGCGCAGGAGTGGTTGGTACGTAGGGACTTATCTTTAGGCTTGGGAGTGGGGTTGAGTTCGACAGTTGGGATGTTAGGGTCATCGTCGAGCATCTGCATGTGCTTCTGTAATGCTGGTAACTGTGGGCATTGGTGGGTTGCATGACCCAACTCATCGCACAGCGAGCATTTGGGAGGAGCACGAAATACTGGAGGGTTTTTTACTGTCTTGGGAGGTGGTACAGCAGTGTAAGGTTGTGGACCTCTGCCCCCAGTGGGTTGGGGAGGAGGAGGGGGCGTCGTAGAGGACGAAGGGGTAGAGACACCGGGAGGTGGCTGAGTGGTAGTAGACATGGGTTGCACCGGTTGGAGGATGACATTGGGTGTCGGCGGGCGGACGGGAGGCGAAAGATACCATACAGGTAATCCCAAGGTTAACCCAGGGAGGCTAAGGGTAGCCATGACCGGGGTGCTTACTACTCCCGATGGAGGGACTAGGAAGGGGATCGTATGGATCGGTGTAACACCAATGTGGCTAGGTACCAATGGTGGTTTAGGCAACAAGGGTGGTTGAGAATTAGGTGGTAGGTTGTCATGGGACAAGGTACATAAGTCAGACATTTCGGGCGTAGATGACGGCGGAGGAATGGATTGAAAGGTGGAGGTCATCGGCGCGTCTGAGTAGACTCCAGGCCCCGAAGAGGAAACAAATGAAGTGGTGGCAGGAGAAACAGGTTGTTCAACCATGGGGAGAACGTTTTCAGGTGCCGCGGGAGCACTGGGATCATAGTATGTGAGCTGGTCAATTTTAACCACGCGTCCCTCATGGGGGAACATCATGGTGCGAAAGACCGAAGAGGCAACCGCCCGCATGGCATACATGTAGCTGCGGCCAAGTAAAAGGTTGTAATCCAACTGGGCATTGATTACCTCTATGTCAATAAGGACGGTTTTACCACCTAACTGGACGGGTACGTTGGGTAGGAGGCCTTGGGGCTGGGCCGAACGACCGTCATAGGCACGTAACGCAGTGGTGGACTGCTGGAGAGGAGGGGATCCTAGCTTCTGCCATACGAATGTAGACATAACGCATGTGGAGGCACCCTCATCGATGATGCACCGGTGGATGACAAGATTCCTGACGGAGACAGTAACTTGGAATGCTAAGCTGGAAGGTAGGCGTGGTTCAGACTGGTCTAAATCAAATGCCATCAAATGCGAATCATTTGGGTCAATCCCCCCAATGGCGAAAAGTAAAGTCTTGCGCTGGGAAGGGCAGTTCTTCAAGACTTCTAACGCAGACATGGCTGCGGGAGATTGGGCTAGGTCGTCTACGATGTTGTAGTTTGACGCAGCGCGCGCATTAGGGTTATTGTTGATTCGGCGAAGTGGGAAACGAGGTGCTTTCGCAGCGCCGTCTATGGGTGGCGGAGGTATACGTAACACCTGATCGGTGGGATGGGCGTTAGTAGTTTTATCCGTGGGATTGGCTTCAGAGGTGGAGCCATATTGGTTCCGACGGGTCTGGAGATTGACGTCAGCAGATGACATCATCAGTAAATGGTGGGTACCTGAGTCAAACATGGGTTGATCAGGAGCAGCGTAAGTGATCTGTTGTTGTTGGGGCGCATTGGCTTGATGGGGATCCAACGGCTGAGTGTTCACTACGCCTTGGGTCGGTAAGGGATTTTGCAGCACCAAAGGGGGTTGTTGAGGTTGGGGGGGTTGGGTGGCGCTTGGGGAGCCGCATGCCCTTGGCGATGGGCCTCGTCAACCCAGAGTTGCCGGGCTCGCTCCAAGTGTGGGCAAGCGTGTCTGTAGTGTCCATAGACCCCGTAAATAGAACAAGGGTGGTTCGTTCACAAATTGGGGTTTTTAGCCTGCTTGGGCGGGCGCTCAGGATTTTGATTAGCGGGGGCCGCATTGTTGTTGTCAGGGGGATTAGCCGGTTGCCCAGCTTGGTCTGCAGGTTGTTTGTTCCCCCGATTACGGCCCTTGCCGCGGTTCTATTGGCCCTGGTTTCATTGGTTATTCTGGTTTTGCTGCGGGTTCTGTTGGGCGTAAACTTGCCCTTGGGCAGCAGGTGGATTTTGAGGTTGCGCAGGTGCTGGAGCAGGCTGCGGTGGATGATATGCAGGTTGAGGCTGAGCAGGTTCAGCAACTTGAGGGGGTTGCTGATATGGTTGCGGAGCAGGTTGTGGATGTGCCGCAGGGGCTGCCTGTGGCGGATAATAAGCTGGTGGGGATTGTGAAGGCGCAGGAGCTGAGGCAGCTTGCTGATGGTAGTAAGGTTGAGGGGCGACTGGAGGAGCATAAGCAGGAGTCGCATACCTGAAGCACTGAGGTGGACATGAGGGTCCATGGGAATGGTGGTGTGTCATGGGAGCATACGAGTTGGTTGTTCCAGACTGTGAAGTAGCCCGCGACAGATCGGGGCCAGGGGTAGGACGTGCTATAGAAAATGGTTGGGGATGCGAAGAAACACGGCCAATGATACCATCTGCAGCGTGGGATGCCCCCGACGCATCATGCTGGGAGGACTCGCCGCGAGGGGCATCAGGTATAATGGTATAAAGGTAACCCGATTGGGCGTAAATGAGGTCGAACTGTTGAGCCTTAAGGATGGCCTCTTCCTCAGACTGGGGTCTTTCTGAGGCCACATCCTTAGCAATAACAGGGAGAAGGGATTTGAGGAACCAATCTAGGAAGATACGGTCGTCTAGTTTAATCTTGCATAAGCTACGGCGTCGACGCCACTCATGGATGTGGTCTGTGATATGGGTAGCCATGTTTTGTCTACAAGATAGAAGGATCTCAACGCCCGCGTCATAGCGGACAGGCAACTGGAAAAACTGCAGGAAGGTCGAGGCAAGGGAAGCAAAGGTGGCGTGGGTCCCATGAGGTTGCTCGATATACCACTTGGCTGCAGAGCCAGTGAAGGTGCGCTGTAAGAGACGGAGGTGAACAGAGTCATCCACGATGGAGTTAGAGGAACACCATAGGTGGAAAGACATGATATGGTTTTGTGGGTCCTCACCAGCCTTCCCCTCGAACTTAGGGATATCAGAGGGGAGCTTGGTAGGCATATGAGGCCACGTAGGGTCGTGTCGAATAGGATCGTTGGTCAATCTGGCCAGGTCAGGTAGGTTGAGGCTAGCCATGAATGGCAAACTGGAAGAAGGATGTGACACTGTAGTGGGTTGGACCAAGTTGGGGCCAGTGCCCCCAAGTGGAGGGACAAGATTTAGGGTGGTGCCCCCAAGTGGGGGAACTGAGGTAGTGAAGGATGGTCCAGCACCACCATTGGTAGTGTGAGCCACTGACGTAGTGGGGATAGGTATTCCCACTGCGGGAATAGGTACCGTGAGGGGAACGGTAGATGGGTTCCCCATGGAGGGCATACCCAAAACAGGTGTAGTAACTGGTGTGGTGGTGGATGTGCCACCAATGGTCCCTATGACAAACGGAGTGGAAGTCGTGCCAGCCATGGGGCTAGTAGGGGCAGTATAAATAGGGTTCTCAGACTCTGTCTCAGAATCGGAGGTAAAGTAAGGTGCGTCACTATCTGGTGACGGAGACCTACGTCGCTGACGAGTGGAGTCAAGTGACAAGGCTCTAGATCTGTGATGGGTGGTATCAACGGATGATGATCGGAATCTATGACGAGTGGTGTCAAGAGAACCGTGCTGTGGGGGCTCGCCCCTGAGGCGCCGAGAATGTCTCGGGGACTCAATGGTGACAGATGGTGTCTAAATCTCTGTGGGTTGAGGTGAGTAAAAACAGCTCAAAAAAGGCCTAATGCAACCGAGTGTGCAGAAGGAGAGCTAAAAAGCAAGGCACTCAGGCCAACAACCAACTCAAAACACCCACTGCAGCAGCTGTGCTACAATAGGTGGAGTAACAACAAAGATGGTCAGAATACCAACAAGCAGCAGGTTTCCTAAAAAGAAAAAATGGTGGACTCACTAGACCAAAGGGAGGTAAAGGAGCATGCAAACACCTAACTAAAAGTATTCTGACTCAACTAAACATATCCTCTACAAGGTGATGAAATCCAAGTCAGACAATATGAGTAGAAAATCCAAGTGGCTATGATATCCCCCTACCGGGAGGGACACCGGGTAGTCAATCCTAGAAGAATGGCAACTAAGATACCCCGTTCATGACACGTCCAGAAAGGTGAATATGTCGTTTAGTTCGTTGACCGCAATACCCCTATACAGGGATATCCCGCGAACCGCGAAAGGTAGCCCTTCGGTTACTGAATGGAGTGCGGTATTCCACTCAGGCCTCCGGAACCAGTCTCCCGACTTCAACCCTCCTAAGGGAGAGGCCCTCTGACAAACTGGTCGTGACCGTGCCAAAAAGTACTAGGGGATTTTGGTTCCCTATTTGGACAACAACTATGTCTCAAGTGAAAGTGACCGAGGGGTGTTATTGGAAGCCTATCCCCCCGACCCTACCTAACTACAATGATTCTTTTGTGTTCCCCAAGTGGGGTTAGAATGTTGGTTCAATTAGGTACTTTTTAAGGCTCACTTGATTTATGTGACAGAGTGTGTGCTCGTGAGGTGATGAACCCAAAATATAGAAGTGCCACAAGGGGTGCAACTTCCAACTATCAATAATGCTGAAATTGAAATTTTAACTTGCAAAATTTTCTGAATTAAAAATAACGAAATTTTAAAAGAATTCTGTAAAGGGCACAGAAATTATGTTGCAGAAAGGCTGTAAGGTAGTGAGGCTGCAGGTGGGACAGAGGGCTGTTCAGATGCAGAAAATATTGCAGCAAAAGGGGCTGGGCTCAAAACAGGAAAAGAGCAGAAATCAGACCGCGGGTCTGTGGCAAATCAGAACAGGCCGACCGCGGGTTTGAGGGAAACAGCGGCGGTCAGGTCGCGGCTATCGGGCCAACAGAGGCAGTCGGGACGCAGGAAATAGGGAACAAGACACAGTCGGGTCGCGGCAAAAGGGCTAACAGGCGCAGTCGGGACGCACGAAAGAGGCAGAAAGCCGCAGTCGGGACGCCGGAAAAAGGCCGACAGGCGCAGTCAGATGGCGGCAAACAGGCTTATTAGCCACGGTCGAATCGCAGGTAACAGACTTGAATCCACCAGCGGGGCGTCGAAAGCAGTCTGAGAGCCGCGGTCGGATCGCAGGTAAAGGCCTGAAAGGCGCGGTCGGGACGCGACTGCGGAGGGAAAAGACGCGGTATGCAGCGGCCGAAAGGGACAGCCGAAAGTAAAAAATTCAAAACAGAAACCAGAAATTCAAAATCTAGGGGAGTCGCCAAAACTGTAGCTAGGGTTTTACCCCTAGCTTGTGCAAATGAGCACCTACTAAGGAGAATGGACTCCTTAGTAGCAGTTCAGTAAGTGTAAATAATTAAACTAAAACAAAAATTAAATTACTTCTAAAGCATGCATGAAACATAAACATCAAATTTAAAGAATGGCTTTTTGTATTGATATTACCTTCAATGAGAAGATTTGATGAAGCCCTTTGCAGTGTCCAAGAGGATGCTCCAAGCTTCAAGATGCTCCTTCTCCTTCTCCAATGATGGGAATGGGCCAAAAGTGGCTCTCAAGGTGAAAATAGTTCAATGGTGAACTAGGGTTTCGAGAGAGATTTTGGCAGAGTAAGGGTGCTTGTGATTGTGGATATGGAATAAGGGATCTCCATCACCTATTTATAGTTTTTTGGTGGTGGAGTGCTGACCCATGGTTTTAGGAAACACATAGTTTTGGGCAGCTGTATAGGGTTTTTTCCTCCTTTTCCTCATTATTTTATATTTTTTATTCCCTTTTTAGGGGATTTTTGCTATTTTTGGAGGAAAAGGGGGTTTTTTAGCCTTTTTTAGGCTATTTTGAGGGTTTTGTGGCCTTTTGGAGGCATTTTAGGCCTTTTGGAGGCTTTTTTAATGGGATTTTTGGGGTTTTTCAGGGAAATATGGTAGGGAAATGGACAAATGAGCCATATAATGTGGTAGATGAAGTAGTGAACACTTTTTGGGTGTTAACAGATTGCCCCCTGATGTGCGAGGTCAGGAGCTCATCGTATGGCCGATGGACATCATAAGTCATGAATGGTTTTCCTGGGATATGGAGAGAAGAGAAGAAACAAACTGAAGCCCAGAACAACGATCCCGAACAACTGCAAGAACTAAAAGTACATAACCTCAATAATGGATGAGGAAGCATCTGATGATATGGACGAGGCGGGCATACCCATGCTCGTATCAGGATATAACATAATAACAAAGGGGTCCAAAAAATGGGGACCTGAAATATACATGACCTCAAATACTGACTGAGGAATAATCTCAATATATGGACGAGGCGGGCATACCCATGCTCGTATCAAGATACATAAACATAACTGTGAGGCCCGAAAAGGGGGACCTGTAAGATACATGACCACTGTGTACATCATAAGAGTCCAGAGGGGACACAAATCGGGGACATACTGCTGAGCGGATCATGTGTGAACTGCAGAACTGGTGCACTGGAACAATCAACAGTGCTACTGAGTGTGGTACCAAAGGAACTGATGAGCTGCTGAATCATAGTGACTGGGGTCATACTCTCCATGGTACACGGAACTGGAACTGATCTGGGACTGAAACTGGGTACTCGAGGAAGCATGTGACTGGATGGCTTCCGAATACAAACGCCAACGCAGCCCGGACATCCACGGGAACATATAACTGGGCGTTCCAAAGTGACTCACCAATGTGCTAGAGTCGGGGGAAATCCGGGGTCTTCGACTAAAAACTGATGGGATATAATCCTACGCGAGCCTCAACGATGCGATCAAGGTGCTGAAGTCGAGCATGTGAGGAACAACCACTCGGAGAGGCAATGATGTCTCCTCTCAGAATGATCCGTAGGCACTTACCACAGATGGTGATAAGTCCAAGGCGTAGGGACCTCTGGGCCTATCCTCTGGAATAGAGGAGCTGTCGTCGACAGAGGGAGACCTGCAACTATCAAGGCAATGATGTTTCCTTGACAGGAGCGCGAGGTACAAGACCGAAATGTGATAGTGCTGATGGCAGGACTGATAAACTGTGGGGGGACAACTGGGCAAGTAGAGTGGGTGGACTCAAACTTCCTTTGTTCAGAGTATGATAATGGGAATGATCTGGCAGCATATGAAACTGACTGAGGGGAAAGGGATCATAGCTGTATGGGATCTGGGAAGGTTAACTGGCTGAGGGAGACTCAAGCTGGGGTACAATGGCAGGAGACTGCAGAATACTCTGAACAAAGGCGACCTGATTGGGGGTGCTGCCGAGATGATCGATCATAGTGCCAGGAGGCATGGGAGGGTACTTCTTCATGGGTTAAGGAACTAGAAGAAGTTTGTGTAAAATGATACTGTCGTGTGTATTTTATGAGCCCAGGACAGTTCATGCTCGTGGTTGCTTTCAATTTTAAGGAGTCTGAAAGCGATAAGAAGACTCTGAAATGGTGGAATGGTACTGTCGTGTGGATTTTTCGAGCCCAGGACAGTTCATGCTCGTGGTTGCTTTCAATTTTAGAGAGTCTGAAAGCAAGTAAGAAGACTCCAGGGGGTTGCTTTTTCGTGGATTTAGTCTCCAAGGCCCAAAGAAGCATAAAAGGATGCAATGAAGAACTCTTCTAGCCGGTGTGACTAGAGTATTCCTTTTTCGTAATTAGTCTACCAGGTCCGGAAAAGGGGTAAACTTATACCAGATAGACGCCCTTTCAGGTACTTTAGCGAGCATGAAAGGAAGCAAGATTGCTCGGCGATCTTTTCATTCTTTTAGGAGTCAGAAAAGAGCTTAACGGAAACTCCCTAAGTGCCTTTTTCGTAAAGGACTTGTCCGGCCCGAAAAAAGGATAAAATTATACCGAACAAAGAAAATGGCCAGGCAAGGAGGAAGTGTTCAATCAAGGATCAATAATGATGACCAAGAACGAGGGTTGGGGGGAACACTGGTGGGCCTCCTTGCGGGGAAATGAAATGGTGGCAAAATAACGAAACATTTGCAGTATGACAGGAGTAAATGGCTCATGTAAAAAAGTGGAACAATCCGATAGCGGCCGATGTGGCACGCAAACCGAGGCAACGAGGTGTCGAGACACAATGTTGAAATTGTACCAAGTGAGAGCGAGAAATGATCTCAAGCATCATCACGAGCTCGAAAAAATGAATCCGGCGATATAAAGGATGTCAAAAACGGGTAACGGTCGACGTGGCACGCAAACCGAGGTGACGGGGCATTTTGGAAAAATACCCAAAAAATCTGGAGGTGAGAGCGAGAAAGGATCTCTAGCATCATCACGAGCTCGGAAAAATGAATCCGATGATATAAAACATGTGAAAAATGGAGAACGGCCGATGTGGCACGCAAACCGAGGTGACTAGTGGTGTCTGAAAAAATGGGCAAAAAATGACGGAACAAAAATAATGCAACGAGGTGACCATCATGGAGGTCTCGTCGTGCTGATTCCAGTGGTGGAAACGGTTCGAAAAACGGACTCCGTATGGGGCCAGAATGACCAAAACAAGAAAAAGTCAACTGACTATAAATAGTGGTGGGTCCACCATGACATGTGTCATTTGTACTTGTTGACTTTGACTTGTGAGTAGAGTGGACCAGAGCTTAGGTGGCATTTCTAGACGATCCGTCTGGCTGATTTCAGATCCGTGAGATACAGGTATTTCATTAAACTCATACCTGCATGTTTTTTAGGGTCGGGGGTTGGGTAGGGGGTCCCAGGGTTTATTTGTACGGTCCACGTGAGGTGGACCGCGGGTTAGGGGGTCGAAACCGCGGTTGCAGACCGCAAGTTTCGGGGTGAAACACACGGCTGGAGACCACGTGTTTCGGTTTGAACCATGCGGTTGGAGACCGCGTGTTTCCTGGATGGAACGGCGGTTGAGTACCGCGAGTTCCAAGGAGGAACACGCGATTCCCAACCGCGGGTTTAGGGCTTACAGGCGCGGTTGGGAACCGCGACGATAGGCCTGACAGCCGCGGTCAGAAACCGCGGCAGGAAGCCCGAAAGTCGTGGTTTTGGGCCGAGCTATTAGGGTCTTCTGGGAGAGGGAAAAGTACTTTATTTTAGTTGACATGAGTCTGATGAGTTTACTTTGTGTGATTGACAGGATGCCGCAGGTACTCTGGAGAGAGCGGGAGATCCCGGATGAGACCATGGTTTTCATTCGAGAGAATGACCATGTGCGAGCTGTGCTGGGAATGTGCGGACTTCTGAAGTTCGCACAGGTACCCATGATACGAACAGCAACATTGTTGCTGAACCGTCTGATCAGCTTCTGGGAGCCGGACATACAGGCTTTCCGGGTACAGGGTGAGAGGGTGGACCTTACCCTGACCGATGTGTACTTTCTGACGGGGTTGCCCTGCCTGGGCAGGGTGGCAGACACACAGCCGCGGGTTGCCGCGGATGTCGACATGGAGGACATGTTAGAGAGGTACTGCGGTCCTGACGCGAGGGTGCATAGGAATGCACTCCTGGTGAGGGACCTACAGGAGCCGGCCGTGCAGGCCATGGCGGCGTGTGTGGTGCGGGTATTAGGTTCCCAGTCTCCTGAGAAGGTGTCTGGGGGTCAGATGCAGATGGTAGAGCGCGTACTGGATGGGGTGTACTACGCGTGGGGCCAGATGTTCCTGACCTGTGTTCAGCGACAGCTGACGGCAGCGAAGGAAGATGGCAAGGGCTTTTGTTTTGGGTCTTTCTTATGTGCCTTCTTCATGGAGAGGGTACCCACACTGCGGCCACGGGTGCCGATCAGGCCAGGAGGGATGAGGGAGCCGAGGATGGTTCGTTGGGGTGAGATGATGCGCCGCCGTGGTGGCGGTGACGTGGGCAGGTACTTCACACAGGAGTTGTACCTGCAGTGGCTCCAGATACCACTGACACTGGACGATTTCCCGTATCGGGACATGGACTTCACGGGAGATCCGGAGGCGCCACGAGCACCAGGACAGGCATGGGGTCCCGATGGTATGTATGTGTTTTTGTTGCATGTTATGTATGTCAAGTTTTATTTATATGATAGGAGATTGATATCCTGTGACTGACATATGGGTGTTCTTGCAGATGTGGGCCCGAGGCCGCCTCCGGGACATGTGGCGCGGAGGGGTATTGTGGCCGTCCCAGCTCTGCCGGGGCGAGGGGAGGTCCGTCGCCGTGATGCGGAGGGGACACTGGAGTCAGTGCGGGCACTACTAGATCGTTTATTGATAGGGGTGACCGACGAGGGATGGCGGGATGTCGATCCTGATGTGGTACGGGATTGCATGGGGGCACCCCGAGAGTTCAGATCCATCGCGATCCGGGTGGCGATCTTGGTGGACCGGGTCCGGGCACAGGAGGCCGGAGGAGAGGAGGACTTGCCGGAGGAGGAGCGAGGGGAGGACTCAGAGGCAGCCGACGCAGGCAGTGATGCAGGATACGACTCTCATTAGGGAGTGCAGGGGACTCCCCCCGGATTTTTGTAGCTACGGCATGTATTTTGATGAGGCTTTAGGGATGTATAGCCATTTTTTGTATAGCTGAGTACAGGGGTACTCAGGACATGTATAGCAGTGAACATGTATATTTTTTGATATATATATATATATGCACGTGGATGCACCTTTTTGTATGATGTTGTTTTAATTGTACGCACGTGGATGCGCTTTATGAGTTTATATGTTTACATTGCAGGTGGATGCAAGTAGGTTAGGATGTTAGGCACGTGGATGCCCCTTGTGTATTTTATGTAATGCGACATGATATATGTATGTTTAGGCACGTGGATGCCCCTATGGTTATGCATTTGGTTTATGTACATGAATGCAAATGTGGATGCGATGCAATCTTTTTTGGATTTTGATATATTTTTATGAGATGCGATGTGATGATGATGCATGACGTTACAGGGTATGATTGATATGCCATTCGAGGATGTTGTTGGCCATTTGGTCTGCGACACTATTTTGGGCTCTGGGGACATGTGTGAATGTGATGGATTCAAATTGTCGGCTGAGTTGTTTTGTGCGCAGGAATTTTATAAAAAGGCAGGGATCACGCACCTGGTAGCAGTTGTTGAGCTGGGAGACAAGTAGCTGGGAGTCAAGGAACACATGAAGGTGACATATGCCCATTTGGAGGGCAGCAGTCAAGAGACCGGTCACAGCATCATACTCCGCCTGGTTATTGGTAGCAGCGCCTATACATATCCCGTCAAGGTGAATCATCTTGTTGGAAGGGGAGTACAAGACCCATGCTGCAGAAGCCAGGTTGGGAGACCAGCGGCTTGCGCCATCAGCGAAGCCAGTGTAACAAGGTGGAAGGTGGTCCATCTGTAATCATGCAGAAATGATGAATGTAAGATGATAGTAAAAAATGTGAAAAACAAAAAGAGAGCAAACTGTACAATGCGGACCAATGAGGCCGCGAGTTATTCTAGGGATAGAGACTCTGTAGGATACAACCCAGCATGGGGGTTGCGCAAAGGAAGGCCTTCAGAGTTGGTTTTAGTATGAATAGGAAGTTCCTCTGGCCGTGTGTCCATGTGATGTTCGAGAAGGGCGGGGTTGAACCTAGGCATGCCGGGAGAGGGCCAAGCAAAGACATCACGAAACTCTTGGAAGAGTTGATGGTAGTTCTCGATCTCCTGCGTGCTGCAGGAGGTTCCTAAAGTGATGTCTTCAGGGGTCCCAATTGTAGCTTTAACATCTGAGAACTGTGAGGGATGAATGGGACGTTGTTTCTGACGAACGGGGGGTACATCAGGCCATGTGTCAATTTGGTGCTCTATAATTGCAAGGTCAAGACCAGGCATTTCGGTAGAGGACCAGGCAAATACATCACGGAATTCTCTAAAAAGGTTTATGTAGTCCTCAGTCTCTTGTTTACTGCAGAATGCTCCTAAAGTGATGAGTTCAAGGGCACGTCCTGGGGCAGCGATATCAACTTGGATGACAGGTGAGATGTTGGCCATGTTGCCCTCCTCGAAGGCATCAGGAGCAGGGATAGGGTCCTTGAACCAGTCGACCTTGGTGGGGAGGAAGTCTTTAGACTCAACTGTGAATTGGTTAGCTGTGCTAGAGGAGGATTCTTCTGGGATGAAATAGGAACGATGGTGCATATCGTCCCAGGGATAATCCGGGGCAGTCAGGGCCTAAGAACTTCCTCATCGGTACGGAAAGTTTGCGTCGTCAAATCGGTTGACGAGGGAAAGGTAGTGGAAGAGATCATGTAAATGGTATTAATCTCTCCAGAAGGTGAAGAGTCTGGGGGGTAGATCTCCTCAATGGTAGGTGGTGCCGTCTCAAGATCCAGATTGTTCATCTCATAAAGAGCTGCTCTGTAATCCGGGAGATCGGGACAATGATGTGAATAATGCCCGTAAATACCGCATATGGCGCAGGAGTGGTTGGTATGTAGGGACTTATCTTTAGGCTTGGGAGTGGGGTTGAGTTCGACAGTTGGGATGTTAGGGTCATCGTCGAGCATCTGCATGTGCTTCTGTAATGCTGGTAACTGTGGGCATTGGTGGGTTGCATGACCCAACTCATCGCACAGCGAGCATTTGGGAGGATCACGAAATACTGGAGGGTTTTTGACTGTCTTGGGAGGTGGTACAGCAGTGTAAGGTTGTGGACCTCTGCCCCCAGTGGGTTGGGGAGGAGGAGGGGGCGTCGTAGAGGACGAAGGGGTAGAGACACCGGGAGGTGGCTGAGTGGTAGTAGACATGGGTTGCACCGGTTGGAGGACGACATCGGGTGTCGGCGGGCGGACGGGAGGCGAAAGATACCATACAGGTAATCCCAAGGTTAACCCAGGGAGGCTAAGGGTAGCCATGACCGGGGTGCTTACTACTCCCGATGGAGGGACTAGGAAGGGGATCGTATGGATCGGTGTAACACCAATGTGGCTAGGTACCAATGGTGGTTTAGGCAACAAGGGTGGTTGAGAATTAGGTGGTAGGTTGTCATGGGACAAGGTACATAAGTCAGACATTTCGGGCGTAGATGACGGCGGAGGAATGGATTGAAAGGTGGAGGTCATCGGCGCGTCTGAGTAGACTCCAGGCCCCGAAGAGGAAACAAATGAAGTGGTGGCAGGAGAAACAGGTTGTTCAACCATGGGGAGAACGTTTTCAGGTGCCGCGGGAGCACTGGGATCATAGTATGTGAGCTGGTCAATTTTAACCATGCGTCCCTCATGGGGGAACATCATGGTGCGAAAGACCGAAGAGGCAACCGCCTGCATGGCATACATGTAGCTGCGACCAAGTAAAAGGTTGTAATCCAACTGGGCATTGATTACCTCTATGTCAATAAGGACGGTTTTACCACCTAACTGGACGGGTACGTTGGGTAGGAGGCCTTGGGGCTGGGCCGAACGACCGTCATAGGCACGTAACGCAGTGGTGGACTGCTGGAGAGGAGGGGATCCTAGCTTCTGCCATACGAATGTAGACATAACGCATGTGGAGGCACCCTCATCGATGATGCACCGGTGGATGACAAGATTCCTGACGGAGACAGTAACTTGGAATGCTAAGCTGGAAGGTAGGCGTGGTTCAGACTGGTCTAAATCAAATGCCATCAAATGCGAATCATTTGGGTCAATCCCCCCAATGGCGGAAAGTAAAGTCTTGCGCTGGGAAGGGCAGTTCTTCAAGACTTCTAACGCAGACATGGCTGCGGGAGATTGGGCTAGGTCGTCTACGATGTTGTAGTTTGACGCAGCGCGCGCATTAGGGTTATTGTTGATTCGGCGAAGTGGGAAACGAGGTGCTTTCGCAGCGCCGTCTATGGGTGGCGGAGGTATACGTAACGCCTGATCGGTGGGATGGGCGTTAGTAGTTTTATCCGTGGGATTGGCTTCAGAGGTGGAGCCATATTGGTTCCGACGGGTCTGGAGATTGACGTCAGCAGATGACATCATCAGTAAATGGTGGGTACCTGAGTCAAACATGGGTTGATCAGGAGCAGCGTAAGTGATCTGTTGTTGTTGGGGCGCATTGGCTTGATGGGGAGCCAACGGCTGAGTGTTCACTACGCCTTGGGTCGGTAAGGGATTTTGCAGCACCAAAGGGGGTTGTTGAGGTTGGGGGGGGTTGGGTGGCGCTTGGGGAGCCGCATGCCCTTGGCGATGGGCCTCGTCAACCCAGAGTTGCCGGGCTCGCTCCAAGTGTGGGCAAGCGTGTCTGTAGTGTCCATAGACCCCGTAAATAGAACAAGGGTGGTTCGTTCACAAATTGGGGTTTTTAGCCTGCTTGGGCGGGCGCTCAGGATTTTGATTAGCGGGGGCCGCATTGTTGTTGTCAGGGGGATTAGCCGGTTGCCCAGCTTGGTCTGCAGGTTGGTTGTTCCCCCGATTACGGCCCTTGCCGCGGTTCTGTTGGCCCTGGTTTCGTTGGTTATTCTGGTTTTGCTGCGGGTTCTCTTGGGCGTAAACTTGCCCTTGGGCAGCAGGTGGATTTTGAGGTTGCGCAGGTGCTGGAGCAGGCTGCGGTGGATGATATGCAGGTTGAGGCTGAGCAGGTGCAGCAACTTGAGGGGGTTGCTGATATGGCTGCGGAGCAGGTTGTGGATGTGCCGCAGGGGCTGCCTGTGGCGGATAATAAGCTGGTGGGGCTTGTGAAGGCGCAGGAGCTGAGGCAGC
Organism: Larix kaempferi; assembly: GCA_027924585.1. Lineage (NCBI taxonomy): Eukaryota > Viridiplantae > Streptophyta > Pinopsida > Pinales > Pinaceae > Larix > Larix kaempferi. The sequence goes on along the minus strand of BSBM01001378.1, from coordinate 1,005,416 downwards.
TTGCTGATGGTAGTAAGGCTGAGGGGCGACTGGAGGAGCATAAGCAGGAGTTGCATACCCGAAGCACTGGGGTGGACATGAGGGTCCATGGGAATGGTGGTGTGTCATGGGAGCATACGAGTTGGTTGTTCCAGACTGTGAAGTAGCCCGCGACAGATCGGGGCCAGGGGTAGGACGTGCTATAGAAAATGGTTGGGGATGCGAAGAAACACGGCCAATGATACCATCTGCAGCGTGGGATGCCCCCGACGCATCATGCTGGGAGGACTCGCCGCGAGGGGCATCAGGTATAATGGTATAAAGGTAACCCGATTGGGCGTAAATGAGGTCGAACTGTTGAGCCTTAAGGATGGCCTCTTCCTCAGACTGGGGTCTTTCTGAGGCCACATCCTTAGCAATAACAGGGAGAAGGGATTTGAGGAACCAATCTAGGAAGATACGGTCGTCTAGTTTAATCTTGCATAAGCTACGGCGTCGACGCCACTCATGGATGTGGTCTGTGATATGGGTAGCCGTGTTTTGTCTACAAGATAGAAGGATCTCAACGCCTGCGTCATAGCGGACAGGCAACTGGAAAAACTGCAGGAAGGTCGAGGCAAGGGAAGCAAAGGTGGCGTGGGTCCCATGAGGTTGCTCGATATACCACTTGGCTGCAGAGCCAGTGAAGGTGCACTATAAGAGACGGAGGTGAACAGAGTCATCCACGATGGAGTTAGAGGAACACCATAGGTGGAAAGACATGATATGGTTTTGTGGGTCCTCACCAGCCTTCCCCTCGAACTTAGGGATATCAGAGGGGAGCTTGGTAGGCATATGAGGCCACGTAGGGTCGTGTCGAATAGGATCGTTGGTCAATCTGGCCAGGTCAGGTAGGTTGAGGCTAGCCATGAATGGAAAACTGGAAGAAGGATGTGACACTGTAGTGGGTTGGACCAAGTTGGGGCCAGTGCCCCCAAGTGGAGGGACAAGATTTAGGGTGGTGCCCCCAAGTGGGGGAACTGAGGTAGTGAAGGATGGTCCAGCACCACCATTGGTAGTGTGAGCCACTGACGTAGTGGGGATAGGTATTCCCACTGCGGGAATAGGTACCGTGAGGGGAACGGTAGATGGGTTCCCCATGGAGGGCATACCCAAAACAGGTGTAGTAACTGGTGTGGTGGTGGATGTGCCACCAATGGTCCCTATGACAAACGGAGTGGAAGTCGTGCCAGCCATGGGGCTAGTAGGGGCAATATAAATAGGGTTCTCAGACTCTGTCTCAGAATCGGAGGTAAAGTAAGGTGCGTCACTATCTGGTGACGGAGACCTACGTCGCTGACGAGTGGAGTCAAGTGACAAGGCTCTAGATCTGTGATGGGTGGTATCAACGGATGATGATCGGAATCTATGACGAGTGGTGTCAAGAGAACCGTGCTGTGGGGGCTCGCCCCTGAGGCGCCGAGAATGTCTCGGGGACTCAATGGTGACAGATGGTGTCTAAATCTCTGTGGGTTGAGGTGAGTAAAAACAGCTCAAAAAAGGCCTAATGCAACCGAGTGTGCAGAAGGAGAGCTAAAAAGCAAGGCACTCAGGCCAACAACCAACTCAAAACACCCACTGCAACAGCTGTGCTACAATAGGTGGAGTAACAACAAAGATGGTCAGAATACCAACAAGCAGCAGGTTTCCTAAAAAGAAAAAATGGTGGACTCACTAGACCAAAGGGAGGTAAAGGAGCATGTAAACACCTAACTAAAAGTATTCTGACTCAACTAAACATATCCTCTACAAGGTGATGAAATCCAAGTCAGACAATATGAGTAGAAAATCCAAGTGGCTATGATATCCCCCTACCGGGAGGGACACCGGGTAGTCAATCCTAGAAGAATGGCAACTAAGATACCCCGTTCATGACACGTCCAGAAAGGTGAATATGTCGTTTAGTTCGTTGACCGCAATACCCCTATACAGGGATATCCCGCGAACCGCGAAAGGTAGCCCTTCGGTTACTGAATGGAGTGCGGTATTCCACTCAGGCCTCCGGAACCAGTCTCCCGACTTCAACCCTCCTAAGGGAGAGGCCCTCTGACAAACTGGTCGTGACCGTGCCAAAAAGTACTAGGGGATTTTGGTTCCCTATTTGGACAACAACTATGTCTCAAGTGAAAGTGACCGAGGGGTGTTATTGGAAGCCTATCCCCCCGACCCTACCTAACTACAATGATTCTTTTGTGTTCCCCAAGTGGGGTTAGAATGTTGGTTCAATTAGGTACTTTTTAAGGCTCACTTGATTTATGTGACAGAGTGTGTGCTCGTGAGGTGATGAACCCAAAATATAGAAGTGCCACAAGGGGTGCAACTTCCAACTATCAATAATGCTGAAATTGAAATTTTAACTTGCAAAATTTTCTGAATTAAAAATAACAAAATTTTAAAAGAATTCTGTAAAGGGCACAGAAATTATGTTGCAGAAAGGCTGTAAGGTAGTGAGGCTGCAGGTGGGACAGAGGGCTGTTCAGATGCAGAAAATATTGCAGCAAAAGGGGCTGGGCTCAAAACAGGAAAAGAGCAGAAATCAGACCGCGGGTCTGTGGCAAATCAGAACAGGCCGACCGCGGGTTTGAGGGAAACAGCGGCGGTCAGGTCGCGGCTATCGGGCCAACAGAGGCAGTCGGGAAGCAGGAAATAGGGAACAAGACGCAGTCGGGTCGCGGCAAAAGGGCTAACAGGCGCAGTCGGGACGCACGAAAGAGGCAGAAAGCCGCAGTCGGGACGCCGGAAAAAGGCCGACAGGCGCAGTCAGATGGCGGCAAACAGGCTGATTAGCCACGGTCGAATCGCAGGTAACAGACTTGAATCCACCAGCGGGGCGTCGAAAGCAGTCTGAGAGCCGCGGTCGGATCGCAGGTAAAGGCCTGAAAGGCGTGGTCGGGACGCGACTGCGAAGGGAAAAGACGCGGTATGCAGCGGCCGAAAGGGACAGCCGAAAGTAAAAAATTCAAAACGGAAACCAGAAATTCAAAATCTAGGGGAGTCGCCAAAACTGTAGCTAGGGTTTTACCCCTAGCTTGTGCAAATGAGCACCTACTAAGGAGAATGGACTCCTTAGTAGCAGTTCAGTAAGTGTAAATAATTAAACTAAAACAAAAATTAAATTACTTCTAAAGCATGCATGAAACATAAACATCAAATTTAAAGAATGGCTTTTTGTATTGATATTACCTTCAATGAGAAGATTTGATGAAGCCCTTTGCAGTGTCCAAGAGGATGCTCCAAGCTTCAAGATGCTCCTTCTCCTTCTCCAATGATGGGAATGGGCCAAAAGTGGCTCTCAAGGTGAAAATAGTTCAATGGTGAACTAGGGTTTCGAGAGAGATTTTGGCAGAGTAAGGGTGCTTGTGATTGTGGATATGGAATAAGGGATGTCCATCACCTATTTATAGTTTTTTGGTGGTGGAGTGCTGACCCATGGTTTTAGGAAACACATAGTTTTGGGCAGCTGTATAGGGTTTTTTCCTCCTTTTCCTCATTATTTTATATTTTTTATTCCCTTTTTAGGGGATTTTTGCTATTTTTGGAGGAAAAGGGGGTTTTTTAGCCTTTTTTAGGCTATTTTGAGGGTTTTGTGGCCTTTTGGAGGCATTTCAGGCCTTTTGGAGGCTTTTTTAATGGGATTTTTGGGGTTTTTCAGGGAAATATGGTAGGGAAATGGACAAATGAGCCATATAATGTGGTAGATGAAGTAGTGAACACTTTTTGGGTGTTAACAGATTGCCCCCTGATGTGCGAGGTCAGGAGCTCATCGTATGGCCGATGGACATCATAAGTCATGAATGGTTTTCCTGGGATATGGAGAGAAGAGAAGAAACAAACTGAAGCCCGGAACAACGATCCCGAACAACTGCAAGAACTAAAAGTACATAACCTCAATAATGGATGAGGAAGCATCTGATCATATGGACGAGGCGGGCATACCCATGCTCGTATCAGGATATAACATAATAACAATGGGGTCCAAAAAATGGGGACCTGAAATATACATGACCTCAAATACTGACTGAGGAATAATCTCAATATATGGACGAGGCGGGCATACCCATGCTCGTATCAAGATACATAAACATAACTGTGAGGCCCGAAAAGGGGGACCTGTAAGATACATGACCACTGTGTACATCATAAGAGTCCAGAGGGGACACAAATCGGGGACATACTGCTGAGCGGATCATGTGTGAACTGCAGAACTGGTGCACTGGAACAATCAACAGTGCTACTGAGTGTGGTACCAAAGGAACTGATGAGCTGCTGAATCATAGTGACTGGGGTCATACTCTCCATGGTACACGGAACTGGAACTGATCTGGGACTGAAACTGGGTACTCGAGGAAGCATGTGACTGGATGGCTTCCGAATACAAACGCCAACGCAGCCCGGACATCCACGGGAACATATAACTGGGCGTTCCAAAGTGACTCACCAATGTGCTAGAGTCGGGGGAAATCCGGGGTCTTCGACTAAAAACTGATGGGATATAATCCTACGCGAGCCTCAACGATGCGATCAAGGTGCTGAAGTCGAGCATGTGAGGAACAACCACTCGGAGAGGCAATGATGTCTCCTCTTAGAATGATCCGTAGGCACTTACCACAGATGGTGATAAGTCCAAGGCGTAGGGACCTCTGGGCCTATCCTCTGGAATAGAGGAGCTGTCGTCGACAGAGGGAGACCTGCAACTATCAAGGCAATGATGTTTCCTTGACAGGAGCGCGAGGTACAAGACCGAAATGTGATAGTGCTGATGGCAGGACTGATAAACTGTGGGGGGACAATTGGGCAAGTAGAGTGGGTGGACTCAAACTTCCTTTGTTCAGAGTATGATAATGGGAATGATCTGGCAGCATATGAAACTGACTGAGGGGAAAGGGATCATAGCTGTATGGGATCTGGGAAGGTTAACTGGCTGAGGGAGACTCAAGCTGGGGTACAATGGCAGGAGACTGCAGAATACTCTGAACAAAGGCGACCTGATTGGGGGTGCTGCCGAGATGATCGATCATAGTGCCAGGAGGCATGGGAGGGTACTTCTTCATGGGTTAAGGAACTAGAAGAAGTTTGTGTAAAATGATACTGTCGTGTGGATTTTACGAGCCCAGGACAGTTCATGCTCGTGGTTGCTTTCAATTTTAAGGAGTCTGAAAGCGATAAGAAGACTCTGAAATGATGGAATGGTACTGTCGTGTGGATTTTTCGATGTGGAGTCGGAGTGAGTGAGAAGGCCAAAAAGCACTATTCTGGGCCACTTTTTGAGGATTTTGAAAAGCTTGCAGTGAATGAAAGTGACATTAGATGAAGGATTCAAGAAATTTACTGAACTCAACATTTCATATTCTCATTAAAACATACAATTCATGTTAGACAGATATTTTCCAGAAATGCACAGTTTGGGATATAGCCATTTTGTCCCAAAAATTTGAAATTTTGGAAAAAGTTAAAAGTGAAAAGTAGTCAAACCCAGAATTTTATAGAAGATGAATGGTGCATTGGAACAGAGATCTGCAAGTTGATGAGTGTTCTTTTTTGTATGGACTAACTTCTCCCGGTAGAAAATTTTTCCTGAATCTTTCTAGATTTGCTTCTATAGGTGGTTGAAGTTGGCATTTCAGGATATTTTGCAACTATGTAAAAGTGCAGAATTTTGGTAAAAATTGTCATTTTTGAAGTAATGTAATTCCCACACCCGAAGTCAGAATGAAGCACGTGGATAGGCATTGGAAAGCTTATCCAGCAGGGAACAATAGTGCATAACCAAAATTTGAATGAGGTTATCATATATCATAGATATGTAGAGCAGAAAAGTGCCAGTGACTATTTTAACAAATTGTTGTCAATATTGGTAATTTCTAGAATTGCATGATGGGGCAAGGAAATGAAGGCATAATAGCTATGTGAATTATTCCATGAGTTTAATTCTATTAAATATTGATGTTGTATGTTTCTATATGCATTTCTAAGATGTCTAATAAATATTTTTATAATGCACAGTGCTTGCAGCTCATAAGATTTGAATAGTTGTAGCAAAGGGCAGCATACAGGGAAAATGGTCTCCAAAGAAAAATGGTGACCATGAATGATGCTCAAAATCTTTATGAGCATGATGAATATGTGCTAGGAGAAAATGTGCAAGAAGGGAATGCAGAGACTAAATCCAATGGGAGAAGGGAGCAAATAACTCCTCAAAATTTGGTTGAAACCATGGTAAGCTTTAATGAAAGGTTGATGAAGGCTTAGGAAGAATAGAACCAACTCAATGCTTCTATTTTGCAGAGCCTCACTAATATGCAACAGAGGATAAACCTTGGTTCTAACCCAAGGAATGTAGGTGAAGAAGGAAGAGATGCAGGGAGTCGCTCTAAAGGTTGTTCTAGGAGGAGGACTTCAAGCCCAAGGAAGAGTTCTGTGAGCAAGAAGCATAGAACACCTTCCTCTAGATCTTCTTCCAACAGGTCATGTGACTCCAAAGGTTCTCAAAGAATTCCAAGGCATACTTCTAGCAGATTTGAGGGAAGGAAGAAATTGAAAGGCATCCCACGGGGAGAATGCAAGAAGGCAAGACCTCCCACATTTGATGGAGAGGGTAAGATGGGCCAAGAGGCAGAGGCATGGCTTCTTCGGATGAAGAAATATTTTAGGATTCATGATTACTCAGGAAATGAAAAGGCCAAAACCTCCATTTACAATCTAAATGGAAGAGCTTAAATTTGGTGGGATAACCTCTTGGAAGTTAAAGGGATCAATGAAAGGAAGATCAGCTGGGAATATTTAAGAAGTATTTCAAGGAAAAATACCTTTCTGCTAGGTATTATGAAAACAAGAGGAAACAGTTCAATGAACTCAGGCTGGGACAGAAATCTATGGAAGAACATGTCCACAATTTTTTGGAATTGTTGAGGTATGTGGACTATATCAAGGATGAGAGGATAAATATCCAATGCTTCCTTGGAAGCCTACCTCAAGGTTTCAAAGATAGAATTGAGTTTGTTAATCCACCAAGTCTGGATGAAGCCATTAGAATGGAAATGCATTGCTATGAGCATAATAAAGGAAAATCAGAGGTTCACCCAACATGGAAAGGGAAGCCAAGAGGGAGGTTTGATCAAAAGAAAAGTGGATTCAAGCCACCATTCAAAGATCAGCCAAGAAACTTTCCACAGGGCCAGCCAGCACGAAGTGGAAACAAGCCAGTAGTAGCAGCAGAAAAGACATCAAAAGGGCCACTTCAGTGTTGGGGATGTGGAGGAAACCACATGCTAAAGGATTGTCCACATCGGAGGGAGAATCCCCGAAGTTTGCACAACTTAAAAGGAGCATCTACAGTGGAGGACATGGCAAGGGAAATGCCTCGAATTTATGCAGCGTTGGATAATCATCAGGCAGATCATCAATCAGCAGTGGTGGAAGTTGAAGGTAAGATTGCTACTGTTTTGATTGATCCAAGATCTACTCATAGTTATGTTTCTCCAAAAGTGGTTGAAGGTTGTTCTCTTATAAAAGTGAAGCATAATAAGTCTTGGCTAGTTCAATTAGCCACAGGGACCAAGAGAAAAGTAAGTGAAGTAGTGGTGGAGTGCCCTATAAAATTGAATGGACTCCACACACATGTAGAATTAAATGTACTACCATTAGGATCTTATGATGCCTTAATTGGCATGGATTGGTTGGAAAGAAATAGAGCCAAGTTGGATTGTTTTGAGAAATCACTTGAATGTATTGATGAAGAGCGAAGGCCAATATTGGTAAGAGGAATTCCCAAGCAAGTTTCAGTAAGACAGATTTCAGCCTTACACCTGAAAAGGTTTTATAAGAAAGGTTGTCAATTATATGCAGTTCATATATCAGATTCATCAGAAGACGAGGGACTAAGGATAGAAGACTTCCCATTGTTGCAAGAGTTAAAAGATGTGTTTTCGGATGAAGTGTCGGGACTACCACCAAAGAGGGATATTGATTTTACCATCGATCTTGTCCCAGGGGCAACACCAAATTCCAAAGCTCCTTATAGAATGAGCATGCCGGAATTGGTAGAGTTAAAGATGCAGCTACAAGAGTTAATGGACAAGAGATATATAAGGCCAAGTGTGTCTCCTTGGGGAGCACCGGTGTTATTTTTCAAGAAGAAGGATGGGACTTTAAGGTTGTGTATTGATTATAGGAAGATAAATAAAGTGACAGTCAATAATAAGTATCCATTGCCAAGAATTGATGATCTGTTTGATCAAATGAAGGAAGCTAAAGTGTTTTCAAAGATTGACTTGAGGTATGGCTATCATCAAGTGAGAATAAAGGAAGAATACATTCACAAGACAGCTTTCAGAACTAGATATGGTCATTATGAGTTCACTGTGGTGCCATTTGGTCTTACCAATGCACCTACTACATTCATGTGTCTCATGAATAGTGTTTTCAGCAAATATTTAGATAAGTTTGTAATTGTGTTCTTGGATGACATCCTTGTCTATTCAAGGAATGAAGAAGAACATAATGAACATTTAAAAATGGTGTTGCAAGTTCTTAGAGAACGCCAGTTGTATGCCAAGTTAAGCAAGTGTGAATTCTATCAAAAGAGGGAGCAGTACTTGGGTCATGTCATTTCAGAAGAAGGTATTACAGTTGATCCATAGAAGATCAATGCCATCATGGATTGGCATACTCCAAGGAATGTTTCAGATGTTAGATCTTTCATGGGTCCTGCTGGTTATTATAGAAGGTTCATTGAATGATTCTCCAAGATAGCTCATCCAATCACTTCATTGCAGAGGAAGAATGTCAAGTTTGTATGGTCTGAAAAATGTGAGAAAATTTTACAGCAGTTAAAGGAGTTACTTACCAATGCTCATGTTTTGAAGATAGCAGATCCAAAGAAGGATTTTGTAGTGTGCACAGATGCTTGCATTGAAGGGCTAGGTGGAGTGCTCATGCAAGAAGGAATTGTGATTTGCTATGACTCAAGGAAATTAAAAGAGAATGAAAAGAATTATGCCACACATGATTTAGAATTAGCAGCCATAGTACATGCTCTCAAGATGTGGAGACATTATCTGTTGGGAAGAAGATTCGAGCTTAGGATAAACCACATGAGCTTGAAGTATTTGTTTGATCAGCCAAACTTGAATGTTAGGAAAGCTAGGTGGATGGAATTCCTTTGTGAATTTGATTTTGAAATTAAGCATGTAAAAGGGAAAGACAATAAGGTTGCAGATGCTCTTAGCAGAAAATTTCATGTTGCAACATTAAGTGTGTATAAATCAGATTTGAAGACAAGGATTCTAGAAGCTCAAACTAATGATGAAACTTACCTTCAAATTAAATAGAAGTTGCAGCAAGGCAGCAGGGTAATATGGATGAAGCATGTGCAATATATCAGCTGGGTGATGATGATGTTCTCATTTATCATGGTACCAGACTGTACATTCAAAATAGTGCATATTTGAAGAAGCTTGTGATGGATGAAATACATCAAATGCCATATTATGGACACCTAGAATATCAGAAAACTATAACAGCAGGAAGAAAGAAATACTTTTTGCATGGTATGAAGAAGGACATAGTTGAGTACATTGTTAGGTGTCAAAAGTGCCAACAATTTAAGGTAGAGCACCAACATCCAGCAGGATTATTGCAGACCTTACCCGTTCCGGAATGGAAGTGGGAAGTAATCTCTATGGATTTTATAACAAGTTTTCCCATGACAGTGAAGAAGCATGATTCAATCATGGTTGTGGTGGACAAGATATCAAAGGTAGCTCACTTTATTCAAATCAAGTCCACTCACAAGGCTAATGACATTGCAAATATCTTCATAAGAGAGATATTCAAATTGCATGGATTGCCTAAGGCAATAATTTCTGATCGTGATACAAAGTTCACTTCCAATTTCTTGAAAGGATTATTTCAGGAATTAGGAACTAGATTGAATTTCAATACAGCATATCATCCTCAAACAGATGGCCAAACTGAGAGGGTGAATCAGGTTCTTGAAGACATGCTGAGAATGTATGTGATGGATAAACCATCCAAGTGGGAAGATTACCTACACTTGGTAGAATTTGCATACAATAATGGGCATCGCGCATCATTGGGAATGAGTCCATTTGAGGCATTGTATGGCAAAGGATGCAGGACTCCAGTGAATTGGGATAGTCTGATAAACAGGGTAGTGCTTGGGCCAGAGATGATTAAGGAAATGGAACAGGAAGTTGTTAAGATTAGGCAAAATTTAAAGGCAGCTCGGGAAAGGCAAAAGAGTTATGCATATTTGAAAAGAGTGCATAAGGAATTTCAGATTGGGGATCATGTTTATTTGAGAGTGAAGCCAAGGAAAAGTTCTCTCAAGTTGGGGATTTGTGCCAAGTTGGCAACAAGATATTGTGGGCCATTTGAAGTCCTTGATAGGATAGGGCCATTTGCATATAGAATTGCATTTCCTGTTATGTAACGTCCCCTCCCATCATACCAGTGCGATGGATAGAACGTGAGGCTAAAACCGGGCATCTAGCCCCATGATTATTAACAAAAACCATTGGAATATAAAAATACATATGCAGATGTATATATATATGCAAGAAACACAGCGGAAGTAAATTCTATTACACATCTAGTATACATTCAAGATATTCATGATAGTCATCAAATAAATACATTACAAAATTAACACAAGAGAGTACTTATCTTAAAACAAAGTAGTCCCGAACAACTAGGTATGTCGTTGCAACGTTCCACCCAACCATAGGCCAGTTGTTCTCGTCGATCTCTCAACACAACTGTCACCCCCGAGCTGGGCATGATTTATACAAGGAAAAAGGGAACATCATACTCACACATAACTAGATATACACCAAAATCAGCCAAGCCAATCTACAGTTGGGTTTATCAAGCTACTAAGGCAATAGAAAGGAAGAATTGCTAAGCTAGTGAGCTCATCCATGGAGCTAAGGATACCTCTACAAGATCTATCCGGCTTGGTTCAAAACAATTCCTACACACCCGACACAGGAAGTATTCCCTTCACTACTACACAGTCCCTCAGGCCATACCTTCCAATCCAATATTGTTCAAAGTGTGCATAGAAGAGTAGCCAACCCTTTTGATTCTCTTGAGAGGTTACTTTCCTCACTAGGTTTATCAAGCCAATTCTGGTCCACTTCCACTCCTAATTTCTTGCTCACAAGTTCAAACCAAAGCAGGGATTCAAATAACAGCAAAATCACAAATGCTGGGCATGAAGAGATACGTTTTGATAGTGGGATTCCCAGAATGGGTTTCCATTAGTTTCAGTAAAAATGTGGGCAACCAAAAACGAAATGGAAGATGGGGAAACAACCCTGGGAGAGCAAAATCGTTTTCAGAAAACGTTTATGGGCATTCAAGGGACAGAAACAGCCTCCATAAACCCCCAAATTGTGACTCCCTTCTCCTAGCCACTGTGCAATACAAAAACGAGTTCCCAGCTCTGGAAAATGCAGGAAAAAGATGGAAAACATGAAGGAGAAAGCCCCAGCTAGCTCAGACTGCGTGAGAGAGAAAAGACCATGGGTGAAGAATGGATTTGGGCACAATTTCGTGAGTGTTTTCTTGCCCAAGAAGCAAAATATGCTTTCCCAGATTGATGGCTTTCCCATACACGAAATTGGCTTCCGTACCTCTCCATTCCCAAGGCATTAACTACCTCAACCAACTCCTGGAAGAATTAAATGATTGGGTGCATAAGTCAAAATGGGTAGTTGGGGTTTATGGGTTCTCTCAATCAAATTTGGCTTAACACTATTGGCTCAAGGGTTTGAATATTTCCATCCCTATTCCTTGTAAAAATCATGCCCCCACCTCTTTGTTGCATTGCATAGCTAGTTGTTGGTATTTCATTAAAATTCATATTTACATGATGTCTTAATTTCTATTGTGCGTGGCTAGCACAAGAACCATATGTATCGATTTTTAATTGTCGATACATAAAACGATAAATCGATGGTGAGGCCTTGGCCTTGAGCTCCTCACCATGATTTAATAACGATATTTACATCATTTACAATTTTAATGCAATAGGGTCAAAATTGGGATATTACATGCTCACATAAGAGCTCATAATGTTTTCCATGTATCTTTGCTTAAGAAGTATGTACATAATCCTAATCATATGATTGATTGGAATGTGATACAGTTGAAACCCGAGGGAGAGTTCCAAGTAGAGCCTATGCGCATCCTCGACAAGAAGTTCACATTGCTCCGGAACAGAGCCATCGGGCAGGTAAAGGTCCAATGGGAGCACCTTAGTCTCGATGAGGCTACATAGGAGCTGGAGGATGCCATGAGAGAGGCATTCCCATTTTTGTTCAGTTTTGAGAACACCGAGGACGATGTTGTTCTAAGGGGCAGGGGAATGTAATAGCCCCATTTTGACCTTTATGATATATTGGTTTTTATGTAAATATTGTGTACATGCGATGTATGTTTTCCTAGCGTGGAGCTCAAGGCCAAGGCCCTGCTAGTGTATGCTCGAATTTTTATTAAAAAGGAAAGTATTTGATATTATGGTATCCATATGCTATTAAGCCATGAAATATTGTAAATTGATGTAAATATTAATATTGCAATAAAATACCAAAATTGGCTCTGGAAGCAACTAATTAGAAGGGGCCATGTGTATTCCACTAGGGAGTGGTGAGGAGGTTGTGGGGTTGAACCATAGGCTGTCAAATGTCATCTTGAGAACCCATTTGATTTTCCTTGTTGACATTTAATTCAGTTGTAAGAACATTGTTGAATAAATCAGTCCATGGCTTCAATGGAGCATGGGCATCCCAGAAGTTCGTATGGTAGGTATCGGATCTGTTTCCTTGACCCACAAGTCACTCTACCTCATGGGAATTCGTTCTTCCTCATTCCCATTCCATTTTGGAACATCAAAGCTTCAATTTTCATCCATTACACATGCCCAACAGTGAAAAAAAAACAGAAATCGCAACTATGAATTAACCCACGTTTTGAAGTGCCATAAACGCCCATAATTTCCTATTAACAGTGAAATCCAATGGGGAATCCATAGACATGAACCTTGGGGAAAATTTGAGAGTGTTAGATGCCCAGAAATCCATAGGAAAACACAGTTTTTATAGCCCAAAAATCCAATTACGGGATTGAGTTATTTGGTCACCGAATTGTGAAAATCCAAGCGTGAATGATAGAACAGAGGTTGGGGTTGCTTGATAAACCCAGTGAAGGATGGAATCTCAAGGATTGAGCAGCTTGGACCTTTCTATGCCCACCCTAAAGAGCACTAGAGGGAAGGGAATCCTAAGGGACATTGCAGCAGAGAATGGGACCTTTCTTGTGTTGGGTGTGGTAGGTATTGTGGGTGCCATGACTGTTGAGTTTAGCTTGAGAGGTCTGTAGCTCTATGGTTGAGCTCACTGGCTTAGCATCCTCCTCCTTTGCTGCTTGCATGCTTGATAAACCCAACTGTGTGTTGGCTTAGCATGATTATTTGTGTGAGACCATGTGTTAACACCCAAAAAGTGCTCACTAGCTCATTCCCTTATTCACATGACCCATTTGTCCACTTTTTCCACCATCTGAGCCTCTAAAGCCAACAAAAGCTCACCAAAAGACCTTAGTACACCCCTTTTCCCACTCAAAAATATTATTTTTCCCAAAAAAGCATAAAAAACCCTAAAAAAGAGTCCAAAATTCTCAAAAATATTAAAAAGGGAATAAAAATATTAATTTTATTCAAAAAAGGAAAAAGGAGGGAAAAGTACCTAAACCATGTTGATCAATACCATTGGTTTCCACAAAACCACAAATGGTATTCCCCACCACCAAAACCTATAAAAAGGTGGTAGGGGATCCTCATTTCACATCCATCCATATTCCTATCCTCATGCTGCCAAAATCTCCCTTGAGTTTTTGGCCATTATAGCAACCTTGGAGAAAGGAACCATTGGATTTTGGAGTTGCCACCCTTGGAGCTTCTCAACTATCTTCATCACTTGGAGGTACTCTTATTGCAAGCACTTGCTTGCCCCCATTTTTCAATACAGAATTATTTCTTATATTTCTTGTTCTTGTTTTTTAATTCAAAGATGCACATGCTAGTTTAGTTTTTAGTTTAGATTTAGTTTATTGTTTTTGCTTAATATTGAAACTGCTGCTACTAGTTAGCAGGTGCCCATAGCACTAAGCTTGGTTGCAAAACCAAGCCAACAGTTTTTGGCGACTCCGCTGCTTTCGAATTTTAGATCTCACTTTTGCTTTAGATCTTAGTTTTTGATAGTATTAGTTAGTTTAATTCATAGATCTGCCACCCTAGACAACAGATCCATTGTTGTTCTAGATCTTGGCCCATTTTTTGGCCATTAACAGCCCGAAATTCCTAATTTTCGGGTTCGTTTTTCGGCGTCCGCGTACGGCTTTCGCCTCGCGGCTTTTTGCCCAACAGTCGTGCGGCTCATCGCGACTGCGTGGCTTTTTTCCGCGCGGTTCACCGCGGCTTCGCGGCCAATTAACGCACTGCACATCGCGGCTTCACGGACATTTTCCGCGCTGCACATCGCGACTGTGTGACGAAATCCCGCGCGGTCCATCGCGGCTTCGCGGCCGAAACCCGCACTGCCCATCGCGACTGTGCGACAGAAACTCGCGCGGTCCATCGCGGCTTTTCTGTCAAAACCCGCGAAGCCAATTTTTTCCATTTGACCGATCAGTTTAAAAAACTAATTTTTTACTGTATTTTCTGCCCACATAGCACTTTTTACAGTACTAAAATTCCAGCATTATTTACAGCCTGTTGTTGCAGCAACACCCCCCCCCCAAATTTTTTGTACATATTGGGGCCCCTCCTTTTATTTTTTGAAAAGCTACCTTAAGAGTCCATTTCCATCTTTCATCTTTGTTCTCAATAGAAAGTCTTGCTTTGAAAGTGTCCAAGTTTTCTTCCAAATGATAGAATTCGTGAAGCCTTCCCGAAGATGCAGAGCTTTTCAGAATCCTTCCCCGCAGTTCTGAAGCATTCGAGTTTTCATCCCGAAACAGCGGGAGTTAATTGCATAAGCCTTTCCAAAAGGAACTTAGAAACTTTTCCAAAACGTCGCGGGAGAATTCGAGGAAGCCGCCCGAAACTTGCGGAAGCCACTCACATAAGCTTCCCGAAAAGGGACTTAATTTTTTGCTCATAAGTTGCGGGAGCCATTGGCAAATTCTTTCCGAAACGGCAGAAGAATTCAAGAATTCCTTCCAAAAGCCGCCGACGTCTTCACTTTATCTCCCCGAAACTCTGAAGGGACTTAGAAAATTTTGGAAATTTGCGGAGCCTTTGGACTTTTCCTCCCGAAACTGTGAAGCCGTTCAAACTATCTTTCCGAAACTACGGAAATGTTCGCCTTATTTTCCTGAAAAGCCGCCGGAGGATTCCCTTTAAAAAAAAAAAAATGCTTAAGTCTTTTCTCAACTGACACGGAATCGTTCGAGTTTTCTTTCCGCAATTGCGGAAGCCGTTTGTGGAGACCTTCAGGTTATCCTTCCGAAACCCCCCGGACACTTAGAAATTTTGGTTTGAGTTGCGGACGTCTTCACTTTATCTCACCGAAACAGCGGAGCCATTTCGCCAATTCCTTTCGAAACGGCGGAAGCAAATTCTGAGAGCTTTCCGCAACGTCGGAAGCAAGCCCGGCCGACACTTAGAAAATTTTCTCCAGTTTTCGGAAGCCTTTTGTGGAAACATTCGTGAAAGCCTTCCGAAACTGCGGAATCCATTTACGAAAGCTTTCCGCAATTTCGGAAGCTTCCACGATTATCATCTCGAAAAGGGCCGCCAAAAGGACTCAAACACTCATTTAACTGCGGGATTTGTTCGCCAATCCCTTCCGCAACGTCGGCAACCTTCGCGGAATCTTTCTGTAATTGCGGAAGCCGATTGCGAATAGATATCTGTAGTCCTCCCGAAGCTAAGCCTCCAAAGTTTAAATTGCGGAAAGATTCATGATTCTCTCCCGAAACACCGAAGGGCTTCGGCGTAACCTTCCGCAAATGAAGGGTGAAATTCATGGGTTTGTCCCGCAGATGGCGGTCGCGCGCAAATCGAGACTGCTTGACATGACCGAAATGGACGATATATTAAAATCTGTTTTAAATAATCCACCCACCCCGCATGTGCCAGCTCATTTAAATAGACGGTTTGGGGTTTCGAGCCAAACATATTGTTATTTTTCGATTGGCAAACGACGTGGAACGCCGCACAACTGCTCCAGCTCAACTCGCTCGTCCACGTACTCATCCACCTCATTCAGCTATCTTCGTCATTGCCAGGTAGGATTCTAACCGTTAAATTTTGTCTACCAGGCGTCAAATTACCTTTGGGTGTTCTTGTTTTCTAAAACGATAAGAATTGGTTGGATTCTGACGGGCAAAATGCCCGTCATGGGCTGTTTTGTCCATCAAATGCGGTCTAAATTTCATATTTCCTGTCGTTAAAAAAGAAAAGAATGTGTGAAAACGCTTGTATATTGGTTAAAAAAACCGTCAATTTGGACGGATGGATTTTTTTCAAATTCCCCCCGAGGCCCCGTGGACTTTTCGTGTCCCCAGCCGAAAGCTAAAACCGTAGCCACCCGGGCTTTTTCATAAGCCTCAGTCCCGGCGTAGCCACTACCCAATTTAAATCCTAAGACAGGCGCCATCGCCCCTGATCAAACCAGTCGTAGGATGCCCCGTCAAATATTATAAATAACAATAGTTGTTGGGCTGAAACCCCTCGCCTGTGTGTCGACGCGGAGGGTCCTCCTTGGTCTCGTATTAAATTTATTTCAAACCCCAGACTCGCCCGCCACTAATCATTAAAAGCACCATGGCGAAAGACACCATCCCTCCTAGAGCTGGACCGAGAGCAGGTTGCTTCCGCAACATGCTTATCCTCTCAGGAGCATTCCAAACCCGCCCCTTTAAAAGAATTAGGATGTTTAAATATAGATTTCTTATTTGGAATGGTGTTTTTGCTTCCTAACATACAGCTTCACATTGTATTTATCTCATTGACATGTTAAAATGGTGATGCTCTCTGTTAAAATCTCACAGTATGTTGCACATTTTTATAATGACTGGTGTTTGGTTGCTATCAGGGATAAGTCAAAATGCCAAAAGGTGGTAGGAAGAAGGCTAAGATGACAGAAAAACAGCCTACACCACTTAAAACTGAGACCACACTCCAGGATACTAGGTGCACCACCGGTGTTCCTCCTGAAATTCGATGGGGTGATATCTACAGAATGATCCGAGACCAGGATATCTCGGACATGTTGCTAGAAGAGGGGCAGATTTATCTAAATATCAAAGCCTCAGGCATAACTAGAGCTGCTACCCGCCCTGAACTGTTCCCATGTTCTGAAGTAATCGGGTGGATACTCCAACATGCCGATGCGGAAGGGAGAGTAATTCATGACAGCAGGAAGACAGCCATTGCCTCGTTTCACCCAGCATACCTGGCCGTGGCCTACAAATTTCCCCGCGCCCAGCAATCTCTGACTGATGAATGGCTAGGCCAGATTTACAACGTTGAGATGGCCAAAAAGCTATTGGTCACAGGCAAGCATTTGAGAAAGAAAGGAAACAACGAATATGACGTCCAGAATCTGAGACCTCCTTTCAGATTGATCGCCTTGATGTTGTGCAGAATCTTCGGCATGCCAGATGGCACCGTGTACAAGATTCAGTGGGTCCCTATCATCCACTTCGTGGCATTTAAAGGAACTGTGTTTGACTGGGCCACTCTCCTGTCAGATAGTTTGGCCTCAATGATAGTTGCTGCAAGAGAAGGACTAGCCTTGAAGAAGGCAGAATTTTTCATGTCCTCATATCTGATTGATTGTGTTTTAGCCAAGGTGGATTTCCCCAAATTGGGATGCACATGGGATAAGGCCACCACCCTGGTTTATACCGCTTTCAGGATGTTGTGGGCTCAAAATTACAAGCCCAGCTATAAGCTCATCTGTGAGGGGTTCATCATGCCCCTTTATGAGCAGCTATTCAAGGAAGAGCCCAACTGCCTGTCAGAGAATGCCATGGAAGTCCTTGAAAATTATGGAGATTTTTATTTCTTGGAGCAAGGCACCTATCTTAGAATGTTTGGAGGAACTAAAGCTCCATATATTTTGCCAATATATGCTACAGATTATGTGGTCCTTAAGGAGGCAGTAAGACAAATCTTCCTGGATGGAATTGGAGCAATGCTCCACAAACAGCATAAGGCTTCTTTTCCCCCTCTACCTTTCTGCATAGGGGCCTACAAATTCTCAGGCGTTGCCTCAGCCGAGGAGTTTGTTCAGAACTGAAAGCCTTCCACTTCGGCGAGGTGATCTTCCACAAGAATGACAGGAAGGGAAAGTGGCCGAGCACTGTAAGGAAATCTATGCTCATTTTGAGTACTCTCACTACCCCAATGTCGAGGAAGAGGAATTCAGAGGCATCAGCAACATGGTTGAGCTGCGGATCTGTTGCCAAGGCATTGGAGCAACCTCTAGCTCAACCAAGGTCCAGAAAACCAGCTAGCAGAAGAAGAAAGAAGCTGATGATGCCCGAGCTCAGGAAGAGATCAGATTAAGAGAGGAAGCCAGATTGCTACAGGAGGCTGAGGAAGCCAGGTTGCAGCAGGAAGCTGAAGTGGCAAGAATGCAGCAAGAAGCCGAAAGTGAGAGGCTGTAGAAAGAAGCCGAGGAATCCCAACAGCAGAAGGAGGCTGAAGGTGAAACGCAACAAAAAGGAAATGAAGGTCGGCCACAAGTTGAAGGAGGGGAAGGAGGACAGGAAACTGAACGGAAAGCGGAAGAAGAGCTGAAAGCAGGAGAAGATGCCCAAGCAAGTGGGTCCAGTGTCCAAGACATGGAAATAGACGCATCGCAAGCAGGTGGCTCTGGTACCCAAAATATGGGAACAGATCCAGCTCAGGGAGTCCGGACCCCACCAGCTGAAGAAGAAATAGACATTATGAACCTCCCAATTGTCGCGTACACTCCATCAGGAAAACATACGGTGTCCAGGTGGAATGAATTTGTCTATGATAAGAAAAGGAAAGCAATGGTCCTTAAATCAGAAGAGAGGATCAAAAGACTCTTCCAGGAGGATATCATTACCCACCGGGAGATCACTGTAATGCGGAATAGAGATAAGGATCCCTTAGCTATGGCATCCGCAGTTGTAGAAACAACAAAAGCATCACTGGACAATGTAGGTGTTATAGTTAGAGAAAATGAATTGACAAAGAGGAGAGCTCGTACGCTACAACAGACTGTGGCTAATGAGCAAGCCTACAGGGATCTTGTGGTAAACAAGTATAATTGCCTTTATGCCGAGCATAAAGAGCTATCAGGCAAATATAGCCAGCTGGAGGAGGAAAAGGACCAAATAACACTCCAGATGATGATTGTGGAAGCAGAGAATAATGAAGCGGAAGATAAAGCATCCCAGCTAGAAGCAGACAAGCGGGCATTAGGTGAGCAATTAGAGCAAGCTGAGAGCAGAACGATGGACATGTCTCCCTTCCATGAGTTGTCCTACAGCATTCTGAAGCAAATGCATGAGACTCAGGGGCTAATCCATAATGAAGTTTGCAAGCTCAAGGCCATGGTGGTCAGGTTAAAAGAAATTAATGCGGAGGCCCATAGGCTCAAAGCTAAGCATACCCGTGTCAAGGCAAATATCTTGATCCAGATAGAATGGCGAGAAGGAAAGGGGGATTTCCCCACACATCTCCCATTTAAGTCTGTGGAAGGTTTTAATGAAGAAATAGCCCTTCTGGAATTCTGCAGAAGCTGTGGCAGTAATCTAATGGCCAGTGTGCAAGGGACAAGGGATAGGATCAACGGTCTGTATCAAAGAATCCAGGGAGTGCATGATAGGTGCAAATTGAATTTCCCGCAATCCCTCGATGACTTCCCGGATGAAGAACAACGCTTGGCTGAACTAAAGGAAGAGCTGGGCATCCAAACCGAATATGTGAAGAAAATCGATGTCCTAGCAATTGATGACCTCCAACATTATATCAGAATGTCATCAGTCCACAGCCATTTGCTTAAAGAAGTACATCAAGCTGCAGTGACGGAAGTTCAAGGCATTGGAGCAGAGCTTAGAAAAATGTGACTTCTCAGAAAATCTTGCTCCCTGCTTCCGCAAACATAGTCATCAGGGACACTGGCATTTGGTATAGTTACATTGCGGAGGAGGAGAAGAAAGCAGCAGCAGTGGCAGGAGCAACAGCAATCCCAGGCTCTTCTCTCCCAGCAGTAACAGAAACTCCAGCTGGCTCGATTTCTTCTTCCCCAGCAGTAGCAGCAGAGATAGTGGGCTCGATTCCTCCTTCCCAAGCAGCAGCAGCAGCAACAGCCAATTTGAGCGACCCTCTTCCAGCAGAAGCTCACGCACAGGAGTGAAATCGCTGATTTCATAATATTATTTCTGATACGTTGTATTTTTAAGCTCTCAAATATGTAAAGCGTGAGCTATGGGACAGCTGTCCTTTTTCTTTTGTTAAATATTTTTTGTAAAAGGAGTAGTCACATTTTGGTTTATTATAGAAGAAATTCCTGTAGGTGACAAGTGGAAGAGGCCAGGTGGCAGCCCAAAGGGCAATTTTGTAACTATAAATAGAAGTTAGGAAAGATTAGAAAGGACTTTTGGCAGGGAACGATTTTTCAAACCTGTATGAGCTATCTTTTATATGTTTTAAGGAAATAAAGTTTTCTAATAAAAGCCTGGAGATGGACGTTTTGCATGGGAATGAAGGATGAATGTATATCGGACTATTCTGGTGACTTCCATACTGTAATGTGAGATCTTTCTTGCTGTCTGAATTATTTCTTTGCAACCAATGATTTCACTCCTTTCTGTGCAAACGATTTCTCTGTTTCATGAGTAATGAATGTGTTTCATATTAAATTAGAAGTTATCTTCTGATATCTTTCATCTTTGTTGTAGCTTTATCTGTAAGATTTAATGGCTATCTGTTCTTTCTTTAAGATATCTACTACAGCTCATTGCTCATGCTTTAATTTGGCTCCTTGCAGGGACAATTAGATTTATTTCATGTGTCTTTTAGACTTAGATCTGTTTTTTTCAGTTTTGCATCTAGATTAAATAATCTTGCTTCTTTCTTTGATGAGTAATGAAAATGTGTTGTTTGTAATTAGAAGTTATCTTCTGAGATCTTTTATCTTGCTGTAGTTTTTCTCTTTAAGCTTTAATGGCTGCCTGTTCATTATTTAAAGATAACTCTTACAGCTCATTGCTCATGCTTTAAATGTGCTCCTTGCAAGGATAGTTAGGTGTATTTCAGTTTTATACTTAGATTTGTTTTTCTCAGTCTTGCATCTAGATTAATTATAGACTAGGCACTTGCATATCATTAGAAAACATAAAATCCAAAAGAAAGGTGGATCGGGCCATAACCGGTATAATTGGAATTAAACTCCAAACCCATGGTTGCCGGAACCGCTAACCGGACGGATTCCCTATACCAAACGGTAGATAATCTAATTGGGATCATCTATTGGGGAGAATCCCTTTCTGATTGATGCTACGATATCCGAGGCATCAACAGTTTTTGGCGCTAGAAGGAGGGCCATAAAGTGCATGGCTGATAGAGGAAAATCCTCCACTGTCATAGATGACACTGAAAACCCGCTTAAAGAAAGCATTTTAAACAGCCCAGATCTTGAATTATTAAATCAAGAACGCCTCATTTCTGATCCTTGGCGTCAAGAAGCTTTATACGCTGTCCCTTTTACAGAAATAGAGGATTTGAGAAGGCATACGCGATCTTACGTTAGGCAGCTAGGTGGTTTAAACGCTGTGAATTTTCTCCCTGAGAAAACTACCCCTAGAAAAGAGCCACAATATACCCGAGATTCAGTTCTTGTTCAAAGTTTTGAAGAACTTGTGAATTTGACTTTGGAAGAAATTTCAGACACTCTTAACAAGGCAGATCTTGAAAACTCAGAAAAAATTTCAGACCAAGAAAACCTTGAAGAACTTATCACTCCAAAGAGTACTCCCCAGGATTCACCGTACAATTCTCTGCCAGGTTCTCCACATCCAAACATGGCTGTACCTGCTTGGAGGGCAAGGGGAGCGCTGAATCTAGCTGGGCCATTCCATAATCTCCCAAAAAATCCAGAAAAGGTCTTACCTAAGTTTGACCCAGGGAAAGCCATTTCGGCGGAAGATCACCTCAAGAGCTTCTACTTAGCTCTAAATCTTTTGAACGTACAGCATGAAGACGTGGTCTGCAGGCTGTTCCCATATACATTCGAGCCAAAAGTATCATCCTGGTACTTTAGCCTACAACCCAGCTTAATCTCTAGTTGGGATGAATTCAGAAATTATTTCTTAAAGAAATACGGAAACCAAAAGACTGTGGCCACACTTATGAAAGAACTCTTATCCATGAGAATGGAAAAGAAAGAAAAGGTTCAAGATTTCAATCAAAGATTCACAACGCTGTTAAATCATTTCAGTAAAGCTAATAAACCAGCGGAGGAATCTCTGATTGAATACTACACTGCAGCTCTTGAAGGACCCATAGCAATGTTCGTAAAAAGATCCAAGAAAACTACCCCGATAGAGAACTTTGAGGAAGCTAGAAAGGTAGAAGAAGAAGCTGATAGCATTGCCTTACATGCCTTAGATGTAGAACCAAAACTAGCAGCTAGTAAAAAGACCTTGCTGCTCACTAGAGGTAAAGAAGAGCCATCTATGGACATGGAAAATGTAGTCAAGATGATGCAGAAATTATCTAATAAAATTGTAGATCTCGAGAAAGACAAGGCTGCTAGCACATCTAGGAAACCTTTCAAGCCATTTTATAAAAGAAGGGAAGACGGTGATCAAACTCATCCACCAATGAATATTGCCCCTGTTTTAAACTTGAATGAAATCGGCATGGAAAATTTCTGTACTTTCCATCAAGAACCACATTCGGAAAAGCGCTGCCCGCAATGGATTAATTCCATGAGCTTAGTCATGAACCAAATGCTAGATTCACAGATCCTAGACCAAGATGACTCTCCAGAGGAATCAAGCCCTGAGTTAGAGGAACCAACCCCGGACACTACTATGGTGCTATGGGATTGGGTACCTATGACAGAATCAGCAGAAGAGGATCCCATAGAAAGCTCTCCCTCTACCGTAAATGTTGCTACTCCCAGCAAAGGCCCTATTGCGGATCCTGTGCCAAGCACAGCTCCTCATAAGCCTAAAGTTTCAAAAGAACCGCCTAGGAGGCATATAACAATTATCCCACCGCAACCCAAAGTTAGCCAAACAGCGACCAAGCAGCCAAACGCTGACACCATAGTTCAGCCACCTAAGGTCACAACAAGTAAAACAGATCAGCCAGCTCGAGTTGGGAACGAATCTGACATAGGATACGATATTATCGAAGATATCAAGAAGGTCAAAGCAAATGTGTCAATATTTGACATGTGTAGCTTGCCCCATCAACAAAACAAACTGATGCATGTTCTACAACCTCAGACCAGCACTCCATTAACGGATTCTCAAGACAATCCCAAAATTAATGAGGCTAGCATCGGTGGGAAATCTAAATCCCAAACATTGCCATTCCTATTGACCTTTGAAATTTTTAATCACAATGTTCACAACTGTTTGGTAGATTCTGGAGCATCCTCAAACGTTATGCCACTATCAATTTGTAAAAGGATTAACGGGAAGCCTGTGCTATCTCTAGCCCAAATTATCCAATTAGATAGGACTACTGTCAAGGTAATTGGGGAGA
Source organism: Larix kaempferi (assembly GCA_027924585.1). NCBI lineage: Eukaryota > Viridiplantae > Streptophyta > Pinopsida > Pinales > Pinaceae > Larix > Larix kaempferi. The sequence continues at coordinate 981,610 of BSBM01001378.1, read as the reverse complement.
TGAAAGACGTTCTCATTAGATTATCAGCTGACCCTAGAGTTTGTCAATTCATTGACATAATGGTGGTCGATATTCCTGAAGCCTATGGGCTGATTTTAAGTAGGGATTGGTCTACCAATCTGAGTGGCTAATTTGCTACTGATTGGTCTCATCTGTGGTTGCCTTATCAAAATAGGCAGAATCAAATTAAAGTCCTAAGAGAACCTCATATGAAGCAGAACGTAACTCAGTTAGAAGAAAATAATGAGGTTGTAGCTTTCTCATCCTCGGTTCTGGGGAATTACTTCTTAGAGATGGATCCGGGTAATTATCAGTCTGAAGCCATTAGCCATGAATCAGATAAACAGTCCGATCTCCTTCATTTCTCTCGGACTGATGATGTTGATTGTAACATAGTCAATTTAGTTACTGACGTAGATCACAGAGATACTAACTTAGTTGAATCTAAAGATATTTTTTGGACATTATACTTTGATGGTTCTAAAACTCTGGAAGGATCCGGAGTCGGTTGTGTTCTAATGGATCCAAAAAGAAACAAGTATTTTTTGTCTTGTAGACTAGAATTCGATTGTACTAACAACACCGCTGAATATGAAGCTTTGGTACATGGATTAAAGAAGACCATTGACTTAAATGTTAAGTACCTGAAGGTCTTTGGTGACTCCGAGATAGTTGTAAGACAGGTAAGGGACACCATTCATTGTCTCTCACCTCATTTGAAGGGTTATCAGGCTGAGGTATGGGATTTAATTATGCATTTTGACGCTTTCAATATAAAATCAATTCCTAGATTGCAAAATTCTGCTGCTGATTTGTTAGCAACATCTGCTTCTAGGTTGGTGCCATCAAATAATAAATGCTCAATTGAATTGGTTTTCAGGCCTTTCGTTCCCGATAACATCACCAACTTCAGAGTCTTCGATGATGATGAACAAATTATCATCTTTCTAACGAACAAGGATAGCTTCCAAGGAGCTGCAATAGATGAAGAAGAACACGATGCTGATTTGATGAAGAAGGATGAGGAGAAAGGAAATTTCATTCCCAAGGGGGTAAGGTCCCTCGAAATGTTGTTCGATCTTAAAAATAAATTCAAAAGGCCAGCTAATACCAAAACTAACAGCTCATCAATGCAACATGAGTTAGTTAATTTGGGTACCGAGGCAGAACCAAAATTTGTCAACCTTGGCAAATGTTGTTCACTAGGAGAAAGAGGCAGGTTCATCAAATTGTTTAAACAATACAAGGATGTTTTTGCATGGACCTATGAAGATATGAAAACGTATGACGTTCGCATTATTCAGCATGTTATACCAATGAAAGCGGGCATCAAACCATTTCAGCAGCAGTTAAGAAGAATGCATCCCACTCTAGAACCGCTGATCCAAAAGGAATTAAAGAAGCTCCTGGACGCTAAGATAATCTTCAAAGTTCAGCATTCTGAGTGGGTTGCAAACTTGGTTCTCGTAAGAAAGAAGTCGGGAGAGACAAGGCTATGTGTAGATTTCAGAAATTTAAACAAAGCTTCGGATAAAGATAACTACCCCGTCCCTTCAATGGAACAAATCCTTCAAATGGTGTCAGGATCCGAATTGTTTTCTCTCCTCGATGGTTTCTCTAGCTACAATCAAGTGTTAGTAGCTGAAGAAGATCGCCTTAAGACTACTTTTAGAACTAAGTGGGGAACTTTCGCATACCGAAGGATTCCATTTGGTCTGATAAATGCAGGAGCTACATTCCAAAGGGCGATGGATATCGCCTTCCGAGGATTGGGTGGGCAATGTGTTGTTGTTTACTTAGATGATGTGACAGTCTTTTCAAAGAAAAGGGAAGATCATGTTGTTCATCTGAGGCATATCTTTGATCGTTGTCGGAAATACGGTATTTCTTTGAATCCCAAGAAGAGAGTATTTGCTGTCCCCGAAGGTAAACTCTTGGGCCATATCATTTCTAAAGGGGGAGTGTCAATAGATCAAGAAAGAGTCCAAGCTATTAATAAGATTCCAATGCCTTACAACAAGAAATCTATGCAGTCTTTTATGGGCACTATCAATTTTGTCCGCATATTTGTTCCAAATTTTGCACAAATTGTTAAGCCATTGCAACAAATGGTTAAGCAAAGCATACAATTCAAGTGGACAAATTTGGAAAAAGACGCATTTAGAGATATCAAGGCAGCTATAGCTAAGGCTCCTTCCTTAAGGAGCCCAGATTTTGATAAGGATTTCATCTTGTATACCTTCGCTTCGGATGACTCTCTCGCAGCTGTACTCACGCAAAAGGTGGGGTTGGGGGACGAATACCCAATTTCGTTTATGAGCACTGGTCTGCAGGGGGGTGAGCTGAACTATCCCGTGGTTGACAAGCATGCATATGCGGTCTTCAAAGCAGTCAAGCAGTTTAGGCCATACATTCTGAAGAACAGAACTAAAGTCATAGTTCCCCACCCAGTTATTAGATCCCTTTTCGTTCAAAAGGAATTGGGAGAAAGGAGAGGGAACTGGGTCACAGCTCTGCAGGAATATGATTTACGATTTAAACCAGCCACGATCATCAAAGGACAAGGCCTGTGCAAGTTACTTGCGGGAAACTCGACTGATGAAGAACAACATTGGAAGAACGAAGCTAAGCTAAATTCGGTTGAAGTGTGTCATATCTTCACAACTCCCCAGTCATGGTATAGGGATCTAGTGCACTATTTACAGCAGGGATATCTACCTGAGCACTGGAACTCTAAGCAAAGACGGGCACTCCGCTTGAAATCAGCACCTTATCAAATCATTGATGGGATACTTTTCAGGAAGAATTATGATCAAGTTTTCCTTAGATGTTTGGAAAAGGAAGATGCAAACAAAGTTGTCAAAGAATTGCATGATGGCCCCGCAGGTGGACATTACTCAAGAGAGACAACAGCACACAAGGTACTGAGAGTTGGTTATTATTGGCCCACTCTGTTCCTATATGCCCACACGTATGCACGAAACTGTGGTGTATGTCAAAGAAGTGCCGGGAAATTACCTAAGGCAGCGGGTCCCTTGCAGCCATTTAATATCTCTGAGCTGTTTGAGCAATGGGGTATAGATGTTATCGGAGAGATAAATCCAAATTCTTCATTGCAACATCGATACATCCTGACGGCTACTGACTACTTCACTAGATGGACAGAGGCTATCCCTTTACGCAAGATCAATGAAGACGCGGTCATCAGCTTCTTAAAAGAGAACATCATAACCAGGTTTGGGGTTCCAATTTCCCTTTTTTTTGATAATGCTACTTATTTTTTGTCTTGCAAGATAAATGAATTTGTTTATGAATGGGGAATTAAGTTGCATTATTCAGCCAATTATTATCCTCAAGGGAACGGATTAGCTGAATCCTCAAACAAGAATCTGATTCGAATTCTTAAGAAGACTGTGATAGAAAACCAGAAAAGTTGGCATGTAGCTCTCCCAAACGCCTTATGGGCAGATAGGGTGACCCCAAAGAACGCTTTAGGTGTTTCCCCTTTCACTCTTGTCTATGGAAAGGAAGCCATCCTCCCTCCAAACATCTTACTCCCATCCTTGTAGTTATCCCAAACCTCTCACGGTTCTGGTAGCCAAGCCTTGCAATCTAGGATCAATACCCTGCTTCAACTTGAAGAAGCCCAACAGAAAGCTAAAGACCGATTCCATCAACACCAAGACATAGTTAAGAGATGGTTCGATAAGAGAAAGTTCGGTAAAAGAAGTTTTGAAGTTGGGGACTTAGTCCTGAAATGGGACCATAATCACGAAGGCAAAGGAATGCATACGAAATTTCAACATCTATGGGTAGGCCCGTACCAAATTTCGGCAAAATTAGGCCCATCCACTTATAAATTGACAAATCTCGAGGGAGAAGAAGTAACCCTTCCTCTCAATGGCCTCACTCTGAAACAATACTTTGCATAGTCTCGCTGAGACTTCCTGTACATAAATAAAGTTTTCTTTTATTTTTGCTTTAGCCTTTAGTCGCTTTATTTTCGGCCATTTTTTTTCTTTCATTGTCATTTGAACCTTTGCAACAAGTTTTGTTTTCTGAAATCCCATATGGTTGAGTTTCTCATCAACAATAGGTCTCTCAAAGAAATCTCACAACCCATGAGTCCGGGACTATGCTCGAATAAAGGCTATCTATGTATTGTGCTCTTGCTGAATTTTTTCAGAAGGAAGGAAACCTCCCCTGCTAGCCACAATAATCCTGTCTAAATAGCAAAGACCAGTGACCATCTTTAGTACTATCTTTGGGCTCCACCCACTCTCACACTTAAAGGCATCTCAAGAAGGTTATTTAAGTTGGAACCATGGAAGGTAGCACATCTCGAGGACATAGGGTATTGAAATGACTCCATGCTGCAAATTTAATAGCCAAAATGGCTTATGTTCAAGGGTCTGTTTTCCAGAGATTCTCGCCTCAATTAAAGCATGGCTGAGAGAAAAGCAAAAGACATGTAAAACCAAGAAGGTTGTCCAAAAGGCTCAGCCCAAAATAGGCTCCTCTCCGTCCGTGAGGCTTGATCAAATCAATAAAATTTCTAACTCACACAAAAGGACATTATGGATTGAGGAGCCTAAATCAAAGATCATGTACAAAAGAAAATATCTTCGGAAGGCTCAAACAGCTAAGCTGTCCAAAGTACAAACATCCAAAAGGATGCAAGCAGCATGGGAATGAGGAACAAGAGCAATAATGTCCATAATAAAGTGTTGCAAATCCTGTGGAGTCCGACAGTAGTAACCATCTGAAAGATGACCCTTCTAAAATGAATCTCATATATCGGCCCTTTGAGAGTTGTAAAGATGTCTCGGTCAGATCTCCCCCTTCCCCTATAGCTAGCAGGTAACGTGCCTTTTCCTTCACAGAAATTCAAGCGCTCAGCTAAATATTGCACATAAGATGGATGTCTCTGTTAAGGTGTCGGACCATGGAGAGGAATTTTCCAGAGATCTGTGTTCGCCCGCGATTCGCCATTGTTGTTGCAGCAACACCCCCCCCCCAAATTTTTTGTACATATTGGGGCCCCTCCTTTCATTTTTTGAAAAGCTACCTTAAGAGTCCATTTCCATCTTTCATCTTTGTTCTCAATAGAAAGTCTTGCTTTGAAAGTGTCCAATTTTTCTTCCAAATGATAGAATTCGTGAAGCCTTCCCGAAGATGCAAAGCTTTTCAGAATCCTTCCCCGTAGTTCTGAAGCATTCGAGTTTTCGTCCCGAAACAGCGGGAGTTAATTGCATAAGCCTTTCCAAAAGGAACTTAGAAACTTTTCCAAAACGTCACGGGAGAATTCGAGGAATCCGCTCGAAACTTGCGGAAGCCACTCACATAAGCTTCCCGAAAAGGGACTTAATTTTTTGCTCATAAGTTGCGGGAGCCATTGGCAAATTCTTTCCAAAACGGCGGAAGAATTCAAGAATTCCTTCCGAAAGTTGCAGACGTCTTCACTTTATCTCCCCGAAACTCTGAAGGGACTTAGAAACTTTTGGAAATTTGCGGAGCCTTTGGACTTTTCCTCCCGAAACTGCGAAGCCGTTCAAACTATCTTTCCGAAACTATGGAAACGTTCGCCTTATTTTCCCGAAAAGCCGCCGGAGGATTCCCTTTAAAAAAAAAAAAATGCTTAAGTCTTTTCTCAACTGACGCGGAACCGTTCGAGTTTTCTTTCCGCAATTGCGGAAGCCGTTTGTGGAGACCTTCAGGTTATCCTTCCGAAACCCCGCGGACACTTAGAAATTTTGGTTTGATTTGCGGACATCTTCACTTTATCTCACCGAAACAGCGGAGCCATTTCGCCAATTCCTTTCGAAACGGCGGAAGCAAATTCCGAGAGCTTTCCGCAATGTCGGAAGCAAGCCCGGCCGATACTTAGAAAATTTTCTCCAGTTTTCGGAAGCCTTTTGCGGAAACATTCGCGAAAGCCTTCCGAAACTACGGAAGCCATTTATGAAATCTTTCCGCAATTTCGGAAGCTTCCACGATTATCATCTCGAAAAGGGCCACCAAAAGGACTCAAACGCTCATTTAACTGCGGGATTTGTTCGCCAATCCCTTCCGCAACTTCGGCAACCTTCGCGGAATCTTTCCGCAATTGCGGAAGCCGATTGCGAATAGATATCTGTAGTCCTCCCGAAGCTAAGCCTCCAAAGGTTAAATTGCGGAAAGATTCATGATTCTCTCCCGAAACACCGAAGGGCTTCAGCGTAACCTTCCGCAAACGACGAGTGAAATTCACGGGTTTGTCCCGCAGATGGCGGTCGCGCGCAAATCGAGACTGCTTGACATGACCGAAATGGACGATATATTAAAACCCGTTTTAAATGCGCCACCCACCCCGCACATGCCAGCTCATTTAAATAGACGGTGGGGGGTTTCGAGCCAAACATATTGTTATTTTTCGATTGGCAAACGACGTGGGACACCGTGCAACCGCTCCAGCTCAACTCGCTCGTCCACGTACTCGTCCACCTCATTCGGCTATCTTCGTCATTGCCAGGTAGGATTCTAACCGTTAAATTTTGTCTCCCACGCGTCAGATAACCTTTGGGTGTTCTTGTTTTCTAAGACGATAAGAATTGGTTGGATTTTGACGGGCAAAATGCCCGTCATGGGCTGTTTTGTCCGTCAAATGCGGTCTAAATTTCGTATTTCCTGTCGTTAAAAAAGAAAAGAATGTGTGAAAACGCTTGTATATTGGTTAAAAAAACCGTCAATTTGGACGGATGGATTTTTTTCCAAATTCCCCCCGAGGCCCTGTGGACTTTTCGTGTCCCCAGCCGAAAGCTAAAACCGTAGCCACCCGGGCTTTTTCATAAGCCTCAATCCCGGCGTAGCCACTACCCAATTTAAATCCTAAGACAGGCGCCATCGCCCCTGATCAAACCAGCCGTAGGACGCCCCGTCAAATATTATAAATAACAATAGCGGTTGGGCTGAAACCCCTCGCCTGTGTGTCAACGCGGAGGGTCCTCCCTGGTCTCGTATTAAATTTATTTCAAACCCCAAACTCGCCCGCCACTAATCATTAAAAGCACCATGGCGAAGGACACCATCCCTCCTAGAGCTGGACCGAGAGCAGGTTGCTTCCGCAACATGCTTATCCTCTCAGGAGCATTCCAAACCCGCCCCTTTAAAAGAATTAGGATGTTTAAATCTAGATTTCTTATTTGGAATGGTGTTTTTGCTTCCTAACATACAGCTTCACATTGTATTTATCTCATTGACATGTTAAAATGGTGATGCTCTCTGTTAAAATCTCACAGTATGTTGCACATTTTTATAATGACTGGTGTTTGGTTGCTATCAGGAATAAGTCAAAATGCCAAAAGGTGGTAGGAAGAAGGCTAAGATGACAGAAAAACAGCCTACACCACTTAAAACTGAGACCACACTCCAGGATACTAGGTGCACCACCGGTGTTCCTCCTGAAATCCGATGGGGTGATATCTACAGAATGATCCGAGACCAGGATATCTCGGACATGTTGCTAGAAGAGGGGCAGATTTATCTAAATATCAAATCCTCGGGCATAACTAGAGCTGCTACCCACCCTGAACTGTTCCCATGTTCTGAAGTAATCGGGTGGATACTTCAACATGCCGATGCGGAAGGGAGATTAATTCATGGCAGCAGGAAGACAGCCATTGCCTCGTTTCACCCAGCATAGCTGGCCGTGGCCTACAAATTTCCCCGCGCCCAGCAATCTCTGACTGATGAATGGCTGGGCCAGATGAACAACGTTGAGATGGCCAAAAAGCTATTGGTTACAGGCAAGCATTTGAGAAAGAAAGGAAACGACGAATATGACATCCAGAATATGAGACCTCCTTTCAGATTGATCGCCTTGATGTTGTGCAGAATCTTCGGCATGCCAGATGGCACCGTGTACAAGATTCAGTGGGTCCCTATCATCCACTTCGTGGCATTTAAAGGAACTGTGTTTGACTGGGCCACTCTCCTGTCAGATAGTTTGGCCTCAATGATAGTTGCTGCAAGAGAAGGACTAGCCTTGAAGAAGGCAAAAATTTTCATGTCCTCATATCTGATTGATTGTGTTTTGGCCAAGGTGGATTTCCCCAAATTGGGCTGCACATGGGATAAGGCCACCACCCCGCTTTATACCGCTTTCAGGATGTTGTGGGCTCAGAATTACAAGCCCAGCTATAAGCTCATCTGTGAGGGGTTCATCATGCCCCTATATGAGAATCTATTCAAGGAAGAGCCCAACTGCCTGTCAGAGAATGCTATGGAAGTCCTTGAAAATTATGGAGATTTTTATTTCTCGGAGCAAGGCACCTATCTCAGAATGTTTGGAGGAACTAAAGATCCATATATTTTGCCAAGGTATGCTACAGATTATGTGGTCCTTAAGGAGGCAGTAAGACAAATCTTCCTAGATGGAATTGAAGCAATGCTCCACAAACAGCATAAGGCTTCTTTTCCCCCTCTACCTTTCTGCATAGGGGCCTACAAATTCTCAAGCGTTGCCTCAGCCGAGGATTTTGTTCAGGAACTGAAAGCCTTCCACTTCGGCGAGGTGATCTTCCACAGGAATGACAGGAAGGGAAAAGTGGCCGAGCACTGTAAGGAAATCTATGCTCATTTTGAGTACTCTCACTACCCCGATGCCGAGGAAGAGGCATTCAGAGGCATCAGCAACATGGCTGAGCTACGGATCTGTCACCAAGGCACTGGAGCAACCTCTAGCTCAACCAAGGTCCAAAAAACCAGCCAGCAGAAGAAGAAAGAAGCTGATGATGCCCGAGCTCAAGAAGAGCTCAGATTAAGAGAGGAAGCCAGATTGCTACAGGAGGCTGAGGAAGCCAGGTTGCAGCAGGAAGCGGAAGTGGCAAGAATGCAGCAAGAAGCCGAAAGTGAGAGGCTGCAAAAAGAAGTCGAGGAATCCCAACAGCAGAAGGAGGCTAAAGGTGAAACGCAGCAGAAAGGAAATGAAGGTCTGCCACAAGTTGAAGGAGGGGAAGGAGGACAGGAAACTGAACGGAAAGCGGAAGAAGAGCTGAAAGCAGGAGAAGATGCCCAGGCAAGTGGGTCCGGTGTCCAAGACATGGAAATAGACGCACCGCAAGCAAGTGGCTCTGGTACCCAAAATATGGGAACAGATCCAGCTCAGGGAGTCCGGACCCCAGCAGCTGAAGAAGAAATAGACATTATGAACCTCCCAATTGTCCTGTACACTCCATCAGGAAAACATACGGTGTCCAGGTGGAATGAATTTGTCTATTATAAGAAAAGGAAAGCAATGGTCCTTAAATCGGAAGAGAGGATCAAAAGACTCTTCCAGGAGGATATCATTACCCACCGGGAGATCACTGTAATGCAGGATACAGATAAGGATCCCTTAGCTATGGAATCCGCAATTGTAGAAACAGCAAAAGCATCACTGGACAATGTAGGTGTTATAACTGGAGAAAATGAATTGACAAAGAGGAGAGCTCGTACGCTACAACAGACTGTGGCTAATGAGCAAGCCTACAGGGATCTTGTGGTAAACAAGTATAATTTCCTATATGCCGAGCATAAAGAGCTATCAGGCAAATATAGCCAGCTGGAGGAGGAAAAGGACCAACTAACACTCCAGATGATGATTGTGGAAGTAGAGAAGAATGAAGCGGAAGATAAAGCATCCCAGCTAGAAGCATACAAGCGGGCATTAGCTTAGCAATTAGAGCAAGCTGAGAGCAGAACGATGGACATGTCTCCCTTCCATGAGCTGTCCTGCAGCATCCTGAAGCAAATGCATGAGACTCAGGGGCTAATCACTAATGAAGTTTGCAAGCTCAAGGCCATGGTGGTCAGGTTAAAAGAAATTAATGCGGAGGCCCATAGGCTCAAAGCTAAGCATACCCGTGTCAAGGAAAATATCTTGAGCCAGATAGAATGGCGAGAAGGAAAGGGGGATTTCCCCACACATCTCCCATTTAAGTCTGTGGAAGGTTTTAATGAAGACATAGCCCTTCTGGAATTCTGCAGAAGCTGTGGCAGTAAGCTAATGGCCAGTGTGCAAGGGACAAGGGATAGGATCAACGGTCTGTATCAAAGAATCCAGGGAGTGCATGACAGGTGCAAATTGAATTTCCCGCAATCCCTCGATGACTTCCCGGATGAAGAACAACGCTTGGCTTAACTAAAGGAAGAGATGGGCATCCAAACCGAATATGTGAAGAAAATCGATGTCCTAGCAATTGATGACCTCCAACATTATATCGGAATGTCATTAGTCCACAGCCATTTGCTTAAAGAAGTACATCAAGCTACAGTGACGAAAGTTCAAGGCATTGGAGCAGAGCTTAGAAAAATGTGACTTCTCAGAAAATCTTGCTCCATGCTTCCGCAAACATAGTCATCAGGGACACTGGCATTTGGTATAGTTACATTGCGGAGGAGGAGAAGAAAGCAACAGCAATCCCAGGCTCTTCTCTCCCAGCAGTAACAGAAACTCCAGCTGGCTCGATTTCTTCTTCCCCAGCAGTAGCAGCAGAGATAGTGGGCTCGATTCCTCCTTCCCAAGCAGCAACAGCAGCAGCAGCCAATTTGAGCGACCCTCTTCCAGCAGAAGCTCACGCACAAGAGTGAAATCGCTGATTTCATAATATTATTTCTGATACATTGTATTTTTAAGCTCTCAAATGTGTAAAGCGTGAGCTATGGGACAGCTGTCCTTTTTCTTTTGTTAAATATTTTTTGTAAAAGGAGTAGTCACATTTTGGTTTATTATAGAAGAAATTCCTGTAGGTGACAAGTGGAAGAGGCCAGGTGGCAGCCCAAAGGGCAATTTTGTAACTATAAATAGTAGTTAGGAAAGATTAGAAAGGACTTTTGGCAGGGAACGATTTTTCAAACCTATATGAGCTATCTTGTATATGTTTTAATGAAATAAAGTTTTCTAATAAAAGCCTGGAGATGGACGTTTTGCATGGGAATGAAGGATGAATGTATATCGGACTATTCTGGTGACTTCCATACTGTAATGTGAGATCTTTCTTGCTGTCTGAATTATTTCTTTGCAACCAATGATTTCACTCCTTTCTGTGCAAACGATTTCTCTGTTTCATGAGTAATGAATGTGTTTCATATTAAATTAGAAGCTATCTTCTGATATCTTTCATCTTTGTTGTAGCTTTATCTGTAAGATTTAATGGCTATCTGTTCTTTCTTTAAGATATCTACTACAGCTCATTACTCATGCTTTAATTTGGCTCCTTGCAGGGACAATTAGATTTATTTCATGTGTCTTTTAGACTTAGATCTGTTTTTTTCAGTTTTGCATCTAGATTAAATAATCTTGCTTCTTTCTTTGATGAGTAATGAAAATGTGTTGTTTGTAATTAGAAGTTATCTTCTGAGATCTTTTATCTTGCTGTAGTTTTTCTCTTTAAGCTTTAATGGTTGCCTGTTCATTCTTTAAAGATAACTCTTACAGCTCATTTCTCATGCTTTAAATGTGCTCCTTGCAAGGATAGTTAGGTGTATTTCAGTTTTATACTTAGATCTGTTTTTCTTAGTCTTGCATCTAGATTAATTATAGACTAGGCACTTGCATATCATTAGAAAACATAAAATCCAAAAGAAAGGTGGATCGGGCCATAACCGGTATAATTGGAATTAAACTCCAAACCCACGGTTGCCGGAACCGTTAACCGGACGGATTCCCTATACCAAACTGTAGATAATCTAATTGGGATCATCTATTGGGGAGAATCCCTTTCTGATTGATGCTACGATATACGAGGCATCAACACAGCCATAGAAAAATTTTACTATTTAGAATGCACCTTTGAAAAAGTCGTTTTAAAAATTTTCAGAAATTGAAAGAAGGATTTATTTGCATTTTATCTAGATTAAAATTTTGCTGTTTACTTCTTTGATATTTTGCCCATAGCAATTTTTAAAAAGAAATCCATTTATTTCTTCAAGAATTCATATTATTTGCTTTTATTTCAAAAGATCCTTTGTTTTTTGAATAGTCTTTGCAAAGCATTTAATTTCCATTTATTGAAGAAGTCATATTATTTGCTTTTCTATTTCAAAAGATCCTTTGTTTTTTGAATACTTAGCATTTACTTTTTCAATTTCAGTTTAAAATATCACACGTGCACCCACTCAAACACATAATTTAAACTGAGCCTTAAAACTTACCCTAATTTCAACCCACTTTTAACCCCATTTGGGGAACATTAAAAGAACTTTGTAGCTAGGTAGTATTGAGGGGATAGGTGTTCCAATAACACCCCTCAATTATTACATTTGATACATAGTTGTTGTCCATTAGGGAACCAAAATCTCCTAGTATTTATTGGCACGGTCATAATCAGTTTATCGGAAGGCCTCTCCCCTAGGAGGGTTGAAGTCGCGAGGATGGTTCCGGAAGTCTGAGTGGAATACCGAAATTCATTCAGTAACCGAAGGCTACCATTCGCAGTTCTCGGGATATCCCTGTATGGGGGTATTGCGGTAAAAGGACCAAACGGCAGATTTACCTTTTCTGGACGTGTCATGAACGGAGTATCCTAGTTGCCATTCTTTAGGATTGATTACCCGGTGTCCCTCCCGGTAGGGGGATATCTAGCCGTTGAATCAACACTCAATATTGTCTGACTTGGATTTCATCACATTGCAGAGAATATAGTTTGTTGATTCACAATACTTTTAGTTAGGTGTTTGCATGATACAATCCACCTTTGGTCTAGTAGCACCTCTTTTTTCTAGAAGTTGTTTGCATGTTGGTACTCTAACCATTTTTCGCATCCCTCCACTTACTATAGCACAACTGCTATAATAAGTGCCTTTTTGAGGTTGATTTTTTTGGCCTGAGAGCCTTCATTTTCACTCCCCTTCTTGAACCCTTGGTTGCATTATGGTTTTGAGTTTTTTATACATTACCATTTTACACATAAGATTTTTACACAAAAAAAAAACTTATTTCTCACCATTGAGAATTTTAGACGCTCTCGTCGTCTTCAGGGCGAACTCCCAGAGTTCAGTCTACTTGGCTCTCCACGTCACCGACGTCGAGCCTTATCCCTTGACTCAACACATCGTCAGTCGAACAGACAGTCATCCGATTCTGACGCGCCTCACTTCACATTAGATTTTGAGGCAGAATCCGAAAACCCTACCGAGTTATTACCAACCAACCTAATGGCTAGGACACAATTCGACCCACTTTTTACCAGCACCATAGGTGATACATCCACAGACCCTTCTACTGCGGTGCCATCCATGGCAACCACCACCCCCTTGGGTATGCCTAATATGGGAGACACTCCATTTTTAGGAATGCCCAACACAGGACCACCTCCTATTACGGGTATGCCGAACATAGGGGTCACACCCCCTCTCATTTCCACAACCCATATCCCAGGAATCCCTACTGCTATTCCTAACCCTAGTGTAACCCATGTTGCACTAGGAAACGCTGGCCCATACCAGACCACAGCTATTAGAGGACACATACCTTCAATACCTAGCATACCTTTAGGCGCTACTGGACCCCCACATCATACCACTATGACTGGTCATGTCCCAGTCACTACGCCACATTCATCTGCTAGCTTACCATACATGGCAAGTCTGAACTTACCAGACTTAGCTAGGTTAACCAATGATCCGATCAGACACGACCCTGCGTGGCCTCACATGCCCACCAAACTCCCCTCCAGCATCCCTAAGTTTGAGGGCAAGGCAGGTGAGGACCCCCAGAACCACATCATGTCCTTCCATCTATGGTGTTCCTCCAACTCCATAGTGGACGACTCTGTCCGCCTCCGTCTGTTACAGCGCACCTTCACTGGCTCTGCAGCTAAGTGGTATATCGAGCAGCCCCATGGGACCCATGCCACCTTTACCTCCCTTGCCTCGACCTTCCTGCAGTTCTTTCAGTTACCTGTCCGCTATGATGCGGGAGTTGAGATCCTACTGTCTTGCAGACAGAACACGGCCACCCACATCACTGACCACATTCATGAGTGGCGTCAATGTCGAAGCCTCTGCAAAATCAAGTTAGATGACCGTATCTTCTTAGATTGGTTTCTCAAATCCCTCCTCCCTCTCATTGCGAAGGATGTGGCATCCGAACGACCGCAGTCTGAAGAAGAGGCCATCCTCAAAGCCCAACAGTTTGACCTCATTTACGCCCAGTCGGGTTATCTGTATACCATTATACCAAAATCCCCTCGGGGCGAGTGATCCCGACATGATGCGCTGGGGGCATCCCATGCCGCTGATGGCATCATTGGTCGTATGGACTCACATCCCCAACCCTTTTCCATTGCACATCCTAGCCATGGTCCCGACCTTTCACCGGCTACATCTCAATCTGGAGCAACCAGTTCATTTGCTCCCATGACACATCACCACCATACCCATGGACCTTCATGTCCACCTCAGTGCTTTGGTCATACACCACCTGCATATGCCCCCCCAGCCGCACCTCAACCAATGTATTACCCGCAGCAAGCTGTGACAGCTAACCCAACACCTCCAATAGCTCAGGGTTACCAACAACCCCAGCAGGCAACTGGTCCACCTCCAGCCCCACCAGCTTATTATCCACCACAACCTGCTCCCGCACCTGCGACGAACCAAAATCCTCCCACTGCTCAAGGGCAAGTGTACACACAGCACAACCAGCCCCAGCACCAGAACAACCAGCGCAACCAAGGTGTGTAACAAAACCGTGGAAGAGGACGTAACCGCGGTAATAACCAACAACATCAGCAAGGTCCTCCACCTCCCAATCCTCCGCAAAATAATAATGCTGCTCCTCCCAACCGCAATCCGGATCGTAATCCCAAGCAGCCTAAAAATAATAACCTCAGAACAAACCACCATTGTTCTATCTGCGGGGTCTATGGTCATTACACACATTCTTGCCCACATTTGGAGCGAGCTCGGCAACTCTGGACCAACAATGCCCATCGTCAAGGGCAAGCGGCTCCTCAGCCGCCACCCAACCCTCCACCACCTCAACATCAACCTTTGGTGCTGCAAAACCCCTTTCCAAACCAAGGTGTAGTGAACACTCAGCCGTTAGCTCCCCCTCAGGGCAACGTGCCACCACAACAGATCACTTATGCAGCCCCTGATCAACCCATGTTCAATTCAGGTACTCACCACTTGTTGATGATGTCAACCGTCGATGCCAACCTCCAAACCCGTCGGAACCAATATGGCTCCACCTCTGAAGCCCCCCCCCCCCCCGCCGACAAAAACACTAACGTTCATCCCACAGATCAGACGTTACGTATACCTCCGGCTCCACTCGATGGCGCTTCTAAAGCGCCTCGCTTCCCACTTCGTCGCATCAACAATAATCCCAATGCTCGTGCTGTGTCGAATTACAACATCGTAGACGACTTAGCCCAGTCTCCTGCAGCCATGTCTGCTTTAGAAGTCTTGAAAAACTGTCCTTCATAGCGCAAGACTTTTCTCTCTGCCATTGGCGCCATTGACCCCGATGATTCACAACTAATGACATTCGATTCAGACCAATCCGAACCACGCTTACCTCCTACTTTAGCGTTCCAAGTTTCCGTTTCCGTTCGGAATCTTGTCATCCATCGGTGCATTATCGATGAAGGGGCCTCTACATGCATCATGTCTACATTCGTTTGGCAGAAGTTGGGATCTCCTACTCTCCAGCAGTCCACCACTGCGTTGCGAGCCTACGACGGCCGTTCGGCTCAACCCCAAGGTCTTTTAGCCAATGTCCCCATCCAGCTGGCGGGTAAAACCATGCTCATTGACATTGAGGTCATCAATGCCCAACTCGATTATAACCTCTTACTTGGTCGCAGCTACATGTATGCCATGCGGGCGGTTGCCTCATCCGTTTTCCATACTATTATGTTCCCCCATGAGGGACGCGTGGTCAAGGTCGACCAACTTACCTATTACGATCCCAAGGCCCCCGCCGCACCTGAAAATGTTCTCCCCATGGTTGAACAACCTGTTTGTGGTGCAACTACCTCGTTTGTTTCCTCCGTGGGACCCGAACTTTACTCTGACGCGCCGATGACTTCTACATTCCAAACAATTCCACCACCGTCACTGGAGACACACGTCGCTAACCTCTGTACTCTTTCCCACAATACACAAACACCCAACAATCAACCACCATTGTTCCCTAAACCACCATTGGTCCCCAGTCACATTGGTGTTACACCAATCCACACCATCCCCTTTCTATTCCCTCCCTCGGGCATAGTAAGCGCTCCGGTTATGGCTACCTTTAGTCTCCGCGGGTTAACATTAGGATTACCCGTGTGGTATATTTCGCCTCCCGTTCCCCCGCCGACACCAAATGTCATCCTGCAACCGGTACAACCCATTGTCACTTCTACTCAACCACCTCCCGGTATCACTACTCCTTCATCATCTACGAATCCCCCTCCTCTCATCAGGCCCACTGGGGGCAGAGGCCCACAACCATACACTGCGGTACCCCCACCCAAGGCAGTTAAACCTCCCCCCGTATTTTGTGCTCCTCCAAAATGCTCGTTGTGTGATGAGTTAGGCCATCCAACCCATCAGTGTCCACAGTTACCTGCATTACAGGAACACATGCAAATGGTTGACGACGACCCCAACATCCCGGTTGTCAAAATCGACTCAAACCCCATGCCTCGTGACAAATCACTGCGTACAAACCACCCATGTGCAATATGCGGTATTTACGGCCACTACTCACATCACTGTCCTGATATCCCAGATTACAGAGCAGCTCTCTATGAGATGAATAATTTGGATCTTGAGACGGCGCCCCCTACTATCGAGGAGATCTACCCTCCCGTACCATCCTCATCCGGAGAGATTAACACCATTTATATGATCTCTTCGACTACTACTTTCAAACCAGAACCCCTTGATTTATGGTCTCACTACTTCCATACTGATGAGCAAATTTTGGAAACACTCACTACACCCGACTACCCTTGGGACGATATGCATCATCGCTCATACTTCCTTCCAGAGGCGTCTACATCCACGGCATCTGACCAGTTGTCGGTCGAATCGAAAGATTTCATTCCCACTAAGGTCGATTGGTTCAAGGACCCCATCCCAGCACCGGATGCCTTCGAAGAAGGGAACATGTCCAACATTTCCCCCATTATACAAATTGATATTTCCACCACACCGGGAAAACCTGAGCTCATCTCGCTAGGCGCATCTTGCACTCAAGTAGAAACTCAGGCATATAAAAAGCTTTTTCAAGAATTCCGTGATGTCTTTGCCTGGTCCTATACCGAAATGCCTGGTCTTGACCCCGCCATTATAGAACACCACATTGACACATGGCCTGATGTCCCCCCCGTTCGTCAGAAACAGCGACCCATTCATCCTTCCAAGCTCCCCGCTGTTAAAGCCGAGGTTGAGAAACTTCGCGAAGCAGGATTCATTTATCCTATTGCTTATACCACATGGGTTTCAAACCCCGTTCCCGTCAACAAAAAACAAGGCACCCTTAGAGTATGCACTGACTTCCGTGATTTAAATCGCGCTTGCCCCAAAGACAATTTTCCCACGCCATTCATTGACCAACTCATTGATGCATGTGCGGGACATTAAGTCTTATCTTTCATGGACGGTTTTTCTGGATACAACCAGATTCAGATTCGTAAAGAGGATCAGTATAAGACTGCCTTTACCACCCCATGGGGCACCTTTGCCTATCGTGCCATGCCTTTCGGCCTCAAAAATGTTGGTGCCACCTTCCAACGGGCCATGACCTATTGTTTTCACGACTTGGTCCATATCCTGCTAGTCTATCTTGATGACCTTACAGCTCGTTCCCGGAAACGATCAGACCACCTTAACGACCTCCGGCAAGTTTTCCTGCGTTGTCGCAAATATAAAATCCACTTGAACCCACACAAGTGTGTCTTTTGCGTTCCTGCAGGCCGTTTGTTGGGCTTCATTGTTTCCCAGGATGGAATTACTGTTGATCCCCTGAAATTCAAAGCCATCTTAGACCTTCCCTCTCCGCGCATGCTTCGGCAACTCCAAAGTTTGCAGGGGCGGTCCAATTTCCTTCGTCGCTTCGTGCCTGATTACGCCACCAAGGTTCACGGATTCTTACGCCTACTTCGCACCCACATACCCTTTGTTTGGGATGAGCAAGCAGACACGCCATTCGAAGCCCTCAAGAAAGATCTCACACAAGCCCCCTTGATCTCCCCTCCGGATTTCTCTCAGGACTTCATCCTTTACGTCTCGGCATCTGAACATGCCATATCCGGAGTCTTGGTCCAAGAAGATGCCTCTCACCAAGAACATGTCATTTATTATGTCAGCCAGACCTTGTCTGGCCCACCCCTACGTTACCTATACGAGGAAAGATTATCCCTAGCTGTAGTCTTTTCCGTCCAAAAATTGCGACACTACATTCTGCTCGGTCATACCACGGTCGCCGCCGACTCCAACCCTATGGTCTATCTCCTAAACAGGCGGCTCCTACAAGGTCGTGTTGCTAAATGGGTCATTATCCTCCAAGAATATGACCTTACTTTCAAAACTCCCAAGAGCACCAAAGCCCTCGCGCTTTCCCATCTCATCACTGACCTCCCATCCTCTTCTTCATCACCCTCTATCCAAACGGATCTGATTGACGATCACATCTTCATTATTTCGTCTGACGACCCATGGTACGGTGACATCCTAATTTACCTCCGCACGCAGAAATTTCAACCCCACATCGATCGTGACGGATGCCGTCGTATACGTCACCACGCCCCCCGATACCTCTTGTTAGGGGATGTGCTTTATCGGCGAGGCATTGATACCATCCTACGACGTTGCCTATCCCATAGTGAGGCAGAACAAGTCCTCAATGATTGTCATAGTGGTGCCTGCGGAGTCCATTTCTCCGGCATGGCCACCGCCCAAAAGATCATTCGTGCAGGTTACTTTTGGCCGTCATTATTTACTGATTGCATCACCGCAGTCAAACATTGCCAAAATTGTCAACTTTTTGCCCCCAAAGCAAGAACCCCACCCGCCCCCCTTCATCTAGTCGTTACTGCCAGACCATTTTGCAAATGGGCCATCGACTTCCTTGATTGCAATCCCACGTCAGCTAGCGGTCACAAACATATTATTGTGGCCGTAGATTATTTCACCAAGTGGGCGGAGGCCATGCCAACTTACAATTGCACAGTCGACACCGCAGCACGGTTCTTTCTCAACCATGTTATCGCACGTTTTGGAGTGCCAAAGCAACTAGTCTCAGACCACAGCTCTCACTTCGAAGACGCCATCTGGAAAGAACTATCCACCTTACTGAAATTTGAACACCATTTCTCCTCTGCCTACTACCCCCAAGGAAATGGCCAAGTTAAAGCGATAAAAAAAAAATTGAAAACCATCCTCCAGCGCACTGTAGAAAAACACAAGTCAAATTGGCACCACATGCTCTTCCCAACACTATGGGCATACCGCACATCAACTAAAACCGCCACCGGTTTTACCCCTTTCCACTTAGTTCACGGTGTCGAATCTGTCCTCCCCATTGAGTGCTAGATTCCAACCCTACATATGGTCGTTGAACTCCTACCGGACACTGCCCCAATCGAGCAACGCTTACTACTCCTGGAGCAGGCCGATGAAGATCGGCGCACAGCCCTTCAAAACATGGAAGCAGCCAAGAACCGATCCAAATTGAATTATGATAAACATGTCCACCCAAGAACTTTTTCTGAAGGGGACCTTGTCCTTGCCTACGATCAGGCTCATGACAAAACAGGGAAAGGAAAGTTTGTGTCCATGTGGCAAGGCCCATATATTATACACACTTGCCTCGAGCAAGGGGCATATATTCTGATCGATTCAAAAGGCAACCCCCTCCGCAACCCACGCAACGGGTTGTACCTCAAACGATTTTACCCATAGTAAACCAAATGGACACCACCGTCCATTGTAAAACTTCATGATAGTTCTTTCTTTTTCCTGTTTTCACCAGGTCCATTTTTGACCATTTTTTCACGCCCTCGTTGCCTCGGTTTGCGTGCCACATCGGCCGTCGTCCGTTTTTGACGAACCTTATATCGTTGGATTCAGTTTTTCGCGCTCGTGATGATGCTTGAGATCATTTCTCGCTGTCACCTCCATATTTTTTGGGCATTTTTCCCATGACCCTTCGTCGCCTCGGTTTGCGTGCCACATTGGCCGTTGCCCCCTTTTTTAACAATCTTTATGTCACCGGATTCATTTTTCCGCACTCGTGATGATGCTTGAGACCTTTTCTTGCTATAATCAATCCCTTTTTGTTTGGTATAATTTTATCCCTTTTTCGGGCCGAGCAATCCCTTTTACGAAAAAGGCACTTAGGGAGTTTCTGTTAAGCTCTTTTCTGACTCCTAAAACAATGAAAAGATCGTCGAGCAACCTTGCTTCCTTTCATGCTCGCTAAACGTATCTGAAAGGGCGTCTACCTGGTATAACTTTACCCATTTTCCGGACCTTGTAGACTAATTACGAAAAAGGTATACTCTAGTCACATCGGCTAGAAGAGTTCTCCATTTTGCATCATTTTATGGTTTTTCGGGCCTTGGAGACTAACTTACAAAAAAGAACACCAATGGAGTCCACTTACCGCTTTCAGACTCTCTAAACATGAAAGCGACCACGAGCAATCACCATTCTGGGCTCGTAAAACCAATAGGACAGTAGTCATAACCACTGCAGAGTCTTCTTATCGTTTTCAGACTCCTTAAAAATGAAAGCACCAATGAGCACGAACAGTCCTGGGCTCACAAAATCCACAGGACAGTACCATTTCAGAGCACACTTTTATCCCTTCTTGGAGCTCATTAAAACTACGAAGAAGGACCCAATGGTGCTTCTCGGTGCCACAATAGATCACGTCTACTCATATGGCAGCTCCCCCATTTTGGTCGCCTTTGTTCAGAGTATTCTGCAGTATGTCACCCTGAGAACCCCTCGACAGCACCCATCAGCTTGATTCCCCCCCAGAGTCAATACATACCCTTCAGTCCTTAAAAGCAATGATACCCACACCTACAAGTCAGTTCCCTACACTGCCAGGTCAACCATGTCATCATGCTCTGAACAAAGGAAGTTTGAGTCTACCCACTATATGACCCAAGTTACTTCCCATCCCCACAAGTATGTCAGTCCTACCATCAGTACTACCACACTTCAGTTCTACACCTCGCGCTCCTATCAAGGAAACATCATTGCCTTGTTAGTTGCTGGTCTCCCTCTGTCGACGACAACCAAATTTATTCCAGAGCATAGACCTAGAGGTCCCTGTGTCTTGGACTCATCACCATTTATGATGAGTGCTTACGAATCATTTCGAGAAGAGTCCTCAGTGCTTATCCAAATGGTTGTTTCTCACATTCTCGACTTCAACACCTTGATCGCATCGTTGAGACTCGCACAGGGTATCGCTCCATTCAGTTATTAGTCGAAGACCCCGGATACCACCCGACTCCTCCACATTTGAGAGTCTACCTATGGATACAACCAGTTACATTCTTTCTATAGATATCCGGGTTGCGCATGGCGACAGTATTCAGATGTACCCCAGTTTTTGTACTCCCTTGAGTATATAGTTACATGTACATGTACTTCTCAGAGATGACTCTCAGTCTTTGAGTCCCTACAGATGTTGGACACCTTCAGTTTCAGCAGTTCACCAGTTATTCCAGTGTATCAATTATTGAGATCAGTCACGTTATGATCATGAGTACATCCCAAAATGATGTCGCCCCTGGACCATTATGATGTACCAATAGATTTTTTATATTTTTCAGGTCCCCCTTCTTAGGAATAATTGTTATGTCTTGATACGAGCATGGGTATGCCCGCCTCGTCCATTATCAGGATTATTCCTCATTCATATTGAGGCCATGTAATATTGTTTATTTTCTGCAGCTTCCAAGGGCCGTGGATCCAGTCTCCAATCGGTCTCTTCCCCTCCCCAAAACCCCAGAAAAAAGACAAAAGAACTATGATGTCTATCGGCCATACGATGAGCTCCTGCCCTCACACGTCAGGGGGCAATCTGTTAGCCCCCCAAAAAGTGCTCACTAGCTCATTCCCTTATTCACATGACCTATTTGTCCACTTTTTCCACCATCTGAGCCTCTAAAGCCAACAAAAGGTCACCAAAATACCTTAGTACACCCCTTTTCCCACTCAAAAAGATTATTTTTCCTAAAAAAACATAAAAAAAAAACCCTCAAAAAGGGTCCAAAATTTCCAAAAATATTAAAAAGGGAATAAAAATATTAATTTTATTCAAAAAAGGAAAAAGGAGGGAAAAGTACCTAAACCATGTTGGTCAATACCATTGGTTTCCACAAAACCACAAATGGTATTCCCCACCACCAAAACCTATAAAAAGGTGGTAGGGGCTCCTCATTTCACATCCATCCATATTCCTATCCTCATGCTGCCAAAATATCCCTTGAGTTTTTGGCCATTATAGCAACCTTGGAGAAAGGACCCATTGGAGTTTGGAGCTGCTCACCCTTGGAGCTTCTCAACTATCTTCATCACTTGGAGGTATTCTTATTGCAAGCACTTGCTTGCCCCCATTTTTCAATACAAAATTATTTCTTATATTTCTTGTTCTTGTTTTTTAATTCAAAGATGCACATGCTAGTTTAGTTTTTAGTTTAGATTTAGTTTATTGTTTTTGCTTAATATTGAAACTGTTGCTACTAGTTAGCAGGTGCCCATAGCACTAAGCTTGGTTGCAAAACCAAGCCAACACCATGGCTGCGAATGAGTTTGTTTAGTTCCTCCTTAGTGGATACACATCCCAGCTCGAGGGTGGTCTCTCAGTTGAAAGAATACAGGTTGGACAGACACCTATGGTTGTGTGGAACGTTGCTCTCACATAGCCAGTTGTTGGACAGTTTCATCTAAAAGATAAGTATTCTCTGTGGTTTGAATTATGATAATTCTGTGTTCTGCCATGCTTTTAATTGATGTATGTTATTGATATGCTGGATGCATGATGTAGTTGTGTGTGGATAATGTTTATTTCTGTTGTGTTTATATTGAGTATGAATCTGCACACATAAGTTTTTATTTATTATGAATTTTGTTAGTAATGAACGGGGCTGAGTTTAACAAATAAGCCCGGAATGGTTACTCATGTTTCCTCCCTTGCACCGGATCGACGCGAGGTTAGAGGATAGATTTGTGACAGTGATAGTGAAAGTGACAATGGCAGTGACAATGACATAGAGAGTGACAAAGACAATGGCATATTGATACTCTTATTCATATTAGGGTGGCCATATTAGGGCAAGGAGAGGAGATTGTAGTATCCTTCGTGTTGGTTCCTGATAAGTGTGATTCAGTGCTCACAAGGGGGTCAGTGCCTCCTCCTAGTTGGTGCTAGAAAAATTAGTGAGTTGGTGCTCACAAGGGGGTTGATGCCTCCTTATAGTTGGTGCTAGAAAAATTATGGAGTTGGTGCTTCCTTTGTGCTGGTGCACATAAAATTGAATGTACTCTTCATATACCATAGATAAGAACAACATTTTTTTGGTATTCTCCCGTTTGGGTTTCCATGTAAAATCTCTATGTACTATGTATTTATGATTATGTGCCTTATCGTATGATATTTAGGATGCAATTACAAGTCTAAGAAGTAAAAACATTGTGTAAATAAGCAAATATTGATTCACCCCCCTCTCAGTATTCCAACAATTGGTATCAGAGCGGGTACCTTCAGGAACAGTCTAACCACTAGAAGGTAGATCCAAGTAAGAAGCATGGAGAAGTACTGAGAATAGTCCAAGATACGAGTACCATTGTTTGATGGGATGAATTATGCTTTCTGGAGCATGAGGATGAAATTATTTTTGCAGTCACAGGGACTTGATGTTTGGAAGGTCGTAGTGAATGGATACAATATACCAAATATTACTCCAACAGCAAGTACAACTGAAAGAAGATTCTTTGAATGTAATTCAAAGGCTATGTATGTTATTCTAGGTGGTCTATCATGATCATAATTGTCAAGGTTCTGCACTATACCTCAGCAAAAGAAATTTGGGATAATATCAAGAATATGTACGAAGGATATGTTAAAGTCAAAGGGGCCAAGCTTCAAACTTATAGAAGACAATTTGAACACTTGAAAATAAATAAAGATGAAGATATTGCATCTTATTTTCTATGAATTGATGAAATTGTGAATACCATGAGAGGATTGGGAGAAAAGTTTGAAAGTCCAGTAATTGTTCATAAGATACTTAGATCTCTCTTGATGAGGTTTGATTCTAAGATCTTGGCTCTAGAGGAAAGAAAATATCTAGATAATTTGAGCATGGATGAATTACATGGAAATCTTATAGCATACGAAATGAGAACAGAATAGAAAAATCCATCTAGAAGGGAAGCATCTTTCAAGGCCTCTAACAAGACAAGGAAGAACAAACAAAAGTCAAAATCATGCTCATGCTCCAGCTGCAGTGATTATTTAGTCAATGAAGAAGAAGCCAACTTTGTGAGTGTTGGCTTACAACTTATTTCCTTAACTTTCTCTTATAGACCCAGGTTCTGCGCAGTTATGGGGCCAACAACGCCACTTCTTCACCGGCCCTTTCGGCAACAACCTGCGGACAGGCTGAGGTATCACCCAAGGCGAAGCTATGGGGGATTACAGAAGCAGGTTTCTGTAATCAGGTGATGCGTGGTTATGGAACTGATGTGGGTGAAGTCCTTCTGACTTCGCATATACTGATGGTCATTGCGCACTTACAGGACTGCGCACTTCACAAACTCACACGGTATGAAGAAATACAATGCACAGCGCAACTTCAAGACTGCGCTTCCAGGGAATCATACTTAACACAGACTTCGTTGACTTAGTGTTTACCCAAATACTCATGCATCCAACATATTCGGAAACACTTGTTCATTCTACCATATGTGTTCAAGACTTAGCATATTATTCTCATTCATCAACCTATGAACATATATATGAAAGTGTGAATACACATAAATATAGGTCTGAATGTAACTTAAGCAAACATACACAATCACACATTCAATCACATAACACAAGTATTTACGTGGTTCACCCCCAGGATGGGAGCTACGTCCACGGGAACTGTTGTTGATATTAATGGGAAGGGTTTAACAGTTCTAGTCTGCGCACTTAGCTGCAGACTCTTCTCTCTATAGTAGGCCTCTGCGCACACAATTGCAGACCCTCTTTCTCTCTATAATGGGTCTCTGCGCACGCAGCTGCAAAGCCTCTTACAATGCTTATCAACAAATATCAATGTCTATCAAGATCAATAAAAAGATCAACCCTTCCCTTACAAAAATGCCCCTTTTATAGATCGTGCCCGAAGGTCAAGTCTTTAAAATGAATGTGGACCAAAAATACCCCCAAAATGGCGCGGTTACTCCACTAACCCGACATATCATAGTCGACAGTGGCTTTAAATGCCTTCGTTCACCTTACTGCGTTGCCTTTGGCTCTGACAAATCTTCTGACTGAGCGGCTATGTCTGCACTCTGGCACGTCCCTTTCAGCTGCTCTGGCTTCATCTGTCACTGTCGGCCCATCGTTCTACTTCCAACGGTCTTAGTACTCTGCATGTACTTCGGCGACAGGTTGCTTTCCTTCAGTTCCGCGCCACTCCTTACCCAACTCCCGGGAGTTATGGAGTCGCTTACCAAAAATAGGTCGCTATAGCGACTTCGCTTTGCCTGTACTTCGCTACCATAAATAGCTGTTGTGTTGGCGCTCCGTATCAGCAAAACTGCGCCATGCTGGACTTCGCATTCCCACTGCGCTTTCCTTCACTTCGCAGTGCCCAAAACTATGTCACTTGGGCCACGCCCAACAGGCCCTTAACACTTACTCATGGATCGTCTCTGATCCACTTTTCTATGGCTGCATGTCCTCGACAGGATTCAATTTTTCAGTGAACTCCTGAAGAGTTGCGCTTAGCTTCACAACTGCTTATTTTGTCTCCTGCTGGAAATCTGTAACAGTTTCTAACATCTCCACTGAGACATCTTCCTGAGCATATTCCTAGACTGTCTTCTCCGTTGTGCGAAGTTTATGCAGTTTCTCTTCGATCACATCAGTGAGGGCGAGTGCCTCTTCCTGTATTGACTACAATCTTGCTGAAGTCTCAGTCTCCTTGTCCCTCAAAACTTTAATTCTCTTTGCAAGTCCTTGACTTGTGCAAACTTTTGGATTTTCTCTCTAGGCTTTAAGGTCTTCATGGCCGCATTCACAGAGTCCAACTCTGCCTGCTGTTGGTTCAAGTCATCCTGAATTTGCTGCAGGGCGGGGTCATCCTGTAGCGTAGTCCATACCTAAGTTGCTTCGTCCAGCAAGTGTTGACACTTCAATATTTCAGCAGAGATACTTTCTATTGAGGCTCTGAGTGTTGTGACTATTTCTTCTCCCATGCCTGGAGGTGTACTCGGTGGCTTCTGAGTTGCAAAGTTAGCAACCTCTTCTTTGTGGGCGATCTCCATGTCCACCATATCTGCTTTCAGACTGCTTACCACCTTGCCAATCTCTACTATTGTATCCTCCAACTCTGGTTGTGCTTCGCATTCTGGTATCTATGCACAGACAGTAGCAACTGTCTCTTCCAACCTTCTTCGCTTTTCCTTCACCCTGGCTAGCTCTCTGGTCTTTTGCGCACATTCATCTGTCAGTGCTTTATAGCTTTCTTCTAGGTGTAAGTTATGGTTGTAAGAGACGATTTCTCTATCTCTTATTTCTTCGACAACCTGCAAATGCAGGTCATGTAAGCCCTCCAGCGGTAGCATGCCAATGTTAATGTCAAGGTGCTTTGCCTTCTTCGCACCTTCAGCCATCTCATCATTCGTAAAAATGATGTTGAGTGGCTACATTAGGACGAGGCACGGTTTCATTCTCTCGGTCGGTGGCCTTCTTCTTCGTTGACTATATTCACCAGTATTGACTTTCGAATCAGATTCTCAAACCAAGTCCTACTAAACTTGTTCGATCTTCACAACCAAAAGCTTAAGCTCTGCGAGGTTCTAATTCAACTACGCTTGCACCTCTTCATTCTTGCTATCTTTTATAGCAAGTTCCTCCTCTAGATGCTCGCCTACGCGCAGAGCGATGCAGTCGTAGTCGTCATTGTACAACTGCGCTTCTGGGTTGGTCTTGGTTGCCTTCATCTTCTTCCTTGGTCCTTTTTCTGGCACCGAACATTCAAGGTCCTTTATTTTCTCCCCTTTCTGCACTTCAGTGGTGTCTATTTCTACCTCCTCATAACCTGGTGTAGGTTTTTGTGAGCAATCTTCTGTCGTGGTGTGGATTTCCATGGGCGCATCCACCCTCCATTATGGTTGCTAGTCTTCCATGGCGAGCTCAATCCTTTGTGCATTCAATTGGTAATCCATAGGGAACCATACTGGTTTATGCTTTTCGTCCCTTGGCTGAATATAGATGGAATGTAAATCAGCCTTAAAGATCGTCTTCTGGACATATAGAGTCGTGGTATCTTTTGAAATGCACGATGTGTGTAGTATTACATCGCACAGCTGGCCATGGTAAGTTTTGAACTGTTCATTACTTACGCGTTGTCGTTCCGGCCGCGCATTTGAACACATATTGGCATACTTCGCAGCTCGGCAGTCTCCCGTTATCATTGGAAGGTTGTGTTGGTGAAGAGGCTCCTTCCAACCTATGAAAGCAATCAGTATTAGCAGCCAAGTGTAGTGAAATGCACTTCCCGTCTCCTGAGTTTCGTGGACATCGTCCAAAAACTTGTTCATCAAATAGCCTACCTAGTTGTAGGTTCTTCCACCCTTGGACTTCGCAGCGAGAAGAACTGTTGTGGCTGGCACTTCTGTCGATCTACACTTTCGCAAAATCCTGCCCGCGAGCAACTGGACGGTGAACTTTGTGGCTTTGTCTTCAATTCTGTCTGTGATAAAGCCTCGTTTCCCCTTTACTATTTTATATTCTTCTTGCATCTACTTCGCAAATTCCTTGTCCTTTGCTTTTCCCACAAACTCATCTTTGGGGTCCTCGCCTCGCTTGCTGAGGTGAGTGATGTTGTATATTAGATCGACATTAATATCAATCCTGCGGTCAAGCCACATGTATCCCTGGTGTGTGCACGATAGTAAGGTGCGCACCACCACGGTACATTTCGGACTTCATTTGAAGTGGGGTATGCGCAAGAGATTCAGTAGCCCCGATGGGACCAACAACTTTAGCCAATCCTGCGCAACAATGATAGTCTTTTGGGATTTCGGATCCTCCCTTCGACACATGTACTAGTCAACTTGTGTTGGGCCCAGGTTGAGTTAAAGTTTTGGGAAGCACCTTTTTGAAGCAGGCAGGGAAGGCTAAGCTGAGCCCAGCTCAGAAACACAATTTTGGCTAAGTATTGAGGATGCTGTGAAGTTGCATGCATGATCCGGATTTATGTGGGAACGAAACAAAAGATAGTATATACAGATATATATTGCAAATAACACAGTGATACAGTAAACACATATTCTATTAAATAGCGGAAATAGAACAGACTGTAAAATACAATAGCTGGAATGGTGGTAGCTATCTCTGAGAAGAGATGTGGCCGCTATGCTCATTCGTGCCAAGATGAATACAAAGAGAGGCCGAAAGGGCCTATTTATCATAAGCATGAGGGAAAGAATCCCAAACATCCAAAAACCTAACCCTAGAAGATGAATCGTCGTAAAGTTTGCGGCCCCAAGGTGGTTAGTTGAACAGTCAACTTCCCGGGGTCATAACTTTTGCATACGATCTCCATTTAGGGCGCTCGGTAGCCCGTTGGAAAGTTCTAACCAAGGTTGTGAATCAGTCATTTAAGTATAATTACTTTCTTAAAACACAGTGAAGGAACGCAGCACAGTTAATCATGTTTATCATTTCAGTTCATGTTGTAATAATCCAAGTTCTTGACGAATGTTAGAAAGATAGCCAGTAAGTGCCTGAATGAATGGATGAGTGATATTCATTTCAGTGCCTTAACGTTTTTGAGATTTTCCAAGTAGAGGATAATTATGGGTAGTTCGCAGTTCCAGTAGAAGATTCGCAGCAGTAAGGAACCCTTGGTGCGGCCCGTAGTATTACCTCCACCGCATAGTACTGCTCGCAGCATATATCTTGCTGCACACTGCATAACTCTGCCCGCAGCGCCATCCCTATGTCCTGCGCTGTGCAGCTTGTTCAGATAAACAACTCATCATTTACTGTGGAAACCTGATTCCGTAGTACCCCATAAAGATACACCTTGGGTGAGACCTCAACCTGCTCGCAGGTTGTTGCCGAAAGGGCCGGTGCGAAGCGGTTTTGTTGGTCAAAGGGAGAACCACAAAGAACCTGGGTCTAATTGGAAACCTCTGGGTTAGTTTAAGCCAACAAATGGTTCCGTTTCCGCGCTAGAATCCATGATGAGTTGAAATGGTTCCGTTGCCGCACTAGAATCCATGATGAGTTGAAATGGTTTCGTTGAGTTGCAATTACGACGTGTGAAGAAGAATATCAGTTCCCGGAGGGATCTGACTATTGGCATCCTGAAAAGACAGAAATCCAAGCTTGGTGGGATAAGACCATAAACGATTTTAATAGACAAGAAAATAGACATCCGTGTCTAAGCGACACACAGTGGTCGGATAGATATCTGTTAGACGACATTCACGAGATATTTTGGGCATCGTTTCCAAACGAGCTGCATGCATGGATCTCGCGGCTCACAGAGAAGAAAAACTGTTTCCAAGGAGGAGTTCCTACGGAGTGGACTCCCGAGCTCACAGCGCAACTTAAAGCGTTAGACAGCCCGTTGTCACGCGTAGTTGATTATTGGGTCGATCATATGCTAGAAGGCTTTGTAACAGAATTTGCTGTAGACACACTCAAATCCTACAGCCAAGCAGAAGCAATTTTTTTCTGAGGATTCCACGTTAAGTTTCTGAACAACCTCAGTCTATACATTAAGATGTTGTTAGCTGAGAAAGGTGTTCTAAGAATGCAGTAATATGCTTGAAGTTTGTCATGATAAACAGTACATATATTGATTATGACGAAGAGACACATACTCTTAGAAGTGGTAAGAGATATAAAATTAATAAAGATCCGGAAGGCCCTAAACTTCATATAGATACTGAGATCCCCTGCGATCTTGATAGCGAAGTTGCACAACCATTTACCCCTGAGAATCCACTGGCTGCACAAACTGCGCCACCCTTATCGCAGAACCCACCTGCTATGCAGCCCACCCCGCAGAAGAATCAGCCTAGTCCATCTCTCCCGATAGTCCCATTTGTATTTACTGCGCAGATCCCTTTACAGCAGCCGTACACTAATCCCGGCGCCCCACCACCTAGTAGCACAATGGCGAACACTAATATGAAACTACCAATATTCAGAGGAACTGGCCTAGAAGACCCTGATCAGCATTGGTTCCTTTGTGAAGCCATATGGAGTGTAAGACAAATCCAGGATGATGCTGTGAAGCAAGCATAGCTCAACACCACTTTCAGAGATAGAGCGCTACATTGGTTTATGAAATACTCTACCATATAGCCGAGAACCCTCGCAGAAATTAAAGTCGCGCTGGTAGCAGAGTTCAAGAAGCCTAAGTCTGAGTCTCAGTGTATAACTGAGCTGAAGGAAATAAAGCAGAGACCAACTAAAACGGTCTGGGAATTTGATCAGAAATTTAAGACCTTACTAGACCAAGTAAGTTTTGTTATACCACCAGAACAGCATAAAGAATGGTTCATTGTTGCGATGTTACCTCATATCAGATTACCATTGATGCAGCAGAAGGTTCTATCCCAGGCAGAGGCCTTGGAAATTGCAATGAAGCTGGAAGCTTCATCGATTGGTGATACTAGTTCTGGGATGTCTCAAATCCAGAACCAGCTGACCACCCTAACACTTGAACTGCAAAGTATGAAAAATGGTAAAGAAAAAATATATGAACCTAGACAGGAGGTCTGGTGTACAAGTTGTAAAGGAGAAGGTCATGACCGCGAGCATTTCCCTCTATTCCGCAACTATATTAACAGTGGTGCGCCTAACCCATTAAATCATAATCAGGCCCCATGGTGTGAAATTTGTAGAACCACAGGACATAGACCTGAAGACTGTTACCTAATCAAGAAATATGTGAAAACTCCTAAGAATTTATACTGCAATTTATGTAAATCAGTTGGACATGATGAATCCAACTGCCGTGCATATGAATTAATGAATGAAAGAAAAAGGGATATGGACTCAATGCGAGGCGTTGGCTTGTACCGCGTACAAGAAGAGACCCAGCCAAAACAAGAAAATGCACAATATGACCAAGGAGGATACAGAGGTCATGGTGGTGGATACCGCGGTAGAGGAAGAAATGCTGGTCTGGCACAAGGAAGAGGCCACGGCCAAGTCATTTGTTATAACTGTGGCCAACCCGGGCACGTGTCTAGAGATTGTGTTAACCCATGCACTATGTGCAATTATTGTAAATCATTTGAGCATGTCATTGAAGATTGCCCAGTATTAGAGGTGGAAATGCAGAATAGAAGACGAATAGAGGCTCCGAATCCAAACATCCAGTGGATCGCAGTAGAGAATAGACCAGTGGATCCAAGCATTAACGTGGTCACGCGTTGTGGCGCTGAGACAGGCCGCGACAGAGGAGCGGAAGCTTCAACATCAAGGGAAGCACATACGAAGAAGGATACCCTTGAAACGGTATGGATAAGGAAAGCTCCAGGTAAAGCACCCCCTCTTAACCTACAGAAGAACAAGGAGATCTTCATTGACGCGCGGGATACCTTTAGAGAACAAGCAGATAAGTCATCAAGGATCCCGCTGCGCAGTGAAACACCACATGTTGAATACATGCCGGCTCCATATGACAAAACAAGTACTGCGACAGATGTCCG
Source organism: Larix kaempferi (assembly GCA_027924585.1). Taxonomy (NCBI): domain Eukaryota; kingdom Viridiplantae; phylum Streptophyta; class Pinopsida; order Pinales; family Pinaceae; genus Larix; species Larix kaempferi. The sequence continues at coordinate 949,675 of BSBM01001378.1, read as the reverse complement.
TACTTCTGTTGCGCAGTTCTTGCGAAGCTGCATGAAGTTACTAAAAAGTGAAAAATCCATAGTAGAGCTCCAGAAGCTTATCAGCCAATATGAACCTCAGATTGCAACAGAGACTCCAGATAGCATTGTACATCATATAAGGAAGCACAAAAGAACAGGCCGAGAGATGAGGCTTACTGTGCAGATGAAGTCATCCTTGATCTGGGATCAGAAGTGAATGTCTTAACTAAGCAGACATGGCAGCAGATGGGTCGACCAAAGTTGCTCTGGTCACCTATCCAGTTACGAATGGCTAACCAAGAGAAGGTCATACCTTTTGGCCTCTTAGCTAATGTAGTAGTTGACATTGATGAAGTACAGAGTCATGCAAACTTTGAGGTTAATTAAATTGTGGATGACAGTCAACCTTTTCCAGCAATATTGGGAATTGATTGGGCTATGGATAACTTGGCTATCATAAACTTGAAGACAAAGAAGATGATCTTTGAAGGGAAGCATCTTAGGGTCATCGCACCATTGGATCCTAAAGATGGTGATAGATACAGTGAGCCGATTCAGGAGGAATCCCAAGCTCAAGATTTAGACAGACTATACCAGCTGACTGCGAACAAGGAAGACTACATCAATCCTACTGCGGACAGTACGCTCAGCTGGCGATGTGACACTTCTTGTATCTCTGACTCGGATACAGGACTGGATAATTGGCAAAGCCGCATGCATGAAGTATCAGCAAGAAGATGTGCGCAGGTTACAAAATCACTGCGCTGGATCGGAAAAGAGGTGAGTCCTATTCCCACATATCATGGTTCTGCTAATGTTTACAGTTTCATAAGGGAATATACTGCAGCTATACCAGATGAGCATAGACTGCCAGCTTTAGATATAGCATTGCACGATACACCTTCCGGATGGTGGAATGCACATAAGAAAACATTGACCACTTGGGATCAATGCAAAACTAAGATGCAGATCCGATTCGCCGAAAAGGTTACTTTACCCTTTGAAAAGTATAATGGACAGACAGACCCTAGTCAGCACATTGAAATCTATTCAAAGGCATGGGTGGAAAGACCACTTACAGAATGGGTACATTTATTTGTACATACATTGGATGCGGGTATCCCAAAGAAATGGTACCTCGACCTGGAGTTGCGTAATGAACTCACTGATTGGGAGCTACTCGCTGCAAACTCTAGAAGGACTTCAGTTTTGAAGACAAGAATCCATTAATCCATGAAGCATTATAGCTAATCAAGAATCGCATATTCCAGGACGACTGTCATCATCAAAACATAACATTACAGGAGTTTTTTGGGACAGAGTGTGTTCCCGCGCACCTACAGTCAGAATGGAAGGAACATGAAGAGCACTTGATCGAGTGTTACAACTTAGATGAAGATACCAATGATACAAATGAAGACGATGAGGACGACTCGCGCAACATAGATATACCAGAATCAGAAGGCACGCGTGAGGTAGAAGGACCTCCGTTGGAAATCCCAGATATGACGGGACCAGTAAAAACACAAAAAGTGAACATTGGCACAGACAAAGAGCCGAAGTTCGCATCAATAGGAGATTATTGGGACGATCAGACTATTGCAGAGATCGCGGATACCTTACATGAGTATCAGAAACTATTTCCAACAAAATTTGCAGAAATGAAAGGAATTTTGGGAGACCTAGGGGTTATGAAAATACCTTTAAAACCAGGTGTTAAGCCTGTCAAGCAGAGCCCATACAGATTGAATCCACACTATAAGGACAAAGTCTGTGTAGAGCTAGATAAGATGCTAGAAGTAGGAATCATTGAACCAGTTGAAGAATCCAAATGGATTAGCCCCATGGTTGTTCAAGATAAGAAAGCAAAAGGTGAGATCAGGATTTGTGTGGGATCTCAGAAAGTTGAACGATGCTTCCATGCACGACCCATTTCCTACTCCATTCACAGACGAAGTGCTTGATAACGTTGGAGGAAATGAGGCATATTCTTTCACTGATGGTTTCTCTGGTTATCATCAGATCAGGATTGATCCTGCGGATAGGCATAAGACGACATTTGCTACAAAATGGGGGTCATTCCAGTACACCATCATGCCTTTTGGGCTAAAGAACGCACCTGCCATATTCTCTAGAGTCGTCGGCGCAGCATTTAAAGATTTTATGCACAAGTTTTTAGAAGCGTATTTTGATGATTGGACTGTATTTGGTCTATTGAAAAATCATTGTGCAAATCTCCGCATGCTGCTCGAGAAGTGTCGACAGCATCAAATATCCTTGAATTTGAAAAAGTGTATTTTTTGTGTGCCTTATGGAATTTTACTTGGCCACATTGTCTGTAAGCAAGGACTGATGGTAGATCCTGCGAAGATTGCAGCTATTGCAAACTTACCAACACCAAATTCAGTCAAAATGTTGCGATCTACATTAGGCCATACTGGATATTACAGGAAATTTATAACGGGTTATGCACAGATAACCGCGGCAATGGAAAAGCTGCTGAAGAAAGACGCACCGTTCATTTGGAACGCAGAATGCAAACAGGGCGAACAGGGTTTTGACACATTAAAAGAAAAGATGGTCACTGCGCTGATTCTAGTCTTTCCAGACTGGACAAAGCCATTCCATGTCCATGTTGACGCATCATGTATTGCCCTGGGGATCGTGTTAGCTCAGCCAGGAGAGGGAGGTATTGACCACCCTATTGCATTTTCTAGCAAAAAGCTTTCGAAAGTAGAAAAGAACTATACTACTACTGAGAGGGAAGGCCTTGCAATGGTATATGCCCTACAGAAATTTAGACACTACTTGTTGGGATCGCACTTCCTTATGTTTACTGAACATTCTGCGTTGAAATATTTGGTCAACAAGCCAGTGTTAGGGGGGCGCATATGCCGATGGCTATTGCTATTCCAGGAATATGACTTTGAAATTATTGTCAAACCAAGTAGGTTGAACTTGGGACCTGATCATCTGTCAAGGATCGAGTCAGGAGAGGAGTCGACGAATATTGAAGACAGTCTGCCTGATGCGCAGTTATTTAGTATACAGGTTGCCGATGATTATTACAATGACATCATTGACTTCTTAACCACAGGGCTGGCACCCCAGGAATTCTCGGTCCAGCAGAAAAACAGTTAGTGGTGCGCGCCGCGGACTTCACTATAATTACAGGTCAGTTATACAAACTTGGGCCGGATGAAGTCCTGCGCAGGTGCGTACTCGATCATGAGAAGCCTTTTATTCTAGCCGACGCACACTCAGGAATCACGGGAGGTCACTATGCAGGAAGGGCTACTGCGCAGAAGATATTACGCGCAGGGCTATGGTGGCCTACGATCCATAAAGATGCCAAAGAACATTGCAGGAACTGTGATGTCTGTCAGAGGACAGGAAAACCATCACGCCGAGATGAGATGCCATTGAATCCACATTTAACATTGCATCAATTTGAAAAATGGGCAATAGACTTTGTGGGTCCTATAAACCCACCAGGAAAAAGAACAGGTGCAAGGTATATTATTACTGCTATATATTACCTCACAAGATGGGCGGAAGCAAAACCAGTTAAAGACTGCAGCTCCAGTATAGCTGCGCAGTTTATTTTTGAACAAATACTCACCAGATTTGGCTGTCCAAAGATTTTGATGAGTGACCAAGGTACTCACTTTCTGAACAAGATGATTGAGGCGCTTACAGAGGAATTCCACATTCGTCATTAGCGCAGTACTCCATATCATCCACAGGAAAATGGTACTGTAGAGGCATTCAATAAAATATTGGAGAACGCACTCACTAAGGTGTGCAATGTAAATAGAGACGATTGGGACCTGCGCGTCTCATCTGTGCTATGGGACTACAAGACAACATGCAAGAAGTTGACTAGACAGACACACTTTCGGTTGGTTTATCGGCAGGAGGCTATAATGCCTATGGAATATATTGTCCCTAGTTTGAGAATCGCTGCATTTACAGGAATGGCAGACTGCGAAACTCTAGAAGAAATATTACTACACTTGTTAGGCTTGGAGGAAGATCGCTTCATCACAGGATTCCACCAGCAAGCTCAGAAGGACCGCGAGAAATCATGGCATGATCGCCATATAAAGAACAAGTGTTTTCAGGTAGGTGATCTAGTCCTCCTATATGATAGCAAATTCATGAAATTCCCAGGTAAATTTAAGATGCATTGGCTTGGCCCATATACTGTGATGCATGTTACTAACATTGGTGCAGTCCAGTTAGCCAATTTAGCTGGTGATACTTTGCCAACTTTGATAAATGGAAGCAGGCTAAAGCTATACCATGATAGCACTGCTTCGCAGAACCCTGAATAATGAACCAAGGAAGGAAGTTCTAAGTGTCAAGTACAGTTGAAAGTGGACACTAGAAATGTAAAGGAGTCTGTACATGTATGATAAAAGGAAGAAGGTATAATAAGAAGAATGATCTATGTACCGCGCAGCACTGTTGAAGCTGCGCGAAAAAAATAAATAAATAAAAAATAAATATATATATATATATATGGAAGCCGCGCAGTTTGAAAAAAAAAAGAAGAAGAAGAAAAACATATATGTATAGTGGAAACCGCGCAGTTTGAAATTTTTGGCATTGCCAAGTAGCCGCGCAGTCGGAAATTTTCGGCACTGCGAAGTATCCGCGCAGGGTTGCAGATGGCTTACCGCGTAGTTTGGTGCAGCACCCAGAGAAAAATAGCCGTTACATGGCTTTTCAGAAAAATAGCCATTAGATAACCGTTGCAGCAACCACTTCAGCATTTACAGAAAAGATAGTCGTTCTGAGCACGCTGACAACAGAAAGGACCGAAGGATCCACTCAAATTCACCAACGGACACCACATTAAATGCTTATCTAGCCATTGAAGGGCGCGAGAGAGGGTCTGCTGCGCCTATAAATAACACCGTTGGGAGACTTGCGGGCGTTACCAAGCACTTAGAATTTTCTTGCGATAAACCTCTCTGAGCTAGTAGCCATCTGCATTCTGTCTGCCTTAGCCGCTACCTCAATTGTGAATGTCCGAACCTCCCTTTAGAGAAGAAGAACTAACCCTTGAAGAAGCCCTGAGGATCTTTCAGCAAGGAGGGATTCAGCAGTTAATGAAAACCCCAGTTAAGAAGGTTGTTGTAGAACAAGGAGAAGGATCCCGTAGATCACCAAGAATTAATCCCATGATGCAGGAAAAACCAAAAGATAAGGGAAAAGTGGTAACTGCACCTCGATCCAATATCATAAAGTTGGGATCCTCGGCACAGAAAGCACCAGCCTTTGAGACAGAACCTTTAAAGATGACACCTGAATATATCTCCCCGCGGGCACTGAATGCCCCTATGTTTAAATTGCTCAAGAATGCAAGATACGACATCCCGATGTCGCCTATGTCAAAGCACATACACGTTGGTAAGAATCTGCTAGGAAAGATAGCAGATTGTAAATGGGAGGATTATGACCTCTTGGGAATGAAGAAAGACGAGCCAGATGTTCCCAAATACCCAGATTTTCAACCAGACCAGTATATGTGCTGGAAAAAGGACGCCAAGGTAACTCTGAACTTGGTAGCTGATAGTTGGTTAGCACCTGTCGTTCAGTCAGGGCTACTGAACTTGTTAAGATTACCACATTTTGACCGTTCCCCATAACTGAATGTCGTGGTTCGCACACTCATGGCGCGAATCCATTAAGGTTATCTATGGCTGGATAGAAATGTGGATATTAATATTGATTTGATCCACCGCATTACCGGGTTAAGCAAGCATGGTAAGGATCCGAAGCATTTCTTCCAGGGGAAGAGCAAAGAAAAAGAGGCTATTGAGAAGATGAAGAAGACCCACTCCGTGGTAAAAGGAAAAAGAGGATTCCCAACAGAAGACATAAAGGACCGAGCAACAAGATTTGTAATGCAGCTGCTCGCAGGAAAGATGCTCAAAACAGATAGGCCTTCGGAGGTACCTGCGGGCGCAATACTCCTTGGTGCCGCAGCGGCCGAAGGCCACAACTTCAATTGGTGTCAATTTTTGTTGAATGAGTTCCTTGAAGAACTCAACGACACCTAGGTGAATGGAAGCCAGTTCCATTTCACTTGGCTCATCGTCTTGATTGCTTTGTGCGGATGGAAGGAGCCGCGAGATTATGCGGGCGTCGTTATGGATCCCAAGGATCCTAGAGGGTTTAAATTTGTCAACCTCTGGGCAAACACAAATCCAGAGTGCCAGCATGCAACCGCAGAAGTCTTTTACCAGTACTATATGCAGCTACGCGATGTAATCACGAAGACACCCCACATTACAAAGCAGGTCACGGCGAAGAATATCCGCATCATCGACTTTGACGCAGATATGAAATGTATATTCATATCGCCAAAAGCACAAACGAGGAAACCGGAGTAGTTCCCAGGAAAGTACAACATGTACGAGCGGGATATTGAGGACCTCATGAAAGATTGGCCAGCAGAATTTCGCGTAGAGGTCATGGACGTGGAGACAGATTCAGAAGAAGATGAGCCGATCCCGCTCTCATGCCCAATCATTGAAGAAATAGGGAAGAGAAAAGAAGCTAAGACTTCACAGAAGTCAAAGTCGAGGAAAAAGGTGAAGGCTACAAAGCTTCAATTAGAGGCAGTCCTCAACGATGACGACTATGAGATGATAGCCGAAGCAATCTCAGAGCAGATGAAGGAGCTGATGGCAGCTAAAGAAAATAAGGACAAGGTCATCCACGATGACCTGCACCAGACGAGGCTTGCAATGCAAGGCCTAATAAAGAAAATGGACAATGTCCAAAAAAGCCTTATTGTGCCGCAGGAAGCAGGGACTGAAAGGAGGTCGGTAGGAACCTCACAGCAAGGAAGCCAGCAACTATAAATAACGTTTCCGTCGAAGACTAGGATTGTCCATGTGGACCCATTGGTTGTTGCGTTGCCAATAGCAGAGCAAGTGGCCTTGGACACAACGAGAGTCGAGAGAGTAGAGCTCGACTTAGCCAAAATCCCGTTACCAGGATTGCACTTCATCCACACGCAGATCGTGGAGGAGATGCATGAACGGACGGTTGAAGCAATGAAGTTACAGGCACAACTAACCACAGCAAACAGACAAATTCAACAGAAGGCAAAAGTACAGCTACGCAACGAGCAGGACAGCCGACAAAATTTGAAGACCACCATATCCAATGTGGCGAAGGATATTAAAGACATAGACATCCAGGATGATCCTGCAGACACAGTTCTGAGGATCGGAGATAAGGTGAGATCCTTGCATTCGGAGATGCAGGACAAAGAAATTTATTATGAGGCCGATATTGCTACATTGAAGGAGAAGCTAAATAAGCAGGCGTCGTTAAACGATCAGCAGGTCAGAGAGCAAGCAGTGAGCGTCGCCTCGAAAAGCATCACAAGTGAGATGGCTAAGTGCCAATCTCTCCTGGATAAGGTTTCGCAGGCAATCGCGACCCTTGAAGAGGATCAAGGATTGTTGTAGGTCAAGACCGCGGTACAAGAAAAACAGACCACGCTCGACAAGTTGAACACGAAGGTGAAAGCTCTGCCACCTAGAGAAAGGCTGTCGCGATACAAGGAGATATCCAACTTAAAGAAAGAAGTACAGGACTTATGACAAAAAGAGACTGAGATGGACAATCAGTCGCAGCAGCTCCTAGAGAATGCCATGGCGGTATCGCAGCAGATTGAAGATAATTTAATAGAATTGCACGATAACCAGGAGCAGGTACAAGATCAAATAGGACAAGAAATAACTCCAACACTGCTTGAGACAATTAAACAGGTTGAGGAAGATACAAGAGAAGCAGTGGTGCAGTTGTGCGGTGTAATGCCCCATATTTTGACTAGGTGTGTTTATGAGTTAGACACCTTTCACTTTATTTGCTTGTTATCTGTTCGACTCAGCTAGACAGAATGAACTATATTTTCGGCATGTTAGACATAATGATATGTTGCTACTACGGTTATGATGTTACTATATTCATGCAGTTATTAAGTTATGATTATCATGAGATTCATTGCTTTTATGATGAAAATATATGTTTTAGCGTTTTCATTGATGAAATGTGAAATATATGGTGTGGTACGTGGGTGCCATCCTATGATGAAATTGATAGAACTGTTATATTCCATACATACCTGTGATGCGATAAAATTGTGACGTGAAATAAAATGGTGTTGATGATATGGATCAATTGGTGATCGAATGGAAATGCTTGTTATAAAATGTGTATTTTGCGGAATACTAACCTACAGGACACGAGGGCTATGGGATAGCCAGATACTTGATCTGATATATGGATAAGAGCCTATCCATGCAGTGAACCTTAGCAACCGAAATTGATGATAGGATGACATGGACCGATAATCTCGATAGCAGCAGAGTATGATTTGATAGGGGTGTAGACCCGGTATGTTGAGAGGGATGGATGTGTTTCCCACCCTATGTTCCTATGATACCTGAGGTCATGGGAGGGCCGTGCTGAGACACGCTCCCCATGTAGTTGTGATGACGATGGTCGGATGCCTGCTAGGGGAGGATAGGTCCGTTGTTCAGTCGACGCTATCGCTCTCAGGTTCTATGTGGTCGGGTCGGTGAGTCCGACACCCACTTTTGTACTAGCAGAGGAAGGATAGGGAGGATGTGGACATAGGTTAGGATGGGAGGATATGATAGCTAGTACTGTTGAGGGTTGGGTATTCGTTGATCTTGAGTTAGTGGTAGTAGGTAGATTTCCTTGTACCTGATTGATTGAACAAATATAATCATAAAAATAATGAAATGAAATCTTAAAGGTTAATCGATAAAATAATCGATGATGTTTTAATAATATTATGATGAATGTATACTTGTTCAATTTGCATTAAGTATTATTGGTATTAGTTAGCTATTATGCATAGGAAATATGACGTATGTTTATAGTACATGTTCGTCTTGTGCATACGCTGGCCACGCATGCACATTATGCCATGCGCGATAATATTGGTTTACAACATACTTATCAAGATTTAACAATGATATAGGTTATCATAGATAACTCAATTAAGTATTTAGTGAATGACTTAATTAGTAAAAGATTATCAAGTTCTAATGTGTGAAATAAGTTAATTAGTCCTTGTATGTAAACATTATAATGAACAATTAAAATAAGTGTCATTAATTGCAAGTATCCTCAAGTGAATGTGTCTTCAATATGAAGTATGATAGTTAAATATTAATACTAGAAGAGTGTGCTATATAATTGTTGATCATGATTAAATAAACCATTAAGTATATTTCATTATTTATACCCAGAGGCACTATGTTGACACTATCCATTAAACAAATAAATATTTTAATTACTATTCACAATTAATTTAATTACTATTATTATTAATTATTACTGTTATTAATATTATTATTTAATTAATAATAATAATGATAATAATCTTTTTATAAAGCATAGTGGATTGAATAATTTATTAAATAGATTATTCATTTAGTTAATTGACAGAATCATTCCAAGTAAATTAAAAGGATTTGTTTAAATAAATTACTGAATAATCCCACTGCTCGAGAGAAACTTGGATGATTTAAGATAATATGTAATCGTCATTTTACCTGAAAAGGGGTGTTGCATTAATGATTTGTACTTCCAAAAAAAAAAAGAACCCTGACAGCTAGGGCGGTGGAGTGATAAGCAAGTTATAACTTTATGAAGGAGGAGGGTTCCTATAAAGAGAAGAATTAACAAAGTAGTAGGGGGGTTATTGTGGGAGAACTGTGAGGATTTGTAGGGGGAAGTGAAATATTCCAAGGAGGGGGATAACTCGAAGAATGGAGGAGGTAGGAAACTCCATTGAGGAGGGGGAAAACTCACTGAACAGTATGGTTATTGAACCAAGGACAAGGCTGCTATGGGGATTATCGGTCTGTGGGCTCGGGGGCTAGGAAATCCGTTGATTTCCTAGGGTCAAGAAGATGATAGCTGATCGGCAGGGTGGACACGTCATTTCGGGTTGCTAAGGGAACCTACAGAATCCACTACAGGAATCTTCTTACCTTACTGCAAATCTACGGATTCAGGTATTTTACTGAACTAGCTTAAATAAGTTGTATTTTCTTTTATTTTCAAATTATGCATGTTAAAAGAACAGAGTTGAAATGGAAGATTTAAGTTTATGTTTATTTAAATTGCAGAGACATATAAACATTTAGATAACAGAGACATAGATGGTTGAATTTTTCCAGAAATCATAAGGGAAGGACTTGGTATTTACATGAAAATGGAATAGAGACCCAGTGCCTAGCTAGGGCACTACATGCGGTACATATGATGAGTTCGCGACCAAGTTCGTCCCACCGGTTGCGGCGCAGAGTGAGACAGTTGAAACAATCAGTGGCTCAGGGACGAGCCATATGTAAGTGCTAGGGGCATGTCGGGCCCAGGTTGAGTTAAAGTTTTGGGAAGCACCTTTTTGAAGCAGGCAGGGAAGGCTGAGCTGAGCACAACTCAGAAACACAATTTTCGCTAAGTATTGAGGATGCTGCGAAGTTGCGCGCAGCATCCAACTTTTGACGAGACTGCAGAGTTGCGCGCAGCGTCGAAGTTTTGGCCATGATGCGAAGACCAGTACTACGCAGAAGCAGTGTTGCGGAGTTAGGAAGCCACGTGGAGCTAGCAAAGCGGTGTGCTGGACAAGTATCAAGTGTAGTTACCGACTCGACCGGTAGCAGCCATTTTTGGAAAGATACTGCAGGATTGCCGAGCGGCGAACGTAGGCAAAACAGGAAGGCGGCCACGCGTGGGTTGTTAAGGAAAGTGACGTTTGGCACACGCAGAAGGTAAAACCGTTAGAGAGAAACGGTTTGGAAGAAGCAGCCTGCAGGCACGCGTGGGGCAGGAAGGCCGATAGCGACAAAATGAGGACGTGGAGATCCGCCATGATCAAGTAGATGCTACCAGGAGCCAGCAAGCCGGTTTGGAAAACCGGCGCAGTTTTGGAAACCCTTAGGGTTTTGGGTTTTAGGTCTTCGACATTGTACAGACATGACCTTCGGGCATGATCTATTTTAAGAAGACATTTTGTATGGGATGGGGGTTCTAGCTTTGGGGGTTATTTATTTTGGATTATTGTTAAATCTTTTGTTGTTGCTGAGAACTTAAGGAGATAACCTTTTTGTATTGTAAGATCTCTCTAAGTTGAGAATATTGTAAAGGCTCTGCAGCTGTGTGCACAGAGACCTAGCCGAGAGAAAGAGAGTCTGCAGCTGAGTGCACATACTAAGAACGGTTGCCCCATCCCTTTTGAAGAAATATATTACCAACCGTTCTTGTGGACGTAGCTTTCCATCCGGGGAAGTGAACCACGTTAAATCTTGTGTTATGTGATAATGTTTATGAATGAATGACTGCATGTATTTTTTGTAGAGTGAATGCTTGAATGTTTCCTCGCATGCTGTAATATGAGAACTCTGATATGCATTTACCAATAGGATAAGTTTGGGAATGATATGCTAGGTTCCACAGAAGCAGATGAATGGTGAACATTTTAAGTCTATGTTAAGGTTGTGAATCAGTCATTTAAGTATAATTACTTTCTTAAAACACAGTGAAGGAACGCAGCACATTTAATCATGTTTATCATTTCAATTCATGTTGTAATAATCCAAGTTCTTGACGAATGCTAGAAAGATAGCCAGTAAGTGCCTGAATGAATGGATGAGTGATACTTATTTCTGTGCCTTAACGTTTCCGAGATTTTCCAAGTAGAGGATAATTGTGGGTAGTTCGCAGTTCCATTAGAATATTCGCAGCAGTAAGGAACCCTTGGTGCGGCCTGCAGTGTTGCCTCCACCGCGCAGTACCGCTCGCAGCATATATCTTGCTGCGCACTGCATCACTCTGCCCGCAGCGCCATCCCTCTGTCCTGCGCTGCGCAGCTTGTTCAAATAAACAACTCATCATTTACTGTGGAAACTTGATTCCGTAGTACCCCATAAAGATACACCTCGTGTGAGACCTCAACCTGCTAGCAGGATGTTGCCGAAAGGGCCGGTGCGAAGAGGTTTTGTTGGTCAAAGGGAGAACCACAAAGAACCTGGGTCTAATTGGAAACCTCTGGGTCATTTTAAGCCAACAACTTGAAACTGAGGATACTTTGGCTCATTCGGGTCTTTTACTTCTAGGAGATTATGATCATCGAACTTGCATCCTTCGACCTTGCCGAGTAAGTTCCCATGGATTTCCACATGGATGGAAATCAGTGGTACTAGAATTTCATTCGGTGAGTTCTTATACAGGGTATCTGCTAGCGCGTCGAGCTTTCTGGGTGGGATGTATTCATGCATGAGGTAGATAGGCCTCTCTCTTGGTGGTGATGGCGGTTCAGGCTGTGGCTTTCCCTGCACCTTCGGCTTCTCGGGTTCCTTAAGGGGTCCCTTATCCTTTCGCTGCATCTTTGTTGTGTTGCGCAGCGAGGTTCGTGATGGTGCACCTTTTTCTGAGACAGACTTTTTAACAGGTGTTTTCATCAACCCCTCCAACCCAAAGCGTTTAAATTCCCTCACAGCCTACTCGACTGTGGATTGTTCAGACATTCACCTATAAATTTCTCTGTATGCCCTCAAGATTGCTCAACACTTACTAGAAAAACTGAAACTGCTTTTGTGGGAAGATTGAAAACTTTCGGTAAAGCCTGCAAGTCTGGGCTTAGCGATATTTGTAAGCGCAGCTAGCCTTGAGGCGCGCCCATAAGCAGCTAGATGATCATTAAATGTTATGACCGTTGGCCAAATCTGCCGAGGATCTTGGTCCTTTCCTTCATTGAATGCTTCAGAATGGCTAAATTTGTGTTAAATGCACAAGCGGTCGTCGGCAAAATCACTGTATAACGGTTAGTTTCCCGAACGACATTTTAACGGCTAGTTTCTTAGAACTGCGCTCATGGATCAAACAAAAATACTTTTTTGCGGTCCCACTGCGCACTTGTGCTCCTTCATATTTAACTTCGCAGCTGCGCATCCTCTTTATACTTCGCATCGCAACTTCCCACATGTACTGTGCATCCAACTTCCTATGTGCACTGCGTATCCCTGTCTTGACTTCGCAATTCAGCGCCCTTGGCGTGCTTCGCGACGCAGTTTTCTCTTCTACAAAAACTTTGCATTTTATCAAAATTGTGCAGATCCTTATTCTTGTATTCTTAGTGTCCAATTTCAACTGTACTTGACACTTAGAATTTTCTTCGCTTTTGATCACTGAGGGTCGAGCGAAGTAGGACTATTCCTGTAGGGTTTTAGTCTACTCCCATTAATCAAACCTAGTAGGTTTTCTCCAGCTAGTGTGGCTAGCTGAACTGCGCCACCATTAGTAACAATCTTGAAAATATATGGCCCTAGCCAATGCATCTTAAATTTTCCAAGAAATTTCATGAATGTGCTGTCATAGAGGAGAACAAGATCTCCTACCTGGAAAGACTTCTACTTGATATGGCGATCATGCCATGCTTTTTCTCTGTCTTTCTGCACTTGTTGGTGAAATCCTGCAATGAAGTGATCTTCTTCTAATCCAACCAAGCGTAGTAGCCTTTCTTCCATTGTCTCATCATCTGTCATGCCTGTGAAAGATACAATTCTCAGACTTGGTACAATATATTCCATTGGCATCACAGCTTCTTGTCCATATGCTAATCTGAAAGGTGTATGGCCTGTCAACTTCTTGCAAGTTGTCCTGTATGCCCATAACACAACTGGTATTCACAGGTCCCAATCATCTATTTTTGTATTACATACTTTGGTCAACGCATTTTCCAACACTTTGTTATATGCTTCAACAGTGCCATTGGCATGTGGATGATATGGTGTGCTCTTTTGATGATATATCTGAAATTCCTCAGTCAAGGCTTCAATAGTTCTATTCAGAAAGTGGGTTCCCTGATCACTCATTAGGATCTTTGGGCATCCAAACCTTATCAGGAGGTTCTCAAAAATGAACTACGCGACAGTAACTGCGCTACAGTCCTTCACAGGTTTTGCCTCTACCCATCTTGTTAGATAGTCTGTAGCTGTGATAATGTATCGAACCAGTTCGCTTTCTTGGTGGGTTGATAGGTCCCGACAAATCAATAGTCCTATCAAAGGCTTGCAATGTCAATTGTGGCCTTAATGGCATCTCATCTCTGCAAGATGGCTTCCCTGTTCTCTGGAAAACATCGCAACTTCAGCAATGCTCCTTCAAATCCTTGTGGAGTGTAGGCCACCATAGTCCTGCTCTTAAGATCTTCTGCACAGTGGATCTTCCTGCGTAATGGCTTCATGACGCCCCTGAGTGTGCTTCAATGAGTATCAATGGTTTCTCTTGTTCTAGCACACATCTGCACAGTACTTCATCCAGTCCAAGCTTGTATAATTGTCCTGCAATTATGGTGAAGTCTGTTGCTTTAACTACTAATTGTTTCTTTTGTTGCGTAGTAAATTATGTAGTTGCCAAACCTGTGGTTAGGAATTCTATGGTATCCTTATAATAGTCATCTGCTATCTGAATAGCAAACAACTGTGCTTCTGGTAGATTATCTTCCAGGTGTTAGGATATTCCTATACTCCATCCTAGTCCTACCATCATTTTCATTATTTACATTTCATTCTTGCATGCATGCATACAATTGCATGCATCCCAGTCATCAGTCCCAACACCTAGCCCCGAGAGCTTCTCACTGATGAGTTTCAGCCCTCCTAGTGCTTAGTGTGCCCTGCATGTAGTTGCATGCATCTCATGCGCCCTCTCTCACCTACAACTCAGTTGCACTTTCGTTCTTTCCTTGATTTAAGGCTAGACTGACTCTCAACTGACTGTATCACTCTGATGGACCTCCAGTGAGACTAGACTGCCCATTCTGACTCCAGTTAGCCCCTCATGCACCCTCCACTGAGCCTCCTTGATTCAGTTAGTGCCTCCATGTGCTAGTTACACCTACCACACTCAATTAGACTCGGTTTGACATCTGGTTGACAGTTACTTGTGCATTGATGACTCCACTGATGATGATGAGGACTCCTAGTTGTGCTCTGATGACACTTTATTGATCTGATGATCACTCTATGAGAGGCTAATTCGAATTTCCACCTTGGCATTCGAATCCTCTCCACCATTATACTATTTCTTGTTCATATTTGTGATTAATGAATTAGTGTGTGTGAAGTTATTTTGCTTCTATCCGAGTTCTATTGTATTATTATTCTGTTGCTCATTTACACTGCATTGACCACTCTTCTTCTATCTTCCTGGTTAATCATAATCTTTCTTGTGAGGTATACATTAGCTCTTAGATTTGTTGTGAGGATTTTCACACCAGGTTGGTAGGTTCTTCGCCTGACTCAATTCTGGAAAGATGGTCGGGTTCGGAGTTCAGTCTTCCTAGCTTAACAACAATTTCAAAGTCACACTCTTGAAAGAGTAACAACCATCTGCAAATTATTCCCCCTAACACTGGTTTATTGACCAGGTATTTCAAAGTTGAATGGTGAGTGAACATAGAGAAGTGCACACCCAACAAATAGTGTCTGAACTTTTGCAGTGCATACACCATAGCTAATCCTTCTCTTTCTGTTGTGGTGTAGTTTTTTTCCACTGAGGACAGCTTCCTGCTTGAAAATGCGATAGGATGGTCGATGCCTCCCTCACCTGGCTGAGCTAGCACAATGCCAAGTGCAATGGATGAAGCATCTACATGTACATGGAATGGCTTACTTCAATCCGGAAAAACTAAGATAGGCGCAGTTACCATCCTCTCTTTCAATGTGTCCAGTCCTTGCTGACAGTCCTCAGTCCAACTGAACTTCGCTTCCTTTTTCAACAACTTTTCCATAGGCACAGTTATCTGCACATGTCCTTTAATGAATTTCCTGTAGTAACCTGTATGTCCCAATGTGGTGCGTAGTTGCTTTACTAAGTTAGGTGCTGGCAAATTCACAATAACTGCAATTTTTGTTGGATCAACCATCAATCCCTGTTTGCAAACAATGTGTCCGAGCAGAATTCGATAGGGCACACAGAAAACACTTTTCTTCAAGTTCAGGGAGATCTGATGTTGTCTACACTTCGCTAACATCATTCTTAAACTGGAAAAATGGTTCTTCGGTAATCCGAATACTATCCAATCATCAAAATATACCTCTAAGAATTTATGGATAAAATCTTTAAATGCAGCAACGACCACTCCGGAGAAAATAACAGGTGCGTTCTTCAAACCAAAGGGCATAACTGTGTACTGGAACGAGCCCCATTCTATGGCAAATGTGGTATTATGCATGTCTGTTGTATCTATTCAGATCTGATGATATCCCGAAAATCTGTCAGTGAAAGAATATGCCTCATTCCCTCCAACATTGTCTAGTACTTCATCTGTGAATGGAGTTGGGAATGGATCATGTAGCGATGCATCATTCAGCTTTCTCATATCTACGCAGATCCTAATTTCACCTTTTCTTTTCTTTTCCTGGATAACCATGGGACTTATCCATTCAGATTCTTCTACCGATTCAATGATTCATGCGTGGAGCATCTTATCCAATTCTGCTTTTACTCTTTCTTTATACCTTGGATTAAGTCGATAAGGTCTCTGCTTTATGGGCTTCGCATCCGACTTGAGAGTTATCTTCATGACTCTCAAGTCGCCCAAGATGCCTTTCATTTCAGAGAACTTTGTTGGAAATAAGTCTTCGTATTCGCGTAGTAAATCCGCTATCTGCGCAACCGTTTCCTCATCCCAGTAATCTCCTATAGAAGCAAACTTCGGTTCGTCAGTAGTTCCAATGTTTACTTTCTGATTTTTCACAGGATTACTCAAATCTGGGATTTCTAGTGGTGGTCCTTCAACTTCGCATTGTCCTTCTTATTCGGGTATGTTAACATTGCGTGGATCATCATCTTCTTCGCTTTCCTCTTCATCTTCATCTAATGTGAAGTTATAACATTGCAGGGCATGTTCTATCTGTCTTTCCCATTCCGGTTGATGATACACAGGTGCTAATGTGTCACTGAATACCTTCTTTTTGATAACCCGTAATGCCTCATTTATACTTGGGCATTCATCCTCAAAGCTGAAAGTTGCGGTGAAATTCTTAGTCATGGCAGACCATTCCACTGTCTCTCTACGCAGTTTTGTATCTGTCTACCAGTTCTACGGAATCTGCTCCAATGTATGTACAAACGATGGACCCATTCTTCTTGCGGTATCTTCATCCATGCTTTCGTGCAAAGGTCTATGTGATCCATAGGATCAGTTTTTCCATTGTACTTCACCTGTACATAGTTATTTTATTCTACAAATCTAATCTGCATCATGTGCTTACATTGTTCCCATGTTGTTAGATTCTGCTTATGCGCAGCCCACCATCTAGCAGGTGTGGTGCGCAATGTTGTATCTAATGTTGTTAACTTATATTCATCTAAAACCGATATAGTATATTCTTGAAAAAATGAATGAATATTATTCAAACCATCATAAGAAGGGATGGGACTTACCTCTGTGTCGATCCAGCGCAGTGATCTAGTGAGCTGCGCACATCTTCTTGCTGATACTTCGTGCATTCTGCTTTGCCAATTCTCCAGTCCTGCTTCTGAATCTGATATGCAAGAATTGTCGCATCGCCAACTCAAGGTTCCATCATCCGTTGGGTTGACATAGTCTTCCTAATTTGTTGTCATCTTGGAGATATGATCTAGATCCTGAGCTCGGCATTCTTCTCTAATAGGTTCAATGTATCTGGGTCCTTGTGCAGGGTCTAAGGGTGCGATGACCCTGATATCTTTTCCTTCAAATATCATCTGCTTCTTTTTCAGGTTGATAATTGCGAGGTTATCGATTTCCCAATCTATCCCCAATAGTGCAGGATATGGGTTACTGTCATCGATAATTTCAATAACCTCGAAGTCTGCATGGCTTCGCACTCCATCAATGTCAACTAGGACACTTGACAATCGTCGAAAGGGTATGACCCTTTGCTGATTTGCTAATCTCAACTGTATGGGTGACCATGATAACGTCGGCTTCCCCATTTGTTCCAATGTCTGCTTCATCAAGGCATTCACTTCTGAGCTTAAATCAAGGATAATATTATTATTTCAAATTCTTCGATCTATGCAGTGAATCTCATTTCTCTGCGAGTTCTCTTGTGACTCTTAATATGATGAACCACTCTGTGTGTTTCATTCACCACATCGCGATGCTCATAATGACTCAGCAATCTTTGTAGTTCTACTAAGGCATTCTCATGTTTTAATAACTTCAAGCAGCTCTGTAAAAGTTGTGCAACAGGACTCACCGGATCTATTACGGTGCGCGATTGATCATACGACGCTGGCATATCCTTCATAGTTGCGGTCTCACTTCGCAACTGGATTCTTGGAGTTACAGGTGTTGGTTCTTTAAAAGTTTCCCTTGCTTCCATGAATACTTCTTGTTCTTTGTGCAGGTTGAAATTAGGTGTTTTTCTAGTCACTTTTCTTATCCAAGCCCCTTCATTAGTCTTCTGCCTAGCATGGTAATACCCAGAAGTCGAAGCTCCTTCAATTCTTCGATCTTCACCTGTGGTAGCTCCACTTCTCGTCACAGCATTAATATTGCAATCTGTGTTCCTCTTTTCTGTTGCGATCATCTATATGTTCAAATTTTGTCCCTCTTGCCTTCTTTCCTGCATTTTCGCTTGTAGAACAGGGCATTCCTCAATGATGTGATCAAATGACTTATAATATTTACAAGTTGTACAAGCATTTGTGCAATCTCTAGATAAATGTCTAGGTTGAGCACAGTTATAGCATACTATTTGACCTCTGCCTCTTCCATGTCCTTGTCCAGCATTTCATCCTCTTCCTCTGAATCTGCCACGTCCTCTGTATGTGCCTTGGTCATACTGCGCATACTCGTTGTTATTTTGTGTTTCTCCTTGCACTCTATAGACATCGTGTTTCATTTCTATCATAAGTTCGTATGCCCTACAGTTGCTATCATCATGACCTACTGATTTACAGAACGTGCAGTATAAGTTCTTTGAGGTTTGCACATATTTATGAATCAGGTAACAGTCATCTTGTCGATGTCCTCTACATCGACACATCTCGCACCAAGGTCCTTGTTGTTGGTTTAATGGGTTTGGTTCTCCACTAACGAGTTAATCTTTAAATACGGGACAAAGTTCCTTAGGGTGTCCTTCACCTTTACATTTTGTACACCAGACCTCTTCTCTGGTTTCTTTCCCTTTCTTCATTTCTTGTAGTTGTAGTGTTAGGTTTTCTAACTGGCTCTATATCTGAACCATACCTGCACTAGTCTCTCTGATGGGTGAAGCCTCTAGTTTCATCGCAATCTCTAGAGCCTCTGTCTGGGAAGTAACTTTTTGTTGCATCAATGGCAACCTGATGTGTGGCAACAACGTAGCTATGAACCACTCTTGGTGTTGTTGCGGTGCGATGTCAAAACTAACTTGATCTAGCAATGCTTTGAATTTCTGGTCAAATTCCCACACTGACTCACTGGGTGAGTTTCTACTTAATCTCTTTGAGATCTGTGATACATTGGGACTCGGACTTAAGTTTTTTAAATTCTCTTATCAGCGCAATTCTGATATCCACTAGAGTCATATTCTGTCCAACAGAATATTTCATAAACCAAGTTAATGCTTTGTCTATGAATGTTGTGACTAACTGCGCTTTTCTAATAGCATCATCGTGCACTTGTTTAACATTCCACATGGCTTCACAAAGAAACCAATGTTTCTCTGGGTCCTCAAGACCAGTTCCTTTGAATATCGGCAGCTTGATGTCGTCTGTCATTCTTCTTCTAGGTGGTGTAGTATTTTGTGATGTGTTAGGGATACTACTACTTGGAATGCTCTAAGTACTTAATCCTGCGGTGTTACTACTACTGTTGTTCTGTGGGTTAGTAGTATTTCGGTTGTCAACTGAAGGTTTCTGCGGAGGATGATAGGTAGCTACTCTAGGTCCTGCTTCGCTATCAGTCTCAGCCTGATACGAGTCCCTATTACTTCCTAACTCAGTCTCTAGAGAGGTGCGAGGTTCGTGTTCCTTAGACCTCCTTTCGGTATTATACTTATATCTTTTACCACTTCTTAATGTGTAGGTATCTTCATCAATGTCGTTGTATGTGTTACTGAACATTACAGATGCAATTTCCTAGTGCTTTTATTGCCTTCTTAAGACACCTTTCTCTGCTAACAGCATTTTAATGTATAAACTGAGATTTTTCAGGTACTTGCCTTTGAATCCTTTAAAGAAATCAGCCTCTACCGCGCTATAAGACTTCCGAGTATCCACAACAAAAAATTTCACGTAGCCCTATAGTATACTATCTATCCAGAAGTTCACTGCTCTTGAGATCGGGCTATCCACTGCTTTGAGTCTTTGAATCAGTTCTGGAGTCCACTCTGTAGATTCTCCACCTTGATATCAATTTTTCCGCTCTGCTAGTCTTGCTAGCCACTGATATAGATCTTTGCTGAAGAATGCGAAGAAAACTTCATAAATATCAGAATATAGTTATCTCTGCAACCACTCAATGTCAGAGAAACGCAGATGTCCGTTCTCCTTTCTTGCAAACTCCTTTTCTGTATTATCCACCCAATTCTGTATTTTTGTCCTCTTGAGATTCCAATATTCGAAACACATCACCAGTTCAAGCGCGGCAATAGAACCATTTGTTGGCATACAACTTCTTTCCTTAACTTTCTCTTACAGACCCAGGTTCTACGTAGTTATGGGGCCAATAACGCCACTTCTTCACCGGCCCTTTCGGCAACAACCTGCGGACAGGCTGAGGTCTCACCCAAGGCGAAGCTATGGGGGATTACAGAAGCAGGTTTATGTAATCAAGTGATGCGCGGTTATGGAACTGATGTGGGCGAAGTCCTTCCGACTTCGCATATACTGATGGTTATTGCGCACTTACAAGACTGCGCACTTCACAAACTCACACGGTATGAAGAAATACAATGCACAGCGCAACTTCAAGACTGCGCTTCCAGGGAATTGCACTTAACATAGACTTCGTTGACTTAGTGTTTACACAAATACTCATGCATCCAACATATTCGGAAACACGTGTTCATTCTATCATATGTGTTCAAGACTTAGCATATTATTCTCATTCATCAACCTATGAACATCAATATGAAAGTGCGAATACACGTAAATATAGGTCTGAATGTAACTTATGCAAACATACACAATCACACATTCAATCACATACACAAGTATTTAGGTGGTTCACCCCCAGGATGGGAGCTACGTCCACAGGAATTGTTGTTGATATTAATGGGAAGGGTTCAACAATTCCAGTCTATGCACTAAGCTACAGACTCTTCTCTCTATAGTAGGCCTTTGTGCACATAGCTGCAGAGCCTCTTTCTCTCTATAATGGGTCTCTACGCACGCAGTTGCAGAGCCTCTTACAATGCTTATCAACAAATATCAATGTCTATCATGATCAAGAAAAAGATCAACCCTTCCCTTACAAAAATGCCCCTTTTATAGATCGTGCCCGAAGGTCACATCCTTAGAATGAATGTGGGCCAAAAATTCCCCCAAAATGGGGTGGTTACTCCGCTAACTCAGCATTTCGTAGTCGACAACGACTTTACATGCCTTCGTCCGCCTTACTGCACCGCCTTTTACTCTGACGAATCTTCTGACAGCTACAGTTCTGACTGCGCAGCTACGACTGCGCTCTGGCACTTCCCTTTCAGCCGCTCTGGCTTCATATGTCACTATCGGCCCGTCATTCTGCTTCCAACGGTATTAGTACTCTACATGTACTTCGGCGATAGGTCACTTTCCGTCAGTTCCACGTCGCTCCTCACCCAACTCCTGGGACTTATGGAGTCGCTTACCCAAAATAGGTCGCTACAATGACTTCGCTTTGCCTGTACTTCTCTACCACAAATAGTTGTTGTGCAGGCACTCCATATTAGCAAAACTGCGCCACACTGGACTTCACATCCCCACTGCGCTTTCCTTCACTTCGTAGTGCCCAAAACTGTGTCACTTGGGCCACGCCCAATAGTGAGAAAAATGGAAAAGGGAACCAGAAAGTACAAAGCTAAGATTCCTTTCAAATGTTTTAATTGTGGTCAAATTGGTCACGTTGCTTCCAAATGTGCTTATGCAAAGGGATCAGATAGTGATGAATAAAATGTTCCCAAAAAATAAAGAAATATTAGAAGAGAGACGAGGAAAGAAATAAAATAATATTTTTGAAAAATAAAAGTATCTATTCAAAAGAGGATAGTTCCTCATATGTTGAAGATAATGATAGTGATAGTGACTCGAGAATATCTCTCTTCATGGAACTAGAGGAAGCTACTAAGAATAATGAGGAAGACTATGAAGAAGAAGGGGAAGTAAATATTGAGGCAAAATTGCTCAATGCCTTAAGTGATCTAAGAAAAGAAAGTAAGAAAAACAAGTTACTCAAGGAAGAGTTGAGCAAACTAAAGGAGAGTTATCAAAGCTCCGACAGAAATACTGAAGAAACAAAGAAGAAATTTATGGATCTAAAAGTTCAGTTGGAAGAAGCCAAGGTGATTGAAGAAACATTCAGAAGAAAATTGGAAGAAAAGGAGAAGATACGGAAGAGATTGAAGCTAAAATAGTCTCACTCATAAAGGAATCATAGAAGAAGGACATCCAGCATGAATTTAGGAACAACACCAAAATAATGGTTGAAATCATCAGCAACCAAATACCATTCTATGATAAGTTTGGTCTTGGATACAAACAAAATGATATTGATAAGGGTTCAATCTCTATGATGATCGAAAGTGAAGCAAAACAATGAATTCATGCAGATGCTATCAAGGGTTCCAAGCCTATAAAGGAGGATATACAACAATCGACAATAAATAAGAATCCAAAAGAAGATCGTGAATTCAGAGGAACATGGAAGCAACCACCAGCAATGAAGAACACTCAGAATGAAGACCATGATTTCAGAATATCTGCACCATCTAGAAGACCACCCACATCCAGGTACAAATATATTTTTCTTGGTTTGTGTTATTCTTGTAATAATTTTGGGCATAAGGCTATAAATTGTAGAGCCTATGCACAGGGTAGAAACACATGGAATGGAAATGGCTATGAAAACTCTAGGAATCATTATGAAGCAAATTGTCTCAAAAATCCTCCTGAGGATTTTGACAGAAGTTATAACATATTTGGAGTTCTGGATTATGAAATTGAATGTTACAAATGTAAAAAATTTGGACACAAAGCCAGAAATTGCAGAAGTGGTATGATATTGTCTTCAAGACAGGTTCAAAACAACAAAGAATTTGGAAAAAGAAGCAAGAAAACTTGCACGTTGAGGAATGTGGGCTTGCTTTACAATCCCAAAACAAAAGATTGAATGGTGTGTTTATAGTGGATTCTCAAAGCATATGACAGGTAACAAAAACATATTTGTGTCATTAAAGAAAGAAAATGAAGGGTCTGTCACATTTGGCAATAACAATTCAACCAAAATTTTGGGAAAAGGCACAGTTAGTCTTAGAAACAAAGAGGCTTTGGTAGAAAATTTCGTACTTGTTGAAAATATGAAGCATAATTTGCTAAGTGTCATCTAGATGTGTAACCAGGGACACACACTCATATTCAATTCAAAATAAAGTGAAATAGAGAAAGAAGGATCGTGCAGACTAGTGGAAACGACAACAAGAACTCCAAACAACATATATATCTTGATTGAAATTGGGAAAGAGAGTTGTTGTTTGGAAAAGGGATATCAAAATTGGATTTGGAACAAGAGAATGGTTCATATAAACTTTGACAATATTTTCAAGATTAGCAAGAAGCAATCTATAAGAGAAATGTTGGAAATTACAAAACCAACCAATACTTTGTGCAAGCATTGTTAGCATGGAAAACAAACAAAGGTTGAATTCAAGACAAAATAATACTCCACAATAAAGCCACTAGAGATTATATAATCTGATCTGTGTGGGACAATAAGGTCAAAAGGACTGGATGGTGAGAAATACTTCATTCTGCTAATTGACGAATACACAATAATGACATGGGTTTGCTTCCTCAAGAAAAAGTCAAAAGGTGTCGAATGTTTTAGGATATACAAGGAAATGGTAAAAAATGAAACAGATTTGAAATTCAAATTATTAAGATCAAACAAAGGAGGTGAGTTCACTTCAAATGAGTTCTTGGATTTTTGTAAAGAATATGGGATAAAAAGGGAATTTTCAATAGCTACAACACCTCAACAAAATGGAGCTGATGAAAGAAAAAACAGAACTGTACAAGAAATGGCTAGAACCATACTGAATGACTCCAAGCTAAGTGATGTATTTTGGGTACAAGTAGTGCATACAGTCGTTCATATATTAAATAGAGGATTGCTTAGAAGAAACAATGACCAAACTCCATATGATATATGGAAAGGAAGTCCAACCAATTTCAAACACTTCAGAGTGTTTGGAAGCAAATGCTACATAAAAAGGGAAAATTTGACTCCTGGGTGGATGAAGGCATATTTGTTGGGTACTCATGGAAAAGCAAAGTGTACAGATGCTATAATATAAGGCTCAACAAGATTGTGGAAAGCATCAGTGTAAAAATGATTGAATCCAACTTTCTGAAGACCAAGGAGGAAATCACAAATTCAGACATCTTTGTAGAACAAGAAGTGGAAGAAATGAAACTAGAAGAAGAAGAATAACAACAACAACAACAAAATATAAGTAGCGAGAAGCAGAACAAGAATAAAACAACCAGCAAAATTTTCAAACACCTTCTAGGACACCTAACCACCGGGTTTAGAATAATCATCCACTAGGACTAATCATTGGAGATAGAATTGTCGGAGTAGAAACCAAAAGAAGAAGACAAGTACAGACACCGGAACAAGGACACTTTTCTTTACTATCCACGGTTGAACCAAGCAACTTTGAAGAATCCATAAATGATGAACATTGGATCAAGGCTATGGAAGAAGAACTAAATCAAATAGATAAAAACGAGACATGGGAATTGGTTCCAAGACGAAGGATAAAAATGTGATTGGTACAAAATGGGTTTTCATAAACAAGCTTAATGAAGATGGACAAGCTGCAACCAGAAACAAAGCAAGACTTGTATGCAAAGGATATGCTCAAGTTGAAGGAATAGGATTTAAGGAAACTTTTTCTCATGTGTCCATAATGGAAGCAATCAGAATGATCTTGGCTTATGCATGCTCCAAAACAATCAAAGAGTATCAGATGGATGTAAAATAAACTTTTTAAAATGGAGAATTAGAAGAAGAAGACTACATTGAACAGTCAGAGGGGTTCCTACTATCAGAAAATGGAGACTATGTTTGCAGGTTAAAGAAATCTCGGTATGGACTTAAGCAAGCTCTTAGAGATTGGTACTCAAGATTGAACAAGTACTTACAGCAACAAGGATTCTTAAGGGGAAATGCATAAGTGATGATGACAGGTTAAGTCAGAAGTTTTTCAAGGATATGCAAAGTGAATTTGAAATATCCTTACTTGGGGAGTTAACTTTCTTCTTGGGACTCCAAATATCTCAACTAGATGATGCCATTTTCAGTTCCCAAACTAAGTACATCAAGGAAATGTTGAATAAATTCAGAATGGAGGACTGCAAACTTGTAAGTACTCCTATGGTCTTCGGTTGCAAGTTAAGCAAATATGATGAAACCAAAGAAGTGGATTAGAGACACTACAGATCAATAATTGGCAGTCTACTCTATGTGATAGCTTCAAGACTAGATGTTATGCATGCAATTGTACAAGTTGCAAGATTTCAGGCAGCTCCAAAGGAAACTCGTGTTCTAGCAGTGAGAAGGATCTTCAGATATCTTAACGGAACAAGAAAATTTGGACTATGGTATCTGAAAGAAAATGAGTCGACTCCGGTAGCCTACACAAATGCAGATTGGGCAGGAAGTATTGATCACAAAAGAAGTACTAGTGGAGTAGACTTCTACTTAGGTGATTGCTTAGTGGCCTGGTTGAGCCAAAAACAATCTTCAATATATGTATCCACAGTAGAAGCTGAATATATTGCAGCAACAACATGTTGTACTCAGGTTCTCTGGATGAAGCAAAATTTATAAGACATAAAGGTGAAATATGATGAGCCTATTTCGATACTCTATGACAACACCAGTGCAGCTATAAGTATCTCCAAGAATCTAGTGATGCATTCCAAGACAAAACATATTCCTATCAAGTTTCACTTTCTACAAGAACAAGTAACAAAAAAGAACATCAAGTTGGAATATATTGGGACAAAGGAACATATTACAGATATCTTCATGAAGCGTCTATTGAGGGAGACCTTTGAGTATTTTTGACATAGACTGGGAGTGATTTCTATTCCAAATTGATCAACATAACCTTCATGCATAAAAGTAGCTATGAGAAGCACAACAAGAGCACAAGTGGAGAGATATTGTTAGGGGGAGTTAACCTTTGTTGTTGATATCAAAGGGGTAGAGAAATATAAGAAGCATGACGATAGGGGGAGCATGATGACGGGGGAAGTATGTTAGTTTCCATCATTGAAAAGGTAGGGGATTGTCGAATAAGGTTGTCATTGATGTCAAAATCCAAGTGAAGAAACCCAAATCCCCTAAAGAAGCCCCTGAAGATATAATGATAAGTCCACATTGAAGTGTCTTAAAGAATCCTTGAAGCCCCTAAATAACCTTGACATAAGTGTATATAACTCCAAAGTGGTCCCCTTATGGCATAGCTATTAAGCATGGCCCTCACGGGATGAGACAACATGTGGTTTCCTCCACATGCCCACTTTGAGTGCTACACAAATGGAGAAAGCCCCTAAAGCCATTGAATATGACCCCAAAGAAATGATGATGTATCCATGAGACCATGATGATGAGAAGTGTGAAGAAGAAAGTGATGATGATGTGTCCACATGACCATGTGAAGTGCAAAGAAGCCCCTAAAGTAATGATGATGTGTCCACATAATCATGTTGATATGAAGAATCCCCAAAGCTCCTTGATGAAGACATGAAGTGGTCAAGAAGACAAGTCAAAGCCCCTTGATGAAGCAATGAAGTGGTCATTGACCCATTTAAAGAAGCCCCTTAAATGTGGAAGACAAAATTAATAATAATTTAGGGCCGACCTAACCTAAAGGGAATTAAATAAAAATGACTTGAAATGTATAATACAAGTTAGATCATTTCATTTTTAATACACAAGCTCATGATATATTATGAAGAGTTTGAAGGATGATCTAGGGTTTTTATCTTAATTCTTTATCTTGACGGAAACTTGCATAACTTTCTCATATGGTATCAGAATCACAAACTTATTAGCTCGTTGGAAATCTTGTTGTAAGGGTAATGTGATGAAATAATATAGGGTTTCTATTGGAAAATAACATGCCACATGACTAGGTTTTATCTCTTGTTTCTTCATCTTGTGGTCTTGGCAAAGATATGGATCTTGCATATGTATTAGGGTTTCTCTCTTGGTGAATCTTGGTGATGACATTAGCATAGATCATGGTGATATTGACATAGATTATAGTGATGATCCTGGCATAGATCATGGTGATATTGGCATAGATTATAGTGATGATCTTGGCATAGATCATGGTGATGTTGGCATAGATTATGGTGATGATCTTGGCATAGATTATGATGATGTTATTGCTATAGATTATTATGATGTTATTGGCATGAACTATGGTGATGTTATTAGCGTGTATTATGGTGATATTAGTGGCATGATATAGGGTTCCTCTCTTGGAATGACCTAGAGTTTGAATATGATAATGATGTTAGGGGTTGGACAAGCAAAAAAATGAAGTCTATGGATGATTGTTTCTAGGGTTTTATTACAGACTTGAAGGGCATCTTCTTGAAGGTTTTATTGCATATTTAGAGGATAGATTTGTGACAGTGACATTGACAATTATAGAGAGAGCGACATAGATAGTGACAGATTTATACTCTTATTCATATTAGGGGGGCAAAATTGGGGAAAGGAGAGGAGATTGTAATCTCCTTTAGGTTGGTGCCTAAGAAGTGTGAGTTGATGCTCACAAGAGGGTTGGTGTCTCCTCCTAGTTGGTGCTAGAGAAATTAGTGAGTTGGTTCTCACAAGGGGATTGGTGCCTCCTTCTAGTTGTTTCTAGAAAAATTAGGGATTTGGTGCTTCCTTTGCGTTGGTGCACATAAAATTGAATGTACTCTTCATATACATAAGAACAACATTTTGTGGTTTTCTCTCGTTTGGTTTTCCACGTAAAATATATGTGTACTGTGTATTTATACTTATGTGCTTTATTGTATGATATATGGGATGCAATTACAAGTCTAAGAAGTAAAAATATTGTTTAAATAAGAAAATATTGATTCAACCCCCTCTCTGTATTCCAACAGCTTTAAGATAAGATCAAACTCATGAGTAAGATCGAAGTTGAAAGAAATAATGGAGTCTACATGAACATACTCATCATTGTAGGATTCAAAAAATGTACAAACATAATCAAACTAATTAGGAACACCAACATGTATCTCAATGGCAGAGTCCAAAGACTAAAAAATGCCAATGTTTGAAGATCTATAAACATTGAGATCAGTATCAAAAGGAAAATCTAGGCTAGATTTGATTGCAACTGGGTCCATACTAGGGATATGATATTTGGAAAGGATGAAACTATCCAAATGAATGCCATGTTGTATAATAGCCTCTAGGAAATATTCATCTAAAAGAAGTATATCACCCCAGAGAGAACACATGTCAAAACATTCACTTGGACAAGTAGGGTGGAGAGTAGGCTCCAATTCCACCATTGGATAGATCACATGGTCAACTACCGATACCAAATCCCAAGAATGTAAGCATGAATGTATAGGATTCTTCTTAGTGGAAATTCAACACAAGGGATATAAGGCCACATAATTCACCTGTGGTAGGGTAGTGTCTACAGAAACACTAGCACAGACAAAGGGTATACTTGATATAAAGTCATGTAATGAGAAGGATCAACAAATCATCCAAATTAGTGGTACTAGAGAAACATGCTCTTGTTGTTTCTCAGTGCATGTCCCCAACGAGATCTGGATATCGAGAGTTGGGTCTAGAACTAGTTGAGCTTAAGGAAAACCTCCCTCGTCATCCCAAGAAACCTCACATGGAGGGATAAGAAAAGAGAGATGATGGAGGAGGAGATCCTATCAATTTGTTGCTCGAGGAATCCCTCATGCGACAAAGGAACGAGATGATGGATAATTTCGCCATGATCCTTCGACGACTACCTACAGTGGCGGAGGCACCTTCAACGAGCAACCATTTCGGAGGTGTGACTCCCTTCAAGGTACAAGTTAGCTTTGACATTCCCTTCTTTGAAGGCCATATAGATGCAAATCATTTGGAGAAATGGTTAAAGTTGTTAGAAGGTTACTTCTTTGTTCAAAATTTTCCCAACAACGAAAATATCACCTTCACACTCTTTAAGTCCCCCTCCCACATGTCAAATATTGGTGGGACAGTTACTGCGAGAGGCATGCCGAATATGAGTTTGAAATGTGCAATATAGAAACCATTTGGGTGGTTTTTATCGATGGCGTCAAGGAGTAATTCTACCATATTAAAAACTATGATGAATAGTATACGATATGGACAACTTTGTGCTAGGAGAGAGATCAGGTGATGCCGGAGTTCACCAAAATATTCCATACCTTGTGCTCAAAGTTGTGTATTAGAGACTTCAAACTACACTTGGTCCTAAAGTACCACATTGGTATATGTACATCAAGGCATAAATGGATTCTTTGGGCATCTCCTCACTATTGGTATGTTGTCAAGGTTGAGCAAAAGTTTAAGCAAAAGAATAAGCAGGAATTTGGGTTTGCAAATCAACTACAACAGAAGCATGGGAAAGGAGTCACTAACTCATAGAAAAAAGGACAAAGCAAGGATGGCCAAATCATGACAACCAGGCCAAGCCACATGAAAGTAAGGGTACTGGGAAATCAAAGAAGGATACCAGAAAGTGATGTGAGTTCCACAAAAGCCCCTGGAACAACACTAATGAATATCACTCAAAACGATCATTTTTGGCTAAGATGAAATCATCGGAGCTAGACTTTGGATTAGACTTTGATTCGGATCAAGAAAAGGGAAAGTGGACTATTGACGTGAAACGTAGTGCCACCATTGAAACCACAAAGATCCAACCAAAAGAGTCGAAGGATCCAGAGGAAGGGGAGGCTATTCCATTCACAAATGTGGTTGAAAGGGAATCCAGTATTTGCTAGAATAAAATAATCGCAGTCAAGGTCACCAAGAGATTCAAGCTACTGATGACGCCATTCCCCCAACCATACACCATATGTTGGTTCAGCCATGGACGAGACATCCACGTTAGTCAACAATGTCGCCCATCCTACAACATTAAGCCCCGATGAGGTAATATGTGATGTTACCCCACTTGAAGTTTGTGATGTTATCTTAGGATAACTCTATATGTGGAAACAACATCATGTTGTTTACGAGTCCAGGCCCCATAGTGTCATTATTACTTTAGAGGGCCAACTCTAGAAGGTACCCAAGGTAGTCCTGACTATTGTAGTTTCCTTGATCTCTGCAAAGCAATGTCGAAAGGTCATCTCTCAGACTGGGAATTTTTTCTCTTCATGGTTCGATTAGAAGGTGGAGAGAAGGTCACTACAACTACCATAGCTTGAACACAAGGTCTCTCTAAACAGTAGAAGCAGGTGGAAAAAATTGTAGAAGAATACAAAGATATATTTGCCTCACCTAAAGGGTTTCCTCTGCACTGCTAGGTTAAGAATTCAATTGATTTGATACTTGGTGCTCCTTTACCTAATGACCTAGTATATATACGCTCTCTTTTGGAGAATGAGGAAATAAAGTGTCAAGTTCAAGAGGTCATCCAAAAAGGCCACATTTGACTGATCTCCTCACCTTATGGGAGCCCAATCGTGTTGGTACATAAGAAGGATGGGACATGGAAACTCTATATTGATTACAGATCCTTGGATAAAATCGCCACCAAGAATTGATACCCAATCCCCCTGATTGATGATCTTTTTATTGGCTTAAGGGTGCTAAGTTCTTTAGTAAGATTGATTTAAAGTCAGGTTACTACCAGGTCTCGGTTGAGCATGTTGGTGTGTGGAATACATTCTTCAAGTCTAAAGAAGGCCTTTTTGAGTGGTTGGTCACTAATGCTCCAACAACATTTGTGAGGATGATGGATAATATCTTGTGCCCATTCAAAATCTCTTTCATGGTCGTATATATCGATGACATTTTCATCTTCAACATAACTTTGGTGGAGCCCATCCCTTTTCACGCAGCCACCCTTTTTGCATGCAACCACTTAGCCTTCTGCATGCAGCCACTCCCTGCCCTTCCCCTTGGGCGGAGGCCAGCTCCCTCCCTATCTCTCTTGGTGTGATTCCTAGAGTCAGATCCCCCTGGCTGGGCTGTCCTCGCTACCCTTCCCCTAAGCTTTCAGTCTGACCCTGCTATCATGGCTTCACTTGATGATCTTGGACCTCCCCCCCCCTCTGATCTCTCTAATTTCTTGAAACTCATCGCAGCGCAGGGAAAGAAGCCTCTCTCCATTGCTTTGCAAACATTTGTGAAAAAGATATTATGAGATCCCGACGGTGGCTCTACCTGTAGAACAACCTTGCAAAACCGCTCTCAATCTGTCTGAAAGAGGTTTGATAGGCCAATTCACAGGACTATGGCCCTCACCTAAAACCACTGAGACCTGGGTCCAAAGAAACTGGAATCCCTTGATCACTGACAAAGTGCAATCCTACTTCCTCAAAAAGGGCTTCTTCGCATTTGCTTTCGAAACCAAACAAGATCGTGAGTTGATCTTCAGGAACAGACCATACTCCATGGGGCCGCAAGGACTCTACATAAACAAATGGAAGCCCGACTTCAACCCAACCGAAGATATCCCCTTTGTTGTCCCTGTATGGGTGAGATTGCCCCATTTGCCCCTTCATTGCTGGAATCCCAAATCCCTAGAAGCCATCGGAAACTCCCTCGAAAAGTATATTGACAAAGCAGATTGAAAACATCAATACTCATGCGGCAGAATCTGCATCGAAGTAGATCTGGAACGCGGACTCCCAGAAGCCATAAAGCTCACAGTATCAGATTGGATCCATATCCAAGAACTCGACTACGAACAAATTCCCTTCAAATGCAGGTATTGCCACAAATATGGGCACTTCGCTCGATCCTGCAAAAAGAAGCCCGCAGATCTGGAAGCAAGAGGAAGAAATGAGCAATGGACATCGGCACAAAAGAAACTTGCTCCCAGATCAGGACCAAAAATGCCATCGAAAGGACAACACTCAAGAAAAGGAGATCAACAGCACCAAAAATCAACGACCATCAACAACGACAACAGATACAAAGTCTTGGAAATCACTAAAACTCAAGATGTTGTAGAATCACCTGAAGAAGGAGAAATACCATAGCAATTCAAACATAAAAAAGCTTCACAATCCCTTGAAGATTTAGAAGAAATCCAACCCCAAATCATTCCAAGTCCTAAAAGGATCAACTCGAATAAAGGTACGCCTTCTCCCTCTTATGCTGAAATTGCAAAAACTAAACCGATGGTCACACCTCCCTCTCTAGAGGATCTGATAAACAGATCATCCAAGAAACTAGGGCGGAAGACAAGCAAAGACATAAGGGAAGAAGAAGCGGAATGCGAGAAAACTCAAGGATCACAAGCGACAATATACATGGCATTCAGCAGGAACACCAGAGCCAGATTAGCAGGGAAAAAAATAGGAGACCAAGCAGGGGGAGGCCCCTCCTCCACCTACAATAATAGATAATGAAATTGGTCTCTTGGAACATTAGAGGATTGGGTAATCCCAGCAAATTAAAAGCTTTAAAAGATCTCCAAAAAATAGAAATCTCAGACATCCTCATGCTTCAAGAGACCAAACTCAATGATCAGGCCATCTTGTCCATTGGAAAAGACAATTGGAAGAAAAATACAGGCATGTCAATCAGCGTTGGAGGGGCATCCGGAGGCTTAGCCACCCTTTGGTCTTCTGACAATTTTCAGTTATGCAACTCCTTTGCTACTCAACATTGGATTTATACTGAACTTCTCCACATTCGAAGCAAAACGAACATTGCTCTCATCAATATGTATGTACCAAACTTGTATTCTGAAAAGAAGGATTGCGGGGGATTTCTCGAAGACTTACTCGATGCTTACAATCCGCACAACCTTATCCTTGTAGGTGATCTGAACACAACCCTTTCCAACGCTGAAAAGAAAGGAGGCCTTATTGGTAAAGACGATTTCAGATCTCAGATTGACACTCTCATGCAAAAATGGGATTTTTTGGACATCAAGTCAAAGAACAAAAAATTCACTTGGTCAAACAAGCAGACAAGGCATGGGAACATCATGGCTCGCCTTGACAGATTTCTCATTCAAAGCATCCTACTCTCTGGAAATCAAATTGTTACTTCAAAAAATTTGGTTAATCTAGCCTCGGATCATAAACCGATCCTCCTCCATATGCATGATAATGAAGACTACGGTCCTATACCCTTTCGATTCATCCCCCAATGGCTAGAATCGAGCAGCTTTTGGAATGTCTTAACAAACGCATGGAAGAGCCCTGTCATTGGATCCCCGAGATATGTCTGGGAACATAAGTTAATTATTACTAAGAAAGAGCTAAAAAAATGGGTCAAAAGCAACCACCCCCCTCCCAATTCCACTAAGACGGTTGTCAGTGATCTTGAAGTCATCCAAAACTCAATGGACGAATCCCCTATTGACAGCAGAATTCTTCAGGAAGAAGTTAATCACCAAGCAAAAAATTACCAAGCTTTTCGAAGAGATGAAGAATTTTGGCGTCTTAAATCCCGCAGTACATAGCTCAAAGCAGGAGACAAAAATACGGCCTACTTCCACAGGCAGACTAAATCCTGTCTCTCCATCAATCACATCACTGAGATTAAGTCTAGCAACAGAACAACCATCAAAGGTCATGAAGAAATTCAAAACGAAGCATACAATCACTTCTCAAATCTCTTCAAAGAGGAAAATAGCGCTGAAAACGATGGAAGTCAAATCCTCCTCGACCACATCCCGAAGCTTCTCACTAATGAAGACAACGGGGATCTCCTCAAGACATTCTCTGAGAAGGAGGTTACCAACATAATCTGGTCATTCGACCCAAATAAAGCGCCTGGGCCCGATGGGTACTCCATCCACTTTTACAAATCTTGTTGGCATCTTATCAGAAAGGACTTCATGAGAATGATCAAATATTTCCACCGAAAAGCCAAGATAGGTGGATGCACAAACTCCACCTTCCTCGCTCTTATCCCAAAAGACACCAACCCCAACTCTTTCGAAATATTTCGTCCAATAGCTTTGTGCAATGCCTCCTACAAGATCATCTCCAATTTGCTAGCCAATAGAATGAAGCCCATCCTTGCCAAAATCATTTCTGACAATCGGGGCGGATTCCTTCATGGAAGACAAATTCTTGACAACGTAATATTGGTACAGGAATCCATCCACTCCAGCAAATCTCACAAAGAAAAAGGTATGTTGGTCAAACTTGATATGGCTAATGCCTTCGATCGGTTCAAGCACTCTTTTCTTCTTAAAATTATGAAATTTTTTGGCTTCGATAACTCCTTCCTAAATTGGATCTTTTCCTGCATCATTCCGCCTTGGATCACCCCTCTAGTGAATGGTCGCCCTACCAATTTCTTTCAAGCATCCCACTGAATCAGACAAGGCTGCCCCCTGTCCTCCTTTCTCTATATCATAATGGCTGACTCCCTTAGCCGCAAGTTAAACTCTAATCTCAGCATTGGCCTTTTACCTGGCCTTAACCTAGCCTTTAACTCCATGCCTCTAAACCACAGTCTTTTCGCAGACGACTCCCTCTTACTGGGAGGAGGCTCCTCCATAATTGCTCGAAATTTAAAAAAAAAACATGGTTAACTACTGCAAATCCTCGGGGGGCAAGATTAATCTACACAAAAGTGCAGTTTATGGATGGAACCTCAACAAAACTGCTGCTATCAACATTGCCCTCATTCTAGGAATCAAAGTTCACCAGCACTGGGACAACTTCAAATATCTGGGTCTCCCAATTACCCATGGACACTCAAAGTCAAAGAACTGGGACGACATTATTCACAAATTCAAATCCAAAATCAAGAGATGGGGTGGACAATGGCTCAACAAAGCGGGAAAATTGATTCTCCTGAAATCAGTCCTCTCAGCACTTCCTATTTACAGATCTTCACTCTTGCTAGCACCCAAAGGAGTTACTAAACACATAAGCAAACTTATGAGAGACTTCCTCTGGACGGGAGGAAAAAATAATGAGTGCAAAATCCATCTAGTCAACTGGAATATCACCATTCAGCCAAAACACGCTGGTGGACTTCAAATTTGAGATCCTTTTCAGGCCAATAAGGCTTTAGGCACCAATATTCTTTGGCAAATTTTGAATGACAAACATCACAGAGTCAGCCTTCTATTAAAGAAGAAATACCTGATTGGAAGCACACTCATATGTCTCGACAACAAACCAGATTCTAAGGGATCCTCAATCTGGTCTCTTTGTAAAGCAGCCTGGGACTTTTTCTCCCAAGAGTTATACTGGATACCCGGGAATGGGGAATATATCAACATCTTCTCTGACAAAATTATGGGAAAAGATCAACTCCAGAACAATCACGAACTCTAGGAAATCAATCAATGGCTCAATCATCAAGGAATCAGAACTCTCAGTGATCTTAGCAACTGGGATCCCTCTAGCACTTGGCACAACTGGAAAAAGTTAACAACCCCTGCAAATCTAGAAAATTCCAGAATTCTTCTCTACGAAAACTTGATAGGATGTGCCCCCACCCATATTCAAGACAAGGACAATCGATGTTGGGGATCAACCGGAAAGTATACCGCTGCCTTGGGATTCAAATCCCTCCAAAATCATGCCACATCCAAAAAAAGCATCTAGGGAATGGTCTGGAATTCATTCGGAATTCCTAAAGTAAATTTCTTTATTTGGACTCTCGTGCATAGGAAAATACTTACTGCTGACAACCTCATCAAAAGAGTCTTTATTGGACCTCATTGGTGCCCTCTTTGTCACAAAAATACAGATACTATCGACCACCTCTTCTTGAACTGTGCATTCTCAAAAGATGTTTGGAACTACATGCTACAGGATCTTGATATCGTAGAACCAAACTTCGACACCACTACTCGCCTCCTTTCAAATTGGAAATCTATATACCCTACTCCTCTTTCGAAAAGGAAACTCTGGTCTAATATTTGGACAACAATTCCCAAGCTTACCTGTTGGAAGATATGGATCGCCAGAAACAATGGACTTTTTCAAGATATTCGCCCAATGCCTCTACAAGTTGTTGGACAAGCAAAAGGACTATTAATCGAATGCATAAATTAGTCTACATTCAGAATAGACACGAATCTCTCCAGCACTGAATTAAAATGGATTGGACCGCTCCATCTGATCCCTAGAGATATTGTATCAAAGAATCAGAAGCTCCCTCATTGGCAGATCAGAATCCCTGACATCAAATTTCAAGCATGGAGAAGCAATCAACCCATGGACAGTCTTCATTTTGACGGTGCTTCAAAAAATAACCCCGGTAAGGCTGGAGCTGGAGGTATCCTACTATTCGACGGAGGAAAAATGAAAATCAACTACATATGGGGTTTGGGGGTTTGTTCAAACATTCGAGTTGAAGCGTTAGCACTTCTATAGGGATGTCAAATTTCTAAGCAATAGAATATCGAAAATCTTCAAGTCTTTGGTGACTCTCTAGTCATTATCAAAGCCTTCAACACCTCCACTCAGTACAACAATCTGGCAATCGACAGGATCATAAGGCGCATCCAGCAAATAGCAATCACCTTCAAGAATTTTAAAGCTTATCACATCACAAGAAATTTAAATAATGAAGCTGATGAGGAAGTGAAGAAAGCAACCTCCCTTGCACCTAGCATGGCAGAACATACAAATGGGGAAACTAACTACTGTCATATCCCTTAATATCTCCTTCGATGGCAAGCTATTTTGGTCAGTCCAAGAACAATGCAAATTTCTTCAAATTCGCAAATTCTTCATCTTAGGCACTTTCCATGGACACTTACAGAGCTAACTCTTCTATGAACTACACGCAACATAGCATTTATTCTTAGGCATCTCAAGCACATCATTTCTTCTTGAGAATCTCAAGGTCATCCAGCCTCCAACAGCCACCCGAAGTTCAATAGCTAGTCCAGACAACTCATGGACCCTTCCTGAGTTCAAGATTCATTCCTCGGTCGAGCCCATCTTCTATATCCTTCTGTCACAACTCTGTCCCTCCCAAAGCATCTATTTCATCGGACAACACTTTTCTTTGTTCTAAGTTTCATGAATCATCACCAGCTTGAAACTCAACAGCACTTCGGACTTCTAATGGACATCCTCTGCAATTTTCTTTCACATTGATTGAAGAACACCCTGGGACAACCACAGAGTTATCCAAGCTTTGATTATACACAGTCCACATCAATTTTGGACATCTCAAATATCATCCAGAGCTCTATTTCAACATTACTTGCAGCCATTTTATCAACATTCAGCAGCCTCCATATTTCAGTGATAATTTCTCAAGGATATTTTCAGTGATCAAATTCAATCAATCAGTAGCCTCCATACTCAAAGTCCTTGACATCTTCAGTATTCAACGGACAACAAACTTTCCCTTCCATATTCAATGGATAGCATTCTTCAGCATTCAACAGACAACAAGCAATATTCAAATTCTTTTAATTCCTATGATATTGTACTCAGTTGAATTGGTTTCAACCATGACCCAATCAATTCCCCTTCTTTTCTTTTAATAATATATTTTAATTGTTCTTGTTAAAAAAAAAACATAACTTTGGTGGAACACTTATAGCACATTTAGTAGACCCTTAGTACCTTGAACCAACATAAATTATATGCCAATTTGGAGAAATGCTCAAATGCTCATTCTACATGAGAGAATTCAGTCCCTGGGATACATTGTGGATGAACATGGGGTGCATGTGGACCCAACCAAGATCCAATTCATTCATGATTGGCTAGCCCCAAAAACTCTAACAGAGCTTCACAACTTCTTGGGCCTCACCAACTTTTACTACAGGCTTTTGTTGGGGTTCTCACATATAGCTTGGCCCTTAAGCCAAGAGACCAAGGGTGGATCCAAAGCCAAGTTTGCTTGGGGTGCATCACAATATAAATCCTTTGAGGAATCAAAACGACGCCTCTACTTGGCGCTAGTCCTCACTCTACCAGACCTACAACAACCTTTTGAGATTGAGATAGATGCCTCTGACTATGCTATTAGTGTAGTCCTCACTCAACGTGGACATTTGGTATCCTATCACAGTGAGACACTATATGATTCTATTCATAGGCATCCCACCTATGACAAGGAGACATGCTCCATTATGTAGGCCTGTCAACAATGGAAACATTACATCCTAAGGAAGTAGACCATCATCCACACTGGTCACAAGCCCCTGTAGTTCATGCAGACACATGGAAAGTTACAAAATGACCACCATCTAGTGAAATGGTCCACATACCTGCAACAGTTCAACATGAACATCAAGTATAAGAAAGGTAGCACCAATCATGTTGCAAATTGCCTCAGTCGACCTTCAGTTGTTGCACTGACTACCATGCACAACTCTTGTGGACATGAGACATTCGCGTGGCCCAAATTGTATGATAGTGACCCTAACTTTGTTATTGCCTATCATACACTACAAACAAGAATATCGGTCTCAAACTATCATCTCCAAGATGAACTTGTATGCCATCTTGACCACCTCTGTGTTACTTCAAGCAAGCTTGAGAAGATCATTTGGGAGGCACATTACAGTCAAGTGGCAGGGAACTTCAACATAGAGAAGACAATCACATTGTTGTAGAAGTACTTCTATTAGACGAAGCTCTGATAAGACATTGGTAGGTACATTTGGTCATGCACCACATGTGCCATTGCCAAACCTGCCATCAAGAAGTAAGGATTGTACACTCTATTTCCTACACCATACATGCCCTGGGAGTTTGTCTTGGTGGACTACATGTTCGGCTTGATTTCAACCAAGCATGAAAACTATTATGTATTTGTGGTTGTTGATTGGTTCTCTAATATGGCAATTTTAACTTCTTGTAAGAAGAGCATCATGGCAGAGGCCACTACTAAGCTCTTCTTCGAGCATGCGTGGGTTCATTTTGAACTCCCACGGACCATTATTTCATATTGAGACAACAATTTCCTAAGTACCTTCTAGTCCATCCTATGGTCGATGATGGACACCAAACTGACCAAATCGACTGCCTTCCACCACCAAACTGATGGGCAGACAGAGGTAGTCAACATGATGACTGTCCATATCTTGAGAATGTACAAATCCAAACATTCCCTCGCTTGGGATAAGAGCCTTCATTATGTTCAACATAGCTACAACAAATCCCTTCACATCTCTATTAGCTATAACCCTTTTGAGGTATGCGTGGGGTTCCAACCATAGCCCCAATTGATGTAGTACTGCCCATTTCATAGACATAAGAAGAGTCCTCCCATGCTCAAATTGAGTCTAATTGGGCATCCATATTTGTTGAGCAAATCCACCACATCCAACAACAAATTCATGATATCTTGAAGAAAGCCAATTCCAAGTATAAGCAGTGACATGACCAGCATTGCGTTCCACATAAGTTTCAGGTTGGTGATAAGTTATGGTTACATTTACAGAAAGAGTGCTTCATAGGGCCCCATCAAAATCTTTCCCACTTCAATATGGGCCTTACACCATCACCAAGGTTGTGGGTAGAATGCTTTTAGTTAAGAATTCCCTCTTTCCTCAGCTTGCATCCTATCTTTAATGTGGAGCTGCTTTGACGATACTTTCCACTTCTCTTGGACTCCTCAGAGGTAGTTGAGCACTTGCCTCCTACAGAACTCAATCCTGGCTGCATTGAGAAGGCCATAGTCGATTGGATCATGGACACTAAGATGAAGGGCACTTGCCAATAGAAAATCCAATTGTATCAGGTCGTCAAAGCAGGGAAACTTCTTCATCAAGGAAAGTGGTTCACTAGGAGTTAGATTCAACAAAATTTTCCTCATATGATGGAGGAACTTGATGCAATGAGGACCATTTCTACACGAGGGGGGAGGAATGATTGAAACAGGTACTAGTGGCCACTGACATGTTCCAGTGAGTTACAATGGTTCTCCATCTTATTGGCAATTTTCTATGGTTTTTTAGGTCCCAAAATTCTAGGGTCGTTTTGAGGCCCTATGCGTTTTTTTGCACCCCAGGGAAGTTGATGTATCAACTAGCCACCTTGGGGCCCACGAATCCTTTTGGAACTTATTCTCCTAGGTTTAGGTTTTTGGATGTTCGGTATTTTCCTCTTTATGCTTATGATAAAAGGCCATTTGCGGTCTCTTTGTAATCATCTCTTGCAAATGAGCGTAGCCGACACATCTCTCTTTAGTGATAAGCTACCACAATTTGAGATAGTTTGTATTGCTTTGCAATTTACAATGTTTTTCCATTCCATTCATTAATAGAATTTGGCTTTTATTGTATTATTGTTCTCTCTACAAAATGTTTGTGTGTGTTTCCATTTTATATCGTTTCCTTCATTTCATTCTCCAAATAATCCAAAACAAGATCTCTTTATTTTGATTTATGTTTTCATGAATTATTTGACTAGAGGTCATTTTCCTAATAGTAGTTATTTTCATTTAGTTAAGATTCATTATTGAATTAATTGTATTTTTTAATGTTTCAAAAGGTTTGAGGAAGGTTCCTTGGTTACTTGTGTGTAGGTGTACAATGGATTGAATGTACGAAAGACACTATTTTGTGAGATCACAAGTTGTAACAAGGAGGCCAACCAACTAACCTAAGGTATTTGTCATTTCTTCTTAGTAGTTTTTAAGTAATCGATTGAAATTGGAACTTAGAGTAGTTAGTCTCCTACGTCACTCCGTCAATAACTTGATCTTGGTTATTAGGAGGTATTTCCATAACACACACCTTAGACAATTCAATTATTCCATCTCGAGGGAGGTTCTAGCACATCTATGACAAGACAAGTATACCTTTTCCGAGGGCACATTCGGTCACCACACAACACTTCATTATTTTAATTATTTTATGTGATATATCTAGGGTGTTTTATTGCATTGTATTACAAATTGGGATCAAGTTTGTTTTATAGGAAGATGTGGCAACATCCGTAGACCCATTGAGTGGAATAACTCTCTCTTAGAGGCCTAGTACATCTCTTATCTTCAACCCAACCATCTTGAACACCTTCAATGTATTTTTTCTATGTGAGTTCCTTCATTTTCATCTCTCTTTCATCTTCACCTATTAGGTCTTAGCTCACTAAAGGAGATCGATAAACGTGTTAAATGTACAACATCACGAGTCATTCTCCAAGCCAATCTTGTGCAGCTAGGATTGGGCCTCATGTGTTGAGGCAGGGATCCTGAGTTGGACTCAGGAACTTGGAGTAGATTCTTGAGTTGGACTCAAGAATGACTAAGCCTTCAGTTGTAAAAGGTTATTCCTCATGAGTTAAGGTGAATGCTTTGATGTATCAAAGTGATGTTGTTGTAAAGTCTTGTTGGACAAGGCTCAAGACTTGTGTGCCAAGTCAAATTATCATGTGGAACTCCAGTTATAGTAGGTACCCATGGGGTGGACCTCCAGTTATAGAGTTAGATGCTTTGCATGTTGAAGCATTGATGTTGTATGATATATTACTAACCATGGTCACCGTTTGCTATTAAGTCTCCTTTAGAGACTGGACAAGGCTAGAGTGAATTACTTTAGCATATGATCATTTGGTCCAAGAGTAATACAATATGATCACATCATCTAAAAAATCTTCTGAGTATAATATGATATGATAGATAATTAAAGTTAACACATGTGGATCATGCAGATAAGACAAGAAATCAAGATAAGATGTGAGAGGTTATGAGAAAATTTGAATTGCACATAAAAGAGTTAATTAAGAGAGAATTCGAATTGTTAAACTTCAGTGAAGACTTCAGTAAATCAAAGGAGAACTTAATTTGATCACTAGAGTGATGTTAACAATAAAGAATCAGTTAAAGAGAGTTAACTAAATGATAACAAATAAGATCTAGTTAACTAAGTGTCATTGCATGACGACACTTATGTTAAACTAAAAGACGACACGTATGTTAACACGAAAGAATCAGTTAAAGAGAGTTAATTAAGTGATAACAAAGAAGATCTAGTTAACTAAGTGTTATTGCATGACGAAACTTATGTCAAACTAAAAGACAACACTTATGTTAAACTAAAAGATGACACTTGAGTTGTGACACTTGCATGATGACACTTAAGTTAGTTAAGGGGTGAGTTCATCCTAAGAATCAATTCAGGGGTGATTTCATCCTAAGAATCAGTTTATTTAAGGGGTGAGTTCATCCTAAGAATCAGTTCAGTGAGTTAATGCACTGCATGAGAAGTGGGGGTGCACTTCTTCATGCAAGATTGATGCATCCAGATTGAGGGCAAGCTCATCTTGAATTCAGAAGATAAAAATAGAAGTCGATGCATGTGAAGAATGTATAAATATGTTATACATGATTGATGAATTCAGTGTGAAGTGAATTCCCTTCTTCCTTGAAGACAAGGTGCTTCTACGTGTGTAGGATATTATTTTGAGTCTCTCTCTTTATCTTTCTCTTGCTCTCTAATTGCACCAAATGTGCTTGATGTAAAAGGAATTCTCTTCTATCTATCATAATTATATTCTGAATATTTGTTGGGGTTTTTCATCCTCATTGTTTTGAGGGTTTTCCCCAGGGTACATCTTATGTTATGGTTGAATGTTTTCATGTGATTGAATGGTTCATTGATTCAAGTATTTAGTATTTTCGAACTTAAAGTTGTAAAGTTCAAAGCTCATCATATTTGCTCAAAATTTAACATGGCATCAGAGATTGGGGCGTGAAGGAGCTAAGATTTGTCAAGAACACTTGAGCCTACATAGATCCTGAGGAGTTGAGCACAATACTTGAGATCCATGGCATCGCTCTCTATTCGACTGGAAGACCGTCTCGAGGGCACTTCGAATTTCAACACTTGGAAGGCAAGGGTGTTGAACATCTTGGAGGAACATGACTTGGATGGCTACATATCCACTGTGGTGGAGGAGCCTACATCTAATGCAAGGCGCATCAACTTCAAGAAGAACCAAGCTGAAGCCAAACAGATCATCTATGATTTAGTAAAGGACAATTTGATGTCCGTGATCACTCCATTGAAGACCGCAAAGGAGGGTTTTGATACATTGACAAAACTATATGAGAAGAAGGCCCCAAGTCAAAAGAGGGCATTGATGAATAAGATTTGAAACCTAAAGATGGAGAAGAATGAGATAGTGGCCTCCTTCTTCACCAAGATCTCTCAAGTAAGAGATCAACTTGCTAGTATTGGATTAGTGGTGGATGAAGATGATCTTCTCCAAATCGGTATTGATGGTCTCCCATCCTCATGGGGGACATTCTTGGTTGCAGTAAATGGTCGAGAGGTATAACCTAACTTCGAAAGGTTATGGCATGATTGCCTCCAAGAGGAGGGGCGAATCCAAAGCAAGTCAGTGTGCATCAAAGAAGAAAACCTTGCCCTCACATCAAGGATGAAGAAAGGCAAGAAGAACTTCTCTCAAAATAGGTTTTGCCATTCGAAGAAGAAGGTATACAACAAGGAATTTGACAATTCGAAGGTTAGATGCTATAACTGTGACAAGAAGGGCCATTATGCAATGGAGTGAAGTGCAAAGAAAAAGGGAAAAGGAAGGTTTCATTCTTCTACCACTATAGAAGATGAATCTACTCAGAAGAATGCACTTAGAGAAAAGGAGACAAGGAAGGAGTATTACCTAGTCTTAGCAATTTATGGATCCGTCATCATAAGTGAGGACACACGGTTGGTTGACAATGGCACATCCAAACATATGACTAGTTATAGACACACCATCAACAATCTCAAGGAGAAAAAGTTTACATGCAAGGTAGAGTTGAGAGACAACACAACCTATTCGATCCATGGAGTTGGATCCACCTCCTTCTAGCTGAGTTTAGGAGATATTTTACATGTGGAGGACATTCTTTATGTTCCAGGATTGAAGAAGAACCTCCTATTAGTTTTGGTTCTTGAAGATAAGGGCTACCGAGTTATCTTCATGGATAATCAAGCATTATTATGGTCGAAGAACAAAGACTTGAAATATGCAGCAGTGATTGGAGTTAGAGAGGTAGGTCTCTACACGGTGCCCACGAAGTACATTCAAGCTATGGTTCACATCACTATTAGTCCATGCCCGTATTTGATTTTGAGCATGATAATGTATGTAGGGGTTGTGCACTTGGGAAGAATGTTAAATAGAGTTTCTCTAGAAATACTACTAGATCTAAATGGATTTTAGATTTAATACATTTTGATGTATGTGGTCCCATGTCATCCCCTTCCCTAAGTGGCTATTTATATTATGTATTGTTTATAGATGACTTCTCTAGAAAGTCATGGATTTATTTCCGAAAGGCTAAGAGTGAAACCTTTAGCAAGTTTCAGGAATTCAAAGCCCTAGTTGAGAATCAGATAGGAAAGCACATCCATGCTTCGAGATCTGA
Organism: Larix kaempferi; assembly: GCA_027924585.1. Classification (NCBI taxonomy): domain Eukaryota; kingdom Viridiplantae; phylum Streptophyta; class Pinopsida; order Pinales; family Pinaceae; genus Larix; species Larix kaempferi. The sequence goes on along the minus strand of BSBM01001378.1, from coordinate 904,848 downwards.
CAATGGAGGTGAATTTGATTAACATGCATTTAATGAGTTCTATAGTGATGCAGGAATTTGTATACAGTTAACTGTACCCTACAATCCTCAGCAAAATGCGGTTGCTAAAAGGAAGAATAGAACCATATGTGAGGTTGCAAAAGCCATGATGCATGATCAAGACCTGTCTACCTCATTATGGACAGAGGCCACCAATACAACAGTATATATCCATAATAGAAGTCCTCATGCCATTTTGGATGAGAAGACACCTGAAGAAGTGTTCACTGGTGAAAAACTAGATATTTCACATCTAAGGATCTTTGGGAGTCTTGTATACATTCATTTGCCTAAAGAAAAGAGGACAAATATGGATCCATCAGGAAAGAAGGGAACCTTTGTTGGTTATAGCGAATCATCCAAATCCTACAGAATATATGTGCCGGATGAAAGACACATTGAGGTCAGCCAAGATGTGACCTTCCATGGAGAGGAAGCATTCAAGCGATCGAAAGAGCTTCAATATGATACCGACGCAGAGGAGCATGAGACTCCTATGATGGAGGATCCATATACTGATTCTCCCCATTTAGATGTTTAGATGGAGAATCTAGCAGAGTTCTCAGATTCGCTAGCTCCTGATGAACCAATAGAACTGGTTTATGAACCTCCTGCCAAGAAGAGGTATGCATGGTGCCATGGTGCCAAGACGTACTACAAAATGCAGAGAGGCATGGAACATCATTAGGCTCTTCCAGAGAGCGAAAGTAACCTAACCGATATTCAGGGTATGTTGCACAGATGAATCACATTAGTGATTCATAGACTTCCACCTATGAAGAAGCTGCAAAGCAACAAGTATGGAAAGATGCAATGGTAGAGGAACACAAGTCTATTATGAAGAATGATGTTTGGGAAGTTGTTCCTAAACCTAAAGGGAAGTCCATAATTAATTCCAGATGGCTTTACAAGATCAAGCATGCTGCTAATGACAGTATTGAAAAGTATAAAGCTAGATTGGTTGCCCAAGGTTTCTCTCATAAATAAGGCATAAACTATGATAATACATTCACTCACGTGTCCAAGTACACCACTATTTGAGTTGTGATCTCACTTGCATCTGTTCTAGGATGGAAGCTTCACCAAATGGATGTAAAGACAACCTTCCTCAATGGTGAGCTTGAGTAAGAGGTTTATATTCAATAGCTTGAGGGGTTTTTGGTTCATGGGAAGGAGTCCCATGTGTGCAAATTGAAGAAATCATTGTATGGGATTAAGCAAGCTCCTAGAGCTTGGTATTCAAGAATTGACATCTATCTTTAGAGACTGGGCTTCTCTAAGAGCGAAGCTGATCCAAATTTGTACTTCAAAGTAGTGAAGAACCAACCGTTGATATTAGTTCTATATGTTGATGATTTGTTCCTTATTGGAGAGGAACAACTGATTGCTTAGTGCAAGAGGGAGCTCACTTCTGAGTTCGAGATGAAAGACTTAGGTCTTATGCACTACTTATTGGACTTGAGATTTGGAAAATAAAATATGAGATATTTCTTTCTCAAGGGAATTACATTGTTGATATATTGCGTAGGTTTGGCATGATGGATTACAAATCCATGTGTACTCCGATGGTTTCCAATTTGAGGAAACTATATGAGTCATATTGTGGATCGGATCCAGTGGAACCCACTTTGTATATACAACTTATTGGTTCATTTCAATGTACTTGATACACTCGAGACCAGATATATGCTATGTTGTCAGTATTCTGAGTCAATTTATGTCTAATTCGAGACACAGACATTGGGTTGCTGCTAAGCATGTGCTTAGGTAGCTTCGAGGTACGATTGCTTATGGACTCATATATGCCTCCAGTGGAGGGTATTGTTACTTGGTTATACTAACTTTGATTGGGGTGGTAGCATTGTGGATTAAAAGAGTACATATGGCTATTGTTTTAACTTGGGTTATGCTATGATCTCTTGGTCCAGTAGGAAGTAAGACTCTGTAGCACAAAGTACTACAAAAGTAGAGTATATTGTTGCTAGTACTGCCTACCGAGAAGCAGTGTGGATTAGGAAGCTACTTACTGGGTTGTTCAGTGAGAAGCTTGAGTCTACAATCATTCGGCGTGACAATCAAAGCTGCATCAAGCTTTTCAAAAAACATGTGTTTCATGATAAATCAAAGCAAATTGAAATGAAGTATCACTTCATCACAGACATGGTCCATAAAGGAACAATGAAACTTCAATACATTGCTACTGATGAGCAGATTGCATATGTGTTAACAAAGCCTTTGTCAGTGATGAAGTTCAAGTACTTATGAGACAAGCTTGGTATGGAAGAGAATGCCTTCTTCACTGAGAGGGAATGTTAAATGTACATCATCACGAGTCATTCTCCAAGCCAATATTGTGCATCCAGGATTGGGCCTCATGTGTTGAGGTAGGGAGCCTGAGTTGGACTCAGTAACTTGTAGTAGATTCTTGAGTTGGACTCGAGAATGACTAAGCCTTTAGTTGTAAAAGGTTATTCCTCATGAGTTGAGGCGAATTCTTTGATGTATCAACGTGATGATGTTGTACATTCTTATTGGATAAGGCTCAAGACTTGTGCGTCAAGTCAGATTCTCATGTGGACCTCCAGTTATAGTAGGTACCCATGGGGTGGACCTCCAGTTATAAAGGTAGGTGCTTTGCATGTTGAAGCATTCATGTTGTGTGATATATTACTAACCATGGTCATCGATTGCTATTAAGTCTCCTTTAGAGACTGGCCACCTGTAGAGTGAATTACTTTAGCATACAATCATTTGGTCCGAGAGTAATATAATATGATCACATCATCTGAAAAATCTTCTGAGTATAATCTAATATGATAGATAATTAAAGTTAATACATGTGGATCATGCAGATAAGACAAGAGATAAATATAAGATATGATAAGTTATGATAGAATTCAAATTACACATAAAAGAGTTCATTAAGAGAGAATTCAAATTGTTAAACTTCAGTAAATCAAAGGAGAACTCAATTTTATCACTAGAGTGATGTTAACAAGAATGAATTAGTTAAAGAGAGTTAACTAAGTGACAACAAAGAAGATCTAGTTAACTAAGTGTTATTGCATGACGACACTTATGTTAAACTAAAAGACGACACTTGATTTGTGACACTTGCTTGATGACACTTAAGTTAGCCACCTAACTAACTGGGCAAGCTTTCAGTTAAGGGGCGAGTTCATCTTGAGAATCAGTTCAGTGAGTTAATGCACTGCATGAGAACTGGGGGCGCACTTCTTCATGCAAGATTGAGGGCGAGTTCATCCCGAAGTCAGAAGATAAAAATAGAAGCCAATGCATGTGAAGAATGTATAAATATGTTATACAATATTGATGAATTCAGTGTGAAGTAAATTCTCTTCTTCCTTGAAGGAAAGACGCTTCTATGTGTGCATGATATTATTTCGAGTCTCTCTCTTTATCTTTCTCTTGCTCTGTAATTGCACTGGTGGTGCTTGATGTGAAAGACATTCTCTGCTATCTATCGTAATTATACTTTGAAGATTTGTTGGGGTTTTTCATCCTCATTGTTTTGAGGGTTTTCACCAGGGTACATCTTATGTTATGTTGAATGTTTTCATGCGATTGAATGGTTCATTAATTCAAGTATTCAATATTTATGCAATTAAAGTTTTAAAGTTCAAAGCTCATCATATTTGCTCAAAATTTAACAAAATGGACCCTAATTAGTTTGCTTTCCTTTGTTGTTTTGCTAATGAACCAAATTGAATACCCTAATTAATATATATATCGCATAATCAACCCTAAAAGCCTAATTAATCTAGTTTCCTTCCCTCCTTTTTTTTCGTCTCTTCCCCTCCCAGGGTTTCTTGGTTTTTCTCTAAAAGTAAGTGGCGACTCCACTCCCTCCTTATTGCTCATACTCTAATCATCATGCTACAATAAATTCTTTGGTATTTTAATGCCTTACTCAAAAAAAGTATTTGCAGTGACTTATTACCTCTTCATTAGCTAAGGATTGACAAGACAAAATTATAAGGTGTTAAGTTCTTTCCTCATTATCTTCTTAGTTAATGGAAAGTAATTGGATATTAGGGAATGAGTTACAACATTCATATAGACATCTCTTTATACTCCACTTATATAATGAAATAGAATAAAACATTTGGGGAATACTTTATTACATAAAGCATGAGAATACATGTTTACATTATAGTAAGGAACACTTTGTAAGGACTTTTGGGGTTGACCTTTTCACTTCATTGGATAAAGATTGATAATGAGATGGATGGTTGACTTATATCCTACTTCAACAAGTCCATATACAGTCTTATTGTAATTCCCCAACACCTTACCAATAGACATGGCCTTGTAAAGCTTCACTGTAACATATTATTACCCCCTTGAGGGCCTTACACAGCCTTAGTGTAATGAGTAATTTACCCCACCTTAGTGTAATGAAGCATTTGTCCCAAACCAACCAACTAAAATCCCCTTAACAACAATATGTAGCTTAGGTTTTCTTAGAGCGTCTTACAAAACCTCTATTATTGAATATCAAACTTTAGAATCATGAAGGGTTTATGGGGGCCCTTTGTAGAAATATTTGAGTTGTTTTTAGGATTCATTTACCAAATTAGGTTGAGCTTCCTTTTAAAGTTTCTCAATTTTAACTCTTCTCTCAAGAGCTTTCACTAAGCCTAAACAAGGCTTGTCTATCTTGATATCATACTAATGGGGCTAAAGGGTCCAACCACCCTAGTTTTTTTGGCATGGACTTTAGGGGAGGAGGGAGAATCCATATCTTTAGTGTTGAGAGAGGCAAAAGTGCAATGGCAAGGTGTCTAGGATGGAATGCATAAGGGGGATAAGTGGTTGGGAAGAGGGTGAGGGTGATGGCCTAATAATAGTAGGCATTGGAGAGGGTGATGGACCAACAAAGGTGGAGATTCAAGGTATGGCATAGGAGGGAGCATTATGGAAAATATTGGATCATTTATAAGCTCATCCATGAGAATAACAAACTAATTCTCAAAGGGGTGTCTTTAGAGGCTTTCCTAACTAATTATGAGGAACATGTTTCTTGGTTTTTTGGCTAAATCTTTTAAACCAATCTCCCTTTATTGGTGAGGAGAGTTATTGAGTTTAAAAGGACACCTACTCATGACAAATCTAGCATTTGAACAAAATGCTCTCATAATCAAGATCATGTATGCCTATTTTAGCCCTAATCTTTATGGGGATTTTGTTTGAAATGGGTCTACTAAGATCCTTTATCACACAAAACTTGGCATAAGAAGCTATCTTCCCTTCCAGATTTTGCTGTATGATTGGATAAATACCCCTCAACCCTCCTTGATCTTCTTCATAGAATGTTGGTTTTAGAATTTGAAGGAGAGGAAGGGCAAGTAGACATAAGTTGAGGTTTTCAAAGGGATAACCATCCTCATATCAAAATCATGTGATTAGGATTTCATGAATACACTTGCCCTATTGTCGAACCATGACCTTCCTCAAATTTTGTCTCTTTCATCAATAGAAGGACAAATAACCAAGAAATATCCTCTATCGAAAAGGGCCAAATGAAAGTCATATTTGATCGTCCAACACTTCATAATACAACTCAAAGGGTTATTTTTTAGGGCCATAACCCCATAAATTCGCAAATCAGTGCTTGTGACTACAACCTACCCAACTCCTTTGCATATAGATAAGGTCAATATCAATCAACATCATATATTAACTTTTTTCTAGACATTCATGCTTTAACAATGAAGGGATCAGGTATTGCTTTGTCTCCACATTGAAAAAGTTGAGTAGCTCCTCTTGAGATGAAAAGTTATTATGACTCAACATGGCCTCCTTTAAAGATCATGAATCTCTCTTACCATTTCCTTAGGCTCATCATTTCACTTCTCTCCACTTTACTCTACCTTGCTCCCAAAAGCAACTATGCAGACACATCATTTAGACAATTCTATGCAAGATTTATAGAAAAGCCCCATTAGCGTTGAAGGTGTCTTCTCCAATTCCATATCTTAAAATTTGCAATTTCTCCCCACCATAGTCACGTTGATAAGTTATCTTAACTCTATGTTTATATACCTTGATATGTGGTTCTAAGTCGAGTCTTAGAGGTTCAAAGGCCTTGTGAAGTCGTGAAACCTTGGTGGGTTTAATTATATCACTCTATTTACTTATTAAAGATAAAAAGCCGAATTAAAACATTTCACAAATTATAAAACTTGGTGAACCTAATTCTGGATATGCCACAGAATAAATAACATCTTGAAAATCTTTCTAATACAATAAAAACCATCCAGATGTGAAGGATATGAATGCTTTTTTTTGGCACGAGTGGTTTCCAAAGTTGGAAGGGACCGTTAACAACGATAATACAACAATTAATTAAACCAAACAAACAACAAAACGAAAGGCCTTGTGAAGTCGTGAAACCTTGGTGGGTTTAATTATATCACTCTATTTACTTATTAAAGATAAAAAGCCAAATTAAAACATTTCACAAATTATAAAACTTGGTGAACCTAGTTCTGGATATGCCACAGAATAAATAACATCTTGAAAATCTTTCTAATACAATAAAAACCATCCAGATGTGAAGGATATGAATGTTTTTTTGGCACGAGTAACCATCCAGATGTGAAGGATATAAATGTTTTTTTTGGCACGAGTGGTTTCCAAAGTTGGAAGGGACCGTTAACAACGATAAAACAACAATTAATTAAACCAAACAAACAACAAAACGAAAGGAGCATTTTAGTATACTCTGTCTTGTAATCATATCATACCGTTGTTCTTGTTACGGACGTTGTGGGACGCGGAGTTCATTGATACATAGCCTATCACAAGTACACTTCTTTGCCCTCCATCTTCTTCCTCCTCTTCCTTCCTTCATGCTGGTTCCCCTTTCCCAGAGGTGAGAAGAGGAGAGGAGGAAGTCCAAGAGGAGATTATCATTTCCCATTCTCATTTTCGTTTCTTTTCCAAAAATGGGGAGACGCAGAAGCTACAGCAGAAGCAGAAGCAGAAGTAGAAGTAGAAGCAGAAGCAGAAGTAGAAGTTACAGCCCAAGGAGGAGTCAAAGCCTCACCCCTCCTCCGCCGAGGCGAAGCAACAGATATGACAGCAGAGACAGGTTTCGAGATCGACGCTCTAGTCTTCCTACTAGTCTCCTTGTTCGAAACATATCTCGTGGAACCAGGTTGCATTTTTCATTCCCTCTTATTTACATTGTAGGATTTTTTAAAGAATTTGTATAAGGTGTCCTTTCCCTTCTTATGCTTTGTAGTATAATTCCTTCCTGTGTTTCAATGAGCCAATGTCCATATTGGGAAGGTCTACACTCGCGCAGACGCAGACCAATTGGTCTTACCGTCTTCCTACCCCGATTTTTTGGATGACTTTGTTAAATGATTATGGAAGTGGGAGGTGGTTTGGAGTTCATATTTGCAAAATAATAAGGGATAATCAAATATTCATAAGCGGCCATAGCAAATCTCAAAAGCCATGGTAAGATTGTGGGTGCCTAATAAGCATGGAGCGGGAGCTTTGTTTTGTTCAAGTTCTAAGTTTTTTCAGCGCAAAATCAAAATCAAACCATCATTGTGATTCTATATTACCAAAAACCTGACCAGGAGACTCATTTCTTGTTACATTCTGGTTCTCATTCTCATCTTGATTCTACATTCAAACCTACTAATCACTTATGTAAGTACAATATATGCTGGTAAAGTGGTGCGTTAGGTCATGTCTCTTATCCCCCCAAACCCTCTAGCCCCATTCCTTCCTTCGTTCTGTTTGCATTTCATGTTTTTTGATAACATAGTTGTTATTTGCTTTGGTTACGATTCAGCTGCAAATTTTATTGTTTTGTAGAGGGCTGTAGAACAATAGTCGTCCTTCTGTTGCAATAAACTTACATTAAGTTGAACTAGTTTTTATCAGGTCCTCGGTTTATTGTCATTGAAAGCAAGTCAAGGAAGTACAGTTCCCTGAAGGCCAAATGTGCGCAGTTCAAAATAACAGATGCAAATTTAACAGAATAAGATGTTTGACTAGAAGTTACAGAAACTGCAGAGTGAAAAGCAGCTATAAAAAAGTTTTCAGTTTAAAGTGAGCAAAATATTTCAAATTGCAAACTGCAGAGTGAATATTGTTATGTTATGTGTGGTCAACATACTTCCAAACTAGAATGGGGAGAAAAATTAATACTTTGCAAACATGCAACAACATCAGTTGTGCAAGCTTTATTCTCTTATCAAGGCTGTTGCTTCTGATTAGCACCTAGACGCATTCCTCAGAAATAGAGATTCATGCTATTTAGGTGGGCTTACCCACAGCAAGAATGGAACTCTACTAGATGGCTTAATATTCTGTTGTCCTCACCGAGCCTCTTTTCAACATTGAGATTTATTCCATTCAAGTGGGGTAGACCAGGACAAGAATGGAACCCTGCTCAATGGCTTAATAGTAATACTCCGTCGACCTCACCAGTGAACCAAAAGGAAAAAATATATATATCCAAAGAAAGTATTCTTGGAGTAGAAATTTCTCCCATATTTGCCTGAGATGCGCTCAATGTGTTTGATCGAAAATGGGACCATAGAATTGCTTAAATCTGTTAGTGTGGAGAAGGAAGCAAGGTTTCAACTATTTAAATTATAAGAAAAAAGTTTGATAGGCTACATTATTTTCATTAGAATGCTGAGCATTTGATACCCCATTAGAGTGCTAAGAGTAGTGAAGCAGCCCATTAAATTCAAGCCTACTTATCATACATTGGGGTAGACCAGGACAAGAATGAAACCCTACTGGATTAGATCAGGACAAGACTGGAATCCTGCTCAATGGCTTAATAGTATTACTCTATTAACATCACCAGTGAACCAAGACCCTCCTTGCATTTTTTTTAATGAAAAACAGTTCTAAGATTCCAAAATATGATGTCAATATCTGAGGAATTTTAGAGAAGTATTCTGCAAAAAGAAAAATATATCCATAGAATGTATTCTTTTAGTAGGATTTTAGGATTTTTTCCCATATTTGCTTGAGATGCAGTCAATGCATTGACTTTTGTCACATTGTGTGATCAAAATTGGGACCATAGAATTCTTTAAATTCAAGCCTACTTATCATACATTGGGGTAGACCAGGACAACAATGAAACCCTGCTGGATTAGATCAGGACAAGACTGGAATCCTGCTCAATGGATTAATAGTATTACTCTATCAACCTCGCCAGTGAACCAAAACCCTCCTTGCATTTTTTTAATGAAAAACAGTTCTAAGATTCCAAAATATGATATCAATATCTGAGGAATTTTAGAGAAGTATTCTGCAAAAAGAAAAATATATCCATAGAATGTATTCTTTTAGTAGGATTTTTTCCCATATTTGCTTGAGATACAGTCAATGCATTGACTTTTGTCACATTGTGTGATCAAAATTGGGACCATAGAATTCTTTAAATCTGTTAGTGTGCAGAAGGAAGCAAAGTTTCAACTATTTAGAATTTTAAAGTATAAGAGAAAAGGTTGATAAGCCACATTATTTTCATTAGAATGCTGAGCATTTGACACCCCACTAGAGTGCTAAGATTAATGAAGCAGGTGGGTCGATTAAATTCAAGCTTACATGTCATACATTGGGTAGATTCATGCCATTCAAGTGGGATAGACCTGGACAAGAATGAACCTTGCTAGGGTAGACCAGGACAAGAATCGAAGTTTCGAACCCTACTGGATTAAATCAGGACAAGAATGGAACCCTGCTCAATGGCTTAATAGTATTACTCTGTCTACCTCACCAATGAACTGAGGTTCTCCTTACATTTATTTTTTTATAATGAAAACAGTTCTCAGATTTCAAAATAGGATGTCAATATCTGAGGCCTTTTAGAGAAGTATTCTGCAAAAAGGAAAATATATCCAAAGAATGTATTTTTGTAGTAGGAATTTCTCCCAAATTTTCTTGAGATGCAGTTAATGCCATCAGAGTTGTTTGATCGGCTTAAATCTGTTAGTGCGCGGAAGCAAAGTTTCGATTATATTGAATTATTAGAGAAGAGAAAAGGTTGTTAAGCTACATTATTTTCATTAGAATGCTGAGCATTTGACACCACGGTAGAGTGCTAAGAGTAATGAAGCAGGTGTGCCCATTAAATTCAAGCCTACTTGTGCAATGTCAGGTTTGCATACCATGATAGGTGCCTATCTATAATGGCTTTTTATATCTTTTGGATATTAGAATTGTTATCCAAGAAAAGTAAAAAGTAGGAGATGCTCGAGACAATAAAACAATAAATGAGTTTTTAAAACAACAATATGAGTATTAATGCTCAGCGAAGGCTACAAAGTTAAATATAATATTTTTGAAACTTATACTTGGATTTCTTAAGGATCATGATTGATTACTTGTAAATGCAACAACTGGGGATTTTAAGGCACATGCCTTAATACTTTGCAAACAAACTGTCAAGTTTAAAGGAATTTAAAAGTAGGTTTCTTTAATGTTATTTTGCTATGTTATAAACAGTTATGTTGAAATATCTATATGGTGGCTACACCGCATGCATTTACATTTTTATAGTGGCTTGTGAAATTTTGGAACGCATTACTGCACCAAGTTCCCTATGGTTTGTTTCCTTATCCATACAGTTTCCTGATTTTGTCTGAACTGCCTGGCTATTGATATTTTGAAATGCATTACTGTACTGAGAAAAGCCAGGTACTTTACAGCTTGGGTCGGAGAGATTTCTGTGTAATCCCTATGGCTTATTTATTTTGTGTGAACTGCCTATAGTGATTTTTTGAAATGTTCTGTGTAATCCCTATGGCTTATTTATTTTGTTTGAACTGCCTATAGTGATTTTTTGAAATGCATTAGTTCCCTATGGTTTGTTTCCTTCTCCATACAGTTTCTTGATTTTGTCTGAACTGCCTGGTTAGAGATATTTTGAAATGCATTACTGTACTGAGAAAAGCCAGGTACTTTACAGCTTGGGTCGGAGAGATTTCTGTGTAATCCCTATGGCTTATTTATTTTGTATGAACTGCCTATAGTGATTTTTTGAAATGTTCTGTGTAATCCCTATGGCTTATTTATTTTGTTTGAACTGCCTATAGTGATATTTTGAAATGCATTATTGCATCGAGAGAAGTGAGGTAGGTGAAGTGAGGTGCTCTATAGTCTGGGTGGGAGAGATGTCTGTGTAATCCTTATGGTTTCATTTATTTATTTTCTGTGAACTCTGAACTGCCTGGCTAGTGTTATTTTTAACTGCATTATTGCATTGAGACAAGTGAGTGTAGAATTTAACACTCTTATCACAAGAGCTGGGATTAACTCTGATATACTACTTTCAATAGAATCCCAGATACATACATAAATAAATCAGATCTCATCTATAAGTAGCAGTACAATAAACCCAATCTATTCCTCTCTAAATGCACAGCGGAACTGGAAATCAAACACACATAAACACACTAATATACCCTGGAAAACCCCAATGGGGAAAAACCAGCAACTATGGGCTTTCTTCAATCTCGAGCCAGAGCAAAATATAGAGAGTAATACACTCATAAATTATACAAGTAGAAAAACCTGCTGGGACAAGCCCTAGATTTGCATGTAGCAGCAACTGCTACTTTGAGGAATGTGCCCTCTGCTCTACTATGTCTGAATCTCTGATAACTGCCTCATCCAATCTCTGGAAGAAGTACTCCCTCTGTCTCTCTGCTCTGATTTGCTCAACCGATGAAGAGCTGTGCACTCAATCTCTGAAGTGTGCCCTTGCTGTGGAAGTGCGCCCTCTCTGCTCAGTAGTGCGTGCCCCTCTTTGTATCTCAATTAATCTCTGATTGAGATTTGATTGTGCCCTCCTCAATCACTGATGGAAGACTCCTATGTCTCTCTCAACCTTCCTGGCTTCAAGAGATGTGCCTCCTCAGAAATGCGCCCCTCTGGAGAAGTTTACCTCACTCTCTCACTAATGTGCCCTGCTCAAATGACTGCTCAATCTCTGATGCAGTGGGATGATGAATCTCTCACCCTCTCAGAATGATGTGCCCCTATCAGTCTTTGAAGGATCTGGGCCCTCACTCTCCGCTCAACCCTCTTAGCTCAAGAAGTGTGCCCTTAGTCTCTATGGTGCGCCCCTCTCTCTTTGATCACTTGTATCTCGCAAGTGTGTTGAGTCACCTTTTTTCTTTGCCCCCTGCCTCCTTTTAATTGCTTAATGACTGATTAGGGTTTCCAAATCCCTAATTTGAGTGCATGCAAAATAACATTCTGCATTAAAAAATATCGCATGCAAAAGGAAAAAGTCTATGGAACCTATGCATGCTTCTACCATTGAAGCCATGCTGACTGGTAGAGTGTTTCTCACACGCTACACCCATGCCTACTCAGCTAATATCCCTCCATGCAAGGCATGAGTGCATGAAGAACATTATGAGATATACAAATCTCAACACTCCCTCTAAGTGAGAGAAGTCCTTCTGACACCCGGATCTATCACTCTCTCTGCTGCTGCAACTTCTCCCTCTGAACTGGTTTTAGCTCCTACACTTTGAACTGATAATCTGTGAACCTCCTCCATTAATGTCCCCTCTAGGAAAACCTCATGCTCTCCCATTGTCATTAACACTGATCCATGCTCCAGACTCCCTCTGTATCTTTGCTCCAAACTCCCTCTGAAGCTGTCCACAAGTTGATCCACCATCCTGTGCATGACTCTCTTGCTCTGAGATGTCCCATCTCACTCTTGAGCCTCTCTTAGAGTCAAATCGTAGCAGATGACCCTCTTGCTAGAATTGGAATAAGTAGCCTCTCGCTGACTCCCTTGAACTAAGGATGCCCCCTTGGTTTTTTGAACCGTGGATTGATTTCTCGGCGTCACTTCAACCCTTGGAGCCTTTCGCTCTCTCTCTTTAACACTGATCCATGCTCCAGACTCCCTCTGTATCTTTGCTCCAAACTCCCTCTGAAGCTGTCCACAAGTTGATCCACCATCCTGTGCATGACTCTCTTGCTCTGAGATGTCCCATCTCACTCTTGAGCCTCTCTTAGAGTCAAATCGTAGCAGATGACCCTCTTGCTAGAATTGGAATAAGTAGCCTCTCGCTGACTCCCTTGAACTAAGGATGCCCCCTCGGTTTTTTGAACTGTGGATTGATTTCTTGGCGTCACTTTAACCCTTGGAGCCTTTCGCTCTTTGTCTTTCTCAGACATTGATGTAGATTTTGATATCCACCTAGAATCTCCTGATGTAGGTTGTCCATGCACTACATACTCTTGATCTACCCGATGACCCACCAACACATGACCAACTAGATCCACTCCCAATACATAGATAAAGATGTGTTTTCTCTTAATAACACCACATATCCTGCATCCTCCAAGGTCGAAACTGAGAGTCTGTTTTCCCTCAGCTCTGGAACATAGAGTACTCTTGATACCTCCAGAAGCTCTCCAAACTCAAGTAGGAACCTTACTCTTTCCACTTCCTTAACTGCATACACTGTGCCCTCGACACTCTCTGTATAAGCTGATATGGACTTGTCTCTAAAGTGAGGAATGCATCTTGCCTCCCTGTCATGTGACTACAATATCCACTCTCAACTATCCACTTCTCCTCAACCTCCTCCTCAAGTTGATTACTGTCACAACCTCATACTAAAGAACAAAGGCATAACTCTTTATCAAACTTTGCTGTTAACTCTCCTATCTTAGTAGAGGTTGCAACCTGACCGTCTTTCTCCTTCTTGCTCTTCTTCTTGTGAGGACATTAGCTTGCATAGTGGCCAAACTTGTTGCATGAATAGCAACGGATATTACTCAAATCCTTCACACCTTGCGAAGTTGATCCCCCTTCGAAGTTCTTCTTACTTTTTCCCTTGCTCCTACTCACAAGTGCCACGTCCTCCTCATCACCAGTCTTGTCTGACTGACTAAAACCCAATCTCAACTCCTTGGGTGAAGTAGTCCCACATCCTGTCCCAGGTGGGAAGGTTCTCCCTGGCGACTATACAACGCACAAAGGTCTCCCATGGCTTGGAGAGCTGTCCTCACCAACTCTGCATCTGCAATCTTAACCTCTATTGTCGCAAGTTCATCATGAACTTGTGTCACTCTGGTCAGATATGCTGCAACTGGCTCATCCTTGAGCATCTTGATGCTCTGAAGTTTTCTCGCAATACCATCTTTCGATTTTCATTGCTGCTTTGGAAAAGCTTCATCAATGCTGCCCACATCTCATAGGCATGATCCTTTCCGCTCACATGCAAAATCATATGATCCTTCACGGAATCAAGAAGGATGCGTTTGGACTTCACCTTCTTTTTGTTGTACGCGGCCAAACTCGTTGCATCTGTTGGAACTGTCATGGGCTTTGCTGTAGTGTTGTTCACTATATCCCATAACTCTTGCTCTTCCAACAACAACATGATTCTCTCCTTCCATGCATTGAAGTTGGTTAACGCATCCAACCTATCTTCAAACCTTAGTCTGGTCGCCATGACCCTGTAGATCTAAAGGACTGTGATTCAACCCCTGAATCAAACGGATCTGACACAAATTTGGACTTTGCTCTCACAGATTTGATAGATCTGGCCTCTATACTCACAGATATGATCTCTGCTCTCACAAATATGATAGATTTGGCCTCTATACTCACAGATTTGATAGATCTGCCACAAATCTGGCCTCTGCTCTCACAGATCTAATAAACTGTGCACTCTCTGCAATACCACTGTGTTTAAAGTTAAACCCTTGATTTCTTCTCAGAGATGACACTCTGATACCATGTATAATTTAACACTCTTATCACAAGAGCTGGGCTCAACTCTGTTATACTACTTTCAATAGAATCCCAGATACATACATAAATAAATCAGATCTGATCTATAAGCAACAATACAATAAACCCAATCTACTCCTTTCTAAATGCACAGTGGAATTGGAAATCAAACACACATAAACACACTAATATACCCTGGAAAACCCCAATGGGGAAAAACCAGCAACTATGGCCTTTCTTCAATCTCGAGCCAGAGCAAAATATAGAGAGTTATACACTCATAAATTATACAAGTAGAGAAACCTGGTGGGACAAGCCCTAGATCTGCATGCAGCTACAACTGCTGCTCCGAGGAATGTGCCCTCTGCTCTACTATGTCTGAATCTCTGATAACGGCCTCAACCAATCTCTGGAAGAAGTACTCCCTCTGTCTCTCTGCACTGATCTGCTCAACTAATGAAGAATTGCACCCTCAATCTCTGAAGTACGCCCCTGCTTTGGAAGTGCGCCCTCCCTGTTCAATAGTGTGCCTCTCTCTGTATATCAGTCAATCTCTGTTTGAGATCTGATTGTGCCCTCCTCAATCACTGATGGAAGACTCCTCTGGCTTCAAGAGATGTGCCTCTCCTTCTCAGAAATGCGCCCCTCTGGAGAAGTGCGCCTCACTCTCTCATTGATGCACCCCTGCTCAAATGGCTACTCAATCTCTGATGCAGTGGTCTGATGAATCTCTCACCCTCTCAGAATGATGCGCCCCTATCAGTCTCTGAAGGATCTGTGCCCTCACTCTCTGCTCAACCCTCAGCTCAAGAAGTGCGCCCTTAGTCTCTATTGTGCACCCCTCTCTCTCTGATCACCTGTATCTCGCAAGTGTGTTGAGTGAGCTTTTTCCTTGGTCCCTTCCCTCCTTTTAATTGCTTAATGATTGATTAGGGTTTCCAAATCCCTAATTTGAGTGCATGCAAAAATAATATTCCGCATTAAAAAATCTCACATGCAAAAGGAAAAAGTCTTCGGAACCTCTGCATGCTTCTACTACTGAAGCGATGCTGACTGGTAGAGTGTTTCTTGCACCCTACATCCGTGCCTACTCAGCTAATGTCCCTCAAGGCATGAGTGCATGAAGGACATCCCGAGATATACAAATATCAACAGTGAGGTGCTTTACATCCCTGGTGGGAGAGATGTCAGTGTAATCCTTATGTTTTTTTATTGTCTGAACTGCCTGGTTAGTGATATTTTAAAATGCATTATTGCATTGACGGAAGTGAGGTGCTTTACAAGTCTGGGTGGGAGAGAATTTGGTGTGACGTCATAAAAAAGCAAGTGCTTTACAGCCTGGGTGGGGGTGGAAGAGATGCCAGTATAACCTCTAAGAAAATCAAGAAATCTTAACCCTGTATCTTCTAAGCACTGAGAAGTTTGCACATGTTTTTTAATCCCTCTCGGCTTAATAGTGCTGGGGTTAAGATGGATCTATGCTAGTTTGGTTTTACCCTTGTTGGAATTTCTACAAAGCATTATGGGACTTCCGAAATTAATTCATAATACTATTTCTGAATCAGGGTTTGTAGAACTATATAGAATATGTGATAATGCTATATCTAGGGTATATCATGACCCTTTTCCAATTGTTAGAAAAAAAAACAGAGTTTTTTTCTCCTGAAAATCTGAAATATGTAGTTTCGATTGTAGTATAGGGTTGGTTGGTCAATTTTGCAGTTAAAGCAAGGCAGGATTGGATTCTGGATTAAGTTTCCATCTAATGTTGTTTATTATATAGACTAGACTCAATAAATAGCAACGATACATGAATTTATATTTATAGTAAGCAGACACTTTGCAGTGCAACAACAATGGAAGTAGTTTTCGTTGTGTTTCCAGTGCATAGTTAGTTTTTACATTTGAGTTTTTCAGCTTCATTTACTGATCTTCATAGTAAGAGATTTGACCAGACTAAACCGTTTCAAATTTTCAAAATATCAAATTGATTCTCGTAAAGAATATTCTATAATACCATGTTTCTGTGCTACAAAGCAGATAAATGTATAAGTGGAACAAATCAATTCAGTTAGATATGTTTTCTTCTTGTCCAGCCTTTTTAACTCAATGACTTCTTTTTTTTAAAATTATTTACAAAAATGACTTTAACAGAGATACACGTAGTTTTTTGTCTTTTGCTGCATAATGATGCTCCATGCTCTTATTTTCTCTTTGAGTCTTTGTCTGGTGGAGTTATTGCCTATGATTGTCTGCATTCATCATTGGGCTATACTGCTTGGCATGCTTTAGCCTAGGAAGCAAGCCAGCCCTAAGCTGCTCCTCTTTTTTTCAATTAAAATAAAACAGGATTTCTGCCAAAAATAGAGTTTGTACTTATGCCTTTGTCGTATCTTGCTAGTTTTTTCAACTCATACTTTTTGGATTTATTGAACATTATTTCCAGTAATCCCATTGAATTAATATTTTCTAGTATGGTTTACTGAAAGACCGCACTACATATTTTGCAGGCCTGAGGACCTCCGCATTCCATTTGAAAGGTTTGGAACAGTCAAGGACGTCTATCTTCCAAGAAATTATTATACAGGGTATGTTCATGACTCTGACTCTGGGATATTGTTATGCATAAATCAATTCTCATTAGTAGCTTGTTGGGAAGTGGTGGCAAGACTTTTTTTGCCACATTTTCAAAATTGGGAGCCTTTTAAGGCTATGGTGTGAAATATAGGGTACTTTGACTCTGACTCTGGGAGATTGTTATGCATAAATCAATTCTCATTAGTAGCTTGTTGGGAAGACTTTTTTTGCCACATTTTCAAAATTGGGAGCCTTTTGAGGCTATGGTGTGAATTTGTGAAGTATAGGGTACTTTGACAAAATTAGAGCTGCTTTACAAAAAAGCAAGTTTAGATATCCATGGGATAGTTACTTTGATTCCCATGTATCTCCTAATTATTTAGTGAAAATTGGGAAAAATAAATTCAAATATTTCCTGCCACAATTTTGTTCATTTGTCTACTTTTAGGGTAGTCTCACAAAAGTAGAGATGCATTAAGAAAAGCAAGTTTAGTTATCCACGTGATAATCTGTTTTTCTACAAAAGTAGAGATGCATTAAAAAGAGTTTAAACTTTAGATATCCAAGTTTCCTCCATTCAGTCTTGGATGTTAGGAGAAGATGGATTTGGCGGAACATGATATACCTGCATTGTCATCATCATCATTATTTGCTCTCCTGTCTCTAAATTTATCCCATGTGTTCATCCTCCCTCGTGTGGTTAACTGCGACCAGTCTAGGGTTTTCAATAGATTCATACCTTACTTCCTCTAGTTATTTTCTCTTTTATAGGAGCCATTTTGGTGCTAGGAGAGATGGATTTGGCGGAATATGATATACCTGCATTGTCATTATCATCATTATTTTCTCTTCAGTCTCTAGATCCATTCCATTTGTTCATCCTCCCTCGTGGTTAAATGTGATCAGAGTCTAGGTTTTTTCAGGCCTTAGCATAGATTCATACTTTACTTTCTCTACTTGTTTTCTCTTTATAGGAGTCATTTTGGTGCTCCTGCTTTGTATTACAGCATTTTATTTAGTCCCATTGACTTAAGACTTGAGTTTGTCTTATCCTTATCTTATCCTTTGCTGCTTTTACTCCCATTTATCTCCAATTTTTTTTTCGAAAATTGGGAAATGTTAAGATATCTTTCTACAATTTTGTTCATTTGCATACTTTTAATTTGTGTTAAATTTTGCAATGAAATTTAAAATCAAATTATCCCAATGACATTTCTCTCTTGTTTTCAATCTTTTATAAACATTATGGTGGAAAGCATATTACAAAACCATGGTGCCACCTAATCACAAAACCTTTAGAGCAATATATTCACCTAATCACCATACCACTTAATCACAAGCATATTTATGGTCCAACCTAACTTTGTGGCCTCTCCAATCCATACATCTTCGTGCTATTGTTTGATTGCCCAAGTGATACTTTTTGTGAAACTCAACTAATGGAGCGAGCACTCCCCTAATGTGTCAAGAACTACCTTGGGTGGATTAACTCCATGCCACCTCCCAAGTGATACTTTTGGTGGAACTCAGCTAATGGAGCATGGAGCACTCTCCTAATGTGTCAAGAACTACCTTGGGTGGATTAACTCTATGCCATCTCCCAAGTGATACTTTTGGTAGAACTCAACTAATGGAACATGGAGCACTACCCTAATGTGTCATGAACTACCTTGGGTGGATTAACTCCATGCCACCTTATTGCCTATTTGCAAGAACAAAGTGGTCATGATCACATCTTGATAGTCTAATAAAATCTAAACTAGTTATAGGACTACCAAAGATTGTCATTATAAATTAAATTGTGAGTGGGAATGATTGGGAATCTCCCCTTTGTTAGGGAGAATGCCTTTTATTATTATGAATATGCCCAAATGAATTGTAATGTTTTTGTTTGTAGTCTTTGTTGGTAGGCACTCTCCCTGATCTTTTGGTGGAACTCGATTGTTGGAGCATGGAGCCATTTCCATAATGTGTCAACAACTATGTTGGGTGGTTTAATCCCATGCCACCATGAGAATCGTTGGGATGTTTGAAAAATCTAAACTAGTTATATGACTATCAAAGATTGTCATTAAATTGGGATGAAGTTCAATAGGCTTAACTAATGTCGGTAGTTAAGGGTCTTCATTCCTTTATTCCTTACTAGAGTAGATTTCCATGATGTTGGAAAATCTAAAGTAGTTATATGACTACCAAAGATTGTCATTAAATTGGGAATCCTTAATGATTTGGAAATTTAAACTAGTTATATGACTACCAAAGATTGTCATTAAATTGGGGTGAAGTTTATTAAATTGTGAGTAATTTTAACATTTTCAAATATTCTGATTTGGCCAGTAATGTTTAGTTAAGGGTCGGTAGTTAAGGGTCTTCATTCCTTTATTCCTTACTAGAGTATATTTCCATGATGTTGGAAAATCTAAAGTAGTTATATGACTACCAAAGATTGTCATTAAATTGCGAATCCTTAATGACTTGGAAATTTAAACTAGTTATATGACTACCAAAGATTGTCATTAAATTGGGGTGAAGTTCATTAAACTGTGAGTAATTTTAACATTTTCAAATATTCTGATTTGGCCAGTAATGTTTAGTTAAGGGTATTCGTTCCTCCATTCCTTACTAAGTAGATTTCCATGAGACCACTAAAGAGTGGAGCAATGAACAAAGCTTTAGTTAGCTTTAGTATTGCTGGTAGTTAAGGAAACGAAGATACATCCATAACTAGTTATATGACTACCAAAGATTGTTATTAAATTGGGATGAAGTTCATTAAATTTTGAGTGGAGGGTGATTGGGAATCCCCCCAAGCCAATTGTGATGTCTTGGTTGGTAGTCTTTCAACATGTTAAAGTATTTCAATTTGGCTTCACTAATGTTGATATAGTTAAGGGTGCTGATTCGTTAATTCCTTTAGTACTAGAGTAGATTTCCATGAGACTAGTAAAGGGTGAAGAAATGAACAAAGATTCATACTACATCCATGCCGTTTGAGCTTTTCTTTGGTACTAAAGAATATGATTCACAAGAGGGAGCAAGGAGACCTAGATAGAGATCACAATGCAAGGACATACCATCATAAACTAGGACCAAGTAAAGTTCAATGAGAACTTTCTCTCCAACTTGAGATCTTGGATTTATGCTACTAGGTTTCAATTGAATCAAGTTAATCTAGAGTGGTCCTCTCTTTAGCTTGAGATCTTGGACTTATGCTTCTAGTGTTTGAATTATCTGAGTTAATCTAGAGTGGTCCTCAACCATTAATAAGCATCAACATGTTTATTGTAAAGATTTTTGGGAGTGTTTGAAATGAATCCACTTCCAAGGAGCCAATTGTGGTGTCTTGGTTGGTAGTCTTTCAACATTTTTAAGTATTTTGATTTGGCTTCTGAATGTTAGCAGTTAACGTTGTTTATACCTTCATTTTTAGTACTAGAGTAGATTTCGATGAGACCAGTAAATGGTGAAGCGGTGAACAAAGATTCAACCTACATCCATGTAATTTGAGCTTTTTGCATATACTAAGGAATATTTTTCACAAGAGAGAGCAAGGAGACATAGATGGCACATAAAATTTTGGAAGTGTTTAGAATGAATCCACTTTTAAGGCCCTTAACTATTGATGAGCATCAACATGCTTAAAATTCAAATTTTTGTGTGTTGCAATGAATCCACTTCCAATCCATCCACTAATCAATGAAGGTCTTGATACCAACTTTGAAACATAGAATTTGGGATTAGCTCCTTGTTCTTTCAAGGATATTTTTTTTGCATTGCCTCGTTTTGAATTAGGCTTTGAGTTGGTTTTAAGTAGTGTTACACTTATTGGTGATGTGTCGTCAATAAGTTGATATTATTGCCATAATTTATTGTGATATTTTCCTTTTTAGAAATTATTTTGAATTAGGCTTTGAGTTGGTTTTAAGTAGTGTTACACTTATTGGTGATGTGTTGAAGTTGATATTCATATTATTTCCATAATTTATTGCGATACTTTCCTTTTCAGAAATTAGCGTGATAATTTGGGAATTATCGTGCTGCTCATGTCAATATTTCCTCATAATCAAATTCTTGGCCTTTTAAACCTTATTTGGCAAAAATGAGGGGGATTGAACTCTAAGGATATTGTGATCATTTTCCATCAAGCACAAACAAGGAAATTCATTGAGTAATACATCTTAGAACCAATTTTATTTTCATATTTATGTAGCAGTTTGTTTATTTGATATTGTTGTTGCTTTGGATGTTTAAAAAATTGAAAAGAATGATTATTTTTGTATTTTTTTTTTGTTTCATTGGGGATGCCAGAATGAAAAATATCAATCCCAATAATTCGCCAAACTTCCATGGTCTAACCTCAAAGGAACCTGCCACATTTTTATTTGAATTTGAAGTAGTCTGTAGGTCCTTTGGGTATACCATGGATGCACAAAAACTCAGACTCTTTCCTTCTACATTAAAAGATTTATCTCTCAGGTGGTTTATGAGTCTGGAGGGAAATAGTATTTTTACATGGGACCAGATGAAACAATCATTCCTGGGAAAATATAGGGATTACTGTAAGGCAAAAGATACAAGAGATGAAATCTTCAAGATGCAACAAGGAGAAAGAGAATCCCTAGAAGACTATGCACAACGCTTTCAACTTAGTTACAAACGAGCTAGTCACTGTACCCTAGATCAGGAATCATTGAAACTTGTCCTTCTTAGAGGAATCAAAGAAGAATACCTAGAAGTCTTGAACCTGTTAGGGGATGGGGATATATTCTAGGAAACCTATGACCAAATTCTACAAATCTTTAAGAACTATTTTAGATCCAGAAAAAGGTAAAAATGGGACACGGGATACACATCCATTTACAGGAGGATCACGGGATACACATCCATTTATAGGAGGATCATCCTCTTCAGGACCAAACCTCACAAAGTCTGATTTAGGAATCTTCTTCATGATATGAAAACTGATATCCTTCAGTCCCTAGCAATGCAATTAGATGCACTCCAAATAAAAAAGAAACAGGATGAGATAAACCAAGCACTGGCAATATTTGGCCCACGTTGCAGAAAGAAACATGAAAAGGGACAATGCCCATTAAATGCAATAGAAATCTGTGGTCTCTGCACTGATGATCATACTACTGATAAATGCCCTTGCTGCCGTCATGCAAAGCTGCCATACATGATCCCACATCTGAAGGTACTATGGAACAACTCTGTTTTGTTAATCAAAGAAGAAACAATTTTGTTAGGCCCTTCCAACCCAACAACCAAGCATATTTTAGTCAAGGAAGTAATCAACAAAATTGGAACCCCTCAGCACCAACCACGTGGCGACCTCAAGCAGCTCCAAGCTAATGGCAGCAAAGCCAAACACTGTATCAACAACCATATTACACATAGCCTTATTCTCCATACCCCCCACCTTTTTCTCAGCCACCGATGAATTATGGAAATCCATAGCCATATTCAGCAAATTGGAGGACTCCATTGCAACAACCACGCATCATGTCGCCCCCACAGAACCAACCACCTCCCAGACCATCCCCAATCCCTATCCAACCGCTTCCAAACCCAAACAACAACAGAATAGGGCAAAAACAACCCTATAACAATGAAGTGGTGCAATTTCCTACTTATGTCATGGATTCACTTGAAATAAATGAAAATTTGGCAAAGCATTATAGAATACCCATCCACATAATAATCAAGAACATATCAATCACGAACAAATAACACATCTCGAACCACAACAGCCAGCTGAGACACACTCTCAGGAAGAAGAAAATCGGCCCCAAATACCGAACAAAAACCCCCCATTCCTTGAGAAACTCATACTAAACACCAAAGAGGAGGAGGAGAATGCTATCCTTAACGAATTAAAACATTTCAACATTCAAATCCCCATTTTACAAGCAATAAGAGACGTGCCAATATGAAATAAATTTATTAAAGAAAATTGAGAAATCTGTGGCCTCTGCATCGATGATCATACTACTGATAAATTCCCTTTGCTGCCATCATGCAAAGCTGCCATACAGGATCCCACATCTGAAGGTACTATGGAACAACTCTGTTTTGTTAATCATAGAAGAAATAATTTTGTTAGGCCCTTCTAGCCCAACGACCAAGCATATTTTAATCAAGGAAGTAATCAACAAAATTGGAACCCCTCAGCACCAACCACATGGTCACCTCAATCAGCTCCAAGCCAATGGCAACAAAGCTAAACACTGTATCAATAGCCATATTACACACAACCTTATTCTCCATATCCCCCACCTTTTTCTCAGCCACCAATGAATTATGGAAATCCATATCCAGATTCAGCAAATTGGAGGACTCCATTGCAGCAGCCACTCATCATGTCGCCCCCACAGAACCAGAGCTGTATAAGGGCTAACTAAAACGCCCTTGACTTGTCGGAATTCGGCAGAGCAATTTTTGTCAAAATGGCAATTTGGAGTGCTCAGATCGCAATTTGGACGATCTAGGTAGTTTTAAAATTGGGTAATTAGTCTAAAACAAGCAATTGAAATTGTTGAAATTACAAAAATACAGAAATAGCAATTTCTAGCAAGAATTTTAACCGATTTTTATCCCAAAATCGTCGGAAAAGCGGGGTGTTTTGGTTGTATTTTTTCGTACGCGCACAGAACCAACCACCTCCCAGACCACCCCCAATCCCTGTCAAACTAGTTCCAAACCCAAACAACAACAGAACGGGGCAGCAACAACCCTATAACAATGAAGTGGTGCAATTTCCTACTTATGTCGTGGATGCACTTGAAATAAATGAAATCAATCTCAGATCTAGCAAAACATTGCAGAACACCCATCCACAGAATAATCAAGTACATATCAATCATGAACAAATAACACATCCTGAACCACAACAGCCAGCTGAGACACACTCTCAGGAAGAAGAAAATCAGCCCCAAATACCAAACAGAAATCCCCCATTACCGGAGAAACTCATACAAAACACCAAAGAGGAGGAGGAGAACGCTATCCTTAACGAATTAAAACATTTGAACATCCAAATCCCCATTTTACAAGCAATAAGAGACATGCCAATATGTAATAAATTTATTAAAGAAAATTGCTTAAAAAGACTTGGCCGAAGGAAATGTGACTCACCAACTATAAACGTAGTGGGCCAATTAGCAGACTTAATGTTGGGTGTCATTGTCAACCCTAAATACCTTGACCTAGGCAGTCCAATTGTCAACGTAACCATTAACAACAGACCTATTGCAAGCAACCTAATTGATCTAGGGGCTGCATTCAACGTGATGACAAAGGACACAATGATGGCCTTAGGACTCCAATCGATTATCAGACCAACCAGTACCGTGTTGCAGCTTGCTGACACCTCAACTATAAAATCGGAAGCAATGCTTGAGGATATCATTATCAACATAGAATCCTGGGAGTATCCAGCTGACTTCATAGTTATAGAGGTTAAGAGCAAGCTCAGTGGGTACCTAATCATCCTAGGGAGGCGATGGCTAGCAACAACATACGCCTATATAGGTTGTTGATCTGGCAACATGATGATCACAAGTGGGCAGGATAGAAAGAAGATCACAATTTATCCTCCAGCAAGAAAATCTATAGAAATAGAATATCAGAATTGGACAGATGACTATAATGATATAAAGGACCAAAACATGCAAAGCTGCCCTATCTCTAAAGGCTATTGATGAAGACAGTCATTTAAATAGATTTATTCAAAAGGCATCTTCTAATCATGATATTCTTGTAGATTTTTTTGAAAGAGATCAGCAACAAGAAGTTAAGGATTCACACCACAACTCTGACAGAATGTGGGCAGAAGTGCTCTCACTTGAACAACAGTCACCACAGGTCAAAACAGTCGAGATCATGCCTGGAAAAACAGTCAATATTAACTCAAATTTGGAGCCTGAACATGAGCAACAACTAATGAAAGTGCCAGAAAACAATAAGGCTTTTGCATGGACATACACCGATATGAAGGGCATCCACCCAGACATTTGCAAGCATTACATATATATCAAAGAAGGCGCTGTACCCATCAGAAACCCCAAAAGGATGAACCTAGCATTGAAAGATATAGTTAAATTGGAATTATAGAAGTTATTGGATGCAGGGTTCATCTACCTAATCTCAGATAGTGAATGGGTCTCACCATTGGTAATAGTCCCTAAGAAAGGAGGGAAGTGGAGGATCTGTGTAGATTACAGAGAACTCAACAAGGCAACTAAAAGAGACCACTTCCCTCTACCATTCATTGACCAAGTATTGGACACATTGGCTGGAAATAAATTCTTCTCATTTTTGGATGGATTCAGTGGATACAACCAGATCCTAATCCACCCTGCTGATCAGGATAAAACCACATTTACATGCCCATGGGGCACTTATGCATACAGAGTGCTACTCTTCGGACTTTGTAATGCCCCAAGAACATTTCAAAGGGCCATTTTGAGCATATTTTCCGACTTTATCAAGATCAGATGGAAGTCTACATGGATGACTTCACACCTTATGGGCAAAATTTTCACCAGGCATTATAACATCTTGAATTAGTCTTAAAAAAATGCATCGAAATGAGCTTATGTCTAAGCAATGATAAATGCAGGATGCTGATGCAAGAGGGCATAGTGCTGGGACACCATATCTCACAAAGAGGCATTGAAGTTGATCAAGCAAAAGTCACGGTCATTAGGACACTTCCACCATCTGTCAAACAAAGAGATGTGCGAAGTTTCCTTGGGCAAACAGGCTACTACAAAATATTTATAGGAAGTTATAGCAAAATTGCTGCACCTATGTTTGCCCTTCTAACAAAAGATATAGAATTCATTTGGACCAAGCATTGTATGTCAGCATTTGACAACCTCAAATCACAACCCCAGTACTCCAAGGACCCAACTGGACACTACCATTCCACATACATTTTGATGCTTTAGATAAAGCCATTGGATCAGTCCTCGGGCAAGAAGAAGAAAAGAGACCGTATGCCATATATTACATTAGCAAAAACTTGGCAGGAGCATAACTCAATTATACAGTCACAGAAAAGGAGTTTTTGGTTGTCATACATGTCATAAACAAATTCAGGCACTATATCACTGGATACCAAGTCTTTGTCCACATCGACCATTCTGCAATCAGGTACCTTATGAATAAACCTAATACAAGTTCTAGAATTATTAGATGGCTACTCGTCTTGCAAGAATTTGACATAACAATCCTGGATAAGCCAGGCAAACATAATGTGGTAGCCGATTTTCTGTCTAGACTGACCCATGGACAAGACAGTGAGTTGGTAAATGATAACTTCCCTGATGAGCACCTCTTTGCAATCTCAACAAAAAGCCCATGGTTTGTCGACATAGCAAACTGCTTAGTATTTGGCAAATTTCCACAACATTATAGCTACCAAGAGAAGTGCAGAATCATAAGACAAAGGGTAACTTATACATGGATAGAAGGAATGCTTTTTAAAAAGGGTCCAGACCAAATATTAAGAAGATGCATCAGAGAAGATGAAGTCCATGATATACTGCATGCTACTCACAATGAGCCATGTGGAGGCCATTATGGTGCAAAAAGAACAACTTATAAAGTACTGCAAACTGGATATTACTGGCCAACACTACACAAGGACTCCTATGATTATGTATCACATTGTGATGATTGTCAACGAATGGGGAAGCTTACAAAAAGAGAAGAAATGCCTCTACATCCCCAAATATCTTTAGAAGCATTTGAGAAATGGGGATTTGATTTTGTTGGTCCATTCAACCCCCCATCAAATCATAAAAGCTATATTTTAGTATGCATTGACTACCATACAAAGTCGGCAGAAGTGGCAGCACTTGCAGCAGCAAATGAAACAAATGTAGCAAATTTTTTTACAGAACAAATCTTCCACAGATTTGGAGTTCCAAGATAGTTAGTTTTTGACCAAGGAAAGCAGTTTACATCCAACCTTTTCGAGGACCTACTTTGAAGAAACAAATATATGTAATGCTTGCAAATGTTTGGGTGGATGCCCTTCATATCGGTGTATGTCCATGCAAAAGCCTTGTTGTTTTTTGAGAGCACTTTCATTAGTTGCTGCTCTTGTTTTGGCTCCAAATTTGAGTTAATATTGATTGTTTTTTTAGGCATGATCTTGACTGTTTTGACCTGTGGTGATTGTTGTTCAAGTGAGAGCACTTTTGCCCACATTCAGTCAGAGTTGTGGGGTGAATCCTTAACTTCTTGTTGTTGATCTGTTTCAAAAAAATCTACAAGAATATCATGATTAGAAGATGCATTTTGAATAAATCTATCTCAATGACTGTCTTCATCAATAACCTTTAGAGATAGGGCAGCTTCGATGGTGAGAACAAGTTGTATAGTTTGGTACCGGTTGGGCAGGGATTGGGAATGGTCTGGGGGGTGGTTAGTTCTGGGGGGGCGGCGTGATGAGTGACTGCTGCAATGGAGTCCTCCAATTTGCTAAATATGGATATGGATTTCCATAAAATACATAAAATATTTAAATTTTAAAGAAAATGAATCAGTAATGAATCGGTAATGAATTGGACTCGAAATCAGTAATGACTTGGTTGATCTGATAGGGTTGGTATTGAATTAGCTGATTCGATGTTTGAATTGGTTGGTTTGGTACCAAACGGGTCACCTGAATTGATTTAATGGTCGACTCAGATCGGTTCAGGGTTTGCTTGGTGAATTCACTAGATGTGATTGAAGGTAATCAAATCAAAACAAGATGATACTTTTTGAGCATGCTGCACTAGGTTGTGCATAGAATCGGGTTTTGAGGATGGTATTCCCCTTTCATACATCGATTCACCAAGTTGGAATCACCAAAAAATTGATTAGTCTTGAGATCCTTTTCTTGGGCAGATTTCATGAGAAGAAGGGCTATAAATTCATCAACATTGTTTGTATCGATCCCTATGAAATACTTTCCTGCAACGAAACAAGATTCAAAAATATATAGAAGGAAACCAACTCCACATTTTTGCCCCTGTTCCTCTTGATTGGAATCATTGAAAAAGCCCCATGGGGATGAAGAATTGATCCAGGGGGGGACAAAGTTTTTAATGGGTGTGATTTTCGACATTGGTTGGAAGTGAGGAAGAAGCGCGAAAGCTTGTGACACCTCTTGAAAAAAAGGCACATACCTTCCTTCAAATATTGCTATGTTTTGGGCAGTCCAAATTTGCCAAAGAAGTAGGAAAGGAATTGCTTTAATCTGCTTGAGATCTCTCCTTTGTAGCCAAACCTTGACATTTTCTAGAACGTTCTCTTTTGACTAGAGGTTTTGAATGTTGAATGCAACCTCGACACTCTTCCAAACTTGAATTGAAAATGAATTGAAAAGGAACATACTTTGAATATATGATCACTATTTTCATTATTGGACAAACAGAGTATACACTTGCCATGGCCCTCCAAATGGCGTTTTTGTAGCCTGTCCCATGTTGGAAGACGATTTTGTAAGATCAGCCATACCAGGCATATACTTTTGGGCGGAGCTCCCACTTTCCATAAATTTTCCCACCACTAGTTCGTTGAGATTAAGGTCGGATCTTGCATGGCTTCATATCCTTTTGCTACTTCATATTTTGTTTGGTCTCCCTGCCAAGACCAAGCAAGCTCATCTAGTTCATCGAAGAATCGAATTTGAGCCTTATGTAGTTCAAAAATGAAAAGGTTTCGTACATGAGCTTGATTATCATTTAAACCTAGATCATAGGCAGAGGTCCACCCTTGACTCCATATCGACATATCAACATCCTTGGCAATTTTGTTGAGTACACAACCCTCGAGATTGTAAATGAAAAATAATTTCATCAGGGAGGAAGAAGATATTTTGATTGCATCCACTCCAACTCGAACTAGTTTTCCATGACCAACCTTCCATGCCAGATGTTTGCCTATGATTGGAAAGGTTGATAGGAGGACTTTCCAATGATTTGAAGAATTTAATTTCGTTTTGCACGGATTTTGAATCTAGTCAGCTATGCTTCTTGGAGCTATATATTTCAAGCAGACAATTCCACCCCAGAGACTGCCTTTGGAGATCAACATCCATAATGATTTTGTTGCCAAAGAGATTCTAAAAGAGATGAGCTCCTTTAAACCCCATCCTCCATATTTCTTTGGCCTAGAGATAAATCCCACCTAGCCCAATGGGATCCTTGGTACTTCGGGCTACCTTTCTAGATGTAGTTAGCACAATTTTTCTTGATCTTATTGAGAAATCCTTTTGGAATTAATGCTAGAGTATGCCAGTATACTTGCATTGCTTCAATGACCGATTTGACTAAACGAGCCTTCCTCCTCGAGAGATCTACTTGTTACACTAGTGATTTACCTATGCTTCTATCCTAGAGATGAGCCAATTCCAATTCGAGATTCGATATTTATTAGGTTTAAGATAGTAACCTAGATATTTTATCCCATTCTCCTAATTTTGAAGAGGAACACTGAAAATATCCCCAATTATACCAGCAAGGGTACCATTCAAGCCGAAGGAGTACAAAGATGATATCTCTATGTTTATCACCATTCTCGTAGCATAAATGAAAGTATTGAGAGTTTCCTTTAAAGTGTTTCCTTCATCAATGGAACCAAAACAAATTAGCATAATATTATCCACAAATAGGAGGTGAGTGAGGGATATAGAACCAACAATTTTGACACCTTTTAAAATGCCATTACACCTTGCTTCATGAATCAAGTGATTAAGACCTTTAGCTATTAAGTGGAAACAATACGGAGAAAGCAGGTCACCTTGCCTCAACCCTCGAGAAGATAAAAAAAGAAAGACGCAGAACCATTTCTTACCATCGGAAAGCTTGGGGAAGAAACCCAACACATGATCCATTTAACCATCTCAAGAGAAAAACCTGTATGCTGGAGTAAAAGTCTTAAAAAAATCCATGAAGTGCGATCATACGCTAAGTTTTAAGTTTTAACATAAAAGAAAGGGAGGAAGACTCCTTGATCGAATGGAGAACCTCATGAGTTGATCCAATTGCCTCATGAATGAGGCGCCATTCAAGGATGGCAAATTGCTCAAGACCCACACAACGAGACACCAATGGCTTTATCCTTTGAAACTCATCGAAAGAAGTGGGCTTGTCCTATTCAAAATGAGGGCAAAGAAGGTAGCGTTTAAGCAACACACAATTTTCCCTCGAACCCAGACGTCAACTAATTTTAATAGATCTACTCTTGTTAGGTCGAAAAAATCCAGGAAAATTCTTTCAGCCAACCTTTTGGCCCTAGAATTTTTTCCTTTTGGAAAGTTGACATAACATTCTTTAGCTCTTCATTGGATATTTTATACAAATTAACATTTTCATCTTCAACAACCATTCGCGGAAAAGCCGATATTACCTTCAGGATATCATGCATGTTTGTATGCACAAGTTCTTTGAGAAGTGCTAAGAAATGAGAAATTTCATGCTTTGATAAATATTGAAACCTTGTAATTCGACCACTTGTCTCATCTAGTAAGTCCTAGACTGAGTTGAACCTCTTCTTGAAATTTGCATAATGATGGAAAAAACTTGTTTTCTAATCTCCAAGGGCAAGCCATAAGGCTCGACTTTTCAGCCTCTAATCATTCTCACGATCCAGGAGAAGCTTTGAGCGTTTTCGTTCTAGCTCCTTTATGGCAGAGATCAGTTTCGATGAGAAAAGCCTCCTCATAACATTTTTATAAGTCAGCAAGTTGTCCATCAATGTCGTTTATGGATCTATCCCTATTCACATATCGATCATGAGCCCATGCAAAAGTCCTTTCTTTAACAATCTTAAGTGCTCCCACAAATTGATGACAAATTAAACCTTCCTTTTGTGGGTCAAACCCTTGCCCATAATTATGCACCATCTTTTTGTAATCTTCCTTGAGGCCTTGGTATGATTGTATTTGAATGATGTCTTGGGCTTGGCTTCATCACTGCTTAGTTCCAACATAATAGGAAAATGATCAGAGAAACGCGTAGATTCCACCTTAGATCTAGCAAACCTAATTGAATCCAAAAGATGAGGATGAGACAAAAAATTGTTGAGGTGTTTCGCAATGCCATTCGGCCTAGGTATGATTGTATTTGAATGATGTCTTGGGCTTGGCTT
Organism: Larix kaempferi; assembly: GCA_027924585.1. Taxonomy (NCBI): domain Eukaryota; kingdom Viridiplantae; phylum Streptophyta; class Pinopsida; order Pinales; family Pinaceae; genus Larix; species Larix kaempferi. The sequence continues at coordinate 873,302 of BSBM01001378.1, read as the reverse complement.
CATCACTGCTTAGTTCCAACATAATAGGAAAATGATCAGAGAAACGCGTAGATTCCACCTTAGATCTAGCAAACCTAATTGAATCCCAAAGATGAGGATGAGACAAAAAATTGTTGAGGTGTTTTGCAATGCCATTCGGGCATGTTCGATTGTTTACCCAAGTTGGTTTAACCTCTATGGTTTCAACATCTATCAATTCAACTGCTTCAAATTGGCTGATAAAGAAATCAGAGAGACGATCAGCCCTCGTTGTTGGTCCTCAAATCTTAGCTCGGTTCAAGTTAAAATTCAAGTCACCACCTTGAATTAGGTGCTCAGGCTTAATCCATCCGAGGTTCAATAAGGAATCCTAGAACTGTTTGCGCTCAACATAGGGCCCCGTATATATCTAGAATTTGAAAGAATTTTCCCAAATCCTTGCTGAGCATCATTGTGCACAAACTTGAAAAGGTAGCAAAAGAGTTAGTTAGTTCCATAGAAAAGGTCCATTCGGTGACTAAACCACCACAAAATTTGGAGGCATTAAAAAATACAAATTCTTAAGATGGGAGGAGCTTTTTCAAGGTGATAACAACCTTGTCACCTGCGATCATTGTTTCTTGTAGCATCACGACATTTGGTTGTAGGAAAATAACTAAAGCCTTGAGGGTTGATTGCTTGGCTTGGTCCCCCAAGCCACGAATATTCAAAGAGAGGATTTTCATAGAGAACCCTCCTGAGTGGGGTTTGATGCTCTAAGAACCCCTTTGAGAAGACTTTGATGACCTTGGTTTACCCTCATGCAAGGCTTTGTGTTGAGGGATTTTGAAAGTTGATTTACATCCAGTCCTTGGTTTGCTTGAATCCCTTGGGAGATCTAGCCCTAGAACCCTTGATTGAAAATTGCCCTGAGAAGAAGAGGTTGTTCGAGATCGGAGATGGTAGTGATCTCCACTCTGTTGGTGGAAACCCTAGAAACTCTTTCAGTAAGATTTCTTTCACATGGCTCCAAAATGCCACTATTTGTGTCCTTTGCCAAATTAACAATTTGTAAAACACTTGGAGGAGGGATTGAAGAAGGAGCGAAGTCAAATATGGGTTGAAAGGTTGGAGAAAGTCTACCAAGGTCACTAGGGCCTTCCAATGGAGAAGGAAATCCCTTTTGAGCTTTATCATCCCACGATCCTTTATTGGAATAAGAAGTCATATGAATATTGTCCTCATTTAAAGATGCACTTTTTTTCCAAATTTCTTCTAGTCTTTGATGCTCAGAGTATGATAGATCCAAAAAGTGAGAAACGTTGGGCGAGGAAGAGATCTTTGCTTCCATCTAAATGCACATAGGGCCCACTTGAAGATCTACCCAAGGCTACCCTTTTGGTCTTGATATCAGGTGAATAGACTCATCCTTGATCCTTCCCTGAAACTTGACTCAAATACCAAATCGAGAGCTGATTGCATCGTCGGATTTGATTGATTAGGGGATCAGGGGTTTGATGGTGCCATCACTTTCCAAATCTTCTTTGTGAAGGGCTTTTCACAGTGAGACATTGAATGCCCATATTGATGGTGATGGATGCAACAAAAAGGAAAGTTTTTGTAGTCAAGGAACCCACCACAATATCCATAGGCTCAAATAAACCAAGGCTAACATCAATATCTACCAGGATTTTGGCCACAAAGTGTGTTGTCGGCGGAAGCACACCTGGGTAACGTGGCAAAAATCTTCAAGCCACTCGGTGTGTCCTTGGGGGCAAGTCTCGAGTCAGGTGCTGTCACTTGATCTTGACTCCTCCGTTTAGGCAAACTCCTAATGAAGCCAAGGGGGGTAGACCCTAAGAAAGAGTTACTAAATCTCTTTAAGTTAATTGTTTATTAGTTCGGATGGGGTTTTTTCTTAGGAGTTTTAAAGATGAAACCAATACTAAACAAGATACTGCAATGTCAGACGATTAAATTCAACAACATAAAGATAAAACGACATTCACAATATAAATGATTTGAACAAGATAGTAATGTTGTAAAATAACCAGTGCCAAATGGAGTCACAGAATAATGTGTTGCTGAGATTGTAAATGTTTTGCAGTGTACTTGGCCAATTTTAGGATTTGTTAGGATGAATAGATTAAGGGGGAAAGGGGATTCTCGATATATCGTGAGGTACCTGGGAATATGTCCGGATTTTACCTTGTGGTTCTGCACAAAGATGTGTGGGCTATATGGAGTCACGGGGAGATGTTCAACACTACACCAAACTAGGGTGTAGCTTGACGGGGCCGCGCGGTCACTTTCTAGTTATTCCCACTTCCTTAGCAAAATTTGCCCACAAAAAGGAAACTTCGATGCAACGTCGGATTTTCGTTATGTTTGGTGGAGGTTACTTTTATTAATGGTGAATTTTTATTAGATGCGAAATATTGATGAATGCACACTTTTGGTATTCCAAAGCTCAGGAAAGCCTGTGATGGATAGAGCATACACAGAGCACGCCAAATGTTTATTCCAATTTTAAGATTGTAAAAAATATTGCAAGTAAATTGTTAGCGACATGAATATCTTTTCTGCATGTTGTTGTATCGGGCAAGCCCTTGCACGACGTGGTACTTTGGGAAATCAACTGCCCATTAATGTGATGGTAAAAAGAAGCAAAATTGTACAAAATTGTGAAAATAATCAAGTAAACAAAGTTCTCTAATTACTACAACAAATAATCTCTTTTCCCTTGCGATACTTGGAGAAAGCAATGCTGGGTAAGTATTTTTTTTGCAGAAAAAAATGGAAAGAAATGAAAGTAAAATAGATCTACTTATGAAAATAAAAGTTAATCTAATCTAACAAGTCATCAAAAGAAAACTAAACTAAAGAAATTCCAAACCACAAGATTGCTACGGGCTCCCCCTGGGGGAATGGGGGTTTTGTGGACGTTGGGTATTCCACCTGCTTCCTTTATTATGATTTTTACAATGATTTAAAGACTAAGCACCTTTGATCCTTTAAAATAGGGTCAGGGAAGTTTACAAAGCAAGAAAAAAGCTAGAGGAGCAAAAAGTTGGAACCTGACGCTTTGTAAAGGCTCAAATCCTCGAAATTTTGCCAGAGTTTCTGCTTACCTATTCATCAAAATAGAAAAAACAGCAAGCTATTTTATTTGAAATGTGATGAATGAATCAAATAAAACATAAAAATTCTAACTACTTAGTACTTGGAAAAAGCTTGGAAAAATTATGAGCGAAGTACTACTAAAACAAGGTTAGATCTAAGCTTATGATAAGAATCTATATGCTTCTAGATCTAGCTAATGTATGCAAGAGATATATATGGTGAGACTTTTAGATCAGATCTACTTATTAAGCATGAAAGAAACAAAGTGACCAAGATTATTTAAGTTTGAGAGATGGAAGGAAAAAACTCAAGCCCAAGCTTGAACTGTATGGAGACAAAGAGGTTCTTGCGGGAAATAAAACAAGCAACTGAGCCCAACTTCTTCCTTCAGATAGGTGACCTACACAACCACAACCTTGCACAAGCGAGATCAAATCTAGTATGATTTATAAAAAAAGAGATTACGAGAGCATAAGTATAACCGACTTCTATTTGCAACTCCTACATCTCTAATATAAAGCATAAACAAGCAAGTTGAAGACTACAAATGCTAGCTCTATTGAAGACTACACGGACCTCCAAAGTCTTCAAACTTTATTCAAGAATATTACAATACTGAATATAGGGGCATAGGTTCCACCATCCATCTGGAATAAGTGAGAATACCTTGCATTTATAGAATTTGAGAGAAGAGGGGGGTGCATTAAGACCATGAGAAGGAGGGGGCGCATGAGCAATAAGGGAGATGATTGCTCCTTGATTGAAGGCTCGGTTGAGTGAGGTGGTTGCCATCTCACAAGAGGGGTGCTCCTCCTCTCTCAGGGGCAGAGGTTCCACCATCCATCTGGAATAAGTGAGAATACCTTGCATTTATAGAATTTGAGAGAAGAGGGGGGCGCATTAGGGCCATGAGAAGGAGGGGGCGCATGAGCAATCAAGGGAGATGATTGCTCCATGATTGAAGGCTCGGTTGAGTGAGGTGGTTGCCATCTCACAAGAGGGGTGCCCCTCCTCTCTCAGGGGTAGAGGTTCCAACATCCATCTGGAATAAGTGAGAATACCTTGCATTTATAGAATTTGAGAGAAGAGGGGGGCGCATTAGGGCCATGAGAAGGAGGGGGCGCATGAGCAATCAAGGGAGATGATTGCTCCTTGATTGAAGGCTTGGTTGAGTGAGGTGGCTGCCACCTCACAAGAGGGGTGGCCCTCCTCTCTTGGAAACTCCAATATCCAACCCCAAAATGCCACTTAATAAAGTCGCCCATCTAAAGAGGGGGAGGGCACATTTCCACTCGAGGATGAACTCACCCTTCTACAAAATTGATTGAAATCAGCCAGTGTATGATTTTGATTTGATCTTCGATGGTGATTTCTAACTTAATTGGGCCTTTACTTGGACCAAATTCCTCAGATTTAGGAATTTGGATTTTCTCCATATCTTTATTTTTTATTTTTTTAATTAACTTTTATCATTTTTGAGAGAAATTTTGCTTAAGTGATTAATAATCACTTGAAACTTAGGAAAAGTGGGTTTTGGGGTTTTATGGGTGCTTCGGTTAAAAAACGAGCACCGCCATGGCAAATTCCCCCTCTAGACCACACTTTTATGACTTTTTTGAGTTTTTTAATTAAAACATTAAAAATTGACCTGTTTTACGGGAAAATTTTTATTTTTTTGGAACTGAATAAAAATCCTAGGGGACCTAGTACATGTTCATAATGACTCAATTTAATGTTTAGCATGCTCATTAACATTGGCACATGGACTTTAATAACCTCCTAAGGCCTAACCACAAAGACGACCATTCCAGCTTTGGAGGAGCGGGTGAAAAACTCGTAAGTTATACATTGCTAATTCAACATTGTGCAATTGACAAGGGAAAAACACCATGGAATGATCAAATTGATGTCTTAAGTCCTAGGGTGCCAAGTTCTTTACAAAAAGTCGTCATGCTAGTACACTTTTTAGTTTTTACAATATTCCCAAGGGTTATGAACATGCAAACTTTACAAAAACAGGCCAAACTTGGTCGGCTGAGCTTCTGAATGCTGAGAATGAACAATTACATTGCTCTAATATTCGTCGTCTCGCTTGGAAACCACCTAATGTACAAATTTAGGAGGTAATAAAGTGAACCTCATTAAATTTATGAGTCATTAGCCAACATAAACTTACCTAGAGAGCCTACAATATCCTTGAGCGAACGATGTAAATTTACTAGAGGTCACTACTTACTCTAGAAATCTCAAATCCCAACTCGGTCTCGAGTCTCAATAAGCCACATGCATACCAAAACCCAACTTCTCAATCCCCAAAGAAGGTATTAACAATATAATATACTTATAAACTTGAAGCACATGAAATCTATCTACAACTCAATAAATATGGCAATCACACATAATAAGAAGACACAAAGTTTTTGGTCAAAGACCCTGGAAAAACTCTTACAGGAAAACCAGTGAGAGATGAAACAACTTTTATATCTTCAAGCAATTACAATCGGTGCAGTATAGATTTAAACAATGAGTTATCTTTGAGCCACACTGTTAATTTATCCAGAGATCACTACTCCCTTTGGATGCCCTGAGATCTCAAGCGGTTTGAGTCTCTATAAATCAGAAATACAATAATGATTTAAAATACAAACTCTATAGATCTCTTAACACTTTCACAATGAAAAAACACAGAATCACACAATTCAGGATTTATCTTTGAGCCACATCGTTAGTTTATCCAGAGATCACTACTCCCTCTGGATGCCCTGCGATCTCAAGCGGTTTGAGTCTCTATAAATCAGAAACTGAAATACAATAATGATTTAAAATACAAACACTATAGATCTCTTAACACTTCCACAGTGAAAAAACACAGAATCACACAACTCAGGATTTACCTTGGAAACTCCAAACGGGGAAAACTAGCTTTCTGTGAGGCTTTCTTCTTTATCGAGCCTAGAGCAAAGTAAGAATGAATTTAATACATACAGTTCTTCAGAAACAAATGACCAAACCTGATGGGTTAGAATAACCCAAGATCTACAACAGCTGCAATTGTTGCTCTTGAGTAATGCGCCCCCTTGCTGTCAGTTTGGATCTGAACTATTTGAAGATTTGACATTGCACGTCTCAGGATGTACTATCTCCTCCTGTACTCCACTGCCTTGATCTGCTTTGTCTAGAATAGTAGCCTGCTCTGCTCAAAGTCTGGTGCGCCCCTGCAGTTCTGCATGCAGAAGTGCGCCCTCTCTCCAACTGTTGGAAACTCGTACTGAATCAGATCTCAACAGATTTGAGCTTTGATCGTCACAGTCCTTTCTCAAACACTGAGGCAAGGATACTCTGAAAGTCTCAGCTGCTCAATTGATCAATCAGATGCACAACGAGCTCCTCTCCTTGGAAAGTGTGTACCCTCCACAGCTGCAACTTGCCCTCTCTCTGAACAGTATGTAACCTCATTGTTGAGCTCTCTCAGCCCACAGTATCTGGCATCCAAGTGTCTCTGATCAAGTGAGGTTTGATCCAGCTCAGATCACCTCACTCTCCCTACTGTAGAAGCTCCTCTCTCTCTCTCTCAGAAAGTTGCCCTCTGCATGCTCTATGCGCCCTTCCCACTCTGATTGATCTCTCTCTGATAAGCCAATTGAGTAACCTTTATCGGGGATATCTTGCCTCCTTATATCATCTCACTGATCAATTAGGTTTACTGAAAACCTAATATCATTGCACGCAAAAAGTCATTTTTGCATGCATCTTTTAATTAACAGTTGTACATGCAAAACTCATCCATGCATGAGGCAAAACATCCCAAACGTTCCGCATGCATCCACTGCTAGATTCATGCCACTGAGTAGAGTGCATCTCACCCTCTACTCCATCCCAATGCCTATACTGCTGATGTACCTCCATGCATGGCATCTAAATCATGGAGGACATCTCGAGATACCATTATCTCTAACACTCCCTCTTATCGAGGGAAGTCCATCCACTGATGCCTGGATCCAACAAGTCCCCTGCTACTGCCACTGGCCCAATTGTCTTGTCTGTCACTGCTGCCCTCTAACCTGTGGTGCCCTGATCAAACTCCATCAATGTGGCTCCAAAAGAAGCCCCCCTGATCAACCACTGACTTTGTCATTGAACTTTGATTCAGACTCCCTCTGAATCTCTGCTGTAACCAATCACCCAATCTGCCATCAAGCGGGTCTACTGCCCTATAGGTGATCTCCCTCTGTCTCTGAGCTGACTTAGCTCTCTCCTGAGCTGAGTCCATCTCAGTCATCTCATACCAACTCAGTCTCCGACTGGTACCTGTATGAGCATCATGTTCATCCATTTGATCTAAGTCCAAAGACTCACTTCCTTGTGTCTCATCAACATGTGCATCTCGCTCATCCATCAGATAACAAGAATCACTCCTCTGATCCTCATCATCATGGTGAGCATCTCACTCACCCATCTGCTGAAAGGACTCACTCCTCTGAGCACCATCCCTGCTGTGAGCATCTCGCTCTCTTTCCCCCTTTGACTTTGAAGAAGATGCACTCAACCAACCCGATGTGCCAGATGTGGGCTGTCCCTGAACCAAGTACTCATTGTCGATCTTGTGACCCATCAAGACTGGATCAACTCCCTCTGGATAAGTGAATATCAGATCCCTCTGGAACACCATTGAGTAACCGGTAGCACCCAATGCTACCACTGAGAGTATACTCCCTCTCAGTCCTGGAATGAACAGTACTCCTGATACCTCCAGGAGTTCCTCAAGGTCAAGTAAGAAACGAACTCTTCCCACTCCTGTGACCAAGTGATCAGTCCTCATGCACATGCACATGCAACATGCATGTCTCATGCACATCTCTATAGTAACAACCCTCTTAGCGAGGAAGGTACTTCTGGAGAAACATCCACTAGGATCAAACACATCCCCTAGTGTTGTAGCTGCTCCCTCTGAACTGGAAGGCTTCCTGGCTGCATCTGTTGCACTTTGATATGCAGATTTGCGCTCCTCTATCCGTGTCATATTGAGAAAAGGCTCACGTTCTCCCTCTATCACTGACACTGAAACTGCATCCAAGATCTCCTTGGACCCACATACAGGCTTGCCCAACAACCTGTACAACTGACCTCGTCTAATGCCATGCCTCACGGCTGCATCCAAGGTCACTCCCTCTAAATAAAGAGGCCTCTGTCCATCTCGGAACACAATACTATATCCCTCATTCTCCATAGCTGATACAGAGGGTAAATTTGTCTTCTCTCACAGATTTGAACTCTGCTCTTCAGATTTGGATATATCTGCCACAAATCTAGACTCTACTCTCCATATCTGAAAGATCTATCTCAGATCTCACCTCCAAACTCATAGATCTGATAGATCTGACCTCTACAACCACAAATATGAGCTTCGCTCTTCAGATCTGGTAGATATGGTCTCTATCTTCACTGATCTATCTCAGATCTAGTCTCCAACTTCTCAGATCTGTTAGATCTAACCTCTACTGTCACAGATCTCACCTTACACTTCAGATTTGGTAGATATGGTTTCCCTCTCTATAGATCTGAAAATCAACCTGAGTCACCACACAGATCTAGTATACTGCTCGCAGATCTGAGTGTGATCGCTCTCCCTGACCCTTACCAAGGCTCTGATACCATGTTAATTTATCAAGAGATCACTACTCCCTCTGGATGCCCTGAGATCTTAAGCAGTTTGAGTCTCTATAAATCAGAAATGCAATAATGATTTAAGATACAAACGCTATAGATCTCTTAACACTTCCACAATGAAAAAACACAACAATCTCACAACTCAGGATTTACCCTGGAAACCCCAAACGAGGAAAACCAACTTTCTGAGGCTTTCTTCATAAACAAATGACCAAACCTGGCGAGTTAGAATAACCCGAGATTTGCAGCAGCTGCAACTACTGCTCTTGAGTAATGCGCCCCCCTGCTGTCAATTTGGATCTGAACTATCTGAAGATCCGACACTGCCCTTCTCAGGATGTATTATCTCCCCCTGTACTCCACTGCCCTGATCTGCTCTATCTGGAATAGTAGTCTGCTCTACTAAAAGTCTGATGCGCCCCTGCAGTTTTGCATGCAAAAGTGTGCCCTCTTTCCAACTGCCGAAAACTTGTACCGAATCAGATCTAAACAGATTTAAGCTGTGATCGTCACGGTCTTTCCTCAAACACTGAGGCAAGGATACTCTGAAAGTCTCAGCTGCTCAATCGATCAACCAAATGCACAACGAGCTCCTCTCCTCGGAGAGTGCACACCCTCCACAGCTGCAACTCACCCTCTCTCTGAATAGTATGTAACCTCACTGTTGATCTCTCTCAGCCCACAATATCTGGCAGCCAAGTGCCTTTGATCAAGTGAGGTCTTATGCAGCTCAGATCACCTCACTCTCCCTACTACAGAAGCTCCTCTCTCTCAGAAAGTCGCCCTTTGCATGCACTATGCGCCCTTCTCACGCTGATTGATCTCTCTCTAATAAGCCAATTGAGTAACCTTTACCGGGGATTGTTAGAAAGTGACAACAAGGAAGGTCTTCTCATTGCATGTGTCCTTGCATGCTAGAAGACATAAAACAAGAAGCCAAATGTATTAATGTAATTTTCCAAAGTTTAGACTTAGGAAAAGTGCATTAAGTGATCTAATTACTAATTGACTTAATGGAGTCACTTTTATAAAGTTCAAGTGAAAATAATTTAAGTGATGGCTAATCTAATCTTGGCCATTGATCTCACCGGAGGATCTCATCAATTGATCCATAGTGAGAAGTTAGGGTTTTCGCTTGGCCATTGAGTTAAAAGGACTGATTTGGTGGAGAGGACACACAAATACAGAGAGATTTCTTACTCATAGCTTTTAGTTAGAGAGTGAGAAAGAGAAGTTTGAAGAGAAGACGGAGGAGCATTCATCCAGAGAATTGATAGAGTGATTAGGCAGAGGAGAGGGCCGTACGGATTTGCTGAGAGGGAGGCCGTACAACAACTGCAGAGGAGTTTGCACGTGTGAGCGGGGCCGTACGGATTCCATACGAGTTTAGCAGGGGGTCGTACAACTGCGCAGGGAGGCCGTACAGGTTTGTGGGGTGGTCTCAGTGATTCTTGGTGGTTCGATTTTGCCAGGTTGGATAAATCGATTTTTTGGATTGTATTTGTTCTATATCTTCATAATAAAATATCTTCTTAGACTGCTGCACCGGTTTTCCCATCTTGGGTTTTTTGGGGGGTTTATACCCAAAAAGATTGGTGTCTCTATTGATGTTATATTTCTTTGTGTTTTTATTTTCCGCTGCATTGTGAAGAAATCCATTTGTTTAAAAGTAATATTTGGGTTTAATTACAAATATATTGGCATACTTTAACTCAAGATTGGATTTTAAGGAAATTTACATGGTATTAGAGCTCTTCTGAGCAGATCTGAGAGAAAGCAGCAGTTGTTGGATAGATCAGGGCATATCTATCCTAGGGTTTACAGGTACACTTCATTATGGCTATGCAGGTGTGAGTTGAGGATAGACTCTAGGTGGCTCAGAACTTTCCTACTTGGAAAGAGAGGATCACCAGGATCCTGGATGTTAGTGATGCAGAGGAGCACATCGACGACCAAAAGGTTGCTCCCACAGATTCGACAGAGTTGGCTAAATGGAAGAAGGTAGATTCTAGATCTATGATGATCATATTGGATGGGGTGAAGGACCACATAGTTCCTCACCTTTTCGGGAAGAAGTCCGCATTGGAAATGTGGAAGGCTTTGGAAAGCCTTTACTAGAGTAAGAACGAAAACCAGAAGATGGTGCTGCAAGAGAGGTTACGTAGTACCAGGATGGCCAAGGGTGAAGTAGTGGTGCCTTATCTCACAAGGCTCATAGAGATCAGAGATGAGCTTGGAGCAGTGGGCTCTAAGACTGAGGATGAGGAGCTAGTTCGTATAGCTCTCAATGGCTCGTCTAATCCATGGGATGTCTTTGTTAAAGGCGTGGTGGCTAGGGAGAAGCTCCCTGATTGGCAAAGATTCTGGGATGACTTCGTATAGGAAGAGATCTGTATGGGTCAAGGTTCAGGTTCATCCAGCGGTGCCCCATAGATCGTGGATGAAGAGGCTCTAGCTCTAACAAACAAAGGCAAGGGGAAGGCAAAGAAGAAGAAGGGTGGTAAGAAGAGCATTGACATGTCAAAGGTCAAGTGTTTCTGCCACAAACATGGACACTTTGCCTCCCAGTGCCTAGAGAAGAAGAAGAAGAACAACACACATATGGCAGGTTCAGCAGAGGTGGATGAGTTCAGCAAGAGTTTTGATGAGGACTTTTGTTTGATAGATTGCATGGTAAGTTCCATCAACAACAACATCTAGTACGTTTGCAGTGGTGCATCTTGTCATATGACATGACATAGATCTTTCTTCAATAGCTTATAGGAGGGTGGAGTAAATCTCCACATTGAGTTGGGAGATGATGAGCGGTATCGGGCGCATGGAGTTGGTACTATTTCGTTTGAGAGGGAGTCTGGGAAGCCTATCAGCTTTGCTGATGTATTATATATTCCGGTGATGACGAAGAATCTCATATATGTTTCCACACTGGAAGACAAGGGTTTTCTAGTGACTTTCTGGGATAGGAAAGTATATATTAGGCCCAAGGGGTCAGATTAGAGGTTGGATCGCATGATTGGGGTCTAGAGCGGGAAGGTTTACAGATTACAGTTTGAGCCTGCAAAGGCTCTGGTCAGTAGCTGCAGTAGTGAGAGTGAGCTGTGGCATAGGAGGATGGCACACTTACACCATGGAGCACTGAGGCATCTGAGACAGGCAGTTATTGGAGTTCCTCTAGTACAGGAGGAGAAGCATAACCATTGCAATGGTTGTGCATTGGGGAAGAACATCAAGAGACCTTTCGCACATAATGAGCACAAGTCTAAGGGGACCTTGGATTTGGTGCATTCGGATGTATGCAGACCGATGAGTGTTCATTCTTTTAGTGGTTAATGACTATTCTTGGAAGACCTGGATCTATTTCCTGAAGGTCAAGTCAGAGGTTTGAGCGGTTTCGAGAGTTCAAGACTCGTGGAGAAAAAGACAGGGAGAAGGATTCAGATATTGAAGACGGAAATGGTTGTGAGTATACCTCCAAGGATTTCTTGGAGTTCTGTTCATTAGAGGGGATCAAGAAGAAACACATTGTTCCTCACACCCTGTAGCAGAATGGAGTGGCGGAGAGGAAGAATAGGACATTGGTGAGTGCATCCAAGGCCATGCTATTTGATCAGGGATTACCAATATTCCTATGGGTCGAGGCATTTTGGACTGCAGTATATGTCCATAACAGGTGTCCTCACTCAGCTTTGGGGAGGCAGACACCTGAGGAGGTATTCACAGGTACTAGACCAGATGTGAGTCATTTACGTATATTTGGGAGTATCTGCTATTGTCACATTCATGCTGACACTAGGAAGAAGCTGGACCCTTCTGGTGAGAAGGGGCTTCTAGTTGGTTATAGTGAGACTTCTAAGGCATACAGAGTTTATGTCCCAGCTCGCAAGAGGATCATTGTGAGCAGGGATGCCCAGTTTGATGAGGACAGAGCCTTAAGAAGATCTATGGACTTACCAACACAGGAGCAACCAACAGAGCACTCGGGAGTCAAGTAGGAAGAGCTACAGGTACAGACACAGGGAACAGGTTTTGGTGGTCAGAGGGAGTCAAGTGGACAGGATCTTCCTATCATTGATGTGGAGGATGAGCAGCAACAAGAGGAGGATATCCAGTAGCCGCAGCAGGTAGACACTAGGCCATGACTTAGGTGGTACAGGTCCACAGTTCATGATTCCAGGCAGGTGAGTCTTCCACAGAGCTCCATGAGGCGGAGCAAACCACCAGATAGACTTAGCTATATGGCACTGATGACGGAGTTGATTAACTCCGAACCTTCCAGTTTCGAGGAGGGTGCACAACATGATGTGTTGCAGGAGGCCATGGTTGAGGAGTATGACTCAATCATGAAGAATCAGGTATGGGAGGTTGTGTCGAGGCCTGAAGATAAGAAGGTGGTGGGATCTAGATGGATCTACAAGGTAAAGCATGCAGTTGACGAAAGTGTGGAGAAGTACAAGGCACGCTTCGTGGCTAAGGGGTATTCATAGAAGGAAGGCATTGACTATGAGGAGACGTTCGCCCTTGTTGCTAGATACTCTTCTATTTGGACTATCCTATCATTGGTAGTAGAGATGGGTTGGGGCATTCATCAGATGGACATGAAGACTGTTCCTCAACGAAGTTATAGAGGAAGAGGTGTACATTGTGTAAAACTTAGATTCAGAGATCATTACTCCCTCTGAATCACCCTGAGAACTCAAGCAGTTTGAGCCTCGATATAAATGCATACTCATAAAGATATAAACTCAACAGCTAGTTCTCTTTACTAAACTGACACATACATGCAATCACACATAAACACTGAATATACCCTGGAAACCCCAAATGGGGAAAACCAACAATCTGTGGGGCTTTCTTCTCTCTCGAGCCTAGAGAATATATAAATAGAGACAAGTACAATACAGGGTTACCTCATAAGTAACTCAATCCCTGAATTAGGCAAACTCTAGATCTGCATGCATCAATTGATGCATCCATTGAAAGAATGAGCCCTAACTGGAAAATTGGATCTGAGTATCCCTGCAAGTGTCCCTGTCTAATTTGTCTCTCTCTATCCTCTGCTCTGATCTGCTTTGCAATTGAAGAAGCCTATTGCAGAAAAAGTCCTCCACTGCATGCACAAGTACGCCCTCCCTCAAATCAAGAATGACTTGTACTAAATCAGATCTCAGCAGATCTGAGCTCTGATTGTCACTGATCTTCCTCAATCACTGAGACGAAGATACTATGCAAGTTACGGACACTCAATCGCTCAACCGGATGCGGTACAAGCTTCCTCCTCCTTAGGGAATGCGCCCTCCATCACTAGGAAAGTCGTCCTCCTCTCAACTGATCTATCTCAGATCAGTTATCTCGGTAAATGAGACAGACACCTTCTGTCTCCTTATATCATCTCAATGTAAAATTAGGTTTACCAAAAACCTAGAAGTAGGTGCATGCAAAACTCACTTTTGCATGCATGCATGCATTTCTTCCCAAACATTTTCCTGGTTAACATTTTAACACATTGAGCACCCAAAGGGGTTTGAGGTGGAGAGCTAGGAGTCGCATGTATGCAGGTTGCAGAGAGCTCTTTACGGGCTCAAGCAGGCACCTCGAGCATGGTACTCGAGGATCGACAACTATCTACGGGATATGGGATTCCAGTTAGTGAGGCAGATCACAACCTGTAATTCTTGTTAGGTGAGGTACCTCTCATACTGGTATTGTATGTAGATGATCTCTTTCTTACAGGAGATGAGAGGTTGACCTGGGATTGCAAGTCCAATCTTGCCGTGGAATTTGAGATGAAAGACCTTGGGTTGATGCATTACTTCCTAGGTCTAGAGGTTTGGCAAAGAGATAGATGCTTCTTCATTGGTCAGGGGAAGTATGCAGTGGAGATCTTGAGGAGATTCAGGATGGAGGACTGTAGATCCATGTCCACACCTCTAGTTACCAATTGGAAGAAGATTGATGTATCAGGGTCAGAGGAGTTTGATCCTACATTGTATCGTCAGCTTATCGGGTCACTTATGTATTTGGTCAACACTCGACCAGACATTAGCTTTGCAGTTAACTCTTTGAGTCAGTTCATGGTGAACCCTCGAAGAGTGCATTGGACAGCTGCGAAGCACATACTTCGTTATATCAGAGGCAGAGTGGAGTATGGATTGGTTTATGAGAGCAATGGGAGTATACAGTTAGCAGGCTTCACAGATGTTGATTGAGCAGGATGTGTAGAAGACCAGAAGAGCACTTCAGGTTACTGCTTCAGCATTGGGTCAGGGGTTGTCTCTTGGTTCAGCAAGAAACATAAGTCAGTTGCATTGAGCTTGGCAGAGGCTGAGTACATGGCAACCAGTATGGCAGCATGTGAAGGGATGTAGCTGAGGAAGTTGCTCTTAGGGTTATTTGAGAGTGAGTTGGAGACTACTATAGTTCACTGTGACAATCAGAGTGGCATTAACCTTTCTGAGAATCCATTGTTCCATGGCAGGAGCAAACACATAGACATTCAGTATCACTTCCTCAGAGATTGTGTTTAGTGAGGAACCATTCAGTTGGAGTACATTCAGACAGATGAGTAGGTGGCGGACATATTCACCAAGGCACTTTGCAAACTCAAGTTTGTTAAGTTCAGAGACAAGTTGGGGTTGTTAGTGAATCCCCTCTATCATTGCATGTGTCCTTCCTTGCATGCTAGAAGACATAAAACAGGAAGCCAAATGTATTAATGTAATTTTCCAAAGTTTAGACTTAGGAAAAGTGCATTAAGTGATCTAATTACTAATTGACTAAATGGAGTCACATTTATAAAGTTCAAGTGAAAATAATTTAAGTGATGGCTAATCTAATCTTGGCCATTGATCTCATTCATTGATCCATAGTGAGAAGTTAGGGTTTTCGCTTGACCATTGAGTTAAAAGGAGGATTGATTTGGTGGAGAGGGCACACAAAAATACAGAGAGATTTCTTCTTACTCATAGCTTTCAGCCGGAGAGTGAGAAAGAGAAGTTTGCAGAGAAGACGGAGTAGCATTCATCCAGGGGATTGATAGAGTGATCAGGCAGAGGAGAGGGCCGTGCGGATTTGCTGAGAGGGAGGTCGTACAGATTTGCAGAGGTCGTACAACAACTCGGTCGTACACCAGTCGCAGAGGGGTTTGCACGTGTGAGTAGGGCTGTATGGATTCGGTCTATACAGCTGACGCATGGTTGTATGGATTCTGTACGAGTTTAGCAGGGGGTCGTATAGCTACGCAGGGAGGCTGTACAGGTTTGTGGGGTGGTCTTGGTGATTCTCGGTGGTTCGATTTTGCCAGGTTGGGTAAATCAATTTTATGGATTGTATTTGTTCTATATCTTCATAATTAAATATATTTTCAGACTGCTGCACCGGTTTTCCCATCTTGGGTTTTTCTGGGGGTTTATACCCAAAAAGATTGGTGTCTCTATTGATGTGATTGATGTTATATTTCTTTCAGTGTTTTTATTTTCCGCTGCATTGTGAAGAAATCCATTTGTGGTTAAAAGTAATATTTGGGTTTAATTAAAATTATACTGGCATATTTTAGCTCAAGATTGGATTTTAAGGAAATTTATAGGGATATCCTGCCTCCTTATATCATCTCACTTATCAATTAGGTTTACCGAAAACCTAATATCAATGCATGCAAAAAGTCACTTTTGCATGCATCTTTTAATTAACAGTTGTACATGCAAAACTCATGCATGCATGAGGCAAAACACCCCGGAAGGTTTGCATGCATCCATTGCTGGATTCATGCCACTGAGTAGAGTGCATCTCACCCTCTACTCCATCCTGATGCCTATATTGTTGATGTACCTCCATGCAAGGCATCTGAATCATGGAGGTCATCTCGAGATACCACTATCTCCAACACACACAAGGGTCTAAGTCTGATCTGATGGAAGACTAGGTTGCTCTGGTTGACTGCCGCCTCACTTTGAATGAATGTGCCCCTCAGCTGACTGCGCCCCTCTGCTCTGAATGTATTTGTCTCTGAACTATTCTCGAATTAGGGCCTCTTTCCCTACTGCCACAAGATCATTGTCTCAATGAAACCCTACCCTTTGATTTGGTGAGCTACCTCTCAAATATCGCCCTCCTCAGGGAAATGTGCCCCTTTGCTCAGGAAATGCGCCCCTCTTTGAATGAACAATCTTCGAACTCACAATCGATGGATCTGATCCATCTTGAAAGTTGACTCTACCTCTGATAGATCCAACCCCTGCTCCAGATGAATGAAGCAAGACCTCTACTAAGATCTAAGCCCCTTTGTCCCTCTAGAAGTTATCCCCTCACCTTAGGAAATGTGCCCTAGCTCAATCTCTGAGCTCCCTTTGTGCAGATGAACTCACTACACAACAATGCAGCTCCTCAGTGCCTTTGATCAAGTGTTTACTGATCTCTCTCAGATCTGCTCACTCTCTCTCATAAAATGCGCCCCTCCTCTCAAGGATGTGCCCCTCTCTACATGCACTGATTCCCCTCACTCTCTCTCTCTCCAATCTCTGAAGAAACTCTCGAGTAACCTTTGCCTAAAGCCCCTAGCCTTCTTTTATAACTCACTGCCTTATTAGGGTTTCCAAAACCCTAATATGAGTGCATGCAAAAATCCCGCTTTTGCATGCAAAATTACACTGTGCATTAAAAAATGCATACATGCAAACTTTTGCATGCAAGGGCAAAAGTCATTGAAATATTCGCATGTCTCCACCACTGGATTAATGACACCTAGTAGTGTGCATCTCACCCTTGTTATGAATATAATATAGGAAAATACTTGTAAATAATAATTAAATTGTTAATTAATAATAATAAAATTAGTAATAATTATTAAAAGTTGCAACTCTTTACGAAGAGTTACTATGTGCCCCTTAAGCATTATATATGCGGGCTAGATCCTATTTGTAATTTATCATCTTCACATCAAACATATACTTTATTATTTATCCCTTTATGGATTATTGTACTTTGTCTTATTTAGATTGATTATTTCTTCAGTAAACGAACTTTGTTTGTTTTAGTGGTATCAGAGCCCCTTCTTGGGCATTCAACTGATATTGGCTTTTGGCCAAATAATTATTTCTGGAGTTTCTCCAAACTTTCTTTGACCAGTCCTGGCTTTTGGCCATTTCCAAATTTCGATTGAAGAAAGAAGATTCAGTTACGTGCCTAGAGAAAAGAAATTACTACACTTCAAAAATTCCAGCAAAAAAAAAAATTTCAATCCGCTGCCACTCACACTCCCCTCTCGCGTCCTTCATTCCACATCATCGTTCCAATCCCACACGACCTGCTAATCCTTCTGTCCATCTTGCGCTCTTCTTTTCGTGCGCACGCATTCCTCTCCCTCTACACCACTATTTCGTGCTCTCCATTATTTCACTACATCCCTCATGCATAGCGTCTCCTACACCATCAACAGTCCTCCCGTCAAGCCTGCATGTTCGCTCTAGTGTGCCTAGGCCATGCTCTTCCACACCATCGCTCCACACTTCTACTCACTCTCCACCTTCCATCCACATTCAATTCTCACTCCATTTCCCTTCTCCGTATTACCTTTTGCGCCCCCAACTCTTCTCGTCACCTCTACAATATAAGCTGCGCCTTACAGCTCTGCAGTCCAACAAATCGCTCTACCCTCCTGGTCTCCAGTCTTTGCACTCACTCTCTCCCCTTCGTACCCTCACACTGCCCTCCTACACCCCACGCCCCCTCCTTCTCACGTTCCACGCAATCCACTCCTTCCACACTGCTCCCTCCACCATTGCACCACGTCCTTCTCCCTGTTACCTCCAACATCAACACAAAGAACCACACCTGCACGAAGATTCTCCTTCCTCCCATGAGCTGCACTTTTGTCGACCAGCCGCCTCCATCCATCTCCAATCTTCACACCTCAATTCCATTGTCACCCTAGGTCCATTGCCCCTTCCAATTCTCACGACACCATTTAGTTTAAAACCCTAATTCTCACTCTAATACCCACGTTTATTTCCATATATATATATTTATATTAAAAAAACCTACAGCTTATGATAATATTATAATATTCCTTGAAACTCTAAATCCTCCCATTTCAACAAAAAAAAATTACGATATTAATTATTAATAAATAGTATTTATTAATAATTATTAGTATCATTCATTAAACTTCAACTTATATGTAGAAGGAAAGATTATAAATCCTCATCAAAGGAAGATTTTTTACGACAAGAACTACATTGGGTTTTTTTGCACTCTTGTGCCCAGGTATTATCGAAGAAGAAGAAAAAAGAGTCATTGAAGCATATTTGTGTAATTATTTGAGAAATATGGATTCCATATATAACTCCAAATTTTGGACTAAGTGTCCTTATTGAGAGATGGAATTCCAATATATGACAATTTTTAAGAATTTTAATCGCTCCTGTCCAATATGTGGTATATATTTTTTTATAAAAGAAAATCAAGGTCAATCACAATTGCAATCACAAATATAGAAATTGGAAGGCGAATTAGGATACTACACGGAAAGCAATAAAAAATTACAATTTGAAAATGTCAAAGAGAAGCATTTTAATGGTTTAATAAAGACAAAAAATTCCAAATTGAAAGATCGTATTCAGGAGTCTACCACACAAATTAAGAAATTTGAAACTGTGAGAAACAAATTTGACAAGGAAATAAAAGAACGGGATGAAGAGATCTCTCGTCTAAGGGATCATAATCATAAATTTGTTGCATCAAATCAAGAAGACGAAGGATAAAATACAGTGCAATGAAGAGTTAGAAGAGATTCAAGATTTTCGACAAAAACTATTAGGAAAAGATGAAGAAATTTCCTCCTTGAAGAAGGTTAATCAGGAATTGCTAGAGCAAATAAAAACGATAACAGAAAGAGAGCAAGAGAATCAAGATGCTCAGAATGAAATTGACAAGTCGGATATAAGGAAGAACTCTTATGATTAAGAAGACACAATCAAGATTTACTCATACAAATTAGAAAACTAAAGCATGATAAGAAATCGTTACAAGAAAAGTTAGATCGCAAGGGATCATTAGATGACAAAGAAACGATGACTAACCCAATATACAAGTCATCAAACAATCAAATTCAAACACCCAAAAGGGGAAACAATACAGAGACAAATGGCGCTCAAAATCATAAGAATGTTTATACTGACAAATCACTACAAACATCAGGACAATATGGTTCCGAAGAACAATTACAAAATCTTAGGTTGCCTTATCATCATCCAAATCATAAACATCGATATGACCAACGACAAGGTCAAGAGGAACATAAACAAACAAGTTGTGATTTCAAAACAGAATGGGGACAAAGTCAAGAAACTTGGTGGAAGCAGAAAATGAGAAGTTCTATCCGAACAATTCGATCAGTAAACAATTCCATCGAAGTTAGATCTCGGCTGGACCCCATCACAAATGACGCAACAATTTCACTCAATGTTTAAAAGAACGTATCGTCAAGTGTTAAGTTGTGATTTCAAAACAGAATGGGGACAAAGTCAAGAAACTTGGTGGAAGCAGAAAATGAGAAGTTCTATCCGAACAATTCGATCAACAAACAATTCCATCGAAGTTAGATCTCGGATGGACCCCTTCACAAATGACGCAACATTTTCACTCAATGTTTAAAGGAACGTATCGTCAAGTGTCGCAGTTACCAACACAGAAGGACATGAGAAAGCGTCACGAGCAAGAACAAGGATAGAAGTCTTCTATAATCATGCTTTGAGGACAAAGCATCTCTAAGAGGAAGGCAATGTTATGAATATAAAATAGGAAAATACTAGTAAATATTAATTAAATTGGTAATTGATTATAAATTGTTGCATCAAATCAAGAAGACGAAGGATAAACACAGTGCAATGAAGAGTTAGAAGAAGAGATTCAAGATCTTCGACAAAAACTATCAGGAAAAGATGAAGAAATTTTCTCCTTGAAGAAGGTTAATCAGGAATTGCTAGAGCAAATAAAAACAATAAGAGAAAGAGAGCAAGAGAATCAAGATGCTCAAAATGAAGTTGACAAGTCGAATTATAAGGAAGAACTCTTACGATTAAGAAGACACAATCAAGATTTACTCATACAAATTAGAAAACTAAAGCATGATAAGAAATTGTTACAAGAAAAGTTAGATCGCAAGGGATCATTAGCTGACAAAGAAACAATGACTAACACAATAGACAAGTCATCAAACAATCAAATTCAAACACCAAAAAGGGGAAACAATACAGAGACGAATGGCACTCAAAATCATAAGAATGTTTATACTGACAAATCACTACAAACATCAAGACAATATGGTTCTGAAGAACAATTACAAAATCTTAGGATGCCTTATCGTCACCAAATCATAAACATCGATATGACCAGCGACAAGGTCAAGAGGAACATAAACAAACAAGTTGTGATTTAAAAACAGAATGGGGACGAAGTCAAGGAACTTGGTGGAAGCAGAAAATGAGAAGTTCTATCCGAACAATTTGATCAACAAACAATTCCATCTAAGGTAGATCTCGGATGGACCACTTCACAAATGACGCAACAATTTCACTCAATGTTTAAAAGAACGTATCGTCCCCTGTCGTCAAGTGTTGCAGTTACCAACACAGAAGGACATTGGAAAGCGTCACGAGCAAGAACAATGATAGAAGTCTTCCATAATCATGCTTTGAGGACAAAGCATCTCTAAGAGGAAGGCAATGTTATGAATATAAAATAGGCAAATACTAGTAAATAATAATTAAATTGGTAATTGATTATAAATTGTTGCATCAAATCAAGAAGAAGGATAAAACATAGTGCAATGAAGAGTTAGAAGAAGAGATTCAAGATCTTCGACAAAAACTATCAGGAAAAGACAAAGATATTTCCTCCTTGAAGAAGGTTAATCAGGAATTGCTAGAGCAAATAGAAAAAATAAGAGAAAGAGAGCAAGAGAATCAAGATGCTCAAAATGAAGTTGACAAGTTGAATTATAAGCAAGAACTCTTACAATTAAGAAGACACAATCAAGATTTACTCATACAAATTAGAAAACTAAAGCATGATAAGAAATCGTTACAAGAAAACTTAGAGCTCAAGTCATCAAACAATCAAATTCAAACACCAAAAAGGGGAAACAATACAGAGACAAATGGTGCTCAAAATCATAAGAATGTTTATACTGACAAATCACTACAAACATCAAGACAATATGGTTTCGAAGAACAGTTACAAAATGTTAGGATGCCTTAGCATCATGCAAATCATAAACATCGATATGACCAACGACAAGGTCAAGAGGAACATAAACAAACAAGTTGTGATTTAAAAACAGAATGGGGACAAAGTCAAGAAACTTGGTGGAAGCAGAAAATGAGAAGTTCTATCCGAACAATTCAGCAAACAATGCCATCGAAGGTAGATCTCAGATGGACCACTTCACAAATGACGCAACAATTTCACTCAATGTTTAAAAGAATGTATCGTCTCCTGTCGTCAAGTGTTGCAGTTACCAACACAAAAGGACATGAGAAAGCGTCATGAGCAAGAACAGGGATAGAAGTCTTCCATAATCATGCTTTGAGGACAAAGCATCTCTATGAGGAAGGCAATGTTATGAATATAAAATAGGCAAATACTAGTAAATAATAATTAAATTGGTAATTAATAATAAATAAAAATAGTAATAATTATTAAAAGTTGCAACTCTTTACGAAGAGTTACTATGTGCCCCTTAAGCATTATATATGCGGGCTAGATCCCTTTTTGTAATTTATCATCTTCATATCAAACACATATTTTATTATTTATCCCTTGCTAGGCATCTGAACATGAAGGACATCCCAAGATACACCTATCTCTAACAAATGATCATTCCATAATTCCATCGTTAGTCGAGGAAGCTTAACCCATACAAGGATTGCTTTCACAAACTCTTCGTGGGCATCAAACCTTGGATGCTAGGGCTTTATTGAAAGGAAAGCACAATTACAAAACCAATGGTCTTTTTAGGATTTGGTTTGCATCATCCTCCTCCCTGAAAATAAATCCTATCCAGCCCTTTTCCATAGGGTGACAAATGGGGTTATATGATAATAAGGGGTACCAGCTCTGCTGTGTCCAGGCATTTAGGATTATTAAGTTCATTTGACGCCCTAAGAATTTGTTGACAAGAGTCTTACCCAACAGAGATCCTACTTGGGCAACTTGAACTTCTTTCCCTACTACCAATGTGACTCCTTTTCCTCGAGATTTTATGACCTGTTTCCTCTCCTTCTGTTGTCAACCTGCCTTCTTATCATATTGCCCCTTAACTCTTCTTCACATAGATTGGAACCAACAAACCCTAGCTTATCCTCCTTCAAAACCGGATCATCACTGTTACCCAATGCGAACCTTGATCCATCTGCAAGAGGTTGAGAGCATCACCCTTCATTCTTCTCTAGTGGAGGAAAGATTCCCATTGAGACAGACAAGGGAGGAAGTTTACCAGTTAATGATTTGGGACCCGAACTTTCATCCTCACCCCAAAAAAACACTAGTAGAAGAGGAGGATTTGACATCACCGAGACAAATGTCGCTTTCTAACAATAACTAAAAGTTTGTTGTCTTGAAGTGAAGACAAAACCTTGTTCCACTTGGCTTCGAAAACTTTCCACCTCACCAAAAATCTCTTCTTCTGACACTGTATCCTCACTATAGTTCAGTAGCGGTTCCTAGGACCCCATCTAGATGCATACAAAAGTGTTTAGGATGAAAACCCTGTTTGGCACTTAGGGTTTTGCAGCTTTGCTTCCATTTTGTCGGTTCTCCCCCAAAAAGCATCAAAAGCTTCTTCATCTTGTATAACTCTATTGTCCATTTAACACAGAGCTTGGCTTTGGTATAAATGTCAATAGTCATTGTCCATCCTTGGTTATCGAAGTGAGTGGTCATTTTTCTAAATTGATTGCCGTGCCATCTTAGGTGCTGCTTGATATTTTCCCAGCCTTTCCCAATGCTCTATGTTAATGTTTAACAAATGGCCACGGAAGTAGGTCAATGGGACTAAAAGGTACAACCAGTGACATAGGGTACAATGCGAGCTCATGGTCAATTATTAAACACCTAGCTAATAAAGCTAATGATGCTAATGTGGAGGACCTTTCAAGCTTCTTCACCTTGTATAGCTCTATGATCCATTTAGCACAAAGAGCTTGGCTTTGGTATAAATGTCAATAATCATGGCCCATCCTTGGTTATCAGAGTGAGTGGTCATTTAAAGATATCCCTTTTCTAAATTGATTGCCTTGCCATTTTAGGTGGTGCTTGATAGTTTCCCAGCCTTTCCCAGTGCTCTATGTTACAAATGATCCTCCAATTTTGATTGGCATTGGTTACTAAATATTCCTAGCCCTTCTTCCCATCAAGCTTTGTCAATAGTGGAGTACTACTTGAACTTAGAGATAAGTTGTTATCGAGAAGGCCCAGTATGATGATAAATAATTGATTGCTTAGCAGATTCTTCGAATCTGCTTTGCCCTAATTCCTATTCCTAGCCCATCCTTTATTTCTGGGGTTACTAAATATTCCAAGCCCTTCTTCCCAGCCCTTCCTCCCAACAAGCTTTGTCCACAGGAAGGAGTGAAGTACTACTTAAACTTGAGATGGGATGTTACCAAGAGGGCTTAACATGAAGAGTAGTATCTCTGTGTCACTGATAGCACATTGGTACAAATTTGGGATTGAGCGACTAGTAACTTTGGCTTGTTCAACCATTTGGATATGTATTTTTGTACTCTTTTCTCTGCTTATTGCTAAAGCTCAATGGTGAAGAGTATGCCTGGAAAGCTGCCAGCACCTTGGTGCAAAATGGAATTGGGTCACTAGTGACATTTGCTTGTTCAACCATTTGGATACATTCTTTTTACTCTTTGCATTTCTAGTGCCAAAGTTCAGTGGGAAGACATGCCTGGCATTTGAAATTGCCTAACCATATCCAAAGCCATCCTATGTTCTCCAATAACTATGATAACTCACATGGGATTTCCCTAGAATTTAACCCATTGAAGGCTAGATGATGTCTTAACATACAATTTGCCTGACTATATTCAAGGCCATCCCATGTTCTCCAATAACTCCAATAACTCATGGGATCTCTGATTCACCCTATAACAGTGGAATATAGTCCATTTAATGCTAGAGCTGAGAGCTTTGCAGATAATGTCTAAAGACAAGAGTCTAAACGTACATATGTTTGAAGGATTCATCATCTCCCTTATTGTGAGAAACAAGGCATCTGTGATGTGTCAATTGATAAGCTGATTGGTAAGTTGCTTGTGCTGAGGGAAGCCTTTGATTTTCGCTTGGTCAATTTTCTGCACCACCAAGTAACCCAAGGCTTCGGTTTCCTAGACATACGGTATCAGGGCAAGTAGGCAGCCTTGTCTGATTGATCTGAGAAGTGACAAGTCAGATGTGTTGATTTTACTTCATTGATGATATGGCAGGTTGAGGCAGCATTTGCAAAGAAGGTTTTAATTGCCTTAACAAGGAAGGTTTTGATGCCGACGAAGAGTTTGTGGAAGGCTTGAGAGGATAAGAAGTCATTTAATCCAATGAAAGGCCTTTTCAAAATCAATCTTGATGAATAATGTCTTTGCCTATACATTTGGTCCATTCCATACCTTCCCAAATTTCAATAACGTTTTCAAGTATATAGCCCCTATACTAAATAAGCCATTCTGCTCTGGTCTGATGTTCTTTGGGGTCCCCCACTCTGGGGATTAACTTAAGGTGCCTTTGTTAATGGGTTCACTCAAAGACCGCATTTTTATGGCTTATTGGTAGACTTGGAATAGGTCTGAACCAATGACATCCGGGACCTCATAAAATATGAACAAAGTCCATCTAAGCTTGAGGATTTCTCATCTGCAATCTCATGCAAAGTGATTTTATCTCATCCAACAAGAGCGGCTGGAGCTCCTTTATATGTCTCTATCACCTTTTGGGTGGATCCCAGTGACTCATGTTTGCTTGGCCACCCTACTTTCCTTAATTATCTCTCATGATCGGAATGCGAGTTTGTAGTGAGAGAGAAATTCTTTCAGTTCCAGCCTGCTCAGTGCTATGTGACATGTCCTATGTTTGATTTGATGAATGCAATATACTCAATTGTTTTTGATGGCCAAAGCTCTAAAAATGTCTTTTGATGCCCTAACCCCAGTTCTGAGCTAATGGATTTGTGCCAATCTAGCTCTTCTTATCTGAGCTACTTTGAAGTTTGGCATGATGAGGAAGGGCACCTTGACCAGGCCTACACTCACCTACCGGCATTTTTGGGCATCCTCTAAAATTAATTGGTGAGCTTGACGGCCTTTTCTTGTAGGCTTTCATTATAGGGTTGGGTCTGAAGAAGTTTATTAGCCTTCTCAATTGTTTGTTCACTGCTTTTTCTGCACATCTTCTGATGGCCGTAAGTCGTTTACGATAGTCAGCCCTGGATAAAAGAGGCCTTCTGTAAGATTGCTTTATTTGTCCAATGATTCAGCCTGAGCCCCCCTCAACTTTGGGATGAGAATCCAGATTCTCTGAATATTTTGGATGTAGTAGATGCTGTCTAACTGTCAGACATTGAGCATATAATGTGACCTTGTGATGTGTGGCTTCTCTGTATCCTATGAAATCGAGACAACTATCAGTCGATGATCTGATAATGTGACCGTATGATGTCTGGCTTCTCTGTATCTTACGAGATCAAGACGACATTAGTCGATGATATGATAATGTGACCCTGTGATGTGTGGCCTCTGTGCATCCCATGAGATTGAGACAACTATCAGTTGATGATCCCAGTTGGCATGGTTCTCTCAAGCTTCTTAATAATTGTCATTACCTTTTTTAAGGTGGATTAGGTAGACCATAACTCATATGAAAAACATGTCTAGGCCTCAGATTATAGCAAATCCTCTGTCTAAAGCTGATTCGACCATATTTAAGTCTCCATATAAGCTAACTGGCTTCAAGCAGAGCATCTGCCATCTACTGCCAAATATATGTTGGTTCAACTGCATTGTTGGATGCATAGATGTTGGTTAGTTCCAAAACATTGTTGTCCAGATTTGAGTCTTTGACATAATCCACACCAGTTTTCGGGTGGGGTCTACACCCCAATCTATGACCAAATTAATTAGCAAGGCTGGGCAAGAGCAGAATGGCAATTCCATCCTTGACCTCTTCGTGGGAAGAGCCTAAGAATTTTTTTGATCAAATGAACGCAAGGGCAGTCTGTAAATTAAACTCGGCAGCTTTAATTTCGTCAATAAAAGAATATCTTTAGAGCTATTTGAATTTCCAATTCTTCTAACCATACTTTTCCTATAGGGATCTGTTGGTACCTGAACATTCAGGAGGCAATTATTTATTGACAAGATTTAGAGTCTTCACATTAATATCCCGTGTATATTCTTGAGAATCCCATACTAATTGGGGTTTTCTGGGTTGCTAGGTATAGTCAAAAAGTCATGCAAAGTCATTTGCCTTTTGGTTGTTGGGGTTCCTGCTTGGAGGATCCCCATTGGGAATTCTAGTATGGAACATATGGGCTCTACTAGAAGTAAGCTCCCTTAATGCCCGTGGCTTGAGAATTTGGACTGCCTTTTTTATTAGTCTTTGTTGGAATCAGAGGCTCTCTTTTGGCAACGATCTTTTTCCCTAGCTGGCATAACTTTGATTATTGATACCTTTGGGTCTGTGCAGGTCTTGTAGCTTGTGATTATTTCCTAACCACCATAGTTTAGCCTGCATTTTCCTATTAGGGGCTGTGGAGTTGGGGGTGTGAGGTTGAAGCTTGGCATTTCTTGCAAATAACAGACAATCCTTACTCTGATTCCCTGGGCTTTGACAATGGAAACAAATATATTTTGGAATTTGATGTACTGTATAAGTTGGCAGATTTTCAAACTCTTTGAGATTCTGAGGGAGATAAACCTGAACACAAGTGTCCCTTTTTGGCTTGGGGGCATTAAACATACAGTGGCTTGTGGCAAACATAAATGCACACATTCAGTCCCAGAGAGGGTGAAGGTGAGCATTTGTGAGCAAAAATGCACACCAAACACACTTGCTAATGGATTGGGCAAACTGTTCCAAAAGTAGCCGAGATCGCAGTGGAAGATTCTGAATTTCAAACCAGACTGGACAACACATCTCAACTGCTTTATCGGCTAAGTCTTCATCCCATTGGGCAAAAAGGACTTGGCTATTCTGACAAACCCAACCACAGCTTGTGGCTAATCACCTGCTTACAGTGTGCCCAAACCTAGAATTGAAACATTAAGAAATATTTATTCAGGTTTCAAACAACCCAACAATAGGGTTTCTAATGACCACACACCCAAAATTTGGCATGATTTCAAACCATACACAACTTGATAATTTCAAAGACCACTTCAGCATGAGCATGAGTCTGGTCATAACAGTGTTTTGTGAGCAAGTATCGAAGCAGAGTATAGTGATCCAGAATTTCACATAATTTTGCAAAGTGTTATTTTCATTAAAGGTAAATGGAAATTGGGTTGGGCTCAAAATTATTACCTTGCTTTTAATTTTAGGGACAAATTGCAAGCTCATTTTGATTCCATAACCCTCCTCCTACACACTGCCAAGGCGAAAAGGGTGTGAGAAATAAAGTCTAGTGATCCAGAATTTCACATAATTTTGCAAAGTGTTATTTTCATTAAAGGTAAATGGAAATTGGGTTGGGCTCAAAATTATTACCTTGCTTTTAATTTTTGGGACAAATTGCAAGCTCATTTTGATTCCATAACCCTCCTCCTACGCACTGCCAAGGGGAAAAGGGTGTGAGAAATAAAGTCTGACTCTCCAATATGTGGGAAGCTGGCTGCTTAGGGTTCTGGGAAGGACACTAGTAAAGTCTAGGCAACATGGGATTCAATGCCAAAGCATGCACAGATCCTAACCCTCATACCATCTCCTGTCTTGTTTATTATCTGTCCTTCCATCACGACATCCTTCCATCTTGACATCCACTCTTTTACTCACATATATGTTTTCCACGTGTTCATTCATATGCTTTGGAAGAGTTGTTTCACTTTCATAGCTATCTTTTTTGAATCTTGATAAAAATCTCATAGTCCTGATCTATTTTGGTTTTTCCTTCCTATGTTTCCATAAAAAATATTGAGGATGCTTGACTAGTCATTTCTGTGCAAAGGAATTTTGTGGTCCATTTCGCTTTATTCCCCCATGTTTATTGGAGAAAGCTATTGCTGATTCCTTGCAATTAGAGACATTATTTTTGGCATGTTATGCATGTCATATTATGTGCTTCATAGCTGTGCTGGATTCATATATTGGTCTACACTGCAGTCAATGTCATCCTAAATTTTGTCATGCTATAGCAATGTGTCATCTATTACATTTAGAAGCAAATACAACCTTGGCAGGCACATGACATGGAAATGTATTGTCTGTTGAGAATTCTATGTTTTGTTGGTTTCATTGGATAAGCTTAGATAGAAAGGGAAGTGCTTGAAGCATTAGGAGTGAAGGTTGTTTTACTTTGAGTACTTATTTTGACTGTACAAAGTAAAGGGGTGTGATCTCGAAGTATGTTTGAGAACTCTTGCAGCTTAAGAGAGTTTAAATTCCATGAAACAAAAGAATTAGGAGTTGAACAGAATAGATGAAACGTTGGAAGCCATCTTGGTGTTGGAGAAAAGCTACTTGCATTCAAGCAAATGCAAAAGGTCCCAACCCAAGGGCATGGTGTGTTTTAGCACTTGCAATGATGATGAGGTATGCAAATAATAATTTTGATTTTTTTGTTTTCATGGAAAAGGGCATTAGTGAAGATGCCCTAGCTAGGTTTTTCATTTTCCTATTTTAGGTATTTCTATAACTGTTCAGGTCCCTGGGAAAATAGGGGTCTACATGTTTCTTTTTAGCAAACTCTGTAAATCTCCGTATGGCAAATATATCCCATTTATTTAGAAATTCACTCTGGGCATAACATTTATTGGCCTCTGCTAACTTTTAAGTACCCTAGACTTTATTCTTTTTTAATATTTTTCATGGCATGATATAGAAGCTTGATTCTTGAAAGTAATTGAATCTGAATATGTCTGATCAGGATGTGAATTGTTTTTTGTTGATGCAGAGAGCCTAGAGGCTTTGGATTTGTCAAATATGCAAATCCTGATGATGCTGCAGAAGCCAAACACCAGATGAACTATCGAATAATTGATGGGCGTGAGATTACTATTGTCTTTGCCGAAGAGAACAGGAAAAACCCTTCAGAGATGCGTATAAAAACTCGAGGGTGAGGATTTTAGCTAGTTGAAGCTTAATTTCTATCGAGTTTAACCATGTCGATTTATACATATATATTGTTCTTACTGCTTCCCTTCATTTAGAATCTAAGCACCAACTACTCTGGTTATGTTATCTCTTTGTCAGAAGTAGATATGGTGGAGGTGGCTATCGGAGGCGAACACCTCCACGTTCTCCAAGGCGACGGCATCATTGTAAGTATGCTGATAAAAGGGGGCACATTATTTTGTCATGATTGTGAACCTAATGCATCACTTACAATATCATCCATTTCCAGGCCAATGAAAGAAATTGTCAAAGTAAATTTTACTTGCCATGTCATTTACTGGTAGAAAGATTTGTGAACTAGTCTGTTGCTTACATGTTCTAATGTGCTTGTTTTGTTTGGCATGGCAGCCTACTCACGTTCACAATCTCCTTCTTTCAGACGCAAATCTCGTGATTCTCCTCCATACAGATCCAGATCTCCTGATTCTCCTCCATACAGATCCAGAAGCTGGTCCCGTGATTCACTTCCACCCAAGGGCAGGCCCCATGATTCTCCTCCATCCAGAAGCAGCTCACGTGATTCACTTTCCCCCAGGGGCAGACCACACGACTCTTCTCCATCCAGAAGCAGGTCGCATGATTCACTTTCCCCCAGGGGCAGACCACATGACTCTCCTCCATCCAGAAGCAGGTCACGTGCTTCACTTTCCCCCAGGGGCAGATCACATGACTCTCCTCCGTACAGAAGCAGGTCACGTGCTTCACTTTCCCCCAGTGGCAGACCACATGACTCTCCATCCAGAAGCAGGTTACGTGCTTCACTTTCGCCCAGGGGAAGACCACATAACTCTCCTCCATCCAGAAGCAGGTCCCGTGCTTCAGTTTCCTGCAGGGGCAGGCCAGATGACTCTCCTCCATTCAGAAGCAAGTCTCGTGATTCATATTCACCACCCAGGAGCAGGCTTCAAAACTCTCCTCTGTCCAGAACAAGGTTACATGACTCTCCTCCATCAAGAAGTCAATCCTGTGATTCTTCTGTATCCAGAAGTAGCTCCCATGATTCTCTCCTTCCCAGGGGCAGGTCTCGTGACTCTCCTCCCTATAGAAGCAGGTCTCGTGACACATCTCCCTATAGAAGCAGGTCTCCTGAAACTCCGTTAATGAGGCATGAGTCTAACTGCTCTCCTCCTAGACATGGATCCTTGGAGATGCCTTCACCTAAACTTGGAAAGCATCAATCTTTACCGGATGTGGATTAAGGTGAGTGGTTTTCTTGTTCTCTTGTTGAAATATATCTCTGAAGTAAGATTTGACCAGAACTACCTCTTTAATGAATGGATGCTATTACCTGTAAATATTCTCCATTGTTGCACAGGTTGATAGAACATTCTTGATATTGCATCTCGGAGTAATGGCACCTTAAGTTGGTTTTGAGCTATTGTTGCCTAGTGTTGGTTTTTTCTTAACATGTGTTTGTTTTTAACCTTTAAATTCTTTCAAATTTTTTTATTCCATTATGCTACCCTAATTTCTGCAGAGTGAAGTTTGTATATTTTTCATTCTCTTGTTATGATGCCATAATATCTCATCATATATTACTAACTAGAATATCTCCAGATTAGATTTATTTTCTAAATTTGTTTGCTAGATTGAGGTTGAAACCTCTCATATTATTTCTTAAACGCCTTCTTTATTTGTGATCATATGTTTTCCTCTGATGTTCTTCCAATATTTATTACCTCCTGAAATAAGAATACTTCCAGCGTGTACTACCTACTCCATAAATGAGACATGGTTATTATAAATGCAGAAGTCATCCAAATCAAGAAGATAGCTATTCTGAGGGAAGGTCTGTTTCATTTTTCATTCTCTGTTATGATGCCATAATATCTCATCAGATATTATTAGCTAGAATATCTCCAGATTAGATTTCTTTTCTAAATTTGTTTGCTGGCTTGAGGTTGAAACCTCTCATATTATTTCTTAAATGCCTTCTTTATCTGTGTTATATGTTTTCCTCTGATATTCTTCCAATGTTTATTACCTCCTGAAATGAGAGTACTTCCAGCGTGTACTACCTACTCCATAAATGAGACATGGTTATTATAAATGCAGAAGTCATCCAATTCAAGAAGGTAGCTATTCTGGGGGAAGGTCTGTTTTACCCACATGTCTTAGTGGTGGTGAATCTAAGTCTCTCCAAAGGTTTCAGACTAATTTGTTCATAGTCCTTTGGCACAATTTGAGAGAGCATTCTATCAAATGGGCAAATGTTTTTTCTTGCAAGCAGGCAAGTTTTTCTACTTCAAATTTGCATTCTTTTTAATCAAAATAAATCTCATTACTAGCAGCAATTTTAAAGACCACAAACAATGATCTTTCACCATTTTTTTTTACTCGTACACTTCAGCTCGTGGTTCATTTCAGGAAAACAATGGATTACTTTTTAGTATTTTACTTTCATGTAATTTCTCTGGCCTTTTTTATAATTTCATTTTGAAATATCACAATTTTGGCAGTTGATTTTTAATGAAGTTTGTTGTTTCCTTTGCAGTCAACAATATTCTCATCTGTCTTGAGGACTATGTTTATTGATCACATCTATCTCGAATGCACCTTAGCGAAATGGGATGTGTACAATGGCTATCTGGTTATCTATTGCTCTTGTACTATCTAAGATGATTTAAGAGTTTTTGGTAGAAGTCCCACTGATTAGGTGGTATGGAGTTTTAAGCAATTTTGAGGGATTAAACTTCCATATAGTCAAACATTCCTGGATACTTTTTTAATGGTTACTTTCTTGGGGTGCCATAAATGCCAATCTGTAAATATTGAACATCTCTCTTTCATGTAGTCATCAATTTAATATGCTTATAATCCACACTACATGTGTAAGGGTGTCAAGAACATGACCCCAGTATGTAAGTGCCATTTGCTTCAAATACATTACGAATGATGTTTGATACCGTGTTTTAGCTTTACAAATCCCAACCATAAAGTCATTTGACACGTATTAGCATTTTGTTTCTCTATTCTGCCGACAGGAGTTGATTTTTATAAATTTACCAATGTTACAAATTGTGCCAATGTGTTGTAGTCACTTGGGTTCAGAGGTGGTAATGTACTGAAATACTTTTAGATTGCCATTTCAAGTTGTATAGATTTTCACTGCTATTTGTAATGTCACACCTTTCAAACTTAATACATATTTTTGTTATTTGGATTTTGCAAATCTCATGTTCACTGAACTGTTGTATTTCTTAAGGGAACTGCCATTGAGAATTTCAAAGCTTACTACAGGATAAGTTCAATGAAGGATGGTATTAAGATGATAAAATTGCACTGTAAGATTCTGACATGGAGGTTTATTATGCTGAACTACTTGTTATAGTTCTAGGCAAATTCCAATTGTTCGAAGTTTTTCAGTTAACAGTCAACCAATGACAACTAGGAAAGTTGCAATGAAATCAATATTGTTCTACATGCCTACCTTGGGGTGTGTTCTAATGAATCTCTTGAATACTTTTTCTTTCTTGCACTACCTAAGACATTATGATCTCTATTTTTCCCAGCGAACTGATATTTGCAAGGTTAAGACATGGACATGGACCATAAAATGTGAGAAATTATGTATCATTTTCAAGAGGTGCAATTAAAGGAGAAAGGAGTCATAAAAGAAAATTTAGATTGTCAAAGTAAATAAAAAGGGAGGAAAAATTGAGGTCAAAGCCTCTTTGAATTTTTAGACAACAAATCTTGTGGTGAATGATTTACTACTATGTCAAAATATGTAAGTCTTATCAATATAGGTCTTTTACCATTGACAATTTGTGGTTAGGGATTGATACCGAATTTTTTTTTATCATTTAAAAATGATCTAAGCATATGCATAGATGAAAAGAGGGGTAACAATATTTCTATCTAAATGTCATATTTAATTAAAATGATTTAAATATTAAATCATACTAGGAAGGAAGGAACCAATGTTAACAATAGTAATAATATTTGTATTATTGCAACCAATGTGTGTTAGTACGTGAAAATTATTGGGAGCTATAACAATACAATTGATAGCATTAGCTTTAGTTTACTAATGGTTTCAAGCTGCTGGTTTTTGTAGCACTGGACAGGTACTTCTGCACAGGCCAGTGTTTAGCATGCATGAGTCGTCTAAGAGGCCTCTTAGAGTTAAGAGATTCACTTTAATAAAGTGAACTATTAAAGTGAATGTTTTTTTGTTATTACTTTCTGTATTTGGAAGTGTTAGTTTTTCACAATTTTAATCAATACCTGCACAGGCTAGTGTTTAGCATGCATGAGTCGTCTAAGAGACCTCTTAGAGTTAAGAGATTCACTTTAATAAAGTGAACTATTAAAGTGAATGTTCTTTTGTTATTACTTTATGTATTTGGAAGTGTTAGTTTTTCACAATTTTAATCAATACTTATCTAGGATCCTACTGAGAGAATAACAAGCACAATATAAACACAAGAGACACAAAGATTTTCCTCGGTGAAACTATAAAGGAGAAAACCCCGCAAATTCCTCAAAGATAGAATGATCACCAATACAATGTCACAAAAGTAAAACCCAAAAATAGAAATGGTCTTCAACAACTTCTCTCTTCTCCACTGTGCGAACTTGTCCTCCTCACTAATGCGAACTTGAGTGAGTGTGAGTGAATGAATAAATAGAGAGCCTAGCTCTCTATTTATACTTTACCTTTTTCACTTGACAAGTCGAACTCAACTAAAGTTGACTGGGTCAACTCCTTTAGGGGACTTAAAAACCCCAATACAAATGACTCTATAGGGGAACTATTGCCCCGACTTACATGGGAGGGTTTACCTCAATGACTTTACATGACCCAATTACAATAATGACTTCTATGACTGGAGGAATAAACATCTCTATCGGAGGTACAAATGCAATTCAATATAAAATACAAGTGAATATCTTTCGCAATTACAATAACATTAACACTCCCTCTTCACTACGAAGGTATTCTCTTGACATAGTCATCAACACATCTGGACACAAGTCTTCGTCGCTGGATCATCAATGCTAGAACATCATCATCAACACTGGATCGTTGTTGTCAAGCAATCCTCATCATCTCGATCATCGATTGGTGACATTTCTCGAATCTGCTCGTCATAGGAAATTCTACAGAGCCAACCCTTTTTCATGTTGGATGTAGGCCTAGCCCTCATGTAGGTCTTCATCATCTTGAGCAAGCCATCAAGTAGGTACAACGCAGGACCGGTCATTACATTGCCTGTGCAAATACCTGCGTCTCCTACTATTGCCTCAACGTCTTCAGATCATCTCATCGTCACACGGAGCACAGCCCAGATGCACATTACACGTCTACCAGCATGGGAAGACACACCTACAACCATGTGAGACCCAACTCTTACATCTACGCCATGGGAAGGCAAACCTCAACCATGGGAGAATGGTACTGTGCTTACATCTATGCCACGGGAAGACAAACTTACAACCATGTGAGAATGGCACAACCCTTACATCAACGACCATGGGAAGACAAACCTACAACCATGCCAGAATGGCTCGGCACTTATATCAACGACCATGGGAAGACAAACCTACCACCATGTCGGAATGGCCCCAGCCCTTACATCTGCACCATGGGAGGACACACCTACCACCATGTGAGAATGGCTCATATGCATATGCGTCTTCTGGACTCATCACTTCCCCTTGGAAGGAACCTCAATCTGAAGTACACCAAGCTTCTCTCTGAAGTACTCAAACTTCACTCTGGCTAGCGGATTGGTCAACACATCATCTATCTGCTCGTCCGTCGCAACATACTAGAGTTTCATTGCTCCTCTCTACACCATATCCTTGATATAGTGATGCTTGATCTCAATATGCTTCGACTTGTCTTGGAACACTGGGTGCTCGGACAACTTCACACAACTTTGGTTGTCACAAAAGATACAAGTCGCCTCTAATTGTAGATCAAACAAATTAGACAGTAGTTTCCTAAGCCATATTGCCTCACAACTAGCCGAATAAGCTGCGACATACTCTGCTTCGGCTGTACTCAGTGCCATGCAGGACTGCTTCTTGCTAAACCAGGAGATCATACCAGATCCCATACTGAAGCAACATCCTGAAGTGCTCTTCCTATCTGCGGCACTGCCTGTCCAATCCGAGTCAACATAACCCTCCAGGTTAATCTTCTGATTCGCGTCATATTTGAGCCCATAATCAACTGTACTCTTCAGGTACTTCAGAATATGCTTTGCAACAATCAAGTGAACATGTCTCGGATTTGTCAGGAACTGGCTCAATGTGTTCACAACAAAGCAAATATTTGGTCTCGTATTTGTCAGGTACATCAAGGATCCAATCATCCGACGATACATTGTGGCATCAATCGATTCTGATGAAGCATCACTCAATAGCTTTAGGTTCGATGCCATAGGTGTGGCCATGGCCTTGCAGTCCATCATCCCGAACCTCTTCAGGATCTCCACTGCCTACTTCCCTTGTTCATGGAAGGTTCCATCCGTGCTCTGCCACACCTCCATACCTAGAAAGTAGTGCATCATACCCAAGTCCTTCATCTCGAACTCGGCAACAAGCTTCCTCTTTGTGTCTACAATAAGCCCATCTGCACCTGTCACAAACATGTCATCTACATAAAGTAGAAGTATCACTAGGTTCCCTTCCTCAACCTTGTAGTAAAGGTTGGAATCCACTTTACTCTTGGTAAAACCCAAACTAGTAAGGAAGTTGTCTATCTTGCCATACCATGTCTTGGGTCCCTGTTTCAATCCATACAGGGCTTTCTTCAATTTGCACACATGAGTTTCCCTATCATGTGTCTCAAATCCGAGTGGCTGCTCCACGCACACCTCCTCTACTACACCATTCAAGAACGTTGTCTTGACATCCATCTGGTGTACTTTCCACTTCATCACTGTAGCCAGAGCGAGTACTAATCTGATGGAAGTGTATCTGGCTACAAGTGCAAATGTCTCATAATCTATCCCTTCCTTCTGGGAGAAGCCATGTGCCACAAATCTCGCCTTGTGTTTTTCTATGCTGCCATCTGCAGCATGCTTGATCTTGTAGATCCACTTGGAAGTCACAACATACTTTCCTACTAGTCTCGGGACCACATCCCAGACATCATTCTTTATGATCGACTGGTATTCCTCGATCATGGCATCATTCCATTCCTTCCTCTCTGTTGCTTCTTCATAGTTGGCATGTTCTTTGTCAATGATGTCGCACAACAGGGCTACAGAACTGGAGTATGGCCTCAGTCTCTTGCTTTCTATGTGCATTCCTTCTGGAGCGCCATATCTCTTTGCATTTTGAATTGCCTCTCATATCCATGCTGGTTTCCTCTTGTGAGAATTCTTCTCACGAGGTGGATCTACAGGTTCTTGTGGTTCTTCTCTTTCACGGTCTTCATGGTCTTCAAGAATTATTCCTTCCATTGTTGTATCTCTGATCCTGGGAACTTCAGGTTCTTCAGTGTCTTCATCTTGACTTCATAAATCTTCTTGAATGTTATAGCTGAATCATCGTCACTTGTTCTTCGAAACAAGTCTCTCTTGTAGTACACGATCTTTCCTAAAGTCAAGAAACATTTCATAATTTTTCAAAACAAATTCTTATGCATAAAGACATAGGTCACACAGTCATGCAACTATCTTAGCCAATGATTCAACACAACATTCATCCATATCCCGTATTCATACAGTAACTTCTTAGATTCCTTCCATCTCTACCAGAACATTATTAAGAGTGTGCACTACTCCCAACATGTCAGCAAAGAGGTTTCATTTTAGATAAGTAGCAATGAGATGTTGTACAATACCATAGGCCACTTACCCATTACTTGCATATTAGTAGTATCTTGTTCATTAATGCAACTTTTCTAACATGCATGATATACATCCTAAATCTAGGAGCATAAGTATGTACATGACTGAGCAATATTATTTAAGTAATCAGATATACAAGAAATGACAATTCAAATACTTATCTTTGTTTGGTTGTTGGGTGGACTCCCTCTCAATCTTTGCTTCCTTGTAGAACTACTAGAGTGTGCTCCCTCTCGATCTTTTGCTTCCTTAACCAATGTTGAAAATGGATGAGAGGTTCTTCCATAGATTATTGATCTTTATTTGTTTTTCGGAGCTACAATAGCTTCTTCTACTCCTTTCATGTAATGCTAAAAATCATCTCTAGTTTCACCTTATGAGGTGGAACTTTTTGAATGAACCCATGCAACTGGTTACCTTCATTACAATACATATTCTTCATCACTTGAATATTCTTCACTTTCTTCTCTGGTTCTCTTTCTTGCAGGTTCTTCATCTTCCGCGGTGTGAGCATGGTGTCTTTTCTTGTTGGTTTTCTTCTTGTTGGAGCCACTTCTATTTTTGGGACAATCTCTGGAGTAGTGTCCCTTCTTATCACATGTATAGCATCTAATGTTAGATCTTTTCTGGATCTTCTAAAGTTCTCCCTCTGAGTTTGGTGGTGGTGTTTCTCTTTCTTACTGTGATGATGGTTCTCCCTCTTCTTGTTATTCTTCCTGGAGTGTGCTGTGAGAGCTTGATCGTCGTTTTCTCCCATATTCTCTTCTTGAGCTACAAGTCGAGCTTCTTCTTGTGAGCATTCCTCCCACAACTTACTGAATGTGATTAACTTCCTTCTAGCACAAATCCCTTGAATGAAAGAGTCCCCTGATCTACGGATACCATTCAAGGTGGTCATCACAATTTCTCCATTTTCTACATCTTCTCCCGCAGCTTCAAGTTGCTCCTTGATTTGAGAGACCCTTGTAAAATAGGACTGCATGGTCTCTGCAATTTGTATCTTCACATTCTTCAACTTGTTTCACAAGGTCATCTTCCGATTTATATTCTTTCCTTCAAATAGCTTGGTCAAGGAATCAAACATCTCTTTAGGTGTCTTTAAAGAAGACACATGTGGGATGAGGTGATCTTTAATAGAATCAACAATAATTCTCTTGTCCTTAACCAAGTTCTTCTTGTGTAAGGCTTTAGCCTCATCTCCCTCTGGAACTGGAACTTCATTTACATATGTGTCCAGTTCATTCTCTTCAAGGATTAGTGTAATCCTATACTTCCATGCTCGGAAGTTATCAACCCCTTCAAGCTTATCCTCAAGCTTGGAGTGGTGAGACATGTTTAATGAGAACCTAAAATGGAAATACAAAATATTTAGATCTTACCAATTTGAGATGCCCGGGCTGGATCTGGAGCTGATTGGCCTAGGGTTTGTTAGAGAAACCCTAATTTTCCAAAGTTGGAATTTTGAATTTCTGGTTGGGAAGTTAGATGTGCCTCCTCAAGGCGAGTTGTCCAATGTACTCACTTCCCTAAATCTGTGAACATAAACCCAAAATATTTGATGCCCTAGTTTTCCTTCGGCAGTATTAACAGGCCGAAAAATGAAAATTCTCGGAATTGAATTATGTTTTCATAGGAAGATGCGCCTAGATGAGGCATGTATGCTGGTACACTTGGTTTTTGAAGATTCCAAAAATTCACCGTTAAAAATTGACTTGCGAATTTTGGATAAGTTTCTGGCTTTTTTTTTCTGGTTTTTTGGTCCAAAGTCAAACTAGGGTTTGACTTTCCCGGAGTTTCACCCACTCAAAAACTTCGATCTTGGTCTCTAAATCTCGATTTTGAGGAGGAGCACTTCCCTATGCTGATTGTACTCCAAAATTCCACTTATGTGAAAAGCCCTAATTTTCGACAGTAGTGACGGGCCAAAAAATGAAAATGCTCAGAATCAACTTTTGCTTCGACAAAAATATGTGCCTTCCTAAGGCGAGTTAGCCTAGCCTCTTTTTGCTGATGATCTGTGGAGAGAAGTCCAAAAAATAAGAAGCCCTAGCTTCTGCACAATGTCTTCTTCTCAGGTTGGCTCTGATACCATGTTAGTTTTTCACAATTTTAATCAATACTTATCTAGGATCATACTGAGAGAATAACAAGCACAACATAAACACAAGAGACACAAAGATTTCTTCGGGGAAACCATAAAGGAGAAAACCCCGCAACTTCCTCAGAGATAGAATGATCACCAATACAATGTTACAAAAGTAAAACCCAAAAATAGAGATGGTCTTCAACAACTTCTCTCTTCTCCACTTGTGTGAACTTGTCCTCCTTCTCACTAATGCGAACTTGAGTGAGTGTGAGTGAATGAATAAATAAAGAGCCTAGCTCTCTATTTATACTTTACCTTTTTCACTTGACAAGTCGGCCTCAACTAAAGTTGACTGGGTCGACTCCTTTAAGGGACTTAAAAACCCCAATACAAATGACTCTAGGGGAACTAATGCCCCGACTTACATGGGAGGGTTTACCTCAGTGACTTTACATGACCCAAATACAATAATGACTTCTCCGACCGGAGGAATAAACATCTCTGTCTGAGGTACAAATGAAATACAATATAAAATACAAGTGAATATCTTCCACAGTTACAATAACATTAACAGGAAGTCCATGGTATTGGCCCAAGGTATTTGTAGTATTGCAATGTTATAAAAGTCACTCCTATGTGAGAGGAGGTGACACAACAAACACACAGAATGAGTGAGTGAGATCTCATTGAGTGGGTGGAGAAGGACTTCCATCCACGTGTAAAGGGTAGGGAGCGATGAAAGGAGTAAGGTGCAACATAGAAGATAGCAGCCAAGTGATATGCTAGGTTATCTTGCTGTGATAGTATTATTCCTTAGGAGGGCCATTATTCCAAGACAGGAGCCCC
Source organism: Larix kaempferi (assembly GCA_027924585.1). NCBI lineage: Eukaryota > Viridiplantae > Streptophyta > Pinopsida > Pinales > Pinaceae > Larix > Larix kaempferi. Next base: position 832,433 of record BSBM01001378.1, on the reverse strand, counting down.
TGATTTTTATAGTTAATAAAAAATCATTTGTTGTTGGTTTTTCCTTAGTTGGGGTTTTCCAGGGTAAATCTAAGTGTCAAATGTGTGAATGGTTTCTTTTGTTTTCTGTTGCGTAATTTGTTAGAGTTCATTGTATTTCCATTTAATAATTTTAAGTAAATTATTCGAACTTGAGATCGAATGTGAGCTTAAAACAAGCCAAGTGTTTAGCATGCAGGGGTCGTTCAAGAGACCTCATAGACTTAGGAGATTCACTTTCATAAAGTGAACTATTAAAGTGAATGTTCTTTTGTTATTACTTTCTGTATTTGGTAATCCATGGTATTGGCCCAAGGTATTTGCATATTGTAATGTTATAAAAGTCACTCCTATGTGAGAGAAGGTGACATAACAAATACACAGAATGAGTGAGTGAGATATCATTGAGTGGGTGGAGAAGGACTTCCATCCACATGTAAAGGGCAGGGGGCGATGAAAGGAGCAAGGTGCAACATAGAAGATAACAACTAAGTGATAGGCTAGGTTATCTTGCTGTGATAGTATTATTCCTTAGGAGGGCCATTATCCCAAGACAAGAGCCCCTGATTTTTATAGTTAATAAAAAATTATTTGTTGTTGGTTTTTCCTTAGTTGGGGTTTTCCAGGGTAAATCTAAGTGTCAAATGTGTGAATGGTTTCTTGCGTTTTATGTTGCGTAATTTGTTAGAGTTCAATGCATTTTCGTTTAATAATTTTAAGTAAATTATTCGAACTTGAGATCGGATGTGAGCTTGAAACATGCCAAGTGTTTGGCATGCAGGTGTCGTCCAAGAGACCTCTTAGACTTAGGAGATTCACTTTAATAAAGTGAATTATTAAAGTGAATGTTCTTTTGATATTACTTTTTGTATTTATCAGTCCAAAATATTGGCCCAAAGTATTTGCATATTATAATGTTATAAAAGTCACTTCTATGTGAGAGGAGGTGACACAACAAAAATACAGAATGAGTGAGTGAGATCTCATTGAGTAGGTGGAGAAAGACTTCCATCCACGTGTAAAGGGCAGGGGGCGATGAAATGAGCAAGATGCAACAGAGAAGATAACAACCAAGTGATAGGTTGGGTTACTGTGATAGTATTATTCCTTAGGAGGGCCATTATCCCAAGACAGGAGCCCCTGATTTTCATAGTTAATAAAAAATCATTTGTTGTTAGTTTTTTCTTAGTTGGGGTTTTTCAAGGTAAATATAAGTGTCAAATGTGTGAATGGTTTCATTAAGGGAATTTTGAGGTCTAAAATGGGTCTCAATTTTAAAAGAACCAATCACATTATAGACAATGACATTATCTATTATAGTTGAAGTGGTATTGCTTGAGTTTAAAAATACTTGTCAAATTCTAAATAATAGATGAAAAACCATAGTTAACCATACTCATAATGGAAAAAGTACCTTACTTTTAAATATTATATATATTTAATACTTTTAAAGTAATTATAAAAAATGAAATAATTTAAAGTACTTTTCTTATTTAAATATAAAATATAATTTAAATGTTAAAATTTAAACTTCACCTACACCAAAATTCAAAATCCCAATATTAATAATACGGTACTTTTTAAGAAGAGACATAATGTGTAATATGTAAGTTTATATGGTAACAAAGAGTGTGTAAGTGTGTAACATATAAGTTTATAAAATATATTATATGTATATAATCTGAAAACATTTTTTTTTCCCGCGAAATATAATGTGAAAACATGTCACGTACTTCATGTACTTTGACATGATTTTGACATTATGTTATATTATATATGTTACATCAATTTAATGTGAGCATTGAGTTAAGTTTATTATATATTATGCATGCCATATAATTTTGTAGGACAAAGAGGACGAATATATGAGTGGATATGTGGGTATTATATTTATGATTAATTAATAAAGTTAAATTTATATTATTAATTGATATAAATTAAATTAAATTTTATAAATAGTTTAATTGACTATATTTATGTATTAAAAGTATTTTTATTTTTAGTCATATCAAAGAGAGTGTTTTATTCATTTTATTTTTGTACACCATTTTAATTTAACTTAACCATAATTGTATTGGTTATAGTGTAAGAGGTGAGTTTTAAATATGCCTCCTTCACAAAATGCCTAATTCATAATATTTTATTATATCTCTTATGAGGCCCATTTTAGACCTCAAAAATCCCCTAATGCTTGTGTTTTATGTTGCGTAATTTGTTAGAGTTCAAAGTCTTTCCATTTAATAATTTTAAGTAAATTATTCGAACTTGAAATCGGATATGAGATTAAAAAATTAACATGGTATCAAAGTTTGGTTCCCTCTGAGCAAGGAATCAATTTGTAGAGATTTACAAGAACCCCCAAAAAGGAGAACCGTATGGCTTCCGTACAATAATGTACGGTCGTGTACAGTTGCACGATTACGTGGGTGAGTTGCACGTCCGTGATCTAGATGTAGACTCGAGCAAGGGTGTTGTAGTTAGGCACACACGGGTTGAAGCTGTGTAGAGGCCAAGCCCGTTGGTGTGGAGCTGCATGGAGGTGGTGTGCGTGCTGAGAGAAGGGTTGATCTTAGGATTGTGGCTCAAGTTGGGATCCAAACCATTGGGTAGAGATGGACCAGCCGTTGAAGAAGCAACCGCAGGGTTGATTGTTGGATGAGGTTGTAGCAGTTGTGAGTTGGAGAGCTCGAGTGGTTGGTGGATGTTGAGAGGAGGTTGTATGCTAGCAGGGTTGGTAGTTGAGCAACCATGGAGGAAGGAAACTATGAGATAGGAGACAAACCAGGACGCCAATGAACACATCACGGGCACAGTGTTCGAGTTGGGCATCGACACAACGTATCCGTAGGTTCGGAAAAGAAATGACAGGATTGGTAGCAAGGAAGGATTGGGAGGGAGTCCCAACGGTGTGGAGCAGGGCGCACGTAGGTAGTTGTAGCCAAAAATATCGAGAGTGAGGACTGCGTTGAGGACAGGGTCGAGAGATGTGTGCAGGAAACAATGCAGAGAAAGACAACGACCACATGGTACTGTGGACTTGGGCCAATGAAAGAAATGATAGATCAGGTCGAGGTTGTTGCAATGTAGCATGTAGAATTGGGCCAGCAGGGAACTGGAGCCGAAAGTAGAAAAAGGTGGTAGAAGGAAATGGTAGCTACAACTGCTAGAGTTGGAGCTGCTAACAACAACCAAGGAATTTTTCGGAAGTAGCTGCCAACCCAGTGTAGCAGTCCGGTAGGCGCAGTAGGCTGCGGGAAGGCCCAATAAATATTGGGCAGACCCAGGAGGGTCCGGACAACCTTAGAAAAATTTGGGCAACTGCAGGCAAAACTTTGGGAAACCCAAGAAGGCCCAAAGTAGCGCCCAGGAAGGTTTAATATGCCTAGTAAGTGGTTGGGAAACGCCCATAAAAGATCGAGTAACCCATAAAAGAGCTTGGTAGGTTAGAAAGGAATTTGGGAAACATAAAAGGATCTAGGTAGCTAGGAGTGGTTCTAGGCAACAACAACAACAAGAAGTTGTAGGAAGCTTTGGGAAACAATAGGTTGTAGATCCAGGCAGTAGGCAGGTTCGAGTAGTGGGTCCAGGCAACCATCATGGAGATCTCAGATAGGTGAAGAAGGAATTTTCACCTAGATATCTAAGACACCTGAGTTATCCACTTTCGAGCAAAGATAGATGTTTGCTCAAGTGCTTGAGCCATGAAGAACTGTGACAAGGATATTTGATGGGTTAAGGAATTTCATCCAAAGATCAGGGGATGACAAGATGGAGCAAAGAATGACTCTTTGCATAAGGAGATCAATCCAAAGGAGAAGAGGAGCTGGTAGGGAAGTAGCAGAAAAATCTGGTGAAAAGGACAGATCTGAGATATTTGAGCCGCATAAGCTGTAGGAGTTGGCAGTACTTCTTTTCTTAGTGGACAATGGTGCATCTAGCCATATGACGAAGATGATGGATGTGTTCCTTAGTGTTTTAGAGACAGAATTGGACTACCATGTGATGTGTGGGGTAGACACCATACATGCAGTAAAGGGCGTTGGAATCATGCTATTCCAACTAGAGTCAAGAGGATATCTAGAGGTGGCAAGAGTGATGCATGTTACAAAGCTGAAGATGAATTTCTCTCAGTCTCAACTATGGTGGACTAGGGGTATGGGGTTGTGTTCTAGGATGGGCATGTACTCATATGGTCAGAGGGATCTACCCAGGATGCAATAGTGATGCTTGGTGTCAGACATGGTAAGTTGTACAGGTTGTTGGAGTAGACTGTATGTGGGTCCAAGGGGATATCAGATCATGAATCATTGTCGGTGTCAAAGGTTAAGGCGCATAAGACTTTGAAGGGTGAGAAAAGTTCACAAACTTCCAACATGGGGAATAAACCTTTAAAGGGAATAGGGAGTTGGTCCCTTCCAGGTTTGACAGGAGACCTAGTTGGTGTGAGATGGAATTGATGGATGCTCAGGAGGAGGATCCTAGGAGGATAATGAGGGAAAAGCAAGACTTAGATGTTAAGTTTCAAAATTTCATGGCACTGATATGTAGTGTCATCTATTCGTTGACTTCCAATGATCAGGGAGCATCTGACCAAAAGAATTAGAGGGATGCTAGGGAGTAGGATTATGTAAATGACAATGTAACAAGGTCAGAGGGAGAACCGATTACAGGTGGCTCTTAGAGAAGTGCCTTCCTCGCAAAGAGGGAGTGTTGATTTTTGTAGCATCAGAAATGTACTTCTACATAGGCCAAGTGTCTAACATGCAGGAGTCCAAGAGACCTCTCAGAGTTAAGAGATTCACTTTAATAAAGTGAACTATTAAAGTAAATGTTATTTTGTTATTACTTTATGTAAAGTAGAGGGCCCATGGTATTTGGTAGTCCATGGTATTGGCCCAAGGTATTTGCATATTGTAATGTTATAAAAGTCATCCTATGTGAAAGGAAGTGACACAACAAACACACAGAATGAGTGAGTGATATCTCATTGAGTAGGTGGAGAAGGACATCCATCCACGTGTGGAGGGAAGGGGCTGAGGAAAGGAGAAAGGTGCAGAAAAGAAGATAGAAGCCAAGTGATAGGTTAGGTTATCTTGTTGTTATTGTATTATTCCTCGGGAGGGCCATTATCCCAGGACGAAAGCCCCTAATTTTTATAGGTAATAAAAAACATTTTTTGTTGGTTTTTCCCTAGTTGGGGTTTTCCAGGGTAAATCTAAGTGTCAAATGTGTGAATGTTTTCTCGTATTTTTCGCTACGTAACTTGTTAGAGTTCAGTGTATTTTTAGTTAATAATTTTAAGTAAATTATTCGAACTTGAGATCGGATCTGAGCTCAAGAAATTAAGAACAAATTAGTGACGAGGGGTTACTTCTCTCTTGGTTTTGAAATACGACAACCATTGTTGTTTGTTACTTGAGTCCCATATCTCCACCTTGTAGAAATAATGGCTTCATCTTCAAATATTCATGTCGTTACACTATGAAATAGGAGGATTTCCAAGGAGAGGAGGTAACTCGCCTTTTGTCTTCAAGGTTTTGTTAAACATTTTGGGTATTTTAATCCCGCCAATTTTTAAAACTCACTCATTAGGGTTTCTTTGGATTACTATTTGGATTACTAAAAATAGTTTGCTTTTTTGTGATGGTTTAAACTTGCACGCTAAATTTCTTTCGGGGGCTTGATTGATTTCCAAGAGTATTCATCCCCACAAGTTCTCATGGCTTTTCAACAACATAGATGAAGTGGTCTTCTTGACAGCATGTCAATTATGCTTAGAAGGGAAGGTTGGCCTCCTATGCAATGGTTAAAGCTTCCCCCTTTGTTTGGGGTGTCCAAGGTAAAGCAATGTCCTTTAAAGGCATGATTTTAAGCCAGAGTTTGTCCTTGCTTGGTGTTAACAGTTCCTAGTAAGTTTCCTCTTTTGCTTCTACCTCCTTTTATGTGGATAAGGCATTCATCAATCATGGTCTTGAAGTTGAATCTTGCATGGTTCAAGTTGGGAGAGCATTATCTTTTGAAACATGAGATGATTTGTAGATCTAATGGCTTATGGCCATCAATGAAAAATATTTGGCCATGGATTTCTTTCCTTGAGGGCTTGGTTGTGATTCATCAATGTGCTAGGATGTAAGGGAACTTGGTTTGTAGACTAAGATGGCCTTTTTATGAAGCAATGGTTTTCGAGTTTCAAATTGACTTTGGAAATAACAAAGTGCTCAATTTGGGTAAGAATGGCAATCCACTCTCTTGAACATTGTAGCTTTGTCTCTTTTTCCATTGATAATGGCTCGAGTAAGTTTATACCCCAAGTCCAAAGACAAGATGTTACAAACAAGCATTACCCAAATTTGTGTTTTTGTTGATTTGAGTAAAGTGATCCCTCTCATTGAAAAATGAGAATTATAGTTGGACACTATTTTGAGCATGGATGTCTGGTGACTTCATTTTCCATTCAAATAGTTCATTAGGAGTAGAAGAATCACAAACCTGCCTAGTGAAAGGAATTTGTATTGAATCATGATTGTGTGGCACCAAAAAAGGTTTTTAGAGGAAATATAGCTTGTGGCTTTTGTCAATAACGTTTAGAGTGCATTGATACAATTATGATATAGGGGGAAACCCCTCTGTTGCTAGCCTCTTTTCCTGCTCCATTGGAAAGGAGAATAATGCCAAGCCGCTCTATTGAACATTGTAGTTTGTGTCCTATGTCCATTGATAATGGATTTGGTAAGTTTATTACATTGGGTCCAAAGAGAAGATGTTATGAACAAGCTTTCCCCAAATTTGTGTTTTTATTGATTTGAGTAAAGGGATCCCTCTTGTTGAAATAAAAAAATTGTAACTGGACACTATTTTGAGCATGGATGTATGATGAATTCATTCTCCAAGGTAATAGTTCACTAGGAGTGGAAGAATAACAAAATCTCCTAGTGGAAGGACTTTGTTTTGAATTATGATTGTGTGGTTTTTAGAGGCAATAGAGCTTGTGACTTTTACTCCTTTGTAAAGGGGAAGAGTAAGCATGATTTAGTTATCTTTGTCCAAATTAGGCAACTTGTGCCTTTGACCTTATTGGATGATGCAAAACAATTAGCAATATTGGAATCTCCATCAACCTCATTGATTGGATTGAAATAAGGAAGAAATGAAAGAAAGGGTGGATCACACTCGCTCTACCTTGCATTGAGACTATATTTGAAAGAAAATCGATTAAAAGAATACAATCCTGAAGAAAAACCTAGATGTAAGGAAATTAAGGAGGACCCATATTGGCTTATGGGCTTGTAAAGGTGTCAATGTCAAGGTGAACCAATTTGGTTTCTAATAGCTCATTTATTATGCAACTAAATGCATAAAAAAATGACATGGCATAAATAAATAAAAGTATCTAACAAGCATTTAACAAAATGCATAATCAACAAATTATTTCCATTTTAATCCATTAAATGATTTCATAATTAAATAACGAGAATACAAAATATGGAAGCATCCCATATATTCATTCATGCCCAAATTTAACCAAAATCCATATGAATATATTAATCACATATATATTAATTCCAAATATGTAAATAAACAACATGCTTGCATTATTTCTTCCATTAACGTTCTTAACATATTTCATGATAAAATTGTGATGTTACACCATTCCTACAAACAAAACTCACAAAACTTATCATTAAAAGAGCATCAATGCTAAAACACATATAATATTACTTGGATTTCTTAGTGTGTGCTTGATGATTGATTATGTCGAAGAGATTCACCTCCGAGACATAGGTATTTTTCGTATATGCCAGCCCCAAGCCGGGTTATGAAGCAACATGGATGAATTTTCATATTAATATTTCTCTCTTAGACTCAACCCAATCTATGGCATTGTTGGATTATTCCATCTTAATGCTCATCTCTTAGGCACCTACACTAGCTCTTAATAATCTATTGGATCTTTTTCTTCCAACAAGTAACCAAAATTAAATTTCTTGAATCCTCTACACTTAAATCATTGATGAAGGTGTGTAATTTTTTGAGGTGATGTGCACTATATATGCAACCTTCTTAGCCTTAATGTTGTTGAAATGTTCTAACCTTCGTTTATGAATTTAGTGGAATTATTAATGCAACAAAACTATTGATATTGTTGGGGAACCTCTTCATATGAACTGTAGAACATAAAAGAAAATAACAGAAGGGAACAATATTCCAAGAAGACAGGTGGTGTCTAAAGATATTGTTACAACACTTAAACACGGTGCATTGTAATTAGAACATCATAATGCATATTTTGATCATACAAATGACATATTCAATACAACCCATAGGGTCATTCTTTTATAGTCTCTAGACCTAACGAACTCCTTTGAAGTGAGGAAAATCTGGTCCACAAATAGGGGTCATTGGTTCTAACTATTTCCACAAAATCTGCAATGTCTCATAGTTTGGTTGTCTATTGTAGTCGAGCCGACCATGGCCTCGTTGGCCATTCAGTCGACCATCCACTAGTCGAATTTTGTCTATTGGTTGATTGTCTCCAGAAGATCTAGAGGTGTGATGAACCTTAATAACCTTAGTGTAACGTCCCCATCTTAACCCCATGGAATTTAAAATTGTAAATGATGTAATATTATTATGAAATCATGGTGAGGAGCTCAAGGCCAAGGCCCCGCCATCGATTTATTGATGCCTATGGTTTACGTGCTAGCCAGGCACAGTGGAGTTGCAGATATGATGTAAATATGCATTTTAATAAAATACCCACAACTAGCTATGCAATGCAACAAAGAGATGGGGGCATGATTTTACAAGAAATTGGGAGGGGAAACATTCAAACCCTTGAGCCAATCAAGTCAAGCCAAGTGTCAATGAGATAACCCATCAAACCCTCAACTACCCATGTTGACTTTTGTACCCAATCATTGATTTCTCCCAAGAGTTGGTTGAGGTAGTTAATGCCTTGGGAATGAGAGGTATGGCTTTCCAAATTCGAGTATGGGCAAGCCACCCTGCATGGGAAATTGCGTTTTGCTTCTTGGGCAAGAAAAGAGCCATGAATTTCTCCCCCAAGCCATTATCCATCAACCACTCTTCCTCCCTCACGAGTTCAGAGCTACCTGGGCGTTTTCCAGCCATGTTTGAGGTGTTTTCCTTCATTCTCCCAGCTGAGAAGGGCGTTTTTGTATTGTATGCCAGTGGGGAAGAAGGGGAATGGAATTGGGGTTCCATAGAGACCGTTTTTGCTGTTAAATGTTGAGAGAGTTGGGGAGAAAACGTTTTCCTCCCTGTGAATGTTTTTCCCCATCCCACAATTCCTTTTTGGATGGAAACAATTTGGGGAAAGCCCAAACCCATGGCCATCCTGTTGGTAAATCCATTACTTTGGCTTGAGCTTGAGTGTAAGCCTCTAGGGTTCAAATGTAGCATGATAAACCCAGCTGTGGACGGGCTTGGCTCAGATGAAATGATTAATTGGCTGTGAAAGAGTGAATGTCCCCTTTTCCTTGTAAGGATCATGCCCAACTCGGGGGGTGGCAGTTGTGTTGAGAGATTGATGAACACAACTGGCCTATGGTTGGGTGGAACGTTGCAGCAACATAGCTAGTTGTTTGGGACAATTGCAAAAATGGAGATAAGTGTTTATCTGTCTATGTATTTACTTCTGCACTGTATTAATTTGATGACTGTTGATATGCTGCATGCATGAGTATTGTGTGTGGATAGTTTAATTCCGTTGTGCAGAAATTGATTTGTTTTACATCTACACACAATGATTTGTTCATATGATTCTAAATTAGTGGGCTGAGTTATGTGAAAGCCCCATGAGATTGGCATTGTGTTCCCCTCACGAATTAGGTTCACAGGTGGCTACGTTACACTTAGGTTCTAACACCCCCCCATAAACACAACACTCTGGACATTTAAGAGATGTAATTACATTATCTAAACACCCCCCATAATTGCAGCTTCCTAAAGCCCGATCATAGCTCGAAGTTTCACAAACTTAGCTTTTGGTAACAACTTCATAAATATATCAACAATCTGATCATCTGTCCTACAATAAACAAGTGAGACAACATTGTCCTGTACCAACTATCTCAAATAATGAACATGAACTTCAACGTGTTTCATCTTGCTATGAGCAACAATATTATCAACAACCTGTATCCTACTCTGATTATCATAGTGAATAATAGTCGAGGTAAAAATATGAAACCCACGCTCTTAGAGAAGATAACAAATCCAAAATGCCTCTATTCCTGCATTGATAGTGCCACGGTACTTTGCTTTTGCATTCGAAAAGATACTACCTTTTGTTTCTTACATGACCAGACCAAGGGCTCGGAACTTAGTTGAAACACATAGCCAAAAGTGGATTTACAGTCGTTAATGTCCCCTTCCTAGTCAGAATCAATAACCAATGGTTCGGTACTATGACAATACTTAATTCCATACTGATAAGTTCCTTTAATATATCAAAGAATTCTCTTTGTAGCTTTCCAGTGGCTTTCTTGAGGACCTTGCATGAAAAAGGAGACCAAACTAACAATAAAGGAGAGATCACAATTGACCGTGCATTAAGTAAATCAGGATACTAACTAACTGTCGATAGAGAGTGGCGTCGACTTGTAGAGAGTCATAGAATTTTGACAACTTCACTTCAGACTGATGATGTGTAGCACAAGACTTACATTCATCCATCTTGAATAGTTTCAAAATATCCAAAGCATATTTAGGTTGAGAAAGAAATACTATTATACATTTACAAAATTTGAATGCCAAAAAGAAATGCAATAGACCAAGATTAGTCATTTCAAAGGTATTTGCAAGTTGTTTCTTCAAACCCAAAATCAAATTGAAATTTTTTCCAGTTATGACTAAATCATCAACATACAATGCCACAATCAAGGTATCACCATGAACATATAATAAATAAATATTGTGATCATATTCACAACATTTGAAACCAATATTAACAAAGAAACAATCAATCTTCTCATACCAAGAATGAGGTGTATGTTTCAAACCATACAACGACTTAGTTGAAAAATAAGACTAGAATCTGTCACAAAACTAGGAGGTTGTTCCATATAGATTTTTTCAGACAAGTCTCCATGAAGAAACACACTTTTAACATCCATTTGATGAAGTTCCCATCCAAAATGAGCAGCAATGAAGATAATCATTCGAACAGAGCTCATTTTTGCAACAAGGGAAAATGTTTTAGTGTAGTCGATGCCTTCTTGCTGAGAGAAACCCTTGGTGACCAAATGAGCCTTGTGGCATTCAACAACACCCTCTAAAGTAAAGTTGGTCTTTTAGACCCATCGACACTTCACAACATTCTTCCTGTTATTTTCTGACACTTCCCTTACGATCGAGGAACAAGTTCCCAAGTCTAATTATTCTTCAAAGAATCAATTTTAGAAGTCACAACATTTTCCCACTATGGCACACCCTAAGCATCAACCTAATTGTTAGGACCACAAGTTTCAAGAACACGTTCCAATGACGTCGTGTTGTTTTTTATTACAGGTCTGTCGATCAATACTGGAATCTCCAGCGTCCGATCCAACAACTTCAATTGTTTTAGCATCCCATCTAGCTAAAAAAGTTGGTAGTGATTTAGGACGTTGGTGATTGTTAGTCGAAGGAGTCTGTGCATAGACATCTTCAGTCACAGTAGACTGACTATCAATCGACTCAAGAGTATAATTTGTTGGTCCGGTTGAAACTCCATATAAGGGTACAGTCGATCTAGACTCTTCAAGAATGTCAAACGGATTGTTGTGCAATAGACCAAAGGAGGATTTCAACAGCTTATTACCTGAAATATTCTCATCAAAGATCACATTCCCGCTCAAAATGATATGTTGTTTGATAGGGTCAAGTAGTTGATAGGATTTTGATTCATCATAATATCCCATCATGATGCAAGCATGACTCATTGCATCCAATTTATTCCTGCAATTATTATCGATATGCACCCAAGCAACACATCCAAAGGTTCTTAGGTGTCCAATAGAGGGTTTCCTTCCATTCCACTTCTCTACTGGAGTCATGTCAGCAACTGCTCTAGTCGATACAAGGTTTAGGAGATAGTTTGAACAGTAAACAACTTCTTCCCAAAATCTAGTCGAAATATTTTTGGTCTGCAGTAGGAATCTAACCATTTCTACCAAAGTCCAATTCTTCATCTATGCGACTCAATTTTGTTGAAGGGTGTGAAGGACATATCTCTACCAACAAATACTATTTTACAAGATATATTCTTCAAATTGTTGACTCACGTATTCACCACCATTGTCTAATCTCAAACATTTGATGGGTTAGCCACAATGCTTTTCAACCAATGCCCTAAATTCCTTGAATTTTTCAAATACACGACTCTTATTCTTAAATAAATATACCCACGTAAACCTAGAGAAATCATCAATGAAGATCAAAATATACTTTGCACCCGCTAACGAGGGTATGTTCATGCAACATAGATCACTGTGAACAAGTTCCAGTCGATTCTATGCACGCCATGCTTTCCCTGAATCAAAGAGTGCCTAATGATGCTTTCCAAGCACACATCCTCTACAAACTCCATCAGGTGGAACAATCCTTGGCCCAAACTAGTTGTAACAGCTCTAAATTTCATAAAAATAAAAATAAAAATTCTGTGAAGTATAAATGCTACAATTTACTGTGCGGAAAGTATAATTATGAACGTTTAACTCCTTGTTAACTGCTTAACTATAATTTGTAATGGTGAAACTTATTTACAAAATGCATCGTTTAATAATGAGTCTTAATCACTGAATGCAGTGTTCTTTTAATTGTCTTCATCATGATAATTTAATGCTTATGATAACGTTGATATTTAATTTGTCGCTTTTCTGATTGTAATACGATATTGTGGTTATAATTATGATGTTTTTACTGAACATGTATTTCTTTTGTTGAAGGGGTTCCTTGTGACGCCCCATGCAGGTGAGAACATGCATCCATAGAAGTTGTATTGATATTATGACCGAGGTTATTATGGTGACAAGCAACTTCTTACTCCTTACTGGTTAGATTGCAATTATAAGACTTAGTCAAATCTTGACTAAAGATTTGGAGATTACTAACCCAATCTCAATGGTGATAGACATTTATTTGTATAGTCGATTTACATTGTACTTAAATTATTTGGTTAACTCTTCCCTATAAGGTTCGAGGTTCCTAGGCAATTCTCGATGGTATGGATTGTTTGTGAACCAAACTATATGGAAATGGTTCGAAGACCATTTGGTATAAAAGTATCGAACTATCATATTACGATGGCATAAAACTATAGCAATGGTGTTTGATATTTAAAAGATAGTGGTTGATAGATCACGCATTAAATGTGCCCACATGATTGAATTGGGAGAGAATTTCATGTATAGGGAAAACCCTATCCCTGCGCTAAGGGTTTGGTCTTTGGAATTCTTGTTATGTTTTCAGAGGGACGAAGAGCCATTCTCTCTCGGCCGCCATGGCTATGAGCCACTTGAACGCAGTCTCGGTTTATACCCAGTCGCAGAGGTGATTACCATTAAGCTGTTTATTGTGGTCTTCAGTTGTTATGGTTACAGTGAGAGGTTACAGTTGTTGTCACTTGGCTTTCAGCCAACATGCTTCTGGGAAGTTCTCGACCGAGTTTGAGTCCGGTGAAGGTAATGTTCTGCAACCTTTATAAATGATTTAACTATTTGTAAATATTCTTTTATACGCTATTATTCAACTTTTAACCACTCGTTTCTTGTTTGACAGGGTTTTTACCATACCTCAGGTCTCGACTTGGGTCTCGACGATAGCTTGTAAAAAGGGAAGGCAACTCCAGTGGTTTGGAACCATGGTAAGCTTCGGGCCTATCCACAAGAATGACACCTCTATCAAAAAATGTTTATTACTACGATGGTTTTCTATAGCTGTTTGATTACGAAAGTGAGCTGTTTGTCATTTCAATGTAATGATGTTGATAGTGTAACTGTCTTCTGGCTAAAAGCCAGTGTTGGGGTTTCGACTGACTATTGTAAAATACTTTTACTTCTGTTTGTTTTTTTTGGGTACCATTCTGGTAGACCCGAGCAGTGTTCACTGCGTTGTACTCGTTTATGGAAAGAATAGGGCTACCGATTTCGATACTTCTATCAACTTGAAATGTTAACAATGTTGCTCTCGGCCTCCTTGACAGTTTATTTATTTTTATTTTGGTAAATATCAATATGTATTTTGTTTGGGGCCAAGCCCTACTTCATATATTTGTAAATATGATGCAATGCACCAGTATGGTTTCTCAGTTCTGAAATGATATGCTTTCCACAGGGTTAAACCCTAAACCCTGCCAAGTATTTAAATTTTGTATTTATAATTTTTATATTGTGTAAATAAATTAAGACCGGGCGAGCTCTCTCTTGAGACTCAAACCCTTAACCTTTAAATGAACCATTCTTTTGTTAACCTATTTAATTAAAAGGAAACGATGCATCCATTAGATGTCATCGAGCTCTGTTCTTGATGCGTTCTGTATCACTACAATTGTTTCGACTGTATTAGAAATTGGTTAAGTTTTTATTGTTTATACTGTATTAGAAATTGGTTAAGTTTTTATTGTTTATAGTTGATACATATAAATGTCGAGACCAACTGTATCGTTATTGATTTGGTTGACATCCTAGGTTGTATTAAAACGGGTTCATAATATTTAAATGAACTCAGCGTGAGCCCTTACCGGTCTCGAACCCTTGTTAAAAGATTAAATTAGTTCTGTCGGTTGATACTATGATATTCGTTTTGATTTCTGGCATATATAAATATTTCTTTACTACAATCTTTTGACTGTATGATATTTGATATTGGGTGATGTCTATAGGTTTCGACCCTTGACATAGTTGATGATTTTAATATATTGTTATATATTATAAACTAGTTACAGGGTTCGACCCTAAACTATCCTTTAAACTTGAATTGCTATTTGATTATGATGGAAGGATTTACCCAGTATTCGATTTGAATGTGCACTATATGTTGATCCTTTATAGGGATATCGAGAAATATCAGAATAATTTCATAATGTATTTCATAAGATGTGTTATTGTTTATGTGAATGCATTCTCCAGAATTTAAGATCTATGTTTTGATTTGTATTATTTTATTATCAATAATACAAATGTATACAATACTGTGTTTATGAGATTCGATACTTGTAGGGTTTATCTAGGGTTACAAAGATGTTTATTCTATACTTCCATAATGTTTGTACTTCTATAAATTTGCTATAAGTTCTGATAGGTTTTAACCTCGAAAATAAGCATTTCCTAGCTATTGTATTATGTATGTTTGTGAAGAAGAAAAATGGACTGTCTGCTTAATCATAACTGTTGCTTCCTTTATGTTATTAACAAAAGTTACTATAAGTCATGCATTCGATTAGACACTTCAATCTATGAGATCATTTATTGTTTATTTATTTAATTTAACTTCCTGTACTAGAGTACATCACCTATGGTGAAAAAAAAATACAGGAAGGATTTTAATTCATCATACTATCATATTTATGATCAATGTATACAACATTTACACATGAAGTAAATATCATTTCTATCTATTAACAATCTAACAACTAACTGGTATCTAGAAAACATTTGAAAACTATGATAACATATAAATACAGTTTTCATAAATAGATCGACAGTTTAGAAGTGAATAAATTAAAAACAAAGTAGAACCTGATAACCGATAGGGTGGACAAACACCCAAAGAGGACTGTTCCTCCCAACCTTCTCCAAAAAGCATCCAAGATCACTTGCTTTTGGACCCCCGAGCCTGTTCACTGAACCACTAGGACGAAGATACTGTGTAGAAGCAAGACAATATTTTTGTACTTCAACAATCATGAAGACTTGCATACAAAACACTCTTTTGTACTTCAACAATCACGAAGACTTGCATACAAAACACTCTCTTTGTACTTTAGCAATCATGAAGACTTGCATACAATCACTCTCTCTGCAACTCACCAGCATAAGACAGTCTCACTCTGCAATTCATTAGCTAGCATCCCCTCATTGAATCTCTTGTGTGCTCAACATAGCAGTTTCCATCCAGCACAAGGAAAAAGTTGTGAGCACTATACTCAATTCGATGGTCATAAAATATTGCCTAGGTCTTTTGGGTCAGTTTCACATTTATTGAGCCACCTGCTCAGTTCCACCATCCTTGGCCAACATGACCACATTTTTAGGGAAGTTGCCCCCTGCAACAACTAGTAAGTGAGTGCAGATGTTGCCACTTGTCCATTGCCTTCTACACCAGTTTCATTCCTCCTAGTGGGTCAGTGAAAACTCTTCAATAGTTCTCTTTGGATGAGTGTCTCCTATTTTAATTTATTAAATAATAATATTATTCAATTACAGTCATCCTTGACCATCCTTGGTCAATAATATAAAACTTTACAATAAAATTTAAAGTAATGTTTATCCACAAAACATAAAATGTTTTCAAGTCTTAGGTATGTTACACTAGTAACCATATTTTTTGTTACCATCATTTTCAAACTTCGAAAGTTTAGATGTCCAAGTCGTTCATGCCAAAGTCGACTTATGTTGTCGGTCTGAACAATGAATGTAGTTTGTCTAGTCAGTGTAGTTAGTAAAGTCGATGCAGTTGGTCGGGGAGAGTCACGAAACTTATAAAGTCTAAATTTGGGATCCAAATACCCTGAAGCAATAGTCCCCCCCGAGCCTCAAATTCTGTACGATAAAGTGATTTGACCAAAACTCAATAGTCTTCTTAGTTTGTGTAACTTGAGAAATCGACAATAAATTTGTGCTCAAGTGGGGCACGTGATAAACATTGGATATTCACCATGTTGGCATTCAACATCACCTCTTCCAACAAAAGTGAGAGTGTAGTCATCAACAACATAAATATTTTTTTTGGAGCTCCACTTAAGGAAGAGAACAAAGAAGCATCCTTTTCCATATGATGAGTACAATAGGAATCCACTATTCATTATGTTTGAGTGGTACGGGCATGTAATGGCTTGGAAGTTCTAATATAGAAGGTATAACTTTCAGCAGATCGATTGCTCAATTGACCAGTCGATGCACTTTCCTCAAGGTGCTTGACCTTTCCTTGCAAGTCCTTCATATTCTTCCAGCAAGTTTCTCGACATGTCCCACTTTTCCACAAAACCGACAAGTATTCTTCGATCCTTCTTTGTCGATGATGACTCTTCATTTTTCCCTTTAGTAGGTTGGTCAATACATTTTGGTCTAGGACCTGGTTGACAACGTTCTTTAAGGTTTGTCTTGATATTGATTTTGAGCAAGAGAGCTTGGTGCTTGTTACCAAGCTTGCCTTCTTCAAGCAACTTTCATTGGTACTTAATCAAAAAATCATAGAATATATCAAAGGTAAAATCCTTACCTTCTTGCTTGTGAGACATCTAACTAGTGAGAAAGGAGGAGCAGAAGACATCAGAGGGTGTCTTCAAATTCATCAGGACTAGTTCAATGAGTTGTTCCTCCTTCTTCAGAAAGTCCTTACCACATTCTCCCAATTTCAACTGTAGCTCCTTGATGCGAAATAAATATTCCTCAATTTAGTCAAAGGAAAGAGGTTCCAGAGATATCAACTCTTTCTCTATTTGCATAACTTGACTTTCATGTACCTTGTTGAACAATGTCTTCAGCTTATTCCAAACAACATGAGGACAGTTGATCCCGCTCGTATGAAAGTGAATCTCCCTCTAAAGTAGGTCGTGAAGACCCCAAAAGCCTCATCCTTCTTTTCATCGATGATAAACTTAGCATCAACATCCGTCGGATTTGCAATAGCGGCCTTCATGTATTGCTACAGTCCCTTCTCTTCAACAAAGTCTCCATATCTGGCACCCAGATTGCATAATTGTATCCATTTAGAACAACAGGTTCTATCTTGGAAGCCATCCTTATGATCAAATATATATGATCCAAGTTCAAAGAAGAGGTATTAGTCGACAAATCTTTAAGCCCAAAGTTGATCAACCTAAATCTGACTTAGCACGATTTGTAGACAACATGGGTAGGTCAAAATCAATAGCTTTGATACCATGTTGGGGAACTTCCCCATATGAACTATAGAACAAAACGAAAATAGCATAAGGGAAGAATATTCCAAGAAGAGAGGTGGCGTCTAAAGACACTGTTACAACACTTAAGCATAGTGCATCGTGATCAGAACATCACAATGCATACTTTGATCATACAAAGAACATATTGAACACAACCCATAGGGTCATTCTTTTATAGTCTCTAGATCTAATGAACTCCCTTGAAGTGAGGAAGATATGGTCCACAAATAGGAGTCGTTAGTTCTAATCGTTTTCACAAAATTTTCAATGTCCCATAATTTAGTCGGTTGTTGTAGTTGAGCTTACCACTTTTGACCATTCAGTCGACCCTCCAATCGACTGCTCCGCTAGTTGACTAATTGTCTCTAGAAGATCCAAAGGTGTGATGAACCTGCATAACCTTAGGTTCCAATAGGCACCTCTACCTTGTTGGAGAATTCCATCTGAATGCCCACGTCTCAGGCACCTCCACTAGGTCTTCGTCATTTATTGGATCTTTTTCTTCCAACAATTAACCATCTAGCTTGAGAGGCTAAAGAATTGTAGAAAAATTAAATATCTTGAATCCTCTATATTTAAATCATCAATGAAAGTGTGTCATATTTTGAGGTGATGTGCACTTTATATGCAACCTTATTAGCCCTAGTGTTGTTGAAATGTTCATACCTTGGTTTATGAATTTAGTGGAATTATTAATGCAACTAAACTATTGAGATTAATTATGATGGACACAATGGATCACTGAGAGGGGGGGTGAATCAGTGGGCCAACACTTAATTAAATTTCAACTTCTTCTAACCCTAAACCAATATCATTTACAATTTCACTTTAACACTTTCATCAATTTCTAAGTATACTTCAGCAGTCATCAACATGTCATTCATTAAGTTAAACACATTATCATCAATACATCACAAGAGACATAATATAAGCTTTGTAATATTTTATATTTGATTCAACCGGCCACAACCGTGAGGTGTTATCAGCTACAACTGAATTAGAAGCACCAACTTCTATTCCAAGACACATCTTGGTCTTTTTCTCAGATCCAACTAAGAAAAATAGTACAAGGCCCAACTTGTATTTACATGTACAAAGACTCTTTACATATCTCATCAATTTGCATTTATCAACACACAACCATATCCACTTTTCCTGTTCAAACACATCACTAGCACATCATCAAAAACCTATCCAAAATCATATCATCCTCATATCATCATTTTTGCTATAGGTTCATCTTCATTATGTTGTCCATATACTCATGTTGCCTCAAAGTGTCATCAAACTTTCATCATATCACAAAAATGTTGCCACAATTTAACCCCAAAAATTCAGAGAGAGAAAAGGATCACTTCATTTTGTTCCTGCTCCTCTACTGCTGTACCTGAAATGTTGCACAGAATTCTCTTCAGTAACCCCCGAAATTAGAGCTCCATCACTCCAAACTTACATCCGAAAATAAAAATTTAGTCTTCTATTTATACCTTTTATTTTCCATCAATTCAGGAGGTCGACTTGTCTTCTTATTTTTATGTTTAACATTGGATAACTAAATAAATAAAAAATGATTTATTTAATGGTGGCCACCCTTTAATCAAGGAGATAAGGCAACCAAGCCATGTCATTTATATTTTATAACCATTTTTCCACATCATTTTATCCCTTTCCATTAATTAATTAAACAAACCAAATTGATTTATTTTATTATTAAATGATTTAGAGACTTTCCATAATGCCCGTAAGCCCTTCAAAATGGCCTACAAGGGCTCTAAATTATGCCCGCATAGTCCTTCGAAAATGACCGCAAGGACATATAAACAATGCCCGCATATGTCAATTGTGCTATGCCCACAGGGGCTATTCAATATGCCCGCAAGGGCTATTTTAATATGCTCGCACAAGCTTCATAAATATGCCTGCATGCTTTTGAAAATATGCCCGCAGGCTCCTCTATAAATGTCCGCAGGTGACCTTTTCAGATGCCCACACAGGGCTTTAAACATGTCTGCATTTCCTCCTATGAAATTCCTGTAGCTGCCTCTGTGAAATGCCCACATGCTCCTTCTAGAAATGCCCGCAAGGGGTCATGTAAATTCCTGCAGGGGGACTTAATTATGCCCGCAAGACCTCCATAAAAATGCCTGCAAGGGCCTTATGAAAATGCCCCCAAGTGGGATTTGAAATGCCCGCAAGGAGCCTTCCAAATGCTCGTAGGGTGAATATAAAAATGCCCGCAGGATGAGCTTTGAATATACCCGCATGGGCCAATAAAAATTCCCGTGGGGATACCTTAAAATGCCCGCAAGGGCACTATGAAATGCCCACAACACCTTCCAAATGCTCGCAGCCATCTTCCAAATGCCCGCAGCTGTGCTACCTTGTCTTGCTTTCCATCAGCCTTGTCCACATCATCATCATCATCCTGTACCTTGCCATTTTATTTGCTGATATGATATTCCCCCTATCAAGTATGTTGTTGTAGCTGCTTTGAACACTTCAAGCTCCTCCTAAGAACTTGCTTCTTATAGTAACATACAAGATCTTTACCTTGGAATCCATTGGGGTCTTTTTTTGGGCTAATCTTCTTTTGCCAAGTTTTGACTTTTGTACCAATAACCAAATGGACAATTGAATCAGGATTCAATGTATTATGTTGTGGCTTCAAATCTTGATCAAGATTAGACCCTTGATTTTTCAAAACCAATCCTTCACACTTTAGACAATCTGAATATAACCTTCGGATGACTTGAATTATATATTCTTTGTGCACATTGGTAACCGAAGTCAGATTCAATCTTTGATTTGTGAGTCACCCAATTCAAGGATCTGTTCTGAGTGCTTACTCAAAGTTGCCTTTCAATCAATAACTTTCAAAACACAATCAATTGTCTTCAATATAAAAATTGATTCTAATAATGATGCCACACTTGTATTCAGATCATAACTTCAAAAAGTGATTAGTATACTCAACAAATTCTGCTCAAGTTTGATTTCAAGATGACCTAAGTTGTTCTTACTTAGTAGACTTGAAAAGATGTATTAGTATGTTTTTCATACTACACTTCAAACCTAGATCTGCAATGATGAATTCTACAATAAAACTTTATAATCATCTTTCTTCAAGTTTTTTCAATTAGATCTTATATTACCATCTACAGGGTTGTTTATCTTAGGATGTTTTGGACCTTTGAAATTTGTCCTTCCTTTCTTTTGGATTTATCTCACACATGGCTGTTGAGATCATCCTTCTTGTACTATTGCTTTTCTTCTCCTTTAATCCGATATCAATAGCAATCTTGCCAATCATATTCAAAGCTAGATGCATCAACAATCATCTAGTAAATTCATAAAAGGTAAGCATGCATCAAGAACACTTCTTCAAACATCATCAGGTTGCTTTATTTTGTTTACCAATCATACTCCTCCTATTAGTATGCCACGATCCTTGGACCTGTTACTTGCTTGGAGCAGCCATCTTTTACCCTTTCAGTCCATCCTCCATTAATGAACTCAAGGTGTACTTAAATTCTTTGAGGGACTTCAATTTTGGCTTGCCATATGGAAGCTATCATCTATGTTCTGATCAATTTCTCCTATATGTAACTGCTCAGTCTTCTTCATCCATACTTGCTTCTTGACATTTGTCCTTTTAACATTTTTTCATTCTTCTCTATTGGCTTTCCTTGATGAATTGTATGAAAATATTCTCATGGATTGTTTCCATGTATTCCAGCAGTCTTGAGCTCTGTGCCCAAATCCATTGCAACCATAACATCTCATACTACGACAATATGCAGCAATGTGACCAACCCGATTGCATGTACAACAACTAACTATGTTGTTGGAACTTCCAACACTTCTTTGATCAACTTCATCCCTCCATGCCTGAGAGTATCCCTGACTGTAGGCCTTTGTATTATGATCTTCAAATCTTTCTGCATTGATCTTCTTCCAAGGTTCACTAGTTCTTTTTGTTGACATGTATGAAGGACTCCTCCTTGGTTGACTTCTTTGACTTTCACATTTTTAAGATTTGTGACCAAACCCACTACAAGTGTAGCATCTTAATGTTTGACAGGTAACAACAATATGTCCATCTTGGTTACATGTCCAACATCTAACCTTGTCATTGAGACTTCCACCACTTCTTCTACAATCCATAGTCTTATGACCAAAGTTAGAACAAGAAAAAAAATAGCCATTAAATCCATTTTCATACCTGGGATTTTGGTTCCATCTTGGAGTTGTTTTTCTTCTGAAAATTTTGCTTTGAGGAATAGAATTAGCTCCTTGATGCATTCTTGAATTTCCAAAATCTTTGTTGTCACGTGCTGGTGCATAAGGAGTAGCTTTGGACGATGATGGACCTGCTTCTAGAGTCTTGGGAAACCAAATGTCATCTTTAGTTTTTCTTCTTCCTTTTTATACCCAAGACCATATGTGTCAAATGGAGACCTTTGACACTTCAATATTTCATCCAAGATGACAGAACTTTCATTGAACTTCACATGAGCATTTGACTTTTCAATTTTCTTTCTGAGATCAACAATTTCCATCTCAAGCTTCTGATTTGTCTTCTCTTTTTCTTCTAGCTGGAGCTTCATAATTTCCTCTATTCTTTTAGCTTCCTCCAATTGATTTTTTAGATCAATGTTAACCCTTCTTGTCTCCTCAAGTTCTGTAGGGTCTTTACAAATCTCTTCTTGTTTTTTTTTCTAATTCAATCTTCAATTTTCTGGCTTCATCATTTTGATCTTCAAGTTCACCTTGTAAATCTATGTTCTTGAGTTTCAATCTCATGATCAATGCCTTTGTCTCCTCTTTGTACTTTTCAAATGACCCCAAAATCTTCTTCTTAATCCTTGGATTGAATTTGAGATCAACATCCAATAGGGTGCATGCAAATGCATTATTGATTTTTAACAGATCTTCTTTTTCATCTTCCGTAAGTGGAATTTAAATATCATTACATTCAGAATTATCATCAACTGAAGAGTTCTTACCTTCACTTGTATCTGATGCTTGTACCTATTTTTCTTCTTGCTCCAATACTTGACTTCAGTTTCCTTTTCTTTGTCTTGAATCCTCCTTTGGTATTCTTCTTCAAGCTTGAACCAGAGATCTTTGGTAGAGGTGTATTCTTTTACACTTTCTTTGATAGGGCTTGATATTCCATCCATCAGAAACTTCAAGGCAATATTATTGTCTTTCTCAGTTGCTATCTTTGTCTTCTTGCTGGGCTGGAAAGGTGGGTTAACCACAATTTCCCAAACACCGAATTGATTCAAGTAATCTTTCAATCTGCTTCTCCAACCAAAATAATATGATTTATCAAAAACTGGAACTTCATTGTGAATAAGCTTTGCTAGTCCTTCCATTTGTGTACACCGATCCCTTCAAGCTTGCTAGGCTTGTGATGAAGGACAAACTTTGACACCAATTGATGGACACAATGGATCACTAAGAGGGGGGGTGAATCAGTGGGCCAACACTTAATTAAATTTCAACTTCTTATAACCCTAAACCAATATCATTTACAATTTCACTTTAACACTTTCATCAATTTCTAACTATACTTCAACAATCATAAACATGTCATTCATGTTAAACACATTATCATCAATACATCACAAGAGACACAAGATAAGCTTTGTAATATTTTTATATTTGATTCAACTGGCTACAACCATGAGGTGTTATCAGCTACAACTGAATCAGAAGCACCAACTTCTATTCCAAGACACAGCTTGGTCTTTTTTCAGATCCAACTAAGAAAAATAGTACAAGGCCCAACTTGTATTTACATGTATAAAGACTCTTTACATATCTCATCAATTTGCACTTGTCAACACACAACCATATCCACTTCTCCTATTCAAACACATCACTAGTACATCATCAAAAACCTGTCCACAATGACATCATCCTCATATAATCATTATGCATGTAGGTTCATCTTAATTCTGATGTCCATATCCTCATGTTGCCTCAAAGTGTCACCAGAATTTCATCATATCGTAAAAATGTTGCCGCAATTTAACCCCAAAAATTCAGAGAGAGAAAAAGATCACTTCATTTTGTTCCTGCTCCTCTGCTGTTGTACCCGAAATTTTCCTCAGACTTCTCTTCAGTAACCCCCGAAATTAGAGCTCCATCACTCCAAGCTTACATCCAAAAATAAATATTTAGTCTTCTATTTATACCTTTTGTTTTCCATCAATTCAGAAGGCCGACTTGTCTTCTTATTTTTATTTTTAACATTGGATAACTAAATAAATAAAAAATGATTTATTTAATGGTGGCCACCCTTTAATCAAGGAGATAAGGCAACCAATCCATGTCATTTTTATTTTATAACCATTTTGACACATCATTTTCTCTCTTTCCATGAATTAATTAAACAAACCAAATTGATTTATTTTATTATTAAATGATTTAGAGACTTTCCAGAATGCCTGTAAGCCCTTCAAAAATGCCCACAAGGGCTCTAAATTATGCCCGTATGGTCCTTTGAAAATTCCCGCAAGTACATATAAACAATGCCCACATAGGTCAGTTGTGTTATGCCTGCAGGGGCTATTCGATATGCCCGTAAGGGATATTTTAATATGCCCGCACAAGCTTCATAAATATGTCCGCATCCTTTTGAAAAATGCCCGCAGGCTCCTCTATAAATGTCTGCATGTGACCTTTTTAGATGCCCGCACAGGGATTCAAACATGCCCGCATTTCCTGCTATGAAATGCCCGCAGCTACCTCTGTGAAATGGCTGTAGGCTCCTTCTAGAAATGCCCGCAAGGGGTCATGTAAATTCCCACAAAGGGGCCTTAATTATGCTCGCAAGACATCCATAAAAATGCATGCAAGGGCCTTATGAAAATGCTCGCAAGGGGGATTTGAAATGCCCGCAAGACATACATAAAAATGCCTGCAAGGGCCTTATGAAAATGCCCGCAAGGGGGATTTGAAATGCCCACAAGGAGCCTTCCAAATGCTCGTAGGGTGTATATTAAAATGTCCGCAGGATGAGCTTTGAAGATGCCCGCATGGGACAATAAAAATGCCCGCAGGGATACCTTAAAATGCCTGCAAGGGCACTATGAAATCCCCGCAGCACCTTCCAAATTCCCACAGCTGTGCTACCTTGTCTTGCTTGCCATCATCCTTGTCCTTTGTGCTATGTCATTCATTGTCCTTGTCTACTTTTTCCTTTGTCTTCCATGTTTGTTCTTCAAGTATTTGCCATGTATCCAACACCTCTATCAGATCATCAAGTCATTTCCATTTCATCAACTTATCCTTTGTCATTAATGTGTTGTCATCATTGACAACTTTGCTTGTCAAATTAAACTTACTTAACAACAAGATTTAAGGACTTTGGAGGTCAAGTCATCTAAGGGAGAGTGTCCCTTTGCTCTCCGGGCTTGAATCCTCAAAATAAAGAGACTTGTAGAGGGTATCACAATATTTAAAGTAAATTACAATGTTGAAAATGAATCACACTACTATAACAAATCTCACCATTTAAAGAAAGAAACCTATGCTACATAAAGCAAGATATTTATCTACTACACACTTAATGTAATCAACACAATAACTTGTCAATCACTGCACATGGTCATGGAATGCTAGTAGAGGAATCCACAAGAAATCATAGCTATAAAACAAAACATTGAGATTAAGTAAAATATAATTCCTTGGCTATCCACAAAAATCATAGCTATAAAATAAAACATTGAGATTAAGTAAAAGTTGATTCCTTGGTTATCCACATGGTCATAGAATGTCGAAAGAGGAATCACAAAAATGCACAACTATGGATTGCAAATTCAAAACATGAACCTACACATAGCTGGTGTATTCACTAGTTGAAATCTCTAATTTGGCCCTTCCTCAATGAGAGTTGATGGATCCTTGTGATAATTCTAATTCAAATCTATTGTGACAAGCAATTTCATTAATGAAAGTGATTTGGAATTACAATAACACTTTTTAACCCACAAAATCTGTTTTAACTAAGAAAATTCTAAAAAAACTTAGTTGTAAAGAGTTTTATTAATATCAGAGAGTTCATGGATCCGTCAAATTGGATACTAGAGATCGAAGACTTCCCCTCGTTTTTTTTCCTCAAGAATTGTAAATTATCTAGTGGCGGTTATTGAAATGTTAGTGGGTTACTCAATAAGCTTAATGTAAGGTTCATCGCCTTTCCTCCTCAACCGAACATGTGGATTGTATTTGCTTCCATCATTTATAATGTTCGTTAAACCTTACTTGTGAAATTGATGTGTTCTTTTCTATTTTGATGGATTGCGGAGTCAGGACTTTGCCCTATTTGTTCATAAGTTCCTTATTACAAAAATGTTGATAATTGATTTTCCTGAAAAGATGGTTGATAATTAATTTTCATGATAAGATGAATGGAGGACCATCATGTAGTGGTCACAAGAACTCTACAAGTATAAGATTCCACAATGATAATAATAGACATTCGATCATTATTCAACATTAGGCCTAGCTACTTCCACATATTTCATCAAGTACACATGCAACTAAGTTAATTAACCACAAATCTTTCTAAAAATTATCAAATCACATCAATTGCAAGTAATTTACTAGATAAACTAAAATGGATATAGAATTGATAGTTTGGCAAATGTTTAGTACAAAAGTGGGATAATAAGGCTTTTAAATGATGAAAGGCACTACCAGATTTGGGGGTAAAATGTGATGTTTTTCGACGTTGATGACAAAAATGGTTTGTGATGTTGGAAATTTTGTGAAATTATTGAGAAAATGGTAAAAAAAATAAAATTATCTGTTGATATGCAATGGTATTTTGACAATAATTCACATCAAAGTTTTGATGACATGTTAAACAACATACCGTTAATAATTTATTGACATAGTCAATAAATTTGACTATATCAAATTGATGTTGTCATGAATTCTATTTATACCCAAGAGATAAGGCGACAATTATGTGATACTTTTGATGTAATAGATTTTGTCATACTTTCGATCAATGATAATATTTTTCTATCTACTTTCAACATCCATTTTTTTCTTCATTTATATTCTCTACATAATCAAAATTCTTTTCAAGTAAACATTTTGTGAACAAATTTTGAATTCTATGTATTGAATTCTTTGAATATATTCGTATATTGTAGTAATATTGAGGATTTTGATGTAATAATTAACAATGCCATCAAAGGAGGAAAATTTGAGTACTTTTTCTAGGTTGAATAATCAATATGGTGATGATAAATGTTATTGCCCTTGCATAAAGTGTAACGGATTATAAAGGAGAAGAATTCTAAGGGAACCAGCTAAAAAACATTATTAGAAGTTTGGCCTCTTTGAAGGAGAAAATGAATATCAGTTGTTAGTAAATTATTCATTGTGTTTTTATTATTGCATAAAAATTTCTATCATTTTGTTATTTGGGTCTAGCTCAAGTGGTTATGTGATGGAGTATTATCCTCTTCATTTAGGTACTATTCCTATAAGTGACATATAGAGCTCATAATGAAGATATTGTTGTAACGAACTCAATCTTTGTTGTTGACTTGGCCTTGTGCCTCAAAGAATCACGGGTTTACCCTAGATACCATCATTGAAATGAGGTAAATTACCTAGGGGTTTTCCTTGAGCAGTGTAGCCTAGAGAAAAACTAAAAATAAATAAAAACTTTCTACCATTTTTAAATTTGATATATATACTAAATACATTTAATTGTTTATAATTATAAAGACAACATTCTAGCCTTGACTTGCATAAGGATCTGGTTGTTCATTTTAACCCACAGTTCAATAATTACAGGTGAGAGGAAATCCGCGGTGAGAATTTTTCAATTCGACAAGTTTTGAACCTCTTAAGGATGTGATAAAATTAAATTATAGTAGAAATATGAATAAACACACTGATGTAGATGGAGAAGATGGAGGTGAAGTCAATCCTATGGAATAAAATGATATTGATATGATTGGGAATGGTAAGATAAATAGATTGATCCACAACACTTTTGCTCCAATGGATGAAAACTTTGATGATTCATGATGTACCTCTTATTGATAAGGCATGTAACCCTTATATGAAGGATCAATGACAACTCTTCTCTATGCTATTTTGTTATTGGTCAAATTGAATGTATTGAATGGTTTTTCAAACACTTGCCTCACAAATATTATCAGGTATACAATATAATTCTTCATAAATTGATAGCATTTTTATTTAAATTCTAGTGTTAAATGTATAAATGATACATTATTGACAAATATTCATTACAATAAATAATTTTTAAATGTTGTATATTTTTGGGTGATTTTCTCTTATCATTGTCGAATACTTTACTTTGCACATACTGAGAATCATCTTTCATTATGAAATATACAAGAGTGGAGTATGAATTCATTGATGCATGTCCTAATGATAATATTATATATTATGGAAAATATGCAACAACGTTGGAATGCCCTCCATGTGGTATTGGTATATATCAAACTTATCAAGTAATAATGTTCCCTGCAAGGTTCATCGTATTTCCATAATTCCACATTTCCAATGATTTCTTAGGTGCAAAAACATAACACAATTTATGGATAAACATGAATGGAAGAGAAGTGAAGAGGGTGTT
Organism: Larix kaempferi; assembly: GCA_027924585.1. NCBI lineage: Eukaryota > Viridiplantae > Streptophyta > Pinopsida > Pinales > Pinaceae > Larix > Larix kaempferi. The sequence continues at coordinate 803,646 of BSBM01001378.1, read as the reverse complement.
ATAAGAATGCTTGACGGTGGTATTTAATTTAGGGACGTTGAGGAAAGATGGCTATTCATTAGTAGTTAGTGGTGTTAATCCATTTGGATAGCTTAGGTTTGTCTACTCATTGTAGCCTATTTTTGTTATAAATAATAACATTCTTCATTGGATGTAAATAAAGAGGGAGCACACAATGTTGGCAATGATTGTTTCAAACATGTGTTTACAATATTTTTTCCAACATAATGTTTCATTTGTCTTGTTTGTTACATAATTTATTATACGTGCAAGCTAATAATATGTGAATTTTCAAACAACTAGGTAGGTATCAATTGATGGATGTATATGTATTGACATCACCATGTACGCCATCCCCAAACTAGTAGGGATAAAATAATTTCAATTCCATGGACAATTCATGATACCTTGGAGCTGACACATTTTTGTGGTATCTAAATACCTACACTTTAACAATATATAATTTTAACAAAATATCATGCATTTTTTAAGAATAATTGTTTGGTATACTAGTATTGGCATTATTCCATATCTTGTATGCATTCAAACAAAGGGTAAATTTGCATGTCTAGTTTGTGGTCCTAGAATGATATCTCAATGTCCAAGAAGTTTAGTAAATGAGGCGTTTGATGATTATAGGCACTTCCTCCCTAAGAACCATAGGTATCAAACTGCCAAGAAACACATTTTTAATGGGAAGAAAGGGACTAGAATAAAACCACGAAGAATGACACTTCAATTATGGAAATTGGAATATAATAAGAATTGCCAAGGTAAGAAATTGGTCTCCATATCATATGTAACATTATATAGTTTTTTATTTATATTGAATTCTTTTTTACCATAGACATAACAATTATTGTTGTTTCATTTGTGTTTCATAAATGCCATCAATGCATTAATAAGATTCCATGAGGAATGAAAATATACTCCATCCAATTCATTAGGTTTCCCTACTATGAGCTCCTACAAGTAACTCATTATTTTGATACAATGCGCATAGGCAAGATTGTTACATAATCATTACAGAAAACCTTATATGGAAGGAGTAACAAAGATAAATTTGTGGTGATATTTAGGAAGCAAATGATGTAATGAAAATTTTGATTCATTCTTCTAGTGATGGACAACCAAACAATCTTCCATGGTTATTTATAGAGAAGGAAAACAACATTGTAAAAGAAGTCATTCGAAAAATTAAATTTCTCATTAGTATTGTTTCAAACATAAAGGATATCTTAACGAATAAAGGTGGGTTTTGCGGGGTAAAAAATTGTGATTGGCATGTCTTTAGTAAGGTAATTTGATATATTATATTATTATTTTATTATTTTATTAATTTTGGAAAAAATAATGATTCATTTTTTTCTGGCAATGTGTTATACCTCTGACTCTCCCAGACAAATTTGATAACAACATAAAACATGTTATATATTATCTTGGCAAGTACATGAGGTAAGTAACCATTTATATTTGAAATTTTAATTGCAGTTTTTTTACATGTGATTTACTTCCATTTTATAATTATTATTTTGCTGAAACTTGAAATTTTCTTATATCATGTGTAGGTAGTTGTCATCTTAAGAAATCTATAAAGAATATATAAAGTATTGGAAGAAAAAAATTCCTCAACTAATATGTGAAATACAAAAGTATCCACTGCTGGATTTTTTCAATGCACAAGAAAACTACCTCATACACCAAGTTGAGGAGATTGAAATATGTGGACATATACACACAAGGTCAATGTGATTAATGGTGGAGAGGCACATGAATATTTTTAATGCTTTCTTTATTTAAAGATCATGTCATGAGTATTATATGGCATATCAATCCTTGGTGTATATTAGTGAGAATCTTCCTGGAGTAGCAGTAGATATCAATGTGCCTTGCATTTGGGATGTCAATTCCATCAAAAAATTTGAAGGAGAGGTTCTTGTTGGTCACTTTAATTGCCTATTAAATCATAAACAAAGTGATCAATATAAATTGTCAATCTAGTGAAGTCTGGGTATTTCAAAGGTAATCAAGCAAAATATATGCATAAACATTCAGTAACTTATCAATCAACTATAAGTCACCTAATCTACTCAATCAATGGTTGCAACCTAATTACTAAGTCTGTGCTTTGCTCACTGTTCAATACAAACTTCAAATACTAATTCGATTGCCAAAAGATCAAAAGAGTTCACAATCCTTCTAATTGCATTAATTCTGAATAACTGCTTTGAGAATTAAATGGATAAATTACTTTTTCGAGAAGTTAAATCCTAAATCACCATCATAAAAAGGGGTCCAATCCACAATTGCAATACTCAATCATAAAGGAAATCAATCCTCCTCCTGCTCTATAAATCAATATGCCATATACCAGTTTCAGTAGTTCATGAAAGGAAATAAACAATGGTAAAATGCAGCAGCAGAGCACAGGTTTAACAACAATAATTAGATAATACAATAATACACTTACAAAGAGAAACTATGCACTATTCAATCGATTGTTTCAGCAAACCAAGAAAAGCTGTAATTGAAGAATCCTACACTTGATACTCACATTGTTTCAACAACTCAAAAGTGAATTTAATTGCAATTCCACACCAAAAAAAATAAAGGAAATAAGCAACTAACTAACTAGGCAACTCTGAAATAAGGTGGGCCCTTGCCTTCTAACGGAGATGACTCTAAACACTACGAGAAATCAGTACAAAGAAGATCAGGAAAATACTGCCAATTTCATTGATGGAATAAAGTTCAGATACAGAGTTATTCCACTCTTGTTACAAGTTCTCTCGAAAATAATCCTAACCTCTTTTAACCATCCCATCCTCCTTTTAAATACTACAACAAGACAATTCAGATCCTAATAATTCAGACAACCATGAAGATCAAAGATCTTCAGGTTGTCGAATCAATACCCCATAATAGAAACAGTTACATTCATTATTACAGTAAGATAAAATATGTTTCATAGACATCAATGCTCTCACAGTTTGAACTAATCCAATACCAAGTGAGTTTCAGTTGGCCGCGTAGATGGATAACTTAGGCTACTCCTGCAACAATTTGAATTGGAGCCCTGAAAAGGTGTAACTACTTGCCAAGTACTTCTTCATCCATGCATATCAACAGGATGATACACCCGAATTCCCTGTGGTCTTAGTTGCTTTCATCAATCCATCACAAGTCAGCTTAATTAGGATACAAAGTCCATAAACACAGGCAAACTTTAGGCATTAATATAACAAACTAATAATAAATTATACCTGCCGAAGATCATGCTTTTCCTTAGGAAAGATAACAACTTGGTTATAATAATAAGGAGAAACATGGAAAAAGGATCAGAAGAGAAGTGAGCAAAAAGGGTCATTTTTGGAACCTAACATCTCCCCCCAACTATCACAGTTGCACTTCCTCGTGCAACAACCTCCAGTGAATCTAAATCTGAACCTGAATAAAAAATTCTCCTGTGGAAGTTAGTGAGATTGAAGGAAGATTCGGGCTTATCTCCCCAGTTTATGTACCCTTTGCAAGCAATTAACTTTGCCCAACACTTCTTCTCTGCCTTTTTCGTCAACTTATATATACTCATGTACTTCTTCTTAGGAAACCATATGAGTGGGAATCTAAATCTTAATCCTAGCAAGATTGGTCCATAGGTCTGAATACACTTGGCATACTCAGGAACTTGAGATAAAGCCTATTTAAAATTTTCAAAACAGTAAGGATCTCTTGTTCTCATAGGCTCAAAAGAAGCTTCTCACCTGTACTTACTTCCTTCTAATGCATAGGGCTCTTGTTGTGATATGATATTGACACATGTGGATATAACATCGTGCTGAAGTGATGTTATTTGATTAGCCTTTTGGGGAGAGGAGATTTATTTTCTATTTCTTTCAATAATAGCAGCAGGGGATTATGGTTCACCTCGGATCCATAGAGTAGAATTATCCTCATTTATTCGAATGGTTTGAGAGGAATTCCACCAATTCATCTGATTGGTGACGAAGGAAGTAAATTCCCTTAGATGTATATCCCCTATATAAGGAACATGATTAGAATAAAGGTCCATGAAGCATGCTAAATCATGTAAATATAATTCACATAATATATTTTGTTCCGGGAAATCACTCTGGGTGAAGGTATCCAAAAATTGAGAAGTTGTAACAAGTTGATGGGGCCTCCTTCCTTGAGAGCTTTTAGCTTAAAAAGAGTTAATTGATCATAAAGGAAGACTGAATAAGATGGTGATGGGGCCCTACAACTTAGAAGTTCTTGAATTAAATCATACATTTTCTCCTTCTCTTGCTTCATGGCCTTAAAATTTCTTAGTTCCTTCAACTCTTCTTGCAATTTTTCCCAGCGAAACCCTTGGAAGGTTAACTCTTCATCCCATCTCTCTTTGAGCTCCTTAATGGCCTTCCTATGTATAGGAAGGGGAATCATCCCTTCCTCACATACGGTAGCTTGATATTTCCATTTATTTATTTCATCCTTCAACAGAGAAATGTCCTCTGCCACCCCCTGAGCCTTTTCATGTTCTTTGTTTAATTCAATAATCTCCGGGGGTTCCTAAACTTTTGATTCAACATCATTTTCCCTGGGTATAGGTTGATCCCGAGTTCTAGATCTTGAGTTTCAACAACTAATCTTTGTGTTTCAACAACTTCTTTTTGACCCACCAGTTCTAATACCTCACCGATTTCTTCTAGTGCCACTAGTTGTTGTGTTACAATGGCTTCTTTCTCCCTTTGTGTCACAATATCTTCTTGTTGGGTCACTGGTTCTTGTGTTTCGGAAACCTTTAATTGTTGAGGCAATTTTTCCTTTGATTCTTGTATTCCTTGGTCAGGAGTCAGCATTTCCTGTGCAATAATATCCTCAAGCTCCTTACCCAATAATTATTGATTGTCCATGGTTGAAGGGGATGCTTGCATGTTCTGATTCTGCACATCACCCACCATTGATTATGCTTGTATTGTTCCAGACCTTTCTTGTTTCAGTTGCTCGAGTCTCCAGCCTCAAAGTTCCATGAGAGTGACCTTGTATCCTTCATTCTTAAATATGTACCCACATTCTAGGCACATATACTCATCGTGCTCCATATTTTCTGAAATAGAGGGTAAGCTTCCCATTTGATCATCAACTTCATCTAGTAGCTCAATCTATGAACTACCTGAATCTTTAGCACCTCCTTCAACCCTTGCAGTTCCTCCTTGAGCACCTGCACCTCCTGTTTCAACAGGTCATTTTCTAAGAGCAGAATTTCCAATTGAACTTGACCCTCTCTTGCAGCAAGTTCTTGTGGATCGACAGGACTCAGAATTGGAGTTGGGATTCTCCCTGGTTCTTGTGTTTCAGAGAGTGGCCGAGATTTTAGAATTGGAATCTCAATATCTGCCTCGGACATTTGTGTTGCCTCTGCTGCAACATAAGCTCGTGTCCTTATTCTTTTCAATGGACTGGGTGAATGGTTTTGGGTACACGATCTCTTCTTATTTCTACATGGCACATGGGGAGTGGAACCCTCTGTGAGTATTTCGACATATTCTGATATGGAAAAAGGAGAATCATCCTTTCGTGATGATTCTTCCCTCGACTCAGTAGCTCCTCCAGGTTCACCAGAAGGTCCAGTCTCCTGAGTTATTTTCGTCTGGCTCTCAGTGCCCTCCCTCATTTCTTCTTCACTGACTTATGTCTGTTGGAATGAGCTTCCAATAGGATACTGGGGGTTTATATTTTGAGAATCCTCCACAGTCACAACTTCCTCTATATCCTTTTCTTGATCCTTCTCTACTCCCTGGATGTTTCTCTTTCTGACAGGCTCCGCTCGTCCTCCTCTTCAGTTTCATTACCGCTTTCCTCCATGGCCACATGGTCTACCACTACCCCAGCAACGAATTGCCCCCATGATTGGTGTCTTTTCTCAAGGGCCCTTAATATTAATAACTTGATGAATCCATGGTTGGTAACAGAAGTTTGGGGATATTGAGACTTTCGCGCATAATGTCCCATATTTTGCAGAGTCCTCAAAAGATAATAGGGCATATTAATTAATGTGTCATGATGTAGATGACATAGAAAAACAAATTCATAGGTATAAAAAACTCGTTACCTACCTTCACAGGTGATGTATTTTTAAAAAAATTCTGCAACCTGGTCCCATGGGCGAGGCAAAGATTCCAATGTTGTTCCTTGTCCCCTTGATTAAACATTCTCTCCTGCTGCGAGGAAGTTTTCTTTTGCATTTGGAATGGGCACCTTTCGGCCAAACCATCTTCTCCTGGTCCCAGGAAATCCTGTCACCTTTGCTAAAATGTGTTTAGAGACCTCAACCCTCAATCCCCCAGCCTCTGATTGGTCTCCCATCAAATTTTTGGAAAACTGTAATGCCATACCTTCATCGAAGCCATTCAATTTCTCAAAATAAGTCGTTCATCTTGCTTCTTCAAAAATCCTAAAAACCTCTCCGTTCCGGCACAAAGAATCCATTGTTTTTGGTTCATGTCGGATTACAAAACCTCCCATAATGTCCTTCTTTAGCAATCCCAAATGATGCAGGAAAAATTTTCCTAATTCGGATATCGAAGTTGCATCATGCAGGAACATCAGTGAATAGTGGGAGAGTCCATTGGCTATTTTTAGAAAGGTGGTATAATTATGGAATAAGCTCATGGGAAAAGTCATTTGCTTGGATTGGGCGAGACAACGACGTTTAATAAGTACAAGAGAGGGTGGTGATATGCCCCTCCAACTGGAAAGATTGGCTAGAAATTGATGAAAACGATAAGAAGAGGTAGTATACTCATAATTACTTGTCAATTCATGCCTAGTCATACCCGTGGTTAGGATCCGTACCTTTTCACTTACCGTGACAAATCCTCAACAATCCGAGGTGGCCCACTTTTGCTGTCAAATCGCTCGATGAAGGCATCCCTCATCACATGGCTTCATAAATTCTGCAGGCCCCCGTTCAATAAGAGAAATGAACATGTCCATGTCAGAATTAATTGTATTAACGAGTGGAAGCTTTGGCAGATTTTCGGCTTTATCTTTGGAAAAATGTAGCAGGAATGATACTAATTGTTAAACTTGCAGGGTAAGATTTCTACCAATTCTATCGAAATATTCCTTGGATAATATTGCAAAATATATTTTGACCGATTATGAGGAAAGATGACGAATTTCATAACTGATGCAAGCTGAAAATTGGAAAGATTGCGGTGGTTCAGCAGGTAGCGGAGAAATTGAAAGAGTTCCAGGAGAAAGTGGGAAGATTGGCGGTGTTTCAGCCGAGAATTTAGCGGAGATTTGGCGGAGTTTCGGCAAAAAGTGGAAAGATTGGCGAAGTTTAAGCAGAAAATTTAGCGGAGTCTCGGAGGAATGATTGGCGAAGTTTCGACAAAAAGTGGAAAGATTGGGGGAGTTTCAACCGAAAATTTAGCGGAGTTTCGGCGGAAAGGTGGAAATATTGGCGGAGTTTCAACCGATGACAAAATTTTAGCAGTGCCCGAATGAAGTTCAATGGACTTGACAGAAATCAACAATTCCCTTCGTTGATCCTTGTAAAAGGATATTCAACAATTTCAGAGGACCACCCATAATTTCTACAATCGATTGGCCCATTACGATTAGGTCCTTCGCATATATCCCTGCACACAATTACTATAAACAAACCAATCAAAGCTAAACAACCAAAAAATCATCAAACAAGCTATCAAACAAGTGAAATCAAAGCAAAAAGAAATAAAATAAAAAAAGTTTATTTATGTACAACTTCTTTGTGTAAAATGCACAAAAGATTAAAGAGTTTAGGAAATAGGAGGAGACTCCTGCTCTTGTACCAATTGATAGTTTGAGTCAAAAGCATCACAAGAATCAAATGTATCCTTCGAGAGTGGTTTATGATAGAATCACAGTCGTTGACCGTTGGAAAATAGTGGTGTATTATGTTCGTCGATTGTGGTCAATCGAACGGTCCCATTATCAAACAATGCGTCCACTTTGTATGGTCTTAACCATATGTTGCGCAATTTCCCTTTAAAGTACCTCTTGAATCGTGAATCGTACAATCAATATCCTTCACGAAACATCTTCTTCTTAATAAACCGGTCATGCCACTTAGCGCGTTGTTGCTAAATTACTAAAGTTTGGTGTACAGCAGCTGCATGCTTCTCATCAAGTTCGTTTAATTGATTCATTCGGTCCTTTTGGGCTTCTGTCAAATCCAAGCTTGCTTCTAAAGTGGTCCTCAAAGTTTTAATCTCGAATTCAACAGGGAAGACAACATTTTTCCCGTATACCAACTCATAACGAGAGAAGCTTGTGGTGTTACGCCACATTGTTCTTTAGGAAGTCTTTCAGCCCAGTCTCTACGATGACTCTTCACAATATTTGTGAAGATAAATTCAATAAATTTATTTGTACTTTCCACTTGTCCATTGGCCTGTGGATGATAAGGTGAATTTATTCGATGATGGATATGGTATTTATGTAGAAGAGCTTCAATTTTATGAGATACAAACCATGGTCCCCCATATGTGAATATCTCCTTAGGCACCCCGAAGTGAGTGAATATTTCTTCAAACAAGAAATCTACAACAGCTTGATCAGTATATCTCACCAAGGTTGTGGCCTCCACCCATTTATTCATATAATTTGTGCAAACTAGAATATAAAATTTTTGTCTTGAAGGAGGGTTAATGATCCGGATTTATGTGGGAACGAAACAAAACATAGCATATACAGAATCATATACAGAGATATATTGCAAATAACACAGTGATATAGTAAACACATATTCTATTAAATAGCGGAAATAGAACAGACTGTAAAATACAATAGCTAGAATGGTGGTAGCTATCTCTGAGAAGAGATGTGGCCGCTATGCTCATTCGTGCCAAGATGAATACAAAGAGAGGCTGAAAGGGCCTATTTATCATAAGCATGAGGGAAAGAATCCCAAACATCCAAAAACCTAACCCTAGAAGATGAACCGTCATAAAGTTTGCGGCCCCAAGGTGGTTAGTTGAACAATCAACTTCCCGGGGTCATAAATTTTGCATACGATCTCCGTTTGGGGCGCTCGGTAGCTTGTTGGAAAGGTCTATCCGAGATTTTCAACTTTTGAATGGTGCCAAATGCATGCCGTTGGCAGCCATTTGGCCCCCCAAATTGCCAAAAAAAGTCGTTTAGGGCCTCAAAACGGCCCCGGAAGTTTAGGACCCGAAAAACCGTAGAAAAAATTACTAGAAAATTGGCAAAATGGGAAGTTGTTTTGGGCCAGTGGAATAGGTGGGTGGCCACCGATATCCATTTGGATCAGTTAATGGGTCCTACAAAATCCAGGGCCCACCTATCGAAAGGTTCAACCACCAATTGTGGTTGTAGTGGCATTTCATACAACCTATTAGGTTGACCCATCCTTTGGCAGTTATCACAGGCTTGCACATACTTATTTGCATCCTGAAACAGGGTTGTCCAAAAGTAGCCCATTCTTAACACCTTTTGTCTATTCCTTTTATCAGCAAAGTCCCCCCCGCAAGGCTCGTCATGACAAGCCTTCAAGATACTGTGTATTTCATCTTCCCTTACACATTGTCTAATTTCCAAATCTGTCCCTGTGTAAAAGAGGTATCCTTCTATCCAAAAGTAGAAAGGCTCGTCATGATAAGCCTTTAAGATATTGTGGATTTCATCTTCCCTTACACATCATATAATTTCCAAATCTAGCCCTATGTAAAAGAGGTATCCTTCTATCCACAATACCTAGCACTCCGTTGTACAATCCTTCTTCTTTCCCTTTTTGATAAATGCAGTGGAAGATTCCCTATAGCAAGGTAATTAGCAATGTCTGCATACCACGGTGAGTGAACTGATACTGCAAATAGATGTTCATCAGGAAAAGAATCCTCAACTGGTGAATTATCAACATTATTGGTTAGTTGAGAAAGAAAATCAACAACAACATTCTCTTTTCTTGGTCTATCAATAATAGTGATATCAAACTCTTGCAATAAAAACAACCACCTAGTCACTTGAGCATTAGTAACAGGTTTATTCATTAAGTATCTAATGGCCGAGTGGTCAAAATGCACAAAGGTAGGGTACCTGGTAATATAATGACTAAATTTATTGATGGTGTAAATGACAACAATAAATTCTTTCTCAGTTACTGTGTATTTGAGTTCAGCAGGAGCCATATTCTTACTAATATAGTAAATAGCATACAGGTTATGATATTCCTCTTGTCCCAACACAACCCCAATAGCAGTATCTGAAGGATCAGAATAAATGTGGAAAGGTAAGGGCCAATTAGGCTCACGCATAATAGGTGTTGTAGATAATATTTTCTTTAATTCTGCAAACGATGTATGACATGCATCTATCCAATTGAATTCTGCATCTTTCATTAGTAAGGTAAATAGAGGAGATACTAGCTTAGAGAAATTTTCAATAAAGCGTCTATATTAACCAGCATGCCCGAGAAAACTACGTACCTCCCTCTGTATTCCACGAAGAGGGATGTTCAGAATTACCTTTATTTTGGTAGGGTCCACTTATATTCTTGTAGCAGATATAGAATCTCCGAGGACTATACCTTCACTCATCATCATATGACATTTTTCAGTGTTGATGGACAAGTGAGTTGTTCACAACGTTTTGATACTTTTTCAAAATTTTCCAAAGCCTCATCAAAGTTACTACCATAAGGGGTGAAATCATCCATGAAAATTTCCATACAATCATTAACCATCTCAAAAAAACATCCAATCACAGGTCGTTGAAATGTAATCGGTGCGTTGCATAATCCAAAAGGGAGCACCCTATATGCAAAGGTACCCCAAGTACATGTGAAAGTAGTATTGTCTTGGTATTCAGGGGCAATATGAATCTGATGATACCCACTAAATCCATCTAGAAAAGAAATGATTTTTTTTCCATACAAGGTATCCATAACCTGGTCAATAAATGGAAAAGGGAAATGGTATTTTTGTGTAGCTTTATTCACCTCTCGGTAATCCACACAGATGCACCATTTACCATTTTTTTAGGCACAATTACTAATGGAAAAACCCATTAACTGTCTGAAATGGGATAAATAAATCCTTCCCTTAAAAGTTTCTAAATTTCCTCTTTCACGATGTCTCTCAAATTTGGATTCATTCTGCGTTGAGTTTGACATATAGGCCGACAATCACTTTTAATGTAAATGTGGTGAGTACACAACTCAAAGGGAATACCTCACATGTCCATGTATTCCCACGTAAGGCTCCCTTATACTATTTTAGTAGTGTATTCAAACGCTCCAACTCGTGAGGTGCTAGATTGGGATTAACATTCAAGGTTCTTCCAGGCTCAATCTCGATTGAAACACTCTTCGAATTCTCAATTATGGGAACAGTTTCACCGTTAAATGTTTTAGCCAAGACATCCTAAGTAAGTTCTTCTTCATAAAATTTACTCATGGTACTATCCAGGATCTGATATGCATGTTTGGTAACCGTCGTTGATTCACTAATGAAACTGCTGATGGTATCATCCTCAGTTTCATTTTTCAAATTCAAGGTCCTCCCTATAGTAAGAATAGGCTGGGCGCTTTCTTCGTATTCTAGATCTACCCACAATGGAATTTAAACATCTAAACTTGGTTTAATGGAGGATATAGGCTCAATATTTTGGTGTCAGTTCCATCAGATATTGTCATATATCCTGATCTACAGCTGATGTATGCATCTGATGTAGCCAACCAAGGTCTTCCGAGAATTAGTGGATGTCCCCCCAACTGAGATTTAGGCTGTAGAGCAAGAAAATATGCGGGGTCTTACCATGATTCAACAGATACTACCAAGTCATCCAGAATTCCCTCAGGTCGAATCGTGGATCTATCATCCAATTCTAATAAAGTGGGGATTGGTATGAGGTTAGTGAGCCCCAATTTCTTTACTTTTTCGATGGTCTTCACATTTATTGCTGCACCCAAATCAACTAAAACATTGGGGATCTCAGTATACCCAATATGCACTGTAATAGTGGGATTGACTGGATCGTCATATTTAACCAAAGGAACCTTTCCCATCATCAATTTAGACAATTTCCCAACCACGTGGACTATAAGAGGATCCTTAGGATTCCTACCCGGTTTCTTCACACACGGGTCTCTAACAGTCTTAGCATAGATGGGTACATCATGCAAGGCTTGCAATAATGGGATTTTAACATAAATATTTGTTCAGTTCCCCTAGAAGGTTGAAGCATGGTTTCTCTACTGCTTTCTGTAAAACTAATCGCTTGGGATATGGTGGATTTCTTGTAATTTGTATAGGGGGATTTTCAACGCGTGTTTCAGCATCCTCAATAATGGGGATTGTTGTGTTGATTGGGCTCTCAACCTGTTTATTCGTTTGTTCTTCAATCACAGGGGATGGAACATCCTTAATGACAATGGGTTCTACCACCCTCCCAGATCGTAGATGTAATTCATTACATGGAATAGGAGTGATAGAGTAAGATGGCATGTTTGATGTTTTAAATTGTTGCATTGCCTTATTGTTGGGGTTAGAATTAGGTTGAGCAGGCAGCTGAGGTCATAGTGGTGCATTAATTGGTGCAACGTTAGTAGGGAGTTGCAGCTATGGTTGTTGATACTGTGGGTGAGGGAATTGATTCCCTGTATAAGGACTTCTCCAACCTGGGTGGCAAGGGGTATGTTGATTTGGATGAGGTGACCATGACATCCATGAGGTAGGATATTGCATTGTAGGTTGAGTAGATGGATTCCATTGAGTATTGGGACAAGAATATTGTGGAGGAAATTGATTATTCATATTATTCCAAGAATTAAAAGATGTGGTAGGATCTAGATTCATACCTGGAGCACGAGGTTTCCATGGATTCTTTTGTGAAATGAAGTAATCGTGTTCCACGTCCACACTTGATGCCTGAAGGACTGCCTTAAATTTTTGCAGTGAGGGGCAATCCTTAGTATTGTGATCCAAATCACATATACCACATACCTCTACCTTGTCAAGTGGGCATTCTCTCAATGGATGATTCTTTCTGCATTTTGCACAAAATATGTCCAATGCCAAATCTGCCTTGGCCTGTCTCTGCTTCACCTTTAAAACATCCAATTGTGAGCAAATAGAACTCATCATATCACTCTTAAATTTTTTGAGAAGATTACCTATTTCTGCTCATGTAGCTCCACCACTAGATGAATTTTGTGCCCTTGTAAGGACATCTCGATCTCTTGTGTTGGTTGTAGAATATCCTCTAGAGTATCTTCGACACAGATCCACAATATGATCAAAAGACTCCCTTGATATATCCCCCTTTCCCAACAAATTAAGCATATCCAGACAATCTTCTCTAATTCCTCGCAATAGGATGATTTTAAGAACATCCTTTCCAATATCAGCATGACCAGATCTTTGTAAATTATATAAAAGTATTTCTACAAAATCTTCCAAACTTTCATCCTCTTTTTGAACCATTTTGAACAATTCTTCTCTCCTATCCTTGGTTCTACAATAATCCTGATATTTAGCAAGGAATACTCGTTTCATTTGGTCCCATTTTGTAACAGTCTCACCCCCCAGACTCATAAACCAATGTAGGGCATTTCCCTTTAAAGTAGCAGGAAACAATTTTAACTTTTGTTCACTAGTGGTATAATCATAACTTCGACAAAGATTGTCAAATTCAAAGAGAAACTCGTCTGGATCTTCAGTAGACTTACCATACAAATTTGGCAATACAGAGGGTGAAATGTTCTCCATGGGATCCACCCCAGGCATCTATCGAATGGGGAATTCAAGTGTAGAAATTGTCTCTCCATGCTAATGGTTACCATTGTCCCCCATCTCCTCTTCATGATCATAAGGGTGCCCCCAATGTTCTTTGTTCTCTTCGGTATTCATATCTTCCTTATTTTTATGCTCTTCTCTCCTTCTTTCTTCCTCCAATTCCCATCGATAATCTATCCACTCCTTCTTAGTTAATTACTACCCGTTAATTTGATAAATATCCTATGGACTTCTTGTACCCACAGAACTTCCCTTATCTTCTTGAGGTCGCTAATCAGAAGTGGGGGTTGAAACTTTTTGTATCTTCTCCATGGTTGATACTGATGATTCAAGCTTGGGGAGAACAGAGCTTCCTCTTCCTAAAGATGTTCGTTGAAATAAAGTTCTAGTAGAGGAGTAAGCTATGGCGATCATCTCATCAACAAATGTCTCTCTTCCTAAACCTTGATTACTGCCATGACCTCTTCCACCTGCAAAGCTAGTGCTTTTGGGGGTTTCACGTTCTTTTATTTTTGTATTCATGCAAGCTTAAATAATCATACCTTGTTTTTACGGTAGGAAGCCGTTTAGTCTGTCGAAGCATGCACAGCTCTTCACTGCGTCTTATCGGCTACACTCTATGTTTACCAATTACCTTCCCCGCCAATGTCGCCAAAATGTTGGTCACTTTAATTTCCTATTAATTCATAAACAAAGTGCTCAATATAAATTGCCAACCCAGGGAAGTCTGGTTATTTCAAAGGTAATCAAGAAAAATATATGCATAAACATTCAGTAACTGATCAATCAACTATAAGTCACCCAATCTACTCAAGGAATGGTTGCAGCCTAATTGTTGAGATATTGTAACTTCTAAGAATATTATATTTGTACTTTATTATTTCGGAGATGTTTCATTCCTCCATAGATATCTTATTGTATATCCGGAGATGTTTATTCCTCTGTCGGAATGTGGTAACTTGGGTTATTAGACTTCCCTAGTGGGGTCGGCCCATAGTCAGTTGTATGGGGTGTTTAAGTCCCCTGGTGGGGTCGGCCTAGTCAGCATTATGTTGAGTGGTTACGTTGAGGCCGACCTAGCTAAGGTTAAAAGACAAGTGAAGTAGTGTGTAAATAGAGGAGGTGTGTTCCTCATTTAGCACCCACTCACTTGTGAAACTCGCATAGGAGAAGGAGAGATCTACAAAGGAGGAGAAGCAGCTCATGTTTTGGGATTAAATATTTGTATTTGCTGGTCATCTACATTGAGGAAGTTTTGCTGGGTTTTCTACCCCATGAGGGTTTCCCAGGATAAATTTGTGTCTCTTGTGTTTATGATGTGCTTGTTGTTCTTTCAATGATCCTGTATATGCTATTGTTATGAAATGGAGTAATATTGATGTTATCTAACTTATCATATTGAATCTTAACATGGTATCAGAGCTAGCCTGAAGGAAGGCAATGTATGGCACTTACGACACTTGTCTCACTTGTGACAATTTGAAAGTTAGGGTTTTGTATGGCAAAACCTAGTCATCGTGGCACTTTCGCTATAAATAAATTTTGGCGAAGGTTCAAGATCTGAAAATTTTATAGGACGAAGATAACATCCCCCTATACCTTTTTTCCGAAGCTCAGACTCAGATTCGTTTTACTTTGTGATTTATGATCCGTACAAGTTAGGGTTTCTGCCTCTTCCAGAATGCATCCCTAAATGGGTGACCTAGGGAAAAAGGTCATATCTCGGGATAAGAAGCTCCAAATGAAATTATGTAAAAAGTGGCAATTAGGGCATGGACTTTAGTTTGACAGGTCTTCTTTTCAGAGGCCGAAGTTGAAACAGTGACACGTGGCACTCTGTACAAGTTTGCTATTATGTTTCATCCCATAAACACGTCATGTTGCGACACATGGCATAAATCTCTCTTAGAGAATCCATTAAATATCATACTTGTGGGGTTGGAAATATGACAGGTCAGGATACCACAAGTCGAAGTTTCAGACCCTAAAGATCCGAAATTTCAGAGATACACCAAAAACAATACAACACATCTGAAATGGATCAACGGAGGAAACCTAAGAAGAGGAGGAAGAAGCTCCCACTTAGGGTTTTCAGTTTTTAGCTCTGGAAGGACCTGATACAATGTTGGAGACACCTGATACAACATTGGAAGCTTTGATAATGGATTTGAAATCCATTCATCATAGATATTGATCCTCCATCAAAATGTTGTGGGAGGAAGGAGATTGAAAATTAGGGTTTCCAAGTAAGAAGAAACCCTGGCAAAGTTGGGAGACTCATAGGGAAGCAATAAAGGAGGTTTAAATGGAACTGATATTTATCATCCTATCACCATGAACCTATACAAGATGTTTTACAAGTACTCTACCTTGGATGGTTAGGGTTTTACCCCTATAGAGAAGACTACTCATCAGGTATGACTTGAGAAGACACAGGTATGTTTTGAAATCTGATTCATGATTAATATGTTTGTCTTCATATTATTGAGGTTAGTACAATTATGATTGGTTGATAATGAATGCATGTGAGGGATATAAGACATTCAATGATTAAGGTTGTGGCATTTATGATTGTACTAATGCACCTATGAGGATAATGTTGTCTGCTAACAAAGAAGATATTGTTTGGGTATGTTAAGACATAACCAAGCATGATAATCCAGGTATGTTTTCCTATATAAAGTTAGAATCCTATTTTGTGTTAGGATCTTAGGTAAGTATACCTGTGTATGAAATGATCATGACCATACATACTTAAGATTATGTTGATACTATACTAATGAATGTATGATTATGTATGAGATCATGAGGATGACACTAGTGCACACTTGAGCATGCATAGTGGTACAGAATGAATAGAAATTCAAAGACATATAATGATGCTATCATAAAATAGAGATCAAGAGGGAGGCAACCACACAAACATAAAAGATAAGTATTTGAGTTGTTATTTGAATCTCTGAATGGTCAATAATATTGCTCGTAATAGTTGTATGCATATTTGTATATATCATGCATAGTGTAAGCATCCATATAGCATTGAACGATATACTACTAATATGCATATGATGGGTAAGTTGGACAAACATTCCATTGTTGTTTATCTATAATGAAATATCTTTGCTGACATACTAAGAGTTGTGCACGCTCTTGATAGTATGTTCTGGTAGATATGGAAGGCATCTAGATAACCACTGAATGCATACAAAATATGGAAAAGTGTTGTGCCAAAGTATTGGTCAAGATAGTTGCATAACTATGTGAATCATATATGTATGCATAATAGGTTATCATGATTTAATGATTATGAAGTATTACTAATCATGTAATTAAATTTGATTTGTAGGAAATATAATGTGGTATGATCTACAAAAGAAGGAGGATGAACACTGAACAAGTGATGGATGTTCAACAAGAAGACTTACAAATCAAACATACTATAGAAGGCTCGTGGCTAGAAGATTTTCTTAGAAAGAGGAAGAGGATCATGATGAGATGTTTGCTCCAACTGGCTAGATAAGACCAATCTCTTAATGGTGTAATTGAAGAAGAAGTGTGAATCGAGAAAACTCCCAGGATTCAATTGAAGAAAGCTTTGTACGGGTACCCAGGATCGATAGTCATTTGATGAGCTTAATGATCACCATGGGTGATGCCGATTTCAACCTTTGCTACAAGGTTGAAGATGGTGTCTATATATAGATGACATTCTTCTCTTAGATGGATGCTCACCACAGAGTTCGAATGATCTTGAGGCTCATATCAGTAGACCCATATGACGAAAGATGGCACTGATAGATATGCAGAAGATCACTCAATGCAGAGTGTGAATGATGTTCAGTCACAGAGGGAGAATTGATAGCTTCTTGAAAAACTTGGGCTTTACCAAAAGTAAAGATGATCCTAACCTTTACCTTAAGGTTATGGATGATGAACCTGTCATACTATCACTGTAAGTGGATGATCTCTTTCTGATAGGGAATGAGAAACAGATCATGGAAAGCAAGAAGAAGCTAGCTATAGAATTTGAGATGAAAGATCTCGGATTGATGCATTACTTCCTAAGTCTGGAAGTATGGCAAGAAGGAATCTTTCTCAACCAGGGAAAGTATGCTGTGGAAATATTGAAAAGATTTGATATATTGGAATGCAAAGCCATTGCCACTCCCATGGATTCCAACTTGAAGTTGTTAGTTGATGACTCATCAGAGGTAGTGGATGTGACTCTGTATAGACATATTATTGGGTCATTGATGTATCTGACGAATACCAGGCTAGATATATGCTTTGATGTGAACACCTTGATTCAATATCTAGTGGAACCTAGACGCGTTCACCTAATATCTACAAAGCATGTGATGAGGTACCTAAAGGGTGCGATAGACTTTGGTCTATGTTATCTTGGAGATCATGACTTCAGATTGTATGGCTACACAGATAATGATTTGGCAGGAAGTGTATAAGACAGGAAGAGCACATCAGGCAGATGTTATTGTCTGGGATCTGCCATGATCTTGTGGTTTAGCAGGAAGCAGTCCAGTGTGGCCCTCAGCACAGCTGAAGCGGAATATATAGTTGCTTGCTCTTCTATTTGTGAAGCGATATGGCTTCGGAAGTTGTTATCAGGATTATTTGACTTAGAGATGGACTCCACTGTGATCCTGTGTGACAACCAAAGTTGTATCAAGATGGCAGAGAATCCAGTGTTCCATGATAAGTCAAATCACATAGAGATATGATATTTCTATATACAGGATATGATGCAAAAAGGATCTATAAATCTCGAGTATGTGAGCACTGACGAGCAAGTTGTTGATGTATTGACCAAACCTATGACTCGAGTAAAGTTTGATTATTTCTGAGACAATCTTGGTGTAGTTCAGAAGGACCCTCCTCGAAAGAGGGAGTGATATGGTCGATGATGATATTTGGATACTGGTATTGATGTGGATACCTGTATCGATGATGAGATTGCCTATATCGACGGTAAGGTCGATGATGAGGATACTTGTATTGATGATGTAGATACTTGTATCAATGATGAGGATACTTGTACTGATGATGTGGATACTTGTATCGATGATGAGGATACATGTATTGATGATGTGAATACTTGTATCGATGAGGAGGATACTTGTATTGATGATTTGGATACTTGTATCGATGATGAGGATACATGTATCGATGATGAGGTTACCTGTTCCGATGATGAGGTCAATGATGAGGTTACCTATCCCAATGATGAGGTCAATGATATCAACGATAAGGTTGATAAGTGGTCCTAAGACTTGGTCTAGGTTGACAATGGGATTGTATCATCCCCAGACTTCGGTCCCTAAATTGATCCATATAAATATGTCTCCAAGAAGTGGTCCCTAGTGGAAGAGAGGGATTGTATCATGCCCAAAATTTGGTACCTGAATTGATCCGTAGAAATATGTCTCTGAGAAGTGGTCCCTAGTGGACGATAGGGATTGTATCATCCTTGGACTTCGGTCCCTGAATTGATCAGTAGACTCTTGTCTCCGAGAAAGATGTTGGTAAATCCTATATTTGATCTAGGTCACATCCAGTATGAAAAAGGACTGGCTCTGTGGAGATAAATCCTAGATTTGATCTAGGTCACATCCAGTATGAAAAAGGACTGGCTCTGTGGAGATAAATCCTAGATTTGATCTAGGTCACATCCAATATGAAAAAGGACTGGCTCTGTGGAGATAAATCCTTGATTTGATCTAGGTCACATCCAGTATGAAAAAGCACTGGATCTATGGAGATAAATCCTAGATTTGATCTAGGTCACATCTAGTATGAAAAAGGACTAGCTCTATGGACATAAATCCTAGATTTGATCTAGGTCACATCCAGTATGAAAAAGGACTGGCTCTGTGGAGATAAATCCTAGATTTGATCTAGGTCACATCCAGTATGAAAAAGGACTGGTTCTGTGGAGATAAATCCTAGATTTGATCTAGGTCACATCCAGTATGAAAAACGACTAGCTCTGTGGAGATAAATCCTAGATTTGATCTAGGTCACATCCAGTATGAAAAAGGACTGGCTCTGTGGTGATAAATCCTAGATTTGATCTAGGTCACATCCAGTATGAAAAAGGATTGGTACCGTGATATGACCGCATCGTCCCTAAACAATTGGTTGAAAATGTATGTGATAGGACTGCATCATCCCTGAAAAGTTGGTTCAAAATGTACGTGATAGGACTGCATCGTCCCTGAACAGTTGGTTCAAAATGTACGTGATAGGACTGCATCGTCCCTGAACAGTTGGTTCAAAATGTACGTGATAGGACTGCATCGTCCCTGAACGGTTGGTTCAAAATGTACGTGATAGTATTGCATCATCCCTGAACGCTTGGTTCAAAACGCATGTGATAGGATTGTATATCCTTGGACTTATGTCCTAAAGTGAGAGGGATTGATCATCCCATAATTGGATCATGTGTATTGCAGGGTATTCTACTTTGATTGAGAGATCCAGATGATGATGTTGTTGATCAGGAGATCCAGATGATGATGTTGTTGATCGAGAGATCCAGATGATGATGATGTTGATCGAGAGGTCCAGATGATGATGTTGTTGATCGAGAGATCCAGATGATGCTATTGATCGGGAGATCCAAATGATGATGTTGTTGATCGGTAGATACAGATGATGATGTTGTTGATCGAGATATCCAAATGATGTTGTTGATCGGGATATCCAGATGATGTTGTTGATCGGGAGATCCAGATGATGATGCTGTTGATCAGTAGATCCAGATGATGATGCTGTTGATCGAGAGATCCAGATGATGTTGTTGATCAAGAGATCCAGATGATGATGTTGTTGTAGTTGTTCGAGTGCTGCAGAAGATGAAGACTCGGTACTGAAGATGTTGATGTTCCAGTATTGAAGATATTGAAGATGTTCCAGTAACTGTTTGAGTTACTGATGATGTACGAAGAAAGTTTCCAATGATTTATAGATGTATCATGTATCATGTAGTTGATGACTCCTTGCTCCTGCAGATGCTGTTATAATATCCGTCTCGTTAAGGGGGAGTGTTGAGAGATTGTAACTTTTAAGAATATTATATTTGTACTTTATTATTCCGGAGATGTTTCATTCCTCCGTAGATATCTTATTGTATATCCAGAGATGTTTATTCCTCCGTCGAAATGTGGTAACTTGGGTTATTAGACTTCCCTAGTGGGGTTAGCCCAGATTCATTTGTATGGGGTGTTTAAGTACCCTAGTGGGGTCGGCCCAGTCAACATTATTTTGAGTGGTTAAGTTGGGGCCAACCTAGCTAAGGTTAAAAGACAAGTGAAGTAGTGTATAAATAGAGGAGGTGTGTTCCTCATTTAACACACACTCAATTGTGAAACTCGCATAGGAGAAGGAGAGATCTGAAAAGGAGGAGAAGGAGCTCATGTTTGGGGATTACATCTTTGTATTTGCTGGTCATCTATATTGAGGAAGCTTTGCTGGGGTTTCTACCCCATGAGGGTTTCCCAGGATAAATCTGTGTCTCTTGTGTTTATGTTGTGCTTGTTGTTCTTTCAGTGATCCTGTATATGCTATTGTTGTGAAATGGAATGTAATACTAATGTTATCTATCTTAGCATATTGAATCTTAACACTAATTACTAAGTCTGTGCTCTGCTCACTGTTCAATCCAAACTTCACATACTAATTCGATTGCCAAAAGATCAAAAGAGTTCACATTCCTTCTAATTGCATTAATTCTGAAAATAATTGCTTCAAGAATGAAATGGATAAATTACATTTGCAAGAAGTTAAATCCTAAATCATCGTCATAAAAAGGGGTCCAATCCACAATTGCAATACTCAATCATAAAGGAAATAAATCTTCCTCTTGCTCTATAAATCCATATTCCATCTACCAATTTTAGCAGTTCATGAAAGGAAATAAACAATGGTAAAATGCAGCAGCAGATCACAGGTGTAACAACAATAATTGCATAATCCAATAACACGCTTGCAAAGAGAAACTACGCACTATTCAATTGACTGTTTCAGCAAACCAAGAAAAGTTGTAATTGAATAATCCTACGCTTGATACTCACACTATTTCAACAACTCAAAAGTAAATTTAATTGCAATTCCACACCAAAACAAATAAAGGAAATAAGCAACTAACTAACTAGGCAACTCTAAAAGGTGGGACCTTTCCTTCTAATAGAGATACCTCTAAACAATACCAGAAATCGGTACATATAAGATCAGGAAAATGCTGCCAATTTCATTGATGGAAGAAAGTTCAGATACATAGTTCTTTCACTCCTGTTACAAGTCCTCTTGAAAATAAGCCTAACCTCTTTTAACCATCCCGTCCTCCTTTTAAATACTACAACAAGACAATTCAGATCCTTATAATTCAGACAGCCATGAAGATCGAAGATATTCAAGCTCTCGAATCAATACCCCGGAATAGAAACAGTTACATTCATTATTACATTGAGATAAAATCATTTTCATAGACATCAATGCTCTCACAGTTTGAATTGATCCAATACCAAGTGAGTTTCAGTTGGTCGCGTGGATGGCTAACTTAGGCTAATTTTGCAATAGTCTGAAACGGAGCCCTGAAAAGGTGTAACTGCTTGCCAAGTACTTCTTCATCCACGTGTATCAGCAGGTTGATACACCCGAATTCCCTGTGGTCTCAATTGCTTTCAGCAATCCATCACAAGTCAGCTTAATTAGGAGACAAAATCCATAAACAGGGGCAAATTTTAGGCATTAATATAACAAAGTAATAATAAATTATACCTGCTCAAGATCATGCATTTCCTTAGGAAAGATAACGACTTGGTTATAATAATAAGGAGAAATAGGGAAAAAGGATCACAAGAGAAGTGAGCAAAAAGGGTCATTTTTGGCACCCAACAGTTCTGTTAGGGATATATATATATATATATATATATATATATAGATATAGATATTATTTTTTATCATCGTACTTATTTAATTCTTTTTCATCCATCATTCGTTAAGCTTTAACGATACCTAATTATTCAATTTGTTTTTCTTCGTATATGTAGTTGAGAGTGGGATGCACTACATTTATACATCGCAAATAATATCAACTAGATGGCGGTATGGATAGATTGATGCTCAAAATTTTATGGTAAGTTGGCATGGAAAGGGTGGAAAAGTTGGTTATAAGAGATCATCATTCTCAAGATACCTATCTCATGCAAAGGGAAATTAATTTAGCAACGGTGCAAAAGATAGACATGCAAACATTACACACGTTTTTAAAGTTAATTTCCAATATTGTATGTGTTGTTCTTTTACCCCTCAAAATAGTAACTCGGCCTAAACATATTTATCAATAGACGATGCATTTTAATGTGTCAAGTATATTATAGAGGAACCATCACATGGCTATTTGGTGCAATGGTCATAAACTTTGCATTAAATAGTTGGATGATAAGAAGAAAACATATGATTGCAGGACAACGGTAGTTTTTTAGGTTACTAACATTTACTCTAATACTTATAGGTGTTCAAAAGTATTTAAAAATAAATAATGTAGTTTTTTGGAAGATATGCTTGAGTTAGAAATGAAATATTTTGAAGTAGTTCTCTTTAAGATCAACTGGTACAAGTACTACTAAATGAACAAGATTTTGATAGAATTTTTATTGAGCATGAGGTATTTACCATAATTAATAAAAGGCTATTAGAAATAGGTGCATATCCCTATGTTCTTCCAAGTTAGTGTGAGAAAGTATTTCATTCATAGATTCCAGGTTAAGTGGGTTTGTCATGTGTCTTTAGATATGATCCAAGAGGAAGGCCTATACAATATATTGTACCATAATAAGATGATGATGATGAAGATTTGTTGGGATCCTCATTTTGAATTTTGAATGACAAACGCGAGAACACGGAGGACAAGATGGTGCAAGAATAATCAAAGGAGTCAAAACTAAGTTACACCATGTAACAAAGCGATTGTTAGAATCAATGAAGAGAACGGGTGTGAGAGATTGATAAGGGTTGGGCCCACAGTAGGTAGGATCCCAGGCAACCTAGGAAGAGATGGTGAAGGAGACCACCACTGGGTTGAAGGAGAAGGATAAAAGTATCATTCAATCAATGTGGGATAAGTGAGAAGAGAATGGATCTACAAGATTTTTGAATGTACCTTCTTGCCTATGGGTGAATAATATATATTCTAAGGGCTTATGCTTGTAGAGGATTGATGTTAGATGATGATTTTTACTATTGTGATATTGGATAGTTGATAGTTTTTTATTAAAGGATGGTACTTCCTTTGTAATATAACACCTCTATGATGTATTCAATTTCCTTGAATATTAATGGAAGAAGGCCCCCTTTTTGTTGAAAAGTTAACCAGGAAAGTGGTTTCACCCTTCAACTTGATTCATGTAGAAGGAAAACTCTATTTTTGAGTTTGCATGCATGTATTTTTTAATTAAAATTCTGCATGGTGGGAATTTTGCATGGAACCCTAAAATTCATTCAAATGGTAAAAGAGAGTTGATAAGACAAAAGGGAATAATATATGATTTGTGAGAAGCAAATCAAGTTGAGAAGATAGAGGAAGCTCAGTGCATGAGCAAGGGCGCATTCTTGAGGAGAGAGGGAGCATTTCCAGAGAGAGAGAGGGACGCAGATCTGATCGGAGATCTAGTATACTTCATCTGGAGCAGAGGTTGGATCCGTTGGAGGCTGAGCTTGCTTCTGAGATAGATTGGATTCATTATCAGAGAGATCATAGATTGATCATACAAAGGGGGGCACATTTATGTGGAAGGGGGCGATCTTAACTGGAGGAGGGCGAGCTCAGTGATTAAGTTCATTAGGAAGAGAGAGGGTGTATCACTGAGGAAGTGATTCAATTGCAGAGAGGGCATGAATCCTGAGATAGAGAGCAGTTTCAAAGAGGGGCACATTCATAGAGAAGGGTTCATTTCCCAGCTATCCATCAGATATCATACTTGAGCACCAGAGCCGCAGGCTTAGAGATAATTTTGAGTTGGAAGTTTTCTGTTGTAATCCTTTGTAACTACTTGAGATAATACAAGAAATACTTCTCTCGCTGGTTTTCCTGCAAGGGTTTTTCAAGGGTCACTTTGATCGAAAATACTGTGTCCATTTATGTGTGTGATTGCTATTGGTTAAAAGTAGTGATATAGATCTCATGTGTTTCATGTTATAAATAATTGTTTGTGCTAATATACATTCTCTGGGGCTGAGAATCGGGTTTTGCATCTTGCATGTGATTTAGAGAGACTTGATACCAAGTTGAGGTATAAGATTTCAGAGTATTGTGAAAATTTCACATGGTATCATAGTGCCGTTAAAGATAATAGTAGTTCACATACCGTATCTACCAGCTCCGAAGAGCAGAGTTCAAATCTGTGAGGGTAGATACCATATCTATGAGAACAAACATAAGTTCTGTAAGCACAATGACCAGATATATCATATCTGTGAGAATAGGCATAAGATCTATTAGATTTGTGAGAACAGGCATCAGATCTATCAGATTTGTGAGGATACACATCGGATCTATCAGATCTGTGAGAGAAGAGGCTACATCTGTGAAATATCTATCGGATCTGGGTGAGCAGAGGTCAGATCTGTGAAAGAGAGGGATTTCTTGTTCACTAAGGTAGAGTTTGGATTTAGTTTTTCAGTTGAGAGGATCATGGAAACAAGTTTGAGGGTTGAGGATAGGTTGGAGGGGGAGGCAAATTTTATCCCTTGGAAAGAAAGGATAGTCTTGCTGCTGCAGGAGTGTGAGTTGTGGGATATTGTGGAGAGCACAACAACAAAACCTGTGGCAGTGCCTACAAATGCAACAATGAAGGATGCTTATAAGAAAAAGAACATCAAGGCAAAGAGAATAATGCTTGATGTGATTAAGGACCATATTCTCCCACATGTGTCTGGTAAAGACAATGTTTATCAAATGTGGGATGCCTTAACCAATCTGTACCAGAGTTCCAATGAGAATCGGAAGATGGTACTAAGAGAGAAACTGAAGGCCATAAAGATGATTAGAATTGAGAGCGTGGCTACATATCTTACCCATATCGCCGAGGTAAGAGATGAGTTAGTGTCCCCTACCCAATTTTTTAGAATAATTATTTTCTACTATTATCCTTTTTGTAAAAAAAATACTTTGTGTTAAATTATAATTACAAGTTTGTAATTATGACCAAGTAGGTCAAAAATGAATGTAATGACTCATTATTATTATTCAATAAATGAAAATGGGAGAAAAACACTCAAGAAAGCTATTACAAGAGTATCCACTGGCCCACTAGGAGGAATGGAAGCTGCTGGAAGGATTGGGACAGATGGCAGTATTTGCACTCTAACATTAGTTGTTGGTATGGGACAACTCCCCCTAATTTTGTGGCATTTCCCTCTCCAGGTGGAGAGAGGTGAGCAGGAAACTCACTAATGACCAGTTAATTACAAATACCTAGGCAGCATATAAAAGTCAATTCGAATTGAGCAGGCAGATCTTACAATGTTTTCTGCAGAAACATTCCTCATGCTCATCAGGTGATGGATGAGAGATTCGAATATGGGAGGCTGTGGAGAGTGCAAGTATAAGTCTGCAAATGTTATGAGAAGGGTAGACCAGAGGTGTTGGTGCTGATCCCATTGAATTACTAAGCCTATAAGGCTGGATATATGAATTTTCTTGCTGCTGCAAGTTGAAGTCCTAAGCTGCAGAACCTTCTTCCTCCTAGTGGATAAGTCGATAGGCTCGGGGGTCTTAAGGCAGACATCTTGGCTGTTTGGGAGCAGGTTGGGTGGAACAGGTTTCTTGAGTGATTTGTTCCTCTCATTACACTCAGGTTCTATTCTGTTGTGTTTTCTTTTTCAAATCACATGAATGCTCTCAGAAAAATGGCTTAGTATTGTTATTTAATGATCAATAGTAGAGAATGTCAGATCCTAAATAATTTAGATTTGTTGAACTGATAAAATGACTCCTCTGCATTTTTCCCCATGAGTGGAGCTGCATCGTACTCCAGTACGGAGAGGTAGCATTAAATCTTCCCAGTTAAAAGTGAAACCTTGCATGCATCTAAATACCTAAACCAAAGACCACCCATGCACAGACCTATGTTTATCATGCATCTTATATTTTAACAGTTGTATATTAGATCTATGCATGTATTGTTTCACTATTCAATTATGTATGCTGAAACAACTTAACAGAAACTAAGTATAGCAGTAGGTTCTTTTCTTATTTATAAAGGTGATCATTATGTTAACAACTAGGGCACTGATCTTTACTATTACTTCAAAGAAAAACAATACCATGCATTCTGTTTAATCATATTCCTTTTTTTCTATCTTCTTATTGTTTTTAGAATCTGATTGATCTTATATAAATATTGTCTTCGTTGTATTATATTGTACAGAAAGAAAGAAAGCTACTATGTTATTCTTTCATCATAGGTCCAAATCGGACGAATACAGGAATATATAGTTAGAATAGAAAAACTATATATTCATAAGCAATCAAATTATCTGACGATTGCACTGTTATTTTCTTTGTTTTCTGTTCCTGAACTATCAATTGCATGTGATAAAACTTACATCACATAATACCAAGCTATTAAAAGCAAAGACAAACATAGCAGTATCGAATTGACAGAGTAAGTTACAGTATCTCTACACCCAGCTAGGGTCGACCTGTCTCATCACATTATTATTTATAAACATTTAAACAGTTGCCAATCGAAGGTTTCATTACCACAAACAATTTTAACAGCAGAATCAAGAGTTGTTATTTTTATTCCTTTAAAACATCAATATAGTCATGTAGATTTCATTCACATCGACAGCTAGGGTTTAACATTATCACTTATGCTTTCAAAACAAAACCATTTCCTTTCCATTCTCGGCTTAAACCATACAAGCTCAAACACAGTATATGCCTGAAAGATCGCTCTTGGCTTATAGCCACTTTTTAATTAAACAAACATGCCTTTTGTTCCTTGAATCAAAGTTCAAGTTTGAGTAGATCGAAAAACACTATATATGAAACCCAAAAATAACTTAAACCGGCTTTTTAGATACAGATACAAAAACGAGAAGATCAAATCACCAAACATAGCCATTAAACCTTAGATAACTATCGTTTCCATTTAAATTAACAATGGTTACACCCTACGGTTGCCACATTCTGTTGCCGGAGGTTCCATTCGAAACCCCAGGCAATTTTTACACACAGCAAATACTGAAACAAAGTTATAGTCAACGTATCCCCTCATGCATCAACCCAGAAGTATCAAAACGATAAGACCTAAAACGTAAAGATGTAAGACTATTGCAAACACGAGGGTTCAACCCTGCTATACTCGCCGATTCCAGGAATGGCCGGCCAATATTTTAAACATTTACATCACCTATGCTATCAACAAAACTCAAAACTGAAGGTTGCCCAAATGCTGCAGGCAAGACAAAAGCCACTGCCGTGAAGGCATGCTACCAGCACTTGCTCATCAAGTCCGATTCCAGGAGAACAACTAAGGAGGGATACCACCGAAGCTTACCGGTGGGTTCGCTTAAGTTCTCTTCCCCTTCAACTATTCCGGTACCCTGTGGATTCGCCGAGGGTTACCTGCCAACATCCATACAATAAGTTAAGCATCAGATCATGGGAAAGAAAATACATACAACAAGAATATTATGGAAACTCTTGCATCGTTACGTTACCTGAGTTGTGACAGATGAAGCCAACATCCATCCACTGCGAAGGAGATTCACCCAGCTCGAAGACCACCCTGTGTGATAACTTTCGAAGACTTGCAACCCAACGGAGGAACCCAGACTTGCAAGCTACTACAATGCCCAACCGCCGCACTCATCCAACCTGTGGATGGCCACACCATTTAACTCCTAAATCGGCCTCCATTGACGACTCTCACATACAGTTTGAGGACTGATACCGGTCTTAGGATCGAGCCCGGGGAAGGCTAGAAAAAACAACAAACCCTAAGTGCCTCTCAGCTGGTAGGCCTCACCTCCAAAACCCTACCACCGAACAATGACTAAGAAACGTTACAAAATCCATAAGTTACGTAAGGGGTTCAACTCATCCCAATACACAATGATCAACGGCGGAGATCCATCCTCATCAAGCCACGTTGGAAGGTGGCAGGAGTAGCATTCAATTTCCCATCTACCTCCCAAGCTACGAGGTTGCCATATCGGTGGACAGCAGGGCAGGAGGCCCATTACAACTCAACATTCCAAACCCTTTCACACGACGAGTCAGCTATCACCACTTACACGTATCAATATCCTTAACACGGTGGCCAGGCACAATAATTGCAAAACCAAATAATTTAATACACCCTCGATTCGTATGCAGGCTTTTGCAGGGCCATCATTCCACCTGCCAACCCATACAAATCAATGTTAAAAGCATTAATATGTAAATATTATCAATGTATAACGATCACCGATAGCATATAACCAAGGTCTCATACGATTCCATTAAATCAATTGCGAAACACATTCATAGCTTATGAATATCCACTAAGGTCGCGAGCAACCATAGGGCATGGTTTGACTCTGCCCATCACATAAAGTCTATTATAAAGTTCACTAGGGATTATTGTAGAGCTCATAAATCTTGTCCACACCATAAGGGATATAAACACATCGTTAGGGTATGGTGCCACCCAAGGACCTATCGCATTCATTGCATGGTTGGGTATTAATACTTAAGGCATCACCATTTTAATTGCCCAGGCATTAGAGATTTAAACAAACTTATCAAACTCTCCATAGTATGACTTAAGACCATGCGCCCTTGTCATCAACCTGTCACCGTCAATTTTATAAAAGAATTACTTTAACAACCGCAAGGCATTTATGGTTGACCTACGTAAAGTCATCAACACTTAATGGAAACATTCACAACAAACACACCCTAAAATAGACGTTATCTGCAATCTTGAGATAGACAGATTCATCTCACAGAATTGGAAGGAGACCATACCTGTAGCATCGAAATTAATAAGCAGTCTCGATTTAGATCACGGTTATTAAACACTCTGAATTTTATCGCTATCTCTTACCTGCGAATCTGCGCATGAAGGACGAGTGCAATGCTTTAGCGGAGTAGCTAAGTAAGCCTCGGGGCACCTCATGGAACCCCTTTCATCATCATCCAGAAAAGTTAAACTATCAGCACTTGTCAAAAGAATTATGTTTTTCCAGTGCATCATAATTTTCAATCATTCCAGCATACGAATAAAGTACAAATTCATTAATTGATTTTCATGACGTCATTAAAAGACAAAAGACACGACCATTAAATTGTTCCTACCAAGCGACACTTTTATTAATTGTTGAATATTGATTATTATTATTTCCGCATTTTACAATATTAGCCTTTTTTATGGCGATTTAAATTTTTTTAAATTTTATGAAAATATCGGGATGTTACATGTGGTATCAGAGCTCATGTTCGAACTCTAGGCCTAAAAACGGTCCAAGAAACATGCAAACAGAAAATTTATGACTGTGAAAATTTTCACTAACTCAAGTTTAAATTATTTGTCCTATACAGAAAAAAATTCTTTGATTTACAGATATGGAAGGATCAACTGAACACATAAGGGGCAGAGTTCCACCAAACAACCTCAGTATGGAACAACAATTCCAGGGCAATCGGGGTAATGATTCATCAGAATTATTGCGAGCTTTTCATGAATTAAAAGTAGAGATCCAGTCATTAAAACAGGACAATGAAAGAATCCTGCAGACACAGGAAGAATTGAAGCAAGCACTGTTTGACCAATATCCAAAATATGAACAGAACTTGGAACATACTTCTGAAACTAAAGAGCTATCCCAGGAAGGCAAGAACAAACAAACAAAAACAGCTGAAGACAACAGCAACTCAACATCATCAAGAGCTGCCAAACATCCATGTAAGAAGAAGCATAATTACTCTAGTGACAGCAGTGAAGGAGACTGTAAGCCAAAAAGAAAAAGGAATAGACAGTACGAACAGATATCTGGTGAATTCAAGAAAATCAAACCCCCAACTTTCAATGGCGAGACGGAAAAAGGAGAGACAGCAGAAGCATGGTTGTCCGGCATGAAAAAGTATTTTAAGATCTACGACTACTCGGAGTCCTTGAAGGAAAAGATGGCAATTTATAATCTGACTGGGAAGGCAGATATTTGGTGGCAAGATCTTAAAAGGGTAAAAGGTATAAAAGACCGAGATGTGAGTTGGAGTACTTTTAAAAGACACTTCAAGAAGAAATTCTTATCTGAGCAGTATTATGAAGAGAAATCCAAAGAATTTTATGATCTGAAACTGGGAACGATGAATATGAAAGAACTGAACAGCAAGTTTTTAAGTTTGCTAAGATATGTGCTGTATATGGTGGAAGAAAAACCGAAGGTCCAGAGGTACCTAAGTTGTCTACCTTTCCACATCAAGGACAAGATAGAGTACGATAACCCTAAGACCCTAGAGGAAGCCACTTTTTGCTTTGACCAGAATAAGAGAAGAGAAGGGGTACCTAGCTGGAAAAACTCGAAACCCAGTAACTTTGAACAGAAAAAGAATAATTTTAGATATGGCGGCAATTCCAGTTTTCAGAAGAAAAATTTTCAGAATAAAAAATTTCAGCAGAACAGAAATAATCAAGAGCAGAAATTTACAGCACCCAGAAATGTCCCCAATGTTGCCAAGACCAATGAACAGAAGCCACCTATAAAATGCTTTGAGTGCCAAGGGCCCCATTATGCCTCAGACTATCCCCTCAGGAAACGGGAGGCCAATCATATTCACTCCAAACAGTCCGAAGCTACTGTAGGAAATGTGGCAAGAGAAGTACCCAGAATTAGTGCAGCATTAGACAACCGGCAAGTAGAACACCAAGTCTCAATGGTGGAGGTCGAAGGTATGCTGCAAAACCACCCCGTTTCTATTTTAATTGACCCTGGTGCTAGTCTAAGTTATATATCACCAGTTGTGGTAGAAAGACTTAATTTGAAAACAGAGAAATTCGATAAATTCTGGTTAGTTAGATTAGCGACTGGAAAAGAAAAGGAAGGTTTCTGATTTTGTGGAAAATTGTGCTTTATCTATGAATCAACTAACAACGCAGGTTAAGCTAAATATTCTGCCATTAGGGTCATATGACATCCTAATCAGTATGGATTGGTTAGAAACCCATCGGGTCATTCTGAATTGTTATGAAAAGAGCTTCAATTGCCTGGATGATGAAGGAAAGACAGCAGAGGTAAAAGGCATTCCCAGAAAAACATTCATTTGACAGATTTCAGCCATGCAAGCAAAAAGGGAAATTAGAACAGGGTGTCAGATGTTTGCCGTGAATGCAGTGCATGATGAGATAAGTACTAAGGAGGACAAACTAAAAATAGAAGACATACCTATCTTGCAGGATTTCCAAGACATTTTTCCTTAAGAGATCCCAGATTTACCTCCCAAAAGGGACCTCGATTTTACTATTGAATTAATACCTGGCGCTGTACCGAGTTCTAAAGCCCCATACTGGATGAACATACTAGAGCTGAATGAGTTAAAATCTTAGCTGAAGGAGCTGATTGATAAAAAATATATAAGACCCAACGTGTCCCCTTGGGGAGCACCGATCATTTTTGTCAAGAAGAAGGATGGTACCCTAAGAATTTGCATAGATTATCGTCAACTGAATAAAATGACGATCAAGAATAGGTACCTGCTGCCCCGCATTGACGATCTCTTTGACCAGCTACACGGAGCAACAGTGTTCTCAAAGATCGATTTATGATTAGGATATCATCAGTTCTGTGTGAAGGATGAAGACATTTTCAAAACAACCTTTAGAACTCGTTATGGACACTATGAGTTCGTTGTCATGCCGTTTGGACTAACTAATGCACCTGTTGTATTTATGTACTTAATGAACAAAATTATGCACAAGTACTTAGATAAGTTTGCAGTGGTGTTTATCGATGACATTTTGGTATATTCTAAGAACAAGGAAGAGCATGATGAGCATCTACATATCATTCTGCAAGTTCTGAGGGAACACCAGTTGTATGCAAAATTCAGCAAATGTGATTTTTACAAAGACAAGATTCAGTACTTGGGACACATAATCTCTGAGGAAGGGATTGCGGTTGACCCCGCTAAGATAAAGGCCATTAATGAATGGCCGGTTCCTAAAGATGTGACAGATGTGCGATCGTTTATGGGCATCACTGGTTATTATAGAAAATTCATTGAACGGTTTTCCAGGATCGCAAACCCCATAACGTCGCTGCAGAAAAAGGGAAAGAAGTTTCTCTGGGACCAAAAGTGTGCGGACAGTTTTGCAAAGTTAAAAGAATTATTGACTTCAGCGTCTATTTTGAGGATTGTAGATCCTAATAAAGATTTTGTAGTATGAACAAACGCGTGCAATGATCGACTGGGAGGAGTCCTAACGCAGGAGGGACATGCTGTAGCATATGAATCAAGAAAACTGAAAATTCATGAGAAGAACTATTCCACCTACGACCTAGAATTGCTAGCAGTGATTCATGCCTTAAAAATGTGGTGTCACCACCTTATCGGCAGAAAATTTACCTTAATGACGGATAATATGGGGCTGAAATATTTGTTAGATCAAACAAATTTGAATGCCAGGCAAGCCAGATGGATAACTTTTCTGAGTGAGTATGATTTTGAGATTCAGCACATTAAGGGGAAGGAGAATAAAGTTGCCGATGCATTAAGTCGTAATGCAAGAATACATTTTGTTTCAGCCATCAGCACATACGCCACAAATTTGGAGGAACATATTTTTGAAGGAATCAAGGAGGATGAGGAATACAGAAAATTACAGGAAAGGACAGCAGAAAACAACTCTGAAAATTCTGTAACAGATTTCAGTTTGAAGGAAAATGGCTTACTTCTGTACAAAAACAGATTGTACATACCAAACGTACCAACAGTAAAAATTTTGATATTGGATGAGATGCACAAAAGCCACTATTCTTGCCATCCAGGTTACCAGAAAACCATCACAATGCTAAGGAAGGAGTACTACTGGCCCAGGATGAAGGATGAAGTAGCGGAGTATATAGCTAAGTGTTTTGATTGTCAAAAAGTGAAGGTGGAACATCGGCATCCTGCTGGATTGCTGCAGCCCTTGCCTATACCCAGCTAGAAATGGGAAGTCATAAGTATAGATTTCATCACTGGGTTACCAAAGAATCAAAAACAGCACGACTCCATCATGGTGGTAGTAGACAAACTTAGCAAGGCAGCCCATTTTATCCCTATCAAAACTACCCATAAAGCCCCTGATATTGCAGAATTTTAGGTTTTCTGGCTACATGGCATACCCAAGGTAATAGTTTCAGACCGAGATTCAAAGTTCACAGGTAATTTTTGGAGGTCTTTGTTCAAGGGGTTAAACACCACCTTAAATTTCAGCACTGTGTTCCATCCGCAAACAGACGGACAGACTGAAAGAGTGAACCAGATATTGGAAGATATGCTCAGAATGTATGTAAAAGATTAGCCTGGCAAGTGGGAAGACTACTTGCATTTAGCAGAGTTTGCGTATAATAATCATTACCATGCCTCAGCCAAACTTAGCCCGTTTGAGATCCTTTACGGAAGAAAGTGTAACACACCAGTGTCATGGAGAGATCCGGTTAATAGGGTCACCTTAGGGCCCGAATTGTTGCAGGAATTAGAATCAATCATGAAGCAAGTACAAGGGAATCTTAAAGCTGCCCAGGATAGATAGAAAAGTCAAGCAGACCTTAAAAGAACTCATAGAGAGTTCCAGGTTGGTGAACATGTTTTTCTTAAGGTAAGGCCGAAAAAGAGTTCCTTAAAATTGGGAAGTTGTGCCAAACTGGCACCCAGGTATTGTGGTCCCTTTGAAATCTTGTCCAGGGTTGGACCTATGGCATATCAATTAGCCCTACCTTCAAACCTCAAAGTCCATAATGTTTTTCACATTTCATTTTTAAAGAAATATGTGCATGATCCTACTCATATTGTAAATTGGAATAATGTTCAGGTGGAACAAGGGGGCGATTTTTCGGTGGAACCAGACTGTATTCTCGCAAGGAAAGAAACTCTACTCTGGAACCGCACGGTTGGTCAAGTAAAAGTGCAATGGAAGCATTATAGCCCAGCAGAGGCTACTTGGGAGTTGGAGAGTAGTATGCGGGTTGCATACCCAACTCTGTTCCAGGAACACTCAAGGAGTGAATAAAACAACATCGAGGACGATGTTGAGGCTTAAGGGGGGGTTAGTGTTACATACCCAATTTTTTAGAATAATTATTTTCTACTATTATCCTTTTTGCAAAAAAAAAACTTTGTGTTAAATTATAATTACAAGTTTGTAATTATGACCAAGTAGGTCAAAAATGAATGTAATGACTCATTATTATTATTTAATAAATGAAAATGGGAGACAAACACTCAAGAAAGCTGTTACAAGAGTATCCACTGGTCCACTAGGAGGAATGGAAGCTGCTAGAAGGATTGGGACAGATGGCAGCACTTGCACTCTACCATTAGCTGTTGGTATGGGACAACTCCCCCTAATTTTGTGGCATTTCCCTCTCCAGGTGGAGAGAGGTGAGCAGGCAGCTCACTAATGACCAGTTAATTACAAAGACCTAGGCAGCCTATAAAAGGCAATTCGAATTGAGCAGGAAACTCTTACAATTTTTTCTGCAGAAACATTCCTCATGCTCATCAGGTGATGGCTGAGAGATTCGAATAGGGGAGGCTGTGGAGAGTGCAAGTATAAGTCTGCAAATGTTATGAGAAGGGTAGACCAGAGGTGTTGGTGCTGATCCCATTGAATTACTAAGCCTGTAAGGTTGGATATATAAATTTTCCTGTTGCTGCAAGTTGAAGTCCTAAGCTGCAGAACCTTCTTCCTCCTAGTGGATCAGTGGATAGGCTCGGGGGTCCTAAGGCAGACATCTCGGCTGTTTGGGAGCAGGTTGGGTGGAACAGGTTTCTTGAGTGATTTGTTCCTCCCATTAAACTCAGGTTCTATTCTGCTGTGTTTTCTTTTTCAAATCACATGAATGCTCTCAAAAAAATGGCTTAGTATTGTTATTTAATGATCAATAGTAGAGAATGTCAGGTCCTAAATAATTTAGATTTGTTGAACTGATAAAATGACTCCTCTGCATTTTTCCCCATGCGTGGAGCTACATCGTACTCCAGTACAGAGAGGTAGCATTAAATCTGCCCAGTTAAAAGTGAAACATTGCATGCATCTAAATACCTAAACCAAAGACCACCCATGCACAGACCTATGTTTATCATGCATCTTATATTTTAACAGCTGTAGATTAGATCTATGCATGTATTGTTTCACTATTCAATTATGTATGCTGAAACAACTTAACAGAAACTAAGTATAGCAGTAGGTTATTTTCTTATTTCTGAAGGTGATCATTATGTTAACAACTAGGGCATTGATCTTTACTATTACTTCAAAGAAAAACAATACCATGCATTCTGTTTAATCATATTCCTTTTTTTCTATCTTCTTATTGTTTTTAGAATCTGATTGATCTTATATAAATATTGTCTTCACTGTATTATATTGTACAGAAAGAAAGAAAGCTATTGTGTTATTCTTTCATCATAGGTCCAAATCGGACGAATACAGGAATATATAGTTAGAATAGAAAAACTGTATATTCATAAGCAATCAAATTATCTGACGATTGCACTGTTATTTTCTTTGTTTTCTGTTCCTAAACTATCAATTGCATGTGATAAAACTTACATCACAGAATACCAAGCTATTAAAAGCAAAGACAAACATAGCAGTATCGAATTGACAGAGTAAGTTACAGTATCTCTACACCCAGCTAGGGTCGACCTGTCTCATCACATTATTATTTATAAACATTTAAACAGTTGCCAATCGAAGGTTTCATTACCACTGACAATTTTAACTACAGAATCAAGAGTTGTTATTTGTATTCCTTTAAAATATCAATATAGTCATGTAGATTTCATTCACATCGACAACTAGGGTTTAACATTATCACTTATGCTTTCAAAACAAAACCATTTCCTTTCCATTCTCGGCTTAAACCATACAATCTCAAACGCAGTATAAGCCTGGAAGATCGCTCTCGGCTTATAGCCACTTTTTAATTAAACAAACATACCTTTCGTTCCTTGAATCAGAGTTCAAGTTTGAGTAGATCGAAAAACACTATATATGAAACCCAAAAATAACTTAAACCGGCTTTTTAGATACAGATACAAAAACGAGAATATCAAATCACCAAACATAGCCATTAAAACTTAGATAACTATCGTTTCCATTTAAATTAACAGTGGTTACACCCTACGGTTGCCACATTCTGTTGCCGGAGGTTCCATTCGAAACCCCATCCGATTTAAATACTGAAACAAAGTTATAGTCAACGTATCCCCTCATGCATCAACCCAGAAGTATCAAAACGATAAGACCTAAAATGTAAAGATGTAAGACTATTGCAAACATGAGGGTTCAACCCTGCTATACTCGCCGATGCCAAGAATGGCCGACCAATATTTTAAACATTTACATCACCTATGCTATCAACAAAACTCAAAACTGAAGGTTTCCCAAATGTTGCAGGCAAGACAAAAGCCACTGCCGCGAAGGCATGCTACCAGCACTTGCTCATCAAGTCTGATTCCAGGTGAACCACTAAGGAGGGATACCACCGAAGCTTACCGATGGGTTCGCTTAAGTTCTCTTCCCTTCAACTATTCCGGCACCCTATGGATTCGCCGAGGGTTACCTACCAACATCCATACAATAAGTTAAGCATCGGATCATAGGAAAGAAAATACATGCAACAAGAATATTATGGAAACTCTTGCATCGTTACGTTACCTGAGTTGTGACAGACAAAGCTAGCATCCATCCACTGCGAAGGAGATGCACCCAGCTCAAAGACCACCCTGTGTGATAACTTCCGAAGACTTGCAACCCGACGGAGAAACCCAGACTTGCAAGCTACTACAACGCCCAACCGCCGCACTCATCCAACCTGTGGATGGCCACACCATTTAACTCCTAACTCGGCCTCCATTGACGGCTCTCACATATAGTTTGAGGACTGATACCGGTCTCAAGATTGAGCCCGGGGAAGGCTATAAAAACCAGCAAACCCTAAGTGCCTCTCGGCCGATTGGCCTCACCTCCCAAACCCTACCACCAAAGAATGACCAAGAAACGTTACAAAATCCATAAGTTATGCAAGGGGTTCAACTCATCCCAATACACAATGATCAACGACGGAGATCCATCCTCATTAAGCCACATTGGAAGGTGGCAGGAGTAGCATTCAATTTCCCATCTACCTCCCAAGCTACGAGGTTTCCATATCGGTGGACAGCAGGGCAGGAGACCCGTTACAACTCAACATTCCAAACCCTTTCACACAACGAGTTAGCTATCACCACTTACACGTAGCAATATCCTTAACATGGTGGCCAGGCACAATAATTGCGAAACCAAATCATTTAATACACCCTCGATTCGTATGCAGGATTTTGCAGGGCCATCATTCCACCTGCCAACCCATACAAATCAACGTTAAAAGCATTAATATGTAAATATTATCAATGTATAACGATCACCGATAGCATATAACCAAGGTCTCATACGATCCCATTAAATCAATTGCGAAACACATTCATAGCTTATGAATATCCACTAAGGTCGCGAGCAAAAATAGGACATGGTTTGACTTTGCCCATCACATAAAGTCTATTATAAAGTTCACTAGGGATTATTGTAGATCTCATAAAGCTTGTCCACACCATAAGGGATATAAACACATCGTTAGGGTATGGTGCCACCCAAGGACCCATCGCATTCATTGCATGGTTGGGTATTAATACTTAACACATCACCATTTTAATTTCCCAGGCATTAGAGATTTAAACAAACTTATCAAACTCTCCATAGTATGACTTAAGACCATGCGCCCTTGTCATCAACCTGTCACCGTCAATTTTATAAAAGAATTACTTTAACAGCCGCAAGGCATTTATGGTTGACCTACGTAAAGTCATCAACACTTAATGGAAACATTCACAACAAACACACCCTGAAATAGACATTATCTGCAGTCTTGAGATAGACAGATTCATCTCACAGAATTGGAAGGATAGCATACCTGTAGCATCGAAATTAATAAGCAGTCTCGATTTAGATCATGGTTATTAAACACTCTGAATTTTATCGCTATCTCTTATCTGCGAATCTGCGCATGAAGGACGAGTGCAATGCTTTAGCGGAGTAGCTAAGTAAGCCTCGGGGCACCTCGTGGGACCCCTTTCATCATCAACCAGAAAAGTTAAACTGTCAGCACTTGTCAAAAGAATTCTGTTTTTCTAGTGCATCATAATTTTCAATCATTCCAGTATACGAATAAAGTACAAATTCATTAATTGATTTTCATGACGTCATTAAAAGACAAAAGACACAACCATTAAATTGTTCCTACCAAGCGACACTTTTATTAATTGCTAAATATTGATTATTATTATTTCCGCATTTTACAATATTAGCCTTTTTTATGGCGATTTAAATTTTTTTAAATTTTATGAAAATATTGGGATGTTACAGTTAGGGGCAGTTGGGGAGAAGATTGAGGATAGTGATCTTGTGCGTACAACACTAAATGGAATGACCAATCCATGGACAGTGTTCATGGAAGCAATTGTGGCAAGAGAAAATATTCCCAAGTGGGATCTTCTTTGGGATGATTTCATACAAGAAGAGACCCAGAGAGGATCTATTCAGGGGAGTTCTTCTACTGCTCATGACGAGGAAGATGTGGCACTTGCAACGAAAGGCAAGAAGAAATCCAATAAGGGTCCTAAGGGTGGGACAAAGAAGCAGGGTGATCATAAGAAAGACATGAGCAAGGTAAAGTGTTTTTCCTGCAACAAGATGGGGCACTATGCAGTAGTGTGTCCTAAGAGCAACAACAAGAATCCTCAGACGAAAACTTCGGCTGAAGTTGATCAGTTTACATAGAAGTTTGACAAGTAGTTTTCCCTCATTGCTTGCCATTTGTGCACTTTAACAGATGTGGATGAGTATTCCACAGAGGAGCGGGATAGGGGATTTTCCCTAATTTCTTATCATTCATTGAGTGCATCTACTACCGGTGTATGGTACATAGATAGCGGAGAATCCATCCTCGTGATGGGTGTTCAAGGGTACTTTACAAATCTTACTAAGACTGGTTTAGATATTGAGGTTGTATTGGGAGACAACAATTCAATCGGGGTATTTGGACAAGGGACAGTCCTCTTTCAGAGGGAGTCTAGAGATTCCATGATGGTCAGGGATGTTTTATATGTCTCGGGGTTGAAGAAGAACTTGATATCAATTTCCAAAATTGAGGATAGAAGGTTGTGGGTACAATTCTATGATGGGAAGGTACTCATTCATCCTCAAGGATCCAGTGATACTACAACATTGAGGATTTGAGTTCATAGTGGGAAGCTATACAAGCTCGGTTTTCATATTTATCATGCCTTGGCACATAGTAGCAGTAGTGATGGTTGTGAATTATGTGATTTGTGGCATAGGAGGATGGGCCACCTACATCATCCATCATTGAGGATTTTGAGGGAGATAGTGACAGGTGTGCCAGAGTTTAGCATAGAGCATAGTGATGTGTGCAAGGGGTGTGCACTTGAAAAGTATGCCAACAGTGCTTTTTTGAGCAGTGACAATAGAGAAATAGGGACGCTTGATTTGGTACATACATACCTTTATGGTCTGATGTCCACTATATCATTGAAGGGTCACGAGTACTATGTATCCTTCATTAATGACTTCTCCGGGAAGACCTAGATCTACTTTCTGAAGAGCAAGGAGTTGAATGAAGTATTGCATAGGTTCAAAGAGTTCAAAGATCTTGTGAAGAACCAGACAGGAAGGAGGATCAAGGTATTGCGATCAAGAAATGTGGGGGAGTATACCTCCAAGAATTTCAATGAGTTTTGTAAACGGGAGGGATTCAAGAGGCAGTTGACAATACCATACACACATCAACAGAATGGGGTGGTAGAGAGGAAGAATAGGCCAATAGGTGGTGCACTGCAATCTATGTTGCATGATTAGGGTTTTCCTTTCTTTCTATGGGCAGAGGCTTTAACACAACAATGTACATTCAAAACAGGAGTCCCCATAAGGTTTTGGGATGTAAGACTCTTGAAGAGGCTTGCAAAGGGAAAAAACCTAAGGTTGGGCATTTTAGGATATTTGGATGCCTTACATACTCACATGTCCCTTCAGAGAAGAGGACAAATTTGGAGACCAAAGTAGAGAGAGGAATATTTGTTGGGGATGATGAGACTTTGAAGGCCTGCCACATATACATTCCTATGAGGAGACATGCATTCGTGAGGCGGGATCTGAGATTTGAGGAGGACAAGGCTTTCAGGAAGTCACGTGAGTTGGATAAGGGGGAGTAGTAGGATCCTACACCTCAGGGTGGTACATTGCAGGGTTCATATTCACAGAGTTTAGGGTCACAGGTATCAGGGGTGACAAGTTACCCAGGTACAGGTGCAGGTACAGGATCACAGGTGGTGGTCAACCAGTTTCAGGTTCATAGATTACAGGTTCGCGAGCTACAGGTTCACATACCACTGGGGCTACTACATTAGGTACACAGTATCAGACAATTGATTGGGATGAGCATGAACAATTCCCTCCATAGGAGGTTACTTCAGGGAAGAGGAATCCCAAGTGGCTTCAAGATACCTTGAAGGAAGCTCAGATAGTGGGGACTCCCAAGAGGGATATGAGAGAGAGTAAGGTGCCTGAGATGTTTTGTAGCTATTTGGTTAT
Organism: Larix kaempferi; assembly: GCA_027924585.1. Taxonomy (NCBI): domain Eukaryota; kingdom Viridiplantae; phylum Streptophyta; class Pinopsida; order Pinales; family Pinaceae; genus Larix; species Larix kaempferi. The sequence continues at coordinate 761,915 of BSBM01001378.1, read as the reverse complement.
GGTGAGCAGTATCAATGAGTCTGAGCCATATTCCTATGAGCAAGAAACAGGAAAGCAGGTCTGTAGAGATGCCATGGTGGAAGAGCATGCTTCCATCATGAAGAATGATGTTTGGGAGGTTGTGTCGATACTTGAGGGGAAGTCAATGGTGAATTCCAAGTGGCTCTACAAGATTAAATATGATGCAGGTGGTAGCATGGAGAAGTACAAATCTAGGTTTGTGGCGAGGGGTTTCTCACAAGTAGAGGGAGTCGACTATGATGAGACCTTTGCTCCAGTGGCCCAGTATAGTTCGATCAGAGTAGTGATATCTATTACAGCATAGATGGAATGTAAGATCCACTAGATGGATGTGAAGACAACATTTCTGAATGGAATCATAGAGGAGGAGGTGTACATTGAGAAACCATAGGGATTTGAGGGACATGGGAGAGAGTCTCATGTGTGCATACTGAGGAAAGCATTGTATGGTCTAAATCAAGCTTTGAGAGCTTGGTATTCGAGGATAGATACTTCCTTGCAGCAAATGGGTTTCCATAAGAGCGATATGGATCCCAACCTTTACCTCATTGTGGTTGGTGAGGATCCACTCATTCTAGTATTGTATGTGGATGCTTTGTTTATTACAGGAGTGTAGAAACTCATAGGCAGCTGCAAGAGAGATCTTGCTTCAGAGTTCGAGATGAAAGACATAGGATTAATGCATTACTTTTTGAGTATGGAGATTTGGCAGGAGGATGGGCATATCTTTCTGGGATGGGGCAGATACGCATCGACATTCTGAAGAGATTTCAGATAGAGGACTATAGGCCTATGGCCACACCTATGACAACCAAATAGAAGAATTTGATAGCTTCCGGGGGAGAGTTGGTTGATCCCACTAGGTATCGTCATATTATTGGTTCATTGATGTATCTAGTCAACACTAGGCCAAATCTGTGCTATGTTTTCAATACATCGAGTCGGTATATGGTGGAGCCCGGGAGTGTGCACTGGGTGGAAGCAAAGAACATTCTCAAGTATCTTAGGGGTACAATGGACTATGGAATGAACAATTAGAGGAGGGATGGAGTACAATTGAGTGGCTATATAGATTCATATTGGGAAAGTAGTGCAGTGGACAGGAAAAGCACCTCTGGGTGTTGTTTCATCTTGGGTTTGATAGTTGTGTCGTGGTTCAACGGGAAACAAAAGTCAGTGGCACTGAGTACTGGAGAGGCAGAATATATGGCAGCAAGTATGGCTAGTTGTGAGGCTATTTTCCTTTGCAATATGCTAGCCAGTATATTTGATCAGCAGTTGGATCCAACTGTAATCTATTGTGATAACCAGAGATGCATAAAACTCACAGAGCAGGTCCAAGCATATAGAGTTCATATATCACTTCATTCGAGATCATGTTTAGAGAGGAGAAGTTGAGATTCAATATGTGTTTTTTGATGAAGGGAAAGTTTTTTTTATTTTAGGGATAAGATGGGAGTGGTGCGGAACACTTTCCTCGTTTAGAGGGAGTGTTGAAAATTTAACTAGGAAAGTGGTTGGACCCTTAACCTTGCTTCATGTAGAAGCAAAACTCTATTTTTGAGTTTGCATGCATACATTTTTTAATTAAAATTTTGCATGGCGGGAATTTTGCATGGAACCCTAAAAGTCATTGAAACGATAAAATAGAGTTGAGAAGGAAAAAGGGAATAATCTATGGTTTGTGATAAGCAAACCAGGTCGATAATATAGAGGAATCTCAATGCATGAAGAAGGGAACATTCTTAAGGAAAGAGGGCACATTTCCAAAGAGAGAGAGGGATGTAGGTCCAATCAGAGATCTCGCATACATATGGAGCAGAGGTTGGATTCATTGGAGGTCGAGCTTTCTTCTGAGATAGATCATATTCATCAGCAGAGAGATATTAGAGATTGATCATATAGAGGGGGCACATTTCTATGTAGGGGGGTGCACTTCACTAGAGGAGGGAGAGATCAATGATTGAGTTCATTAGTCAGAGAGAGGGCGTATCACTAAGGAAGTGATTCAGTTGAAGAGAGGGCGTGAATCTTGATACATAGAGAAGTTTCAAAGAGGGGCACATTCAGAGAGAGGGGTGCATTTCCTAGCTATCCATTGGAGATCAAACTTGAGCATCAAAACTGTAGGCGTAGAAATAAATTTGTGTTGGAAGTTTTCTATTGAAACCCATTGTAATTGCTTGAGATAATAAAAGCAATACTTCTCTCATTGGTTTTCCCGCAAGGGTTTTTCCACTGTCACTTTGACTTAAAATACTATGTCCATTTATGTGTGTGATTGCTATTGGTTAAAAGTAGTGATGATAGATCCCATGTGTTTCATTTTATAAATAATTGTTTGTGCTAATATACATTCTCTGGGGCTGATAATCGGGTTTGGCATCTTGCATGTGATTTAGAGAGACTTGAGATCAAGTTGAGGTCTGAGATTTCAGAGTATTGTGAAAATTTCACACTTTCAAAATTGTGATTGCCCTTATTTTATATGTTCGTGATGTTACGTTTTACCTTTTGGTGACAATATTAAAAAATGAGATCAATTTTGCTTGATTCATGTTGCATCTCTAAGTAGATTAGTTAAAATGGAATGTGTTGCTTACTAGTTTTCTTGCATTGTTGCAGAAAACTAAGTTAACGAATAGGGAATCCTAAGTTAGCCAATGCAATTGTTGGTTGTGACTTCCATGCTATGCAATCCCCATATTATTTCTAGTCCTACCATAACTCTTAGGGTGATACATTCCCCTTCTTGGGGATTGAATACGCCATGCTTATACTACAATAAACCCCTTTTGTTGGACACCTATGCGGGTCCTAGTTTGAAATTGATCCAACATATGGTTTTGTTGTCAAGACTTTCCATTGTGTATATGGTGTTCTAGAAGCATGACTAGTGAGTTAAACCAAAGTTATATAGAATCTTGTAGGTTTGGGAAGATCAAACATTTTGAGGAGCAACACATTAAATTAAACTTATCCCAGTGGAAGCATGATGACCATGGTGATCACAAATTTTTTTGAGGGTAGAGTTCTTGGTGGTGTCGTTCAAGTGGTTGAAGAGATTGGGGAAACACTCGTGATTATCTTGGAAGAGGAGGAGACACATTTGGTGGAGTCTATAGAACTTGGTTGTAGGTTCAACCACGAGGTCACAAGATTAGTTGGTTTCTAGGTGAAGACAACCGTAGAAGGCTACAATGTTGAGTTTGTGGTTGAACTGGATCGATATTTAAAAAAACAATAAAGAACAATTCAAGAAAGGAGCATGAGGGAGTAGTACAAGAGGTGGAGATGTGGGTGAATATGGTCCTAGCGGAGGAGGATTTTATGCCTTTCAATCTAACAATAATGGTTTCATAATTTCCTATACATGGGGGTTACTTGGGATCAAAATGACAGCTGTAGGTAGGTAAGGGTAGAACAATACCATGCAGGATGTGCAAGTGTTGGAAAAGGCATAGAGAACCCTAAAAAGAGAGGTGATAACCAAGAATTTATGGCTAGGTAAGATAAAGGAGTACAAAAGAAGAGAGAATTCGGTGAGGGAAGCTATGGATAGGGAATGAAGCACTGAAATATACTTGAAGGATTTAAAATGTTTGTGGAAGTGGAGAACAAGCCTATCGATGATTGGAGTAACAAGGATTGAGAGTGGAGTAGAGTCTGAGGAGTAGATTGGGAGAGACTATGGTGGTCAAGGACATGGAAGGAACAACAAGTGAAATGATACCAATGGGTGAAGAGGTTCAACTAGAGACAACATAGCAAGAGGTCACGCTAGGGGAAAGTGATGACATCACCACCAAGGAGACAATGAACATTGGATCACTAGTGGGAGAAGAACTTGCAGGTGACGTGTTTCGTTTATTTTACAGTTGAATATAGACAAAGACAAACATGGTACAACCCCTAAATAGTGAAGCTAACATGGAACAATTACTACCCCTAATGCATTTTGAAAATATAAAGGTAATCATGAACCAAGTTCTATTTCTAGTTTATTAGCATATGATAATGGTAGAGTGATCCAAATTTGGAGGGACGAGACCAGGAAGGCTTGAATGCCAAGAAAAGAGGAGAGAAAATGTTCTTTCTATGAATTCCTTAGTAGATTTGCATATTTTCTCTCCTCTTTTCTTTGCATTCAAGGCCGACGAATCTCAGCCCGAATTCCTTGGTATATTTTCATATTTTCTCTCCTCTTTTCTCGACATTCAAGCTTTCCAGATATCAGCCCTCAATATTTGGATCATGTAGGTAGGGATAATAATAGTTGCAATCAAGAAAATGAAACATTAGTAGCAGTAATGGTAGTACAAGAGTAGTTTTAAATCCTATTGTGATAGGAGGAACTGGAATTACTAGTCAACTAGTCCCTCTATGCTTCATTTTAATCTGTAGCTTGATAGATAGTATGGAAATACAAACTGATATCTCGATGATACACCTTCCTTAGTTTTCGGGGAAGGGTGATAGGGATGAAGATAAATACTAGTTTGTGCGAGTTGATTTGGAGAGTTGAAGGGGTCACCACACTAAAGGCCAAACTAGTAGAGTTATAAACCACTCTAAGGGGAAGGGCCATGTAGTGGTATACTAAGTTTGTATATATAGACCCTGTTACGTGGTACCAGTACCAACACATGTTCCAGATACACCCTAAGGAAATGGCAGCCTATTTTCTTGACTTGGAGGGTGCGATACAACCACATTTTATGGATGGGATCATGGCCAAGTTTTTTAGATACCCTCTATGTGTGCTATGGCTTAATGGAACTGCTGACTGCCTCATAAAAGGGTTTGAATCCCTGAGGTTGGTGTCTGGTGCCCCCAAGTTTGGGTCATTGAACCACATGATTTCCTCAAGCACTTTTACAATGATGGCATGTTATATTTCAGTACTGAGGCCTTTGCCATTGTCCTAGGCCTTCTCCTTCACCCTCCTACTGCTCCAGAACTCCAGCTCCATGCCTCCCTGGCCTCCATAGAGGATGACGCCATCTTCCATTGGTTGCTAGATGTGTGCTTTGAGGAGGGGCGTTGAGGGTTTTTCACTATTTCATGGGTTAGTAGGGGTATGAGGACCACCCCTCCGTATCTCAGCCTTCAGTTTCATCGAATTTGGCCTTGTCTAGTCATTTTTACTCAAGTAGTGGTCAAATCTGGGAAAACACCCAATTTACCCACTACTTTGATTATTTTTATATTATTTTAATTCTAATTTTAAGTTGACATTTTAATGTTAAATTTACCTTACTTTATGTAAAAGTGAGTGTGAGATCATATAAATAAGATCTCCTCACTTCATTTTTAGACATCAACTTTGGGGATAAATCATTATGTCTGTTATTTTCCCTAACTAGGGCTCTTTGAAGGGATGCGCACTCCTTGATGAAGGTTATTTTGCAAGTTTGAAGCATTTCTTGGAATTTTTACTATTGTTCATGCCATTGCTAAGGTGAGGCTAGGGTTGTTTGCTTAACACATGCACTTGGAGGTATCTATGCTTTTAGTTTGATGTCTCTTAGTCAATTTGTATGAAAATGATTGCTTGTTAGGGTTGAATGGAAGCCATTGTTGCTTCATTTTGTCTTGATTAGCATTTCATTTTTGTCTTTGATCACCCTTGCATTCAAGCTTGAGCTTTAGGTCTTCAAGTTTTGCTAGGCTAGGCCTCCTCAACAAATCTCAAAGATTGTTGAGGTTAACGCTAGTTGTCAAGCTTTCCAAGTACCATCTCAAGGAGGGTAACTCCTCTCATTGATGCCCTAGGGTTGGGTGACTAGTTTTCTATTGAAACCCTAGGCTGCTCTCTCTACTTTTTTAACCTAAAATATGAGTTTTGTACATTTGTAATTATTATTTACTGTTAAAATTTTGCATTTCCATGGTAGAATTAGGGTTAGAATTAGGTCTGCAATTTTATGACAAAAACCCTAAAAATAAAATAAATAAATAAAATTTCGATTTTTGACCTTCCTAAAATTTTGGCCCTCTCTCCTACAATTTCACCCGGCCTTCTTTAGCCCTTAAAACCCTAGGGAAAATTTTTAAGAAGGCCTAAAATTTTAAAAATATCAAAAATTCCTAAAAAAGCCCTAAAAATCTAAAAATTAATTTTGTTTTGGCCTCCCTAAAATTTCGGCCCTTCCTCGTATAAATTCGGCCTTCCCTTTTTGTCCCTAGAAACCATAGGGCGAAATTATAGGAAGCCCTAAAAATATAAAATTATCGAAAACTCCCTAAAAAACCCTAATTTCTGTGTTTTTGCTTTTGTATATATTATGTTAGATTAGTCTTTATGTTTTTTATTTATTTTCTGAGTTAGTTTATTTGATAAAGTTGTATTTTGGATAAATAAATTGATTATCATTTGATCTTTGAAGGGTTGATAATGATTATTGGTGAAAAGCTTCCAGGAAATGATATGTTAATGATGTTGAACACCATCTTTCTACACTTGATGTTGAACTAGTTTACACATGATTGATGATACATATTTGGTGAATGACTTTTTCTTATGTTTCATTGGTAGAGGGTTATGTTATCTCTTGAAGTATTGTTATTGGTTACACATTGCCATAATACATGCTTATGATCCTTGTATATTTACTAGCCATATCATATTTGCTTCTATCATCTACATTATCACTTAACACGTATGTGGTTATTGCTTGAAGTTGGTTCACAATATAGTCTTTTGATCCAATATTGATTATAATAGTACATATGTACACGCTCCCACATTTCATTGAATGATCTAAGTGATATACATCATTTTCGGATGTTACTATTATTAGCAATTGACTCCATATAGGCACTGGTCTAACTAGGAATTGCATAGCAAACGTATTTTCAGTGGTTGTATAAGTGTCTTACAGGATTCCATAAGGATACTTCTCCTTGGAGGTTTCAACTTCCGAAGAAGTTAGAATGGTGGTCGAGGTGACATTGGGTCACTATTCTTAGTTTTGCTTACTGGGAATTAGCCCTGCTAATTTTCCCGGTAACAGACCCTTTGGGCACACCCTAGATGACATAAGTAAAAGTAGGATTTGTAGAGAAATTAAAAAGACCAAACTCGGAGCAATACAGTTACATAAGTTAACATAATAACTTAATGGCTTGGAGAAAAAGCATGGGAATATGACCAATGGTTCTAATACCTTATTAGTTGAATGGTGTATCCAATTCATGAAACCCTACTCAAGGAGTGGTTTATTCAAGGGATATTTCCCCTCACATGGTACCTTAATGCAACAATAATGGAATTATGAATGGAATTACCCTATGCAAGCAATTAAAATCAAATCAAAATGAATGGATATCCTAGGTTGATAGGAACAAATCCCACTGCTATACCATCAACTAGTGCCATGCATGAGCTTGCACATATTGCAACATTAATAGAGCAAATTCAAGAAATGATTGGCTCTAAGACTAGATGGGAGAAAATATGGTGCATCGTGTGTAAGATAAAAGGACATCTAGCAAATGACTATCCAACATAGTGGGTTGAGGTGGTGGCCCCTAATATGACACCACCTCCATCCACCCGATTTCTAGGGAATGTTGTGATAGATGACTATGAAATGTGCAAGACGTATGGTCACCCACCTTAGATTCCCTTGATATTGTAGAAGTACACTTTTGCACCAAACCACTATGGTATGTGACTTTTGCAAAGAGAATAGTGATTCCATTGAAATAACATGACTTTTAGGCTTTGGTTGAGTGTTTTGATAGGTAGCCATTCAAGCCCCATTTGTTTTTATAATTGTCATGAAATTGGGCACATATTTCAATATTGTTCTCATCCAAGAAGAGTGTGATGTGCCACTACAGGGCTACCAAATATGCAATACAAGATTTCCCCAACCTTATAGCCAAGTGGGACACTAGGGAAAGATAGAGAAACACCAACTTGGTGAATTTAGAGCCTTGATACAAAGAATAAGTTGAACACCCAAGGATCAATGTGGTTACCCATGATAGGACACTAATAGGAGTTGATGAAGTGAAACTAAAGCTCCCATAGATCATAAAAGTGACCCTTGAAAGCCCTGGATTTGATGCAACCAAGAAAAAGGACTACTACAAGTAATCCTTGGAGGCACTCAAGAAGGAAACAACTGACATTAGTCCCATTTCCAACAATAGTTTTATTGTTTGGAATATCTATGAACATATATGGTAGGAGAAAACTAGAAAACCTTAGTTGAAGGATAGGGAGGAATTTTCCTTATAATATTGGATTCAAGAATTTTTCCATACTTTTATTATAATCTTAGATAATGATAAGCCAATGAGGAGGCTAGAATTAGTGTTGGGTAAGATAACCAACTAAGGGGGTTAAGATCCCATATATACCCCCTTTGAAGAGAAAATAGTTCAACGAATCAATTAAAAAAAATTCCTCGAACCAATTGAGAATTTGAAATGGATGCTCATATACATGGATACAAATTTTAGGATGTCATGTTAGACCTAGGATCCATTGTGAACATTTAGTCAAAGAAGTCACGGGAAATGGCGGGGAAGAAATTACTAATATACTCACCAATCCAATTGCGGTTGGTGAACCAATATAGAATATAATCTATTGGTCACTTGAAGGATTTTGAAATAAACATGGGTAATGCGAAAACAACAACATATTTTGAGGTCATCATGTGGATGAAAAGGATACTTACCCCAACACTTTTAGGTTTCAAATGGTAAAATGCCAATGGAGCAATTATAAACCTGAAAAGAGGGGATATGTCATTTGAAGATAATAGGACAAGAGTGATACAACCCATAGACCCAATCAAAGGACACCAATACACTAAACTAGTCAAGGATCTAATAGATGGTGTTGTAGTGGACCAACAGTTTAATCTGATTGCAGGTATGAGGAATGATTACATCAAATCCATGGATGTTGGGGAAATCAATTGGAGAAGTATCTACTAAAACAATTTAGATAGTCAAGAGGCATTTTAGGACTAGAAACGGTGAAAACACAAACTATCTTCTCATCATTGTGTGAAGATAAGTCCTATTCAGGCTAGATTGGGACAAAAGTGTGAGACTCACCTATCTTTGATGGAACATGAAGCATCTAAGAATTCATGGAATACTTGAGATTAATTGTGTCTAAAGGACAGTGGGTTCTAGATATGTACATAGCATTAAGGTCCGCCCCTTCAGGTGGTGGGACACCCACAGAGAAGAGTTGGATGACTGGGAAAAGGCACAACCAATGCTACGAAACTGATTCACAATAGTGCCTGAATACCGAGTAATCCATATTCTAGGGGCCTCAAAAGCTCCTATGGAGTTACCTGAGATATATGAAGAAAATATTTATTAAATTCATCACATAAAGGGATATGTTTAAAGGTGGACTTGGGAATTATTTTCCAAGCAACTTTGGGCACATGATTTCATTCACACCTTGGAGCCCATCCCCAAGGCTTGGTATATGCACAAGGCGTCTTGAAGGGAAACCTAAAGGTGGGAGAGTTTGAAAGGTCAATTCTATTCAACATTCTCCTATGTAGGCAAGACTCTCAACATTTATCTATTTTGAAAGCCATAAAGTATTTCTCATTTCATTCCAAGGTGGGTTTAGTTTCATAATATGCATAGAAAACACATAATATAAACAACAAAATAAAAGGTCGGATTATAAATGGACAGGGGAACACTCGATCTTCAAGTGATGTGCTAAAGTAATAGAAGAACAACAAGAAGATGATCTTAAAATGTTGTTGTACCTTTCCTTCTAATAATCTAAAGGAAAAATGTATGGAAAAGAGACAAAGGAAGAACCTACTTGCAAAATTTATTGGGAGCCACTCAAGATCGAGTAGCCTTTAACATCAATTCTAGAGGCAATCCTAGGTTAAGATCCATTGGATAATAATGAGATGATGCTATGATATCCAATGTTGTGACATTATTGCACCTATATAATGAACTATTTCCTGAAAAATTCACATGGATGATGGGGATAAAGGGAGAATTGGAATTTGGGGGAGATGCATATAGAGATAAATCTAGATGCATGACCCATTAAGAAGCACCCCCACAAGTTGAACCCTATAATAAAAGAATGGGTAAAGGAAGAGATTAAAAAAATGTTGGTGGATGACTTGATATTTTCTGTGGAGGAGTTGGATTATCAGTCTTATAGTAATTCAAGACAAGAAAGTAGGTGTTTGCATTCAAGTATGTGTGATATTTTGAGGATTGAAAGTTGTCTATGTTCATGACCCTTTTCCCACACCTTTCAATGATGAAGTACTAGACCCAGTGGTGGGAAAAAAAGAATACTCCTTCACTAATCGATTTTTTTCTACCACCAGGTGCACATAACAGAGGTAGACAAGAAAAATACCACATTTGTGATTGAATGGGGTTTCTGTGCCTATAATGTCATGCCTTTTGGACTAGAAAATCCATTAGCAACATTCGCTAGAATAATAATCAGAACCTTTAGAGAGGAAGTATAACTATATGATTGGAGCTTGTGAAATGACCATGTTGCCATGTTGCGGCTAATGTTTGAGAGGTGTCAACATCTACAAATATCTCTTAACTTGAAAAAGTACAACTTCTTCACACATTTTAGTTGGAATGATAATGCGTTGGTTGATTTAGCCATGATATCACAATTATTAATCTCAAAGCCGCAACCAACATACACACACTATGACCAATGTTGGGCCACATAGGAAACTATTATAGGTTCATAAAAGGATATGCATCCATCACCACTAAAATCTTTTTTTGGGTTAAATAATGTCTTAAATACCTAGACTTTCCAAAGGAGAAATTGAGTACCCCTATCGTGGTCTTCCTTGACTAGAAATTTGAATTTCATGTACATGTTGACACATTTGGTATTGAACTAAGAGGTATCTTATCGAAACTCACAGAAGGAAAGCTATACCACCTACTTTACTTTGCTAGCAGGAAGCTATCTAAGGCCAGACAAAGATACACCACAATAGAGTGAAAGGGGAAACGATGATCTACTCACTACAAAGTTTAAACACTACATGTTTGGGGGCATTTCAAGTTCTTTATAAACCACTCTAGATTAAAATATTTAGTGAATAAGCTAGTACTAGAGGGATAATTTACAGATGGTTGATTATGTTTCAAGAGTTCAATTTTGAAGTCATGATAAAACCTAAAAAATCAAATGTTTGCATGTGCCACTTATCAAAATTCAAAACAAGTGAAGTGGGAGGGTTGACATACAATAGGTTACCGGACTTAGATATTTAAATTTTAGGATAAGGGCTATACCATATTACTGTGGAGATATCACTATCTTCCTTACCATTTGTGTGGCTCCGTAGGAATACTAAACTACCAATAGGAAACAACTAATGGTTAGAGTAGTGTCTTAGCAATTGATAGCAAGTCAACTCTATAAGCTAGGAACATAAGAGATTGTTCGACGATGTGTGATGGAGCATGGATGACTTAAAATTCTATGGAAATGCCACAATGGTATTGTAGGAGAGCACAATAGTGGGAAATTAGATACCTCTTAAAAAGTATTGCAAGTAGGAATCTAGTGGCCAACGATATTCAAGGATCCAAGGGAATATGCCAAGTCTTGTGATGCATGCCAAAGAACATAGAAATCCTCAAGAAGAGATGAACTTTCACTCCATCCAATGATGGCACTATAAGTATTTGAAAATTGAGCAATCGATTTCACAGGTCTTATAAATCAACTTGCAATTCATTTAGACACTCGATACATTCTGATGACCACTAACTATCTTACTAGATGGGAAAAGATCACGTCGATTCAAAACTGCAATACCCGCAATGTTGGCATATTTATATTTGAAAATATAATATCCCAATTCAATTGTTCCAGAAGCCTAGCAACTGATCAAGGAGCACATTTTATGAGTCACACTATCAAAAACCTCATCAAGAATTTATGGTTCTACATCATACTAGTATCCCTTACCATCCTTGGGCTAACATAATTATCTAAGAATTTAACAAAATATTGGAACATAGTCTCACCAAGGTATGTATAGTGAACCAAGATGTCTGGGATGAGAGAATACCTTTGGTACTTTGGGAATATAGAACCACAATAAATAAACTCACCAAACATACACCCTTCAACTTAGTACATGATCGAGAAGCATTGGTGCCTATTGAATTCATTGTACCAAGTTTATTTATTGCACAAGCAATGAAAATGTATTATGAAGACTCCATTCAAAATTGGCTCATTGAACTAATGGAACTTGAGAAGCATAGGTTCCCAGCATGTTACAACCAAGATGTAGATAAGTTGTGACATAAATTTTGGCATGACCTACACATTAAACATAAGGACTTTTAGAAAGGCGACATCATTTTGATTTAAGATAATAAGTACCTCAAGCCACCAAGTAAGTTGTAGATGCATTGGTTGGCCCCCTTAATGGTCATAGATATTTGATACTTAGAAGTAGTAACATTGGACAAACTTTATGGGATACTTGGGAGGGGTGGATGAATGATACCCGATTGGAGTTATTTTGAACTCCCAAAATCTATTTTTCCATGATTTTTATACTCTTGTATTAAATTTTGTTTTACTCAAGTCAATAAGGCTCAATCCTATGAGAAAGCCAACAATAATCCGAGTTATTAATCCAGTCTAGTGAAATTCAAGAGTAAAATTAAACATGCAAGTTTCCTTTTGTTTTCCCTAAAAGACAGGTACCACCTTTATGGCCAGGGGATGAATAAGTTAACATAGTTGCATCAAAATCATAGAGTTGCATTGGATACCTTCAGTTGCATCAATTTGTTATTTATGTCCAATATCCATAAGGTTGTGTCTGCATATGAGTTTCACCAAGGGAAGAAATCATGTCATAGGTTGCTAAGAATAAACCAGCGTAGATCCATCTTAAACCCGTATCTATCAAGCACTGGGAGGGATCCAATTTCTTGAGGTGTATTTCTTTTTTTAAATTTAAACTCAAGAAATTTGATCTCTCTTGATTTAGAGATCCGGGTTTAAGTTTTAAGTTTTTATTTTACAAACGAACATCTATTTTTTAATTACTTTTCATAATATTTTATTTTATGAACCAACATGGATTTTTTTAAATACTTCCATAATTTTTTATTTTATGAGCCGACATGAATTTTTTTTACTATTTTTTAATTAAAAAAATTACTTTTTACGTTTTATTAGATGTAACGCTACATACACGTTACAACATCTCCCCCATACTAGGATGTAGAGCACCTTGTTTCACCCGATGCAATAAATAATCCCCGTTAGTTACATCGTGAGCTATCAGTCAATTAAATAATGTGCATTTAGTTAATACCACATCCAATAATGCTTACCAAAGTGATGGAAGTAGGGGGTAAAAGGGTAAATCCTAGGGGTAAGTTAGGAGTTGGTTAGGTTGCATCACTCCATCATGTCTATCAATAAGGGTGTATTAACAAAAACAAATGCAATTGGAACGGATCATGACTACTACACGATCCTGGGACCTTTTTCAAGATTTTTGAAGATTTAGTTGTTTTTTTCCATTTAAAGTGAAGATCCAATCAAGGCTCGAACTGATGGGAAAAACTTATTTTATAGACAAAGTCCTCGCATTCCCCGAGGCATGTGTAGGAGGTTCATTGGATGAGAACATCCAACGACCCTCCCACACTTGCCTCGGGGAAAGCGAGAAGTTTTTCTAATGCATAATGTTTTCCCGAATTGAGGAGTTATCCATTTTTTATACATTTAAGTCACACACCCATCTACCCAAGTCATTTCAAGGTCACTAAGAACAAACCACAAGTAACAAGAAGAAAACTACCACCGAACTAATAGAGACATATGCATCAGAACCAAGATAAACAACCAAAAATTTATAACATGACTTAGGGACTACCAATGGTATACACCAGTCAAATATCAAGAAAAAATATAACGGGGAAGGTTAATCTTTGACAAGTATTGAAGAGAAAAGAGGCTACCATCAAAGAACCCATGAACCCACGATTGTTTCAAGACAATAGACGAATTTCAAGGGAAAATTGGAACAAAACCCATCATAGAATTTGAATTTATTGATGTTGAGTAGTTCTCATATCTACAAAACTCACACTACATGCACCAAGTCACCTTGAGAGATGGAGATATAAGAGAAGAAGTAATTGATGAAGTTTGGCCTTTACAAGTTTCATCGATTCTCAACATGCTACGAGTCTTGAAATTTGGCACCTCGGCCCAAGTACATAAATATATTAAGTTCCTATTGAGTCTGTCAAGGAAACGTATGGCTTGACCAATCATACTTGTTTACACCTAAGATAGTCAAAGACCTCATCGCTATTTTAATGGATGGTCCAAATGTTGGCATGAATTTCCAGCAACAGAAAAGAACTAGGTTGGCAAGGGAAGAATAATTGTATACATGCTAGAGGATTCACAAAGGAAACATGGGATCAAACATTAACTTGATCAATTCACTAACTATCAGAATGGCCGCAAGGATTCTGACATGCCAATTATTTCGAAAGAAATAGAAAGGAGAATGCAGTCTTGACATATGGTTCATCGTTATTGCACAGAGAAAGTAGTCATAATCACCGGAGTGCTACGTTGGAGTTTTGAAGAAATCCAATGCATCACTTGGTGATTATGAGTACTCTCTCTATTTAGTAATGATGAACAATCTTGACATATTATCAACAACAACATCTCATACCTAGGGGTACCAATTGAATTGGTGTTGGTTTTACATGAATGAGTTCATCAAGGCCACTTTGGAGGCCTACAGCAAGAATTCCCCATCCAATTACAAGTATTTTATGATCATGTTCACCATGTTCAATTGGGATGCATCGAAAGGTTTCTGACTTTTGCATATAGAAATGGGGCTAGTCTCATCAGATTTTAGGCCCTGGAGAGCTAGTAATAAACCTAATCATGTACATTTTAATGAAAATCATTTATAGCTTAGTATGGGAAATGGTGCTCTGACTTTGGTTTCGGCTCGCTTGTTCTCGCTCGCTTGTTTCTGGCGGTCCATCATTCCCCCCTATCAGGAACAAAGTGAGGAGTAGAAGATCTCATGGTGGTTATGAGTGCCAAAACTAGACATAGAATACCATGAACTCATGACTGCTCTTGGGCATGGCTCTCTTTCTGTCTTTTGGCTACAACTTTGAATCTGGCGTCTGAATTCGGTTGTAGCTCAGGCTCGCTTGAAGAAGGTCGTGACTTCTTGTTGTCATATTGATAAGGCTTCGAAACTTGAAGCTTGACTATTGATTCATGATCTCCCCCCCTGTCAGGTACAAGATGAGAAGCAAGAAAAGTTTATGTTGCAAGTTGTGTCAGAACTCGAGACTCCATTCTGCGATATGAACGATATATCTTCTTGGTTGTCGTTGACCACTACCACGAAGCAATCCACCCATAGTGAATCTTCAATCTTGTAGGTTTCTTCAGTGTTGAACATCTATCTGAAGAATGGTTATGCTTCCTGCAATGCTGACAAGGATAGAGATTGAAGCACTGGTCTTCCATGTGGCCAATTCCATGTTGGCACTGATGTTCACCTAGAACAAGTGAAGATGACTCATTTTGAAGTAATCCTAAACTTTGAAACTAGATTGGTATGGAATAATCTGGAATATGAAAGGTCACATACTTATCATATGCAATGCATGTTTTGTGTTTGTTGATCCTGAGTAATTCCCAAGGTCCGATGATGGATTTGGAAAGATTATGTTGAACATGAGGGGCTTCATCTTCTGACATTATTTCGTTGTCTTGGTCGTGCATTAGCAGCTGATAGGAATCATCTTCATATTCAAAGATAGAGTTGTTATGAACAAGAACTAGTTTAGAATGTTGATTCCTTTGTTGTAAATCGTCATCTTTGGCTTTCAAATCCTGCAAATGAGTTATAACAATTTGGAGAGTTTCTTTGTTGATTGTGATTGAGTCATCTACAACAATAAGTATTAGAGTGTTTAGTAACTCTAATGTTTCTTCAGTTTGAAACATTATGAGAATTGTTTGAGGCCTCCTTGTGTAGGTAGGTCCAAATTACAATTGACTCAATCAACAAACTGAGGGATTCTTACAATTCCACCCTTTTACAAATACATTCAACAATTGAATTTTCCAACTCAAAAAGTGAAAAGGGTGTCAGTCTCAGCCGAGAATGCACCCAATTACGATTCAATTCAAATCAGATTTTATTTGACACTTGCAGAAAACAAATGCAAATACCAAAAATGACAATTTGCAAGTGGAATGTGAAGTTGAATGGTTTCCTTGAGATGATCCGTTGTGGTGTGAAATCTACTGAGACAAACAAGCCTCAAAAATCAATATATTTATGCTACAAGCTGCTCCTCACAATCCCAAGATCTCTGCAGTAGCAATCTTTGCAACAAGCCATAGGCATCTGGACTTGACTTCTCTAGCTTTAGAAATGTGTCTTTCCAAGTGGACTTTACAAATACCAACAACTCCCTCTTGAGCAAAAATGAATGTTTGAATCAAATTGTGGAGTGGTGCCAAATGAAGGAGAGGTGTTTGCAATAGTCTTTTGTAAGTACAATAAGCTCCAATCTCTTATGCAGTCGAAGCTCTTCAAGCTATGGACACCACAATAACCATGAAGAAGAGGGACACCACTTACTGCTGCAACCGCATCCACATTGTAGACTGGTGTTCATCGCCTTCAAGCAATTTTACGAATTGAACACCCACTCAGCTCTAGGGTTACGCTAACCAATTCAACGTGCCTTTAATACACTTCAACGCACTCTTCATACACTTCAACTAGCAATATAATAAATCCTTGTTTTTTTCACAAATGATTTATGTAAAATAGTCTTTTCTAGCCAACGATCTAATCAAATCTCGGTCTCTCAGCTCCACGTTCAGATGAGGGCGTTCAACCAGCAACGATAGGGTTTCGATCAATGAAGAGATCTGGAGCAATACTTTCAACCAGGAACATGTTCAAAAATAAAATGGCTCACACATTCAGTTCATGGAGTACGCCCAATTCATGGGAGGTGGTGCTCAAGCATTCACGGTCGTGGATTAGGGTTTCCACCTCAGTCGCGAACAATCACTACACAGACTGGGGGTCGCAGCTTTCACGCACTACATGTTCACTGTCAAACCACTTCGCGAGTCTTCACTAGAGTCTTCACGCACAGAACAACTCTTCAAAATCTGCGATAATCTCACTCCAATACAGTCTTCTGCAAGAAGCTTTGTTATATTCACAGAGATTGATGTAATTGCTCGGCCCTTCTCCAATTTCTAGAGCATGCCCTAGGTCTCTATGCCAGTAGAGTCACATGCAATCAATTAAGGATTTTCATCAATAACAATACCAACTCCAACACAGCAATAGTTGACACCAATGCAGCAACAATTTTCACGCAACAATAGCAATAAGGGCTCATGCAGATGGAGATGCATAGCACACAGGGATACAACGCAAAAATTGTGCAACGTCTACTCAGAGAGTCACAGAGGAATCACGCAGAGCAGAGATGAATATGCCACGACTGTCAATCAGAAGTTAGCAGTACTCTGGAGAGAAAAGGGCAGACTGTATGGACAGGCAGGAGTTATGGGCTCTGATACCATTGTTAGGTGTCCAATAGGGCAAATAGCCAATTGCACACACAAACACAAAGACAAATAGAATAGGTGTGAATGCAAACTATTTTCATTAATCAAATGTACAATTTATACAATGAGAATGACTCTTGGGTTCGTATCCCCAAGAAGTCTCTTGGATTTCCGAGATGACTTCTCATGAGACTTAACAAATTCTGTTGAGATGATGGATGGCATGATCAATAATGTTTAGTATGTTCCTAAGCTTTCAACCAACCTGCTTTTAATTTATCAGATTACAAATTCTGGTGTAGGAAAGACAGTCTTGTTTACCCCTTATTCTGTAATTATTCGTGAAATTGAGGATCCTTCACAAATTGTTGCCATAGGGAAAGTGGATCATCATACACGCTTGTATTCATTTTCTCATTTTGAGCTGACATCTCCTTCCAATGTACTGCTTGCTCACTCAAATAAATTAAGTAGATTATGGCATGAGCGATTTGGCCACTTGAATTATCGCTATCTTTAGTAGCTCAGTAAGCAAAACATGGTCACTAATCTTCCACCTATCTCCTTTTATGAGGGTGTTTGTACAGGCTGTATTCTTGGCAAGCATCCTCGACATAGTTTTGATAAGGGAAAATCTAATAGAGCTTTTGAAATTCTGCAACTTGTTCACAGTGATATTTCAGAGCCTTTTCCTTGTCTGTCTTTTCAAAGGGCACGCTATTTGCTTGTTAGATTTCATACATTCATAGCATAATAACATAAATGCATAACCAAGATCACTAGAAGAAAGACAAAGCACAAAACAACAACATAGAGTTTATTCTGGGAAACCCAATTGGGAAAAACCCAGCAACCTTCGTATAGAAATGATAATCTCGAGATCAGAGTACAAAATAATAAAAGAGAAAATGTGAAAATGTCTTCCACAAGTAGAAACCCCAAATCTACTTCCTCCACTAGCTTGTGGGAACTCTGCTCTCTCCCAAGTGATGCGCAATTGTCAAGTGTGAGAATGTGCTAATGAGGTGCACTTTACCTCTTATTTATACAAGTGCAAATATGAAAAATACCCTAACCGGGCCGACTTCACCTGGGGGCAATAAAAAAATTATTTTTAATATTTTTCTTATTCTTCTTTGCACCCCGAGGTTTACATTGGTTCTTTCATGTGTTTACATAAGTAGTTACATTAGGTACATCTCCCTTAGGAGGTACAATCAAGTACAATGAAAGTACAATAAAATACAATGAATAATATCTTCCGAAGTTGCACAAAATCCAACACTCCCTCTCAACGAGGAAGGTATTCATCGGTCTTCATCTGCATCACGATCATCTAGGTTTCATCTTGTACATCCATTCTGTCTCCATCATCTCTATACATACTGAAGGTTGTCCACACAGTCTCAGTCCATCAAGAAGTGTCGTCATGCATCATCTTCACCAGTCCTTCGGTGGGTCCAGGAGAATCACTCAATCCTGGATTCAGAAGAATCTCTCAATCCTGAATATATGATACATCTTCACCAGTCCTTCGGTGATTCCAGGAGAATCACTCGATCCTGGATTCAGGAGAATCTCTCAATCCTTAATATCTGATATATCTTCACCAATCCTTCAGTGAGTCCAGGAGAATCACTCGATCCTGGATTTAGGAGAATCTCTCAATCCTGAATATCTAATATATCTTCATCAGTCCTTCGGTGAGTCCAGGAGAATCACTCGATCCTGGATCCAGGAGAATCACTCAATCTTGGATATCTGATATTATCAGCTGTGCCATCTCTGTTATATCATTTGTTACTTGTCTATCTCATCTGCCGATGGGGTCCTCCCATACCTGGCTGAGATCTTAGACGAGCAAATGTGCACAACCATCTACTGACTGTCTGACTCATCTTCCTATGGGATTTCTCCCATATCTGGCTGAGTACCAGCACTGTAGAGGTACCTGTGCAATCACACGACCAACTGTTGACTGCCCTACTCATCTGCCTATGGTATTTCTCCCATATCTGGTTGAGTAACTGGACTACAGAGGCACCAGTGTGAACCTGACCAACTGCTGACTGTCCTACTCATATGCCTATGGGATTTTTCCCATATCTAGATGAGTAACTGGACTGCAGAGGTACCTGGAAAAAAGCAAGGCAAGCATCTCAATGTCGTCTTTCCCTTTCAAGGAGGGACACGTTCTCTTCGACTTCAAGTCTTTCGTGAAAGTATTCAATCTTCACCCTGGGAAGAGCCTAGGTGAGAACATCTACAGTCCGGTCGTCTGTCGGCACGTACTGTAACTCGACTGCACCTTTTTGCACCATATCACGAATGAAGTGATATCAAATCTTGATATGCTTCGAACTGTCGTGAAATACAGGATTCACTGACATTTGCACACAGCTCTGGTTATCACAGTGAATCACGGTCGGCTCTGGAATCTGGCTGAACAATCTTGCCAGGAGTTTACGAAGCCAAACTGCTTCTCGAGCTACTATGCTAGCAGCCATGTACTCGGCCTCTGTAGTACTGAGTGCTACCAGGAAATAACTACAGAACCCAAATTGAAGCAACATCCGGAAGTCTCTTTCGATCTGCAACACATCCGGCCCAATCTGAGTCTGTAAACCCCTGCAATCTCAGGTCACAATCTGAAGCATACTTCAATCCATATCCCACAGTGCCATGTAAATATATGAGCACATGTTTTGCAGCAATCCAGTGAATTTGCCTTGGTTCGCACATGAACTGACTGAGGGCATTCACAGCAAAACATATATCTAGTCTAGTGTTGGTCAGATACATCAATGACCCAATCAACTGGCGATACATTGTGGGATCAATCAAATCAGAATCTGAAGTAGAATCTCTCAACTTCTTCCAATTTGCATCCATCGGAGTAGCCATGGACTTGCAGTCCAACATCCCGAATCCCTTTAATATATCAATGGTGTATTTTTCCTGTCCTAGGAAAATCTCTTTATGCCTTTGCCATACTTCTAATCTCAAGAAGTAGTGCATCGATCCAAGATCCTTCATTTCAAACTTAGAGGTGAGATTCTTCTTACACCATATAATGAGTTTCTCATTTCCTGTGAGAAACGAGTCATCAACATATAATACCAAAATCAGTGGCTCATCATCTACAACCTTGTAGTAAAGGTTGGGGTCTGCATCACTCTTGGAAAATCCCAAGCTCACCAGGATTCCGTCTATTCGTCCATACCAAGCATGGGGTGCTTGCTTGAGTCCATGAGGCTCCTTTCCTTGGACAATAAACCCATCTGGTTGTTCGATGTAAACTTCTTCCTCAATAACACCATTGAGAAATAATTGTATTCACATCCATCTGATGCAACTTCCATCCCATAGCTAAAGCAATAGCAATGATCGATCTGATGGAAGTATATCGAACCACGGAAGTAAATGTCTCATCATAGTCGACTCCCTCTTTCTGAGAGAACCCTCTGCATTCTACAAAGTCTGTTGTGCCCATCTAGGTCTTTTCTGACCTACAACATTTCTGGGGATATCAACTGGATCAATGGAATCGATAGGTTCATCCTCTTCTGCTAGCTTCCTCTTGAACTGGAGGGGGAGATGATTTCATCTCCTTCGATTCTAGCATCGATGTCCATGTCTGATCCTCTGCCTTTCCTGACAGCCATCTCATCTTCAAAGGTTACATCCCTACTGACTTCAGACTGTCTAGATTTTGGGATGTAGATTCTATATGCCTTTGAAGCCTCACTGTATCCCACGAAAGTTCCCTTCTTGCCTGAAGGTTCTAACTTCGTCCTTTTCTTCTTGGGCACATGTATGTAGACTAGATAGCCAAATATATGAAGGTGGCTCACTGTTGGTTTCACTTATGTGAAAGCTTCCTCCGAGGTCATCCTTCTAGGCTGAGAGTCATATTCCAGGAAGCTTCTTGTTGAACATCAATGGGATTCATATGTCCATTGGAACAAGTCTTCTCTTGTAGGCCAAATCACATGGTATTTTCCTATGTTGCACGGGAACCCGTCCCCCCCAAAAAAATCCCCGTACCCGCCGTCCCCGCGTTCCGGGGACTTGGGGACCCCTAGGAAACTTCCCTAATCTTTTGGGGACTTGTTGGTCGTACCCAAAACGTCCCCAACATATTTCCGGGTAGATTTCGAGACATTCCAAGTAGATTTCAGAGATGTCTCGGGCAGATTTTGGAGATGTTTTGGTCATGTATCTTCAATTTTGACAATGGACATTGATGAATGGACAATATGATCATTTATCCCATCCATATTTTTTGTATTATTATAAATCTAAATCTAAATCTATGCAAGTTGCAGCTCGAAATATGGGTTGTGTATGATGGATTTTTATTTGGGTTTTTAGTGATTTAACTATTGTCTTTTTAGCAACATCATTACAAGCAGCAAAGCCTCCATGTCAACAAACTAAGAAATGCAACAACTCAAAGGTCTGATCATTTTGGGTATTGCTCTTGTTCTTCTCATTTTTAGGGTCATCTTAGCTTTTACATATTTTGCATAGGTGTCCATGAGTTATTCAAGCCCAACTCTTTCCCCATCCCAACCTCAAGCACTGTGAAAACAATTGGATAGTAATGACTTCTATTGGGTACTTAACATCTGAATAAATTCCTATTCAATATCCTTCTTTATCTAAAACATGAATCTAATATCTTTACAGATTGAAAGCATGTATATCCAAAAGTGTTTTGTAGTGGTTTTCAACATAGTTGTAAAAATCTACAGAACCTGTTGTGAAGGGAATGTTTTTTAACCCAATCATTATAAGCAAGAATTTTAAGGAAGGAAGAGTTGTTATAGAGACAAGCATTCTTCTCATAGACCCTACATGGACCTTAGTGCAAATTGAAAATAGTTATACTTAAGTTTCCTAAAGCTAAACTACATTTTATTCACGTTCAAGTACCAATAATGCTCACAAGTCCTTTTCTTATTTGCATGAGTTTTATCAAAACTAGCAAGTTTAAGGGAAGCGCATAATACTATAAAGTATAAACTATTGTGCTTACAAGCAACTACAAATGTTTATGGTGAATTCTAATTTTTAAAAGTTTTTAATATATAATAATATAATAATATATATTATTTCCATCCCCAACCTGCCGTCCCTTGAAAAATTGGGGGTGTGCTCTAGCTGTCCCGGGAACTCGTCCCCACCGTTCCCCCGTCCCCAAAGCCAGTGCAACATAGGTATTTTCCCTATAAGTCAAATCCCGACTGATGATCAATGACATTGTATAATCAAATGTAAAGACAATAATTTACACATGCATCTTAGCTAATACTTTATCACAACAATCATAAGCATGTCTACCAAACACTTCTGGGAAGTATCTAGATGTCTACTATCTCCACTAGGGCATGTCATCAAGAGTGTGCACTACTCTAAACATGCAAGAGGGAGATGTAATCTAGACTAGCTTCATCATGTGTTCATGCAATGTTGTGTAGCTCATATGCTTAATAAATATAACAAGGTAAACTATATCAACTGCTCAATGCGCTTCCAGATAGATCTGCATATAATGAAGATAAATAAGATAGCACAGATCTATGTAAGCAAGAAAGACAAATACTTATCTCTTATTGTTTTTGTGTGTGGGCTCCCACTGCCTTCTTGTGGGAACCAAGAGAGATCTTTGTTCTTGCAATCTAGATCTTCATATCTTCTAGAAGAGGAACTCCGAACGATCATCATTCCTTGACTTCTTGTGAGGAGTATCTTCTTCAACATCAGCAGTGGATGCTTCATGCTTCCTTTTAATTGAACTTCGACATCTATTTGCATAGTGTCCATATTTTATGCACCTATAGCATTGAACTTGAGATATGTCCTTCTTCTCTTTTTGATTTGGGAGAGGACTTGATCTCCTATCTTGGTGCTTGTGTTTATGGAACTTCCTACCTTTTCCCTTACCCTTCTTGGCATGGGAAACAAAAGCTTGGTTCTCCTCAGGTTGAGTGCCATGGCCATGGAGTCTTTGACGTGCTGCAATCCTGGTCTCTTCCTAAGTGCAATCTACCCAAAGCTTATCAAACTTTGGTAGTTTGGATCTACCACTTATGCTTTGGATAAAGGACTCCCGTGATGGTGGAAAACCATTTAGAGTGTGGAGGACAATCTCCTTATCATTAATAAGATCTCCACTGGTGTCGAGCTTGCCTCTGAGTTTTGTGATCCTCATAAAGTATGAGGCAATGGATTCTGACTTGGCTATCTTCATATTTGAGAGTTGGTTTCTCAAAGTCATGGATACATTGAGGCTAGTGTGTTCAAATAGCTTCATAATGGTCTTGAACATTTTCCTAGCACTCTTCTTTCCTGAGATTTGTGGAACTAAGTGGTCTCTCACCGAATCCACAAGGATCCTTCTTGCTTTAGCATCATTCTTCCTCCATCGGAATTTATCTTCTTCGGCTTTTGGTTCAGGAACCTTCTCATTTACATATAGTAAGAGATCATTTTCTTCTAGGAGTAGAAGCACCCTAGACTTCCAGGAGATAAAGTTGGAGGCTCCTTCCAAACGATCTTCAACCTTCATACCAATCATCTTGCCTGCAGATCTGGTTCAGAAACCCTAGCAAGAGCTAGGTCAAAAATGAAAGTTGATAATTTGAAAAACTGAACCCACAGATAAATTTGCCTTGCCAAGGAGAGTTGAATTGAGGTAGGGCTGATCCAATTCTGTGGAGAGAAGTAGGTCAAAACTGAAACCCTAATTTCTACTCCAGCTACAGAGTTAGGTCAAAAAATGAAAATTCTCGGAATCGAATTTCGTCTTCGCCAAAAGATGCGCCTTCCCAAAAAAGAAATTCCTGTGGCTCTTTTTCCCCAAAATGTTGGGTGAAGACTTCACAAGATGAAACCCTAGTTCCGGCAGGGTTCTGACAATGTTTCGGCAATGGCTTCTTCTAGAACTGCTATGATACCATGTTAGATTTCATACATTCATAGCATAATAACATAAATGCATAACCAAGATCACTAGAAGAAAAACAAAGCACAAAACAACAACACAGAGTTTATCCTAGGAAACCCAATTGGGAAAAACCCAGCAACCTTCGTATAGAGATGATAATCCCGAGATCAGAGTACAAAATAATAAAAGAGAAAATGTGAAAATGTCTTCTACAAGTAGAAACCCCAAATCTGCTTCCTCCACTAGCTTGCGCGAATTCTGCACTCTCCCAAGTGATGCGCAATTGTCAAGTGTGAGAATGTGCTAATGAGGTGCACTTTACCTCTTATTTATACAAGTGCAAATATGAAAAATACCCTAACTAGGCCGACTTCACCTGGGGGCAATAAATAATTTATTTTTAATATTTTTCTTATTCTTCTTTGCACCTCGAGGTTTACATTGGTTCTTTCATGTGTTTACATAAGTAATTACATCAGGTACATCTCCCTTAGGAGGTACAATCAAGTACAATGAAAGTACAATACAATACAATGAATAATATCTTCCGAAGTTGCACAAAATCCAACATTGCTTACATTCATCGATGACTATTCTAGACGCACATGGGTCTACTTTCTGAAAAATAAAAGTGAGACTTTTGACACTTTTCTTGTGTTCAAAGCCTTAGTTGAAAAGCAATCTGGTAACTCCATAAAATGTTTGCAGACAGACAACGATGGTGAATATGTCAGCAACAGATTTAAAAACTATTGTGCCACTGAAGGTATTCCGCTGCAACATACAATGTCTTATTGTCCACAGCAAAATGGTGTTGCTGAAAGGAAAAACCGAACCTTGAAAGAGATGGCAAATTGTATGATTCATGCAAGGGGTCTTGGCCCACATTTTTGGGCTCAATCGATAAATTGTGCAAACTATGTTCAAAATCGAACCCCTCACAAGGTTGTTCAAGGGGTGAAATGTGAAGAAGTTTGGAGTGGACAAAAACCCTCTGTTGGGCATCTTAGGGTCTTTGGGTGCAATGCTTGGGCGTACATTCCAAAAGAAAAACGTAGGGCAATGGACATACAAAGTAAGCCATGCATCTTTGTTGGTTACCCCGAATATGTTAAAGGTTATAAATTATTTCATCCCGACACTCATGAATTGCTTATCAACAGGAGTGTTCGATTTGTTGAGCGTCCCCCTCAGCATATTGTATCTTCATATGATGATCCATCATTTGAGTTGGCTTCCCATGCTCATGATAATGATCTTGAAGAACTATCAGCTAGTACTCATCCTCCACTTCTTGATTGGGGTCAAAGAAGAACGAGGTCCTCTCTTCAAAGGACTCCTCAAGCATTTATGACTAATGCTTCATATCCAAAAGATTTTCATGAGGCTCATGGTATTAAAGAATGGGATGCTACCATGAAAGATGAGGCTGAGCATAATTCATTGCTGGAAAATGACACTTGGGACTTGGTCCCTCTTCCAAAAGATAGAAAATTGGTTCAATGCAAGTGGGTATATCGAACCAAGCATGATGTTTATGGTACTATAGAGAGATATAAGGCTCAATTGGTTGCTAAAGGGTTCTCACAGGTTGAGGGACTTGACTATTCTGAAACCTTTGTATCCGTGGCAAAAATGAATTTTATTTGCCTTGTTCTTTCTATAGCCGCATCTTGCAAGTGGATTGTACACCAAATTTATGTTAAATGTGCATTCCTTCACGGCGATTTGAAAGAAGAGATATACAAGGAGCAACCTCTTAGATTTATCCAAGACTCTTCACTTGTGGGCAAGCTCAAAAAATCATTATATGGTCTAAAACAAGCCCCTAGGGCTTGGTATGAGAAGATGGATTCTTTCCTTCTCTCTTTAGGATTTTCTCATTTCCTTTTTGATTCAAATGTGTATATTTTGCGGCAAGATAATGAACTTCTCATCCTTGTTCTCTATGTGTATGATCTCATTCTTAGTGGGAGTTCAACTATCTTGATTGATCAAGTGAAGTCTGATCTTCAACAATAGTTTGGCATGGCAGATTTAGGGATGCTTCACTGCTTTTTGGGACTGCAGGTCACACAATCTACATCCGAGATAAGTCTCTCACAGCCCAAGTATACATTGGATCTCTTGTGTAGATTCCACATGTTGGATTGCAAATCTGCACCCACGCCATTCTTATCCGGAGTCAAGTTTCTAGTAAAGTGCTCCACTCCTTTGGTTGATGCTACTTTGTATCAACAACTTGTTGGCAGCCTATTGTACTTGACTCACACTCGTCTGAATATCTCATATGCAGTTGGCTTGGTTTCCCGGTTCATGCAGGAACCACATGAGCTCCATTGGAAAGCTGCAAAGTGAATTCTTCGTTACATTAGAGGGACACATTCATATGGCATTCAATACTCATCTAATGGTTATGCAGATTTAGTGGGTTACACCGAATCCGATTGGGATGGAGATCTCGATGACTGCAGATCCACTTCTGGATATGTCTTCCATCTCGATTTTGGCCCTGTTGTTTGGTCCAGCAAAAAGCAAGCAGCAATTGCCCTTTCCTCTACAGAAGCAGAATACTGAGGTGTTGTTAATGCTACTACTCAGTCTATTTGGATTCGTCAGATTTCATTAGAATTTATTTTGCAATAGGTGAAACCCATTCTAATTTGGTGTGATAATCAGAGCGCTATCCATATTTCCAAGGAACCTGTGGAACATCAACGCACCAAGCATATAGAAGTTTACATGCATTTCATCCAACAGCTGATTCGTGAACAGATTATTGGTTTGCAATACTGTAGGACTGAATTACAGGTTGTTGATATATTCACCAAATCCTTGGGACAAACTAAATATGTTTAGCTTCGTGCCTTGCTTGGGGTGAAGGACATTGACCTTGAGGGGGGATAGTCTCTGTTCTCCTTCATATTTTGTTATCTATGTTTTGATCTTTTTGTACATGGGTACCTTAGTAGGCCTTGTTGTCGGGAACCATTTTTATCTATTTTTGTGTATTCCTCCTCTCGCTTAAGGGGGGGTGTTGGTGTACATTGAAAGTAGGCTCATGTCGGTGAGTAAATTCAGTTGGTATAGCTCTCAACTAACCACATTAAATGCTTAGTTCTCCTGCCTGTTTTAAGTCATTTTTTATATTGGTTTACAGACAACATATTTTAATATAATAGTTGGTTTTTTTTCCTCTAAAGTAGACTCTGTTTGCTCTCTGCTGCCTGTGTTTTTTGTATGGAGATTAAGTAAGTTTGATCCTGCTGTGCCTGGTTTAATTCTACAATATCCACCTAACCTGACGGATTAGGTTCAAACAACATATTTCTTTGAGTCTTGAACTGAAATCCCTTATTTTTCTGTTCTGGATTCTCACTGTGGGATCCACTGTTTTCCCTCTGATAACGCACTTCCAGATGGAAGATTTCCCCAACCTCCAAGAGGAGAATTCGGCAGTAGCATATGCGAGCTCCCTGTATCTGTGCAGATTGGGGTTTTTGCTGGTTGACTGGAGGAATTGTTTGAATGCCACAAATTTGTCTCTAAGGTTGGAATATTTCCATATTGGGGTCTGTGTTACAAGAAACGTGACGAGGGTTTGCGTTTTTTTGTGAAAACGGAGCAGAAACGGCAACGGAATGAGAAACGTCATTTTCTACGGTCG
This sequence comes from Larix kaempferi, assembly GCA_027924585.1. NCBI lineage: Eukaryota > Viridiplantae > Streptophyta > Pinopsida > Pinales > Pinaceae > Larix > Larix kaempferi. The sequence continues at coordinate 733,628 of BSBM01001378.1, read as the reverse complement.
TTCTCGTTTCTAGAACGAAGAAACCGTTTCTTACGAAACGAATCATTTCTCACAGCGATTTCAGCAAAAATGAGTTTTCGTTTCTCTGGGAACTTGGTCTGTTGCTAGCCGTTTTTGGGTCAATTCGTAAGTTATTAATGAATGGTGGCCCGGTAGGTGGCTTTGGTGGGTGGTGGGTGGCAAGTCAATGATCAGGTAATCAGGTAAATGCTAAATTTATTGAGGATTGAGTGTTGAAGAAGGAAACCTGTTGTCCGGCATCCACCTTCATTGAGAATTGAGCATATCTAGAGGTCATGCGGTGGTTGCAATGGATTTTAAAGTTTGCTTGTGAAGATCCATGCTATTAACCTTGTGAAGAGGCATGCTATTAGCCTTTATCATAGGCCATAGGAGTGACCACTGACACGATGACAGCCATAGGGTAGTGTCGCAGCTCACGCGTTAACTACATTTCAAAGAGTGAGCCACATTTTTATTTTTGCAGAGATAGTTTTATAAGCATGAAATTTTTTTTTGTTTTGGTTTAATAGGTAGGAAAACCTTAGTTTTGTTTTTTGTTTTGCTCATCAGAATCCACTTAAATAAATTTCACGATACATATATATTTTTTGTTATTACTTATGAGAAAACCACTATCAACATATATAAAGAGATACAGAAATTGAATCCTTTTCCATAATCTCATAATTACCTCATTCAAGAACTGGTGAACTCCTTCTCTGGAGAACAATGAGAGGACCTTTACAACTATGTCATTTCCTTCTGGCAATTTACTAAAGAACACTGATCCAAAGACCCCTTAACCAATCTTCCTACTAAAGTTTTGTGTGGCTTGCACTATCTCTTCTAGAGTGAAGAAATGTGGCTTTGTTGGATTTGGCACCATAATCATGGAGTTTTATGCACTTTACAAAGTATGAAAACAGAGTACTAAGCCGTTTCATAAGGGAAACTCCCACATTGTCTCATTTACAATATATTTAAACTTCATGACAATGACAAAGTATGAAAGCAAAGTATTAGGCCGTTTCATAAGGGAAACTCCCACAATGTCTCATTTAGAATATATTTAAACTTCAAGTTAATTCTTGACCTTCATTGAGATACTGTTTAGTTTTGAGTTTCTTGTGATATACAGCAATACCTACTGTCAATGCCAAAACCAATACTAAAGCTCCGCTTATTTTTATTCCGAGGACAAAGCTCATTCCGTCCTTTCTTGAAATAGGTGGGCATTTCCCCTTATCCATACAGAGGTAGTGGTTCCCGGAGTATATGCAACATACAACATAAAATAGATGATTTTAAATGAACTTATCAACAAACTTTCAACTGTTTCGGCTTCTGTGGAATTAGTTAAATTCTTGGTGAAAAATTGTTAAACAAAATTCTCTACCCATAGAAACTTATTTGAAGCTTAAGAAAACCCTATTGAGCCAGAGGGTTATGTACAACAAAAATACAACGAATATTGAAAATTCTCAGAAGTGGGTGTCGAGCCATGACAAGCGTGAACACCATAACCTGTTGAAATTGACTATAATATGCCTGTAGACAGAGAAGTGTCTCTGTAATGCGATGGTGTAGTCGAATAGTCCTAAGAATGGATAGAGAGCATAGGCCCTGTATATTTCAGAGAGGCAAGATGATGATGTGTGATTACAGACTAGGACGCCGAGATGGAGAAGAGAGGTAAGCTTCCAAAAATCACCTAAAAGATCATTGAACCGATTTGAGATTGCAATTGCCTTTCCAGCCTCACGAGCTCAGCCTTGTGGGATACGTTGAATGTGAATATATGAAAAGTTGAGTTGATGTGATCTGTTATCTTTGACTCTGGAGTTGGTATCCACCATTGGAGTGTTGCGACCTTGGTATTTCATTTAACGACTACTGCGAATTGCTGTGACCTGTTAGTTTTAAGCCATTATACTAATCTTGACAGAGCCCGAATCATTGAATGAGTTGTGAGTGCAGAGTTGCGACCTCCTTTTGGGTGCTGTGACCTCCACGGTGAAGACTAAACCTCATTACTTTGAAGACAAATCTCTTTTTTATTAAGACTGCATATTGAGTGGAACGTGATTACTATTTCTCCCTTGTAAAGAGTGGGCACACTATTCATTGATGTGTGGAGACTGCGTGGAGTTTCCATTTGAAATGAAGGCTAAGAGAGGTGGATTTTAGCTGCATGGGATTCAAGTGAAGAGCTGCGAGAGTATGTCATTGATAAATGTAGCTGCGAGAGCCTATCATTGATAAATGGTTGCAAACCTGTCAAGCTTTTAAGTGAAGGTATATTTTTGCAAATCAAGTGACGAGTGGTGGATTTATTTTGTTTTCAAGTGGAAGGTGCCATTGTAATAAGACTGCATTATTGTAATCAATTATCTGAGTGAGTATCATTGAATAGTTGTGTGAAGGGGAGAATCAATATTTGGAATTTATTGTAATGAGACATATTGTAATATCCGCTTCTAGAAAGAGGCAAGTTTACATATTGTTACAAACTATATGTAATAAGTGGTCAAAGGAATTGTTGACAAAGAACGGACGCTTCTTGTAGGGCGTATAGTGAATCCTCAGCATAGGCAGGCCCTGGTGTTGGGGGCCTGCATCAATTGGTATCAGAGCAGGAACAAGAAAGTTTTTTTTTTGTGGAAGCAAGAAGACAGACTTGTAGTCTGTAAGGAAGAGGAGTGTATGCATGCAAGAGGTAACAACAGTAGAGGAGAAACATCTCAACAGAAGAAGGTCACAGTCCCAGTGATAAAGGAAGCCAGTGAAGGTTTCTAGGAGGAGAAGTGTTGCTTGGACCTAGTGTTTCAACTGAAGGTTGAAATACTAGAGGACAATTGTGTATTCAAGAGTAGGAGAGTTGTGAGAACAGCTCTTAGAAGATGACTATCAAAAGTCATAGCAGAGGTTCAGGAGACAGCCACAAAGTGGAGAAGGAAGATGCCAAGACAAATGGAATATGGAAGCAGATGACTAATGAAGAGTATGAGAGAGAGAAGGCTGAGATAGAAGTCCGTCTAGGAGTATTGATGGAGTTGTTACAGAAGGAGGAGGAAGACCAGAGATGTGGTTTTCTTATGAGAAGAAAGATAAGGTGGCATAAGCTACAGAAGAGGAAAGAGCAACTGATGAATGTTCAATGGGAAGATGAGATACTCGAGGCAAGTGAAAAGAAGGAAGAAGGACAGTTTGCTAACATTGTCACAAAGAACGGAGGAGATAGACAGAATCTTACTTCTTATACTTTGAAAGAAGATGGGACAACTGAGTCTCATTCAAATGCACATGCACAGTTGAGGGAAGGTGTTTCTTCTCAGCATATAGCAAGAGATAAAAGCAGAGAAATATTGGTCTATGATGATGGCCAAGAACAGAAAGAAGTAGAGGAAGATAGCAAGCATTCAAATGCCATGCTTGAGGAAGCTGAGAAGAAGAGCATTGAAGGCTTTATGGGTCCTGAGAAAGACTTGGAACAGCAAGAAGATTCGATGATTAAATCATCAAGGGAGACCATTGGGTCTTGTGATTTTGAGATTGACAATTTGAATGTGTTTGCAGGTGTGGCAGAAGGCAATCCATCTCTTGGTGTTGTCTTGAAGGAAGTTGAGAATTGTCAAGCCTGGTATGATGAAGAATGTCTTTCTGATGAAGACCAAGTTGAGTTGTTGCAGTAGAAAGAATTTATTGATTCCTTACTTAATGAGGGCAACATCTCCAAGGGAGGTGAGACATTCATGTCCCATATGAAGAATCCTGTTATTGTTGAGGACAGGGAGAAGTTGGTTTGTCTGCATGACCAAGAAAAGATTGTTGGACAAACACTTAGAGCTGTCACAGAAGCGAGAAATCAGAATTTTATTTGGATGAAGAATGAAGAAGTAGTGTCATAGGGAGATTATATTTGTGACAGGGAAGGAGATAGCAGTGAAGATGAAAGTGAGACAGCTATGTCTCAGACTAAAGAGGAATCGAGGCTGAATTGGTTACTAGATTTAGTCAAGAAGTTGAAAGGAAATTGTTGGATGTTGTCAAGAAAGAGGAGGAGCGTTATGCTGGAAATGTTGGGCAGCATAGTGTTGTGCTTGTGAGAATTCAAGTAGAAATTGAATTGATGAAAGAAATTGCAAATATTGATAGAAGAATGTCTCAAGCAGAAGTTGAGGCAAGGAAAGCTAAGAAAAACAATCAGCAGTTTCGAGATGAATGGACAAAGTGCAGTAGAGTGCAGTGGCATAGTGAAGAAGACAAGAGCTGTTTGCAGTAGCAAACTGAATTGGAAAAGACCATAGATGAACTATGGGAGCAAATGCAAGTACCTAAGAAGACCTACAGCAAAATGAAGGAAGCAGTGCGTTGTGAAGATGATGGGAAAGTGAAGAATAGTGGAGGTAAGGACAGTGGAGTATTACAGCACAAAGTGTGGAAGCCTGGAAGATTGCAGCTGCAGGAAAGATGAAGTTGAAGGTTCATGATCAGGAGCTCATGTTCTCCTTTCGAATTTGGGAGTCTGATGCAAGAGCATTCACTCTCCGGTTCAAACACTAGATGAATGGTCAGACCTAAAGGTCTAACACTAGCCAAGGAAGGGCCAATTGAAAAACTCTTGTAAACATATTTTGTAAAAGGTTTATTTTCCTAGCAGGCATAAACATAATAAATGCTTAGGTTGATAGGTGCCAAGGTAGGGTGAGTATGTAACCAATCCCTGGAATGTAGGGATGACTCATGAAGTAGTTGAATAAGTCATAGATAGGGTTAAGAGTAGCTTTCTTAAAATAGGAGTTGTTGCTTTATTCTGGGAAGGAGTTACAAGTTTGTAGGAGTCGAAGAGTTGGAAAGAAAATGCTTGGAATGTAATCTAGAAAAATTAGTAACTCTCGAAAGGGAGGTAGAGAGTTTCTTTAGGGTTTTAAAAATAGAAAGTATTGTAAGCCTACGGGCAGTAATATAATTCAGGAAAGAAAGAGTAGGTTAGAGGTCTCAGAGAATGAGTGAGAGCTCAGCTCTGGAATGCATGTACAGTTTATTCTTTGAATGAGAAATAGGTTTATCAAATACTGGGTATTATTGTTTCTTTTTGTAACCTGTATATGCAATATGATTGAAGCAACGTTGGTGAATAGTTGTAGTTCTGTGTAAAGCTAAGCGTGTACATGCGGGGTTGACAAGGGTAAAACTGGGCAGAATATCTGCATATGAGACTCCAGTAAATGAATGGGTTGAGTAGAGCCAGACTTCTAAGCCTGTAGAAACTTATTTGAAGCTTAAGAAAACCCTATTGAGCCAGAGGGTTATGTACAACGAATATTGAAAATTCTCAGAAGTGGGTGTCAAGCCATGACAAGCGTGAACACCATAACCTGTGCAAACTGACTGTAATCTGCCTGTAGACAGAGGAGTGTCTCTGTAATGCGATGGTGTAGTCGAATAGTCCGAAGAATGGACAGAGAGCATAGGCCCTGTATATTTCGGAGAGGCAAGATGATGATGTGTGATTACACACTAGGACACCGAGATGGAGAAGAGATGTAAGCTTCCAGAAATCACCTAAAAGAACATCATTGAACCGATTTGAGATTGCGATTTCCTTTCCAGCCTCACGAGCTCAGCCTTGTGGGATACATTGAATGTGAATATATGAAAAGTTGAGTTGATGTGATCTGTTATCTTTCACTCTGGAGTTGGTATCCACCATTGGAGTGTTGCGACCTTGGTATTTCATTCAACGACTACTGCGAATTGCTGTGACCTGTTAGTTTTAAGCCATTATACTAATCTTGACAGAGCCCGAATCATTGAATGAGTTGTGAGTGCAGAGTTGCGACCTCCTTTTGGGTGCTGTGACCTCCACGGTGAAGACTAAACCTCATTACTTTGAAGACAAATCTCTTTTTTATTAAGACTGCATATTGAGTGGAACGTGATTACTATTTCTCCCTTGTAAAGAGTGGGCACACTATTCATTGATGTGTGGAGACTGCGTGGAGTTTCCATTTGAAATGAAGGCTAAGAGAGGTGGATTTTAGCTGCATGGGATTCAAGTGAAGAGCTGCGAGAGTATGTCATTGATAAATGTAGCTGCGAGAGCCTATCATTGATAAATGGTTGCAAACCTGTCAAGCTTTTAAGTGAAGGTATATTTTTGCAAATCAAGTGACGAGTGGTGGATTTATTTTGTTTTCAAGTGGAAGGTGCCATTGTAATAAGACTGCATTATTGTAATCAATTATCTGAGTGAGTATCATTGAATAGTTGTGTGAAGGGGAGAATCAATATTTGGAATTTATTGTAATGAGACATATTGTAATATCCGCTTCTAGAAAGAGGCAAGTTTACATATTGTTACAAACTATATGTAATAAGTGGTCAAAGGAATTGTTGACAAAGAACGGACGCTTCTTGTAGGGCGTATAGTGAATCCTCAGCATAGGCAGGCCCTGGTGTTGGGGGCCTGCATCAATTGGTATCAGAGCAGGAACAAGAAAGTTTTTTTTTTGTGGAAGCAAGAAGACAGACTTGTAGTCTGTAAGGAAGAGGAGTGTATGCATGCAAGAGGTAACAACAGTAGAGGAGAAACATCTCAACAGAAGAAGGTCACAGTCCCAGTGATAAAGGAAGCCAGTGAAGGTTTCTAGGAGGAGAAGTGTTGCTTGGACCTAGTGTTTCAACTGAAGGTTGAAATACTAGAGGACAATTGTGTATTCAAGAGTAGGAGAGTTGTGAGAACAGCTCTTAGAAGATGACTATCAAAAGTCATAGCAGAGGTTCAGGAGACAGCCACAAAGTGGAGAAGGAAGATGCCAAGACAAATGGAATATGGAAGCAGATGACTAATGAAGAGTATGAGAGAGAGAAGGCTGAGATAGAAGTCCGTCTAGGAGTATTGATGGAGTTGTTACAGAAGGAGGAGGAAGACCAGAGATGTGGTTTTCTTATGAGAAGAAAGATAAGGTGGCATAAGCTACAGAAGAGGAAAGAGCAACTGATGAATGTTCAATGGGAAGATGAGATACTCGAGGCAAGTGAAAAGAAGGAAGAAGGACAGTTTGCTAACATTGTCACAAAGAACGGAGGAGATAGACAGAATCTTACTTCTTATACTTTGAAAGAAGATGGGACAACTGAGTCTCATTCAAATGCACATGCACAGTTGAGGGAAGGTGTTTCTTCTCAGCATATAGCAAGAGATAAAAGCAGAGAAATATTGGTCTATGATGATGGCCAAGAACAGAAAGAAGTAGAGGAAGATAGCAAGCATTCAAATGCCATGCTTGAGGAAGCTGAGAAGAAGAGCATTGAAGGCTTTATGGGTCCTGAGAAAGACTTGGAACAGCAAGAAGATTCGATGATTAAATCATCAAGGGAGACCATTGGGTCTTGTGATTTTGAGATTGACAATTTGAATGTGTTTGCAGGTGTGGCAGAAGGCAATCCATCTCTTGGTGTTGTCTTGAAGGAAGTTGAGAATTGTCAAGCCTGGTATGATGAAGAATGTCTTTCTGATGAAGACCAAGTTGAGTTGTTGCAGTAGAAAGAATTTATTGATTCCTTACTTAATGAGGGCAACATCTCCAAGGGAGGTGAGACATTCATGTCCCATATGAAGAATCCTGTTATTGTTGAGGACAGGGAGAAGTTGGTTTGTCTGCATGACCAAGAAAAGATTGTTGGACAAACACTTAGAGCTGTCACAGAAGCGAGAAATCAGAATTTTATTTGGATGAAGAATGAAGAAGTAGTGTCATAGGGAGATTATATTTGTGACAGGGAAGGAGATAGCAGTGAAGATGAAAGTGAGACAGCTATGTCTCAGACTAAAGAGGAATCGAGGCTGAATTGGTTACTAGATTTAGTCAAGAAGTTGAAAGGAAATTGTTGGATGTTGTCAAGAAAGAGGAGGAGCGTTATGCTGGAAATGTTGGGCAGCATAGTGTTGTGCTTGTGAGAATTCAAGTAGAAATTGAATTGATGAAAGAAATTGCAAATATTGATAGAAGAATGTCTCAAGCAGAAGTTGAGGCAAGGAAAGCTAAGAAAAACAATCAGCAGTTTCGAGATGAATGGACAAAGTGCAGTAGAGTGCAGTGGCATAGTGAAGAAGACAAGAGCTGTTTGCAGTAGCAAACTGAATTGGAAAAGACCATAGATGAACTATGGGAGCAAATGCAAGTACCTAAGAAGACCTACAGCAAAATGAAGGAAGCAGTGCGTTGTGAAGATGATGGGAAAGTGAAGAATAGTGGAGGTAAGGACAGTGGAGTATTACAGCACAAAGTGTGGAAGCCTGGAAGATTGCAGCTGCAGGAAAGATGAAGTTGAAGGTTCATGATCAGGAGCTCATGTTCTCCTTTCGAATTTGGGAGTCTGATGCAAGAGCATTCACTCTCCGGTTCAAACACTAGATGAATGGTCAGACCTAAAGGTCTAACACTAGCCAAGGAAGGGCCAATTGAAAAACTCTTGTAAACATATTTTGTAAAAGGTTTATTTTCCTAGCAGGCATAAACATAATAAATGCTTAGGTTGATAGGTGCCAAGGTAGGGTGAGTATGTAACCAATCCCTGGAATGTAGGGATGACTCATGAAGTAGTTGAATAAGTCATAGATAGGGTTAAGAGTAGCTTTCTTAAAATAGGAGTTGTTGCTTTATTCTGGGAAGGAGTTACAAGTTTGTAGGAGTCGAAGAGTTGGAAAGAAAATGCTTGGAATGTAATCTAGAAAAATTAGTAACTCTCGAAAGGGAGGTAGAGAGTTTCTTTAGGGTTTTAAAAATAGAAAGTATTGTAAGCCTACGGGCAGTAATATAATTCAGGAAAGAAAGAGTAGGTTAGAGGTCTCAGAGAATGAGTGAGAGCTCAGCTCTGGAATGCATGTACAGTTTATTCTTTGAATGAGAAATAGGTTTATCAAATACTGGGTATTATTGTTTCTTTTTGTAACCTGTATATGCAATATGATTGAAGCAACGTTGGTGAATAGTTGTAGTTCTGTGTAAAGCTAAGCGTGTACATGCGGGGTTGACAAGGGTAAAACTGGGCAGAATATCTGCATATGAGACTCCAGTAAATGAATGGGTTGAGTAGAGCCAGACTTCTAAGCCTGTAGAAACTTATTTGAAGCTTAAGAAAACCCTATTGAGCCAGAGGGTTATGTACAACGAATATTGAAAATTCTCAGAAGTGGGTGTCAAGCCATGACAAGCGTGAACACCATAACCTGTGCAAACTGACTGTAATCTGCCTGTAGACAGAGGAGTGTCTCTGTAATGCGATGGTGTAGTCGAATAGTCCGAAGAATGGACAGAGAGCATAGGCCCTGTATATTTCGGAGAGGCAAGATGATGATGTGTGATTACACACTAGGACACCGAGATGGAGAAGAGATGTAAGCTTCCAGAAATCACCTAAAAGAACATCATTGAACCGATTTGAGATTGCGATTTCCTTTCCAGCCTCACGAGCTCAGCCTTGTGGGATACATTGAATGTGAATATATGAAAAGTTGAGTTGATGTGATCTGTTATCTTTCACTCTGGAGTTGGTATCCACCATTGGAGTGTTGCGACCTTGGTATTTCATTCAACGACTACTGCGAATTGCTGTGACCTGTTAGTTTTAAGCCATTATACGAATCTTGACAGAGCCCGAATCATTGAATGAGTTGTGAGTGCAGAGTTGCGACCTCCTTTTGGGTGCTGCGACCTCCACGGTGAAGACTAAACCTCATTACTTTGAAGACAATTCTCTTTTGTATTAAGACTGCATATTGAGTGGAGCGTGATTACTATTTCTCCCTCGTAAAGTGTGGGCTCACTATTCATTGATGTGTGGAGACTGCGTGGAGTTTCCATTTGAAACGAAGGCTGAGAGACGTGGATTTGAGCTGCGTGGGATTCAAGTGAAGAGTTGCGAGAGTATGTCATTGATAAATGCAGCTGCGAGAGCCTGTCATTGATAAATGGTTGCAAACTGTCAAGATTTTAAGTGAAGGTATATTTTTGCAAATCAAGTGATGAGTGGTGGATTTATTTTGTTTTCAAGTGGAAGGTGCCATTGTAATAAGACTGTATTATTGTAATCAATCATCTCAGTGAGTATCATTGAATAGTTGTGTGAAGGGGAGAATCAATATTTGGAATTTATTGTATTGAGACATATTGTAATATCCCCTTCTAGAAAGAGGCAAGTTTACATATTGTTACAAAGTATATGTAATAAGTGGTCAAAGGAATTGTTGACAGAGAACGGACGCTTCCTGTAGGGCGTATAGTGAATCCTCAGCATAGGCAGGCCTTGGTGTTGGGGGCCTGCATCAGAATGGGGAAAAAAGAACAAATCAGTGTATGCATGAGTGTGCCTAATTCAGAGAAAGCTTCAATACAAAAACAATTTAATGAATTAGAAAGTTGAAACAGTTTGTTGAAGGTTCACTTCAAACCAACAATCCAGCTACTAGAGCAATGCTAGGTGGTTCGCAAACTTCTTCTCAACTTCATGCTTCTACTTCCTAGCTTAACAACCTGTGGGATGTAAAAGGGAGAGGAAATCTTGATGCATCTGTTGGGCGTTTTTTTTTGCAAATGGCATAGCTTTTAACGTTTGTAGGTCTCCTTATTGGAAGGACATGGTTAGAGATCTGGTTAACATTGCCCCAAAAGGTTACAAACCTCCTAGCTATGAAAAGATGAGGACAGTAATGTTGTCTGAAGAGAGGACTTTGACCAAAGCTAGTCTTCATGACATTAAGGATGGTTGGAAGGAATCTGGGGTCTCCATTGTTTCAGATGGTTGGACAGATGTCAATCATCGTCCTCTTATCAATATTTTGGTTTCTAGTCCAAAAGGGGTTATGTTCTTAAAATGCCATGATACTACAAGGAAAATAAAAGATGGTCCATATTTGATGGGTCTCTTCAAAGAAGCAATAGATGAGGTGGGAAGAGAAAATGTGGTTCAGATTGTTACAGACAGTACCTCAAACAATGTGCTTGCTGGGGGTTTAATTGAGGATGAATATCCAACAATTTTTTGGTCTCCTTGTTCTGTGCACTGCATCAACCTCCTACTTAAAGATATCAACAACATTGCATGGGTTGGAAAAACTATAACTGAAGCAAAGATGCTGCAGATTTTTATTATTAATCATGCAGCATCCATAGCAATTTATAGAAAACATGCTAACCTCCAAATTCTTCGATGTGCAGAGACTAGATTTGCATATGCATTCATTATGTTATAATGCCTCATCAAAGTGCATCAATCTTTGAGGGAGATGGTGGTTTCAATGGATTGGCAGAGGTGGAAGGGTTCTCATGTTGGGGATGGTCTACGAGTTGAGGACATTATTATTAGCTCTTCTTCAGAGAATTTTTGGAGGCGAGTGGGGGATATTGTTACCCTCATCACACCTATTGTTTCCACCCTTCGAATGTTTGATATTTATTGCCCATGCTTAGGGGATGTGTTTGAGAGTATGGATCAAATGAGAGAGAAGCTTCATGACATAATGCAAGATGACAATTCTAGGATTGACAGGGACACCCGTAATGAGGTGTGGGATATTAGTCTTACAAGGTGGAAAATGCTTCATAGTCCTCTTCATTCAATTGCATTCCTACTCAATCCCAAATGGTTTAACAAGAAACCATCTTTAGATGTAGAGGTGATGCAGAATTGGAACAACTTTATAAGTATATGTTATGATCGTGATGATCGCACTACTTTACGACTTGAGTTAGGAAAGTTCTTGAGATCTGAGGGACACTTTGCAAATGAAGATTGTGCACATAATAGAGAACAACTTGGACCCATATACTTTTGGATACAATATGGTACAGGAACTCCCTTGCTTCGCAAGTTAGCTATCCATTTACTTTCACAGGTATATTCAACAATGATTAGTGTGTTCTAAAGTTTAAACACTTTATTTTTATTTTCATTTCAGATTTTTTTTCAAGTTTTCAAGTATACATTATTAAATTTTAATTACATACCGTTAATTTTACTTCATAGGTGACTAGTTCATCTGCATGTGAAAGAAACTGGAGTGAATATGCTTTTATCCATTCAGCAAAGAGGAATCGTTTGGGCACACAAAAGGCACAAGATTTGGTGTTTGTACACTCAAATCTACTTTTCTATCTCAACAACAACTTGAGTACCAAACAAGGCCCAGTAGGATGTGGGATTATGGCGGTTCACAAGACGATGGAGATGATGATCTTCCACTTGAGGTGTTGCAAGACAATGCTGAAGACATGCTAGATAACACCAGACATCATGTTGACCAAAGTAGTGGCTCTATAATTGGCTAAGCTCATCCACCATTCTAGCAAGTGACCCTGAACGTCTAGATTATTAGGTTTATTTGCATTTTGCATAGGACTATCCTTGCTAGAGGAAAATTTTGAGATATCCATATAATCAATAGAATATATGTAATTATTAATAGTGTTATTCTCATCACTATTTTCTTCTGTTATACTTACTTCCAATGTAATGATGCATCAGTAAAAAATTTCAACATATTGTGATTATTGCATTTAGTTTTCTTTAGATATGTATTTATTCCAGATATATCTCTGTGATTGTATTTGTCTTTCTATTCATTTTGGTTTGCAGGTTAAAATAGAGTAATAAAAAATTCTATAAAAAAAAAGAAAAGAAGAAAACAACGTATATGGAAAAATCATTGTTCTAAACCCAATCTGAAAATAGGGTATATGGCAAAATAGATCTGTTCATTATTATTCTGGGAACTTTAATTTTTGTTGTTTTTCTCTCTCCTCGTTTCTTTTATGAGAAACTTGGAAACTCTGTTTCTCGTTTCTGGTAACACAACTTGGGGCCTCTCTCAAAAAATGCCTTGGATCATTGGAGTGAACTGAGCAAGGAAAGTCTCTCTTACTGCCATGCCATTAAATGTCCATGTTGTCAATAAGTGGGGCTTGGTGAGTATTGTTGAATCCATTGTTCAGAATCATGAAGATATGGTCCTAAGGTACAAAGCATGTATCAATGATGGGATGAAACATGCTCTTGGGAATGCTCTTGAGCTGCAAAAGGAATGGCAGCTTTGAATCTGGAGTCTTTTTGCTTTCAATAAATTTATCCATTCTTTAGGCAAAAACACTTATTCTTACACTAAATCATCCCTTATGCACTTATTTCTTGTTTTTGTATCTCTACTCAAAAGCTGGCATGTAGCTACTATGAAGGAATGCATCTGGAGATGTTTCTCAAAATGCAGAAGTTTATATCAGGTCAGTTTTACAGTTTCACTAAGTTGATGTATTTGGAATGTCTTGGAAACCTATTGCTATAACGTTTTTGTCTGCTAGAAGACTTGGAGAATGGTTCTACAAACCCTTCATATGATGTAGAAATCGAACACCTGAATGCAATTCCTTATGAATATGCTTCTGACTTGGACCGCAAGCCAAAATTTAGATTCAAAACTCAATTAATTTAGATTTAGAACTCAATTAAGTGTAACCAACAAGTAGTTTTAAATTTAAACCAAGAGTTCAGAGGTTCATCCAAGCAACCCAAACTCCCAAGATCATCTTTTGTTTCGACCTTTTGGTGTATATGTTTGGTAGCGAATGTTTTGGCTTGGATTATGCATCTTTCAAAAGTACTGATTCCTTTAGTTGTGATTATAGGCAAAAGGCAAGTTGGTTTGCGGGGATTTGCATTTTGCAAAAGAGAACTGAACTTTGAAGCCATTGGCTTGATATTCTACATAATGTTTTGTTATCAGAGATAGTTATTAATAGGTTTGATGCATGGCTGGTAACTTCTGATGTTTAATGTACAACTGATTGACAGGGTATAGAAAAAAAAATCATGATGTTGAATGTGAATCTTATTACAAGGCGCGGAGAAATACTTGAATACTTTTTTGGGTCATTTATTGTTAATCGCAACTTTCATCACTATACGATTTGCGTGAATGGAGCGTATTGTATCCAGTGCCTCACTTTCTTTGATTGATTTTGGATCTATATCGTTAACATATGTATTTTCTTTGGGTATTTATCATTTGCAGGGATAATCAATGCAAGAATGAAAAGGAGCAACTCGGCACAAAACTCTCATGTTCCTAAATGACCTCATCAGTAGAGCATGGATAGGCATTTATTTTGTATTTTTCATGGCTCGTGTTGTCCATTGCATTTCATTTTCATGTTTTCTTTGATCTTTATTGAAACACGTCGGTTCAGATTCTTAGAATATAGAGATTGGAAATAACATTTGCATTGTGGAAAACTTTTCAAAATGTATTGTAGTGGTTTTACACAGGCTGTCAAGTTAGTTTTAGTTTATACTACCTTTTATCTAAACTTCAGAGGATTCATTTGAATTTGGGAAACCATCAACACTAGACTTGTTGACTTGTTGACTTGGTGAATATATTTGAGGCAAGACAAGGTATATCTATATCTCATGTCCTTGTTATTTTCCACAATTCAATTTCATTCAACATTCAAATGGTTTTTCAGCTAAGGTTTACAGTAGGATTTACAAATAGTTACATATATCGGCGATATATCATCCATATCGCGATATATCGAGAGTCATTCCCTTTGGTGATATATCGCCACTAAAAAATCACCACATATACGACATTTTGAATATATCGCGATATATTGAATGTGTCACGATATATTGGGAATATATTGCGATATTTTGGAAAATATCGCCCAACTAAAAAAAATGCATGTGTTTTGGGAAATAAAGTCGTCTGTTAAGTTTTTGGCAGTGTTATTAGAGCTGAGCATATTAAATTCTTAAAGTAATAAATGGTAATATTAAATTCTTAAAGTAAAAGTGACATTCTCGTTATTTTTCATTTTCTATCATTTTACTTAAATTTTAAGCATTACCATTAATTGTTTCAGGATGTTTGAGAGTGGTTCCAACCTCATTTAACTTCATATGCAAAAAGTAGAATTTTAGATCCCATTCAGAATTCAACAGACTTAATAGTTTTCAGGATTTAAGGATTGTAACGCTTCCACTGGATTCTATCATGTATGAGGCTATGGGACTATCATTTAATCAACCACATCAACCCCTCTATGTACCTTGATGTTGGTGGTGTTGACTGTTGAACTCCTCTAACATGACCTTAATAAAAATGTACCCTTCACTCAAGCAAAATCACTTATTAAGCTTGGGAAGCCTTTTCTACCTTATTTTAACGATTGGATTAGTAAGCTTCATCAAAATTGTAGGGTGTTGAGTCAGTTGACTAATGTCCTTGGAGGATCAACTTCGAGATTTGAGGTAGACGCAAGGGCGAGAGTCTAGAGGAGGGGGGCATAGGGTGTTATTGATGAAAAGGATCCCGATATAGGCAATGAGTTTGATGATATGTAGTTATGGGAGGAGACAGCTAACATTGGCTTCTATCTTAGTCCCATTACCTTCCACCGTAGCCCAAGCAGTTGGAGTTTCCATTTCCACTCCATGCTCATCTAGAGCACCTACAGGACCACCTACTGCTTCCAAAGGAATTTGGTGCCCTTGCCCATAAAAGGGGTAGAGGGGATCGATGATTTGTATTATTTGTCATTGTACTATGTAGTATCTAGATGCCTCATGAGTCATGATGATTCATCTCATGAGATACATTTATTTTGATCATTTGAGGTGATTTTGAATCTTTCTATCAGGACCATATTTCAGTATTTTCAGTTTATTGTCGATATGTGATCATGATCCACAATTTGATATCTTATGCATCTTATATATTGGTTGTATTTTCATATTTATGTAGCAACGTGTTTATTTGATGTTGTTGTTGCTTTAGATATTAAAAAAATGGTTTTTTTTTGTATTTTTTTGAGGTTTTAGGACATTTGCCGATATTTTCGTCGATGTTGCCGATAAGTTACATTCTGTACCCTCGGCGATATATTCACCGACACGATATATGTAACTTTGATTTACAATCAATCCTTGCTTTTTCATTACCACACAACTAGTCTTTGTTTTTCTCAAAATTCATATAGTAAACGAAAAACAATGTAAAATTGATCTCCAGGGGGCTAAGGGGTCAAATTCTATAATTTATATGTTTATTTAATTGAGAAATCTGAGACTAAAACTAAAAATACATAAGCTCTTGCAAGTATGGAAAGATTCCTTTTTTATATGGTCATGAACTCCTTTCCAGCTATTTTAAACATTTTTCCATGACTTTCTTTTGTAAGTTTATAGGTTTTCATGGGATTCACCATCACTATCATCTATATTTTAAAATTGTTTGTAGGCTACTGGTTCACAAAATTTAACAGCCACCACACGTTCCGTCAGAATAAACAAAACCTCGCACTCATTGCTAAACGACCAAAATTGAGAAGAAATTATTTTAGAATACCTCACTGATTACATTATTGAAGCAACAAAAAATTCCATCCATTTATGTTCCACGAGTTGAATTCTGGCTCATATGAACTAAATTTTACAGAGATGACATCAGATCTTAATCAAAATCAAAGTCACCAACAGGTCTTGTAAATAAATGTGAAGATACGAAGGCCGAGAGGAAGAAGAAATCAGATAAAACAAGAGCCATAAGATATTTGATATTTTCCAAATTGGTGACATTCTATGGCATTATTTGTTGTTGGTTGTTGGACATTGAATTTGTCTTATCATCTTATAATACACATTTCAACTTGTGCAAATTTGAGGACATTAGAAACCACACTAGTTCCGTTTTGTTGGGTGTTACACCAATAGACTCAATATGGTCTACACAACCCTTGTCATTTGGAAACATTAGAGGAACAAAGTACCATTGCTAACCATGTCTCCTTCAAGTACTTGGCACAAATTTGTGCCTATTTTGCTTTCTGTAATTTTCTACCTTTGTTTCCTAGTATCATGTGTCATGGACATTGCCAGCTAGTGGCTCTTGTTATATTGGTTTCGAGTTTGGTTATTGACTTGGCCTTGTGCCTTAAAGAATCTAGGATTTACCTTGGGTACCATCCTTGAAATGAGGGGAAGTGCTTGGGAGGTTTTTGATAATTATTTAAAAAAAATTATTATCGTTAATAATTATTTTATGATGATGATGATGATATTTAACCTCCACTTAGCCCAATTTTGGTCTATCGGCCCTTAAGAAATAAATGTAAGGAACTACTTGGTTTTCTTTTGAGTTTTATTTTTGTGCTCAAAAAGGTTGGAGAGGAGCATTCACAAACTACTATAATTTTGATGAGATAGAAGGTTGGGCAGCTTCATATTGTAACACAAATTTTGAAATTGAAATCTTGTGTGGGTGTATGCAGGGAAATCTAAGAGGAAGTGCTTTTCATCCTCAGCACTCATAGTCTCACAAAGATGATAGATCCTTTTAGCCCACAGTTTTTTAGAAAAATTCCAACGCCCTATTTCACTATGCAACTCATAGGTGTTTGTTCTTATTTTTAGCTATGTGGATCTTCTTCTTTACGCTAGTTAAAACATAGAGATAATTTTGTTATTCAAGATTGGGGTTAATGACCTCCTTGTAATATCTTAATTGTCTTTTATCCTCTAAATCTTCATCACACCACAACTTTTCTTTGAACTTCGAAGTAATAATATTTTTAATATCATCTATATTTTGCAAAGTGTCATTTTCATCAATCCCCCACATATTTAACCAAGACATGGCACCTTTATACCAACCTCGCTTGAGCCTTAGGTGGTTTTGACTGGAATTTAAAGCAATTTTTGGAAGTCTTTGGTCTCTCAAGTTATTTATCTTTTTCTTGTACATTAGGTACCTAGTCATAGTTATGCTCTCAATGGGAGAAAGGCCCACTTCAATCAAGAGAATAGGATATGGCGTATTGCTTTTAATTTTAAGCTTGTATGTTATAAAACACTTTTGAATTTGCTCAATCCTTCTCCAAGATTCTCTAGAGAGGCTGGAGCCCCAAAATCCACACCCATACAGGAGAATGGGAGTGACGAGAGTTTCAAAGAGGGATTTCTTTTTAACCCACATCACAAGGTTTGCCTACTTACAATTGTTTTCAAGACCAAAATAAGATTCCTACTTTCCATTGATCATTTTCTCGATGTTGTAGTTCCAGTTAAGCTTGTGATGGATATCAATCCCAAGATATTTGTTTTAAGTCACTTCCTCCAAGTTGTTATTATCATACAAAAAATGACCGTAAGTGACCTTAATAGATTTTATCAACATAACTTTGGTTTTATTGGTATTGATGGTCATGCTCATACTAGAGTGGATGGTTTTATTGGTATTGATGGTCTTGCCAAAAGAACAATATCATCATCATAAAGAAGGAGGATGACGACAATTCATGCTAACCTTGTGCCAGTGCAACCTACTCTATTAAACATCCTTCTAACATATCAATGTATATACCAAAAAAGGTAGGGGAAATGGGAAACCTTGCTTAACTCCTAAATTATAATTAATATCTTTCGACCAACCCTCGGTGTTCTTAAACTTGACAATGACAATCTCGTACAACCTTATTGCAGCGACTCTCAACTCGAAATTAACCTTTAACACTTATAATATTTTCCACAAGTTATTTCTAGGCATTGTATCAAAAGCTTTCCTAAAGTCCACAAAGCAACAAAGGAGATTGATCTTATTATTGCGACATTCCTTTGCAATGATCTTGAGAGTAATGAGGTGGTCTATGGTGGAATGATACCTTCAAAAACCGGCTTTCCCTTTAGCTCTTTTACCTTGACTTTCTAACCATATGTTGATATTATTTTCCAAAATAATACCATATAATTGGCTAAGAGAGGGCTGATCATAATGGTCCAATAATTAAAGGGATCATTTCTATCGTTGCTTTTAAAAATGGGTACAATAAGGCTCTAAGTTCAAGGATTAGGGAAGCCTTGCTTGAGTGCTAGATTGAAGAGGTTGTGGATGTGAGGGATGAGAATAGACCCCCCATTTTTTTAGGATTTTAGCTTGGTATCCTTTGACGTCCTTAGCTTTCCCATTCGTGAGGCGCTTAATCCCAAAATCTATATCTTTTAAAGAAAAAACTTCATATTCCGTAAAAAGGGGTTGAATGTTGTCCACGGTATCTTTTGATTCGTAAAGCTTCTTAAGATAGGAAATCCAGTCATTCAATACAATTGTATTATTCTCTTTAGTTTTGCAAGTTAGAATTTGTCTCCGGAATTTCTTAGGATCCATCTGAGAGAAGTGTAAAAGCTTCTCCTGCTTATTATTTATATAGGTCCTTTTTCTTTTTCTTTTAATGAGGTATTTGTACCTATTTATCTTGTCAACTTTTATGGACTCCTCAATAACTTCTTTGATTTCTCTTCTTGCTTTACACTCTTTGTCATACCAAGGGTTAGTCATTCTATTTCTATTTTTATACGACACTTCAATAGAGAACTTGTTATACTTAAATGCTTCTATTATTTATTGTCTCTTGTTTTTTTTAGAAAATGCACCATATAATATTTAATTTTATTTAGTATCATTTCTGGTTCTTCATTCAATATATCATTCAATAGTTTTACTTGTATAAAAGATTTTAAAAAAAAAGAGTAAGCTAAACGTTTTATGTTTTGGACTATGTTTTTGGCAATTTTTCCAGCCAAAATTCGGTTGAAATTGTTGGAATTGCATATTTACATTGTTGTTGGATTCCGGTAGAAATGACCAAAAAAAGTTCAAAAAGTGATTAGCAAACTCCTTAAAAAAATAGTAAAAACACATTATGCATTGTCAAACAATAAAACAATATTGCTTCATCATGGTGAAACAAAATTTCACTTTTAGCTTTCTTAACTAACAAGTAAAATTAGCAACAAAGCTGCTTATACCTGCCTGTTAAAAATGTTTTAATGTAATAGTTTAAAGATGTTTTAATATAGTAGTTGTGTATAAAATAAAAGCTTGGCTTGATTGGTGATGAAAGTAACCTCTCCAATGCTACAAGAGAAATACCTTGTAATAGGGGGAGAGAGAGAAGGTGGAATAAAAATGACCATGTCTTTTATGAGATAAAGGGACAACCAATTGTAATGCATTAAAGCATGGCTTTAAGTTATATAGGGATAAAATGACCACGTCTTCTATGAGATAAAGGGACAACCAATTGCAAAGTAGTGCTCGGCTTTCACTCACATTTGATCTCAGTTTCAAAATATATGCTTCGATACTAACCTCTCTAACCTTCTAGATCCCCAAAACTACAGTGAGCTAGAGACGCTCCTCTGTAAGCCTTCTTAAAGTCCGATAGACCAAGTTTGGTCTAGTGGACATTAAAGATCATCATCATCAAAAAGTATTTTAATTATATTTGTTTTTGTATATATATTTTATAGTGTGTTTTTTTTAGCGTTATAGATTTAAAGATGCAATAGAATATGTATACATTTTCATAGAGAGAAG
This sequence comes from Larix kaempferi, assembly GCA_027924585.1. Classification (NCBI taxonomy): domain Eukaryota; kingdom Viridiplantae; phylum Streptophyta; class Pinopsida; order Pinales; family Pinaceae; genus Larix; species Larix kaempferi. Next base: position 713,194 of record BSBM01001378.1, on the reverse strand, counting down.
TATCCTTTGTTCCATAAACAAATAATTTTATACACTATTTAAATTTAAATTTTTAAATAAACATTTAAAAATGTTTAATATAATAAAAAGTTATATAACTTTAAAATAACAATAATTAAAAAAATTTAATCATATAAGTTAAAATTATCCATTAAGAAAAATTGTTTCTAATTATAATAAATGGTTTAAATCAATATTCTCAATTTAATATAAATGTCAACATTTTTTATAATTTTTCGGCACTTAAATGAAGTTATAAAATGTTTACACAATTATAAAGATAGGGTTGCTAACACATGTGAAGTTATAAAATGTTTACACAATTATAATTATAGTCTCGGTTATTATATTTTAAATTGTTTTTGTCAGATTCAAATAGCGAATAAATTAGGGTATTTTGGGGGTTTGAGAAATTGCCCGAAAAACATAACTGTAAGGTTATCAACTTGCCAAGCACACAGATCTCTACAACGGACTAAAATACATGCCTATTTTTATACAAAACCCTACAAATAGAGATATATGCTCTGCGTCAATTTTAAAAGTTTCTGTCCAGTTAAATATTGAATAATTAAACGTGGCAGAGTAAAGGAGATCCGATGGCAGCTGAACATCATTTTGACATCAGTGTTTTCCAAAATTAAATTGAATAAAATTAGAGTATGAATTATACCTCAGGTGTAGCGCGAGGATAATGGACTCATGCCGATATAAGCAATTAATGTTGATTATGATTTTCAAAATCTAGTAATAATAGTGTAGTACAACAAATAGACAGATGGAAAATACTTATTTTTTATTAATTTTTATTTCTGACAAATAATGTGAATAGCAGGGAAAATTTGTCCCATCAAAACTTTCCTCAAATCAAAAATTAGAAATTTGTATTTCCAAAATTTAAAAATTATTTTTTATTTTTTAAAATATTTAGTTTAATATTCTATTTTTTATAAAATATTTGAAAACTATGGAAAACATATTTTACAAGTTGCATATTAATTAAAAAGTCAATTGAAATTGATTACAAACCCATTGCTATATACTCTGCCTTTGCCTTCGGCAAGTATAATAAACAAATTAATTGAGTGCATCAACTTTATCTCATAATATTTGTTTACCAATATTTGATGTTGTTCTCTACATGTTTTGTACAAAACCTATCATAATAAGTGGAGGCCACGGCAGGATGAAGAAGGCCATGGAGGGTAGAAGAAGATTGTACGCAACAATGCTACCTGCCCCTCATAAATTATAGTCACTTGAATGTTTTCCTTCACTTATAAAATGCTCATGACAAAGGGTGCAACACTAATATATGTTAACTCCCTTCAATCTGAAAACTTCCAAATTTTCTACCTGACACTATAGGGATGGGGTGGTTTGCCTATCTATTTTGAGGATCTAAGTGTCCCCAAATTTCCTATTCCCTTGGGCTACCAAAAAATTAATAACACTTTTGGTCACAAATTGCACATGATATTCAATGTCATCCACAAAATGGCAGTATTTGAATAGTCTCATAGTTGAGCTATCACAAACACTATTGTTCTCGGGCTTCTACTTTATAGTATGAAGATGAGGTAAGGGTTCAAATATTCCCTCGTAAACATAGAGTCAAGCCTAAAGTCAAAGGACACCTTCCAATGACAAGGTCAGAAGCTAGTGGATTTCGTAACAAGGGTAGATGATTTGGGTTCTACATTGTATATATATGATAGAATGGTAAGATGCTTATATAGATAGACAAAGTGGCATTTGTGCAATAAGGTTTTGTATAACATGTTATTCATGTGATGTGAAGCCACTTTTATGAATGGTTATGTACAAAGGTGTACATATCATACCCCCTCCAAATTTGAATTTATGGCCTCTTAAGAGGAAATATGTTCTTAACCATTATACCCACTCAAGTTGTACAAGGCATGTTACATTGAAAAGTGTTTTTTACAACTTAATATAATGGACATGTGTCTTGTGATATAATGTTTAAGTGATAAAGAAAAAAACAATGGAACAAGAATTGAATGACACACTAATAAACCATCTAAAGAAACATTATCATTACAACAAGGTCATTTGATGACCGTGGAATCAAAAGAGGATTAGAAGAGACCACGATCGTTTATTAATATGTTTAAATGTGTTTCAGGAGTGGGTTGTGTAAATTCTAAAGAGTCTATTTTGTTGATGTAGATGTTGATAAACTTCCTTTTTTGAAGTCCATGTATAAATGAATATATCAAGGGATTGTGTCTAGTCTAGTGATGTCTATGGGAGCATATGATGTCCATTTTCTTATGCACGTGCTAGAACAATTTTTATTTTTTTATTTTTTTTTGGGGGGGGGGGTTAAGCCTTTTTTGGCTATTAAGAATGACCTCATTCCTTAAGAGTGCAGGAAAGCACAAGTGATTATATATGATTTCTCCTTGAAATAGCAACTATATTGTTTTTTTCCTAGAAAAGAAAAATGATAACATTTAAACACACTTTCTAGTTTAATACTAAACAAAAAATGAAATGACATAAAAAATATGAAATAACACCAATCCTTATTCATCCTAACTTCATATCTATCAAGCACCAAGAGTGATCAAATCTCTAGAAATACCAACATTTCTTCAATTTTTTGCACTCTTAAAAAGATTTGCACTTTTAGAGTTTGATACCTCTTAGCGTGTAATTGATACATGGTCATAGAATAGTTACATGCTTGCATAATTTGACAAACGAAAGTATAGGACAAACATAAGCTATATGATCAACGTTATGTACATTGTTTAATTATGAAATTGTAAGACATATATATACATAAGCCAAGGAGGTGATAGTCTAAATATTAATTGTAAATAGTTTACAAAATTGTTTTTTAATAGTAAACCCTCATTTTTTTACTTTGTGGATGGTATTGCTTTAAGGATTTTCAAGTAAAACTTAGATAAACATCTTGGATTTGAATGGTGTGTATGAGTCCATCCAAGCTTTATTTTCTTCTCTCCGCCACATTTACTCATTGTCTTGTCTAGTTGTTGGTATGAACTATCTTTAACTAGCCGTGGGGGGATTTTAGGGGCTAAATTTTTCCATTTGTCTAATTTTCCATTTATTTTCTAAAAATAATTTGCTAATTTCCATTTTATCGCAAAAAACATTCTCCCAAATTATATAGGATAAACTATTTTACTTAAAAAGTCACCAATTTCTTTTTAGAAACTATATAAAAATCCTTAGAAATTTGAATGCTTTGACAAAAGTATCCCTAAACATTTTATAGTTGGCAATTTACAAATTAGTAAAAATTGCTACTTCCTACACTTTAAGATTGTATGGTTTCTTTATTTTCCTTGTAGCCCATTGGCTTTGGCCCAAGGTACATGCCTTAAATGGGTTCCTTCGGGCTTGATAGTGGACTTGTTTATGCATCTATTATTGGAGTTCGTACTGGAAACCATGTGTTTAGTGGCAATGATGGCACCTCCAAAAACATAGAGAAAATTCATTCCTAATGTTTTCCATGAGGTAATTTTGACATTAAAGAAATTATTGTTGATATTATTATCTCTCAATATGAAAATGTTTATGTTTCATTTAAACAAAGAACTCTGAAGTATTTTTAGTTAGGGTTCCTCCCAAAGCCACCATTAGGGTTTTGGTTAAATAGGTTTAGGGACTCCATGGTTGGCATTGTATTAACACTAGGAGCACAACTAAATGGTTCATCTCATTTTCATTTGTTGACAAAGATCATATTCATGATATAACGTGTGGTTCTTGTGTATGCAGGAATACCCTTTTAGTTTTGTCCTTGTGGGAGAAGCGATTTTCAACAAACTAGACTACCCAACTTTATTTCCCTGTGTGGGTGGATTCCCTTGACCTCCCCATGCAAATTTGGCATTTCCTTGAGCACATTCTTGAACGTGTTGGAGTGTTTATTTACCATGGCCCGTGACCTTGCATGTTTTTTCAACCTTGGGCCCTAGAAAAAGGTTTGCATTTTGGTTAGCCTTTATAAAGATCCAAAGGAATTTTTCTTATCCATGTACGAGACAAAGTGATGAAACAAACAATGAGGTACATCTCTATTAAAGAAATGTTTTTGGTGCTAGAGACTATATGGTAAAATCAATATTATCCTTTGATGGTTCAACCTAAACCTAGACAAGCCCGCACACCTGCAACTCAAACTCATTAAATTTCTCAAGCTAACAATGATACCAATGGTGGTGTAGGTGCATGTTGTTTGTGGAATCAAAATAGTGGGACCTACAATTTCTCTAAGGACCTTGATCATGAATTCCCAGTGGTTAGGAGTTCTAATTCAAACAAGCCCTCAAACCCTTCTATAAACAAAAAGATAGTGCACCCTACCCTAGTGTCTTCCTTGTGATGTGAACATTATATGGTACATTGCTCGACCCTTGTTAAATCCCTAGATAGACAAGGCAAGTAATTACTCTCAAAAGAAGCTTAAGGCTACCATGTTGGGGCACTAGTTGTATGCTATGTTCAAATATTTTGAAACTTCAAATTCCTCTAGGGTTTTGAATGGAACTAGGAATAATGAGGAGAAGATGGAGTAGATAACTATTGAATTACAATTGAAATTACTTTATGGAATGTCCAAGGATTATTAGACAACCTCAATTAAAAACACATCATTTGGAAAATTAGGACCATGATTGATGATTTAGATATTATCTATTTACAAGAAGTCAAAGTTAATGATTTCTTATTAATAATGACCTTACATGTAATTTGGACAATTGCTCATTATTATTTTTCTAAACACGATGGAGTTAGGGAGTGTGGCCACCTTGATATCTCTTCACTAATAACTTCTATTATTACATGAGGGGACAAATCCCACTCGCAATGTGATGACTTTTCTTAATTTGGATGGTCAGTTAGGTATATGATGATAATATAATGAAAAGGGTATCCTTTTGGAGGTGGATATTTGATGAGTTGAAAGCTCCGTAGCTTGTTTGTGGCAACTTTAATATGGTGGAATTTGAAGAATACAAGGAACGTTTCTTGCCAATTTAGTTTCCCCTAGGAGAGAGAGGCTTGGTTACATTGAAATCCATGTTGGGTTTTAGTATATTTAGACACTTAGGAGTTAGTTAAGATCAACCTATTCCAATGTGCCTTTATGTAAAGTGTGTTTCTTTAGTAAGCATTTGTACGTATGTAATTCGACAAACACGATATGTTCTAGACATCAAATGATCTTATGATTCATCTTCACCTCAATCTTTACGGCTATTGATCCATGCCTTAACACCCGATTGGTCCATGATCTCTAGTTAAAGAGCGTGGAGGGTCATTTGTTAGAAGCTCGATTGTGAGAAACTCATACATAAATTGTTTTTCCATTTTCATTAATATATTGCCTTAAGTAGTTGTTTGGTTGGGGTTGGGGTTGTGGATTGTTTCTCTCCTTGAGGGAATTAACCATGTAAAATATTGGTGTGTTTGTGATAGATTTGTGGGAGAGGTTAGTTAAGGTGTTCAACCTTTATGGAAATACCCTATTTTAGTCTAACATGGTATCACAGATCTTATGAAGACCTACTCCCATTATTGATCAAGATCTTCAAGTTGTGTAGCTACATACATCAAAGGATTTATGGATCCTATTATTTATGTGCATTTATGGGCTGAGATAGGTGTTCCATTAGATCAAGAGCATTAATTTCAATTGGAAATGATTTCCATTTCACTTGAAAATGTTTTTTTTTTCCAAGATACGACCATTTTATCAGATCCATGGGTATACTATTTACATTTACAACTTTTTTAAAAGTATATCTCACATTGTTTAATATGTTAGTTTCAATTACTACTTTATTCCAGGTTAGCCATCTTTTTTATCTAAGTATTCTCTTTGTCGGGCACTTTGTGCAAACTTGGAAAATAAAAAATAGAGCGTAAACGGTTTTCTTGATTGTATATGCTCTTTGTCATGCACCTTGTGAGAATTCAATAAACCAAAAACAATGACAAAACTTGCATTTTTCGGGTAAGCTAAACAAGGTTTGACCCCAAATTTGAGAAGTTTCAATTTCAGATTTTCGTTTTATGTTTGTGTGTGGCTACGTAAAAGTGTCTTGCATGCCCAAAGCAAGGTTTTTTGGGTAGGCATGCTCTCCCACAAGAACAAAAACAACAATAATAACACGATCTTGAATAAGCTTTTTGAAGAACTACATTTGTAGCTCAATGTGTTTGCTATTATGATGTTGAACTAGATCTTTGGCAAGCTTGATGACATTCTAACTATCACACTAGAGGGTAGTCGGATGTTGCTACTAGAATCCAAACTCTGAAAGGATTTGTCGAAGCCACAAAGCTTCTTGACTTGGAATTAACTACAACTCGATACTTTGCTTATACTAAAGAAAGAGAAAGATCTTGTTGTTTTTTACAAACCCAAGTGACAGGTCTGAAACCAAGACTAAAAACATAACCCACGGTATAATTTCAATTAGTAGGGTCACCAACCCAATTGGAATCAATGAGACCAACCAATGAAGGAGTCCCCCCTAAACTGTAATGAATCTCAAACAAAATTGTGTCCTAGATATATTGAAGTGTCCTTTTTGTTTCCTTCCAATGACTTTCATGGGGCATTTGCATATAAAAGACAACAACACCTCTATTCTCCTTCATAATATTATTATATCTATTTGTTTTAACGCACTTGGTTTAATGTTACATTATTAAGTTAGAGGCTTGAGTTCAAGTCCTTCTTTAAGTTAGTTTTTGCATAAAAAGTTCATCCATCGTTAATTTATAAAGTAACTTCAAGAAGGACCCCGCCCATTCTGTTTGACATCCATTCTGCGTAGGTTTTTTTGGGTGAGTTCAAAACTTTTCTCCTGCTATTGTTGAAGTCCATTTCTCTTGAAGATATCATGAATTCTTTGGTTGATGGAAAAGCTTCTTCCTCTGGTGGAAGGGAACCCATCCCCTCTATGGCCCCCCGGTCCTTGTTTCCCCCACTACCTGGGGATGCACTGGTACTTGCTAGGTTTAATGGTTCTTTTGTTTCTTCATCATCGAGAGACCTTGTTCGGCGGGATGGGTTGGGGATTAGCCTTTCTTCCTCTCTAGTCCAATATGTCCCCCTTATTAATCCATCTCGGGTCTCAGACGAACCTATTGTTCTTTCTCCTCGTCTTGGCTCGCGGGACGACTCTTCTCGCTCGACTAAACCTGTCGCTAGTGAGTCGAACCCTTTGTTGAAGTGTGCCCCAAAACAGGATATGATTCCTTTACCTATTTTTGGAGGCACCTAGTCGGTGGACGACCCGAGGGTTTATTTTGGCTCTATTAGGTGGGAAAATGTTACCACTCATAAAAAACCGAACAAGAAAAATATTAAAGAGGCTAGTCGCAGCGGTGTTGAAGAGGGGAAGTGGGTTAATACCAAACTTACTAGTGTTTATGCCATTTCCTCGGCTTTGAATTCCTGTCAGCCTTATGGGTCACTTAGAGCTAGTGAAGGCCCCTCCTTTGTTCCCCAATGATAATTGCTTCATTTAATATCAAAGGGATTGGAAACCATCCCAAAAAGGCAGCCCTGAGAAGGCTTCTAGACTCTGTCAATCCTTGTGTTGTGTTATTACAGGAAACCATGCATTCAGGTCCTGAAGCATGTGAGTTCTTCTTGAAGATCCGACCGAATTGGAAATGTTGTGCGCTTTGACTCTAATGGCATGTCAGGTGGTCTTCTTACTACGTGGAATCCCACCCTGGCTGATTTTGCGGCTTTCAAAACTTGTGCATGCTTATTGTTAGAAGGTCGTTTTCAGGGGATGGAGCAGGCTTACAACATTCTAAATATTTATGGTCCATACCGTAATCGTGATGTTTTTTGGGACGTTGTTTTTTATAGTGGCACCCTTCAGGAACGGAAACTTGTTGTTGGCGGAGATTTAAATCTTACCTTATCTTCTGATGAAATTTGGGGTTTGGGTCATCTTGAGGATCCTTTAGCACATTACTTCAAAGATCACTTTGACTCTTTGGGCCTGATTGACATTCAATCGTCTCATTTGGTTCTAACATCGAACAACGGTCGGACTTGTAGGTTTGGGGTGGCTAAGTGACTGGATCAGTTTCTTGTTCATGATTCTCTGGTTGGCATGGGGAGCAGGTTTAGATCGTGGAGTGTACCCACTGGTATCTCGGATCATAAGGCGGTATTTCTTCAATTGGAGGTTCAGGCCCTAATTTTGGCTTACCCTTTCAAGTTCAATAGTACTTGGCTGGAAGAGGAATCCTTCTCCAAGATGGTCAGAAATAAATGGGAGAGTATGGCGCATATTGTTCACCATTCTCATTTACAGTCACTGTTGAAAAAACTATCTGACGTTAGATTAGAGGTGATTGCTTGGGATCGCATTAAGAGGAAATCTATTGCTGAGGAATTGGGGTCTATTGAGGATAAACTCAAATTGATGGAGGACTCGGTGGATGAGGATTATTTTTCCTCGAACCGAAAGGCAGACATGTTGGATCTCTTCAAAAGGAAAAAAGTCTTAATTTGTCAAAATGAAAGCTCCTGGAGATTGAAAAGTCGCGCTTTATGGATTGCAAAAGGTGACCGCAGTACTAGTTTCCTCCAGAATATAGCTAATCAAAGGAGGAATGTGAATTCGATCTAGGAGATTAAGAAAGAAGATGGTACTCTTTGTTCGTATCATGCCTCCATACATCTTGCAACGGAGCATAATTTTAAGGTTAATTATCATCAGGACCAGGTCAACAACTTAGAAGCTCAATTGAAAATTGTAAGATCATTTTCAAGATTTCTCACAGAAGATGAGGTCATTAGGATTGGGGAAGTGTTGTCCTTAGAGGAATTGAAGGAGGTCCTAACTTCTTTTGTGAAAAAAAAATCCCCGGGCCAAATGGATGGACGGTGGAGTTTTTCTTACACTTCTTCGACTTGATGGGGCATGAGATTCTCCTAGCTATGGAGGAATATAAAAGAAAGACTACCATTCCCAAAAGCCTCAACTCTACCTTGCTTGCTTTAATTCCTAAGAGGGATCGTCCAGAGAGTTTCCATGATTTCTGACCCATTTAGCTCTGCAGTACCCTTTACAAGTTGATCTCTAAAATTATTGCTATGCGCCTTCTTGGTTAAGCATATTTCTTTGGAACAATTTGGTTTTTTGTTTAACCGACAAATTCTCGATGTTGTGGGGGTGGCTCAAGAGTGCTTGCACTCGGTCAAAGTTAAGGATTTACAAGATTTCATTATGAAAGTGGATATGTTAAAGGCGTATGATCGACTAGATTGGTCTTATCTCCGTTTTATTCTCATTCAAATTGGTTTGCCGGTCAGTATGGTGCAATGGATTATGGCTTGTTTATCTTCCTCTAATTTCTCTGTGTTGATTAACAGGATTCGTAGCAAGTTGTTCCATTTCATCTAGTTCGGAAAACCTCATTTGCGAAAGTTCCATTTATCTTCGTGGCAGAGTTTGTCCTGGCCCAAAGAAAATGGAGGATGGGGCTTGAAGAATCTTGAATGATTTAACTTGGCTATGAGGACTAAAAGTTTATGGAGGCCTTTGGGTTATGAAGGCCTTTGGATACATGTGATCCGTATGAATTATCTAAAGTCTTTTTCGATGCTGCAGTGGATTCGAAAAACGGTTCTCAAGTTTCACCAAGCTTCGGTTGTTTGGCACAGTCTCATTAGCACCTTTTAGTATATTGGTCCATGGCTCAATTGGAAGGTGGGAAGTGGCACGGACTTTTTCATTGGCATTGATCCTTTTATAGGTTGCGATGGTTGTTACTTGTTGCCATCGGGTCTAATTAAATCTTTGCATGAAAGGAAACATGTTGTTCTTGCACAAGTCTATCATATGGACTCGGTCTCTGCTAAACCACACTGGCTTAATGCTTAGGACTTGGATCATCCTGCTCATTGGGATACTGTTTGGGACATCTATATTGAAAAAAATTATGTTGCGGGCATATCCTTAGTGGACTCCCCTGATAGACTCGTTTGGGATGGGCCCGATTCTAATGGGAGGTTGACGGTGGCGCAGGTTTACAAGTTGTTATTACCAGAATTTTCTTCTCCTCCTAAACACTTCTAGTGGTACAAAAAGCTGTGGAGATGGAAAATCCCGCTAAAGTTAAAGTGCTTCATGTGGCTTTGTTTTCAGGACAAAATTCTCACCTGTCCTAATTTGCAAAAGAGAGGATTTCAGGGTCCGGGTATTTTCCCTTTGTGTAGGGCGACCGGTGAAGGCCTCCATCATTGTTTTGTTCTTTGTAGTTTTACCAAAGATGTCTGGAATGGACTACAACATGGGCTTTATTTCATAGATGATTGGAGTGGCGACTCCCTCATTGGTTGCTTACGCCGGTGGACCCGTAACTCGACTCATAACATATCTCTTCCTTTTTTTATGATCATTGCAATCTGGAGAAGTAGGAATGAGTTCCTTTTTGGAAACAACCCTCCTTCTGTTTATGGGGATTGCAAAAGGATCACGTGGTTGTACAGCGGCTATCCAGATGTTTCGAGATGTAAAAAAAAAGACCAGTCAGATACCTAGTTATTGACAGCAAAAGCATCTGCAGTTTTTTTGATGGAGCATCAAAACTGGGCCTTTGTGGTGTTGGTGCAATTATCTACTTACGTAAAAACCACATCATTCATTTAAAAATGGGCATCGACAAAGGAGATAACATTAAAGTAGAGCTTTTAGCGGCTAGATGCATCCTCTGGTTCGCATTTGTGAGGGGTTATTCTACTCTGTCCATCTTCGAAGACTCTCAGGTTATTGTCAATTGGATCAATCGAAAGAACAAAATTGAGGTTTTGTTGCTGGAGCCTTGGCTTAGGGAACTAGAACGCTTATTGGCCTCTTTTGATCACCTCTCTTGTGAGCACATTTATCGAGAAGCAAATGTGGAGGTTGATCGACTTTCCAAGGAGGCTATGGGTCCAATGGATGGTTTTTTGCATTTTGTTGAATCTTTGGACAACACTATTGTCGATCTAGGTACAATGAGGATGGCTTGATGGACTTGGATTTGTTTTTTGATCGATTCAGCTTGTTTTTTTCCAGTCTAGAACATGTTTTAAAGTCATTATGCTAAATTTACTGTCATTTGGTAGCTTCTTATAGCACCTTTTTGTTTTAGGTGACTTGATGATTTGGTCTTCTTCCGCATGGATTTATATCCTGGGATGTAGAGATTGACTCAGTGATTTTTCTATCACCAACTGTAACTTTGATTTTCTCACTGAAAATATAGAGTTTATGGGTTTTTTTCTCTAGAAAAAAAAGTAACTTCATTGTAAAAATGGATCAATTATTTTAAAAAGTAACTTATTGGTAAAAGTGAGTTTATAAAGTTAGTGAAAGGCAAAATTTATTTATTGTGCACACATCACTAGGTTGATCAACCTATGCCTACCACATGTTTCCTTCATTCAATTTATGCATTTTCTTAAAAAGGCATAAATTTAACATCTGGAGGCCATTTTTAGTGCCCCCCCTTTGTTTAAATTTTTGTTTTATATCTTTGCACCTGGACCATCAATTTCTATTTTCAAAGCCATATTACCTACATATATATGGCTTCTTTGAGTGATCTTCTGCTTATTAGTACAAACTACTTCTCATGGAGAGCCCATATGGAGGATGTCCTACGAAGTAAGGGACTTTACCAAATTACATTAGGAAAAGAAACTACCCCCACTGATGCCTTAAAGAAATTCAAATGGGATAATACAAAATTTACAAAGCACATGGATAATAGGTATGTTCATCTCTAATGATTTACAATTTCAAATTCAAGGAATTTACCAACCAGATGCGATTTGGACTAAGATGGAAACCATATTTGGTCAACACAATGAGATTCAAGCTCACCAACTTGAAAATCATTTGGTTTCTTTAAATCCAAGTGATTTCTCTTGCATTGAAGACTACCTATCTCAATTCAAAACCCTTAAACTCTTAGTTGAAGAATGCAAGATACCTAATCCAAATAAACAATGTATTTATTATATTCTTGATAAGCTTGGTAGTCCTTATTATATTTGTGTATCCACTTTTCACTCCACTAGAGAAGCTCTAGGGTCTACTTATAAAGATCCCATTCTTGAAGACTTTTGTAATTCTTTAGTTAGAGAAAAAGAGAAAGATGTGTTCCTGTATGTTAAAGTGATCAACACTTCTAGTACATATAGGAAAGCCTCATTGGAGTAATAGAAGGTTAAATTGAAGCATCCAATGAAGCACCACCCTCAGAACAATAATAAAAACAAGGGTCCCAAACCCTCTCAGCAAGTTCCTACACCCAATGGTGATAAAGGCACTAAATCAAAAGGTAAGAAGACATAACCACATTTATTTTTTTGTGGGAGGGATGGTCATGTGCAATCTAAGTGTTTCAAGAAAATGGAATCCTTGGAAGTGTTGGAAATAATGTAACTTCGGAAGTTATTCTTAATGTACTTTATTATATTATTGTTGTACCTCCTTCGGGAGAAGATATTGATGTAATTGATCATGTAAAGACCTTGAAAGAGCCAATGCAAACCTTGGGTTGGAATCACCCAAAGAAAACATTTATTAAATGTAATTTTTGTATTCCCCCAAGACAAGTCGGACCAGTGGGTAAACTGCCCCAGACAGTGGGAAGTCTGCCCCAAACAATGGGAAAAACTGCCCCAGTCAGGTCGGCCCAGTTAGGGAAAGTTAGGTCGGCCCAGTTAAGTAAAAAGTCATTTTGTTACTAGTATAAATAGAGAGGTCACACCTCTAATTTGTTCACTCACTCAACTCAAGCAAATTCGTTCAAGGAGAGGAATAAGTTTGCTACTGCATCTAGGATAAGTGTTTTTTGGGTTTCTACTCTTGGAGAAGTTCCTATTTCTATCTCTTATTATTGATATCTGGATGTACTATGATTTCTGAACTTATCTCTATATGAAGGTTGCTGGGTTTTCTCCCTGTTGGGTTTCCCAGGATAAAAATTCTTGTGTCTATTGTTTATGTGCTTGGTCATTCTTTTAGTGATCCTTTTGTTTTATCTGCAATTAAATTACACTGCTAGAATTGTATAAAATCTAACAGGAAGCACAAAATCAATCTTCAATCTTCTTCTAACTCTTCTTCTCATGGGCATGCACTCTGTGCTTATGGTTTTTCCTTCAATTGCAGCTTCTACTTCTTCTTCTTCTAATGAGTGTATCATTGATTATGAAGCATCTAATCATATGGTTAAGGGTAAATCCATTTTTTTATGCTCTAGATGAATGTAACACCAAACAACTATTTGTTGGTGACGATAGGCCTCTTAATGTTGTAGGCTTTGGAATAGTTCAACTAGATGATGGTCATTTCAAAGATGTATTATGTGTTCCAAGTCTTTCCTACAATATTTTGTCAGTCTATAAGATCACTCATTCTAGTCAAGGTAAGACTTTAGGGCTTTCACCTCACCAAGTTACAATCAAGGATTTAAAAGATCTTAATCATAACCTAGCAATTGTAATTGTTGTTGATATTACTAGGTTGTACATATGTGACAACTTTGGGTCATTATATTTTCAATAAGTTTTTATCGTTCGCATCAATGACTTGAGTAAACTTTGGCATGAGTGATTTGGTCATCTAAAATATCATTCATTGCAACGGCTATGTAATAAAAAAATGGTGATTGGTCTTCCTCTCATTTCTTGTAGAGATGGTGTTTGTCCCGGGTGTGTTCTCGACAAACATCAACGGGACAATTTTGACAAATGTGCCACTTGGCACACCTTGGCCCCCTTGAAGCTTGATCACAGTGATTTGTATGTTTCACTTCCTTCTACTTCTTTCTTCGGGTTCAAGTACTTCTTAAATTTCATCGATGACTTGTCTAGATGCACTTGGGTTTACTTCTTAAAACTTAAGAGTGATTTTTTTCCGTGTTTTTGGTCTACAAGGCCCTTGTATAAGAACAATATGGACATCAAATAAAAAAGTTAAGAACATATAAAGAAGCGAATATCTAAACAATAAATTTACAAATTACTGCATTGCATAGGGCATTCAAATGCAAAATATTGTTCCAAATACACCACAACAAAATGGTGTTGCTAAGAGAAAGAATCACACTTTAAAGGAAATGACAAATTGTATGATCCAATCTAAGAAATTAAGTCCTCATTTTTGGGTTGAAGCGATCAATTGTGCCAATTACATAGTCAATCACACTCTCACAAAGGCTTTAAAAGATACAAGATTGGAAGAAGCATGGACTAAATTTAAACCAAATGTAAGCCACTTTTGTGTGTTTGGTAGTGAAGCATGGGCTCACATTCCTGATGAAAAATGGAAAGCATTACAACCTAAGAGTGTGAAGTGCATTTTGGTTGGATATTCTGAAGATGTTAAAGGTTATTGACTTCTTCAACCTCAATCCAATGAAATTATTACAAGGGGATATGTGGAATTTGATGAAAACCTCTCGGCTTGTTAGCCCAATTTGATGTTTGTGCTCTCTTCGATGATTGTTCCATCTTCAATTCCCAACATTTTTTGTTAGCGATCTTATTATGGTTTCTTCTTCAGATGATGACAGTGTGAATGAAAATCCACCTCCAGTTGGGTCCATTGAACATGAACTTGCACCAACACAACCACTTCCTAGACAGGTTCATACAATATGAGAAGCGGCTAGTGATCCTACAGATAAGCTTTGAACACATTCAAAGTTTCAATGAGACTCTTCTCTTTTAAATCAAGTTTTATAGACTCGTGACCCAAAAGTAATTGTAGAAGCTTATGGTCATCTAGATTAGGACACAACAATGAATGAAGAATATTGTTCCTTAATGGCAATTGATGCTTGGGATGTTGTACCTCTTTGAAAAGGAAGAAAACTTATGAGATGTAAATGGGTGTATAGAACTAACTATGCATTAGATGGAACGTTTGAAAGACTTAAGGCAAGGTTAGTTTCCAAAGAATTTTCCCAAGTTGAGGGGATTGATTACAATGAAACCTTTTCCCTTTTCTCCAAAATGAATTATATCGTCCTTGTTCTATCCCTTTCCGCTTCATATAAATGGGAGGTCCATCAAATGGATGTCAAATATACCTTCTTATATGAGGATTTATACGAAGAAATTTACATGGACTAACCTCTTGGTTATGTTCAGATGACTCCAAACTTGTTTTTCGCCTTCAAAAATCTCTCTATGGATTAAAGCAAGCTCCTTGGACTTGGTATGCCAAAATGGATAACTTTTTATTGAATTTTCTAGATGTTTTTCTGACCCCAATGTCTATACCAAGAAAGTAGGAAATTGTCTCATAATCCTTGTTCTTTATCTTGATGACCTTATTCTTACTAGTAGAGACCCTAAAATTTTAACCCATGTGAAATCCAACCTTAAGAAGAAATTTGAAATGACTAACATAGGACATTTGCATTGTTTTCTTGGCCTCCATGTCTTGCAAAGCAAAGAAAGTATTTCCTAAATTAGTCTATGCATGCTCGTGACCTTCTCCATTGCTTTCACATGGAATATTATAAACTAGCCCCATATGCCTTCCAATATGGAATCAAACTTACTACCACCCACATTACACTCAAAGTAGTTGCCACCTTGCACTGTCAATTAGTCGGTAGTCTTTCATACTTCACTCATACCTATCTTGATATTTACTTCAATGTTGGTCTTGCTGCCTGGTATATGTAAATACCCCATGAAAGTCATTGAAAAGCTACCAAAATAATACTTTGGTATATCCAAGGTACAATTTAGTTTGAGATTCATTACAATTTAGGGGGTGCTCCTTCGTTAGTTGGTTTCAGTGATTTCAATTGTGCTAGTGACCTTGATGATTGGAATTCTGTTGTAGGTTATGTTTTCAGTCTTGGTTCCGAGCCTATCACTTGGGATTGCAGGAACAACAAGCTATTACTCTTTCTTCAGTAGAAGCATAGTATTGAGCTATTATAGTTAATGCAAGTCAAGAATCCTTGTGGAATCAATAAATCCTTTTAGAGTTTGGATTCCAATAGAAACATCCATCTACCCTCTGCTGTGACAATCAAAGTTCCACTAAGCTCACCAAATATCTAGTTCAACATTAGCACACACTGAACTACATATGCACTTCACCATAAAATCTTATTCAGGATCACATTCTCGAAGTGCTCTTTTTCCCTACAAATGATCAAGTTGCAAATAACTTCACAAAGTTTCTTATAGAAGTGAAGTTTTCTAAACTTCGATCTATGCTAGGAGTTCAAGAATTTGTCATTAAGGGGGGATAAGCTCTAATGCCTCTTTCCTTCTCATATTGTGTCACCTTTATAAATCCCTCAATCCTATCCCAAGTTGTTCTTAAGGTGGATGTTAGGATATTTAGACACTTACGAGTTAGTTAAAGATCAACTTGGTCTAACTTGTCTTTAGGTAAAGTGTGTTTTTTAAGTATGCATTTCTAGTTATGTAATATGATGCTCGTGATATGTTCTAGAGACTAAGTGACCGATAGTTCATCTTCACCTCGATCTTAATGGCTATTGATCCATCTCTTAACACATGATTGTTCCATGATCTCTATTTAAATATCGTGGAGGATAATTTGCTTGATGGTCAATTATGAGAAACTCATATGTAAATTATTTTTCCTTTTGCGTTAATAGATTGCCTCAAGAAGCTATTTGGTTGGGGACATGGATTGTTTCCCTCTCTAAGGGTTTTAACCACGTAAAACATCATTGTGTCAATTTGTGATTTGTTTGTGTGAGTGATTACTTAAGGTGTTTAATATGTGTAGGAATACCCTATTTTAGTCTAACACTAGCCTGGTTATGTGATCCTAACAATTTCTAACACTAAGACTCTACTAAATTATTGTTCATGTGGAATAACTTTCACAAAGGTCTTAAGAAGATTGTGAAGAGATTATATTTGACCATTGTAAAACACACGAGGATATGATATGAACAATAAGAGATATTCATATAAATAATTTGGACAAGATACAAGTGAATGATGAAATAATACAACCACATTTGACTTATAAATACACAATTTAAGGTCTATGTCATGTGGAACTACAAGGTATCCTACCTAAAACCAACCTACACTACTATACTACACATATTTTGACTTATGTTCTATCATACATAAAGAACTGTATGTTCCTCACAATCCCCCCCTCTTTCAAAATGCTTTAACCACAAAGCTTGGTTTATAGAGGATGTGATATACGAATAACCATGTTTCCACTCAATGTGTCTTCAGTGAGTGAAATAATCCATTAGATTGAAGGTCATTAACATGTTGTGTGATTTATCCCAAGCTTTAACAAGGTTCCCCTCTAGGTTGTGCATGAACTTATTTGTTTAATGTTCTGAATGATATTGTATGTCAAAAACCTTGTTTTTTTGAAGTACCTCTTCTTAAACATCGACCTATGCAAGTTAGAAGGATTCTACAATTTAGTTTTTTTATTTGGTGTGAAGGGGTTACTTTAACAGTTGGAGGTTCAAAATTGTACAATTTGTAAGTTCCCCCTACCCTTTGAACTTCACTAACTAACTATATAGTTTGGTGGTGTAAGTATACAATAACATTAACCTTTATGCACCCAAAACCATGTCCATCTTACCAAGTGGCAGAGCATAAAAGCTACCCTACAATTTGAAATTTTATATTTGCAATTCACTTGAAGACATATGCCCACCCTTGTAATTTTGTTGTTGTTTGCAACTATGACATTAAGATCTTTCTTTGGATATACAAAGAGATTTATCCTCTTTGTGATATCGACATCAATAAAAATTATGGTTGCTTGATGCTTCCATAGTCCACAAGTATGGAAACAATACTATTTTTAACTAGTCATTTGAGTTTTAGATTTGGACTTACAAAATACCTATTATTGCTACTAATGGTAATTTTGGCATAGCTCATTCACCTTCAATGTCTAATCTAGTAACTTATCCCATATTTGTATGGGTTGCCCTGATATTTATAGGCGATTCATTTCTTACTATTATTCTATGTAGTTGATGATCATAACATGATTATGTTGATTTAATTGTAGTGTTGGAGATCTTATTCTGACTCCACAATATATTGCAAATAGTCTGCTAACCATTGTTTGGTTGTCTTTTGTAGGTCTATTATGAGAGTAACAGAGAGCTAGTCCTAAAGGACACCTTGTAAATGGTCTCAGGACTTCGCTCTAGGGCTTGAGGGTCTGCTCAAGAGGAGAGGAAATCAAGAGAGAGAAATGCTACGGTAGGAGGAAGGTTGCTAAGGCATGCCGAAGGGTTTTAAGGTAGGTCGAGGGTAGGGACAGGTAGGTCGAGGGATGAGGGAGGGGGTCGAGCTCAGAAGAGAGGAGGGCGAGGTATGCTAGGGGGAATTAAGGCATGTCAAGGGAGGCCAAGGGCCTAGAGGGAAGAACAAAAGAGGGTCGAGGGGATGGAGTAGGAAGGAGATGCAGGCCGCAACCCTCTAGGGCTATAAAGTTTTACAAAAATTTAATATTTTTATGTTTGTTTACAAGAATTTTGATATTTTAGGATTTTTAAATGAAAAAAAATAAAAAGGAGAAAAGATCTAACAAATACAAGGATCAAAACTAGGGTTTTAATATAGAATTACAGACCTAATTCTAACCCTAATACTACCATGAAAATGCAAGCAAATTTGATAAAAAAAAATGATAATTAGGGTTTTAATGAATGAAACCCTAAACCCTAGGCCTATAGGAGAGGTGACCAACTTTCCTCTTGGAGTAATTTTCTCTTGGAATCCTAAACTGGGGCTTCCTACAACAACCTCTAGCGTTTGTTATAGGAGCCTAATATAGGGAAAAATTAGATATCCATGGCCAAACTAGGGAAAACCTCCCCTAGGGGGTATTTTCCACCATGCAAAGAAGATAGAAGGCATACAAGAAGGCCTAAATCAGAAAAAATGCAGCTCTATGGCCACCATTCAATCATCAAGAAGTAAGAAACTCTCCTACCTTCACCAAGCAAGACTAAAACAAGACTTACTCGTGCTTTGTGTTGTTCCAACAATTCCTAGCATCCACCATGCATGAGAAAAACCCTAAAAAACATCAAAATTTCATCCATAATCCAAAGAAGAGCCTACTCCAAGAGGTGCGCATCACTTTCCAAGAGACTATCTTGGGTAAAAGAGCAACATTATGTAATTTGTCCTATGTGTTATGATTTACAAATGAAGTGAGGAGGTTTGTTTACAGTCTTCTCAACTCACTTCTACAAAAATAACCAGGCCGACAAGCCAATATAATGTCAATGTGAAAATATAACATGAAATAACATAAAATAATCTAATCTGTGGGTAACTTGGGGCATTTTCCCCATAGTTTACCCAAAACTGCTAAAAGTAGCTAAAACTGAACAAAAAGCTTCACTAAAAAAGATGGAGTGAACAGGGGGGATCGTCATGCCCTATCTAACTCCAATTGTGCTGAAAAACCCTCAACGTCCCCCCTCTACAAGCTCGTGGGCTTGGTGACCAAGGACGATGTCATCACTGAGAAGGCACCAAGGAGAAAGGGTGCTCTTCTAGAAAGGGGCCAGGATGGGTGCATAGGGTGATTGGAAGAGGAGGCAAGTGCCTCGGAGCTAAAACAATGTCACCTGTGTGGAAAACAAGTAGGGGTCATGTGACCTAGTGACTCGTCCCTAGGATCCTCAGACACCAACCTCAGGGCTACATGTGCCATAATGAGGTAGACAACAATGCCACTAAGCCATAGTACTCCAAGAGGGAGAATTAAAGGGTCTGGCGATAACCAACCCTCAAAACCGCAGATAATACGCCCATCCAAGCCTCGAAGGAGAAAAAGAATGACCCCTTTCCCTGGGCAGATGTCTGAAAGTGAGCAGGTAGTGGTATTGCGTAACATGATGCAAGTGGAACAAGGTCATTAAAGAGGATTTGAAGTATTTCTCCCAAATGTTGCAAGGCAACCCTTAAAAATAAGAAAAGAAATATGGAGCAACCAAAACTTGCCACGTTTTGAAAGTGGATGAGTTATATCAAGACATAGGCGTCCAACTCATAACTTGGCTACAATAATTGAAATTAGGCGAAAGGGAGAATCAATATTTTTTCAAAGCCTCAACGATTAAATAAGCCTGTGAGAAAAGTATTAGACTTAAAATAATGGTCGATTGGCTAATTAGGCAAGGAGGAATTGAAAGTGAGTTTATTAATGACTACAAAGTGGTGTTTTAATCCCATTAGCTTATAGAGGAACATGAGGTGGCCATGTAGAAATTCCTGGATGTATTGCAACACCACCTCTTGGAGGAGAAAGTGAGGATATGTGATCAAGTGCTAACTATTGATGAGTTAGTAACTACTGTGAGGGAATTGACTAATGAAAAAGCCCAGGGAGTATATGAATTGTTGTGTGAGTTGAATAAGGAAACATAAGAGTTTTTTGGGTTGGACCTTCTTAAGGCATTTAAAGAATATATGGAAATGCAATTGCTAGGTCTAACATCAACCAAGGTCTCATTATAATTATTGCCAAGCTTAAAGATTCAAATCTCATAACAAACTTGTAATCAATCATTCTATTGAATGTGCCTTGCAAAATCTTGGCCAAGGACCTAGCATTTTGCATCAAGCATATCTTGGAAAAAATTATTTGGCCTGAGAACACTAGCTTTAATTGGGGTTGCTTCATCCTAGACAATGTTATTGTAGCTTGGGAGGGCATGGAATGCATCCACTCCCTTAGGCTAGATTTGTTATCCATTAAAATTGGCTTTGAAAAGGTGTATGAATGTCGAGTGGAGTGGCCTTTTAAAATTGGCTTTGAAAAGGTGTATGAATATCAAATTGGTCCTATATTAGAGAGTGAAGTCTCTGAGAGGTGGGTTTTCCTTCAATGACCACTCCATTTGGTGGTCTCCTTTCTTAGTGCAAGAAGAGAAAACCTTGGGCAAGATCCCTTGGTTCTCTCCTCCAAGTTCTATAAGGAAGGTATAATTACCACCAAGGGTTTGTTTGATAATTGAGAACAAGATTGGATATTGTAGCCATAACTAAGGGCCAAGTATGGATTAACCAATCCAAACAAGACTATTCTTGATAGGGTCAAAAGTTTAATCCTTGATTATCTCTTCATCAAGTTATCATTTTAGGTTCCTTGAGCTAGGTGGAAGGGCTAGAAATGGAATTGTGCCATGGCATTTGTGAAGTAAAAACCTATATGTGTAAAAATGGTTACGCAAAAGATCTATTTTGAATGGGCAACTGAAAAAATTATGGAGACTTAAAACATGGATTTTTAAGGCTACACAACCCAAAAGCTTCCTTTGCCTATAGACATGAGACTTACTCACCTATGGCCCAAAGCCCTAGTTGTGCTCAGTGCGACTAGCTAAAATGCTTGGACACATGTTATAGCTTTACCCTTGTCCCATGTCTATCTCAGGGTGGGTTGATTCTTTCATGGTCAACTTTTCCTTGTTTCCATCTCTTAGAAATCATGCTTGGGAGATAAGATTTCATGTGCTATAGAATTTTAGGGTCCACGACATCTCCTTATGGAAATTATTTTCTTAACAAGAAAGAAAATACATATTGTTCTATTTAATAAATTGAAACATGCTATATGTTTCTTATGGTTTGATAAATCCCTCTCTCATACAAACATATTATTACGAAGCATTATCAAAGTATAAAAGATTGAGACAGAGATGGCCCACCTTCAACAATTATTGGATTTTAAGGGAGGGGCCCCACGCACCATGAGTAGGGAGCCACCTAATGCCTTGTCTACTTGTTCCGTGTGACCTTAGCAGTCATAGAGGCTTGAAGGTCAACAATGCCATTGAGCCATCTAAGCATGAAAAAAAGGAGGGGAAGAAGACAAAACTAGCCATACCAACACGAGAAGTAGATTTGTAAGATTCTAATCTCATTTCTCACAATATTTAACACTATGAAGCCACCCTAGTGTGACAATGACAATAGGGATCTGATTATCATAGATATTGAACTATTAGTGTTGGTTGGGGGCTAACCCCATATGACAATGACCCATCTCATGATGTTAGACTCCTTCCTACTACAACTTGACTTAATTCATATGTTAATTCTTGGACCAAGGTCCATGTTTTGTTGTTATATTGTTTCTTTATTTCTATTTTTTTTGTTGGTAAATAACCAACATGATTTTTAAGCTTTTATAATGCTTATGGTGGCGAAGCTTGCCACTACTTCTTTTGTGGTTGTATAGAATACTAACTATATACATATTTTGATCATCTTAATAGTTTAAAGAAACATTTTGTTCAAAAAATGACAATACATTAATAATTAGGCTTGACTTAGCCATAATAAGCTTTTACTAATTTATCACTAAATCACAACCCAAACAATAACCATTTGTAATTACTTACAATGTGACAAACTCAAACTCCATATTACCATGGTTAATCAATTCAATAACTCAAAGTAGATCCCTATTTGATTAGGTTATACTAGTGTGCACAAAGTTCAAACTTGATTATGCTTTCATTATTATTATTATTATGAATCATGACTTAGCTTTGATTCTCAATGATGCTTGTGATATTTATGATGAATTTTCAAAGTGACATGTCCTAAAAGTTCCTTCCATTTGTTTGGAAAGTTCCTCCTCAACCGGGGGTTCCTATCGAGGGACAGACCTAATGTTAGTTAACCGGTTGAACTCCTGCAGGGTTGAACAACTAGCTTCCGAACTAATCAGTATGTAAAGGTAGTTATCCTTGGTGTAAAGGCCATTTGGGCAGGAAAGAAGTAATGATTACTGGCAATAAAAATATATAATGTATCCCTTCATATCAAGAGTAAGTGAACTAAAAGGCCAACTCAAAGTAGATCCCTATTTTGATTAGGTTATACTAGTGTGCACAAAGTTCAAACTTGATTACGCTTTCATTATTATTATTATGAATCATGACTTAGCTTTGATTCTCAATGATGCTTATGATATTTATGATGGATTTTCAAAGTGACATGTCCTAAAAGTTCCTTCCATTTGTTTGGAAAGTTCTTTGGTATTTGGTAAAATTGCAACATTGTGTTATGTTAGGTATGCCATCATTAACAAGGTTGACACAAAGGGAAGGAGTTGTTCAACATATCTTTTGGGACTAGGTAAGGTTATAGGTGGAAGTACAATTAAGAGTTGAAACCACCTTCTTCCTCCTAAAATATGAGGTAAAAGTACTTCTAGTAGGTTGACAACAACTTAACTTGTAAACCATATTACAACTAAGGCTAGCTAAATCCTTTAATAGAAGTAAAAACCTACTTCAATGCTTCCTACATTGTAGTGTTATGATGCTTTAATTAACAAGTAATGAAGCTAAATTAATGTCTTAGCTATATATACCTTTTAACATTCTTTAGACTTATTAATATTCTTCTTATGTTATGATGCTTTAATAAGCTAAATCATTTTCTACAGGTTCGACCCCGAGACTCTGTTCGATTCGGCGTCCTCACCCACCATTGGGCGCCGGTTACACTGCGTATGAAAAAAAAGAAAAAAAAAGCTAAATCATTTTCTTGGTTATAAATACCTTTTAATATTCTTTAGACTTATTAACATATTTCTTATAAAAAAGAGATAAAATTTTATTTACATAAAAACAATGAAAATAAATTTTTTAAAAATTAAAAAAATATGCTTTATTAACCAATAATGAAGTTAAATACTTGGCTATAAATACCTTGTAAGACTCTTTAGACTAATTAACATTTAAAAAAAATTAAAAATATATTAAAAAAAAGAGATAAAAATATATTTACACAAAAACCACGAAAACAAATATTTTAAAAATTAATTAGGCTTATAAATCCATTTTAATAGGAAAATTTTAAAACTTTAAACTGCCACTATACTTGTCAATGTGAACTGACTTAATTCTTAACGTTAATCTTGAAATCAATGTCATCGCACGCTCAAACTTAGTAATGAGGTGCAAAACTCAGAACCTTATCCGATCACCTCTAACCATGGTTGAACGACAATATGGCCATTTTTTCTTAAATGGAGACAAGATGAGCCAAGGCAAGGCAAGCTAAGTAAAGAGGCGAAAGGAGAAGGAAAATGTTGGCTATGGCGAGCCCCTGTACTTCTGCAAGGAAAATGTTGGTTATGGCGAGCCCTTGTACTTCTGCTACTCCTTCATGCACTAGAATGCATTCATCTCTGCATATATTCAGACCGTCCACCTGTTCTTTATCTCGCATTTCCCCGAAATCTTCATTCACAGGAAGAATTCTTCAATCCCCCCAAAACAAGGTTGCGGGCATTAAATCATCAAGAAGCAGTCGCAGTAGGCTGCAAATCCGGTGCGGAGCAGAAATTTACATTCCTGAAGAACATCGGGAGCTGTATGAAGAGATTGAGAAGCTCGGTCCTGTAAGTTTCTGAGTTCAAATTTTCACTATTCATTTTTTTTGCTTCACTCCGCTGTTTATGGCATTTGCAATCGTGAATGGTTGGTAACGTGTTCAAGTCCCTTGGAGTGAACACGCTTAATAAAAACTCCAAAGCCCACCTAGTGTTAAGGGTTCATTCAAAGTGGTTATTTAAAAAGAACCAAGCTGAAAAGTACAGAGCTCAAAACAAACATCTTATAGAATTCTTATGAAAGCTCAATAGGTACATTGAGGACATTGAACCAATCTGTCGAGAAGTATACAATTTAATTTGCGGCATCGGTGGCCCATCAGGGTCGCCGATACTTTTAAACGAAGAAGTATAAAAGTTCGATGATTTCGTTTCTCCAGAGTTTTGGTCGAAATGTGGTGTTTTTTTAATAAATTTGAAATTTGTTTTTCTGAATGCATAGAAAGCTTCAGCGCCCTCAAAATTTTCAAGGAGCACCAGATTATGCAAGTTTGAGATTTTAAAAATTTGCCAGAAAAATATGTACTCTCTAAGCGTAATCCTCAAACTTTTAGGCTACGCACTTTCACACAGTTTTGTATGCTTTTTTTAAAGTGAAATCTGCTTATTGGGATTTGAACCTGAGTCATCCTTACAACAAGCACTTCAACTTGCAACTTGATGTGAGATGACAGCCCGACCGACAGGAAATTCTATCATACTGGTAGCTCTAAATTCCTTCTGCATTCTTTTGATAAGCAAAATTTAATGGAAGTCATCAAATCTACAGAAACGGGGTTCACTTCCAACTGATTGACGACGTGGATGCATTAAGAGAAAAGGGGAAGGGAATGGGTGGGGCATAATGTGAAAGGAATTAAGATACTTTGCAAATGCTTTCAGGTAGTTGTCGATCACGTTTCTGAGGGAGGGAAGAGTATATCTCATCAAAGAATGATTGTGGTGAGAGTGTATCCTAATTATATGAAGCTTATATTAATTAATCTGCAAGTGAAATATAGCGAAAAGTTAATTGGATTACTGTTATTAACAGTATTGCACATGCATATGACAGTGGTAGGGAAGCTGCAGTTATATCTTCTTTATGTTTGTCTTATATTCATTCATAGAAACACAATTTTTTATGTGTAGTGGTCAAACATGTGCCTGCATTCTTGTGACTGGTGCCAAAGTCCACCTCTATGTCCTGCATTTTTTAGAGTCCATTGGGCTGTGGTATAGCAGCAATTTGAAGTAGTTGTTGTTCTTGTGACAATGACTCAGGTTCAAATCATGGTGGGCCTGCTTCTCCTCTGTGTGGGGTTTGTTGGATGTGGTTGTTGATTTTATTGAACATGGTTGATATAACCTTCGGGCAGACTATTGTAATGGCGCTGGCAAGGTACCAGTAAACTTTGTTCTTCGTGAGGGTAGGTCGAGCTTCTTTCTGGCTTTACCGTCTGTTTTTACAGACGGGTTCCCATTAAGAAAAAGTAAACAGACATCTTTATAACTTATTGGGTACTTCTGAGTTGACACTGCTCTCTGAGCTTGCGAGCCTAGTCAAATCTCGTCAAAACTCCTAGGCAAAACTGGTCAGACTCAGTTTTGGTCATTAAATTTGCTGAGTTTACGTTCCTTGATTTTATGAGTGTCTGGTCTCTAATTTTTTAATAAACTGTTATTGCCGAGTTTTGCTGATTCACCCAGCTGATTCTTTACTTTGGGTTTGCCACGTCTGAGTCATGTGATTTTGCATTCATCTACATATGGGAAGTAGCTGTTTGAGGCAAAGGTAAAGTTCCTTGTATGTACGCCAACTTTCTATTGAAGGATGGTTATTAATAGGTCAAAGGTTTAATGTGGGATAAAGACAGATCCTGTGTGTTTCAGGAAGAGTATCCATTATGATTGTTTGAGCGTAAACTGTATTGGATGTGCTATTCAATTTTACCATCAAAAGCCTTGCCGCACTTTCACCTAGATTGTTTAATTTGTACTTGGCTCGTGTCCAACTTTTCTTCTTTGATATTAATTTGCTCTATAGCACCACCCTCTACCTCCAAGTATACAGGATTTGCTAGTTTTCCTCAGGTTAATATAGAGAATTGGTTTGAAGAACTTTTAAGGACGTACAAAAAGCTAGAAGCTGTCTCGACTTGTGTTTGTTTTTAATGGTGTGCAAAGTGAAGTTGCATATGAATCTGATTTTTAAACTTAGCTTATGTAGCAGCAAGAAGCGGCCCCAAGGGTATTGTATCATCGGATAAGGCTATTTAAGTAACCTATCATAATGTTTCCTCTGCATTTTTCAGAGATACAAACACACTTCATTTGACTGTTAGTATAAACAAGAGATGTGCAAGGGCATTTTATAAAAAAAATGTAGGTGATCAACGCAACTACCATAAGCACAAGCTAAGCTCAAAATTGGGCAGGTTGCACACCAAAAATGCTAACTATACTAAGATCATACCCTTGGGTATATATATATATATATATAATGTTCACAAAGCAAATAAACAACATCATAATCAAATGACCAATGGCTGAGAAATAAACATAGGTCCAGTATTATCAGGCAGCAGCAGGGAAGAGCCCAACCTTGGGCAGTGGATCATTATGGTCCTTAGGGGTTCCCCCCAACTAATAGCAGCAGGCTCAGGATCAGTGACAATCTGTTCTCAGCGACCATTGGCAGGTTCAAGGGGGCTATCGGCCTCAAAGGTGGCAAGTGTGAGCCTAGGAAACTTATCATTATGTTGTGTGGTCTAGGGTAGCTATTTGTGTAGGTGCCCTCTCTTCCCTCTCACTATTCAGCAGTGTTTTAAGAATTGGTCAAATCGGACTTGGACTCGACTGAGTTGACTGGTGGTTGTATTGACTTGGCCATTAAATAGGTTTGGTGCTAGGGTTTAGGTTTTTAGGTCAATTTAAAAAATATTGAATTTAAGTGTTGTGTGTACGACCTATTTGGTCCCACATTGACTCTCTCCAGTGTATTCACATGGATTGATTCCCTCCGTTTAGATATTCCTTGTATGCACCTAGCCACCTCCTAGCTATCAGACAGGAGTTGAACGTGATCATTAGAGATGACATTTATTGGTAGTTTATCAAGATCACTTGGGTTAACCCTTAGGGTGGGTTACGCCCAAAGATGGCCTTCTATGCTGAGCACCTTCTTGGAGCTGAGAGACGAACTCATTATTTGACCTCAATATACCCTCTACCATTGGATGCTTGCTCTTCACATTCTCTTAGGCTAGTTCAGAGTGGGTTCTCATAGACTTTGGGTAGAGACGAACCACCAAATTGACTGTTTGGACAAGATTTGCTAGCTATGCCATCTTTAGGAAGTTGATACAGAGGAGCACTTCATTTTTTCGTTGCCCCATCTACTATGGGATTAGAGGGAGGTGCCATTGCCTTCTCAGGGGGACATAGACCCTCACTAGCTTCTTTAGATACCCAGACCAGAGATGCTTAGCCTTACACATGCAGGAAGCCCTCAGGCTCCTCGTCCATATTCTTTAGCCTTTTACTTGACTAGATTCTACCGAGCGAATTGCTTCCTTCTTCATGGTGCTACCCTTAGGAAGGGGCACTAAGAGACAGATTGATATCATCACAACTTCGGACTCCAGATCGGTGTGGACTTGTGGGACCTATTGTTGCACAACCTAGTGGCCTTGAGATTGCAAGGAGGAATCGACTCCTAAACCGACAAAACCTTAGGACAATACCCCTAAGTGTTACACAGTTAAAATCCTCTCTCTTTAGGTTTCCCAAGTTCACTGAAGCAGACATGGACTAACCATGGGAGGTGTCCCCAGTCAAGATTTTTTGGGTACTTTCCAGTTGAGACTTGTTATCACATCTATGTTAGCTGGAGCTACCATACTGCAGACTGTGCGGCCGAGGACCGCACAGTACTTTTTTTTTCCAGATCGGAGATCAGCTGCCCTCAGATGAGGCATTTTTGTTCAGATTGCCCCTAGCAGATATATCAGAGGGGACAGACAGTTGGACAGTGTCACACACATTGTCACTTACCATCTACCACAAGGTCACCTTTCCTTGCCAGGCTTTGACACAAGCCCATTTGAGACAGTTGCCTAGTCTTGTTCTGATCGAGACTATCACAGTACATTGATGGTTTATTATATGCCCGGATTCAACAGAGATCTAGCTCAGAGACAGGTTCAGTAGCAGCAGGTATTGCATTTGATGATTATTGCTCATGTTGTAGATTAGACTTATTTATACTTGTTAGTACACTAACTTTGCATGAGATGATATATTTGGTGATCTAGCTATTATATGATGTGGTTGGGCCCCTGATGATGTCAGTCCACCTGTCCGGTTAGACTTATGTATATGCATGCTGAGTCATGTCCTCTACACTTGGCATAGACTTGATCACTTAGTCCCTCTCGGTAGCTGACTTTAGCTCCATTATCACTTTCCTCATCCATCCAACTCATCCATGATGCTTGCCCCCGACTTGGATTCTGATGTGTGATCCCGAGGACGCCTTTCCTCACTGATCTCTGAGTTTACCATGACTCCCTGTTTATTGTGCCTCTGCTCTTTAGTGTGTGAGATACACGGTTAGACCTGGGATTTGCTCCCGTCGGTTGCCCCCGATGATGCAATGCAGTTAGGATTGTGTAGCCTCACCGGGTGTTCCCCATTGGTCATCGAAGCATGTATTGCTCACCCCCATTACCTTTGCAGTATGAGCACCATGTTTATATCTTTTGAGATATGTATGTAGCCCAAGAGGGCCTTGATGTAAATGAAGAAATGAAGAAATGAAATGTAAATCAGGCTAAAAAGGCCATTATGTTGTAAATGTAAAATCTAGCCAAAAAAGGGCTAAGTATGAAACTCATTGTAAAATCCATGCAATGTGTTTATGAACGCACATGGATTCAGGTCAGCCATACATGTCAGCATTTGTAGTGGTTATTCCTCACCTAGTCCTGTGGGACAAGGAGGTGAGAGGGAGCAAGGGACAAGCTCAAGATTGCCCCTTAGAGTCTCAAGTTACGGTTTGCCGGACACCCAGTTTGGCGGCTCTAGAAAAGAACCTCATGGAGTCTTCGGATACGGATGTGAGTTGTGAGATACTTGTTAGATGACTAGTGGTGGTTTCCCTGCACTATACCCATTTGTGAGGCACTGCCCTTCCCCGTGTTCTGTCATGGCATACTTACCTCAATGGACCCCGCTTTCCCGAGTTGTCCAAAGGGTCACATGATCTTCATCCTTGTCTTCCCATGTCCTTTGCCTTGTTGTCCACATCACCTAAAGTCAGCAAAGTGGTTAATTCTATAGATGTGCATAGCATTTTAGTCTTTTGGAGGTGGTGGGCCCACTTCACCGGGGCCTTGTATTATCTCGGGATTTAATGTATTTTTGATCACCATGTTATCATTATGTTGCTTAGTAATGTACTAACTTGTATAATTGAGCCTTGTCACTCCATGTTTGCATACAAGTATTCAGCTAGCACTATTGTTGACCAGATTTGACCTGGTCAAACTGAGTTGACTAGGCCAGAAATGGGCCCGAAAAAATGTTGCGATTAGAATTTCGATTTCGATCAATTATTATCTACAGGGATCCCAGATGAGCATGCATGTGTCGGAATTGCAAAATACTGAAGCGTTTGAGAAATTTTTAATTATTATTGGTCAACTTTGACCTGTTTTAATTAAAAAATGATGGATATTGGGTAAATAATGCCAAAGTTATGGATCTGGGTCGTTCGAGTGGTCATCCCTACTACTTTTGGGGTCCACGATCGCATTGCAACAAACAGTTCAGCAATCTGGGCACTAAAAGTGGGTCAAAAGCCCAAATTTCATCTTCAGCCATATAAACCAACAAAAATTACATGGAAAATCAAATTTTGACTAAGGCAACTATAGGCAAATGGCAAAATCAATGGTTGGCAAAGGTAAAGGTAAGTTCTAAGGTAAAATGGTAAGGTTTGACATTGTATTTGGGCATGGTGGGGCCCTCTCCATGGCAGCTCATTGTTGGAGGTCGAATTGGCCCATTGGGGGCGTTTTTCTCCACCTAGGGGAATTCGATTTTGATGTATTGTTGGGTGTGGGCCCTGGTTGTATTAGTTGGGGGGATAAAACATCCCATAGACACCCCCCAACCACATTATATGTATAATGTAGGGGCCCCACAAGGGGACCCCCTCTCCACATGTGCGCTTCTCTTGGGGCAATTTGCACCCCCCTCTTGGCATCTCTCTCCACCATTCGATTTGATGGTTGGGGAGTGATCTCCACCCTCCTTTTTGGGGGGAAACTTGTATGAGGAGTGGCCTCTCTCTATAAGAGAAGGCACTCACTCCATTTGTACTTCTTCTTGGCATTTTTCAGACTTGAGATTGAGCAATAGAGAGACAATTCTTCCAGATTTGCTTGTGATATGTTTGTGAATGCTCATGGTGCTGATTGTTAGCTCATTGCTGGTGCATTGCTAAGTTATTTTGTGGTTTCTCCATCACTCTTTGGCCAAAAACGAATTGCAGGTGACTTGACCACTTGGGGAGGGCGCAGCTCCTAGTTGCTTCTCTCTTCGGGGTTTTAACAAGGGAAGTGAAATTTACTATTGTATCTCGCTTTTCTTCATTATTAGTCTTTCATTTGCTGATTTCCTTGATTATTTTCCATAGTTTCTGACTTAGCTCTCTCTCTGGCAGGTACAAGGGCACATTGGTCAACTGGCTACATCAAAAAAACGCTAAGGGAAAACACATGGTGGCTTAGCACTTGGTCTCCAGGGTTTGTCTTCAACTCCACAACGCCTTCATCTTCATTATCTGGGTAAAATCCTTGCTCGTCTCTTCCATTTCAGTTTCATTTGCAAATGCTTGGCTGCAACCATAAATAAAAAACCTAAAAAATTAATAACTTAATTTCTGACCGTAGGAACTAAAATTTCTTTCCAAACCTGCTTATTATTTCCCCTTACAAGCTTATATCTCATGTTTGGTTAGATTCCGACTCCATTTACCCATATTTTAGGCACTAGTTCACTTGGCAAAAATGCCCTTAGGGGCGTTTTTCTCTTTCAGCCCGTTGGGTGTATTTTGGGGTTCTGGGTACTTGCTATTTGTGTTTAAAACGTCTTTTTTACCTCAGGATAGCAAGTATCAATAGCTGGAAGTGAGTTTAAACGCTTATTTTTCACTGCCCTAGGTCCATTTGTCCACTGCTTAACCCATTCCCCTAGGGCTGTTCACTTCACTTCTTGCTGGTCCATTTTTCCCATTCTAAATCAGTCAAGTAATCACTCTACAATCACTAGAAGACGTGTTTAAATTGCTTAATATGTTTCTGCCATGCTTGAGTAGTCACCATATGCTTCATTCCCCCATAGGCAGAATTTTCAGCCACTCTTCTAGTCATTTTCTATTTTTTGATTTAGATTCCAGCCTTAAGATCTTCCACTTATTCATCATTATACTCTTTTATCGGATCTGATTTCATCTCCCATAGACTATCTTCTCATTTCAGGATCCCGATTCTACTAGGCTGGAAGAAATCTCACCTTCAGTCATCCATCTTGTTTATTGTTTTGATTATCTTTTGGGTTTAGGGTGCCTAATTGTTGAGTCTCAACCTTCACCGGTTGAGTGGGTCTCCCCCTTGACTTGGCATTGAGCCTTGTCTAAAGTGACTGTAGCCTTGTCCGGTGTGACTTCTGTCCCTTGGACAGAGGACCTGGCTACTGTGGGTTACACCTTCCTAGCTGTTCACCTCTACCGTCCCTATTGGGATACTTACCACACACAGCTAGAGATAGTGTGATAACATTTTCTGGCGTCGCTGCCAGGGAGGTAGAGGCATACCCGTGTTTTTGTTTGAGTTTGAGCTTTTGCTTGCTTTTACCTCTATCATCGCATCAAAATTTGAAACTCAGTTGGCTGATTTATTTTTGCTTAATTTTACAGCCAACACATTTTGTTCACTCACCACTTCCCCTTAACGACATCCCACCTCCGGTGAACGAGGCATTCAGTTCACCTGGCGACTCCACCCTGCGGCTCCACTGGAGGCCGAATCCATTTGTATAACCTTCGTAGCCTTGAGCGTTCTGACACATTACATAGCACACCTATCACATACGTCAGATGAAACCTTGGAGAGCACTCCCCCAGCTCGTTTTGGCAGGCAGTCAATTCTGCAGCCTTGCCCTCTGTGGTAGTGTCACCCCCTCCCATACCTTCCAACCCTTAGCTAAACCACAACCAAATGGCCAACCCCAATCTTGGTCCACGTGCCTTTGGCCGTATGGCTAGACCCTCACCTTTTAGCTTTGCTCAGATTTAGGGTGCTCCCCATGATATGCTCGACAAATATTTCGAAAAGATTCCGAAATTCAGTGGGAGCACAGCCATCACAATTGAGGATCACGTTGAGTCTGTGTGGCAACACATGGAGGTCTATGGGGCCATTGACGAAGATGTGTTCATGAGAGGTTTCTTCATGTCACTTGAGGGCGATGCCCGCAAGTGGTTTAACCGACTAGCCGCTAGATCTGTCACTGGTTACGATGATTTCGTAACCAAACTCAACGGTCAGTGGTCAGTCAAACTAGATGGCAAGTATTTACTAAGCTAGCTAGCAGGAATAAAGAAGAAAGAGAATGAAACCACGCATGAATTCAATATTAGATTCGATAAAGTGGTAGCCCAAATACTTGAAACTATCCGCCCAACGGACCTCGCCATCCTAATACATTATCTGGACGCATTCGAAGGATGGCTAGGGTACCACCTCAAAGACAAAGAGCCGGTTACCCTCAAGATTGCCCAGGACAATGCTCGCAAGGCTGAAGCTAACGCGGCATCTATGGGGAAGCAAAACTTCTTCGACATTCATGCCCCTTCATCATCACGCACTGATTCCCGGGCCCGCAAGGGCAACGAGCCTATAAAAGAAAACATAGAATCAGGGAACACAGATGACATGAAAGAGATGATTAAAACCCTCACCCTTCTAACGAGAGACCTAGCCAAAAATAGGGACTTGGATAGGTATAAAGCTCCATATGGCCCCAAACCATATTGGAACCAAAACAGGAGACCCATCACCGAAGACAACAAGAGACCTCCTGCACCTCTCGAGACCCCTGACACTACGACCATTCATTGGTGCGAAAAATGCGAAGACGAGCACCCAGAGGCTGAGTGTACCTATGTCGAGCCTGAAGAACTCACAAAAAACATCAACTTCGTTGTTGACATACCTTTCGACTTAGATTTTGGTCGGATCCTCATTGAGGAGGACGAGGAAGAAGACGTTTAGGAAGTAGGCCCCTCTTGTCTAACAGTTCACCCTGCTGTCATTGATCCTCAGCAGATCAAGATCTATAAGAGACACAGGGATGAACCTAGGCCCGCGCCCTTCACATAGAGGCATGAGGTTCCTCATCCGGACCTCGGTACCAGCCCTCATCCCTCTCATGAGCCTTTTGGGCAGAGCATAGAGTTGGAAAAGGAGCTAGCCAAGATAACACAAAACATCCCCTTGACCGAACTAGTCAAGCTTCCCTCGGTCCGGAGTCAGATCACTGATTTTCTGGACAGCATCCCGGTAGAGAGGAGCCCATCAGACACCTCTGTAGACTGCTCTTGTTCCTTAGCTATTGCACACGATGAGGAGACTGACACAGAGGACCCCCCAGTATCCATTCACACTGCCATTTACGAGAGGAAGAATGGAGGGCACCAGCCCTTTTACCCGACTCTCCGTATACAGGGCACATTGTTGCACAACTGTATGCTAGATTCGGGGGCCTCTATGAACGTCATGCCATTGTAGGTCATGAAAGCTATGGGCCTGGAGGTCACCTGCCCCTACGGAAATGTGTGTGGGATAGATTCAAAACAAGTTCTGGCCCACGGCCTGATCAAGAACTTGAGAGCGGACCTTTTCTCATTCTTAGACATCTCCACACTCATGGACGTGGTGGTGATTGATCTTCCGCTGGTCTATGGTATGCTCCTGTCCAGAAAATGGGCTGCCGGATTAGCAGGGCATCTCTAGATGGACTTATCTTACGCCTCAATCCCTGACCCTAATGGGGTCTTGGTGAGAGTGTACTGGGAGCCCTTCTACAAGGGACACCTTGAGGGCATGGAGGATGCCTTATGGAGGACTTATGGGGGATGTGAACCAACCCAGGAAGGAATGTTTATGGCCTTCGGTGATGAGAGGGAGGACATTGATGATGAGGCCGACTTAGGACAGGCATTTGACAAATGGCTCCCTACCCCCACGTCTCCCTCACCACATGAGGATTGTGATGGAGAGGGCATGCAGGGACTCAACCGCGAGCATCCTGAGAGCGAGTTGGCATCTCCTCCTGAGGGGCCTGAGTTTATGAGGATGCAAGAGGAATTCCCCATGGATCACTCTTATCCTCCGAGCCTCCGACAACAGTTAGCTCTACTGTACTTGGATGATTATACTACCACTGAGATTGACGAGTCCTCACTGCTTGATGAGTTGAGGGCGTTCACACGCAATTTTCCTGCTTATAACGAGGAAGACCATGAGATGGAAGAGCGTGGTGAAGACACTCCCCCTCCCCTGGAGGACTGGGAAGTGAGGGGTATCCCTCCCGCGGAGGAAAGAAGTTTTAGGACTATCCCCGAGATGCTGGCCCTGATAAACAATGACATTACTAGGCAGGCCAGAACATCTTCCCCAGACTGTCGTGAGGAGGGGCCTCCTTCCCAGGATCTACCTGGGGAAGAGAGTGATGAGTCTGACTGGAGCTTCTTTCCCCTTCCCTTGGTTCCTAGGAGTGAGGTTGGGAGTGTCGGATCTGATCATGTGTTCCTTGAGGAGTTCTCTCTTCCCGCAGACATCACGAGACAGTTCCAGTCGTCTCCCATGGATACCCCACCTCCCTCCCCTCCTCCTTTCCAGTTCTCGAGCTTCCTTCTGCCTTCGGAGATCCCTATTCCGTCCGGAGAGGGACCTAGCACTCATGCCACCTCGACACCTTCCACCTTGCCTTCCGCGCATCCATCCACACGTAGCCTGTCAGCCCATCCCCCAGATTTTTGGACCATTGGTGAAACTGAGATACACATGACACATCCTAGATCCTTTGGTCCCCGAGTTGGCCCTTCCATCGAGAGGGAGGCACCTCGGGAAGTTTTGATCGGAGAAGTGGCGATCCCCCTCGAGGGAGAATCCCACTGTTTTGTTTCCCACGTTAGCCGTAGAGACCACCATCTCGACCAGGCGGAAATGCAGAGTTATTAGTATTCCGGGACATAGGTGTTGACCCTACTTCGGTCAACAGGAGGAACTTTGATGTAGGCGACTGGGTTGCCATGTCCCACCACGCCTTTTATCACATGGTTGGCAACCACTTCGGGCTTTTGGTGGGCCCCTTCCGGATTGAGATCCGCGACAGGGACTCATATTTTCTAGCTACCGAGGATGGGCATTATTTATCGGTCCTAGTGAGTGGTCACCTGCTCCAGGAGTATGTTCCCCGGGTTCACCCGGGGGGATATTCCCTGATCTAGCTTTGAGTCCTTCCTCCTTTTTGCGGCTAATAAGCTCTCGAGAGCAGCAACCGGTTGTCCTTTGCCCCGGATTGACCTTTATCTTTGTCCGACGACCGGTTGACCTTTTTGTTTATGTCATTTCGCACCTTTCACACCTTATTATTTTTTGGTGTCCTTTTGTACCATAGTTTCCATTCAGTTGTCTTTTTCACTTTATTACACCTCATGTGTCTGCCTACCAAATTTTTTTAAATGCTGTAGAGTTGATTTCGTTATTGATATATCTTTACTTCAACATTGCCATTTTGTTTATTTTTACTGGATTATTATACGTGTATATTGTGCGGCCTGACGTGTGGTCTGCAGAGATTGGTATAGCGTCTGCATTTTACAGGAGTAGGTACACATTGATTATGATGATGTAGATAGCATGCGAGTGCATGTATGTTGATGATGATGAGAGGGGTGCTACGGACCAGAGATTCTGTGGTTCTCAAGCACTCTCTCCCTTAGAGCACTTGTCCCAGCTGGAGCCTGATGTTATCATATCTATGTTAGTTGGAGCTACCATACTGCAGACTGTGCGGTCGAGGACCGCACAGTACTTTTTTTTTCCAGATCGGAGATCAGCTGCCATAAGATGAGGTGTTTTTGTTCAGATTGCCCCTAGCAGATATATCAGAGGGGACAGACAGTTGGATAGTGTCACACACATTGTCACTTACCATCTACCACAGGGTCACCTTTCCTTGCCAGGCTTTGACACAAGCCCATTTGAGACAGTTGCCTAGTTTTGTTTTGATTGAGACTATCACAGTACATTGCTGGTTTATTATATGCTCGGATTCAGCAGAGATCCAGCTCAGAGACAGGTTCAATAGCAGCAGGTATTGCATTTGATGATTATTGCTCATGTTGTAGATTAGACTTATTTATACTTGTTAGTACACTAACTTTGCATGAGATGATATATTTGGTGATCTAGCTATTATATGATGTGGTTAGGCCCCTGATGATGTCAATCCACCCCTCCGGTTAGACTTATGTATATGCACGCTGAGTCATGTCCTCTACACTTGGCATAGACTTGATCACTTAGGCCCTCTCGGTAGCTGACTTTAGCTCCATTATCACTTTCCTCATCCATCCAACTCATCCATGATGCTTGCCCTCGACTTGGATTCTGATGTGTGATCCCGAGGACCCCTTTCCCCACTGATCTTTGAGTTTGCCATGACTCCCTGTTTATTGTGCCTCGGCTCTTTAGTGTTTGAGATACACGGTTAGACATGGGATTTGCTCCTGTCGGTTGCCCCCGATGTTGCAATGCAGTTAGGATTGTGTAGCCTCACCGGGTGTTCCCCATTGGTCATCGAAGCATGTATTGCTCACCCCCATTACCTTTGCAGTATGAGCACCATGTTTATATCTTTTGAGATATGTATGTATCCCAAGAGGGCCTTGATGTAAATGAAGAAATGAAATGTAAATCAGGCTAAAAAGGCCATTATGTTGTAAATGTAAAATCTAGCCAAAAAAGGGCTAAGTATGAAACTCATTGTAAAATTCATGCAATGTGTTTATGAACACACATGGATTCAGGTCAGCCATACATGTCAGCATTTGTAGTGGTTATTCCTCACCTAGTCCTGCGGCACAAGGAGGTGAGAGGGAGCAAGGGACAAGCTCAAGATTGCCCCCTAGAGTCTCAAGTTACGGTTTGCCGGACACCCAGTTTGGCGGCTCTAGAAAAGAACCTCACGGAGTCTTCGGATACGGATGTGAGTTGTGAGATACTTGTTAGATGACTAGTGGTGGTTTCCCTGCACTATACCCATTTGTGAGGCACCGCCCTTCCCCGTGTTCTGTCATGGCATACTTACCTCAATGGACCCCGCTTTCCCGAGTTGTCCAAAGGGTCACATGATCTTCATCCTTGTCTTCCCATGTCCTTTGCCTTGTTGTCCACATCACCTAAAGTCAGCAAAGTGGTTAATTCTATAGATGTGCATAGCATTTTAGTCTTTTGGAGGTGGTGGGCCCACTTCACCGGGGCCTTGTATTATCTCGGGATTTAATGTATTTTTGATCACCATGTTATCATTATGTTGCTTAGTAATGTACTAACTTGTATAATTGAGCCTTGTCACTCCATGTTTGCATACAGGTATTCAGCTAGCACTATTGTTGACCAGATTTGACCTGGTCAAACTGAGTTGACTAGGCCAGAAATGGGCCCGAAAAAATGTTGCGATCGGAATTTCGATTTCGATCAATTATTATCTACAGGGATCCCAGATGAGCATGCAAGTGTCGGAATTGCAAAATACTGAAGCGTTTGAGAAATTTTTAATTATTATTGGTCAACTTTGACCCGTTTTAATTAAAAAATGATGGATATTGGGCAAATAATGCCAAAGTGATGGATTTGGGTCGTTCGAGTGGTCATCCCTACTACTTTTGGGGTCCACGATCGCATTGCAACAAATGGTTCAGCAATCCGGGCACTAAAAGTGGGTCAAAAGCCCAAATTTCATCTTCAGCCATATAAACCAGCAAAAATTACATGGAAAATCAAATTTTGACTAAGGCAACTATAGGCAAATGGCAAAATCAATGGTTGGCAAAGGTAAAGGTAAGTTTTAGGGTAAAATGGTAAGGTTTGACATTGTATTTGGGCATGGTGGGGCCCTCTCCATGGCAGCTCATTGTTGGAGGTCGAATTGGCCCATTGGGGGCGTTTTTCTCCACCTAGGGGAATTCGATTTTGATGTATTGTTGGGTGTGGGCCCTAGTTGTATTAGTTGGGGGGATAAAACATCCCATAGACACCCCCCAACCACATTATATGTAATGTAGGGGCCCCACAAGGGGATCCCCTCTCCACATGTGTGCTTCTCTTGGGGCAATTCGCACCCCCCTCTTGGCATCGTTCTCCACCATTTGATTTGATGGTTGGGGAGTGATCTCCACCCTCCATTTTGGGGGGAAACTTGTATGAGGAGTGGCCTCTCTCTATAAGAGAAGACACTCACTCCATTTGTACTTCTTCTTGGCATTTTTCAGACTTGAGATTGAGCAATAGAGAGACAATTCTTCTAGATTTGCTTGTGATATGGTGGTGAATGCTTATGGTGCTGATTGTTAGCTCATTGCTGGTGCATTGCTAAGTTATTTTGTGGTTTCTCCATCACTCTTTGGCCAAAAACGAATTGCAGGTGACTTGACCACTTGGGGAGGGCGTAGCTCTTGAGTTAGCAGCTCCTAGTTGCTTCTCTCTTCGGGGTTTTAACAAGGGAATTGAAACTTACTATTGTATCTCGCTTTTCTTCATTATTAGTCTTTCATTTGCTGATTTCCTTGATTATTTGCCATAGTTTCTGACCTAGCTCTCTCTCTGGCAGGTACAAGGGCGCATTGGTCAACTGGCTACATCAAAAAAATGCTAAGGGAAAACACATGGTGGCTTAGCACTTGGTCTCCAAGATTTGTCTTCAACTCCACAACGCCTTCATCTTCATTATCCGCGTAAAATCCTTGCTTGTCTCTTCCATTTCAGTTTCATTTGCAAATGCTTGGCTGCAACCATAAATAAAAAACCTAAAAAATTAATAACTTAATTTTTGACCGTAGGAACTAAAATTTCTTTCCAAACCTGCTTATTATTTCCCCTTACAAGCTTATATCTCAGGTTTGGTTAGATTCCGACTCCATTTACCCATATTTTAGGCACTAGTTCACTTGGCAAAAACGCCCCCAGGGGCGTTTTTCTCTTTCAGCCCGTTGGGTGTATTTTGGGGTTCTGGGTACTTGCTATTTGTGTTTAAAACGTCTTTTTTACCTTAGGATAGCAAGTATCAATAGCTGGAAGTGAGTTTAAACGCTTATTTTTCACTGCCCTAGGTCCATTTGTCCACTGCTTAACCCATTCCCCTAGGGCTGTTCACTTCACTTCTTGCTGGTCCATTTTTCCCATTCTAAATCAGTCAAGTAATCACTCTACAATCACTAGAAGATGTGTTTAAATTGCTTAATTTGTTTCTGCCATGCTTGAGTAGTCACCATATGCTTCATTCCCCCATAGGCAGAATTTTCAGCCACTCTTCTAGTCATTTTCTATTTTCTGATTTAGATTCCAGCCTTAAGATCTTCCACTTATTCATCATTATACTCTTTTATCGGATCTGATTTCATCTCCCATAGACTATCTTCTCATTTCAGGATCCTGATTCTACTAGGCT
This sequence comes from Larix kaempferi, assembly GCA_027924585.1. Taxonomy (NCBI): domain Eukaryota; kingdom Viridiplantae; phylum Streptophyta; class Pinopsida; order Pinales; family Pinaceae; genus Larix; species Larix kaempferi. The sequence continues at coordinate 672,938 of BSBM01001378.1, read as the reverse complement.
GGAAGAAATCTCACCTTCAGTCATCCATCTTGTTTATTGTTTTGATTATCTTTTGGTTTTAGGGTGCCTGATTGTTGAGTCTCAACCTTCACCTGTTGAGTGGGTCTCCCCCTTGACTTGGCATTGAGCCTTGTCTAAAGTGACTATAGCCTTGTCCGATGTGACTTTTCTCCCTTGGACAGAGGACCTGGCTACTGTGGGTTACACCTTCCTAGCCGTTCACCTCTACCGTCCCTATTGGGATACTTACCACACACAGCTAGAGATAGTGTGATAACAAAACCAACTTTCTCACAGCACTTACTCAATCGATTTCTAGGAAGACAGTGTACCCGAGAAGTTAACAAAGGGTTTCAAATGTGGCAGACTGTGGGGAATGCCAAGGGGTTTGAGATTTAAGGATTGAAAGGATCCCCAAGCAAAATGTTAGAAAACATAGTAACTAGTAAGATTGGTGTATAAACTGCAAGCTACTCTTAAAAGGATAGTGACAAAGAAATGACTAGGCCCCAAAATATTGAATGGCTCTCAACGGTTTAAATGGTGATAAACAAAGGTCCGAGGACAAGTAAGTTATGTATGCCTAGTAGTTTAGGCATGTATGTCACTAGAAGTCTAAGGTGCTGAGTGTAAATGGTTACTAGCATTCTTTTAAGTTCAGATTTTGTTTAAGTTTAAGTTTAGTGATTAGATTTGAAGGTTGTAAATGCAAATAAGGGTGCTGGTATAGGTTTAAATATGTCTCAACACAATAACAACTTGGTGGTTTCTTAATATCAGATTAAGAAAACATATGATGACAAGCAAACAAACTACACTAAGTTAAAATACTTAGCTATATGCTATGCAAGTAAGATTCACCTAGTGCCTTATCTTAGTGTTCTAGTGCGATTTGTATTAGATTTGTGCATGCCTAGGGTGCAAGATATCTAACTCAACAATGAAAGTTTTTCCTTAGTGCTAAAACTATCAGAGAAAATTAAGTTTTAATAGATGAAGAGAGGGAAAAGTGCAAGAAACTTGACCAGAGGCTTGATGTTGGGTAGAGGAGTCGATTCACCCCTCCTAGCAATTGAGATGAAGATGAAAGTTGAGGTTGCCGAAGCCCTAGAGCAATCAACAACGTTGATTTAGCTGAGGCACCCCCTTAGATGGTAGTGCCCTTCCTCCTTGCACACTGAGCAAGCATTGCTAAATGGAAATTGATCTGAGAAGTTCCAAATCCTGCAACAAGACCAACAAACAAGTGAGAAAACAATATATCGATGGTAAGAAACAAAACCCAAAAAAGGAAGGCAAAATGTGATAAGTTTTCGAAGTCAAATTTGTTACCAAAACCTAAAGCGACTTACACAGTTGTAGTTTTTAGATTCATACATCAACAAAATAAAATGAGATTACTTCAACATATATCCACTATCATAGACACATGAAAAAGGAAAGCAAGAGCCAAAATATAGCACACACAACCCTAAGAACATAAGAGAGAAAACTCAGAACTTAGATCTCATGTACTGCTGTAAAATTGTCTCCTCTCTTACAAATGAATGGTTCATTCTCTTTTAAAGAAGAAGAGAGAGCAAAATCCCTAACTCTAAAGAGATAGAGGGCTGAGATCTTCATTTGAGTCTCACCCTTCACATCAATGACTGAGTTAAATCATAGTATGCTGAGTTTTACATGTTGGAATTTGCCCCTCTTGGTGTGTGGTGCACTTGTCCAAATGGACACTCGTGGGGACAAAAAATGTGGAGATATTTCATCAATTGCTGAGTTGGATCATATGATGAAGACACCCTTCCTGAGTTATTTGCTAAATTGGATGGTTGAGATGTAAAAGAAAAAGCTAGAAATGAGAGTGTGCCCCCTTAGAGAGAGAATGTGCCCCCCTTGGAGAGACTAAGCTGAATGGGGTCCAAACACAAGTGAAAATTGCCAAGTAATTGCTGATTTGGCATTACATCCATCTTTGAAGAGGACCCACTAAAATATTTTTCAAATTAGAATTTCCTGCAGCCAATTCAATCATACTTTGCCATACTTAGGCAATTTTTAAATTAGACTTTAGTAAGTGTGTTTAATAATTGCCAATTAAGTTGAATTTGATGCTATCATGAGGAAAACACTTGGAATTTTCCTTGGATGAAGTCCTGATGCTTTATAAACACATACCAAACCATACCATAATAAAATACGATCTAGAGTCTTCAATTATTTGTTGTTTCAAATTATTAATTTTGGACTTGGGCATTTTTAATTTTAGACTTAGGAAAAACCAATTATTAATTTTTGCTTATTAGTCCTTTTGAGCTAAAAATCATATTTGGAAGGATCAAATTGGCTTTCAAAGACTTCAACATGCTGAATTGTGATGAAATATGTACATGTTGTTGGCTGGTCTTGTTGACCAAATCAAACCCCTATTTGACCAAGTCAAAAAGTTGAAAAAGTCTACTTTGGTCAAAGTTGGACAAATTTCTTCAATGAATGAATGGACCTCTCTAATGCCTTAGGAAGGATGAAATAACTTATTAAAATGGCTTAAATTGATAATATACTAGAGTCACAATACTTACATACAATGGTTGTTCAAGTGAATCATTGCATAGCTTCAAACATATACCATGCTACACAAGGTTAGTACAAAGCATGAGGTTAGTGTTTTATAAGCATGCCATCATTTAAGCAACATCAAAACCATTACAAGGACTATCTTTCTTTTGGGTGAAGTGAGTGGAAAAGTCCAAAAGGTGGTTAAGTGAAAGTTTGGTCAAAGCCAAATGTGGTTAATTGACTCAAGATTAGGGACAAGGAGAAACTCTGTGATCTTCACCAATCGGGTAAACAATAGGGAATGCGTCTCACAAATGGGTGTTGTGTAATGAGGTACTACTCCCTTTGACCTTGGCAATTAGACTCTCTCCCTTTTCTTTACTTGAACTTTCAGCTTCTTCAGATCGACACCGCTTTCCTTCATGACACTGTGGACTTGAAGGACCTCACTCTTGAGCATGCGTGGATGGGACCCAACTCCACACTCTTCCTTAATTTCTGGACACTAGTGGACCAGCTTCGAGCCCTCCGGGCTAAGAGAAGACTGACTTCGCGCCCACCCACAGAGAGGATCTTCCTCGTCGTTGACCTAACCAAAACCCAACAGGTGGAACTTAAACAAGCTAGGGATAGGGTCACAACAATGCAGAAGGAAGGGAAATGGGAGGTTATTCGAAACCTCAAAGTAGACATGTGTGATTTGGGCCCCATGAGATATTCTCGACCTTGGGCTAAATGACGGTCTCATCTAGATGGGGGCAAGTTAGGGGGCGTGGGTCCACCATCTCCATTGGTTGTTGGAGTTGCAATGGTGCTTTTTGGTCTTCACTAGGTACACTTCGTGATGTAGTTGGGTCTTGTGATCTTCTTTTCCTCATATGTGAGTCCCATGCAGACACCACCCCCGATCGATGGGTACCACTGGGCATGGTCTTGTAGATAGGAGACACGATTAGACAACGTCAGAAGCTTCAGGGGGGTCGCTTGTTTTATACGGGACTCCCTCAAGAGTCAGGTAACTATGTTGTCATTAGATGAGCATGCCAGATTTATGTCGGTCTGGTTCCATCAACATAACCCCCTATTCCGTGATAGCTACATCGCGGTTTGCTACTTCCTTCCAGCCTCATCGCCCTTTGCACTTCATAGGGAGTCCAAGGGGGACCCCTTCCTTGATCTTTACGCAAATATCTCTCACTGCTCCACTCTTGGGGAGGTCATTCTTTTGGGTGATCTCCATGCCCACACCAGATGCCTATAGGTACCTTTTCATTACAGATACGAGGATGTCCTTTGCCTCCAGGAGTTAGAGCCGGAGACCGTGGGTCTTCATAGGACAGGTGTGGGCCCCTCGCAGGATAGCCTAATTGACTAGCAAGATCACTGAAAACAACACAATCACAAGATAGACAAAGATTTACCCTGGGAAACTCTCATGGGGTAGAAAACCCAACAAAGCTTTCCTCAATATAGATAATCAAACAAATACAAGATGTAGTCCAAGACTAGAGCTCCTTCTCCTCCTATGCAGACCTCTCTCTCACTTGTGCGCTACTCCCAAGTGGATGAATGAATGAGATAAGTGAGGAACAACCTCCTCTACTTATACTTGTTTCCTGATTGACCTTTTTACCCTAATGGGGCCGACCTCTCCCAAGAGAGTCTAATAACCCCCAAATAATAAACTCAGGGCCGACCTCACATGGGAGATCTAATAACCCTAGTTACCACACTCTCTCGGAGGAATAAACATCTCCGGATATACAATAGGGTCACCACGGAGGAATGTACCATCTCCGGAATAATAAAATACAAATATAATATTCTTTGAAGTTACAATATTTCAACAATGTGAAGCATCTTTTACAACTAGGTGAGTCCTATGGTCTATTGATATTGAAGTGGCTCCCTTGTTTTTTGGGTTCGGGAGACTTTACATGCTTCCCCCACAGCGGGAGAGCCAGTGTGGTTGATTATGTCATGGCCAACCAGGATCTCCTCCCACATATTCAACACTTCTCAACATCCCGCCTTCCTCTAGCAGACCATGCCCTCCTCACCTTCTCTCTCTCTACATCCCCCCCTCTCCCCCCCACCCCCCAACCGACCCCACCACCCCCTCGCACTACCTTCATTTTTTATAGAATTTAGGTTGACTCCTACACTAACCGCCTTAAGGAGTTACTCTCCCCCATTTCCCACTTTAGGTCATTAGACACAACTACAACCAAATGTGAGACTCTACATGGTCCTTGAAGAGGCGACCCTTGACTCTTACCCCCATTCTACTTGTGAGCACACCCATAAGCCCACCTCGGGTTCCCACTCGATGAATTGCTGGTTTGATAATGAATGCGAATCCCTCCATAAACAACTTTGTTTCACCCTTACGCATGAACCCCCATCCTCCCTTAGCCCCCACAAATCCTACCATAGACTCCTTCGTCATAAAAAGCGAACATTTCTCTCCTGGAGGAGACGTGAGCTTTGTAAATCCCTCCACCACTCCCCAAAATTTTTCTGGTGGGCCCTCTTTCCTAGACACCACGCCATCCTGCTTGACCTTGACCCCTAGGGCATGTTTTCACACACAACCTCCCTGGACAACCCCCAACCCGCATCCACTCTCCCCCCTTTTCATGCCACCTCTTCTCCGAGACGAACATTAGGAAAACAGTCAGAGCTAAGAGTACCAAGAAAGCAACAGACGAGGAAGGTCTTCAGGCTGAATTCTTGAAACATGGCATCCACTCTCTTCAGTCCTATATTGCTGATTTATTTAACAACATGGTTTGTTCTGGCTTCCCCTTGCCTAGGCAAGACACATTATCCATCCAATCCACAAATCAGGGTGTAGTGCTGATCCCAACAATTACTGGACTATCGTGGTGGGCCATACATTCTCGAAGCTTTATGCCGTAGTCTTACATTAGTGGCTTTCTGAGGAGTTAGGGTGTCGGCATCTTAGGGTTAGGGGACAAGCCGGTTTTTGCTCGGACTACCAGACGATTGATCACATCTTCACACTTTGTGCCATTATTGAGGAGGCTCACCATCGCTCTTCGGAAGTTTATAATTGCTTTGTATATTTTCGAAAGGCGTTTGACACAGTGTCGAGGGAGGCATTATTCCATAGACTCCACAACATTGGCATATTTGAGACTCCTGGCAGCCATCATGAGATTGTGCGAGTTAGTTGTGGGACACCTCAGGATGGCACGTGGCCTTTCTGACTTCATCCAGAGTACCATTGGGGTAAAATATGGGTGCCCCCTCTCGCCTACCCTCTTCGGGATCTACATTGACGAGCTAGAGTCTTTCCTTTAAGAGCACATCCAAGAGGGTGATGGTTGCCTTCTACATCGAGTATTGATCTCCCTTCTCCTTTTTGCAGATGACTTAGTGTTGTTGGCCTCTACTCCTAAGGGACTACAGAGACAGATTAACACCTTGGCCAACTTTTGTGACCTTGGACAATTGATGGTCAACCTAAGTAAAACCAAGGTTATGGTCTTCAATGCATCAAAGGGCTCTCTTACAGATCTACATTTTTTACTTTCGAGGGGAAGAGATCGAGATCACCACATCTTACATTTACCTAGGAGTACAGTTCACAGGGCCTCGTTTTGGCATGCGACAGGCCCTCCAGCCTTGGCTCAACAAAGGATACAGTTCCCTAGCTCTCATTGAGAGACAATGCTTCCAAAATTAGTTTCAGGACATCTTGTCTAAACTCTATCTCTTGGAGGCGATTATTAGACCTGCAGTTCTCTATGCCTCCCAGTTCTGGGGCCTGAGCTTGGTATAGATAGATTGGGCCCAAACAGAGAGAGTTCAGGCCTTGCTTCTCAGGTGCATCATCTAATGCATGTGTACTGTTCTACATTCCATTATGCAGGAAAAATTCGGGGTCCATCCCTTTCGCCTTGAGGTCATCTTTCGTTTGGTCTCTTTTCTTCACAAAGTTAGATCTTTCAACGACTCTGCCACTGGGAGAGAGAGGTACCCCTACCTTGCACTTTGCTCCTTGGAGGCTCTCGTCTCAGATCACTCAACAGGACGTGCACGTGGTTGGTTCTCAGAGGCATCTTGGCTTCTCCAGTCAGTGACCATCTCTCCATAGCGCCTTCCCCCATTCAGATTCTCCCTAGATGCACTGAGCCATCTCTTGCCGCCTAGATAGGTACTGAATCAATCCATTAGAGAGGATATCTACAGATTGTACATTCAGGTTACTTAGACTTCACCTCCAACGAGCTTGGGCCCAAAGATGTCCTTCTACCTTGAGCACTTCTTAGAGCTGCAAGATGGCATTATCGTCCACCCCCCATACACGTGCAAACATTGGATGCACTCACTCAGGATTCCCTTGGGACAACTTCAGGTAGGTTCTCATTAACTCCGAGTGGAGACTGACCACCATCTACCACGATCTGATAGGATCTGCCAGATGTGCCACCTATAGGAGCCGAAGATAGAGATGCACCTTATTTTTAGGTGGTGTTTGTATTATTAGATCAGAGGACGATATCACTGCCTCTATAGGGATTCAGGGGGATCACTCTCTACCGTTTTTTGGCATCAGGACCAAAGATGCCTCGATCTCTTCATCAGGGAAATATTCAACCACAGGTCCTAGCTCCTCCACACCCCACGCCTCCTTGGGAGGACTAGGACGATTACCTCCTATTTTAGTGTTGATCCATCGGATCGGAGCAACAAGCGGTGAGCAGAGTTCCAGAGTATCTTCGATAGTAGAGTGGTCAGACCTCGAGTCTCCCCTCAGCCTCTTCCTCTGGGAGACCGATTGATTTTATTGAGACTGGTTCGAAGTTGCCGAACTATACACCAGCCTACTCCTTTTTAGGGTGGTAGAGGGATCAAGCCTAGACGGATCCAGAGCAAGGCGCTCCCCGCACACCATATTTCCTCCTAGCCCCTGTAGGGTCGCCAATGGTCTATCTAGAGTTTCTTTCCTTCGACCTTGGACGTTAGGAGTATCCCTCGCTCCTACATCCCCCCAGGGTTATACAACCGGACATTCTTATGGCTCTAGAGAGCCTTGACAGTGACAGCGAGTAGGCGCCCTATTTGCCCCCCTTGCCCTCGACCATCGGGCCTAGGAGATCTTGACATCATTGAATCCATCTTCAGCTCTCCCTCACGTTCTTCCTCTCCCTTGACAAGTTTTTGAGTTGTCCAGCCTCGGACAAACTCACTTTGTATCTTGCATCCTGTACCTTTGATATAGTTTTATACAGGTTTATGAGGCCGTACTATTGCTTGTATCTTTCTTTATTTTATTTTAGCTCAACACTTCTTGGAGCCACGTTTGTACTCCCACATTGTACTCATACTAGATGTATCATCTAGTCACATTGACCTACTTTTGTGGTCATTCATTGGACATTAATAAAATTATCCTATCTTATCTTGTACTTTTTCTTTTTGGAGACTTTGGCCTTTATTTTTCTTGGAGTCTCATGCAAGTAAGACTTGCTTCTTTTCTCTGGATTGCTTGATTTTTGCAATTCTTCTTGGTCTTCTTTTGATTTTCTTCTTTAGTCTAGTGAGGATTTTGCTTTTACACTAGATTCTTGTACAAGGAGTCTTGGATAGGGAGTTACTTCAAATGCCCTTTTTGAGGCATTGAAGGTGGATAGCCTTTCATGTTTCAGGTCTAGGGTGAAGCATTGCTCAATGGCAACTCTCTTTGTTTGATCATAGTTAGCCCCATGGATTTACAAGTGAGTCTCCTATATTGTCACAACAATCATCACAACACAAGCATGCTTGAGACACAAGGGAAAATAGGGAGGCCTTCATGGTGTAGGGGTCAGAGGGGAGGTCAAGAGTTAATCTGTTAATCTCTAGGCAATGGGATTTAGAAACAAGGGTGGAATGATATGGAGATGGATAGGTCATAGGTGGAGCCAAAGGAGATTTACAGTCCTTGCAAAGATCAAGAATTGTTTGCCAATGATATGTGCATAAAACAAAAATCTCTACCAAGTACTAGCTTATGGAACATCTCTACTAACTATGCTTATTAGAATCAACCATTGTTGTGACATGAATAACAATTAGTACAATCATCAATCAAATCCATAAATCCATAAAACATATCCTCAAGGCATGAAATGACAGTATAACACACAAAGCATGGCATCATCTCAAGGCAATGCATGGCAATCACTGATAGCAACTCAGTAAAGATCACATCTACACTCTGACAACTCAAACTCAGCTTGATCTGAGAAGCAAAAATATGGGCAAAAATCCCCATATACAAACTAGTATAACAGGACCTTCCTCCATTCCTAGAAATCTCGGCGATATGACATGACTTGACCAGATCCCTCCCCTGGAGGCAGACGAGACCCTCCAAGCCTACCTCCTCCAGACAACAGTGCAATAGGCAATCTAGACCTTCCATGAGTTCTTCCTTTGGACATCATACTATTCTGAGTTTTTTTCATTCAACCTCAGATGTTAGGAGAGATGGGTCTATTCCATGACATACCTACCTCATTACCTTTGGCTTTTTTGCTCCTAGATCTTTTCCTCCTGTACATCTCCACCCCTGTGCGGTTTGTTGTGATCCGGGTCGATGGTTTTTCGTGCTTTAGCATAGACTTCGCACTCTATTCTACTTTACTTTACTTGCTACATTTTACCTTTTATAGGAGACTTTTTGGTACTCTAATGGCATCAATGTACTCAACAGTCCCATTGATCTACTTTTGTGGTCATTAGTAAAAAATTAATATAATTATTTTATCTACTTCAACAATTATGCTTCTCAAAAAGTAACTTTCTTAGATATTTCTATCGTTCCTTAAGCATGGAGTATCTTGGTATAAGCACAATGAACAACGTGAATGCTCACATACCAGTTTGAAAACACAAGAGAGCAAGTATGCAAGAACACGAGGAGATTGCAGAATTGTACACATGTAAATTGTATTGATATACAATAATACAAAATTGGTGGAGGGTGATCATCTTTGACCAAGCCTCCTAGACGTACAAATATAAAATATAAAAGGTAGGTGAGTGATCATCTTTGGCTCAGAGTAGAGATGTTTGCCTCTATATCTGAAAGGCGGTTACTCTCAAACAACAGACCTTATGGGATTTATCCAAGTCCAACTCCACTAGGTTGATCACTTCTTTCTTCTAGTCTATGTTAGTGATTGGTGGTGCCAAACACCTAGTGGATGCTTCAACCATGGATACAAAGGGGAAGTAGATTGTTGAGATGGTGCTCAATGTGCTATTTTGTTGGGAGACAATCCACTACTACAGGGTTATTGGGACATAGCAGCTCTAGTGAGCTATGGCGTGTGGCCTTCTAGCGTAGATTGAGCAGTCAGGTACCCATTGCTAGGTTTTTCTCTTTAACTTTTAATGTTAGGGGAGGTCCAATTGGGAGTGCCCAAATTCGCCCTAGGATAGTCTAGCGTGGTCCACTCAGTCTCAACCATTCTCTAGGGAACATTCTTAGAGTCTCCATTGGTACGTTCATACTACATAGTGATTGATGATGATAGAGATAGCCCCTCCACTTCTATTTCTGGTGCAGATTAGTAACTGTCATCATTTATCCTCTTACTTAATGATGTATTTATCTCTAGTCATCACTAGGATATATCTTTTGGGCTCACCCTTTTGTATTTTCTATTCATATTTCTGATTTCTCTCTTTCTGCATGTAGGAGTTGTGTTTAGCACTCCCACGTCACTAATGTGACTTATTAGTACTTTCTTGTTCCTTTGATCTATTTTTGTCACTTGTGGAGATTAATGCAATTTCTTTCTTTCTTTCTTTGACCAAATCACTTAAAAGGACAACTCAGAAGATAAGTACAAGAGAGATAAGGTGCAAATATAATAGTTACATGTTTGGACAATCGTCCACTAGAGTGTCTCATCATATCCTTAAGAAACCACAAAACATCCTCAATGTAGGAAGAATTTGCATTTGTGGGACAATTTCACAAGTACTATCGCCTGACATGTTTGAGGAGGTGTTGCATTCATTTCAGGAATCTTAAAATACCGAAGAAATATCAGGAGTTTTCCTTAATTGTGAAGTAGATTTACTGAATAATACTTCCCAGTTTCAGTGGTTTCTAGCAATTGCTAATAAACGCTGAGCCTTCAAATTCCATGAAGTGCTCTAATTGAAAAACATATTATTGCATTACTAAGTCATTAATGAATGTTTTTGAAACCATAATAGCAAAGAGTGTTAAGAAAACATGTACATGACCATAAAGGACAACATAAGCATGGCATTATAAAGTACATAAAATGTACTATAAAAGGGCAAACTTCATCTAAGAAAAAATGCAAATTTGAAATAATTTCACCAAAAATGAAGGATAGGAAAATTAGATTTAGGGATTTATATGATCATAAAGGACAGGATAAGTACAGCATTATAAAGTACAGAAAATGCACTAAAAAAGAGCAAAATTCATCTATAAGTAAAAATACAAATTTGAAATAATTTCATAAAAAATGAAGGATAGGAAAATTGGGGTTAGGGATTTATATGATCATAACAGCTTGAAAAGATTTAACTTATATGTTGATATTCGGGCTTGCCTCCTGTATCTGACACTTGGACATGTAGTACTAATATGCCAATGAGGTTACCAAAAGGTATGGAAACTTGATGAGTCTTTTGAAAATGTTGGAGTATGTTGTGATGCTTGAAAGTTGAAACATATCATGTCCACAAATTAGTCATTCTTTGCCTTTTTCACACACGAAAACAAATGGATCCAGGGCATTGCTAGCTTTTCCCATTCTATTTGACCAAAATACGTCAAACATATTCAAGTATTTACTGGAATATCTCTTTTGGATTTCTTAATTTTTTAATGAAGTAAAAAATTCATTTCACCACTTTTTCCCAATTCAGAAGCAATTTCCCTTGACAGTCATTTCCGATTCAGAATGTTGCATCAATTGCCTTCAATTACCCATTTACAGTATTCCAGGGTATAGTAGGCCCCAAGGAAATAATAATTTCAGTAGTATTTTAATGGTGAGTTTTGGATGCTTTATATTATTCTTCATATTGAAGTGCATGCCATCAATGGTATTCTTTTGCTGTTGTGGGATTATCTTTTGTAATGTAACACATTAGCTATATGTTCATGCATTGTTTTCCATGCAGATCACCTCCCAGAAAACTTGGTATCCAAAGGCAGCTGATCATGAAAATGCCAAGAAAACGTGGTATGTTGTTGATGCTACAGACAAAATTCTTGGAAGGCTAGCATCAACCATAGCCATACATATTCGTGGAAAGAATCTAGCAACCTTTACTCCCAGTGTAGACATGGGGGCGTATGTTATTGTGGTATGCTTTACCAAATCTTTTTATAAGTGTTTGCATTGCATGTCTTTGCTGGTACCCATTCCTACACTTCCCAAACTTTCATTTATTAGATATAAAATTTGATAGAAATATGAGACAGGATTCAGACACAAAGGTTGCTGGGCTCTTTCCTGCTATGAACTTTTAGTACTTGACGTTCTTTCTAAAATATTAATTTTTAACAGGCAGTCATTGTTTGCAAATTGCAACGTGTCTGACTAAGTTCCCACACATAATGCAATCTGCTTTTTGTCGTCTTTTTTTTGGGGGTGGCCCTTGTGTTCCCAGTGTATTGATACTATTGTGCTTAGCAGTACCGTTGACCTATTTGTGGTCACTTGTTCGACATCAATAATCTTATCTTATCTATCTTATCAGTTGTATGAAAAGAAGAAAGTACTATATTGATGCACATGGTGAGCTAAAAATATTGACTGGGCTCATGGAATGATTCATTTCCAGTACATGAAACAGAGTATGCCAAGGAATTTTATTTCTGTATGAAGTAACACCAACAATTGTAATAACACAATATAAACGACCTGACTCTTGTTTTGACTTATTTTTGCTTGTTCTAGGGAGACTAGGATAAACAAAACAACTGTAACGAATGTTTTCCAAAGCATAGTTCTTTATGCTGGTACTGACTTTCTTTTTGTGTTGTTTATACTTTATAGTTCCCTCAAAACATCAAAATAACATGCCTTCTTTTACATCATTATAAATTGTATGTACAGAGAGAAATCATAAGCTATAACAAATGGTGGTCAACTTGATCAACAATTATTGAAGGAAAATATTGATGCCATTAATATTCTATATAATAAAAAATCTCTGGGTTATTGATCTCTTCCCTGCTATTTTTCACCATCACCCACTGCATTTTTCTCATGTTTGTTGCTTCTTCCTTCATTCCTTCATCGTTCTGTGAAGTGCTTTTATATTGTGCGAACAGATTTTCTAGGAAAAAATACATAAAAGAAGCATTAGTTGATTTTTGTTTTAAATTTAATTTTATAAATTTTCATGCTAGGCTTTATTTGCTGCACAAAAGCTGTGAATTTGAAACATTCGAAGAGTAAGGAAAATAGGTTCTGATAGAGGAAATTAGAAAACATTTGAAGGCGCTAGTTTTTTCATTTTATTCATAGTGGGTGCCATCCATATGGCATATAACAAAAATTCTAAAAAATTCCAAAGGATACCTAGTTGTTGCCTTCTTCATCATGGGGTTATTTGTTAACTTTTCTTTCTTAATAGGTAGTGTCTATGGGTTACTCCATCGTGGTTTATTCAGTTACAAATTCTCCAATTTCAGGTTTCTTTTATCTGTAAATCTTTATCTTGAGTGTATTTTGTTAAATTATTGTCAATTTCTTTCCTTTAAGCAACACTTTTTTCTGTGTGGAAAATGCTGCACATATATTGCTATGAATGAATATACAGCTACATCAAGATTAATACAGCCAGGAACCAAAGAGAAAAATACATAAGCCCTTTGCCTAAATAATCAAGGAGGGCTAACATATCTGCCTTTGTCCAAACAGAGGGTTAGCATATCTGCTTTGGTCAACAGAGGGATAGCATATCTACATTTATCGAACTTGAAAACTATCTACATCTTTTCTAGACAAGGCAATCTTGCCTGAAAACTGAATAGCCAAAGCTGATCTGAAAACAACTTTGTCCATGTTAAGTGGTCAGCCCATGAAAAGTTGTCCAATAGTGTCTTGTCCATGAGATGGAAATTCTTTGTTAGGTGAATCATGTTACCTGTAGCCCTGGTAGCTTTTTAAATCATTCACTTGTTCTGGAACATGACACCTTCCGTTGTAGAGGAGGTATAAAGATAATATTATACTGAACAATCATCTAAGCCCAAAAGTTCTAGCAACTTTACAATTCTAGAAAGCATGCTTAATCATTCTGGCAAATGACAAGCTACACCATAGTCAATTTCTAACCTAGTGTGATGCAATAAAACCTCTACTGCTAAACTGTTACAAATTGTTAAATTTTCTAATTCATGATTCTAGATAGCATATCTGCACTCAAATATTTTACCCTACAGCTGAAACTGAAAACATTAAGAAACATCAATCAAAACTTAAGATTCTCAAAACTAAATGCATAGGAGTATAGATCGGGAGTGTAGACGCTGAATATCAGAATTTCAGATCAACTGGCAAGCAGCGGTGTGTAGATCTGAGAAATAATAAATCTGCAAATCAAAACCAGCAAGCAAGAAATCTGTAGGAGTGATCGCATAACTTCTCATTAGCATATTGAAAGAATATGCATTTTTTGGGGGTTATTGAAAGAATAATTATAATGGCTAGTTGTTTGCTAATGTGCCTTCCATCTTTTATAGAGTAATGGAGGGGTCTATGCATGCAAAAATATCCTAGAATAGAAAAATGTAACTCCCCCAGTAATGTGCCCCCATTTGCCAAGAATAGGTAGACACATGCCAACACTCACTAAGCACACTCCTCCATGTGATGGCCACATGCCTATACATGCCAAGCATACTCGTGTATGCAAATTTTCAAGTAATGCATTCTAGGTGTTGAGAATAGGTAGACACATGCTAACAATTGATGAACACTCTTCCATGTGGTGATCATACCCCGAGACACGCCAAGTATACTTGTCTATTTAATTCCTCAAGTAATGGGCCCCACATGTCTCAAGAATAGGTAGACATATGCCAACACTCACTAAGCACACTCCTCCATGTGGTGGCTACATGCCTATACATGCCAAGCATACTCGTCTATGTAAATTTTCAAGTAATGCATTCTAGGTGTTGAGAATAGGTAGACACACACTAACAAATGAAGAACACTCTTCCATCTGGTGATCATACCCCGAGACACGACAAGCATACTTGTCTATGTAATTCCTCAATTAATGCGCCCATATGTCTCAAGAATAGGTAGACATATGCCAACAAATATGAAAAACACTCCTCCATGTGGTGGCCACATGCCAACACATGCCAAACACACTCCTCTATGTGGAGAATACATGCTCAACACTCAATTCATATTTTAAATGCAAATAACTCATTGATGACTAATCACTAGTCTACTGGTCAATTCTAAATGCAAAATAGAAAATCCCTAAAAATAATAAATTACCTAAACTAATGGTTAATGGAGAACATGGTCATAGCAACAGAAAAAAAGACACTCCCTCTTTGCGAGGAACATGTTCTCCACCAAATGAAGATTCTTTCTCAGCGTCTTGAACTTCCCCTTTGCTAGGGGCTTTGTCAAAATGTCGAAAAAATGTGCATCTGTAGGAATGTAATCTAGGAACACTGCTCCCTTTTGTACTATGTCTGATGTTTCTCAAGAAATGACACTGGATATCAATGTGCTTGGAGAAATCATGGAAGATTGGATTCTCATAAGCCTTATGCAACTCTAATTATCACAATTATAATTAATAAGAGGAAATTGAAATACTACAAAGATTTTATAAAACCTAATTTGGTCAATCAAAACTAGTTTTCCATCATTTTGAGCTATAAGGACAAAATGAATGTCACCAAGATTAGGACCAATGCTCACGATCTCCATGGTGAAACTAGTCATTTGACTAACCCAAAAACACCTTGGGATGAATGAATTTGTAAAATTTGTGATTCAAAGGAGGTTAAAGATGAGCACCATTTCCTTTTAACTTGCCCTACCCTTAGTGATAAGACAAATTTACCCATTATCATAACTTAACTACTCTTTAGGACCTCCTCACTTACAAAAACCATATGATCTTGATATGTTCATAACTGGGCTCTCGCTTCTCATCGGTCAATTGTTCTACCAATTTGTGAAGCTGTAACAAATATAAAATTAAATAATTAACAATTAATAAAAATAACAAAATAAAATAAACATTAATAATTTAACTAAGGGACATAACTCTTAGCGAATAGTTGCCATATGGCCTATATATGCGGCTACCTTATCATTGTAATATCATCATATCTTATCTTATCATCTTTTATAATATTTATTCATGGATTATTTATCCTTTCTAAAGTGGAAGTTCTAGTAAACGAATTTTTATCGTTTCGTTGGTACCAGAGCGAGTCTGATCCGGCCTTTGGCCATTATTTTTAGACCTTTTCTAAACTTGGCTTTTGGCCATCATTTACGGGTTTCCCTAAAATCTAGGACTTTGCAAGCAGGCCTTTGGCCTAAAGAAGATTCAATCACAACTTTGAAGCAAATCAAGTTAATCTAAAAATATATTATTCCGCTGCAAAATTCAAAGACAACCATAAATCAAGGAATCCAAGTATACGAGAAGGGAAATAAAAAAGAGAAAAGAAAGAAAAAAAAAGAAAAGAGAAGAAAATAAAAAGTATAAAAACAACACGTGGTTTTACTTTCCCTTATTTTCCAACCTCTTATAAGATTCCTTAGGTTAGATGCTCTTTGTTGCCGCCGGATCGTGCACCTGGTTAACGCAGTAGAAACCTTGCTACTGCTCGGTGCGCCCTTGGGGGCAAGTCTCGAGTCAAGGCTGTCACCTGATCTTGACTCCTCCGTTTAGGCCAACTCCTAACCGAAGCCAAGGGGGGTAGTCCCTATGGAATGTTTCTAAGGTTAATAGAATTGTTTTTAGGATTTTTTTAGGGGGTATGATTAAACTGTACAAATTTGTTGCAAAAGGCTTGAGAAAATGCTTTCAATAGCATAAAATAAGCAACTACCAACATATTTACACAACAATTTACTGATATTAAGTAACTGTGAAATGATTGTTGTTGTTGGAGACCAGCGCCAATGGAGTCAATATATATATAAAAAAGATGTTGCTGAAAGGGAAAGTTTTGCAGGTGTATCTTGGTTAGTTTTAAATTATTAAAGATTGAACATGGTTACGGGAAAAAAGGGAGACTCCAGATATACCGTGAGGTACAAGGAGCAATGTTAAAAAATTAAGTGAAGGTGGCTCCTCACTCAGACGTGTGGGCTGGAATGGAGTCTCTAGGGAGGTGTTCAACACTACACCAACAAGGGTGTAGCCTAACTGTGCCTTGAGGTCGCCTCCTAGTGGTTCCCGCTTCTTATGAGAAATTTCCCCACGCAAAACTTAATATTTTAAGTGCCGGATTTTCACTATGTTTGGTTGAGTTTTTAATTAAAATGTGAGAATTAACAAGTTGCTATAACTCTTTCTGATTTCCACAGGACCATGCAGATGCCCGCATGGGGAAAGAGCATACTTTGAGCAATAGCGAAAAATGTATGTTCAAATTAAACTTGAAAAAATAATAAAACAAATGATGAAAAGAAGAAATGGGGAAAGATAGATCACCGAATCTGTGTGTCACTTTTTGATCAACCACCACTAATCGGCAATGCCTTTATGTGGTGGTGAGAGCATACTTCGTGGCAATGAGATCGATGCTATTTCTAATTTACTTTTGTGAAATATAAATGGTAAATTATGAAATAAAAAAAGTATACAGTCCTGCAGTAAGTGTGGTTGTGTTCGTTAGAAAAAATTATGTCACGAAAATTTGAAAACTGCAAATCCCCCTAGGGGGGATGGGGTGTGGGCGTTGTGTAGCCCACTTGCTCTTGTTTAATAGTATTACAATATTTGCTCAAAGAATTGCCTCTTAGTCCATTTAAACTTGGATCTAAGGGCTTACAAATTTAGAGAATGAAAGAAAGGTAAAAGAGGGTCCACAGAATGTCTTTTTGGCACTTTCTGGCGAAAATTGGCCAAAGATTCCTTCTCTTTTTCCTTGGACCTGCTAAAAACCAGCAAGCTAAATATGCAAAGTTAGTGGGTTAAACATATACAAATACACAAAAAATTACAACTTTTTATACTGGGAAAAAATTGGAAATTTTGAGCAATTTCAAGTATGAAAAGATTAGATCTAGATCTATAAATTTAGCTTTAAAATGAAACTTTTCTACATCTATTTGAGAAACAAGGAGCTTTAAAATATTCTTTAGATCTACACTACTTGCTTCAAACAGAAAAGGGAAAGAAGAGGTTTTTGATTGAAAGAAGATGGTGGAGGAAAACCCAAGCTTGATAGCTTTTGAAGTGAAGAGCAAACTTGATGCCTGCAAAACAAATGTATCACTCAGAAAGAAGTAACCAGCCACCAAGCTTGGAAGAGGAATCAAGACAAGATCGACCTCCAATGCTTAGTACCGAATCCTGCAAAATCTCCAAGCACTCATACACAAAAGGGATTAAATCTAGTATATCAAATAGAAAGAAATCAAAAGGGCAATAGTACAACCAAATACATGTGTTGCTTCTAGATCTCTAAGCAATTCAATAAACATAAGCAAGTCAAGAACTATGAATGCTTACCCTACTAGACTCAAAGAGCCTTACCAAGCTAGATCAATCCACACTTATATATGAAAGCAAACATAGAATTCTACAAGTATACCTCAACCAAATGCATGCATGAAGAACAATAGCCACCAATTTGACCTCCAAAGTCTTCAAATCTTATTACTCAAAGAGAGATTACACATTACAGGAGCAAAGGTTCAATGCATTCCATCATCTCAAATGAGGAGCATGAGCCTTGCTTATATAGCAAATGAGAGAGAGGGGGGCGAATTGATGGAGAGGGGGGCACATTCCTTGAAGAGGGGATCTCAAATCCCAATCTAATCTTGATCTAGACTTCAACTGATGCCTCAAATAAATAATAGTGCTGCCACCTAAGGGAGGCACCCTCTTTCAACCTTGAGATCTCCACCCAAGCCATGGGATGATGCCACATAAAAGGTTGATGCCTAAGAGAGGAGGGTGCAACTCCCAAGAGATGACAACTCGCCTTCATTGATATCCTCTCCAAAATCACGGAGATTTTATTGGAGTTTTCCTTAATTGCTAATGCCAACTCAACTGGGCCTTCTCGGGCCAAATTCCATTGAAATAAGAATTTGATTTTCTCTCGTATCTTTATTTTTTTAATTAAATAATTCCCCAAAATTAATTTTGAGAGAATATTTATTTAAGTGAATAATATTCACTTAGAACTTAGGAAAAGTGGGTTTAGGGGTTTTGTGGGTGCTCTAGGTTAGAAAACGAGCACCCCCATGGCAAATTTCACCTCCTAACCACACTCTTATCATTTTTTTTAATTAAATTATTAAAAATCCTGTTAAACGAGAAAATTATTTTTGCCCGAATCAACTGAAAATTCTAGGGGACCTAGTGCATGTCCATATGACTCAATATTGATGGCTAGCATGTGAAAAATACATAGACACATAGGCTTTAATAACCTCCCTAGGTTCAACCACCATGGAAAATACTCCAGCTTTGGAGGCGTGTGAAAAACTCAGGAATTATATGCCATTGAAGCGTAACGCATAATTCCTAAGGAAAAAACACTCTAGAGTATCCCCTTGATAGCTAAACCTAAGGTAGGCCAAGCCTTTTACAAAAGTACCATGCTTAGACCAACTTATTACAATTTCCCCATGGGTGTCTGAACATGCAATTTTTACAAAGTGGGCCAAAATTTGGCCTGATGAACTTCTGAACTCTGGCAATGAACAAGGTGAGTTCAAGTCTTCTGAGGTTCACAAGGAGTCCACCTAAGTACAACTTAGGTGGTAACACTCTTGATATATATAATAATTTCATTCAAACTTTCCCCTCCATTACATTTTCAACACGTCCCTTCAAGATTTGATATAATAATTTTTATTATTATATTCCCTAATCCCATCCTACTTATCATCTTTTTCAAAAAAAATTATTATAATAGTATTATCAAATATTATTATAATATTCAAGAACATTACATTCATCCATTACCAACGTTTCTCCCAAAACCGCTCCATCCATTCCTACTCTTCCCCAACCCTAATTTCCATTCTATATATTATATTATAATATATTATTATTACATTTAATAATTATTATTATTATATTATATTTATTAATAATAATATTATTATTAAATTAATAATAGTAAATAATAATAATTATTTAATAATTGTATTTATTACAATTATTATTTTATAAAAAGGAAAAGAAGACAAAAAGTCAGGTCAAAGGAAGACTTACATAAGGACTATATTGAGTGCTCACTGCACTTTGTTCGCCTCCATTTATCGTCGAAGAAAAGAAGATGAAGTCGTAATCACAAATTATGGAATACAATTCATATCTACAAATAAAAAAACTAGAACATGAATTGGTGCATTGCCAAAAGGAAAACAAAAGATTACAAACGATAATTGATTTACAAAAAATTCAAAAGGAATTCAATGACAAGGCTTATTGCAACCAGGGAAAGCGCATGGAAGATTTGTACGCACAGATTGAAGAATTAAGGAATGAAAAACGTCTCAATCAAAAATCACAAATCCCAGATATCAAAATAAACGCTGACGACAGTAAAGCATAAGAAGAAGTGACGCGCTTGAACACACTCCTTAACGTCAAGAATAAAGAAGTTGCACAAATCCAGGAGAAATTAAGATGCCAAGAATCAGAGGTCTGCCAACATCAACAACAGATAAAAGAGCTCGAACAACAAAAAGACGCACAAGTTGAAGATCACAAAGATCAATAAAACATTAGCAAGCAATATTGAAGAAATCTTTTGCTAAGAAACCATAATAAGATGCTAGTAACAAAAATAAGGAAGTTAAAAAATACTCGAAAACAGAGCAAGCTAATGAAGATATTGAAGGGAAACTGTTGAAAAAAGAAGAAGAAAATCACCACCTCAAGAGTTATAATCAAGATCTAAAGGAACAACTTAAGAAGTTCAAGGATGATGAAAAGTCGCAAGGAGAAAAGTTTAAGAAGATTCAAGATGATAACAAGTTGTTAGAGGACAAATTAGAGAAAATCCAGAACCAGACTTCAAAATCGTGAAGAATAAATGTACAAGTTATGGAAAAGGCACACTCACAGATCTAGTTCATATCACCACTCAGGATGTCAGCTTAGTTGAAGAAAAGCATACACGAAAGTTAAAACAAGAAGACACTACAAACATTATCAAGGAAAATAACGTTATAAAAATTTCCTATCGACATCCAAATCATAAAAATAGATATCCTAAAAGTCAAGAACAACTAACGAAAGTTACTGATACCAGTGCAATTAAGTCTTATGATGACACTTCACCATGGCAATACAACGTTCCGTAGAGAATCGAATTAGGATGGATCGATCCGTCTACATTTCGAAGGTTGTGTTCAACACTTAGAAGTTCATATCGACGAGTATCATCAACTACGACACAACAAAGAAAGATGCGACAACATTACAAGCACATGGCGTAAGTCTTCTTCATCAATATGCTTTTAGGACAAAGCATTTCTAAAGAGAAAGTCAATGTAACAAATATAAAATTAAATAATTAACAATTAATAAATAATAACAAAATAAAATAAACATTAATAATTTAACTAAGGGACATGACTCTCAACGAATAGTTGCCATATGGCCTATATATGTGGCTACCTTATCATTGTAATATCATCATATCTTATCTTATCATCTTTTATTAATATTTATTCATGGGTTATTTATCCTTTCTAAAGTGGAACTTCCAATAAACGAATTTTTATCGTTGAGCTTAAAGGACAAAATGAATATCGCCAAGATTAGGACCAATGCTCATGATCTCCATGGTGAAACTAGTCATTTGACTAACCCAAAAACACCTTGGGATGAACGAATTTGTAAAATTTGTGATTCAAAGGAGGTTAAAGATGAGCACCATTTCCTTTTAACTTGCCCTACCATTTCCTTTTAACTTGCCCTACCCTTAGTGATAAGACAAATTTACCCATTATCATAACTTAACTACTCTTTAGTGTTAAAGATAATGCAACTGCGAGAGCCATTCTCTGGGATGATGGCACCCTAGTTAGTTAACTAGGGTTCCTGGTCAGTTAACCAAGGAGTGTAAGTCCCTAGCAGGTATCTAGGGCTCCCAACAGTCTACTGGGGTTCTTGGTCTAGGACCAAGCAGGTCAGAGCCATGGAAAAGTCCCTAGCATGTGGTTAGGGACCCTATTTGTCTCTAGGGCATTCTGGTCAGGGAACATACAGTTTCTTGGTCATAAGGACCAAGCAGATCCCGCAGGAAGAGACAAAGACAGAGACATCTTGGTTTGGGACCGGGCAGATTCTTGGTCTGGGACCAAGCAGGTCCTGCAGGTATATTCCTGGTCAGTGAACCAGGTGGATCTTGGTCAATTAACCAAAATGATGATGTGTGATGTCCTCTTCTCCTAGGTCTTCGAGATGGTTGAGCTAGGTTGTTTCCTCAAGGGACTGGCCACCCCTTGATGGAGTCACTAGCATTTGACCTTAGGAGCAGTCAGGAGGACTAGAGGATCACATCATCCAGTGTGAACCTTCCTTATATGGTGATGATGAACTTTTAGTTATAGCTTGGGACATATGCGGACCACATACGCTGAGAGAGACGGTTAGAAGGGTTGTCTTCCCACCTTGTTGTTACACCTTTGGTATTGTGGTTAGAAGGGTTGTTTTCCCACCTTGTTGTTTTACCTCTTGTTGATTTGTGGTTAGCCTTGTGATTAGTCTTGTGTTGACCCCCTCCTTTGTTGGTCCTATGAGCTAGCGCCCCTCTTGGGTATGGTATCTTACCCATCATTATGTCTTATGTGTAACCCTCACCTTAAGACGTCCTAATATTAAATTATGTTTTATGTGGAACCTTCTAAAAGGGTAACGTTCGACTTTATTTAAGTAACCTTAAGGGTCAATGACCAAATAGAAGGTGGAACCTTCTAGGGGTCATTGAAAGGCTATAAATATGAGTCCTAGCGTTCATTATGAATGTATCTTGGAGAGAAAATCAGAGATCTGGTCGCTTATGTCTGATCTAGGGTTTGATGCATGACGTCTAGGGTTTCTAGACTACTTTTGCTTGAGCTCTCTCTTGACTTGGGTTATACTCCACAGTGCTGCTCCTTTTGAGGCTTCCAACAACCGTTCTCACCCCCGCTTCTTCCACACGTGTGAGCCATGATCTGTACTAAGGCTGCTGCATCTTGTTTAAGGTCTGTTTTGGGCCTGTGCTGTCTTCTTGTGGATGCTGTTACCTGTTAAAGGTTGTTTGGAGCTGCCGTCCAGTGTTTAAGGGCTGCTTGTGACTGTTGTGGACTGTTTTGAGGTTGCGACCTGCCTCCTTATGACTGCTGTCAGCTGTTTGAACTATTCTAAGGCTGCCTCCTGTTGTTTGGGTCTGATTTAGGGATACCATGTGCTTGTTGAGGGCTCTCGTCTGCTATATTGAAGCCCTCTTCCACTGTAAAGTCTGATTTAGCGCTATCGCTGCCTGTTAGGGTCTTTTGTGAGGCTGCCGCTACCTTGTTAAGGTCTGTTTTATCCCAACGTTATCTTCCTGCGGCTGCCACTGCTTGTTGAGGTCTGTTGTAAGGGTGCAACTGCCTTATTGAGGGCTGTTTAGGACAGCCGTGGGCTGCTAAGTGACTGCTGCCAACTTCTGAGAGGGTTTTGAGGCTGTTGTTCACTGTTAAGTCCTCCTGTGAGGCTGCTGCTGCTTGCTGAGGGCTGTTTGGGACAGCCATGGGCTGCTAGGTGACTGTTGTCCAATGCTGTGAGGGTTCTAAGGGTGCTGTTCACTGTTGTGGGATGTTTGGGGCTACCTTTCATTGTTAAACTATTGTTGACTGTCTTGGTTAATGTCTTGGGGCTGACCTTGGATGTACTGTACCCTCATTAAGCTGTTGTACCTTCTATTGTACCTGCCTAACCTTATTCTTCAACTTTTTATCTTTCTCTCTCTCTCTCTCAGGTATGTGCATATCCTCTGGTAAGGGTCAATTATTTGTTCCATTTATTGACTTGCCTCTGAGAGGCAAGAGTTGATCTGGAAGTTATTTCTGAGTATAAGGCAGGTTCTCTTCATCAGATAAGTTATCAGATCTGATTTTAATTTTGTTAATTAGTTTATTTTATCACTGTTGCTATCCTACTGTAAACTGTGATTTTATTTTTGAATTATTTTTGCAGTTTAAATTTGCATTAAAGTTCCAGTTTTAATTTTGTTTTGTTTTTTAAACCCTAACATAACCCTAATTTTAACATGGTATTAGAGCTTAGGGTTTGTAGCTAGCTCGGTTTTGCAACCTAACCGAGCCCACATAGATCCTAAGGTAAGGGTTTGAACATTATTTAATTTGGCTGCAAGAGGAACAACGTACTAATCAGAGTTGGATGGCCACATACAAGTATTAATTGGCTGGAAATAAAAGATGTGTTTATTACAGCTCCAGTGGTTCTGCTAGTTTATGTACTAAGTGTAACATTAGAAAAGAGATGATGGAATTAGCAGGTTGTGGACTTGATGATACCTTGAAGAGGTATGTCAAATATAACTAGCAATCTCAGAAGGCTTGACTTAGGTATGTTTTATTCTGAGGTGAGTAAGAAGCCTAATTAGCTTTTTATGTGTTGAGATATTGACTTGTGTATCTTCTCATCATGATCATTAGTAATCAAGAGTTTACATGATCATGATACCTTCTAGCTTGATCATTTTACTGTGTAAAGAGTTTTGAGACTCATTGAACAATGTGATAAGAGTATGCAAGTGTAAAGAAGTTAGTTACTTGAGTAGCTATACTAGAGTTCATCTATGTATGAATTAATCATGATCATATGTGTTAAAAGTTTCATATCTAGGGTTATGATCTCATCAAAATATACTAACAAATGTGTGATGGTACATGAGATCTTGAGAATGATATTATGCACATTTAAGAGGTGCATGCTTAGATCTAAAGGAAACTGGTTTAGATTAACTTTAGAATGCAGAAAGCTCAAAGACACTTGATCATGTGACTTCTGCTTGGAGGCGGAAATTAAGAGGGAGGACTCTTTATCCCACCTATGTTTTCATGTTCTATGGTGAAACATATTTTTATGACATATTGCATATATGTGTGACTGATATTATGCTCTTGATAGCATCTAGATAGCTTCCTAGTATATGGATGGATGCTAATACTATTTCATTATGTGAAATTGATATTGCAATTAAAGTTTGGTTATTCCTGACTATCGAATTGAATTTAACTTGTAGGAAAGATCCACAAGAGGAGGATGATATGACTTGCTCTAAAAGACAAGTGATGAAGTCTGTAGATCCTGTTCATGTTCAGAGTTAGGTGCACAGTTCCAGAGGGAGCTGAGTGCTCAAATACAGAGGGAGTAAGAGGCCTCACAGGATGTAGGATCAGTTATTTTAGATGTTCATCCTCTTAAGTAAAGGCATAGAGTCATCCAAGTCATATGCTTACAAAAGAGAATCTGCCATGTATTTGATATTGATGACTTGTTCCTTACTAGAGTGGAACATCTGGTAAGTTCAGAGATCAAGAGGGAGCCAACTGTACCCTACAATCCCCAATGGAATGGGATTGCAAGAAAGGAAAAGTAGAGATATGATCTTCCACGAGAAAGTTGTTTCTCGTCACTTCAGAGAGCCTCCCAATGATATAGACATGAAAGTGATCCCAGTCGATGAGTCATCTCTTTCAGATGAGCAGAGGGAGGAGGCCAGGGAGTCCTCAGTTGAACTCATTAAGAAGCCTATTGAGAGGCTTCAAGGGTGCACTGGTTGGATATCTCAGATGAGCCACGTCACTGATTCAGAATCGTCCACTTATAAGGAGGCAACCAAACATCAGGTTTGGAAAGGTACTATGAGAAACGATCTCCATTTAATAATGGAAAATGATGTGTGTAAAGTGGTTCTCAAACAACAAGGGAAGTCAGTTATAACTTCCAAGTGGATCTAAAAGATCAAGCTTCTTGCTGACATCCAAAGTTGTTTGAAGCTCTTAGAAAATCGTGTATTCTATGACAGGTCAAGACTCAAAACACATCGAGAGGAAGTATCACTATGCCAGGGACATGGTGCTAAGACTTCAGTATGTTCTGTCAGATAGACAGATTATCGATGTGTTGACTAAGCCTCTGTCCACGACGAAGTCTAGGTACTTTTGAGACAAGCTTAGTGTTGCTGAGATTGCCTCTCTTGTTGAGAGGGAGTGTTAAAGATAATGCAGCTGCGAGAGGCATTCTCTGGGAGGATGGAACCCTAGTCAGTTAACTAGGGTTCCTGGTTAGTTAACCAGGTAGTATAAGTCCCTAGCAGGTATCTAGGGCCCCCAACAATCTACTGGGGTTCTTGGTCTGGGACCAAGCAGGTCAGAGCCATGGCAAAGTCCCTAGCATGTGGCTAGGGCCCCTATCTGTCTCTAGGGCATTTTGGTCAAGGACTAGACAGTTTCTTGGTCATAGGACCAAGCAGATCCTGCAGGCAGAGACAGAGATATCTTGGTCTGGGACCAGGCAGATTCTTGGTCTGGGACCAAGCAGGTCCTACAGGTATATTCCTGGTCAGTTAACCAGGTGGATCTTGGTCAGTTAACCAAGATGATGATGTGTGATGTCCTCCTCTCCTAGGTCTTCGAGATGGTTGAGCTAGGTTGTTTCCTCAAGGACTGGCCACCCCTTGATGGAGTCACTAGCATTTGACCTTAGGAGTAGTCAGGAAGACTAGAGGATCACATCATCCAATGTGAACCTTCCTTATATGGTGATGATGAACTTTTAGTTATAGCTTGGGATATATGTGGACCACATACCCTGAGAGAGGGGGTTAGAAGGGTTGTCTTCCCACCTTGTTGTTACACCTTTGGTCTTGTGGTTAGAAGGGTTGTTTTCCACCTCGTTGTTTTACTTGTTGTTGATTTATGGTTAGCCTTGTGATTAGTCTTGTGTTGACCCCCTCCTTTGTTGGCCTTATGAGCTAGCGCCCCTCTCGAGTATTGTATCTTACCCATCATTATGTCTTATGTGTAACCCTCACCTTAAGACGTCCCAATATTAAATTATGTTTTATGTGGAACCTTCTAAAAGGGTAATGTCTTGACTTTATTTAAGTAACCCTAAGGGTCAATGACCAAATATGAGCCCTAGCCTTCATTATGAATGTATCTTGAAGAGAAAATCAGAGATCTGCTCGCTTATGTTTGATCTAGGGTTTCTAGACTACTTTTGCTTTAGCGCTCTCTTGACTTGGGTTCTATGCCATAGTGCTTCTCCTTTTGAGGCTTCCAACAACTGTTCTCACCCCCCCTTCCTCCACACGTGTGAGCCATGATCTGTACTAAGGCTGCTGCATCTTGTTTAAGGTCTGTTTTGGACCTGTGCTGTCTTCTTGTGGATGCCGTTTCCTGTTAAAGGTTGTTCAGAGCTGCTGTCCAGTGTTTAAGGGCTGCTTGTGACTGTTGTGGATTGTTTTGAGGTTGCGACCTGCCTCCTTATGACTGCTGTCAGCTGTTTGAACTGTTCTAAGGCTGCCTTCTGTTGTTTGGGTCTGATTTAGGGCTGCCATCTGCTTGTTGTGGGTTGTCGTCTGCTATATTGAAGCTCTCTTCCACTGTAAAGTCTGATTTAGCGCTATTGCTGCCTGTTAGGATCTTTGATTCTTTTGTGAGGCTGCCGCTACCTTGTTAAGGTCTGTTTTAGCCCAACGTTATCTTCCTGTGGCTGCCACGGCGTGTTGAGGTCCGTTGTAAGGGTGCCGCTGCCTTATTGAGGGCTGTTTGGGACAACAGTGGGCTGCTAAGTGACTGCTGCTCACTTCTGAGAGGGTTTTGAGGTTGCTGTTCATTGTTAAGACCTCCTGTGAGGCTGATGCTGCTTGTTGAGGGCTGTTTGGGACATCCATGTTCTGCTAGGTGACTGCTGTCCAATGCTGTGAGGGTTCTAAGGGTGCTGTCCACTGTTGTGAGATGCTTGGGGCTTCCTTTCATTGTTAAACTATTGTTGGTTGTCTTGAGGCTGACCTTGGATGTACCGTACCCTCATTAATCTGTTGTACGTTCTATTGTACCTGCATGACCTTATTCTTCAATGTTTTATCTCTCTCTCTCTCTCTCTCTCTCTCTCTCAGGTATGTGCATACCCTCAGGTAAGGGTCAGTTATTTGTTCCATTTATTGACTTGCCTCTGAGAGGCAAGATTTGATCTGGAAGTTATTTCTGAGTATAAGGAAGATTCTCTTCATCAGATAAGTTATCAGATCTGATTTTAATTTTGTTAATTAGTTTATTTTATTACTGTTGCTATCCTACTGTAAACTGTGATTTTATTTTTGTATTATTTTTGCAGTTTAAATTTGCATTAAAGTACCAGTTTTAATTTTGTTTTGTTTAAAAACCCTAACATAACCCTAATTTTAACATGGTATCAGAGCTTAGGGTTTGTAGCTAGCTCTGTTTTGCAGCCTAACCGAACCCACATAGATCCTAAGGTAAGGGTTTGAACATTATTTAATTTGGCCGTAAGAGGAACAACGTACTAATCAAAGTTGGATAGCCACATACAAGTATTAATTGGCTGGAAATAAAAGATGTGTTTATTACAGCTCCAATGGTTCTGCTAGTTTATGTCCTAAGTGTAACATCAGAAAAGAGATGATGGAATTAGCAGGCTGTGGACTTGATGATTGTGGGGTTAAATTATGCTAATTAATTCCACCTTAGATTGTCAACCCTGGGAGGTAGCTTGTGAGATGCAAACACTATATGTGCAGAACTAAAGCCTAGATTACCCTAACCTACTGCCGGCACACACACTAAATACATAATAAAAAAGAATAAATAAAAAAAATGCAATTTATTCACTCAATTCAATCTTTGCATCCTAGGTGAATATAAAATCCAAATCCTACACCACCAAATTTTCAAGCTCTTTGCAAAATACACTAACAGAGATAAAAGTAAAATACTCATCCAAATCAGATTCAATCCAATCTTAATTCTAAAACACACCTCAGCAAAAGTAATGACTCTATGATAATTGTTCAATCTAATAAAACTTGAAAACTAAGTTAAATATGCAGAAAACTATGCAATGACATAGAAATCGGAGTGTGTGACAGAAAGTGAACTGTATAGCCAAAAATGCTCTATTGAGGTCAGTGATTTTATTTTAAGGTAATTACTCTGAATCAAAACCAATGTTCAAATAGTGATAAAAGTTCATTCCTCAATTTGATAAAGAATGAATCATTGCAAAACTAAAACTACATAAGTTAAACTTAAATATAAAACTACAACAAAATAAGCAATGTGACAAAAGTATGAAGAAATCCTCTTTAACAATTGCTATCAGTACTATGATCTATCAAATTAAAATTTACAATTCATCAGATAAACAAAAAATCAAAGAAAATACATAACCAAAATATTTACACTACTAAAGAGTAAAAGAAAAAGGGCTTATGGTCCTCCTGGTGGATCCTTGCCAACAGGACCACAAGTCCTTAGACGACCTGCAGAATTAACCTAAGTTAAAGATACATATAACAATATTATAAAATAAACCCTCTTAACAAATTAGAACAAGTTAGATTACAATCCCAGAAAACATCATTTGAATAATAGAAAACAAGGTCGAATTCAGGTTCTAGCTCTGTTGTTTATTCCAGTTCAGAAAAACATTGTTCAACCCCCCTGTTACATATAAATCTATCTATTTATAATTCGGGAGCTGGAATAGTTAACCCGATTCTACAGCAGCAATCTCTATCTTCTATTAAAAATGCACAACCGTTGCAGAAAATAGACCGTTCCAGCATTCAATGATCATCCTTCTGGATGCCCAAGAAGACGCCTAGAATATCTCAAGCTGATATCGGATCTGCATCTGTATGACACGCAGTGCATAGAGATGAAGATTTCATTAACTCGCATGTGTGGATCTATCAAACTGAACTGAGCTGGATGAACATGATCCACTAGAATTTTGTTTGATCAACTGGCAGCTTCTGAAGTACTAATATGCGTGATCAAAATTTGAACAAGGGTGCCCAAAATAAAATAATATCGCCGAACCCAAAATATGTTGCTGAAATCACAATAGGCTGCAGAATCCACCACGATTAATCACAAGATCCCAAAAATCATATCTAAGACATTAAATTAAAGGAAATTGAAGAGTTTAATAAACAATTATACCTGACTATACTTGCTGAGTAATTTTGGTGAATATATGAGGATATGGATGGATTTATAGGGAAAAATAATCAGGTGAAGAGGCAAAAAAATGGATATCAAGAAGGTGCAAAAAGTGTCAATTTAGCGAGCCAACATCTCCCCCATGCCTGTCTATTTGCATGTCATGCAAACATGCCTGCCAGAATCTTCAAAATTTCAAAACTGGGCCTCAATACTATTGACAAAACTTATGCTGTATTGACCATAATGTTCAATTTCCCACTGGCTTGATCTCTTCTGTCCTTGAGCTTCTTCTTTAACATGCTGATGTGGGCAAGATGTTTTAAGGCCTCTGTTTTCCAGGTCCTTCCCAACTTAACAAGGCGTTTATTCTTATTGATTGTCTTTTTATGCTTGGCGATCAATTTCTCTTATTTCTCTGCGAGCTGAAGACCACATGCCCTCAGTTGTTCATTGGCTTCTACATATTTCCTGATAGTCGCCTTTAGTTGTTCATTTTCGGCCTTAATATGTCGATCAAGGATATTGTACCCTTCCAGTGTTGTTTTAAGTTTCTCCATCTCCCGGCTCTTCTCCTGAAATTGATCGACTATAGGGGATGTAGTTGAAGTAGTAGAGACCATAGGTACATTTCCAACATGGGCTTCAATATTAGGTAAGTCATCTTCATGAGTGCCATAGTCAAATTGATGAGGATTGAACAATTCAGGGTCATATTTGACATTACCACATTTGGAAGGCAGGGAATCATGATTAGGCTTTACGAATTCAGATTCAGGAGGGTCATTCCTAGGAAGATTTAACCAGGGAAAGTCGAACCAGGAAAATCAGTTTTAGGAGAATCATGCTTAAATCTGTCAGGGAATAGTAAAGGAGATGGGTCTGAAGAGATCTATTGTTTCTTCTTAGAAGGTTCTGGTTTTGACTCAGGAAATCCTTCTAAATCAATTAAGACTGACTGAGATACATTCTGGGCTAAATTGAAGGATTTAACAGATCTTCCAGTCATGCGTCTTGTGATGCGGCGAGGTCTTGAGGGTTCTGCAACGATAGGGTTTTCGGATTCATGTCATTTCCTTTTTGGTTTCTGTAATACAGAGGCGAAAAGATCAATTAGGGGCGGTTCTGGGTTTACAACGATAGAGTTTTCGGACTGATGTCGTTGTCTTTTTGGTTTCTGTAATACAGAGGCGAAAAGATCAATTAGGGGCGGTTCTGGCTCTTGGTCAGGAACGGGTTCAAACTCATGACCTTCAGAATGATGGGCAACTTGAATGTGTGGAGAAGGAAGGCTTCCAGATGAAGAGAGACCCCAAACCCTGTTTACAAAATTGTCCCAAGTATCCTTGAGGATACGCAATTCACCTTGAATAAGGATCTTAATCAAATCATGATGGCAAAGACTGTTATAAGGATTACCAGAGTGCTTCTGAACCCATTTTGACATCTTAGCTAGACTTTTGTACAGAAAATACGGGAAGTTCATTTCCAACTCAGCTTCAAAATGTAAAAGCAGGCGAACATGGTAATTCAAAGTAGTTACATACCTGCCTTCACAGGTTAGATATTTCTGCAACACATACAACACATTTTGCCATTCATCTTCCATCCAGTCACGAGGAAAACCCTTTCTCCAATTTGCAGACTGATGTTCTTTCTTTATAAACCGGGTGCATACTGAGCGTTCTATCGGCTTATTCTTAAACCATCATTCCCCCTTTCGAGGCAAGCCAGTGGCACAAGAAATTGTCTTCTCAGATACCGCCATGATAAAATTACCAATATAAACGGCTTTACCATCAAATCCTTGTGCAAATTGCAGTGCTACTTCATCATCATACCCTTGGAACTTCTGAAAGAACTCATACCATTTTGTGCCCACAAATCTTGATTCGCATGCATTAAACTCAGGAAGACCTTCCAACATAGAAATAGAAGTCGGCTCATGACGTTTGGCTCCCTTCCGTCCCATAATTTGCTTAACGCTATGCACAGACTGATAATCAGGTGGAGGACAGAGGATGGAACAGGAGTTGGTTATCAAACCAGAAACATCAGATAAGTTTGTCATACTTAATCGAATTCTGGCAATGTTTCTAATGAATGGTAACAGGTAGGCCTGAGTTGTACACAACATTATTCAAATGCATGGAGAATAATGAATTCACAAGGGTAGTGATAACACCATTTGACTTCATGCACAAAAATGCAGAGGGAAAAGCGAAAAATTGGGCCAACCAACAAGGAGTTCTTGGATAAATAGATTACGAAATCATCATACTCATTTGAATCTTTTCAATGATTCGAATGAGTGGATTAAGATGTACACGAGTACGGCTTAAAACTCCACATAAAAAGGACAAATAAAGATCTGAAAGGTATAATATGATAATGACACGATTCACTTGGATCATATCAAGGCAGTTATAGGAACCCAATGTTTAATGCCAATGAAGTGTAATATATGAGGAAAAAGATACATATGGCAAGGCAAAGAAGAATAGACTTAGCAAGTATTATCAGTATAATTTGCTGTTATAATAAAATTTCCTTAAATTCAATAACTTAAATAGATTCAAGGAAGAAATCGTTACCTCAAATGAAATTTACCTCAGGGAGGAAATGATTTATACCAAAGTAGATATGACTGAGTGTCCTTAAACTGAATGTTTCATAAATACCTTGACTGTCAGAATTTCTGCTGCATAATGCAATTTCTGTGCCAGAGTGGAATTTCTGTAACAGAATAAATTTTTCTCTGCTACAACATAAGAAGAATTTTGTTGCCACAAGACGAGGAATGATACCACTGATAGGCTGTTTGACCACTGTACTGACTGGTTCTGTACTGCTGAAGAAAACAGAGGAATAAACTGCCTCTGTACCGAATTACCAAATCCAAAGTAAAGGCTGCAAACTGCTGGAACCATCCATAATTACAGATTGTTTCAAAAACCTGTAGTTTCTAATGAGCTGCAAGGTCTTCGTCCACGTCCTTTTTGTGCAATCCTGCTTATGTGAATAAATTTATTGATGTCGAACACAGGTAGGAATCAACCAAAGATGATAGTTGTTAACCAATGCGAGATATTCCACCTTAATGTCAATGGAAATCAAGGCACTCGGTAGATCCTAACAGTCATGAATAGATTTGTTGGAGTCGAATGAACTGTAGAATTCATTTGCCAAGAAACATTAATGTATTTCCTTAGCAAATGACAAGGATACCTGCCATCTAAGTAACCGGACACGTCCAACAGGGTCCCCGTGTCGCATGGGCCACGTTTGGGCGCGGACACGTTGGCCCCACGTGGGGGACACGAGTTTTTTCGTGTCCCGAACTCGGGACACGTGTGGGGAAAACTGTGCAGCGTGGGGGAAAAACAGGACATGAAAAATGCGTGAGGAAGAGCCCGCGGGTCAATAAAAACACCTTTTTTGTCTTTTTTTGTCATTTGCTAACTGTTGGGAGTGTGAGGGAGAGTTAGAGAGAGCTCAAAGTCATTTTTTTTGCAGGTGAAGGAGATTCAAGAGTGTTTTCTTGCAGGTGAAGGAGATTCAAGTGTGATTTCACCAGCAAGGTTGAAGGAAAATGTCTCAACCAGCTAGGGCAGCAGGTAGAGGGCAAAGGAAAGGGAAGAATGCCCCATCTATTCCCTCTCGTCCTATTCGTCCTCCAAGCACATCCCCTTCTGCTCCTAGTAGTGCTCCAACTGGTTCTAGTCAAGCTCATCCTCATTATAGCCATGCTTTGGCAAAACAACAAGCACAAGAGAGTAAATACCCTTTGTGGAAGTATGTGACAAGGAAAGAAGGTGTTGGAGTGAAGCTTGGTGGGGGAGGCAATGTGTGTTGGACTTGCAATTTCTGCAAGCATGATTTCAAAAGCACCTATTACCGGGTTAAAGGCCATTTGTTGGCCCTCCCTTGTGGGATTTCTTCATGCAAAGCTGTGAATGTTAACCAAAGGAGGGAGATGGAAAGAGAAGGCCATGTTGGGGTAGGGAAGGTGGCTGCGGCAAGCAAGACATTTCATCGTGAGGATCCTCTTCCATTCTTGAGGAAACCCTCTAGCACTGAGTGGGGTTGATGCTATTGCTTATCCAACAAGAAAGAGGCCAACTTCAAGAGGTCCAATGGATAGGATTTTCCAACAAGAGGCATGAGAAGAGGTAAACCTCTCCATTGCATTTTTCTTCTACCTCAACTTCATCTCATTTAATGTTGCACGGTCACCATTGTACTTTGAGATGTGTCGATCTATAATGGAACGAGCTCCAACTGGTTATGTGCCTCCTGGTTCAGAGAAGCTGAGAACCACATTGTTGGTTAAGGCAAAGAAGGAGGTGGATAAAATTATTGATCCAATTAAATCAAAATGGTCCACATGGGGTGTTAGTATTGTTTCTGATGGATGGACGGATCCAACACGCCATCCACTCATCAATTTCATGGTGTCTTCCACAAATGGACCGGTGTTCTTGAAAGCGGTGGATACTCTCGGGAAATACAAGGATGCACAATATATGGGTGATTTGTTCATCAAAACCATTGAAGAAGTAGGTGTTGATTCTTGTGTACAAATCATCACGGACAATGCACCTGTTTGCAAGGTTGCTGGCATGATTGTGGAAGCTAAACATCCATAGGTATGTGATTGTTAATTTGCTCATTTATTTGAAATTTTGAGTTGTTAGTAACTTAGTTGTAGTCTTGTAGAGTCTAGGAGTCTAGACTCAATGACTCATTTATACTTTCTTTTATTGATCTTATAGGTATTTTGGACACCTTGCATTGTCCATTCTTTGAATTTAGCACTGAAATCTATTGCTTCAGATGTGCCATGGATTGGCAAACTTATTGAGGATGCACGCCATATCCGTAACTTTGTACAAAACCACACCAATGCCCTCACAATCTACAAAGAGTACACACATCTTTCATTGTTGAAGGTTGCAAATACTCAGTTTGCTTCCTCATTCATCATGCTCAAGAGATTGAGAGAGGTAAAAACCGCTCTTGGGTCCATGGTGATTTCAGAGTTTTGGGCTTTTTGGAGAAAGTCGAATCAGAATGCTTCACAAAAGGTGAAGGACACAGTATTAGATGATGGTTGGTGGGATAGGGTAGTCCTTAGCATCAAGATCATGGAGCCAATAATTTCTTTGTTGCGGTTTGCAGACACGGACCAGCCCATCCTAGGAGATGTTTATGAGGGGTGGGATTCCATGATTGAGTCCATGAGGACCATTGTTATGGAGAATGAGTGTGCTGAGTATGAGACATCGGCAGAGAACTTATGGTCGATCATACAGGGCATTCTTATCTCCAGGTGGGTTAAGAATTGCACACCTTTGCAGTGCTTGGCCCACTCATTGAACCCCAGGTTCCACGCTCAGGATTGGCTCAGTGGTGGGTCAGGGCCCTCATCCAGAGTCCCTCCTCACATGGATGGAGAGATCTCAGAGGGGAGGAAGATAGCATTTATACGGCTACTTCAGGATAGAGACCACCTTGAGGTGGTGGAGGAGGAATTTTATGAGTTTTCTAGTGGCACTGGGAGATTTGGAGGGTATGAGGTGGTTAGAGACATGGGGGTTAAGAAACCCCTTGTTTGGTGGACAACTCATGGGGAAACATGCCCTCTTCTACAAAAGATAGACTTGAGGGTCCTCTCTCAAGTTACTTCATCCTCTTGTTGTGA
Source organism: Larix kaempferi (assembly GCA_027924585.1). Classification (NCBI taxonomy): domain Eukaryota; kingdom Viridiplantae; phylum Streptophyta; class Pinopsida; order Pinales; family Pinaceae; genus Larix; species Larix kaempferi. The sequence continues at coordinate 637,223 of BSBM01001378.1, read as the reverse complement.
GAGGAATTGGAGCACATATGGGAACTTGTACAGTGTGAAGAAGAGCAGGCTTGAGCAGTCCAGGGCAGAGACGATGGTGTATGTGCACTCCAACCTTCGTCTTATTTACAGGAAGAGGGAGGAGTGGGTGAAGGGAAAGACACAGATGTGGGATGTCTTTCCTGATGAGATGGGTTTGGACAGCAGTACTGAGTTGGCATTAGCCAACATGGATCTTAATGATCCAGTGCTAGAGCCGGTCACTTTTGATGAGGGTGATCGTATGGAGGGGTCATCGTCCACACCAACAGATGCAGTTAGTCAGATTGGCAGAGGGGAGGAGGAGGAGGAGGAGGAGGAGGAGGAGGAGGGCAGTGATGAGTTTGTTAATTCAGGCATGGAGGAGGACTATTGAGTCATTGACAGATGGGATTCTTCCATCTTGATCCACCCCTTTTTTGTATTTACTATTAGACTATTAGACTATTAGTCTATTTGGCATTTGCCAGTGCTCGGTGGCATTCCGACATCTATGTAATACATTTTGATTTTGATGACTTAATGAGAAATATGGTTCCGAGTCTCTGACATGCATCTATGTGTCTCAATGTCTCATTGTGATTTGTGATTGTGAATGACAAATGTGTTGTACTTGTGATTTGTGAATGACAAATGTGTTGTACTTGTGATTTGTGAATGATCTAATTTCTATTGAATATTTCATATTTGTAATTGTAAATGTAATTTCTATTGAATATTTGTAATTGTAAATGTTAAATTTTATTGGATCTATATGTCTATATTTTCAAATTTTAATATATTTAAAAAAAAAAATATATGTATATAAAACGTGTCCTACGTGTCCTGATTCCGGGGGTCACCGTGTCCCGTGGGGACACTCGTATTTTGGGGACACTTGTGTCCCGTGTCCTCGTGTCAGGTGACTTAGCCTGCCATTAAGGCATGCAGGCTCCAGGGTACCCAATAATGTCTAGAGTTTCAGACCCAGAAAATGTTCTGAAGTCAATGGGTTGAAACTTGCTGGAAGGGAAGCTTTAATGAATCAGCCATCATCCAGCTGAGCATAGAACCAAAATTATTTTGCAGAAATGAAATAGACATCACCAACAAACTAGGCCCCTGCTAGGCTGCGCCAGACAAGCTGGTTTTCACAGCAAAGCTTATTTTTCTCTTTAGTTTTTTATTTTTTATTTATTTATTTACCTACACTACTCTACTGGAGATAGGAAGATCTCTTCAAGTGTATGAATATTTCCAGTGTAACCATCTACGAATCAGGATTTCTAAAACACTCATATCCAATGTTGAAAAATATGCGTTAACAAATACCCGGATATGAGGAACCAGCTTCTCACATGATCTGGATGTTAAGAATTGTTGAAAAATAGAAGACAGGGACTGTATATCTGACTTATAACAATGTTCAATGAATTCCCAATTTGCATGGATTCCTTGTTCAATATCTTTCATTACTATGCCAAGTTGATCTTCTAGTACCTGCTCCTCATGTGGTGCTAAACAAGCGAGGAACTCTTCAATTTCAGGTTCCAATTGTTTTTCTTCATCAGCTTTCATCCATGATTCTTGGGCTCCTTCAACCAATGTGGAAGCATAGCTTAATAGATCTTCATGCTGAGTGTGCTCATGGATCTGTTGTCTCCTTTGTAAGGTAGATTTCTCTTCAGATATAAATCTGATATGAGAACAAGGGTCAAAGAAATGCTTTGTGGTAATGAGCCCTTCTTTGCTCAACAAATTCTTGAACATCCTTAAACTTGTATTGCTTCAAAAATCCTGCTTCATAAATGTATCAGTAGCAAGGATCTTACAGCGCCTCAATGATTAATTTAATGTTTGAAAATCCTATTGAGGTGAGAGAAAATGAATTGTAAAATTAAAGCAAAACTACTTAAGAAAGAAACATACTTCTAAAAAAAATAAAAGAACTTACGGAAAAATAAATTATCTAGAAATAAATACACCCAAACTTGCAAATAAATAAAACACACTTGCAAAAAGAAACAGACCTGGCTTTGGGTGGAGACCGACTAAAGTGGACGCGCAGGTTCTTACCTCTCATCTTACCGTCTTGTCCTCCACCAGGCTGTGTAATATAAAGGCAACCTATCTACCTAGACTTCAATCCCTTTAGCATCTCCCCAGCAACGACGCCAAAAATGTGGGGTTAAATATATGCTAATTAATTCCACCTTAAATTGTCAACGCAGGGAGGTAGTTTGTGAGATACAAACACTATATATGCAGAACTAAAGCCTAGATTACCCTAACCGACTGCCGGCACACACACCTTAATACAGAATAAAAAAGAATAAATGAAAAAATTGCAATTTATTCACTCAATTCAATCTTTGCATCCTAGGTGAATATAAAATCCAAATCCTACAATACCAAATTTTCAAGCTCTTTGCAAAATACACTAACAGAGATAAAAGTAAAATACTCATCCAAATCAGATTCAATCCAATCTTAATTCTAACACATACCTCAGCAAAAGTAATGACTCTATGATAATTGTTCAATCTAAGAAAACTTGAAAACTAAGTTAAATATGCAGAAAACTATGTAATGACACAGAATTCAGAGTGTGTGACAAAAAGTGAATTGTATAGCCAAAAATGCTCTGTTCAGGTCAGTGATTTTATTTTAAGGTAAATACTCTGAATCAAAACAAATGTTCAAATAGTGATAAAAGTTCACTTCTCAATTTGATAAAGAATGAATCATTGCAAAACTAAAACTACATAAGTTAAACTTAAATATAAAACTACAACAAAATAAGTAATGTGACAAAAGTATGAAGAAATCCTCTTTAACAATTGCTATCAGTCCTATCAAATTAAAATTTACAATTCATCAGATAAACAGAAAATCAAAGAAAATACATAACCAAAATATTTACACTACTAAAAAGTAAAAGAAAAAGGGCTTATGGTCCTCCTGGTGGATCCTTGCCAACAGGACCACAAGCCCTTAGACGACCTGCAGAATTAACCTAAGTTAAAGAGACATATAACAATATTATAAAATAAACCATCTTAACAAATTAGAACAAGTTAGATTACAATCCCAGAAAGCATCATTTGAATAATTGAAAACAAGGTCGAATTCAGGTTCTAGCTCTGCTGTTTATTCCAGTTCAGAAAAACATTGTTCAACCCCCCTGTTACATATAAATCTTTCTATTTATAATTCAGGAATTGGAATAGTTAACCTGATTCTACAGCAGCAATCTCTATCTTCTATTAAAAATGCACAACCGTTCCAGAATATAGATCGTTCCAGCATTCAATGATCATCCTTCTGGATGCCCAAGAAGACGCCTAGAATATCTCAAGTTGATATCGGATCTTCATCTCTATGACATGCAGTGCATAGAGATGAAGATTTCATTAACTCGCATGCGTGGATCTATCAAACTGAACTGAGCTGGATGAACACGGTCTACTAGAATTTCGTTTGAACAACTGACAGCTTCTGAAGTACTAATATGCGTGATCAAAATTTGAACAAGGGTGCCCAAAATAGAATGATATCGTTGAACCCAAAATATGTTGCTGAAATCACAATAGGCTGCAGAATCCACCATGATTAATCACGAGATCCCAAAAATCATATCTAAGACATTAAATTAAAGGAAATTGAAGAGTTTAATAAACAATTATACCTGACTATGCTTGCTGAGTAATTTGTTGAATATATGAGGATATGGATGGATTTATAGGGCAAAATAATCAGGTGAAGAGGCAAAAAAAATGGATATCAAGAAGGTGCAAAAAGTGTCAATTTAGCGAGCCAACAATGATCCCTTGAAGAGGTATGTCAAATATAACTAGCAATCTCAGAAGGCTTGACTTAGGTATGTTTTATTTTGAGGTCATTAAGAAGCCTAATTAACTCTTTATGTGTTTAAACCGTTGGATGCGGAATTAAATTCTGCCTCCAATGAGTGCTCCCATTCGAAATTTGATTAAAATGACTGGGAAATATGTTCAAAATACGAAGAAAAAATGTAGTTTTTTTCTCTTTTCCTCCAAAATTCATAAATATTATTTTACTATTTTAACTATTATTTTATGTCAAATATGCCATGTCAACCATTATGGTTGACTCTGTTGTCCGCCAGATTGCACACCAACAGCATAAATCTTTCGAAATCTGTCTCCCTCACTGGAAGTGGGGAGAAGTGTGGCCTTGGGGGCAAGCAATGAGCCAGGTACTGTCACCTGAATCCCAGCTCCTTCGTTTAGGCTAACTCCTAACAAAGCCAAGGGGGGTAGTCCCTACAAAGAGTTTCACTAAGGCTCTTATGTGTTTTAAGTGTTTTTTGTATGGGGTGAAGTGGATGGATGTTGTTTAGGAGTTTTTTAGATGATGATGAGAACACGATCAAACACGCAATCCACGTTGCAAAAAAAGAAAGACACAATTTAAAAGATGAACAATATACTTTGACTTAGAATTAAAACAAAGCATCCACAAGATAAAGATCAAACAAATGACAAGGACATATGGTCCAGATTCAGAAGATACATAAGAGTTTTTTAAAGACCAGTGCCAAATGGAGTCGAAAGAAATGCTTGTGATGCTGGAAAAAGTAAGTCTCAAAGTAACTGTTTGTGAGATCGTTTTGAAATTTGTTCTTAGTAAATTTTAAGTGTTTTAGGTGTTCGTGATTATTAGGCTAAAACCAAGGATATCAAAAAAATAAAACCTTAACCAGGAAAAATACTGGCAACCTCTTAGATGATAGGTCGGGAGCACCCAGATTACAGAGGATAAGTGTACAATGGCTTGACCACCCTCAAGTCTGACAGTGGATTCTCGGCACCACCTGTTTCAGGAAGCAACCTCAGTGATTTGACGCTGGTTTTGGAATTGGGTAAACTTTTAATTATGTTATCACTTGTAAGTTTAGCAAGTCCTTCACCTTTCTGAGTACTATCCCAACCTTTTCAGGTTGGCAAAGCTTACGGGTGTTGGATAATCAACCAAAAAATAAATTAATTAAGGGGGATGTGAGTTGAAATGTTTTATTATTAAGAGCACCGTTCAACCTTCCGATAGAGAGCGCTCTTGACTTAGTCTTAAGACCAAAGTTCAAGAGACTTTTCTAATCTAATATACCTAATGCAAGGGGAAAATGCAAGTCTAAAAATGCTCTCCGACAGAGAGTGCTCTTGACTTGGATTTGGCCAAGTTCAAGAGGCTTTGTTTATTTTATTGCAAGTAAAAGCAGTTGTGAAAGTAAACCATGTGATAGCTCAACAGATATAAAAGACAACTAGCATGCTACTTGCAAAATGAAATTTTAAAAAAGAGACTTAGTGTTCTACCAAACAATTTTACTCTAAGGTGGGGTCTTCCTTCGAACAAGGTTGACCACTAGAATCGCTAGCACTTGAGAACTTTCCAGCTAGCTGAAATTTTGACCAAGGAAACTAACGGGGAAAGAGGAGTAACCACAAAGTTATGTGGTCCCGCCTTTGGGATTTCATCCCAAGGATACTGCCTCAAGTCAAAACTTGGAAGAGAATGCGAAAATGAAACAAATGACTAATCTAAAGCATGAAAATAAAGATCTAAACTAACCAACCACAACACTCTTCCCCAAATGGGGAAGAAACCAAAAAAGTGGAGGCCTCCTCCACTTGAACTTTTATTATGAGATTACAAATGCCTTTGGGATTCAAGCCCTTGAAAGGTCTTTTGAGAAAGAAATAAATTAAAACAAAACTATGTGTTGCCGCCTAATACACACCTGGGGGGACGCGGCAGGAAACCTTCAAGTCGCTCGGTGTGTCCTTGGGGGCAAGTGAGAGTCAAGTGCTGTCACCTGATTACTCGACTCCTCCATCTAGGCTTACTCCTAGCGAAGCCAAGGGGGGTGGTCCCTATGAAAAATAATCTAAGGCTTTTAATCTACAACAAAAGATAAAAGTCTATTCTAGGAGTTAATGATGACGAGATGATAAAATGTAACAACAAAGCACTGCTTGTGAATTAAATCAAATAGCTAACCCAACATAAGATAAATAAGCATTCACGACATTTATGATTGACTTAAACACAGAAAATTAAAGACCAGTGCCGAGAATGTAAAAATGCTTGTAAGTACTGTTGTGTGGGGTTGCTTGTGTAGTCTCAGTGAAAGTATTGCAGTGGCTTGGTTGGTAAATTTTATAGTTATTAAATGAGTAGTTAAGGAGTGGGTTGATTCTTGGTTTGGTCCAAAAGAAAACCTAAACTTCGAACTGAGTGCTCTAGCAACCTTACCAAGTGTCCAACCAGGTGAGGATGAACCCGCTTAAGAACCTGCTGACTCTGTGGATTCAGTCCATGCAACCTTCTGAGTTCTTAGAATTGGATTTTAATGGATTGTCCTATTAACACTAAATACCTTACACCCGTTTCTGATTGAGCCAACTGTTCCGACTAAGCTGCAGTGGTCAAGAGCATACTCCGAGTTTGGGTCGTTGTTTGTTTTATTAAATAGGTATGAGTGGATGATTAACCTACACTAAACCCCAAGCATAAAGCAAGGGGGGTTAATTTTAGGATTAAATTTTAAGCACAGAAAAATAATTTGAAATAAACACAAAAGCATATAAAATGAAAAACGGGTCCTTGGAGGACGTTGTGTGCTTGAGTGTGTTATTTAATTACTACTGCTTGAATGAAAACTAATCTAAAACGAAAAAAATAAAAAAAATAAAAAATAAAAAAGGGTGCGAATCCCCCCTGGGAGGATTGGGTTCAGGCGCTGGAATTGCCTGCTGTGCTCTTTTTATTTTTTGATTACAACTTGGAAACTTAAGAGAAATACTGCTTGCCCTTTATCATTAGGGAACAAGTTAGTTTACAATGTTTATATCAGAAATAGAAAGTGCTTGAAAGGGGGTCTTTGGATCGTCCTGGAAGCTCTTAAACCCAAGAGTTTTATAATTTTAAACTTTGGACCTGCTAATCAAATAAAAGCAACCAGCAAGCTTTATTGTTAGTGAAAAGGACCAAAAGCACTTTAAGGGTGCTTTGGTTACACTACAAAATTGCCAAATTGAACTAGGAAACAACTAGTATGAAAAAATGAAGTTTTGAGATACTTTTTTGGACTTTAAACTCTTTTTAAAAGACTTTAAAAATTTATAACAGGAATTTTAAGTACAAAAACCAGCAAGCTAACAACCGATTGAAATCTACTAAAACACACTTTAAGAGTATGTTTGCTTTATGTGTAAAAAAATGGAAAAAATCATAAGTTAAAAGCACAAAAGAAGAGAAAAATGACTAAGTAAGACAAGCTAGAAAGCTTGCATTCTTAAGATATTTGTTGTCTCTTTAAGAGATGACAATCAAATGAAGTACTACTTACTTGATAAGACTTTGAAAGACCTTTTAAACGAAAGCTAATCTACTTTACCCTTTCTTGAGATCTACTTTGAACTTTTAAGTAAAATAGAAAAACTTTTAGCAATCTAGACTTATAATGAAGATAAACTTTGTAAAATGAACCTTTGGATTGCTACTTGCTTAGATCTACTAATCAAATGAACTTTAAAGCAAGATTTTTAAGAAGAAGTAGCCAAGATAGATTTAAAAAAGGGAGATCTAGAAAGATGAACCCATGGGGTTTGAGTGCTTTTGAAGAGAAGGGTTATGGAGTCAAGCTCCTTGATGCACCGATAAGATCTACACTTCGCTCAACTATGTTGAAATGCAGACAAGATCAAGCAAGTTCTTTGTGCTCTCCAACTTGGGCTACCTGTAAATAGCTACAAAGAACTAACAAGGGGATTAAGAGCATTTGTATAACAATAAACCATAAAACAATAGAAAAATGAATTTCAAGCAAGAAACACCATCATTCTTTGCATCATGATATCATTTACATATGTAAGCAGCCTATAAAGAGTTACTTATAGATCTATAAGAAGATAACTTCTTTTCCCAAGAAATGCAATTCCAACAATATTAATCAATGGAACATAAGTACAGTTTACCTCATTCATGCATGTAGATCCAATCCAAGACAATCACCAAATCAGATTAGCCTCCAAAGCCTTCTCTTTATTAATTCAAAAAAAAATATTACAAATAGAAATGTGCAGAGGTTCCACCTTCCAGATCCTTACAATGGAGCCAAGCTCCTCAATATATAGCAAATGGCAGGTGAGCTAGGGCGCAAAACCCTAAGGAGACAAAACTCCTAGTTTGTAGAGCAAGTCACCCTCAGAACCAATGATGAAACACCATTGCATTTGGAAAAAATCACTCAAAAATGGAAGAAGTCGAATTGAAGGAGCTTTTCACATGAGGAAGAGAGCGAGTTTGAATGGATGTTTCCTTGCTTTGAAGCTTTTCGTGTGATGGCTTTTGATTGCTTGCAACATGAATAATCAAATCGTATTGGGTGTGCCACCTCATGATGTAGCTGCCCCACCATTTAGCTTAAGAACCATCAAACCGTACGTAGCCCATGGAGAAACCGGCCCCACGTGAAAGGGAGGGCGAATGTGGGAAATAAATACTTAAAGTCCGATCTTTAATCACATGTTTTATCCCACCGAATAATAACATAAGGTTCTAATGTTTTAACTTCAAATGTCCACCACATAAACCACATCAACCCAATTCCGTACGACCGTACGGTTGACGTGAAGGAGTGTGGAGCATGGAATATAAATAATCCAATTTTGACTTTGATCTTAACTTTTATCATATGGTTTGCTCTTTACCATAAACGCCCACCTTACTTTGACTTATGCCACCTCAATTGGCATGTGCTAATTGCCACTTTTTGAATATTTTAATTATTGGCTTATGGTGCATTTTGTTGCATTTTTGGCATTAAAGTGCCATTCTGTAGCTCTGAATGACAAAACTGCTCCACGGGGGTTCTCGGTCGCCCAAAATGTAGGAAAACTAGGTACCGGGGTAAAGAGGATGCTCTGAGCTTGAAAACGAGCATCCTTGCATCGAATTCCGACTCCGGATAAGACTTTTATCACTTTTTGAAATTTTTTAATTAAACCATTAAAAATGGCTTAAAAAATGCGAAAAACATTTTTTCTCGGAATCGACTGAAACTTCAGGGGAACCTAGTACATGACAAAACGATGAAATTCTAGCGCCTAGCATGTTTATACATGTTACAAAATGGGCTCTAATAATCCCCTAAGGCCTAACCCCCACTTTGGGCATTCCAGCTTTGGAGGAGCAGGAGAAAACCTCATCGATTATACTTGGCTAAAGGCAAGGCATAATCAACAAGGGAAAAAACTCCTTGGAATACTTTCTTTGGTTGTCAAGTCCTAGGGAACCGAGTCACTCAAAGACCACCATGCTAATACGCTTATTACAAACCCCGTGGGGCACAGTCATGTACTACAAAAAACTGACAAATGGGCCCTGAAAAGGCCAAACTTGGAACTTCTGAACTCTGAAAAAGGCACAAGTAAATGTGCAATACTGGCGGCTCACTGAAGTCCAACTGTAGTGCAACTCAGTTGGTAACACTATGAAAAGAGAAGCTTGAAGCCCTTAATGGCCTTTACAAAGGATAAGAGAGTATGTATTGAAATTGTCTTCTCTTGGTTTGAAATTACACAGTTTGGATTCCTTTGTCTTTTGGTATTTGGTTTCTACTTTCTCTCTTTGTTTTGGTCTTGCTTTCCAAAAGCAATCTCCTCTTTCCACCACCTACAACAAAAGATGAACCAACAAACTCATGCACCCATTAGTGTTAGAAAAAAAGAGACAAACTTTGAAACTAACAAATCTAGGTTTGCAAAACAAGATCTAAACCATAAAAAAACATGAGAATTGATTCAAAAATGTTAAGATGGAAAAATGGACCAGCAAACAAAAGATGCTTAAAAATGCTAGAAATGAGATCTAAGACATAATTTTTTTTTAAGAAATTTTTTATGAAAATATTCTATCTTTCAAATTGGAAACTAGAGTTAAACAATGCAAGCTATACTAGTGTAAAAGAAGAGATCTAGAATGCTTCTAACATTAATTTTTTCAATGCATGTTATTGCTAATGATGTAACAAAACTTGAGATCTAACTTAACACTTAAGCAAATTGTTTTTGGTTTTTTGTGTGTTTTAGGGCTCTTTTGAGGATGAAGAGAGGAGCCTTGAAGACAAAAGCGAATGGAAAAAAGAGCTTGAGGAGGAGGGCAAAACAAATGGAAGGGAAAGAAGGTAGATCTAGGGCAAAACGAAAGGGAGGATGGCTTTGAAGACAATGAGGATAAGGAAAATGAATGGATGAGGAAGGTTGGACGAATGGGAGGAAGGGCAAAGAAAACGAGAGCAAGGAAAATCTAGGATATGGATGTCAAAGCAAAGAGAAATCAAAGAGCAAATATGGAAGCTAGAAGAAGTAAGCTTAAGGACAAGTAACCAAGGTGTTTGAGATGTTGTTGTTGATGGAGGAAGAGACCACACTCTCTTAGTTAAGCGTTTCTTCTCTTGAAAAGAAGAGAAGACCTTGAAGACCTGCAAGACAGATTGATTAGATGCCAAGAACCACTGTTCAAGTAAATAATGACTTAGTCTTTAATAAGCATTTCTCCACCTTGGGAAACCCCTGCAAAAATCTTGTTATGAAACATGCAAGAACCGAAAGATATATTTTTAATCAAAGCTAAAACATACATCTAATATTGAAATTGCATGATCAATGAACAAAATGAAAGAGATATCACCAATAGTGTGAAGAACGTCCCAATTGCTCCAGCATGGACCTCCAAAGTCTCAACTTTATTTCAATATATTAAACAGCTATTACACCAATATTTTGGTAGAGTGTTCATGCTCAAAATCTCCATGAGAGAATGGCCAAAATGCCATCTCTTTATAGCAAACACTAGCTACCAAATACCTAAGTCGAATTTGGCATAAGGAGAGCCAAAAAATCCATCAAAAACCAATCAAATCCATGTCAACACCAACCAAATCGAGCTTGGAGTCTTAACTCATCTTTAAACTTGAGTTTGGAGCCTATGTGGATGGGGAGGTGGCCTCCACCTAGGCAAGGCACCCCCCATCCCACTTTGGAAACATCACCAAGCAAACCACGAGTTGACACATGGGAAACTCGAGCCTCCAAGTAGAGATGACGTGAACTCCTTTGTGAGGGCGTGAATGCCACATGTGGAAGCTTGGAGTGGAGTGGTTGGTGGTGACTTGAGTTATGAAGAGAGCCAATGCACATGTGGTTGCACAAACTTAGGAAAGCGCCCACCATTGAAGTAAATGCAATCAACCAACCCACTCATTATTTGACGCATAACCAATTTGCAGATCTGAGGAAGGAGGGCGAATTACTCAATTGGAGTTCTCTTCTGGTGACTGGATAGCTGACTGGAGTTGATTGGAATCATCTTTAATGCCAGGCGCCATGTCATTTAGCCTTTTACTTTATTCCATTTGGATTATTTTGGAGAGATTTGGATTATCTCCAAAATAATCATTTTTATTATTTTAATTAATAATTTCTCTGTAACTGGGTTTTTTGAGAAATTATTAATTATGAGGCCTAAATGACATCCGAAACTTAGGATAAACAGGTCCGGGGATCATGAATGATTTTTGGCTTAAGTCTGGAGCCTTCAATCATCAAATTCGGATCCCGGATGACTGACATATTACAAATTGATATTTCTCTATTTAAACTATAGAGAAATTTATTAAAAAATTTAAAAAATAATTAAAAACCCAAATTCAACGGACCCGGTAAAATTTTTTCAATTTTTTTTTTTTTTCTGAGGGTCCTAGGGACTTAGGACATGACCAAAACCTATTCTACTAGTGTCTAGTAGGCTTATATACATCAGTTGGACTCTAATAACCCCCCATGGCTAAAATTTTCAAAATCGGGCATTCCAGCTTTGGAGGAAGCGGGAGAAAACCTCATTGATTATAGTTCGGCTGCAGGCAAAGTATAATTGACAAGGGAAAAAACTCCCTGGAATACCTTAGTTGCTTAATCAAGTCATGGGGAACCGAGACACTCAAAAATCCTACTAGCACACTTTATTACAAACCCCCAAGAGGCCATGGTCATATCAATTGAAAACAAAAACCGGCTAGCCAAAATTGGCTAACTGCTGCAATCTGAAACCCAGATACTCTGGGAGTGAACACTGATGTGTTCCAACACTGGCGGCTCAATAAGGTTTCAACTATTTGTACAAAATAGGTGATAACAAACTCTTTTCTTGAAATTTTATTGGTTCTTGAATTCAATGGCTCTTTTTCTTATGAGGTGGCTTGTTTTCTTACTAGGTGGCTCGTATTCTTATAAGGCCCATTTTAGACCCCAAATTTGCTCTAATGATGAGAAGAAGAGGTGAGCTCTCTTATATAGGAGAAAAACTCAACCTTCTCTACAATAAAATAATAATAGAATGTCCAAAACCCTAGATCCAACGTAGTGATCTTCCACAAATTAATAAAATACATAAAATAATGTTTTGTCCTCAACAAACCCTTAAAGAGAGAGGTCGCCCCCATCAAATCATGTTCAAATCATGGTCAATAGGTGGTAAATGCTACAATATATGGTCCAAGGAAGATGGCGCTCCATCACAAATGGTCCAAAACGGCACACATGACAAAATTACTATGCGGCACTTTGAAGTTAGCAATGTTATTGGAACCGAACCGGAACCGGTAAAACCGGCTGGCCCAACCTGTTCACAGGGCCAACTGGTCTGGTTAGGTGCCTGAACCGAAAAACTTGCAAAGTTGATTTGGACCGGTTGTGAACCGGCCGGTTCCGTATGGAACTAGCCAAAACCAGTCAGTTTTGACCAGTTCCGTATGGAACCAGCCAGTCCGTACTCTACTTATTTTTTGGACTCTAGGAGCTATTTAGAGCCTCTTTATTAATGTATTTTGGTTCAGAACTTTAGAGAGGTATTGCACTCAATGCTATTTTGGTTATTTGCATCCGTACTTGCTATATATATGAGAAACTTTGCATATTTGTGTATCAATGGTTTGGATTCATATGTATGCACATGAATATATATGTTCTTTTACAAAATATGAATAGTTTATATATTTTTGGTTGACCGTTTTTTTTCTCAGTTTTTTTTTCCGGTTCCAGTCTGGTTCACATTTTGGGCTCTGTCGATTTGATCACCGGTTCGGTTCTGATAACATTGCTTTAAACGACAGTTTTGAATTTTCCAACTTTCTCAATATTTATTGGATTTTTTTTATTATAACCATTTTTCGGAAATCCTGCAGCCATTCTGCTTCCAACGATGTTGAGATGGGAGAATTCTGGGCACTCTGTCAAAAGATAAATGCTCTTGAATTTAGGATGCCCCTCCAAGTGTGCTAGGAACATGACAAAGTGTAGCGTTCCAAATATAGGTTCCTAATGATCCATCCAACATACCAATCAAGTAATATCATGTGTGTAATTAAAATCACTTTAGTGTTATGAAGTTAGCCATCATCAAAACTTCGGCAAATGTTCCTCTAATATGACAATAATACACAAGATATAAGTTACTGTTGTTGTAAATGTAACTTCATAAGATATTCATTTGTATTTTATATTTATTATTATTATTGTATTTTACTTGTACCTCCGACATAGATGTTTTTCCTCCATTTGGGGATGTTATTATTTCGTTTAGTCATGCAAGGTCATTGAGGTAAAACCTCCATTGTAAGTCGGGGCATTAGATCCCCTAAAGTCGAATGTAAAATATATTATTGAGTCTCCCTAGGACAGGTCGACCCAGTCAGATTAGTGAGGCTGACCTGATTAGGAATTGGGTTGCCCAAACATAAAGTATAAATAGAGAGCTTGCTCTCTCATTTGGACACATCACTCACTCACTCAAGTTTGCATAAGCAAGAGAGAGAAGACAAGTTCGTTGAGGAGAAAGAAGAGAGAGTTGTAGAAGACTTCCTATTTTTGGGTTTTCCATTTTGTGATATTGTATTAGTGACGAATGTTGAAAAGTTACTTAGGAAGTGTTGTTCACCTAGTGTTGCCTTGGAGTGGACAAGGACACTTTAATTGGTGACAACTAGTCATATTTAATTAATAAAGTGAGATGCACTTTATAATTTTAAAGTCACTTTATTAAAAGGTAAAAGTCATGGTTTATCCTAAGTTCACATTTAATAAAAGTCAAGTGAGTGATTAATTAAAAGGGGGTGCTCATTCTTTATTAAATGACATGAGGTGCGCTAAATGTCTTTTATTAATTATTTAATTGAGCATTTAATGAGAAACCCTCATCTAATCTAATCTGGACCATTAGATTGAAAGAAGAAGTTGCCATGAACAAAAAGGGACTAGGGCAGGGCAAACTTATTCATTATTCACTTTTCAAGAGAGAGTTTTGGATAGGAGAAGGAGAAGAGAAAGAGTTGAGAAAAGAGAAACTAGGGTTTGAAGGGAATTCGACCTAGGGAGTTAGAGACATAAAATGGGCACGTTTCCAATGCAAACTAGTGCATTTAATTCAATCCGTACAGTCATTAATGCTGGGCACACAAATCGAGGAGGGTCTCTGAAGATTTGCTGCATTTAATGAAGTTCGTACTGCTGAATATTCTCCCACATGTGAAGGCCATACAGTTGCAGTCTGGGCACATTTCCCAAGGCCGTATTGTTAGAAATTAATTGCGGCCCGTACAACATCTGTACATGCACAAAATTCGAGGTAAAAGGCACAGATTTCGAGGCTAAGATTTGGCACGAATTTCCAGAAAAAGTACAGACCGTATAACAGAGAAAAAGGTACTGTCCGTACAGTCGTACGTGTGAGCAGATTGGCATTGTTTTCGAGGTTTCCATGCAACAGGTTTCTAGTGAGATGTTGGCACACCTTTTGAGAAGAAAAGTAGAGATAAGTACTGCTGTTGTATTTTATTAATTTGTCTGAAGAAAATAAAATTCTCTCTCTCAGAAACAGGTTTTCCCTTCGGGGTTTTATCCTGGACCTATTGGTCAAAAATCTCTGTGTTATTTTATGTGTGAATGGCTATCATAAATTTATGAGTTTGAATTTATAGACTGAAAATTAAATTTCTGAGTTGTAAAAATTTGAAAAAGTATCTCATGTGTTTCAAGTTGAAGTCATTTTTGTGAATAAAAATGTGCACACTGGGGTTTGGGCATTAAACCATGCATAGAAGCTTCTAAGCTTGAAACCGGGTTGGGATTACAAAACTTTGAACGAATCTGTCTTTGAGGAAGTTGCGGGGTTTTCTCCTTTATGGTTTCCTCGAGGAAAATTATTGTCTATTGTGTTTTGTTGTGCTTGTTATTCTTTCAGTTAAAGATCCTAGTTAAATTGAATTAAAGTGCAAACTCTAACATGGTATTAGAGCTAACCTGAAAAGAAGGCTTTGTGCAGCAGTGGGAAACTAGGGGTTCCTAGTTCAAGGCCTTCTCTCCATAGATCATCTGAAAAAGAGGACTAGGCTAACTTGCCCTAGGAGGGCGCATCTTTTGGAGCAAGCATAATCGAATTTGGAGAAGTTTCATTTTTGACCCAGTCATTAGGGTTGGGAGAAACTAGGGTTTCTTGTCTCGGGCACTTTCCTCCACAGATCAGTTTGGAAAGGAGGTCAATTCAACTCGCCTTAGGAGGGCGCATCTTCTTGTCAAAGCAGAATTCAAAACTAAGAATTTTTATTTTTGTCCCTGTCACTATTGTCGGGGGGAAAACTAGGGCATCAATTATTTTGCAATTCTGTCCACAGATTTAGGAAAATGAGTACATTGGACAACTCGCCTTGAGGAGGCGCATCTTCTTATCCAATCAGAAGTTCAAAATTCCAACTTTGAAAAATTAGGGTTTCTTTGACAAACCCTAGGCCAACCAGCTCGAGAACCAGGTTGGGCATCTCAAATTGGTAATACCTAAATCTCTGCTATTTCTATTTGAGGTTCTCATTTCAAAATGGCTCACCACACCAAGCTTGAGGGAGCTGACAACTTTCGAGCATGAAAGTATAAGATTGCTCTTGTCCTTAAAGAAAATGATTTGGACAAGTATGTTAATAAGGAGGTTCCAACACTAGAGGGAAATGAAGCAAAGGCTATCCACAAGAAGAACTTGGTCAAGGCCAAGAGAATTATTGTAGACTCCCTTAAAGATCATCTCATCCCCCATGTGTCATCCTAGAAGACACCCAAGGAGATGTTCGATGCTTTGACGAAGTTATTCGAAGGGAAGAACATCAATCAGAAGATGACATTAAGGAACTAGCTCAAGAATGTGAAGATCCTAAAACTCAGAGACCATGCAATCCTACTTCACAAGGGTCTCTCAAATCAAGGAACAACTTGAAGCAGTTGAAGAAAAAGTAGAAGAAGGAGAGATCGTTATGACCACCTTGAATGGTCTCCCAAGATCACGGGACTCATTCATTCAAGGAATATGTGCCAGGAAGAAGTTGATCACCTTCAGCAAACTATGGGAAGAATGCACCCAAAAAGAAGCTCGACTAGTAGCAAGAGAAGAGAAGATGGGAGTTGATGATGACCAAGCTCTAACTGCTCATGCTAAGAAGAATCACAGCAAGAGGGAGGATCATCATCACAAAAGATACAGAAGGCCCAATAGGAATCATGGACATAGAAGGGATCTCTCCAGTATCAGATGTTACACATGTGATGAGAAGGGAAGGGACATTACTCAACAAATTGTCCCAGAAATCAAGGACCCTCCAAGAAATCCGACAAGAAGAGGCATCATGCTCACACCGCTAAAGATGATGAACCAACAAGGAAAAGAACCAGAGAAGAAAGGGATGATTCTTCAAGTGATGAAGAATATGTATTATGATGAATAAAGAAGAAGGGACACACAGACTCTACTCTAGTACAAAGAACAAATGATCTACAATACTTGCTCAACATTTCCGATCATAAGCAAGAAAGGAACAGGTCCTCAGAATCAGATGATGAAGTAGAGCACACTGTCAGAGACTCCAGGAGTTCCTGCAAGGAAGTAAAGATCAAGAGGGATTCCACCCAACAACCAAACAAAGATAAGTATTTGAATTGTCATTTCTTGTATATCTAATTACTTAAATGATATTGTTCAGTGGTGTACATACTTATGTTCCTAGATTTAGGATGTGTATTATGCATGTTAGAAAAGTTGCATTAATGAATGTAATACTACTAATATACAAGTAATGGGTAAGTGGCCTATGGTACTGTACAACATTCCATTGCTACTTATCTAGAATGAAACCTCTTTGCTGACATGTTGGGACTAGTGCACACTCTTAATAATGTTTTGGTAGAGATGGAAGGCATCTAGAAAGTTACCGTATGAATATGGGATATGGATGAATGTTGTGTTGAAGCATTGGCTAAGATAGTTGCATGACTGTGTGACCTATGCATAAGAATTTGTTTTGAAAATTATGAAATGTTTCTAATCACGCAACTATATTGACTCGTGGGAAAGATTGTGAGAAACTCGTGACGATGATTCAGCTATAACATTCAAGAAGATTTATGAAGTCAAGATGAAGAAACTAAAGAACTTGAACCAGAGACATAGTTATGTAAAAGACAATTCAAGAAGATCATGAAGACTGCGACATGGAAGAACCACAAGAACCTGTAGATCCACCTCGTGAGAAGAACTCCCACAAGAGAAGTCCAGCATGGGCACGAGAGGCAATACAAGATGCAGAGAAGTATGGCGCTCCAGATGGAATGCACAAAGAAAGCAAGAGACCCAGACCATACTCCAACTATGTGGCCCTGCTATGTGACATCATTGATAAAGAACCTTTTAGCTACGAAGAAGCAGCAAAGAAGAAAGAATGGAAGGATGCCATGATCGAGGAGTACCGGTCGATTATGAAGAATGATGTCTAGGAGATAGTTCTGAGACCAGAAGGGAAGTTTGATGTGACTTCAAAGTGGATCTACAAGATCAGGCGTGCTGTAGATGGTAGCATTGAAAAAAATAAGGCAAAATTTGTGGCACGTGGCTTCTCCCAGAAGGAAGGCATAGACTACGAGGAGACATTTACACCTGTAGCAAGATACACTTCCATCAGATCTATACGTGCATTGGATGCAGTAATGAAATGGAAGGTACATAGATGGACGTCAAGACACCATTCTTGAATGGTGTAGTTGAAGAGGAAGTGTACGTGGAGCAGCCATTGGGATTTGAGACACATGACAAACAGACTCATGTGTGCAAGTTAAAGAAAGCCTTGTACGGATTGAAACAGGCACCCAGGACGTGGTACGACAGGATGGACAGTCTCCTGGTGAGCTTAGGATTTACCAAAGAGTAAAGCAGATTCCAACCTTTACTTCAAGGTTGAAGGTGGAAGACCAGTGATACTTCTGCTATATGTAGATGACTTGTTTCTGACAGGTGAGGATGAGCTCATTGCAGATGTAAAGAGGAGGCTTGCCACAGAGTTCAAGATGAAGAACCTGGGTATGATGCATTATTTCTTAGGCATGGAGGTGTGGCAGAGTGCAGATGGAATCTTCCTTTGTCAAGGAAAGTATGCAGTAGAGATTCTGAAGAGATTCAGGATGATGGACAACAAGGCAATGGCCACACCAATGGCATCAAACTTGAAGCTACTGTGTGATGCTTCATCAGAGACAGTTGATGGACGATGTACCGTAAGATGATTGGTTTGTTGATGTATTTGACGAACACGAGACTAGACATATGCTTTGCTGTGAACAACCTGAGCCAGTTCCGAACGAATCCGAGACATGTTCACTTGATTGCTGCAAAGCATATATTGAGGTACCTGAAGGGTACAATTGTCTATGGGATCAAGTATGAGGCGAATTAGAAGATTAACTTGCATGGTAATGTTGATTTGGATTGGGCAGGTAGTGCCACAGATAGGAAGAACACTTTAGGATGCTGCTTCAGTTTAGGATCCGGTATGATCTCCTGATTTAGCAGGAAGCAGTCATGCGTGACGCTGAGTACAACCGAAGCGGAGTATGTTGCAGCTTGTTCGACTAGTTGTGAGGAAGTATGGCTTCGGAAGCTACTGTCAGATTTGTTTGATGTTGAGTTAGAGGCGACTTGTATCTTCTGTGACACCAGAGTTGTGTGATGTTGTCCGAGAACCCGGTGTTCCACGACAAGTGGAAGCATATTGAGATCAAGTACAACTATATGGTGTAGAGAGGAGCAGTGATGCTCCAGTATGTGGCGACAGATGAGCAGATAGTTGATGTGTTGACCAAGCCGTTAGCCAGAGTAAAGTTCGAGTACTTCAGAGAGAGGCTTGGTGTTATCCAGATCGAGGTTCCTCGAAAGAGGGAGTGACGAGACCGGAAGACGCAAATGCACTAGAGCTAGTTCTCGCATGGTGGAAGACACAGGTGGTCCTTGGGACATAATGCACCTAGGGTGCTTTGG
Organism: Larix kaempferi; assembly: GCA_027924585.1. Classification (NCBI taxonomy): domain Eukaryota; kingdom Viridiplantae; phylum Streptophyta; class Pinopsida; order Pinales; family Pinaceae; genus Larix; species Larix kaempferi. Next base: position 617,780 of record BSBM01001378.1, on the reverse strand, counting down.
GCTGTACTCCCATGATGGAGAAGACGTAGGGTTGGTTCTCGCATGGTGGAAGACCCAGGTGGTCCTTGGGACGTAATGCACCTGGGGTGCTCCTGGCTGTGCTCCCATGCTGGTAGATGCGGGCTGACTGTTGAGAGACGTAATGCACCTGGGGTGCTCCTGGGCTGTACCCACTGGATGGGAGACGCAGGTGGTCTGTTGGACATGAGGTGTGCATTTGGGTTGTGCTCCGTGTGATGATGAGATGATCTGGATACGATGAGATGATAGTAGGAGACGTAGGTGATTGCTGTGGCAATATAATGTGTGGTCCTAGGCTGTACCTACTTGATGGCTTGCTCGCAGAGATGATGAAGACCTACATGAGAGCTAGGCCTACATCCAGCATGAAAAAGGGATGGCTTTGTAGAACTTCTTATGATGGATAGATTCGAGAGATGTCACTAATCAATGATCGACAAAATGAGGATTAAGGAAGCAAAGACGATGATGATCCAATATTGATGATGATCCAATGATGATGACGCTGTCCAGAATGATGATGACTGTCCCGAGAGAATACCTTCCTAGTTAAGAGGGAGTGTTGTTGTAAATGTAACTTCGGAAGATATTCATTTGTATTTTATATTTATTATTATTATTGTATTTTACTTGTACCTCCGATGGAGATGTTTTTCCTGCGTTCGGGGATGCTATTATTATGTTTAGTCATGCAAGGTCATTGAGGTAAAAATCCATTGTAAGTTGGGGCATTAGATTCCCTAAAGTCTAATGTAAAATATATTATTGAGTCTCCCTAGGACAGGTCGGCCTAGTCAGATTAGTGAGGCCGAACTAATTAGGAATTAGGTCACCCAAACATAAAGTATAAATAGAGAGCTTGCTCTCTCATTCAGACACACCACTCACTCACTCAAGTTCGCATAAGCAAGAGAGAGAAGACAAGTTCGCTGAGGAGAAAGAAGAGAGAGCTGCAGAAGACTTCCTATTTTTGGGTTTTCCATTTTGTGATATTGTATTAGTGATGAATCTATCTTTGAGGAAGTTGCGGGGTTTTCTCCTTTATGGTTTCCCCAAGGAAAATGATTGTGTCTATTGTGTTTTGTTGTGCTTGTTATTCTTTCAGTTAAAGATCCTAGTTAAATTGAATTAAAGTGCAAACTCTAACAGTTACAAACACACTTCATCTAATAACTCTATGAAAATAATTTTACCCATCTACATCTAACATTAGTCTAACCCTTAAAACCCTTTTACATGTCTTAGTCCTAAGTCAACATGCATAGCTTAACTTACCTAAGTCAAGTGAGGGTGTATGAAGTGAAGTATGCACATAGGGAAGAAAGAGGGTCTTTGTGAGATAACCATCCTAGTAACATGAATGTGTTGGTCTATACTTAACTTTCAAGAGTTTAGGATTTTTGATGTTTCTTCCACATGTGTGCCTAAGGAAGTGTTGTCATGGGTCATCCATCCTCGCGCCTTCAGATTGCGATCCCTTTTATTTTCATTTTTCCTTTGACATTTCATTTATTTGTATTTCATTTAGCCCTTTCATTGGCTTAGTCCCTTTTTCTTTAGATGTCTTAGACAACCTGGAACAAGGGAACCTAGGTTTTGCAATGGGGAGTATTTGCCATGATTGCTTTCATTTGCATTTTTGCATTTAATTTATTTGGCAAATCCTTTTTGGGAGAGTACACGACTCTTTTAGCTTTATTTGAGGCATTCATATATTGGAGTAATAATGAGACCATATATTATTATTAAGGATAGATCATTTACAAAGGGGAAATATGAAAGGGAATGGGTGAATTGGCTAGGCAAAATATGATGAGATGGATAAAAATCACTTGATTTAGCTCACCAAGGTACAAATTAACCTTGTACTAACACACTTATTAAGCTAAAAGAGCCACACTAAGGTTAGACTAAGAGACAAGCAACAATTGAAGTATATGAGTCATCATAAAGCATACATGTAACATCTCATGCTAAAGCCTAACCTACTACCATATCAGAAAACACGCTAAGAATAAACCAAGGTTAGAAAATATCACATCACTAATCAGGCACTGCCTTTGACTGGGCATATCAAAGCACACGGACCATCTGACAAGGCTGGAAGATCTTAGACACATGATCAATGGCGAAACCACAGATCTCACATCAAAATCTCTGATCAAAGTCACCCTTGCTGAAAAGGGGGTAACAGGGTGCACTAGTACATTTATATTTTCAGCACACTTGTGCTGGTCTTTTTCACTCTCTTGCACTCTCTCTGTAGTGCACTAGACCTATCTCTCTCTAGCACACTTGTGAGGAGGCTATTTCAGAATTGGACTGAGATTTGGTTTCACTGGTTCTCTTGTTGACCCTTATGACTCTCAACACACTAATCCTTGCATCCTTGCAAAAAGCATCAAACTCCTTGGACCCCATTTTTGACCTCAGAATGTAAATATGTATATGTAGTGACAAAGTGGTTATAAGTTGGACATATCTGGTCTAGGATGACTAAAGATATTGTAATTATGTACATTGCCTTATAATATAAAAATCCCTAATGGCTGCAAATGAAGAAGAATAAAAAAAATATTGGGGGGATATGATTCCACAAGTGGGGGAAGTGAAAGGGGGCTAAGGGGAGAGGACATTAGTGAATTATTTCACCTAATCCCTTGTGCCTTGATTATAAATCTTAGCTAGTGATGTATCCTAAAGTCCATAAACCATGATTATGAAACTTGATTTTATCAACCTTTGTTTCTACTAAGTTTGGGGATTATATGTATGAAGTGAAACTTGTGCTCCTCATGAGGATCACATGGAGAGTTGTTAATATGCAAATATAATGTGAGAAATTGGGCATAAAGTATCATTCTTGGTTGTATGAATTTGGTGGGGAAGAAGGACAGAGAAAAGGACAGTTACTCTATGTATTGTGAAGTGTACTATCATGCAGGTTTATGTTATGCCACTGATTAGTATGTGATGTGAGAGACGGAAACCTGGCCTACAGTTAAGAATCCGTAGAATCCCAGCAAAGGGATTCCCTGGCCAGCCTGTGCTAGAGCACTGGAAGGGAATTGGGATAGCCTGAGGGAGTGCTTACAGCGTAAAGGATCCCATTCCTGGTGTTGTGCTGCTTGTTGATTAGGTTAGCTGTAGAGGTTTTTGGCACCATAGAGTTTTCAACTTTTCTGGGTTGTGGGCTGAGCAAGAGAACTTAGAGCCAAACCTTAAGCTTCATCCTTGTGGATTCATAGCCTCAGGTCAGGGGTGGCCTTTGTCATAGAAAGATTAAGTGTGACAGAGAGCTTATGGCTGAGAGGAACTTCCTTCATTTGCAGCCAGTTGGACTCTATTTTTCAGAAAGATAAGTACTTTGAATAAGTTATGAAATGCCATGCTTATATGTTTCTGTTTTTCATCTGTTATTTCTCAGTTGTTCAGTTCTGAATGCATGAATTCAATTTGTACAATGACAGATGAATTCAGGGCAGGATTGCATACATGTCCTTATTTGAGAAATTAAATGTTTAGGCTGCTGTTGTTTTGCTTCCACTAATAAATTTTACAGCCAGCTAGTGAATTTCGAATTTGGTATGAGAGGAATTTTTTATGGTGGATTAGAGTATCCTGTAGCCTGAACAGTGAAAAGAGGTTGCTGGGTACGTGACAGTGACAGTATGGTATTAGAGCACGGTTACAACATGGGTTGTATGGGCTAGAATTTAACATCTATAGGAAGAAATTATAGTTTGCAGGCAAAGTGTTTATAATTGAGAAATATACTAATTTCCAAAGTTTTTTAATGGATATGTAGTCAGTCAGTATCTGAGCCATATCCTGTATGGTTATGTATCTGGGCTGTATATGGGCTATGCCTGAGCCATATCAAAGCTGGATGCTGTATAAATACTGGAGATGGATATGTAAGATCTAGGTTTGGGGGAGGAACCCAGTAGCATAAGTAAGACAATGAAAGCTGGGAAATCTTTGCAGTCTTGTATCACTAATCTTGCATTTCAAGTTTGAAATCAGATAAATCTAAGCTGAGCAAAATTTGCAATTGTCATGTCATCCATGCTTAAGTGAAGTGCACGAGCATACAATCTCTTAAAAGATACAACCTGGCCCGGAAATTATTCCAGCTGAGAAGCTTTTTATTCAACGTAGGCACATGTCAAACCTATAAATGATAAAAGAAAATTTACAATGTTGGTCATGAGATATATATTTTCTTGGTTAGAAAGTATTGCAACACATTAGTGCACTATAATGCCCCGTATCTACTATTTAATGAAAAAATGCCCTAGTAAAGAGATATAGCTGTAGTTCTGAAAGAAGGAATACTTAGGCAAATAATACTTTGTAGTGTTTTAATGCTCATAGTCATGGTAATTGTTGTATGCTTTGGAGCCATGCTCATTCTTTATATGGTTTATAGGTGTGGTTCTCTCCTCTCTTCAAGAGATGCATCATCTCTCACCTTTAAGAGAGATGCCACTGTACAAGCATGTAGAGCTTTGCAGAATAGTCTATTACTTTAGATACTTGATCATATAACATCCTTTGGAATGTCCTGGGAACTTTAATAACAGTTGGTGATAGACAGACCTGTTGATCAAGTGCAATATATTGTTGCTCTTCTACCAATCGAATTGCATGCTTTCTTAGTGCTGTAGATTAGATCCACGATGCTTGAATGGCTCCCTTTATATTTTATACTTCATTTACTTCAAATCATCCGTGGCCACTTATTTGTGTAATTTCTCCACATATTGCTAGTTCATAGAGTTCCAATACTGTGAAATTGATAGTCTGTATGATGGAAACTATTTATCTGGCTTTTCCTAACGCAAAATGGGCTCTTGCAATACTGGTTCTGAATTCTCAGGCTCTTTATTTGGTATTCTATGTTGAGAGCCATGGTTTTCTTTTACGTGACTTGTTACAAAATCTTCATGGATTGGTCATCATTTTACATACTATTTATTTTGTACGTTTGCACACTTATTTTTTATTATAATGCCATGCTAACAGGTTAATGCAGAAAAGATAGCTGTTTCAGGAAATAAGAGGTCACAGAAGCTATATAGGAGGCACTCAGGCAGACCTGGTGGGTTAAAGGTGGAAACCTTTGATCATCTGCAGAAAAGAATTCCAGAGCGTATTGTTGAGCATGCAGTCAGGGGCATGCTTCCTAAAGGACGCGTATGTCTTCCTTCTCTTTCACTGTGTTTTATATTTTCATATTTTTGATTTTCAAAGCAGAGCCTATTAACTTGATTAATAGGTAAAATTCATGGACATAGCTTACAATGGGGTCTGTCTTTCAAAATATTTGATCTTCAATACATCTCGGGAATATTAGTTGGGACAAAATACCAAAATCTTCTTGAGACAGTCAGAGACTATTTATAATTGTAATCTATACCGTTAAGTTATCATGTGCCTCTGCTCGAGAAATTTTTTCATGTTAACTCTGAACAACTTCTTCCAAATATCAAATACAAAAACCAGGTGATGGTAAGCTGGTGAAAGCTAATGATCCTGATAGGGTTGTGGTACAATCTAACAGTGTAATACCATTGAATGGCATCATAGGCACCATTGAAATTGCCCTTTTTCAACACTGCTATATGCAACTTTTAATGTTTGCAGAACCAAGTTCCATTATGTCTCTCATCTGTATCTTTGTTTCTCACGTTGTGGGATATAATTTTTCCTGGATACATTATCGGAACTGGTTTGGTTGCATTGTTACCTAAATCAGCACTATTCCTAACATGATGGGTATTGCGAAGTGCGTACTTTGATATTACATCAGACTAGGCGAAAGGTTGCACTGCCTTCATGCAATCAAGCCAAAATGTTTGTTTCTGTTTTATTGGCACAACTTGAAGTCTAAACAAGCTATTATATTGAATATTCCATTTTGTCCTCCATGAATAAAAATAATATCCATCTACGGCACTTGATTATATACGAACTATCCTTGTCAAGAAAATGAGTGGGTTGCACAATGAAAGTCTAGAGTGTACTCCCTACTTGTTATTTTATTTGTGCAGTAAGCAACACCTTTGCTTATGGCATTTCTGTTAGTAATTTAACATTTTTTTCTCTAAATGATTTCAATGGTGAATGTACAGTTTGAGTGGGTCTAACGGTTAAGAATATGTGTTTCCTTCTATGTCTAACGGTTAAGAATATGTGTTTCCTTCTAGGAGGCCATAGGTTCAAATCCGAAGGGGGTAGGGTATATACACCTCTGGAGACTTTAGCAGTTAAATCGCTGCGCAGAGGGGGTCCCTTGTCCCACAAACAAGAAAGTCTCATACACCAAATTGGTGTTAAAATTAGATTATTATTATTATATTATATGCCCACCTTATAATGTAATTATGTCTAGATCGCTTATAGATGTTGCCTTATTTGCAGCTTGGCAGAAGGCTTTTCACACATTTAAAGGTTTTCAAAGGGCCAGATCACCCACACGAGGCTCAAAAGCCTGAGCCACTGCCTATCGTGGACAAGAGAATAATGATAAAGAAGTAAGCGGCTGAGTTTTACAATTTCATCCTACAGGTACAGGCTGGTTGAACCTGACGCCAGTGTGCGCATTTTTCAAAAGCTGATGTTTCAGGTCTCAAACTCTGCAACATGTCCTGAGCAGAAGAGTTTATGTTCGTTTATTCCATTTTTTTTTCTTGAGTTGCTGACATTAGAGATGATGTGTCTCTTTAGCTCTACAGTATTGTAACATCAAATATTTTGATAGTTGAACACAACTGTACATTTGTTTGGAAGTTTTTAATGTTCACTGTGTCCAAATTATTATGATTGGTTGTGCAGCCTGTCGACATATTAACTAATGTGATCTGTAATCTAAAGCAAAAGGCTCCGAAACACCATACAAGATTTAGGCGCACAATTGAACTTTGAAGGATTAATCTTACATACTTCAAGTATTGAACATTAAATTTATTGTTTCTAAATTGGTCACTAAAGATAAATTAGTTCTTTAGCTTTCAGCTTTTTCTAAGATAGACTATCCGGTCTTTTAATAGATTCCATAGCTCTTTTGCATGTGGATAACTTTTTAGCCCTTTCACTGCATTTCTATTTTTAAAATTCTTGTACAAAGTGGATATTACTATTCTAATACCCTCATGGTAATGAGTAATTTGTTTTCCTCTACATTAAGCATATCCGTAAATTTTTCAAAGACAGGTCCTTGGTTTCGAGATATCTTCTACCTGATCTGCCTATGTTGAGAACACACTGAATTTGTCAACGACATATTTGTTCATTGTCATTTCACTCATGAGGTATGGAGCACAACAAAATCATTGCTAAGCTGTCCTCTGTGGGAAGGAGATACACTAGAAAAAGGCTTGGGATGTATGGTATGGAGCACAACAAAATCATTGCTAAGCTGTCCTCTGTGGGAAGGAGATACACTAGAAAAAGGCTTGGGATAGTTGGTTTGAATCAATGGGCACCAGAATCACTGATCACTCTCCCTCTACATGTCATACGTCATATGGGGAATATGGACAACAAGAAACAATGTGATTTTCCTAGACAAAGAATCGTTTTACAAATTCAAATTTTCCATGTTGCCGATGGATTCAATGAAAATTAACAAAGGCCTCAACGGGTGGTTACTCCTTTGGAGGTGGATCCATCCAGTCCACATTGTTTTTGTGGTGGAGCTTCTTGTGGAAACCGTAGACAAATTGGGGTTGGTGGCATCATCCACTACATGAACATGTCGATTTCTTATAAGTTGGGAACATCACAACTCCCTCCTTAGCCATCAACAACACTATTACATCTATGGTTTCATATTTGGACTCAAATATGGCATTCCACTAGATGAATGGACTATTACGATGCAACCACCTTGTTCTCTCACACCTTCTACAGAAGGCAAAAGATCAGGCTTTCGGCGTCATCCACATATACATGGACATTAACTCTATAGAGGATGGGTTGCGAAAAGAGGCATGCAATCAAGCATAAGGGAAGTTTATTATGCAGAGTACGGATGTGAATGAAAAAGATGCATGCAATCAAGCATAAGGTAAGTTTATTTTGCAGTGTACGGATGAGAATGGACTGTGCACTACTGAGAACTCTCCCTCTTTTAAGCTCGATTTTTGTAACATGCATTGTAAATGATTTTGTGGCGTTGTATAGGGGACAATCGTTACTCTTTTTTCATTGTTTCTGATTAACCATAGTTTGTAAAAGGGTTTTAATTTGAGCCAAAAATGCTTCTTTATTTTAGTTTGTAGCATTCCCCAAGCACATGCTCATTGACGAAAGCCATAAACAAGGTAGCACGGATGGAACTTTTAAACATATCGCAAAATTTTATTAAAATGAAAAAAGGGAAAATATCAAAACTAACATGGACATTGTTGAAAATGATAAACCAACATAGATCCATCTTAAACTCGTATCTATCAAGCACCGAGAGGGATCCAATTTCTTGAGGTGTATTTTTTTTTTTAAAATTTAAACTCAAGAAATTTGATCTTTCTTGATTGATAGATCCGGGTTTGAGTTTTAAGTTTTTATTTTATAGACAAACATCTATTTTTTAATTACTTTTCATAATATTTTATTTTATGAACCAACATGGATTTTTTTTTAAATACTTTCTATAATTTTTTATTTTATAAGCCGACATGAATTTTTTTAATTATTTTGTTACAAACGTTATTTTGTTATAAATGTTACATAATGTTACAACATCTCCCCCATACTGAGCTATAGAGCACCCCGTTTCACTCGGTGCAATAACAAAAGAAATATGTTTTAAAAAATATTTATTTACAAAATAATATGACAATTTATGATATAATATCATATAATGCGAAATGGCAAGAGTATAAAATAAAATGGAAACATCAATAGATACAGTTGTAATCATTTTATTTGTTTTGATCTTTCATACAATCCACCTCGTCCTAGTGACCATCATCAATGGTCTAAGTACTAGTCCCTTCATGTAATGCAGTCATTACAAATATCTTGCAAAATAATTTTAAGATTTTAATTATGTTATGAGTTCTAATTGTTTAAAAATGTGATATACTTATTAAAGAACCCAAAATAACAATAAAAATATATGGATTTCAATTATTATATATTGCATTTATTTTCCTTATCCATTGGCCAAGTAGTGAACTATGGATTTCAATTATTATATATTGCATTTATTTTCCTTATCCATTGGCAAAGTAGTGAACAAGTTCACTTGTCTAAGAAACTTTTGGTTTTCACTTGATTTTAATAGTGAGATGTTCTAATTATCCGTGTGAGTTATCTTCACTTTTGAATAGCATTTCTCCAATGCAATTGCATTTTCTTAACTCTACCAAATCACTTTGAGTTCTCTAAAATAATAAACATACTTCTTGATATAAAATAATATGACAATTTATGGTATAATATCATATAATGCCAAATGGCAAGAGTATAAAATAAAATGGAAACATCAATAGATACAGTTGTAATCATTCTATTTGTTTTGATCTTTCATACAATCCACCTTGTTCCATTGACCATCATCAATGGTCTAAGCACTAGTCCCTTCATGTAATGCACTCATTACAAATATCTTGCAAAATAATTGCGCCGAGAGGCGCTCTACAACCCAGATGTTGTGAGTCGAGTGTTTGTCGATATTGTCGGTTGTTAATATGGGGGAGATGTTGTGAGTTGATTGTTTGTCGATATTGTGTGTTAGTATGAGAGAGATGTTGTGAGTTGATTGTTTGTCGATATTGTCGGTCATAAAAAATTAATAATTATGTCGACGAATAATTAGAATTAATGAAAAGACGTGTACATGGATAAAACTCAATATCCATGTATCCCCGCGGCAGCGCGGAGGGAAGAACCCGGAGGAAGGGCCTGGGGGGTGCAATGTGGAGGTCGCGGAGGAAGGCAGGGCGACATAAAGAGATAGGGGCAGTGGAAGAGATGGAAGGGCAGCGGCGGATGGTGGTGCTAGGGAGGGCAGTCGGCGAAGGAGACGGCAACAGGGAGAGATGGAAGGGCGTGGAGGGAGGAAGAGATGGGGGCAGCGGCGGACGATGGTGGTAGGGAGGGCAGCCGACGAAGGAGTGAGGCTTGGAAGGCAAGGAACTAATGGGGAGGAAGAGATGGTGGCAAGGAGCAACGGATGAGATGGTGGAAGGAAGAGATGGAAGGGCGTGGAGGGAGGAAGAGATGGGGGCAACGATAGACGATGGTGGTAGGGAGGGTAGCCGGCGAAGGAGTGAGGCTTGCGGGCAAGGAGCTAACGGGGAGGCCGAGATGGGGCAGTGGCGGAAGGTGGTAGGGAGGGATGGTGCGAGCAGAGCTCGGGGAAGGCAAGGTGGCAGATGGATGAGGGCGGATGGTGGCGCAGAATGGTGGAGGTAGGCTGGATGGAAGGGGAGTCGGAGGGGGTTGTGCAGGGAAGGAGAGGAGGTGAAGGGAAGGTGGAGGAGAAGCACACAAGGAGGAGCGTGGGGATGGAGGGGAGGCCGAAGGATGGCTGCGGACGACGCGCAGGGAGGATTGCAACAGCGTGGGAAGTAGAGTGGAAGGCTGGCGGCGAGCAAGGAAGGGTAGCTGACGAAGGAGAGGCTGAAGCTAAAATAATTCTAATTAATAAACTACTATTTAATGTATTTAATTTATTTAATAAAAAAATTATGATACATATTTTTATTTGAGTTGTAAGTGGCTTCAAAAAACCATTACTAAACCTAACATAATTTGGAAAAAGTTGTATTGACTTTTTACTTTATAACACTGTTGGTATTAGGATTCCTCAAAGTAAACTAGGTGAGATACAAAGTGGCCACATGTAAATAAATCAAAACTTTTTAATGATATCAATCCATATTAATCTATTTAATCAAAACTTTTTTATAATATCATTGTATATTCTACCTATTTTGATTAGAGTTGTAAGTTGCTAAAAAAAACCATTATCAAACCTATTTTGGGAAAAGTTGTATTGACTTTTTACTCGAAGTATAAAATATCATTGTATATTCTACATATTTTGATTAGAGTTGTAAGTTGTTAAAAAACCATTATTAAACCTATTTTTGGAAAGGGCAGAGGAGGGAGGAGAGGTTGGGTGAAGTGCATGAGAGATAGAAGGAATGGGAAGTGGATTAATTTTAATTTAAAATTATAAGGTACATTGTAAGGTTTTTGATAACATTCTTAATGTAATGCTCTAAAGTTGTATATTTGGTAGCATTTAAAATGTAAATATTACTTAAAAACCAAGAATTAACATTTTAACCATTCAAATTCAACAACTCTTAAGTTGTTATAATTTTTTTTATTTCAAACACTATTTATATTTACAATGAAAGTTAATGATTTTCTAATAATTATTTTATTATTTAAACTACATGAAATTATATTTAAAATAAAATTAACATTTAATTTAAATTAAAATATATATTAATATTTATATATCGATGTATATGTTCTTTATTATGAATAATAAGAATTACATGTGGTGTAGTGGTAAGGGTGTTGGGATAATGGGCGCGAGGTCTAAGGTTCAATCCTCCTAGATCATCTACTTTTTTTTTTTAAATATAGAATTTCGTAAATATATTGAATTTCATTATCATGTAAAGTGAGTTTTATAAGTTTGTATATATTTCAGTGTATGGGGTTTTTTTAATTGCATATTTTTCAGTGTAGATGTTATTCTGTGGACGCATTGATTTCAATGTATGGACGCATAGATTTCAGTGTATGGGGTTTTTTATTGCATATTTTTCAGTGTAGATGTTATTCTGTGGATGCATTGATTTCAGTGTATGGACGCATAGATTTCAGTGTATGGGGTTTTTTATTGCATAATTTTCAGTGTAGCTGGTATACCATGGACGCATTGATTTCAATGTAGATTTCTTGGATGCATAAATCTTAGTGTGGATTTCATCGATGCATAAATTTCAATGTATATGTTAATGTTTGACATGTTTGATATAGAGTTTAAACTAGAAATGGAAGATCTGCATGCGAAAGATGCTATGAGACAAACTGACGAAGAACCAAAAAATACAGAACGCTGAACATCGTAAAGCATATCAAGGAAAAAAATCTTACGAAATGACAACAAAAGAACGAGAAGAAGACTTGAAACGAAAAGCAGAAGAACACAAAGAATTTCGAAAAAGGAAGTTGGATGAAATGATAGCAGAAGAACGAGAAGAATGAAGAAAACGAAATGCAGATCGACAAAAACAATATCGAAAAAGAAAGTTAGACGAATTGATAGCAGAAGAACGAGAGGAACAAAGAAAACCAAACGTTGATCGACAAAGAGTGTATCGAGAGAGAAAGTTGAAGTAGCTGGAAGAACAAAGAAATCAAGTTGTAGAACAACAAATAAATCAAAATGTACAAAATGATGACCGAAAAAGGAGAAGAACGAACAAAACAAAACGCAGTTCAACAAAAAGAAAATCGAAAAAAAAGTTAGGCGAATTGACAGCAGAAGAAGGAGAAGAACAAAGAAAACGAAATGTTGATCGACAAAGAGCGTATCGAGAGAGAAAGTTGAAGCAATTGGAAGAACAAAAAAAATCAGTTTGCAGAACAACAAATAAATCAAAATGTACGAAATGACGTCATAAGAAGGAGAAGAACGAACAAAACAAAACGCACATCAACAAAAAGAGAATCGAAAAAAAATTTAGGTGAATTTTCTCTATTTTTCAGTTTAACAATTTACTCAATCCTAAATACTTGTTACTTACATTATGATAATCCTCATAAATGTATCTGTGTTTTCAACCTAATCTGTTCCTTACAATGTTGATCAAACTCCAATTTTGTGTCACCGCCCACGACTGAAACCAGCCTAAATCCAAATCCTAGGCTCTATCAAGCATCGAGAGGGATCAAATCTCCCGAGGTGCAAACCTCTTCTCAGGTATTGCACTCAAGGAGTTTTTCGAGGAGAGGTTTGCACCTTGGGAGATTTGATCCCTCTCGGCGCTTGATAGAGCATAGGATTTGGATCTAGGCTGGTTTTAAGATTTTAATTATGTTATGAGTTCTAATTGTTTAAAAATGTGATATACTTATTAAAGAACCCAAAATAAGAATAAAAAGATATGGATTTCAATTATTATATATTGTTTTTATTTTCCTTATCCATTGGTCAAGTAGTGAACAAGTTCACTTGTCCAAGAAAATTTTGGTCTTCACTTGATTTGAATAGTGAGATGTTCTAATTATCCGTGTGAGTTATTTTCACTTTTGAATAACATTTCTCCAATGCAACTGCATTTTCTTAACTCTACCAAATCACTTTGAGTTCTCTAAAATAATAAACATACCTCTTGATATAAAAGGAAGACAACCATAAATATATAAGCATTGCATATTTATTCTAGTTATATGAAATAAATGTCAAATTTACACATTCAAAGTTGTTTCATCTACACAGTAAAAATTCACAAGAAAATGATTAATGCATGAAATTATAATATTGACTATAAACATATAATTAATTCAATTGTTTAACACATACATCATATTACTTTGTACACATATTGGAGCATTTAAGCAATGAATTTACAATATGATATAAAAGAACAAAAAATCATTTCATGATCAAATGAAGGGCTAAGAGCATGTGATGAATGAGGGGATGAACCCAACACATTTGAAGTTGTTTCACGTATACACTACAAATTCATAAGATGATGGGATGATGCCAAACTATAATATTAAGTATATGCATATGCTTATTAATCCAAATGTTAATATACAAATCGTATGTTGTTCACACATGTTGGAGCATCCAAAGAACACATTTAAATTTTTTTTTTTGTTTGGATGCCTTTTGTTATGCACGAGAATTTAATTTGTAGACTTGTGGAATCAATTGTCACGTACCCTCCCGTGGGTTCAAGACAAGGAAGGGAACATGACTACAGATCTTGGGATTCTTACCAAAAACTTAGCCCCATTCATCACATTCCATACAAATAAAATGCATATGTGTGCAGATGCATAATCAAATAAATATGCACAACGGAATTTAACTATCCACACACGTTCCACATGCATTTATCATAACTGTTTTCAAATAAAAACAATGCAGAAGTAAAACACATAGAGAATACTTATCTTTCTTGTGAAGTTGCCCCAAGCAACTAGCTACGCAAATGTAACGTTCCACCCAGCCATAGGCCAATTGTGTTCATCAATCTCTCAACAAAATTGCCACCCCCGAGCTGGGCATGATTCCTACAAGGAAAATGGACACTCAAGCTCGTACACAACCAAAGCGATGGATAGCCATCTCAACTCCAACATTCTCTTCCACACACAACAATCTCAAATATTGGGCATGGATACACAATTTCAACAAAGGGATTTACAAAACAGGGTCCATGGGTTTTCCCCAAATCATGGGCACACCAAAAACGGATTGTGGGAAGAGGAAATCAACCACAGGGAAGAAACCGATTTCTAGCACAAGTATGTGAGCATTCAGATGGCCAAAACGGCCTCTATGGAACCCCCAAATCGATTTCCCCTCTTCCCCACTGTTATACTATACAAAAATGCCCTTCCTAGCTAGAAAAATGAATGAAAACACAACAAAAATGTGGAGGAAAACGCCCCAGAAGCTCAAACTGCGTGAGGGAGCAAAGGTAATGGGTGAATAATAATGGCTTGGGGAGCAAATTCATGGCTCCTTTCTTTCCTAGGAAGCCAAACACGTTTTTCTAAAACTGATGGCTTTCCCATACCCGAATTTGGAGAGCCATACCTATCCATTCCCCAAGGCATTAACTACCTCAACCAATTCTCGCAAGAAATAAATGATTGGGTACAAAAGTCAACTTGGGTAGTCGAGGGTTTATGGGTTCTCTCATTGACACTTGGATTGACTTGATTGGCTCCAAGGGTTTGAATATTTCCCTCCCAATTCCTTGTAAAAATCATGCCCCCATACACTTGTTGCATTGCATTGCATAACTAGTTGTGGGTATTTTATTAAAATGCATATTTATATGATATTTGCAATTCCCATTGTGCTTGGCTAGCACGCAAACCATATGCATCACTATATCGATGGCGGGGCCTTGGCCTTGAGCTCCTCACCACGATTTTATAACAGTGTTACATCATTTACATTTTAATGCAATGGGGTCAAAATCGAGATATTACATTAATTTTTAGCTTAGGTTACATGATTGGGGAAATCAAATCTGTTAAAGCTACTAATGATCAAACTTGGCCCCATCCACAAGATACATTTCCTCGTGGAAGTAAATTGACCCATGCAAGTATGTTACAAGTAGGAATCAAACCTAGGTGAGGAGGATAACAAGGCCTCATTTTAAACACCCAATCTAGACCCCATTGTCAATTCAAAATATTGTCGGAGGAATATTTTAGTGTAGATGGACAAAAAATTAGATCCAGAGTGCTCAAGGAGATCATAGAAAATATGTGAAAATCAATGAGGTAAACTAAACACCGAATCAATGTGGATGTTATCAATATCTATGGGCCATTACATAGTTAGAATCTTTTTTGACATAAAAGAATGGATGCAACAATCAACGAGGCAAACAGATATTTGAACCAACGTGGATGTTATCAATATCTATTAACCATCACATAGTAGGAAGCCTTTTTGGATAGAACTTGAGAATTTTGGTATACTAAATACGCCTCACCTTATCATTGGGGAGGGGAGGGGGGTGAGGGGGGTGCTTCAATATACTATCCATCATTTGGAAATTTGTGGAGCTCAAGTCAAACCTAATCTTCTAGTAGACTACTTGAACTACATGGAAAATCATACACTGGTACATGTCGAACCTTTGGTTGTGGAACCAATTTGGACAAACCACATGCATGCCAACATGGCATCTCAAAGAGGCTTGATCATTTTTTGAAAAGACTCTCCCATCAAGTGGATTAATTCCTACAATGCCACTACTTTGAAAGAGGCTACATTTGACCATAATCATATACTACTTGAATTCTCCATAGGGGAAACAAAGCCACCTCCCCCCTTTAAATTTAATACTCATTGGTTGACATTTGAGGATTTTAAGGTTTGGATTAAAGGGAAATGTGATGCATGGTCACTAGTCCAAGGGGAAAGCACAATTATTAGATTTTGAAGGAAATCTAATTTAGACAAAAGACACTAACAAAGGAGTGGGTTAAGACCACTTTCAATAGGTAGAGAGGGATCTCAAAGTGGAAGGAAATATAAATGGTATGTATGACTCATACCGTTGGGAGGGGTTTAGTGAAGAAGCCTTACAAGAGCTAAACTCACTTGAAAATAAAAAGGCTCACTACGAGCGTGGCAAGAAGAAAAATGGCGTATGAAAAGTAGAGGAACTTGAATTTCAAATGGAGATGATAACACAATTTTTCCATCAACAAGCCATGTATTGAAGAGTAAGAAATACTATACGGAAAATCTTTGATGACCCTGGTTCAAAATGTGTGGATTTTGGCTATATTTCTACAACATAAATACCACATTACAAAAAAAATTCTACATAGAGCCACCCACAAAAATATTAGAGATATAATAGAAGCTACCACTTTCTTTAATGCTTAGATAAGTGACTCACATAACGCAACTTCAATGAGCCTGACTACTATGGAGGAATTTCTCAAAAGTCTGAAATCTTTTTCAGTTTGACAATATTTTAGACCCCAGTGGTTGGACGATAGAATTCTATGTAGGGTTTTGGGATCTCATCGCAGAGGAATTACTATTGACAGTGGAAGAATCAATGGGCTCTAGTAAAATTCACACCCTCCCTAAACATTACTTTTACTACATTAAACATTCCAAAGGCTAAGAATCCAATTTGTTTTGAACACCACGTATTGTTTCATTTTGCAATTGTATCTATGAGATTATCTCAAAAATAGTTGTTGCTCGCCTTAAATATATTTTCTCAGCGCACATTTCACTTACATAGATAAAATTTCTTGATAATAGACATATTCATGATGCCATTGGATCATCACAAAAATATTTATAGAATCAAAGATTAGATTGAGATTTGCTTTTCTTTTAAAATTTGATCTCTTAAAGCCTTTGATAGAGCAAACTAGTTTATTGTCACATAGGCTAGATTTTCCCCACCCTTTATAAATTGGATTGAGGATTGCTATGAATTAGTGTCCTATGTTGTCCTTGTAGTGGCTCATCTTTGTCCTTTTTCAACCTATCTCGAGGGATTCAACAAGGTTGCTTGTGTTGCCATATGGATTTCTACAACATGGGTTAGAAACAAGCCTAATCTAAGGGTAGAGACCTAGATCACAAAAAAATACAATAAAAAAAACACATAACCATTAATATATGCAAATATATAATCAGAACTATGAATAAAATCACAAAACATAGTCGGAAAAACAACATCATTCATATATAACAAGATGCTTTACATTAATCATTACCAATGAATATGGAAAATAATGCAAACACACTCTTGAGAGTAGCTTAATGGAGTGAAGGTGGTCTCCTGTGCTACTCCGTCAGGAGGATTCATTGCTTCCTCGAATGCTTGTTGACTCCTTTGCTTGGAAGATGGAGACAAAATGGGGGAGATAGGAATACATGTTTTTTAAGTCTCTTGGAAAAATACTATCATAACCTTCCTCTAAATGGGAATGATATGATGTGACCCTTGATGGTCTCTTTATAGTTTATGATATGAAGCCCTAAATCATTTCCTCTTTGACTTATGTTGAGTGTTGTGTATGTGTTATATTCTTTGCATGTGGGGTGTGTTACCCTACGATCCCTCTGGTTCGAGTCTAAATAGTTCTTTGGCTCATATGCGTTGGGAACCACTGGGGGGATCATAGAGGGGGGGCACCTATCCCCCCTTTACTCTGTGGAGTGGATTTCGGTGAGGGGTGTTATCCCCAAGCTGCAGAGTTCAGGGCAACACCCTAGAACTTGCTTTTTGGGCTATTTTTATGCTTTTCGCCAAATTTGTAATTAAATCCCATTAGGGGGTTGAGGTTGTAAGATAATATGGGTTAGTGACTTATGCCATTATAATCTTGCACTTTTACCAAAAGAGTCGAGGACTATATGTTGACTGAATGATGGAGCATCCATTAGAACGACTTGGATGAGTAAAGAGGTACTTCAAAAAGATTCGACAACATGTTGATGGGCACCATTATCATGTACTTGAGTGAAGGTTTTCTTCTAAAAGGAAATGACATGGAAACGACATGAAAAAATGCCTTCAAAAGCCTCGTTCTTCTGTTCTTTCACTTATGTACTTCAGAACAAGAATGATATTGCTCCAACATTCTATCAACATACAATCCTCGAATCTCTTGGTAAAAACACAGGATTACAATGGCATAGGTCACATGTTCGACCCCAAATTTCACATAATTTGGGAAATTTGTAGAGATTATACTCTACATAAAATGAACATCTGCACGCGAGCTACCAATGTTCTATCCCCCTGGTCCATTGGTAAAGCGCCCAAGTTATACAATATAGGGCTCGGGTTCGATTCACAAATTCGACGTGATTTTTGGGATATACAGTTTGGATAAACTTAAATATAGAAACTTTGGATTATCCACAGATAAACAACCTCTGCCATAGCGGTAAGTCTCCCCGCTCCGAAGCCAGAGGTCATGGGTTCAATTTGACATTTGGCTATTTAAAAACCAACATATATAGCAATACACTTTAAATAGAAAATTACCGCCTATTATTCTAATGGGATGTTGGTGGTGCATTAGTTAAGGCATTGTGTTTTTTGCGAAGAAGTCGAGGGTTCAAACCACCCACAGACTTTTCGCCAATGCATCCCGGAGGTCAGGTGGTCAATTCGACCCAAATCCATCCTTTTAGTTATGTCACGTGGCAGCCTCTGATTGGTGTTGAATATTGTAACTTCAAAGAATATTATATTTGTACTTTATTATTCCGGAGATGTTTCATCCCTTCGACGTAACCCTATTATGTATCCGGAGATGTTTATTCCTCCGAGGGTTTGTATTAACTAGGGTTATTAGAACCACCATGTGGGGGTCGGCCCTGTGGTTATATTTTTGGGGTTATTAGACTTCTCCAGGAGAGGTCGGCCCCATTAGGTCTTTTAGTCAGTTGGGGGTCAGTATAAATAAGAGAGGTGAACTCCTCATTAGATCATTCACTCACTTGTGGAAGAGTGCGCACTTGTCTGGGAGATCTGCTAAGGAGACAAAGAACGAAGGAGCACATCTTGTATTTTGGTTGATCATCTTATTGAGGAAAGCTTTGCTAGGTTTTCTACCCCATGAGGGTTTCCCAGGGTATATTCTGTGTCTATCTTGTGATTATGTTTCTTTCAGTGATCTTGCTTGTCTATTTGGTTTAAACTTAACATGGTATCAGAGCTAGACTGAATAGGACATCTTTCACAAGGTAAGAATACCTCTCTCTCTCTCTCTGGTGAAGTTAGGGTTTCAGCCCAAAGTTGGTATTATTGATTTTTGGTTGCATGGCTGGATAGCTCTTTTCAATACCTTTATTTTGAGCTATAGATCGAACTTTTTGGTTGGGTAGAACTCCGGGAAATCCAAACCCTAATTCTACCAAAAGTGCGATACGTCAGAATTTGGTTTCAGAAAAAAGTTGGAATTTTTGAATTCTGATTACATGGCTGGATAGCCCTTCTCAAGAGCATTCTTTTGAGCTATAGATCGAACTTTTTGGTTGGGTAGAACTCCGGGAAAGTCAAACCCTAATTCTACCAAAAGTGCGATAAAATTCTGTCCCAGATTCCGGAAAAGTGAAAAGTAACTTTCCAGGTAAGTCTACTCTGTCTCTTGGACTCCCCCAAGAGAAGATGGCTCCAAACACTAAGCTTGAAGACAAGCTAGAACGTATAGAAAATTTCCGGGCATGGAAATACAGAATTGGTCTCATTCTTGAGGAGAATGATCTTGCCCATTATATCAAGGAGGAAGTTGCAGAACCAGAAGAAGATGAAGCCAAAGAAAAACACAGGAAGGATTTGATTAGGGCAAAGAGAATCATAGCTGATTCTATTAAAGACCACTTGATTCCCCAAGTGGCTTCCAAGAAGACTCCAAAGGAAATGTATGATGCCCTAGGAAGAATGTATGAAGGAAAGAACATCAATAGGAAGATGAATCTAAGGACTCAGTTGAAGAGTACCAAGATGCACAAAGGAGAATCCATTCAAGACTACTTCTCAAGAGTCTCTCTAATCAAGGAGCAACTAGATGCCATTGGTGATACTCTTGATGAAGATGAACTTGTGATGACAGCTCTAAATGGTCTCACTAGACCTTGGGAGTCATTCATTCAAACTATGTGTTCCAGAAAAGAAAGTATGAAGTTTGATGTAGTTTGGGAGGATTGTGTACAAGAGGAGGCTAGGGTTGCAAATCGAGAAGCCTTGCTCAAAGAGGATGACCAAGCCTTGGCCACCCACACCAAAAGAAGAAGGAATCAATCCTACTCTAAAAAGGGTAGTCACAAGGAGTCTCATCCTCCACACAGATTTCAGAAGAAAAGAGGAAATACTCAAAGAAGAGATTACTCTTCTTTCCAGTGCTTTTCTTGTCACAAAATAGGACACATTGCTAGAGAATGCCCTCTACAAAAGAAAAGAGGTACTCACTACAAAAGACACCAAGCACATCTTGCAGAAGATGATAGTGAAGAAGAAGAAGTAGAGGAAGAAAGGTCTCACAATAAAAGACCTAGAAATGAAGAGGAAGAAGAAGAAAGGACTTTCTTCAAAAGAAGGTCAAGGAGAAATACAGAAGAAGATGCAGAAGAATATGTTCTCTTCTCTGCACGCTCTGGATCTATAACCCCTGGAGAAGGTACATGGCTTATTGATAGTGGTGCTTCAAAGCACATGACAGGTCAGAAAAGGACTCTTTCAAATCTTGAAGAAAAGACTTCTCCCCAAAAGGTATCTCTAGGAGATGACTATCAATATCCCATTAAGGGAATTGGTGAAGCAAACTACAAACTCGATTCTGGAACCCCCATGAAGATGAAGGAAGTTTTGTATGTTCCAGGATTGAAGAAGAATTTGCTTTCAATCTCAGCATTAGACAAGAAAGGCTATAGAGTTGCATTCATTGATGGACAAGTGTTAATGTGGTCCAAAGGCAAATCCATTAAGGATGCAATTGTTATTGGTGAAGAGGAAGGAGGTTTGTATAAACTCAAGGGTCATCCAGAAGCTGCCTTTGTTCATGAAACCTCTAGTCCCAGTGAGCTATGGCATAGAAGACTAGCCCACATTAACTACAAAGCCTTACCCTATGTAAGCAAGGTGGTCATAGGACTACCAGATTTGAAGGTTGATCATGATGGCTCATATAAAGGATGTAAGAAAGGGAAGAATATCAAGAACCCCTTTTCAAAGAGTGAAACAAAGACTAAGGGTATCTTGGAGTTAATACACTCAGATGTATGGGGTCCAATGCCCACCACCTCTCTGAGTGGATTTGAATACTATCTCTCATTCATTGATGATCATTCAAGGAAAACCTGGATATACTTTCTAAAAGGTAAGAATGAAGTTTTTGGAAAGTTCAAAGAGTTCAAGGCTCTAATAGAAAATCTCTCAGAAAAGAAAATCAAGATTCTCAGAACAGACAATGGTGGAGAATATACTTCAAAAGAGTTTGAAGAATTTTGTAAAGAAGTTGGAATCAAGAGAGAACTAACCACTCCCTACAATCCCCAACAAAATGGGGTTGCAGAAAGGAAAAATAGAACCATCATGGAAGCTGTGAAGACTATGATACATGACCAGGATCTTCCCATGTATCTATGGGATGAAGCAGCCAAGACAACAGTATATGTTCAAAACAAATTATCTCATAGTGCTCTTGATTTCAAAACTCCAGAAGAAGTGTTTACTGGAAAGAAGCCCGAGGTAAGCCATCTTAAAATATTTGGGTGTCCTGTGTACATCCACATTCCAAAAGAAAAGAGAACCAAGTTGGATCCTTCTGGTAAGAAAGGAATATTTGTTGGTTACTGTGAATCATCCAAAGCTTTCAGGATTTACATACCAGGCTTTCATCATATAGAATTCAGTAGAGATGTAACTTTTGATGAAGAAGCAGCTCTCAAGAAATCAAGAAAATGCCAACTTGAAGAAATCTATGAAGAAGATCCTTCTTCTAGAAACTCAGAGGCTGTTCACATCCCTGAAGATAATCCACCAGAGGATCATGACATGTTGGAACCACAAGAACCTCCTATCTCAGATTTATCAAAGAAAAGAAGGCCAGCATGGGCTAGAGATATTATCCAAGGGGCTGAAAAATATGGTGCTCCTGAAGGCTCCATTAGAGAAAGAAAGAAACCAAAGCTAGTGTCCAACTATATGGCCTTGATGTGTGATCTTGTGGATCAACTACCTACTAGCTATGAAGAAGTAGCTCAAAAGAAAGAATGGGTAGAAGCAATGACAGAAGAATATCAGTCGATAATGAAAAATGATGTTTGGGATATAGTCCCCAAACCAAGAGATAAAAGTGTGGTTTCTTCCAAATGGATTTTCAAGATAAAACATGCTGCAGACGGTAGCATTGAAAAATACAAGGCAAGGTTTGTAGCCAGAGGATTCTCTCAAAAGGAGGGAATTGACTATGAAGAAACATTTGCACCTGTTGCTAGGTATACTTCAATTAGAACTATCATGGCACTTGCATCCATGATGA
Organism: Larix kaempferi; assembly: GCA_027924585.1. Classification (NCBI taxonomy): domain Eukaryota; kingdom Viridiplantae; phylum Streptophyta; class Pinopsida; order Pinales; family Pinaceae; genus Larix; species Larix kaempferi. The sequence continues at coordinate 594,989 of BSBM01001378.1, read as the reverse complement.
AATGGAAATTGCATCAAATGGATGTTAAGACAAATTTTCTGAATGGTGTAATTGAAGAAGAAATATACATAGAACAACCTCAAGGTTTTGAGGTCAAAGACGGAAGGACCCATGTATGCAAACTGAAAAAGGCATTATATGGATTGAAGCAAGCTCCCAGGGCTTGGTACGGAAGGATTGACAGTTTCTTAACAAGCATGGGCTTTACCAAAAGTAAAGCTGACCCCAATCTTTATCTTAAAGTGATGAATGATGAACCTGTTATATTGCTGTTATATGTAGATGATCTATTTCTAACCGGAAATGAGAATCAAATTATTGAAAGCAAGAAGAAGCTTTCTTCAGAATTCGAAATGAAAGATCTCGGATTAATGCACTACTTCTTAGGTCTAGAAGTGTGGCAAGAGCCAAAAGGAATCTTTCTAAATCAAGGTAAGTATACTGTGGAGATTTTCAAAAGATTTGATATGTTGGAGTGTAAAGCCATGGCCACTCCCATGGACTCCAACCTGAAACTATTAGTTAATGATTCATCAGAACTAGTGGACATAACCCTATATAGACAAATCATTGGATCATTGATGTATTTGACAAATACTAGGCCGGATATATGCTTTGTTGTAAATACCCTAAGTCAGTATCTAGTAGAACCTAGAAAGGTTCACCTTATAGCTGCAAAGCATATAATGAGGTACCTAAAAGGTACAGTGGACTTTGGCCTATACTATCTTGGAAGTAATGAACTCAAGTTACATGGTTACTCAAATTCTGATTGGGTAGGTAGTGTCTAAGACAGAAAAAGTACTTCAGGCGGATGTTATGGTCTTGGATCTGCCATGATCTCCTGGTTCAGCAAGAAACAATCTAGTGTGGCCCTCAGTACTGCTGAAGCAGAATATATAGCTGCTTGCTCTGCCAGATGTGAAGCAGTGTGGCTTCGGAAACTCTTATCTGGAATTTTTGACTTAGAAATGGATCCCACTGTGATTATGTGTGATAATCAAAGCTGCATTAAGATGACTGAAAATCCTGTGTTCCATGATAATTCAAAACACATTGAGATCCGTTACTTCTATATACGAGACATGGTGCAGAGAGGAGCCATCAAGATCGAGTACATAAGCACTGAGGATCATATTTGATCCGGATTTATGTGGGAACGAAACAAAAGATAGCATATACAGAATCATATACAGAGATATATTGCAAATAACACAGAGATACAGTAAACACATATTCTATTAAATAGCGGAAATAGAACAGACTGTAAAATACAATAGCTAGAATGGTGGTAGCTATCTCTGAGAAGAGATGTGGCCGCTATGCTCATTCGTGCCAAGATGAATACAAAGAGAGGCCGAAAGGGCCTATTTATCATAAGCATGAGGGAAAGAATCCCAAACATCCAAAAACCTAACCCTAGAAGATGAACCGTCATAAAGTTTGCGGCCCCAAGGTGGTTAGTTGAACAGTCAACTTCCCGGGGTCATAACTTTTGCATACGATCTCCGTTTGGGTCGCTCGGTAGCCCGTTGGAAAGGTCTATCCGAGATTTACAACTTTCGACTAAGCCCAAATGTATGCCGTTGGAAACCATTTGGTCTCCCGAATCGCCAAAAAATGTCGTTTAGGGCCTCAAAACGGCTCCGGAAGTTCAGGACCCGAAAAACTGCTAAAAATAGTAATTTACCAAAATTGCCAGAAGACTGTTTTGAGCCAGTTGGAAGAGGTGGGCTGCCACCGATATCCACCTGGATCAATCCTCCCTCCTTAGGAAGCAATGGTCTCCATTGCGTTAAATCCCTTATCATATGTCGAGCTGTGTGTCGAGTTGAGCTCTTGGTGTGACATTTACTGAAGCAGAAAGGTTGCCTTTCTTTGAAATCTTCAGAGGGTTGCAATTGTTGTTGCTGGCTGCGCTGGAGCTGTTCAACAGATTTGGTTGTTGTGGTATTTTGCGTTGGTGTTGATGGTTTCTTTTTGGAGGAGCACCTTGAATGCGTGGCCTTGCATTGTAGAGGTACCCGAATAGGCGATGCTGCACTAACTTTGTGTTTTTCTTGTTTCTGCTGAGTAGAAGGATAATCTGCAGAGGTTGTGGATGTCTCCGCGATCTGATGTTCACCTTTAGTGGCAATTGCGAATAGGGAAAATTTCCCAGTGTGGGAGATTATCTTCCTTCCCTGCTCGTTTGGGGTAGGTGCAACTATCTCTGGTATTCGATAGAGTTGCCCTCCCAAAGTGACAATGACACTGCGAGGTCGTGATTCATATATAGCATGACGCTTCCACATATATGGTTGTCCTAAAAGAACATCACATACTTCAAGTGGGGCCACATCACACAATACCTCATCTTTGAAGGGCTTGATGCCATATGGTAGGCGACATTGGTGACTGACACGGATCCTTCGTCCTTGGCTTAGCCATCCAATGGTGTATGGTTGTGGGTGCGGTGTTATTGGTAGCTCCAATCTCTTGATGACTTCTTCTGAGATTAGGTTCTTCTGGCTACCGCTGTCCACAACAAAGTGTAGGGGAATTCCCTTCACCCACATCTGTGAGTGGAAAAGGCGCTCCTCTGCCTCCGAATCTTCAGGCTCCTCTGGCTGAATCTGTGTGGTGGCAACAACGGCACTGGGTTCTGCATCAATGATCTGCTTCCCTTTTTGCGCGGCTGTGAAATTAGGTTCTGAGTCATAATCGGAACTGGGGTCTGATTCTGAAGCTTTGATCTCTGCCACCAATGACTGTTTTGAGCGACATTCATCAGTGTTGTGCCAGGGGCTTTTGTGAAACTCGCACCACTTCCCGGTGTCCTTCTTTGTCTTTTCTTTACCCTTCTTTGCCTGTGGTTGGGACTGGTTGTCTTTTTCCTGCCCCGTGCTCTGCGAGCCAGAGTTTCCCTTGCCCTGCTTCTGCACAGGTCCGAAGTCACGCTTGTTCTTTTGCTGAAATTTCTGCTCAATTTTGACAGCATATCGATAGGCGGATCCGAGTGAAGAGATTTCCAGGAAATCCATCTCTGTTCGGATGTACCGGTGTAGGCCACTGCGATATTTCAGTACTAGGTGCCGCTCGGAGTCCTTGATACCTAGCTTTGTGCGCAAGGTATGAAATTTGTTGGTGTACTCCGACACCGTTTGGTCCCTCTCTTGATGCAGAATGGTCCAATTTGTGTACTGGTCATCATAGTTTCCAACAGGGTAATATTGTTCCTTGACGGCATCTATAAAAGAGGCCCAAGTGGGATTGGAATATTCAAACAATCCAGACTCGTCTGACGAGTTTTGCTCACAATAAGTTTCCCACCAATTTTTGACATGGGGGACGGCCTTAAGGAGCGCAAAGATGATCTTTTCCCTGTCGGAAAATTTGTGGACAGAGAAATACCCTTCTAGTAGATTCAACCATTTATCTAGAGCATCGGCATCGATTTGGCCTTCAAATAAAGGGATATCAAAATTAACTTGTACCTTGAAGGGAGTCGTATCTCCGAAATGGCTGCTCGTTGAGGGTGCATTTGCCGCTGTTGGCATGCGTTGAAGGATTTGGGCGAAATTATCCATCATCTCGTTCCTCTGTCGTGCGAGGGCTTCCTCGAGCAACAACTTGATAGGATCTACTGCTCCGTCGTCTCTCTTTTCTTCCGCCATGGGAGGCCGTTTGGGGCGGCGAGAATGGTCTTCCCCAAGTGAAACTAGTTCGAGACCCAACTCTCTGTATCCTGACCTCGTCGGGGACATGCACCGAGAAACAATCAAAGAGCAGACCGCTCTGATACCACTGATCCGGATTTATGTGGGAACGAAACAAAAGATAGCATATACAGAATCATATACAGAGATATATTGCAAATAACACAGAGATACAGTAAACACATATTCTATTAAATAGCGGAAATAGAACAGACTGTAAAATACAATAGCTAGAATGGTGGTAGCTATCTCTGAGAAGAGATGTGGCCGCTATGCTCATTCGTGCCAAGATGAATACAAAGAGAGGCCGAAAGGGCCTATTTATCATAAGCATGAGGGAAAGAATCCCAAACATCCAAAAACCTAACCCTAGAAGATGAACCGTCATAAAGTTTGCGGCCCCAAGGTGGTTAGTTGAACAGTCAACTTCCCGGGGTCATAACTTTTGCATACGATCTCCGTTTGGGTCGCTCGGTAGCCCGTTGGAAAGGTCTATCCGAGATTTACAACTTTCGACTAAGCCCAAATGTATGCCGTTGGAAACCATTTGGTCTCCCGAATCGCCAAAAAATGTCGTTTAGGGCCTCAAAACGGCTCCGGAAGTTCAGGACCCGAAAAACTGCTAAAAATAGTAATTTACCAAAATTGCCAGAAGACTGTTTTGAGCCAGTTGGAAGAGGTGGGCTGCCACCGATATTCACCTGGATCAATATTGCCGATATCCTGACTAAACCTTTGTCTCGAGTAAAGTTTGAACACTTCCGAGACATGCTTGGTATAGTCCAGAAGGACCCTCCTCGAAAGGGGGAGTAGTATAGTATTTGATAACAATTTTGTTTTGTTGCACTTAGCTACTTACAATTATTTATATTTAGAACTCTTATATTTTTATGGATAAATGTTTTGATGCTAGATGTATTAGTGAGAATACATACTAGATGTATACATGTTTTGATGTTAGATGTATTAGTAAGAATACATGCTAGTTGTGATGTATACATATGTATTAGTGAGAATACATGCTCTTGGATATTTGTACCTGTATAGTTGAGAATACAGATGGGGATTGGATCATCCCTGGACTTTCAGTCCTAAAGAGAGCCGTAGATGTGAGGTCTCTGAGAATGAAGTCCTTAGTGGACAGTTGAGGGGATTGGATCATCCCTGGACTTTCAGTCCTAAAGAGAGCCGTAGACGTGAGGTCTCCGAGAATGAAGTCCTTAGTGGACAGTTGAGGGGATTGGATCATCCCTGGACTTTCAGTCCTAAAGAGAGCCGTAGACGTGAGGTCTCCGAGAATGAAGTCCTTAGTGGACAGTTGAGGGGATTGGATCATCCCTGGACTTTCAGTCCTAAAGAGAGCTGTAGACGTGAGGTCTCCGAGAAGTGGGGATTGTATCATCCCCGGACTGCGGTCCCTGAATTGATCCGTAGACGTGAGGTCTCCGAGAAGTGGGGATTGTATCATCCCCGGACTTAGGTCCCTGAATTGATCCGTAGACGTATGGTCTCCGAGAAGTGGGGATTGTATCATCCCCGGACTGCGGTCCCTGAATTGATCCGTAGACGTGAGGTCTCCGAGAAGTGGGGATTGTATCATCCCCGGACTTAGGTCCCTGAATTGATCCGTAGACGTATGGTCTCCGAGAAGTGGGGATTGTATCATCCCCGGACTTAGGTCCCTGAATTGATCCGTAGACGTATGGTCTCCGAGAAAGTGATTTTTGATGTGGTTACTTGTATCGGTAGGATACTTGTATTGATGATGTGGTTACCTGTATCGGTAGGATACTTGTATTGATGATGTGGTTACTTGTATCGGTAGGATACTTGTATTGATGATGTGGTTACCTGTATCGGTAGAATACTTGTATTGATGATGTGGTTACTTGTATCGGTAGGATACTTGTATTGATGATGTGGCTACTTGTATCGGTAGGATACTCGTATTGTTGATATGATCACTTGTATTGGCATGAATACTTGATACTGCTGATCGTGTGATGACGATGCTGTTGATCGTGTGATGACGATGCTGCTGATCGTATGATGACGATGCTGCTGATCGTGTGATGACGATGCTGCTAATCGTGTGATGACGATACTGCTGATCGTGTGATGACGATGCTGATGATCGTGTGATGACGATGCTGCTGATCGTGTGATGACGATGTTGTTGATCGTGTGATGACGATGCTGATGATCGTGTGATGACGATGCTGCTGATAGTGTGATGACGATGCTGCTGATCGTGTGATTACGATGCTGATGATCGTAATATTGATGTTGATGTTGACATTGATGTACTAGTAACTGTTTGAGTTACTGATGAAGACAAATTGAAGAAAGCTTCCGATGATTTATAGATGTATCATGTATAGTGACTCCTTGCTCCTGCAGATGCTGTTATAATATCCTTCTCGTTAAGGGGGAGTGTTGAATATTGTAGCTTCAAAGAATATTGTATTTGTATTTTATTATTCCGGAGATGTTTCGTCCCTTCGAGGTAACCCTATTATGTATCCGGAGATGTTTATTCCTCCGAGGGTTTGTATTAACTAGGGTTATTAGACCCACCATGTGGGGGTCGGCCCTGTGGTTATATTTTTGGGGTTATTAGACTTCTCCAGGAGAGGTCAGCCCCATTAGGTCTTTTAGTCAGTTGGGGGTCAGTATAAATAAGAGAGGTGAACTCCTCATTAGATCATTCACTCACTTGTGGAAGAGTGCGCACTTGTCTGGGAGATCTGCTAAGGAGACAAAGAACGAAGGAGCACATCTTGTATTTTGGTTGATCATCTTATTGAGGAAAGCTTTGCTGGGTTTTCTACCCCATGAGGGTTTCCCAGGGTATATTCTGTGTCTATCTTGTGATTATGTTTCTTTCAGTGATCTTGCTTGTCTATTTGGTTTAAACTTAACAATTGGATCACGTGGTAACCAAGTCAACACCTTCCATGTAATCATGCCACACCAACCTAACACATCAATACCATGTTAGCAGTGCCACATCAAATTACACATCAATGCCACATCACTTTTCGTACTTCCACCTGTCATGCCACTTCATCATTCATATCATCACCTGTCATGCTATGCCAAATTCCATATTGTCACCTATTAGTCTTTCATTTTTCCACATTAGCATCCGTACATCCACGTGTCAGTCCCTAGTGATGCCACGTGTCACACATGCACATCTTTTTGCTTATTTGGCCAAAACTTCAGTAGACAATAAATTTTTCTTACAACGTCCATTTGACTCTGTTCAAGTTGTGTTGAAAATATCTTGACGAGCTCTTTGTCATGAGTCAAATTTCATCAGCGTTTGAGAAAATCAAAATTTCCATGAATGTGGAGATCCTCCTAGATCAAACCTCCCTACAAAAATAAACTTTTGGTCCACCAAAAGTCTAGATACATGATTTGTATTCTCATTCTCCTTGCTACTTCAACAAAGACATAAAAACACTATGTTGTATATAAGTGATGTTATAATGGGTTATCACTTGTACAATTTTCCCTTCTAGGGGTCCAATATACAACATATGTAGTTTACAAAATCTGAAACAATTAGCTATGGAGATATGATACCCATTTCTTACTGAACCATTCTAATAGATTCTCCTTTTTGGGTTTCTACATCTTGATGAAAACTTCATCCAGGACTTCATCCAAAGCATGACAAGGGGGTTGTGCAAGCACTTGCGTAGAAAGAGTTAGAATACAAAAGAGTTGGTCAAGCACCAATAGTCCAAGAAGCAGTTCATGAGGAAGATCAACTATGTAAGGAAGATTCCATAAAGATGAAGCAACCCAAAAAGAAGAATCTATTAGAATGGTTAAAGATGTTCCCAAACATGAAGTCATACCAAACGAAAAGGAACTAGAGAAAATATAGTTTGGTTTGGACGATGAAGGGTCCAACTTAACTGAAGAAGATGAATCAAAAGAAGGATAACCTCATAATCTAGTTTTGAGGAGATCATCTTGGGAAATAAGGCAACCAAGAAGGTATTCCCCACCTGATTTTCATTCTTTTATTTATTTATTTATGTATTACTAATGATTAGAGGATAGTAAACTATGGAAGAAGTCCATGGTTGAAGAAATGGATTCCTTGTTAAAAATGAAGCTTGGGATGTAGTTGAGTTGCTAGCTAGAAGACAAATATTTGGTAGCTAATGGTTGTTTAAGAAGAATTTGAATACAGAACGTAAAGTGGATAAGTACAAATCGCACTTAGTAGGAAAGGGATATTCCCAGGTAGAGGGAATTGATTTTGGCAAAAAAATTCTCCTATTGCTAAATTAATTTATATAAGTTTTATTTCGTTTATTGTTGCTTCTTTTGATCTTAAAGTAGAACAGATGGATGTGAAGACATCATTTTTACCTGGGGATCTTGAAGAAGAAATATACATGAAACAAACATAAGGTTTTTCATTGAAGGGAATGAAAATGCTGATTTGAAAGCGAAGGAATTCCTTTGATGGTCTAAAGCAATCTCCTAGGACGTGGTACACAAATTTCGACATGTACATCAATGGACTAGATTTTGTGAGAGGTGAGGTTGATCACTGTGTATATTTCAAATAGGTTGGTGATAATTACATTAATATAATACTATATGTCAATAACATGTTGTTGATAAAAAACAACATGAATGCCATCAAGGAAGTGAAATTGCAGCTACCCTACAAATTTGACAAGAAGGATTTGAGTGTTGCTGACTTCATATGGGGATGTAGATTAAAAGAGACCGTGTAAACAAGAAACTTTGTTCAAATCAGAGAAAATTGTTGAGATAATACTGTAGAGGTTTAGTATGCAAGAAAGTAAACCCGTAAAGGTCATGTTGATACCTGGAAAATCCTAGCATTGACAATAGTGATTCTCCCCAATGAATAACCCTAATTAGATTATTCACTGTTTGGAATAGGGAATCCATCCGGTTAACGATCCGACTACCGTGGATATGTTTGTTGAATTCACTGGCTGCGGCTCGGCTCACCGTTTATATTTTATGTTTTAATTATGAGTATGCAAGTGCTCTAATTTAATTTATGCATAACCTACAATTGATAGGCATAAGCCTCACAAGTGATGCACAGGTTCTTACCTCCCATCTTATCACTTCTACCTTATCAATCAGCTAATCCTATTCTAACTTAACTAATCTATCCTTGCAAGAAGTGAGTTTTACTGAGGGTAATATCTGAGAATGTTTATATAAATCCAACAGATATCTATTTAGATAAAATATTTGCATTCACAACAGAAATATACAAAGATATCTTTGATGACATTTATATCCATTTATCACTCTTATATCACATAGACATTTGCATAGACAAGTAAAATCATTCATTACCATCAAAATAATTCAATAAAGTTAGATCTCACAACATGAGTATGAATATAGGAAGGAATAATTCTGATTTGTTATCCAAAACATTCCATGCAAAAATTCATGCAAGCTTTACCCAACAAATAGGTCTTTCTCATTAACAAAAAATTAGTTTTCTTACAAAATGTCTCCAACTTCTATTTCACTAGAAAAAAACCCTCTTCTAATCCCTTTTCCCCTCTATTTATCTTACAAGAGAATTTGTCTTCACATGACCAATCGCTTCACCTACCCTTCGACTCTTGGATTTCTAAAATTTGTCTTTTGTGCTTTCACAACCAAAAATATATAATTATTTACAAATTATATTATTCTTCCGGTGGGACCTCTAAGCTAGAAATATAATTGTTCCACAAATCAATTTCATGAAATATTATAAACTACATTGTAGAGGCTCTAATAATTTTAAAGATATCTTATGAATGGATAATTCTTTCCCCACACTTATTACCCCTTTAGTAGCCGTTTCATAACTTTCCTCCAGAAAATAAGCCTTTATAGATGTTTGTCCTATGCGCTATTTGATATATTCTTCATTAAGCACGTCCAGTTTCCTGATGTATTCCAAGTCTTCTTTTAAGCTATCTTTCAATTCGGTTAGATGTTGGTCTTTGGTGGGTAACTCGTACATATCTTGGGCAATTGAGATATGACATTTCTCGTGTACCTGACAAATGTGTTTGTAAATTCCTTCACACATTGAGATAGACTTTGGTACTTCTGCTTGTATCTTCCTGACATATTTTCTGCAACTGTCTAGAAGAGATATGTCTAACTTGAGTTCTACAGCTGTCTTGTTCGAAAAGTGATCAGGAAAGTTTGGATTTTCTCCTTTCCAGGCCATCAACTTTTTCAATTTCTGAAAAAAGTGCCTGCAAAAATCTCCTTCATCTTATCTATCATCTTTTTCATTTTATAAATTTCTTCAACCAACAATTCTTGCGAACGACATATTTGTTCCTGTATTTTACATGCATGCTCATAGAATGGGGTCATGCCTTGCTTATGATTTTGAGCAACTTTGACCTGCTCCATCAGATATTCCTTTTCATTTATTAACTCGTCCACCCGGGACTGTAAAAATTTATTCTCAACTATCATATCATTTACGTGCACTTGTAAAGACTCCTTTTCTTTGACCAAGGATTCCACCTTCTGATTTTATTTTATTTCATTTTATTCCAATTCATTAATTCGAGAATATAAATCATTTCTCTCTCCTTCCATGATTATAAGATGCACATTTAGGGAATCCTTTTCATTCTCCAATTCCTGATAATCTAGCAGTAATTTATTCTTTTCCGATTCCATCGTATCATGTTTCTTCTTCAATTCAATTCCCTCACCTCTTGCTTTTACTAAGTTATCCTTCAACTTCAACATTTTTTCTTTGCTTCGCTCCAGGTCATTCATCAACTTATCAACATTGTCGACATTTTCCTGAGCAACTACTATGCTTACTAAAGTTGTGAATTTTGGGATATTTGTGGGTGCCTTCTACTAAGGTACTTTCCTGAATAGTTACTACATCTGGTTAAGCGCCCATTTCCAACCTTTTCTCCGTTCTTCTTAAGATCATCTTCTGCTTGGGGTTAAAAATTATAGTGTCCAATTTTGCTACAGAATGCTTCTTCGAAGGAATAAAAGGTGTGAGCCCAAGTTCAACGAATGGAATATTCCCTCCTGTAAGCAGGATTCCAGACCGCGTTCCAGACTCATCGGGTGGATCTATGTCCATGTCTTGAAAACTGTGCTCTTCTTCTTGGATCCCTTTGTCTTCCACAACTTTCTTGAATCTATCATCTTCCTCCTTTTGTTTCTTCAACTTTGTTGCTTTATCTGCTGCTTCTTTTCTTTGCTTCACCTGCTCTACTTCTTCTTTTGTTCTTCCTCTTTCCTTCATCTTGCTTCTTTTTCTACTTTCTTTACTTCTTCTTCTTTCTATTTTCATTCTGCTTCTTCCTTCTGCTTTAATTTCTCCTCTTGCTTTAGCCTTGCTTCTTCTGCTGCTACAACCTCCTCTCTAGCCTTTTGCAGAACTGATTCTTTAGCAATATCCTTAGTGTGACTAGAACCTGCGCCATCTTTCCGGGAAAATATTTTGTTTAAATCTATCATATTATTCGCCCTTCGATATACCTCTTCATCATTTAGGAAGTGGTCTGTGTATTCAAAATGAATTTTACACGACGCGATGACTTTTTATAATTTATCGTTTCTCCAAAATGAAACGCCTCCTAGTCCTTTATGAACACATCCTCTCCTTTAACCTTAGTGAATTTATATGCCCCAACGGTGAAGGGGAGCAAAGGGTAAGAGGCCTTCATGTTCTCGTTCAGAAAATGACTGACTCCATTGACAAAAACTTGCCTTACAACCTCCTTGTGCACTACATAATTTGTGGTGTACTTTGGTATTAAAGAAGGAGCTTTGGTTCCCCTGTATCTTCGAATATATGTGCATTCTGGGGTAAAGTAGCAGTCTCTGTATTCATTGATCACTGTAATTGCATTGTCCGACAAACAAATAGGTTCCTCGTTAAATATCAAACAATATAGAGGAATTATGAACTCCTCACATATAATCTTGTAGAAGCTTGTATATTTATGAGCCCACATTATTTGGTAGGCCACATAGAGAGGGGTATCAGCTGAGACCCAATAACACCCCAACTTGTAGAACGGGTGCCTTATTATGATACAGTCAATAAGATAAGAAGACATAAATAATTCTGCTCTCTTTTTAGTCATTCCTCGTGCTTCTGCTATCGCCGATGCCATACTCTTCAAAATAATGTCTGCCCAATTAAAGACGGTACCATGTGAGTGTTGTAGGCACAACAAATCCCATTTTTATCAATAAAAATGGGAGCCCCACTTTTATTTCTTATTTCTTTGGATTTCCATTTTTATATTTCACCATTGACTTGATTATTTTCCCAGATCTCTAGTATTATTTGGATTGTTTCCATTTTTACCAATGTCTAGCTTATATTTGTTTTTTGATTCATTTGAGTTGGTTCCAAGATCTTGGTGGTTAACCTACCATATTGTCCTTCACATTCCCCACCTAGATTTGGTCTCATTGCATAAATTGATTATTTGAGATGGTGGCTGGTTATTAGCTTCATTCTGGGATTTTAATTGATCTTACGAGTTTAGATATTGCATTAGTGTGATATTTGAGCTTGATGGAGTTTTATTTTCACTTTTGCATGCCTAGAATCATAATATAAATATTGTAAATAATATTAGTCTTTGGGTTTGTTTGCTTATATTAGTTTAATATTTTTAATGTTTAAATTAAGCTTATTTAATTCTTTTGAATATTAATGGTCATGATTTGATTTCATTAAATTAATTTGTGTATTTTATTAAATCCATATATTTATACACAATTTGATTTTATGAAAATTAAAACACACACACATGTTTTAGTGAGTTCTAATTTCTCTAATTTCCATGAGTTTTTGTTTTATGACTATTTGAGAATCAGTGGGGTTAAAGTTCAATATTTAGGAATGTAAGGTTAGTTTGATGATGGATAAGTCTTTTCTTCTCAATAAGTTATTTTGATCTTGAAAAAACAATTTCTATTTTTCCTTTTTGCAATTTAAAAGGATTTTCATTTATTAGAGTGCAAAAGGAAATTTTATTATTCTTTTCTTGGAAAATGATTATGTTAGAAACCTATTTATAGGACTTGTTAACTCTGCTATATTATAGGAGTGATTATTTTCCTATATACGTAACTTGTTTCCAACAATTATTTTCTTAAGAATTAAAATGGTTTTGATTTTTACTTCTAGGTTTTATGTTTTAATGTTGTTTTCCAAAATTGGTTTTTCTTTCACTTTGTTTATATTTCTAGATTTTTAATCTTTTCTCCATTGTTATTTTACTTTAATCTACTTCACTCAATATTAAAAAATTTGCATTTTTTGAAGCTTCTAAATCATTTTTCATGCATTTTTGCGTAAAATTTAACATTTCTGCAATCTGCAATCCGCATTGCGGAATGCAGAACCTTTAATTTTAATTGTTAGATTTTGATGTTTCCACAATCCCGTTGCGGAAATCACTTTTCAATTTTTCATTTTATGTTTCCACATTCTCGCAACCCGATTTTTCGGACCCTACGTTTTTTTATGCTATGTTTTAATTTATTTTTGGGTCTATAAATTTTGGTAATTTCAATTTTACTTAGAGTTTTTAATTTTGGTTTTGATTTTGGTTTATGATTTTGATTTATTTTTAAATGTATTTTTCAAACTGTAAGTTTCCTCCCCGACATTTGATTTCCGATATTTTGAGCATATTGTTTTTGGATTTTGTTTTGGTTTTATTCTTCTGGAAAATAATTAGTATGAGATAATGGATGTAATTGTTAGATCAATGGCCACGATTCACCCAACAATGAAATCAGCGGGTGCTAAGCCTTAACTTTCGGGAGCAATATCTTGAGATTTATAAATCCAAATCAAGCCCGAAATAGCTCGTTGGGAAGATGGAAGGATGATGAATGATTTTAGAAGATTAATTTTTCCAATTGAATAGCTTAAACACCTTGAAAATCTATCTGAATAGTCAATTTCGGATTTGGATCAATTTTTTTTATTTTCATTATATTTTGGTTTGCAAATGGATTTTATTAATTTGGATTTCTTTCGTTAGCTTTGGAATGCTGTTTTAATTTCTCTTTTGAACTGTACATGTGTAGATTTGGATTTAAAGGAGTCAAACTGAAGAATTTACATCCCAAATTTGGAGCAGTCAAAATGTGCCAAGTGGAAAGCAGTGATATTTGGATGCAATTTCTGGAGTGATGAAGATGAATCCGGAAAATTCGAGACGCGGATTTTGTGCAGAATATGCCCTATTAGCTTATCTAAGAGAAGAATCCTCAGAACATTCTTCATTTGAGAGATACGACTAGTTTTTCAAAACAAAATTTTCGAGATTTTTCTCATGGACAGATTTGCTAAATAGAACAACTCAGCTAGTTAGCTCAACAATTGGGGAAACTGGTCTTATCTTCTCTTGTTATTTATTTTGTATAAATTCCTATCTTCCATGCTCTGAGAGGGGTGGATCTCAGGAGAGACAAATTTCTTTCTTTCTTTGTAATATAAAATTGCTATGCATTTTTATGCATACAGTTTGTTATTCAGATCAGTGGATGGTACTCTGATTTTTCAGCAAGCTAGTTCATTAGATCTGGAGATCTTTTGTAAGGTTTTCATCAATTCATTTAATAAATTAAATTTGGATTGTTTTCTACAATTTATTTTCAGAATATGTTGATTGTCATCTTATATTCACCTTCTGTTGCCTATGTTTAGATCTCAGAAGTTACTTTCAATTGCAACATGAATCATTTTCAATCTGTGATGAACAAAATTCTTGATTTGTCTTGAGTTTTGATCATTGCATAACCTCTAATGTTTTATGAAACACCAATTGATATGAATATGATTTGTCAGCTTGATAATCAATTGGATACTAATTAAAATTAAAAATTTTTCCTTTTCAATAATCAGTTTATGAAAAAAACATTTTTGTTTTCATTCTGTTAGTTCTATTAGATGATTTTATTATTATTATTTATCATAGATTGACAGATTGACATGAACTGGTTTTCACAATCAGATTTAATAAATTACACATTAAGTTAGGTTTGCATTTAGGATCTAGTTTCAGTCATGATTCAAAGTATCCTCTTTGAGGAGCAACCATTGCTTAGCGGCTAACGGAGCCGTAAACCCCGTTGGAGTTAGTTATACCAAACATCTTGAGGATAGGGTAGTCCTTGGATAGGATTATTCGAAGCCTTCGGCTGGGCTATCTCCATTACGTTGTTGGCTGGGGTACTTCCAGCACATCTGAGGCTTCAACAGGGAGGCGACATGATACATAAGAGGCTGCCACCTACCCAATTTTTGAGAATAATTATTTTCTACTATTATCCTTTTTGCAAAAATACTTTGTGTTAAATTATAATTAAAAGTTTTGTAATTATGACCAATTAGGTCAAAGATGAATGTAGTGACTCATTATTATTATTTAATAAATAAAAATGGGATACAAACACTCAAGAAAGCTGTTACAAGAGTGTCCACTGGCCCACTAGGAGGAATGGAAGTTGCTGGAAGGATTGGGACAGATGGTAGCATTTGCACTATACCATTAGTTGTTGGTATGGGAAAACTCCCCCTAATTTTGTGGAATTTCCCCCTCCAAGTGGAGGGAGGTGAGCAGCTAGCTCACTAATGACTAGTTAATTACAAAAAGACCTAGGCAGCATATAAAGGACAATTCGAATTGAGCAGGGAGCTTTTACAATGTTTTTTGTAGAAACATTCCTCATGCTCATCAGGTGATGGCTGAGAGATTCGAATATGGGAAGCGGTGGAGAGTGCAAGTATAAATCTGCAAATGTTATGAGAGGGACACACCAGAGGTGCTGGTGCTGGTCCCATTGATTACTAAGCTTGTAAGGCTGGATATATATTTTCTTGCTGCTGCAAGTAGAGACCCTAAGCTTCAGAACTTTCTTCCTCCTGGTGGATCAATGGATAGGCTCGGGGGTCCTAAGGCAGACAGCTTGGCTGCTTAGGAGTAGGTTGGGTGGAACAGGCTTCTTGAGTGATTTGTTCCTCCCATTACACTCAGGTTCTATTCTTTTGTGTTTCTTTTTCAATCATATGAATGCTCTCAGAAAATGGCTTAGTAATGTTATTAATGATCAATAGCAGTAAAATGTTAGATCCTAATTAATTTAGATTTACTGAACTGATAAAATGACTCCTCTGCATTTTCCCCCATGCGTGGAGCTGCATCGTACTCCAGTACAGAGAGGTAGCATTAAATCTTCCCAGTTAAAAGTGAAACCTAGCATGCATCTAAATATCTAAACCAAAAATACCACCCATGCATAGACTTATGTTCCTCATGCATCTTATATTTTAGCAGCTGTAGATTAGTTCCTTGCATGCAATGTTTTTACTGTTCAAATCTGTATGCTGAACAACCTACCAGAAACTAGGCATAGTAATAGGTTCTTTTCTGACTTCTGAAGGTGTACATTGTATTAACAACTAGGGTTTACTGGTCTTTAATTATTTCTTCAAAGAAAACAATATCACGCATTCTGTTTAACCATATTCCCACTTTTCTATTTTCTTATTGTTTTGAGAATCTGATCGACTTTATAGAAAATATTGTCTTCACTGTATTATCTTGTGCAGAAAGAAAGAAAGAAAGATACTGTGTTATTCTATCATTTCATTAGAGGTCCAAACTGGATGAATACATGAATATAGAATTAAAATAGACAAACTGTTGTACTCATAGGCAAATTAAACTAATTGATGATTACACTGCATATTTCTTGATTCTGTATTATTAATTGTATGTGGCAGAACTTACATTGCAGAATATCATGTTATTAAAATCAAGAAGAACATAGCATTATTGATTTGACAGAACATGTTACAGTATCTTTACACCCAAACCAGGGTTGACCTGCCTCATTACACTATTATTTACAAACATTTAAACAACTGCTAAATCAAACGTTTCATTACCATTAGATGATCTCAGTGTAGAACCAAGAGGTATTATTCTTGTTCCTTTAAACATCTTTACAGACGAGCAGACTTCATTAACATCGACAGCTAGGGTTTAGCATTATCACTTATGTCTTCAAACAAAACCAATTCCTTTTTATTCTCGGCTTAATGCATGTATGCATAGAGGCAATGAAAGCCAAGTAGATCGCTTTCGGCTTATAGCCACTATTTAAATAAACAACTTAAAACAGGCTTCCATTTACAGTTTCGAAAACGAGAGTTTTAAAACACCATACATATCCATTAAACCCTAAATAATTATCATTTCCATTTAAATTAACGCGGGTTGCATCCTACAGTTTGCCGCATTCTTTTGCTGAAGGATTCATTCAAAACCCAATGCTATTTACACACACAGCTAATGCCGAAACAAAATTACAGTCAACGTATCTCTTCTTCCATCAACACAGAAGTACCAAAACGACAGACATAAAACGTAAAGCTGTAAGACTCTTTGCAAACACGAGGGTTCAACCCTACCAAGCTTGCCGAGTCAAGGAATGGCCAGCCATACATTTTAAACATTTACATCATCTACACTATCAACAAAACTTAAAACAATAACGTCCCCCAATGCTGCAGGCAAGACAAAAGCCACCGCCGTGAAGGCATGCTACCAGCACTCTGCTCATCAAGTTCGATTCCAGGGGAACCACCGAGGGAGGGATACCACCGAAGCTTACTGGTGGATTCGTTATCGTTCTTCTCCTCACCAAATGTTTCGACACCCTATTGTTCGCCGAGAGTTACCTGCCAACAACCATACACTGAGTTAAATATCGAATCATGAGATAGTAATGCATGCAACAAAGAATAATTTGAAAACCCTTGCAACGTTACGATACCTGAGTCATGACAGAGGCTTGACGAATCCAGCATCCATCCACTATGAAGGAGAAGCATCCAGCTCGAAGGCCACTCTGTGTGATACATTTGAAACTTACAACCCGATCAAAACCCCAGATTTGCAAGTCACTACAACGCCAAAACAGACTCACTCATCCCACCTGTAGATTGCTACACAAATCATTTCCAGACTTGGCCTCCATGGATAACAATCACTCACAGACCGAAGGTTGCTTCCGGTCTCAGGATCGAGCCCGAGGGAGGCTAGAAAAACATCAAAACCCTAAGTGCCTCTCGGCCGGTTGGCCTCACCTCCCAAACCCTGCCATCGAAACAATGACCAAGAAAACGTTACAAGAATCCATAAGTTACGTTAGGGTTCATCACAATCCCAACGCACAACGATCAACGACGGAGATCCACTTTTATCAAGCCACGATGGAGGGTGGTAGATGCAGTATTAACTCACCCATCTACCTCCCAAGCCACGAAGTTGCCATTTCGGTTGACACCAGGGCAGGAGGCCCATTACAACTCAGCTTGCCAAACCTCATCACACGCCGAATCATCCATCACGACTTACACGTAACAATATCCTTAACACGGTGGCCAGGAAATTTAGTTGCAAACTCAATCATTTACTACACCCTTGACTTCGTACGCAGGCTTTTGTAGTGCCATCATTCCACCTGCCAGCAATACGGATCAACATTAATAGTATCAACATATAAATGGTATCAAGGGACAACGTCCATCAGTAGCATATAATAAAGGTCTTATATGATTCCATTTAATCAATTTTGAGCACACTCATAGCATATGAATATCCACCAAGGTCGCGATCAATCATAGGGCATGGATTGAATCCGCCCCAACATATAAAGTTACTATAAAGTTCATCATAAGGATCATTGTAAAGCTCTTAAAGCTTTGTTCACACCATAAGTTATATGAATACACCCTTAGGGTTTGGTTGCCACCCAAGGACCCATCGCATACATTGCATGGTAGGGTATTAATGCTTAATGCATCACCATTTTAATTGCCCGTGTAATAGAGACCATAACCACCTTATCACTCATTCTATAGTATGCTTAGGACCATGTGCCCTTGTCCTAAACTTGTCATCGTAAAAAATTATAAAAGAATTATTTTAACAGCCGCAAGTCATTTATGGAATGACCACACGTAAAGTCATAAACACCTAACGGGAACATTCATAACAAGCACACCCTGAGATTGACGATATCTGCAGTCTTTGAGATAGTCAGGTTCATCTTACAGAATCGGAAGGAGACCATACCTATAGCAGCGAAAATCATACGCAGTTTTTATTAATATCATGGTTATTAAACACTCTAAATTTTATCACTATCTCTTACCTGTGAATCTGCGCATGGAGGACGAGTACAATGCTTTAGCTGAGTAGCTAAGTAAGCCTCAGGGCACCTCGTGGGACCCCTTTCATCATCATCTAGAAAAATTAAACTGTCAGTACTTGTCGAGAATAATTCTGTTTTTCAAATGCATCAAAATTTTCAATCATTCCAGCATATAAATAAGAACATAATCATTAATTGGATTCATGACGTGTCACCAACACGATACGCCATCAGAAGACAAAAAGACACAGCCATTAAATTGTTTCCTACCAAGCGTCGCATTTATTAATTGCTGCTTTATTAATTATTATTATTTCCACATTTTACAAATATTAGCTTTTTATGGCGATTTAATTTTTTTTAAATTTTTATGAAAATATCGGGATGTTACAGAGGCACCCAGCTAAGCTTGTAGATATTCGCGTTTTCCCTTCCGAATATTCTAATTAACATTAATTCTATAATTTTTAATGGTGTTTTCAAATTTTGTGCATCGTGTTCTCCGCTCGCCCTCTGCCTCAACTGCTTTCCGGGAATCAACATTTTCTTAGCATATTCATAATGATCTAAGTTGACCCCCTTTATCCAGTCTTCTGTCATCACGAATTTTTGAGGCGATAAGATATATGCTGCACTAATATAATCTAGCTGAAATGACGTGAATCCTTCTCCAGTTCCCCCATCTATGGTTCTTGATCTAACATCTACATGGGGTAAAATCCATCCAATCACTTCTGAACATGGGAAAAGTTCTAGAAGGGTGGCAACCTTATGAAGACCCAATTTCTTAATATTTTGGTACACCATCATTTATTCAATAGATGCATCCAACACGTTTAGGTCTCGGATGAGGTGGTATAATTCTCCCCATTTATATTCAGGAACGATTCCCGTTGCAGCTCTGGTGTCTTCATATTGGGTCTCCATCATGGCCTTTGGAACAATTTCAATATCGGAATCAGATTCTGTGACCTTGGCTTTACGCTCAGAAGCTCTCCTTTACATTTCTGAGTCCAGAGGTGAAAACAAAGTTAACATATAAAAAGAAAAAATCCAATGTTAAGGCCACAATTCCAAGTAAGATGATAATGGGAATACAATATTTTAACCAAACTAATTCAAACAATAAATTGCAAAGGTGTGAATCATCAATATGTATTATTTTAGAAGAAAGGAGATTCATACTTCCATCATATCAAGTTTTGGATCTAAATATTTTCCTTTATGAACACAACAACACGGTGTAAGATGAAGTCCTTTGCTTTCCTAATTATAGTTTATCACAGTTTTGGCAATTGGGATCTTGGTTCAAAGGTGAGAGTCCATATGCAATATACGATGTATCAATGGGTTATATGTGAAGTATTCCTTATTCTACAATGCGTCATTAGCAAAACAAAGGAAAAATTTAACCAAAAGCTATAGTTTTTCCATTTAGGGTTTCGCAGAGAATTTTTTTTTATCCTATGAGGGACATGTAAGGTCAAACTCGATCGACCTGTTAACTGACCACATTTGTGATTACGTGCCCTAGAGGCACTTACTGGGTTTGGGATACGAGTTTGGTTATGTTGAAACTTATCTGATATGGTATTTATTATAGAAAAAACCAATTGCGGGCTTGGCATAATGTTCAACTGTGGTCTACGTCAGATGGACAACGAACCCTAACCGGCTACGAATATTCAAACAACGAGAGGCTTTCCATGAAACACTATCGACGACCTTCGGGTAACATGAAATGTGGAGAGTTATGGGGTTATGACCCGTATGAGAGCTGTAGAGGTATAACTACCCTACCAAACTGAGTGCCTTTGCTACCATTACTGAATAATGCATCCTAGGGTTTTCAATCCAATGTATAAAAATATTCGGCTTTATGCCCTACTGGGTTTCACAACAAGTAACAATGCTAACTGATGTGTAAATCAAACTTTTATCCCATTGGATGGACACTGTGTGCTCAAAAACACATGCAATAATGTAGCATGGAAAAAGGCCAACCTGGCGGTGCATGGATGGTAAACAAATATGCTCGAGCGACGTTTTAGGCGACCTGTCATCCAACGATTGCTCCAATTCGAACAACATTACAAATGTTAACAAAAAGAAATATTGAAACCCCTTTTATAACCAAGGATAACCCTAGTATTAAATACGTCTTGATAAATGTGCAAAAGGGGTCCACAATAAGTTTTGAAACTTGATCAAAACTCATTTTGGGACACTTTCTCATTTTATGCCGAAGTTGTTCGGACCAAAACCCCCCTTTTTTCTACCGATATTTTTTCGGACCAGATTTCTTTTGTCACCAATATTATTTTGGACTAGATTTCTTTTGTCACCGATATTGCTTCGGACTTGATTTATTTTGTCACCAGTATTGCTTCGGGTGACTTTTCATTTGGCGCCGATCTTGTTTCAGATGAATTGCTTTCTCGCATGATCGTCGAGATAATCATCGGTGCAAAATAAATTTATACAACGAAACGTTTCAATGTCAGAGACAATTTTGTTCCGATTGTGTCAGTGCAAAAGTCAATTTTTCTCCGATTACATGAACTTACCTTTTATCTCTTTGATAGAAAAAAAAAACTCCTTCCAACTAGAAAATTCATTTGGAAAATTTGGGCGCAAACAAATTCATCTCGAGCGTATTGACGCAAAAATGGATCTTGTTCCGATTGGAATCTAACTAGTTTCCTTTCGACCTTATTGGCGCAAAACCGAGTTTTAGCTTGACCGTTTTGGCATGAAACTGAGAAGTTCCTTGATCGTTTCAATGCAAAACCGGAGTTCCTTTGATCGCTTCCAAACTCATTTGATCTCCAACTGTTTCGGCGCAGAATCAGATTTTGTTCCAAAACGTGACTTCTGTCAAAATTTTGTGCAAAAAAAAATGTTCTCCGACCGTTTCAGCGAAGCATTTGATTTCGCTCTGACCATTTCGACGAAAAACTCATTGTGCTCCGAAACTAAAAAAACTCATTCTTACTTCAAAAAAATTTCTAACTGTTAGAACGTTTGCAATCAAAGAAAGCTGATAAAAAGCCGAAGGAGGGGCCCTACAATTTACAAAAAAATTGGGGATCAGGTTGCAGCTGCAACAGGTCCCTATTCGTGTAGGTGTAAAATTATCTATAGATAAGTGTCCCAAGACCTAAAAGAGGAATAGGACATGTCACGAGTTCCATACGTTAGTGCTGTTGAAATTTTGATGTATGCAATGGTATGTGCTAGATTGAACATTTCCCATGCAATGGGAGTTTTGTGCAGATATATGTCAAAACCACAATAGGAACACTAGACAACTGTAAAGAGAGTCTTAAGTTATTTGTGTAGCACTACGTATGATGCAATTTATTACCAAGGAAGACTTGGACTAGATATGCACATGGATTTATTGATTTAGACTAGGCTAGAGACCTTGATCGCAAAAGATATATAAGTGGTTATGTGTTTAGCTTATTTGGAGGAGATATCAATTAGATGAGAAAGAGACAGGTTGTAGTTTCACTCTCAAATACATAAGCTAAATACATTGCAACTACCCACGCAAGTAAAGAGGTTGTATGGTTCCAGAGATTGTGTTTACGTATTGGGTTTGTATAGAAAGTGGTAAAGCTAAATTGTGATAGTCAGAGTGAAATATTTCTGGAAAATAACCTTGCTCATTATTCTAAAATGAAGCATATTGATGTGCAATACCACTTTGTGAAAGATATGGTTGAATACAAGAGGGTGTTTCTAGAGAATGTTGAGACTTTGAAGAATGTTGCAGACTCATTGGAAAAGTCCATTAGTACCGAGAAGTTCTCTTAGTGTAGAGAATCTATGGGAATTGTTGACTTGAACTTGTGACCCTATCAGTATGTGGCCCATTGTTTCACAAAGAAAATAACAATTGGGAGAGTGTTGGGTATGTGTTATATTCTTTTCATGTGGGGTGTGTCACCCTACGATCCCTCTAGTTCAAGTCTTATGACTACTTTGGTTCATATGCTTTTTGGACAAATGTGTAATTTAATCCCAGTTAAGGGATTGGGGTCGTAATCTAATCTGGGTTAACAAATTAGGGTTTTGGATGCTGCATAATACCTAAATATTGTATTGTGAATGGTTATGAAAATACAATGAGAAAGTGAAAGGTGTGGCTCTATGTTTTCTTGATTTTCCTGGTTAAGTGTTTCCAGGTTAAATCTTTGTGTATTGTGTGTGTGCCATTGTTTAATATTTGTTTTCTTAAGAATACATATGGATTGTTTCATTTCAGAGGTTTAAAAATTACATTGATTTTAATCAAAGAGTTAAATCCATGCACACTGATGATAAGATGAGTTTCTCTAGTTTGGACATAGAGCTAATTACATGCATACTAATGATTATATGAGTTAAAGGGGAGTTTGAAACTTTGTAATTGCTTCTTTGGAGGTGTATGCACATCAATTAGGTGTGCACATACCTTGATTCCCAAAGATAATATTTAAATTGTAGAAATTCGGTTTCTAAGGGGTAGCACACTTAATGGGCCATTATTGGTGCTGGGAGTGCACTAATTCATACTTTATCAACACTGGCCAATCTAGTAAGTGAGTCTATATTTGCACTAGCCTCTTGAACACCAAACTCTTTTTAGAGGATGCCTTTTGATAGTTAAACTTCACTGAGAAAGGGTCTCTTTATGGTCAAAATTTTCTAAGAGGGGTCACATGATATGATGAAATTACTGGTGATGTAGGTTATGCATATAGTGATGATGTACTAAGGTAACAAAGAGGAGAAAATTTAGGTTGATAATAGTTTCCCCTTGGTGCATGAGGATAGGGGCTCATTGTATGAGTGAAATACATCACAGTTTATTTTTTGTGGAAAAATAAAAATTACTAAGGAAGGAGTGGAGTGATCTTAGAAGAAAAACTTTCCTTGTAGAGAGCCTAGTAGGACCACCTGCACAAACAACAAACCAAAGTGGTTGGTAGTGGATGATATCTCAATAGAGACAAAAAAGGTTTGTCCATACTCGTCGATATGTCTTAATATTATATAAGAGAGAACAATACTATATGAAGCTTGGTTGATAATACAAGGGAACATGGCAAAGAAGAGGCCATAATATAGTACAATGATGGGACAATGGAAGAGAGGAATCCATGTCAGAATACATAAATACAATAGTTTGGAGATTATATAGTTTGAGAAAAGAGATGAAAACTGTGTGTTGCATCATGTCAAACAACATAATCACTTATGAAATTTGTATTTGTGCTATACCAGAAGAGGTGAGAGTTGAACAAATAAGATGGCGGCAGTTTCATGTGGGGAATCTATGACTTCAGATTTGGGTTATTGTTGATCTATTAAGTTGGAACATCAACTAAGACATGTGCAGAGTAGCCTGCAGGGAAAATTTCTCCTGATACTGTGAGACAAATCACACATGTCTAGTAATCTGGGGCAATAGACTACCACATATGGGGAACTTACCGTTGAGAGGAGATTTGATATAAAATCTAAATAGAAAATATATAATCTCCCAATTGTGTGGGGAGGACCATTGTCAGATATGAAAACGAATACTTATCATTTTCCTTATTAGATCTACTTGACATTTTCAATAATTTTTAAGGTGAGGGAAGGAGGGAGAAGAATACTTGTTGTAGCATGGGAATTTGGGAATCCCTTGCCTATTATTCCTTGCTGCTATCCAAATAAAATTCACAAGATCAACAAAACACCTTCCTCATTCCTATAACAAAACTTATCAAATGCTTCATAAATTGAGATCTAATAGCCTACCAAAACAATTAACAGAATCATTTGGGGGGATTTGAATCCATTTGCATTAAACCAGAGATGAAGTAGAATGATAAAAAATTTGTCATGTGAAAATCCATCCTCCCCCATTACCCATGTTCACCCATTCACCCTCTTTTCCATTGATCACCAAAATTTCTCAAGTGACTAGAGTCTCTCACAATTCCTCTAGCATTTAGACACTCTCCAATTTCATCCTCCTAAATTCTTACTCCAAATGGATCTTAAATAGATTTTGGATTTGAGCGAGAAGGATGAAAAGCATAATTTGGGATAGGATTCCCAATTGGTCACTTTCATTCTTTCCTTTACACTTTGTTTTCTGTAGTTTTTAACAATTTCACGATAAATTGAGCTTTTTGCACCTACAAGACATATTTCATGCATTTTCAACCACTTAGAGTTCGTGGTGCTTTGATTCTTATATCATCCTAGGCAACTTCATTCACCGCAGTTGCACCTTTTTGGGCTTTGTTAATAACCACTTGCATCTTTCTTCTAAGAAAGTAGTAGTTGGACTATGAGATAGTGTCTCTCTTCAATGTTCCATCTCAGTCTTTATGTTGCGGGCAAACCTAGTACATGCTTTCGGCCTTCAAATCTAATGGTGTTAAATATTGTGTTAAAATATTCCCTATAATGTGTGATCTCCATAGAAAAGACGAGGGTTGAAATACATTATTTGGCATAATCAATAATTGAGGCTGAAGGGAAAAGGAGTAGAACCATGGATGCAAGAGTTGGAAGGCACCTGTAAGCAAAAAAAGGCAATTCCCAAAATACATGACAAATTCCTAAGGTGAGTATACCCATGCTTAGTAGTAAACAAGCATGGCCATGAACAATACACAGTGGATCCATGTCAAAAGTATTTCTAAGAATGTAAACATGCACTATGATAAGTGCGAGATATCACGGTATTTATGGTACTTTAACATGGTAGTTTAGTCTTGTGCAACTCGAGCAGTGCATCGATGAGTCATACGACTATTTGTCCCAAGGTCTTCAATCCAAACCAAGGATTGTATGAGTCTATATCATACGAATGAATGAAATATATTCAATCATTGTAAGACACCGTTTGATTATTGGTCATTGATCTATATCGTTAACAGATGCGAGGAAGGCCACCGATAATGATGATGGTATCCAAGGTACCGAGTACAATCTAGCAAGGGAAAATAGATGTTCCGTAGTTGAACAATTATAGAATCAAACGATTGGGTCATTGATGTATACTGACTATCATTCGTGAGGAAACCTACCACTAATGACTGCAAGATCCAAAGTACTCCAGGGTTTCTAGATAGACTTCCTAGATAATGATTTGAAGTTAATTGGAAAGGATTTGTCAGAGGGAGGGCCTTAATGCAGACCCCATCAATCGACATGAAAGAAAGATAAAATTTTTGATATAACTTGGTAGAGCTAACAAGATCCAACATTATATACTGACATTAGGAAGGTCGACATGATTGGTCAGAAACATTTTAAGGAATGGCTGACACGATTTTGACTTCCCTTGAACAAATAAAATGACGCAGAATTACACCCGACAACATAAAAATCAAGTGATTGAACTTCAAAAAATCCTCGAATGCCAGATGCATTGACAAAAGCTCCATAATGACGGGAAGGATAACCCATCGATGGAGTTCTATTCAAGTTAATGGTATAGTTTCCTAAGGAAAATGTAGATGGACGGGGTATACTTATAATTGACGCAAAAGATGTGCCATGTTCAAGGGAAACAAGGACTGGCTGTTTCCATTTCATTCCATGATGAAATGTAAATAAATTCAATGATCCCCTTTTTTGGATTTTGTATTTTTAAATTTTTTTAAGAGTTTTTCATTATAAGCTTAAAAAAGAATAAAGCATGTTATAATACAATGGAGGAAACAAGTGTCGCAATGGCGCGTGCCTACATTCTAGTTATGTACATTCATCATGATGTTCCCTCCAGGGATAAAGGTAAATTAAACAAGAGCAATAATTTATAAGCATCAAGTATCAAAAAGTGACTACACAGGAAAAGACACAAGATACACAATAAGCATCAAAGCAGTAGGCGCAAATGCTCAAGTGGATATTTTAACACATGTTGATGTAAACTTACAAAAAATAGGGAGTGAATCAAGAAATGGTCAGAATTGTATAGGAGATAAATATGCAGTCTCAAACTCCAAGTCATGATGCTACTAACAGGCCCCCTAGGCCTATGAGAAAAAACTCAACATGGGAACCAAAATGGAAATAGGGTGTTGACTATAGTGTCCCATGTTTAGTAGGCTCTTCTATCGTAATGGTGGAACATGTAGATAGGATGGGTTAATGCACCAACTTCCAACAGGTTTGACCCTAGGGAAAATTTGGGTGGCAAGAGTTTCAAATGCATCGTAATAGATGGATAACCTAAACATATATGCAAGATTCCAAATATACCTGATCAGATCGAGGAATGTGCCAAGCATGCTCCTATAATTGGGTATAATTATACTAGGTTTTATCCCAGTGACCCCACAAAAGATGATCTTAGGTGGGTGTAGCCAAATGTTCATAACTTCAAGGATAGCTTCATCTGATGATAAAATGTTGTCCAAGATGTCGTGAGCTAGGAGAGTTAATAGCTCATATGGGAGAAATGAATGGTTCGCATTCCTCTTGCAAGGCAAGATTTTGATTTGAATATGTCGAAGGAATTTGAATAAATTTGTATGAAACTTCCAGATAAGGGCAATATATTCTCCAAGGAACCACATTCTACAAAATTGGGCATTACTTCGTCATCTTTTTCCACAATTAAGCATTCAGTCGAGACTGTTTGTGATAAAGGTGAGTCATTCATTGGAATGGATTTGGGAAAAATTGGTAGTGGGAAGTACGTCTCTGATGTTATGGTAAATAATGTAGAAACTTTTGAGATGGGTATTGATAGAGAGAATATAAAATTTCCCATGAGGGAAGCATCTTTGAACATTCATAACCCAATTTATTGAACCACCTTTAGTGAATCCTCAATGAAAGGAACATTCGATTGGACACTAGTTTTAGGTGTGCAATAATCTAAGTGGTTGATCGTGACGATCTTCCCTTGATGAGAGAACTGAATCATTCAAAACACTAAATATATAACCACCGTCATCGCATGTATCCAACTACGTCCCAATAGAATATTGAAGTCTATGGGTGCATATGACACTTCATCAACTTCAATTATAACTGTTTTTCCCCCAATTTAATTGGGAAGGTAGTGATAAGTCCATGAGGTGGGAACAAATGTCCATCTAATTCCTTAAGCATAGTGTGGGATGGAACTAAGGTGGGTGATCCTAATTCTTTCCAAAATTTCAATGACATGACACAGGTTGAGGCTCCTTCATTAACTATGGTTTGAAAAACGTTCTTTTCGTGAGATGACACTTTAATTTGAGAAACAATTTGTGAAGGGAGTCTACATGTTGATTGGTCTAATTCAAATGTGATCAAAGTAGTATCAGATGGATCAACAATGCCGATTGTAAACAATAGTGCCTCTCTTTGCACGTGACAACATTGCGATACCTCCAAGTCCGACATGGCGTATGGTGCTTGAGCTAGGTCCTCAACAACAGTGTAGTTGTGAGCAACTTGTGCATTAAGATTATGGGTTGTTTTACATACAATCCCTTTGGGAGGGTGAGGTTCTATGCCAAATGGTTGGTTTCTCAATGGTGAGAGAACCACTTGGATGTGATGCTGATCAATCTGAAAGACTAGGAGGGACATTGTAAGAACAACCCCTCATTTGGTTATTGCCTCCTAATCACACATGAAGATATTAACACTGGGAGGATTGCTCCCTTACGAGAGGTATGTCTGGTTTCCCCTTGGTGGAGGTACCGATTCCATAGCAACTATTTGTTGTTTTTGTTGTGGGAAGGGTTGATTCAACTATGATGGGTTTCTTTTTCCCATCACGTTGAGCCATCACTTGATGAACATCCTCCATAAACGGGCACCGATGAAGTTAGAAGATCTCCCTGAAAATTTTTGTAAGGGAATTTGAGCTTCTGTTTCTCTTGTGTGCCTTCTATTGGAGGGTTATGGTTGGGTGAAACTCCTATCCTAGGATTATCATTTTTATTTTTATTTTGTTTCTTCTTCTTTCCTTTAGGGTCCGTGTTTTGGATTGTAAGGATTTCTGAAGTTTGGGAAGGAGTTGTTGTTTGTTGCTTTGCCTGGCCAGTTATGGGCTGTGAATTTTGAACAAACATGTGTCCCATTTGCTGGGTAATGTGATCAAGCAGATTAATGGAACCAATCACGTCATCAACATGAGGTCCCTGAGGTGGCCTAGCTAGATCCAACGCAGGTCGTGCATCATGGGGTATTAAAACATAAAGTCTGCCTTATAGTGAATCAATCAAATCCATTTGTTGTGCACTCTCAATGATTTGTTCTTCATTCATGGCTCTTGACATAGCCACATATTTGGCATGAGTAGGAAACAATGATTTTACAAAGCAGTATGCTAAGCTTATGCATTCAAGATATTTGCATTGATAAGCCTTCTACGCCTCTGCCACTCATGAATATGATCAAATATATGAGTTGCAGTGGATTTCCCAAGCGAAGTTGAGTAGTTCTATACATGTTTCACAATGGATAGATAAGTGAAAATGTGTCAAAAAATCCATAGCTAAAGAAGAAAGATCCGTGAATGTACTATGAGGTATCTCGATGTACTACAAGGTAGATTCCCATGAGGGTTCGCTATGTTGTCGGCAGATATGCACCTTGGGTTTAGTGTGACAGAAATATTGAAGCCACTGGGTGCATCCTTGGGGGAAAGTCTCGAGTTGAGATTCTGTCACTCAACACTTATCCATATAGGAAAAATCCTAGTGAATCCAAGGGGGGTGGACACTAAAAAAGGTTACTAAGGCTTTTAGGTTATTAGTTGTTTTTATGGGAATGATTTCTAGGAGTTAAATGTGATTCACTGAGACAAGATATTGCAAAGTATGATTTAATTGAACAACATATAATAATCAAGCATTCACGACATGCGATAACTTAAGCAAATGATATTGTGGACCAGTGACGAGAAATGTAAAATAAAGTGTTGTTGTAATGGTAAATGTTTTGCAATTGTGTCTTGATCAATTTAGGAATTATTAGGATGAATTTATTAAGTGGAGGGGAGTTTCGATAAACACCAAGGTACGTGGAACAAGTCCGGATTTGCCGAGAGTGATTCCACACAATAAGAAGGGATAGATCGGAGTGGTGGGGGATGTCCAACACTGGAACCAAATGAGGGTATATCCTGACAGGACCCCGTGGTCGCTACCTAGTTGTTCCCTTTTCTTCGTAAATTTTCCCACTATGGACAAAGGCGAGACACTGGATTTCCGTCCTTAAGGGGATTAAGTTTTAATTAAAATGTGAGTTTTTAATTAGATGTGGAATTTTATCTAGTGCTACGATTCCATTTATGATTGTTCCAAAACATAGGAAATCCTGTGATGGGTAAGAGCATACACAGAAAGAGCCAAATATTTGTTCCAGATAAATTGTAGAAATAGATATCAAGTTGCACAAGTAATAAAATGTTATACTAATTACTACAAAATGAGAATATCATTTCTAATCATCCACCAATTACTTGGGAAATCCCTTTCCAAGATGGCGAGAGCATACTTTGGGAATACACATCTAGGTTCGTTACTTTATGCAAAAAAACTTGAAACAATTGAAAAGATGAATAATCAATCTAATCTAGCAAAGTATACCACCTGCAAGTTAGTATCAAATGAGAAACTAAAAAAAGGGAAAGAATCTCACCACCAAAGACCCTAAGGAAGCTTGCTTCTTGCTTTCCTTAAAACAAATTCCACTTAAGGATGAAAATATGGCATCTTGCCTCTGTCTATTGTGGGAAAATTTCACAGGGAAAAGGGAACAACTAGGTAGTGACTGCAGTCTGCAGGGACCCCTCAAGCTACACCCTCGTTTGGTGTTAGTGTTCCTCCACGTATCCGATCTAGTCTTTCTTCTTGTGTGGAACCACATTTGGAAAATCCAGGCATATTCCACATACCTAAGACTATATCAAAATCCCCGTTCCCGTAATCTACCCATCATCAATAATTGAAACTATCGAGAAGCAGTTACCCATCATCAATAATTGAAACTATAATTGAAGAGTTGGTTGAGGTAGTTAATGCCTTGGGGAATGAGAGATATGGCTACCCAAATTAGGGTATGGGCAAGCCACCTTGCATGGGAAATCGCGTTTTGCTTCTTGGGCAAGAAAAGAGCCATGAATTGCTCCCCAAGCCATTATCCATCAACCAGTTTCCCTCCCTCACGAGTTTAGAGCTACCTGGGCGTTTTCCAACCATGTTGGTCTGTGTTTTCCTTCATTCTCAGCTTGGAGAAGGGCGTTTTTGTGTTACATACCAGTGGGGGAAGAAGGGGAATGGAATTGGGGTTCCATAGAGACAGTTTTGGCTGTTGAATGACTAGTGAGTTGGGAGAGAATTCGTTTTCCTCCCTATGAATGTTTTTCCCCATCCCATAACACGTTTTTGGTTGGAAACGATTTGGGGAAATCCCATGGCCATCCTGCTTGTAAATCCCATTGTTAAGTATGAGTATCCATGCCCATGATTGTGTTTTGTTGTGTGTGTAAAGAGTATCTTGGGTATGGGTTATGGGAATCCATTGATTTGGCTTGAGCTTGAGTGCAAGCATTCAGGGTACAAATGTAGCTTGATAAACCCAGCTGTGGAATGGCTTGGCTTGGATGAAATGATTAATTGACTGTGCATGAGCTTGAATGTCGCCTTTTTCTTGTAGAAATCATGCCCAACTCGGGGGTGGTCTCTGAGTGATGAAAGAATACATGCTGGGCAGAGACCTATGGTTGGGTGGAACGTTGTAGCGACATAGCTAGTTATTTGGCAAAATTGGACAATAAAGATAAGTGCTTTGTGTTTATGTATCTACTTATGCAATGTTTAAATTGATGAATTTTTTTTATATGCTGTATGCATATCATACGTGTGTGGATGAGTTTTAATTCCGCTGTGTGTATTTGCTTAATTTACATTTGCACACTCTTGAATTTATCTGCATGAATCTGATGAATGGGCTGAGATTATGTGAAAGCCCCACATATTGGCATCATGTCCCCTTCCTCTTATTGGGTCAGTAGGTGGGTACATTGCGGGCCACCCATTCACATGTAGAACATGATCATTCATCAACCGTGAGAAATTTGGTAGATTTAGAGTGGCCAAAAATGGTAATTTTATCAGTGTTGTCGTAGATGTTTGTTGCACGAGTGGATCCTGATAGACCCATGGATTTTGTCCTTGGAACCGATTAACATTTCAAGGTGGATTACCTCCTTGCGGAGATGGGCCCCAAGAAGATTGGGTACTTCTTGGAAACTGACAACTCCATTGTGGAATGGGGTTGATGGGTGGATTATTGCCCCCTGGCATGGTACTTGTTGTGAAGGGTTGATTCCCCACTAGGAATTGTTCTAGTATAAGTTGGAGGATGATCCACTAAGACATTATTGTGCATTTGTGAAGGATAATTCCAAGCGATGTTCATAGTCCAAGGTCTAGCGCTTCCACTAGGAATATTGACATTCCATTGGAAAGTGTTGCCCCTAGAAGCAGAACATGGGAAAATGTTGGGAATACCGAGAGGATTGGATACCCTATTGATGTGTGTGTGGTATGGGATTGGCCAATCCAACCATAGGAAAAAACCATGTTTGGTATGGAAGGTCCAATCGTTGGTATACAAGATGATGAAGTAGATGTACTTTCAGGATTGGAACACATAAATGTACCAACTGACATTGAAGTGTTAACTGAAGTTATGCTAGGGATGGGTACATTAATTGATGGGATTGGTACGCTTATAGATTGCATTCTGAATATGCTCGAATTATGTGGCACATTGGTCGATTTGGAGGCATTATGGTTTCCCTTATCCATTTGAGGTTGTGTGGGTGTGGATCCATTTTTTTTAATGAAGACATTGGATCAAATGGTGTGTGTTTCATATCTCTCCAACTTTTGAAAAAAGAAGTTAAACCCATCGATGATTCACTGATAGCAAGTATGACATAATCTTAAGGATTTTTCAAAGGTGGATTAACATAAGCAGCTGATCAGTCCTCTAAAGTTTCAATGTCGAAAGGAACAAGTTCATCAACTAAGCATGTGTTTGATTTGTGATAGGTTGATGACTATTTAGATTCAGTTCGATGATATTCTTCTTTGATAATATTGTTTATGTCCAAAGGTAGTTATGTTTCTGAGTCACTTTAGTGTGATTCTTGTATGTGTCTCCGCTATGTAGTGGGGCCAACAAATTATAGTCACTCACCTTGCTGCCACCTTGAATGACGAATCATGAGATTAGTCACTTTGAACTTTTATGTAAGGAATTGTTTATTTGATATGTAAACTACAATCAATCAATTCTAAGGCCAATTAGACTCTACAAAAATAAAAAGTTCACCCAACTAAAAATATCTTAAGAGATTCAACAAGTAAACCACTTTTCCAAAAACCGAAGTTAATGAAAATCAAAATAAGGGGGCCTTCTGAAATACTAGCTACAGAGGGATATCAAGCCCGAACAACTACTAGACGAAGGTGTGAAAGAAAAAGTTACGCTAATATTCACAAGAAAATTGCCAGGGGTACAAGTACTTTCCTTCGTTAAGCACCGTCCTAAGGATCCAAAAAGGAGATTCTACGTCTGTCATAGGTACTGCAAGTGTTCCCCACTTGTAGTCACCCATGTGATATCCTATGAATAGAAATTATGGTTACCACTTCACAATCGATGACCATGCGGAATCGTCGAAAGTGAAGATAAGGCATACGGTTAGGGAACATAAGACATAAGCCTTTGACCCGAAATTCTAGCAAGGTGATGTCACCCTGAGGATTTGTCACTTTACTAAGGACCCTGTATATGTGGAAATCCCACTAAACAAGCAAAGGGGGGTACCACTTTACTTTCTTAGCTTGACCTCGTGCTTGAATCATGTTTGAGACGTGCTTTCTCGACAAATTCTCCTTGTTACGAATGGATTTTCATTCTTTAGTAATTCCTAGTTTTGAAATTTTGTGGCCTGGGAGATGTTTACTCTCTAATCCTAAACCAAGGCCCTAGCTTAAGTTAATGTTAGTTTGCATTCAAAATGAAATCTTGGTTACTTTTAGATTAAAGCATTCATTTTTAAGGTATTTTGTTTAGTTTCAAAGGGATGGAGTGAAACTGATATGGTGTTTGTATGATTCGATGAGTAAAACCTTTCAATGCACATATGCTTACGAAATACACTGTTTTCTTTCGATGAAGTTTGTAATTTGTGGAAAAGTAAGAGGTTTATCAGTCTCTTTCCAAATCACGCAACATGTAATGTTTCAAAATACAATCAATTTTACAATTTGAAAAAGAGTTTCAAAGCACAAACACGCTTTTCTTTTTTTTCTTTTCAATGAATTCTCAATATCAATACAAGCTAAGAGAAATTGATTATTTCATAATTATGTAATATGTGATGTTTCAAAATATAATGAATGCTTCAATTGAAAAATAAAGTTTCAAAGCTAAGACAACTTTATACTACTTACTTTTCAAATGAATTCTTAAGTCAATGCAAGGTAAGGGGAATTTGATTCTTTTTTCATACCATTCACATGCAATGCATATCAAAGTTGAAATTGATATTCCAATTCTAAATAAATTGCAACACTTGCAAAATTAAAGCAAAATTCAACACCTCCAAAAAATTCTATATGTTTCGATTGATAAACAACTTTCGAAAGCAAGCAAAACATAGCCACTCAATACTAGCTCTTTTAATCCAAACACAATCGATATTGAGGATTTTGAGGAACACACCCAATGTAATTTGAGCAAATTGAAGATTGAAACAATGATATATTCAAGCTACAATTGATATAAAATTTAATTCAACACTTCCAAAGGGTTTCTATATGTTTCAATTGATAAAGAATGTTCTACAATGAGCAAATGAAGCTACTCAATACTAGTTCGTTTAATCCAAAAACATTTGATACTAATAAAGGAAGAGCATTCACAATGAAATTCGAATAAATCAAGGATTGAAATGGATATTTCTTCAAATAAAAGCCGATCTAAAAACCAATTCAACATTTCCAATTTCAGAAATTTACATAATCACTATGCAGTTCTTATCATTTTTGGAGATGCTAAGCTGAAAATTTTCAAAATAATGGACTAAAATGCCTTACTAAATGAAACAATCTCATTCTTAATCATATCAAACATGGCTAATAGTTCTAGAAACATAATTTTCTCAATAAATTGCACGCAGTAAATGTTAGATTATGGCTCAGACAAGTACTTCTACATCATGGGGTCGTCTAATATGTAGAAGTCGTTCGGAAAAAGTAATTCTCTAGAAAACGTTGTAAAAGTGTTTTTTGTAATATTTAATGGTCAATGGTATTGAAAGTTCCATGGTATTTACCATGGTATTGACATAAAGTGAATGTTATAAAAGAGTTTATGGAGAGTTGTATAGATAGAACATCAACGAGGGTGAGCCATATCTCTTGTGTTGGACAAGAGTGAGTCATATATCTCTTGTGTTGGACATGAGTGAGTGATATATATATTGTGTTGGACAAGAGTGAGTCATGTATCTCTTGTACTGGACATGAGTGAGTCATATATCTTGTGTTGATTAGTGATGAGTGAGTGATCATATCTGAGAGAGGGAGTCTCTCAAAGGCTTGGGAGTGAGGGATTCTCTCACGTTGGGGTTTGTCTTTACTGCTAAGGGTTTGGGCACAGTGAGAGTTAGGTGTCTAAGATCCGATGTGTCATATCCAGAATCCTGGTGTTGTAAGTTTTGTTTAACAAATCTGCAATAAAGATGAACTATTTGTTGGTTTTCCCCATTTGGGTTTCCAAGGTACATCTTGTGTTCGGTTTTCTCTGTATTATTGTAAATTAGTGTATTACTATTTATGCTTCAGTTTTATGTGTTAAATTAAGAATGGGATAAATATCAGTGAATAAATATCAATAAGATCTAGTTTATGTGAAAATTTCACATTGTATCAAAGTGAGTTGGAGAAAATTGGCACGAGACATTAAAAAAAAATGAGAGTACCATACGGCCACAGTACGGGATGTACGTCGTATGATTGTGTGATTTGCTAACCAGGTAAACTCGTGGAGGTTTGTAGCGACGAATTTGTGACGTGGATCCACAACGTGAAGATACGAGTGAACGAGTTGCTGGAGGCAGCGCAGTGACTTGGGCATCGACAGACCACGTAGGATAAAAGACAACCAAAACGCCCCACTTTTCCGACGATTTTGGAATAAAAATCGGTTAAAATTCTTGCTGGAAATTGTCATTTTCATATTTTTGTAATTTCAACAATTGGGATTGATTGTTCTAGACTAATTGCCCAATTTTAAAACTACCCAAATCGTCGAAATTGCAATCTGAACACTCCAAATTGCGATTTTGGCAAGAATTGATCTGCCGGATTCTGACGAGTCAGGGGCGTTTTAGTTAGTCCTTATACCGCTCCCCGACAGACGGGCAACAACAAGCTGCTATCCTACTACCCTGATTCCCAAAGATAATCTTTAAATTGTAGAAATTCGGTTTCTAAGGGGTAGCACACTTAATGGGCCATTATTGGTGATGGGAGTGCACTAATTCATACTTTATCAACACTGGCCAATCTAGTAATTGAGTCTATATTTGCACTAGCCTCTTGAACACCAAACTCTTTTTAGAGGATACCTTTTGATGGTTAAACTTCACTGAGAAAGGGTCTCTTTATGGTCAAAATTTTCTAAGAGGGGTCACATGATAGGATGAAATTACTTTCTCCTAATACTATGAGACAAATCACACATGTCTAGTCATTTGGGACAATAGATTGCCACATGTGGGGAACTTCCCGTTGAGAGGAGATTTGATATAAAACCTAAATAGAAAATATCTAATCTCCCAATTGTGTGGGTAGGACCATTGTCAGATATGAAAACGAATACTTATCATTTTCCTTATTAGATCTACTTGAAATTTTCAATAATTTTTAAGGTGAGGGAAGGAGGGAGAAGAATACCCGTTGTAGCATGGAAATTTGGGAATCCCTTGCCTGCTATTCCTTGCTGCTATCCAAATAAACTTCACAACATCAACAAAACACCTTCCTCATTCCTATAACAAAACTTATCAAATGCTTCATAAATTGAGATCTAATAGCCTACCAAAACAATTAACACAATCATTTGGGGGGATTTGAATCCATTTGCATTAAACCAGAGATGAAGTAGAATGATAAAAACTTTGTCATGTGAAAATCCATCGTCCCCCATTACCCATGTTCACCCATTCACCCTCTTTTCCTTTGATCACCAAAATTTCTCAAGTGACTAGAGTCTCTCACAATTCCTCTAGCATTTAGACACTCTCCAATTTCATCCTCCTAAATTCTTACCCCAAATGGATCTTAAATATATTTTGGATTTGGGCGAGAAGGATGAAAAGCATAATTTGGGATATGATTCCCAATTGGTTACTTTCATTCTTTCCTTTACACTTTGTTTTCCGTAGTCTTTAATAATTTCACGATAAATTGAGCTTTTTGCACCTGCAAGACATATTTCATGCATTTTCAACCACTTAGAGTTCATGGTGCTTTGATTCTTATATCATCATAGGCAACTTCAATCACCGTAGCTGCACCTTTTTGGGCTTTGTTAATAACCACTTGCATCTTTCTTCTAAGAAAGTAATAGTTGGACTATGAGATAGTGTCTCTCTTCAATGTTCCATCTCAGTCTTTATGTTGCGGGCAAACTTAGTACATGCTTTCGACCTTCGCATCTAATGGTGTTAAATATTGTGTTAAAATATTCCCTATAATGTGTGATCTCCATAGAAAAGATGAGGGTTGAAATACATTATTTGGCATAATCAATAATTGAGGCTGACGGGAAAAGGAGTAGAACCATGGATGCAAGAGTTGGAAGGCACCTGGAAGCAAAAAAAGGCAATTCCAAAAATACATGACAACTTCCTAAGGGGAGTATACCCATGCTTAGTAGTAAACAAGCATGGCCATGAACAATACACAGTGGATCCATGTCAAAAGAATTTCTAAGAATGTAAACATGCACTATGATAAGTGCGAGATATCACGGTATTTGTGGTACTTTAACATGGTAGTTTAGTCTTGTGCAACTCGAGCAGTGCATCAATGAGTGATACGACTATTTGTCCCAAGGTCTTCAATCCAAACCAACGATTGTATGAGTCTATATCATACGAATGAATGAACTATATTCAATCATTTTAAGACACTGTCTAATTATTGGTCATTGATATATATCGTTAACAGATGCGAGGAAGGCCACCGATAATGATGATGGTATCCAAGGTACCGAGTACAATCTAGCAAGGGAAAATAGATGTTCCGTAGTTGAACAATTATTGAATCAAACGATTGGGTCATTGATGTATACTGACTATCATTCGTGAGGAAACCTATAACTAATGACTGCAAGATCCAAAGTACTCCATGGTTTATAGATCGACTTCCTAGATAATGATTTGAAGTTAATTGGAAAGGATTTGTCGGAGGTAGGGCCTTAATGCAGCCCCCATCAATCGACATGAAACAAAGATCAAAATTTTGATATAACTTGGTAGAGCTAACAAGATCCAACATTATATACTTACATTAGGAAGGTCGACATGATTGGTCAGAAAATTTTTAAGGAATGGACGGAACGGTTTTGACTTCCCTTGAACACATAACATGACGCAGAATTACACCTGACAACATAAAAATCAAGTGATTGACCTTCAAAAAATCCTCGAATGCCAGATGCATTGACAAAAGCTCCATAATGATGGGAAGGATAACCCATCGATGGAGTTCTATTCAAGTTAATGGTATAGTTTCCTAAGGAAAATGTAGATGGACGGGGTATACTTATAATTGATGCTAAAGATTTGCCATGTTCAAGGGAAACACCGACTGGCTGTTTCCATTTCATTCCATGATGAAATGTAAATAAATTCAATGATCCCCTTTTTTGGATTTTGTATTTTTAAATTTTTTTAAGAGTTTTTCATTATAAGCTTAAAAAAGAATAAAGCATGTTATAATACAATGGAGGAAACAAGTGTCTCAATGGCGCATGCCTGCATTCTAGTTATGTACATTCATCATGATGTTCCCTCCAGGGATAAAGGTAAATTAAACAAGAGCAATAATTTATAAGCGTCAAGTATCAAAAAGTGACTACACAGGAAAAGACACAAGATACACAATAAGCATCAAAGCAGTAGGCGCAAATGCTCAAGTGGATATTTTAACACATGTTGATGTAAACTTACAAAAAATAGGGAGTGCATCAAGAAATGGTCAGAACTGTATGGGAGAGAAATATGCAGTCTCAAACTCCAAGTCATGATGCTACTAATAGGCCCCCTATGCCTATGAGAAAAAACTC
The DNA here is from genome assembly GCA_027924585.1 of Larix kaempferi. NCBI lineage: Eukaryota > Viridiplantae > Streptophyta > Pinopsida > Pinales > Pinaceae > Larix > Larix kaempferi. The sequence goes on along the minus strand of BSBM01001378.1, from coordinate 555,645 downwards.
AGCATGGGAACCAAAATGGAAATAGGGTGTTGACTATAGTGTCCCATGTTTAGTAGGCTCTTCTATCATAATGGTGGAACATGTAGATAGGATGGGTTGATGCACCAACTTCCAACAGGTTTGACCCTAGGGAAAATTTGGGTGGAAAAAGTTTCAAATGCATCGTAATAGATGGATAACCTAAACTTATATGCAAGATTCCAAATATACCTGATCAGATCGAGGAATGTGCCAAGCATGCTCCTATAATTGGGTATAATTATACCAGGTTTTATCCCAGTGACCCCACAAAAGATGATCTTAGGTGGGTGTAACCAAATGTTCATAACCTCAAGGATAGTTTCATCTGATGATAAAATGTTGTCCAAGAAGTCGTGAGCTAGGAGAGTTAATAGCTCATATGGGAGAAATGAATGGATCGCATTCGTCTTGCAAGGGAAGAGTTTGATTTGAATATGTCGAAGGAATTTGAGTAAATTTGTATGAAACTTCCAGATAAGGGCAAGATATTCTCCAAGGAACCACATTCTACAAAATTGGGCATTACTTTGTCATCTTTTTCCACAATTAAGCATTCAGTCGAGATTGTTTGTGATAAAGGTGAGTCATTCATTGGAATGGATTTGGGAAAAATTGGTAGTGGGAAGTACGTCTCTGATGTTATGGTAAATAATGTAGAAACTTGTGAGATGGGTATTGATAGAGAGAATATAAAATTTCCCATGAGGGAAGCATCTTTGAACATTCATACCCCAATTTATTGAACCACCTTTAGTGAATCCTCAATGAAGGAACATTCGATTGGACACTAGTTTTGGGTGTGCAATAATCTAAGTGGTTGATTGTGACGATCTTCCCTTGATGAGAGAAATGAATCATTCAAAACACTAAATATATAACCACCGTCATCGCATGTATCCAACTACATCCCAATAGAATATTGTAGTCTATGGGTGCATCCGACACTTCATCAACTTCAATTATAACTGTTTTTCCCCCAATTTAATTGGGAAGGTAGTGATAAGTCCATGAGGTGGGAACAAATGTCCATCTAATTCCTTAAGCATAGTGTGGGATGGAACTAAGGTGGGTGATCCTAATTCTTTCCAAAATTTCAATGACATGACACAGGTTGAGGCTCCTTCATTAACTATGGTTTGAAAAACATTCTTTTCGTGAGATGCCACTTTAATTTGAGAAACAATTTGTGAAGGGAGTCTACATGTTGATTGGTCTAAGTCAAATGTGATCAAAGTAGTATCAGATGGATCAACAATGCCGATTGTAAACAATAGTGCCTTTCTTTGCACGTGACAACATTGCAATACCTCCAAGTATGACATGGCGTATGGTGCTTGAGCTAGGTCGTCAACAACATTGTAGTTGTGAGCAACCTGTGCATTAGGATTATGGGTTGTTTTACATAGAATCCCTTTGGGAGGGTGAGGTACTATGTAAATGGTTGGTTTATCAATGGTGAGAGAACCACTTGGATGTGATGCTGATGGATCTGAAAGACTAGGAGGGACATTGTAAGAACAACCCCTCATCTGGTTATTACCTCCTAATCACACATGAAGATATTAACATTGGGAGGATTTCTCCCTTACGAGAGGTTTGTCTGGTTTCCCCTTAGTGGAGGTACCGATTCCATAGCAACTATTTGTTGTTGTTGTTGTGGGAAGGGTTGATTCAACTATGATGGGTTGCTTTTTCCCGCCACGTTGAGCCATCACTTGATGAACATCCTCCATAAACGGGCGTCGATGAAGTTAGAAGATCTCCCTGAAAATTTTTGTAAGGGAATTTGAGCTTCTGTTTCTCTTGTGTGCCTTCTATTGGAGGGTTCTGGTTGGGTGAAACTCCTATCCTAGGATTATCATTTTTATTTTTATTTTGTTTCTTCTTCTTTCCTTTAGGGTCCGTTTTTTGGACTGTAAGGATTTCTGAAGTTTGGGAAGGAGTTGTTGGTTGTTGCTTTGCCTGGCCAGTTATGGGCTGTGAATTTTGAACAAACATGTGTCCCATTTGTTGGGTAATGTGATCAAGCAGATTAATGGAACCAATCACGTCATCAACATGAGGTCCCTGAGGTGGCCTAGCTATATCCAACGCAGGTCGTGCATCATAGGGTATTAAAACATAAAGTCTGCCCTATAGTGAATAAATCAAATCCATTTGTTGTGCACTCTGAATGATTTGTTCTTATTTCATGGCTCTTGACATAGCCACATATTTGGCATGAGTAGGAAACAATGATTTTACAAAGCAGTATGCTAAGCTTATGCATTCAATATATTTGCTTTGATAAGCATTCTACGCCTCTGCCACTCATGAATATGATCAAATATATGAGTTGCAGTGGATTTCCCAAGCAAATTTGAGTAGTTCTATACATGTTTCACAATGGATAGATAAGTGAAAATGTGTCAAAAAATACATAGCTAAAGAAGAAAGATCCGTGAATGTACTATGAGGTATCTCGATGTACTACAAGGTAGATTCCCATGAGGGTTCGCTATGCTGCCTCCAGATATGCACCTTGGGGTTAGTGTGACAGAAATATTCAAGCCACTAGGTGCATCCTTGGGGGAAAGTCTCGAGTTGAGATACTGTCACTCAACAGTTATCCATATAGGAAAAATCCTAGTGAATCCAAGGGGGGTGGACACTAAAAAAGGTTACTAAGGCTTTTAGGTTATTAGTTGTTTTTATTAGAATGATTTCTAGGAGTTAAATGTTATTCACTGAGATGAGATATTGCAAAGTATGATTTAATTGAACAACATATAATAATCAAGCATTCACGACATGCGATAACTTAAGCAAATGATATTGTGGACCAGTGACGAGAAATGTAAAATAAAGTGTTGTTGTAATGGTAAATGTTTTGCAATTGTGTCTTGATCAATTTTAGAATTATTAGGATGGATTTATTAAGTGGAGGGGAGTTTCGATATACACCAAGGTACGTGGAACAAGTCCGGATCTGCCGATAGTGGTTCCACACAATAAGAAGGGATAGATCGGAGTCGTGGGGGGATGTCCAACACTGGAACCAAACAAGGGTGTATCCTGACCGGGCCCCGTGGTCGCTACCTAGTCGTTCCCTTTTCTTCGTAAATTTTCCCATTGTGGACAAAGGCGAGACACTGGATATCCATCCTTAAGGGGATTAAGTTTTAATTAAAATGTGAGTTTTTAAGTAGATGTAGAATTTTATCTAGTGCTACGATTCCATTTTTTATTGTTCCAAAACTTAGGAAATCCTGTGATGGGTAAGAGCATACACAAAAAGAGCCAAATATTTGTTCAAGATAAATTGTAGAAATAGATATCAAGTTGCACAAGTAATAAAATGTTATACTAATTACTACAAAATGAGAATATCATTTCTAATCATCCACCAATTACTTGGGAAATCCCTTTCCAAGATGGCGAGAGCATACTTTGGGAATACACATCAAGGTTCGTTACTTTATGCAAAAAAACTTGAAATAATTGAAAAGATGAATAATCAATCTAATCTAGCAAAGTATACCACCTTCAAGTTAGTATCAAATGACAAACTAAAAAAATTGAAAGAATCTCACCACCAAAGACCCTAAGGAAGCTTGCTTCTTGCTTTCCTTAAAAAATAATTCCACTTAAGGATGAAAATATGGCATCTTGCCTTTGTCTATTGTGGGACAATTTCACAGGGAAAAGGGAGCAACTAGATAGTGACTGCAGTCTGCGGGGACCCCTCAAGCTACACCCTCGTTTGGTGTTAGTGTTCCTCCACGGATCCGATCTAGTCTTTCTTCTTGTGTGGAACCACATTTGGAAAATCCAGGCATATTCCACATACCTAAGACTATATCAGAATCCCCCTTCCCGTAATCTACCCATCATCAATAATTAAAACTATCGAGAAGCATTTACACAACATTTCCATTTCAGCAGCAATCACTTTACTATTTTGGCATTGGTCTATTTCGCAAACATATTTACTTAAACCAATTATGTGTCATGGATTAAATTGTCTCATATGCTGCTATATTTAAATGTATGGTTGTCACTCTCTCTTGTTTTAGTATGTTATTCAAACTCCTAGATTAAATTTCATCTTTTCATAACTTAGCTTAGTAGCCTTAGTTATTTTATTAGGGACCCCCCCCTTGGCTACGTTAGGAGTTGGCCTAGAGGGAGGAGTCAAGTATTAGGTGACATCACTTGACTCGAGACTTTCCCCCGAGGTCACACCTAGTGGCTTGAATATTTATGCCACGCTAACCCAGGGGTGCGTATCAGGAAACAACACGCTAAAACAAACACAACCTAACACTATCATCTACCAAGGAGTTGGATGAACACCATAGAGGAAATGTCATCACATGTGTAGATGGGTCATCTCTTGTCCCCATCAAATTTGGGTATATCCTATGGAAGTTTGGTGGGTATTGCGGGTGTAATGTCCCCAGTTGGACCCCATGGCATTAAAATGTAAATGATGTCATATTGTTATAAAATCATGGTGAGGAGCTCAAGGCCAAGGCCCCGCCATCGATTTATTGATGCGTATGGTTTGTGTGCTAGCTAGGCACATTGGAATTTCAAACATCATGTAAATATGCATTTTAATAAAATACCCACAACTAGCTATGCAATGCAACAAGAGATGGGGGCATGATTTTACAAGGAATTGGGAGGGAAATATTTAAACCCTTGGAGCCAATCAGGTCAAGCCAAGTGTCAATGAGAGAACCCATCAAACCCTCAACTACCCATGTTGACTTTTGTACCCAATCATTGATTTCTCCAAAGAGTTGGTTGAGGTAGTTAATGCTTTGGGGAATGAGAGGTATGGCTATCCAAATTAAGGTATGGGAAAGCCACCCTGCATGGGAAATCACGTTTTGCTTCTTGGGAGAGAAAAGAGCCATGAATTGCTCCCCAAGCCATTATCCATCAACCAGTTTCCCTCCCTCACGAGTTAAGAGCTACCTGGTCGTTTTCCAGCCATGTTGGTTTGTGTTTTCCTTCATTCTCATCTTGGAGAAGGGCATTTTTGTGTTACATACCAGTGGGGGAAGAAGGGGAATGGAATTGGCGTTCCATAGAGACAGTTTTGGCTGTTGAATGACTAGTGAGTTGGGAGAGAATTCGTTTTCCTCCCTATGAATGTTTTTCCCCATCCCACAACACATTTTTAGTTGGAAACGATTTGGGGAAATCCCATGGCCATCCTGCTTGTAAATCCCATTGTTAAGCATGTGTATCCATGCCCATGACTGTGTTTTGTTGTGTGTGTAAAGAGTATCTTGGGTATGGGTTATGGGAATCCATTGTTTTGGCTTGAGCTTGAGTGCAAGCATTCAGGGTACAAATGTAGCCTGATAAACCCAGTTGTGGACTAGCTTGGCTTGGATGAAATGATTAATTGACTGTGCATGAGCTTGAATGTCCCCTTTTCCTTGTAGAAATCATGCCCAACTCGGGGGTGGTATCTGAGTGCTGAAAGAAAGGCTAGGCAGAGACCTATGGTTGGGTGGAATGTTGCAGTGACATAGCTAGTTGTTTGGCACAATTGCACAACGAAGATAAGTGCTTTCTGTCTATGTATCTACTTCTGCAATGTTTAAATTGATGACTATTTTTTATATGATGTATGCATATGATACATGTGTGGATGAGTTTTAATTCCGCTGTGTGTATTTTCTTAATTTGCATATGCACACTCTTGAATTTATATGTATGAATCTAATGAATGGGCTGAGATTATGTGAAAGCCCCACAGATTGGCATCATGTCCCCTTCCTCTTATTGGGTCAGCAGGTGGGTACATTGCGGGCCACCCATTCACATGTAGAACATGATCATTCATCAACCGTGAGAAATTTGGTAGATTTAGAGTGGCCAAAAATGGTAATTTTATCAGTGTTTTCGTAGATGTTTGTTGCACGGGTGGATCCTGATGGACCCATGGATTTTGTCCTTGGAACCGATTGACATTTCAAGGTGGATTACCCCCTTGCAGAGATGGGCCCCAAGAAGATTAGGTACTTCCTGGAAACTAACAACTCCATTGTGGAATGGGGTTGATGGGGGGTTTATTGCCCCCTGGCATGGTACTTGTTGTGAAGGGTTGATTCCCCACTAGGAATTGTTCTAGTATAAGTTGGAGGATGATCAACGAAGACATTATTGTGCATGTGTGAAGGATAATTCCAAGAGATGTTCATAGTCCAAGGTCTAGCGCTTCCACTAGGAATATTAACATTCCATTGGAAAGTGTTGCCCCTAGAAGCAGAACATGGGAAAATGTTGGGAATACCGAGAGGATTGGATAACCTATTGATGTGTGTGTGGCATGGGATTGGCCAATCCAACCATAGGGAAAAACCATGTTTGGTATGGAAGGTCCAATAGTTGTTATACCTGATGATGAAGTAGATGTACTTCCAGGATTGGAACACAGAAATGTATCAACTGACATTGAAGTGCTAGTTGAAGTTATGCTAGGGATGGGTACATTAATTGATGGGATTGGTACGCTTATAGATTGCATTCTGAAGATGTTTGAATTATGCGGCACACTGGTTGATGTGGAGGCATTATGGTCTCCCTTATCCATTTGAGGTTGTGTGGGTGTGGATCCATTTTTTTTAATGAAGACATTGGATCAAATGGTGTGTGTTTCATATCTCTCTAACTTTTGAAAAAAGAAGTTAAACCCATCGATGATTCACTGATAGCAAGTATGACCGAATCTTAAGGGGGAAAAGTGGATTAGCATAAGCAGCTGATCAGTCCTCTAAAGTTTCAATGTCGAAAGGAACAAGTTCATCAACTAAGCATGTGTTTGATTCATGATAGGTTGATGACTGTTCAGATTCAGTTCGATGATATTCTTCTTTGGTAATATTGTTTATGTCCAAAGGTAGTTATGTTTATGAGTCACTTTAGTGTGATTCTTGTATGTGTCTCCGCGATGTAGTGGGGCCAACAAATTCTAGTCACTCACCTTGCTGCCACCTTGAATGACGAATCATGAGATTAGTCACTTTGAATTTTTATGTAAGGAATTGTTTATTTAATATGTAAACTACAATCAATCAATCCTAAGGCCAATTAGACTCTACAAAAATAAAAAGTTCACCCAACTAAAAATAACTTAAGAGATTCAACAAGCAAACCACTTTTCCAAAAACCGAAGTTAATGAAAATCAAAATAAGGGGGCCTTCTGAAATACTAGCTACAGAGGGATATCAAGCCCCAACAACTACTAGACGAAGGTGTGAAAGAAAAAGTTACGCTAATATTCACAAGAAAATCGCCAGGGGTACAAGTACTTTCCTTCGTTAAGCACCCTCCTAAGGATCCAAAAAGGAGATTCTACGTCCATCATAGGTACTGTAAGCGTTCCCCACTTGTAGTCACCCATGTGATATCATAGGAATAGAAACTATGGTTACCACTTCACAATCGACGACCATGCAGAATCGTTGAAAGTGAAGATAAGGCATACGGTTAGGGAACATAAGACATAAGCCTTTGACCCGAAATTCTAGCAAAGTGATGTCACCCTGAGGATTTGTCACTTTACTAAGGACCCTGTATACGTGGAAATCCCACTAAACAAGCAAAGGGGGGTACCACTTTACTTTCCTAGCTTGACCTTGTGCTTGTAGCATGTTTGAGACGTGCTTTCTCGACAAATGCTCCTTGTTACGAATGGATTTTCATTCTTTAGTAATTCCTAGTTTTGAAATTTTGTGGCCTGGGAGATGTTTACTCTCTAATCCTAAACCAAGGCCCTAGCTTAAGTTAATGTTAGTTTGCATTCAAAATGAAATCTTGGTTACTTTTAGATTAAAGCATTCATTTTTTAGGTATTTTGTTTAGTTTCAAAGGGATGGAGTGAAACTGATACGGTGTTTGTATGATTCGATGGGTAAAACCTTTCAATGCACATATGCTTACGAAATACACTCTTTTCTTTCGATGAAGTCTGTAATTTGTGGAAAAGTAAGAGGTTTATCATTCTCTTTCCAAATCACACAACATGTAATGTTTCAAAATACAATCAAATTTACAATTTGAAAAAGAGTTTCAAAGCACAAACACGTTTTTCTTTTTTTTCTTTTTCAATGAATTCTCAATATCAATACAAGCTAAGAGAAATTGATTATTTCATAATTATGTAATACGTGATGTTTCAAAATATAATCAATGCTTCAATTGAAAAAGAAAGTTTCAAAGCTAAGACAACTTTATACTACTTACTTTTCAAATGAATTCTTAAGTCAATGCAAGGTAAGGGGAATTTGATTCTTTTTTCATACCATTCACATGCAACGCATCTCAAAGTTGAAATTGATCTTCCAATTCTAAATAAATTGCAACACTTGCAAAATTAAAGCAAAATTCAACACCTCCAAAAAATTCTATATGTTTCGATTGATAAACAACTTTCGAAAGCAAGCAAAACATAGCCACTCAATACTAGCTCTTTTAATCCAAACACAATCCATATTGAGGATTTTGAAGAACACACCCAATGTAATTTGAGCAAATTGAAGATTGAAACAATGATCTATTCAGGCTACAACTAATCTAAAATTTAATTCAACACTTCCAAAGGGTTTCTATATGTTTCAATTGATAAAGAATGTTCTACAATGAGCAAATGAAGCTACTCAATACTAGTTCATTTAATCCAAAAACAATTGATACTAATAAAGGAAGAGCATTCACAATGAAATTCGAATAAATCAAGGATTGAAATGGATATTTCTTCAAATAAAAACCGATCTAAAAAACAATTCAACATTTCCAATTTCAGAAATTTACACAATCACTATGGAGTGCTTATCATTTTTGGAGGTGCTAAGTTGAAAATTTTCAAAATAATGGACTAAAATGCCTTACTAAATGCAACAATCTCATTCTTAATCATATCAACCATGGCTAATAGTACTAGAAACATAATTTTCTCAGTAAATTGCACGCATTAAATGTTAGAGGGTTGTCTAACATGTAGAAGTCGTTCGGAAAAAGTAACTCTCTAGACAACGTTGTAAAAGTGTTTTTTTAATATTTAATAGTCAATGGTATTGAAAGGTCCATGGTATTTCCCATGGTATTGACATAAGGTTAATTATAAAAGAGTCTATGGAGAGTTGTATAGATAGAACATAGGGTGAGCCATATCTCGTGTTGGACTAGAGTAAGTAATATATCTCTTGTATTAGAGATGAGTGAGTGATATATATATTGTGCTGGACAAGAGTGAGTCAGATATCTCTTGTAGTGGACATGAGTGAGTCATATCTCGTGTATTGTATTGATTAGTGATGAGTAAGTGATCATATCTCAGAGAGAGAGTCTCTCAAAGACTTGGGAGTGAGGGATTCTCTCATGTTGGGGTTTGTCTTTACTGCTAAGGGTTTGGGCACAGTGAGAGTTAGGAGTCTAAGATCAGATGTAGAACGTAGAGATACGAGTGAACGAGTTGCTGGAGGCAGCGTAGTGACTTGGGCACTGACAGACGGGCAACAACGAGCTGCTATATGTGGAATCTGCCGGGATTAGTGTGGGTCAAGGGCAGCAGGTGGCACGGATCCACTGGCTGTGGAGTAGTGGGTTGTTGGGTGTGGAGACTCGGTCGAAGACAATAGACTGGGCCGCGTGAAGGAAGCCACCAATGTGACTGAATTGGCCGGTCTGCTGGTCGGGGGTCTGCGGAAGTAGCTCACGAGGAGTTAAGTCAGTCGGAGACGTGTAGCAAAGGGCGTCACGCAGGGCAGCATGTGATCTGCAAGATGCAGGAGGATCCTGTGATGTGCAGGAAGAGCCACCGGGAGTGGCAGTAGTGATGATGAACATGGGTGAGACGCGACAGAGAAGTCATCGAGGGAGAACCGCGGAGATTGGGCCCAACGGAAGGCACAACTACAACGTGGAAGCCCATGAAGCTGGACAAGGGAGCAGGACGACATGAAGCCAGACTCGAACACAGATGGGAATTGGGTCAGTTGGGATTAGACGAGGAGCTGCGTGGGGAGTAAGGGCGCGTGTAGAAGATTGGCAGGAGGCATGAACTACTGGGGCGCTCGGTGGGGGTGAAGGATCAGGCATAGGAGTCGATTAGTAAGCTGGAGTTGACGGCAATCAGTCCTTGTGATAAACAATTTCCAATGTAGAGATTAAAGAAGCCTGCTATGGACTCATGATTGGCTGAGTTTCGGTTCGTTGGTTGATTGCAATAGTGTTGTAGGTATTGCAATTAATGGCCTCCAATTTGAGGTATGGGGATAGGTTGGAGGGGATCTACAACTATATTTAGTGGAAGGTGAGGATGGGCACTATCCTCAAGGATAAAAAATGAAGCTTATTAGGTGAGCGAGGCAAGGGCGTAGAGAATACTCCTAGATGGAGTAAAGGACCAAGGACTACCTAATTTCACATATGGATAAGAAATAAATATTTATGGAAATGTGGGATGTACTCACATGAAGGGTAATTTATAGTGGCGAAATTTAGTTAATTGATTTTTTTTTGAATTTTTTTCAAAAAGAAATTGGCTATTCGGTCATTTTTAGTCTCTAATATCGTCTATATTTACACAAAATATGTTTTTTTATCATAATATTCGGCAAAATTTACACGTTTCAATAGTAAATTGTATGTTTCATATTTAATATTCCCCTACCTATCTATATACATGTTTTTATCAATCCAAAATAATCGCCTAGGATACTATATTTAAGTATAGTATTAGAATCCTTAAAAAATACCGGGTTCACGGGCTTGTATGAAAGCAAAATTGAGAACATAAAGATGGCCCTAAGGGATAAGCTCCACAACACTAGGATGGTCGAGGGAGAAAGTGTGGCCTCTTACCTCACCAGGTGAAGGATGAGTTGGCAGCTATATGGGAGACTATTCCAGACTCTAAATTGGTATGAATAGCCTTGAGAGGCTTCACCAAAGAGTGGGACGTGTTCGTGAAGTGTGTGGTGGGAAGAGGAGGCTGTTGACCGAAAACTATGCATTATGGTCAACAAAGGGGTGAAGCCTGAACCCAGGGTGTTTAGCAACCCCTAGTTGTTTGAGGTGGTTTTACCCCACGGGTTTAACGGCTCCGTTAACTGACTAACTCGAATCTAATTTAAACTAACTAAATGCTAAAACAATCTAATCAAATAAAGATAAAAAATACTAAACTAATCTAAACAAATTAAAACGCTAAACTAATAATAAAATGAATATATATATATATATATATATAAAGTCCCAAAAATGACTTAAAGAGCTGTAGCTTAGACATTTGCAAAATGTTTTACAGAAAGTTAAAAGTTAATTAAGTTAGTGAACTAATCTAATTCCTATAGTGCAGGAGCCAATCGAAAAGTAAGCTAAGTTTAGTAATTTGATCGACATTTACACTAAAGATTAAAAAGCTTTTTGTTAATTGTTACTCAAAGACATTTGATTTACAAATAACAATCAGATTTTATAAAATAAAACAGAAATGTCATTAAAACACAGTCAAACAGAAATGCCATTAAAACACAATCAAACAATAACTAACTCTGAATTTGATTTGATGTAAAAGTTAATCAATTACTATGTAAATCTTGTTTGCATTTGAAATGTGCAGATTATCTCCTTTCCTCATACAAACGAAGAATTACAATATTTTTGAATGATGAATCTGGATGAATATATTGAAGACATTCACATATAACTTATAACAGGGAGGATGTGTAACTTCTTCTATGCTCATCTTGGAGTTGATACGTATCTTTTAAAAAAAAAATATTATAAAAAATAACATGTCTGCTCAAATTAGATTTAAAATATTTACAACAACATAGATATAAAACTACACAAATTAGATAAATTAAAACCTTTCCTCAACACTTGCACTCTAAAAAAGGTTTGCACTTGGAGAGATTTGATCCCTCTAAAAACTTGATAGATCCCCTTTTAAAATAGATCTATGCTGATCTTAGGAAACCCCACCCCTGATCTTATCCCTGCTTATTATATAGGCCAAAACAATTCCTTCGAAACCTACTTCATCTACTGAATTTCTTCATTTAACTCCACATTTAATACTTGCTGGGAGAAACCAACGCGTATTCGATGGCAGCGAAGGCATCAATCCTTATTTTGAAATCTGGTCAATTTGGTACCGTGAGGGAATGCCTTATGTGCTGGCAACGTACTTTATTTCAGAGATTTTATTGGATATGTTGGCTTCTAAAATTTCGTTTCATACATTAAGAACCTGTCACCAACGTACTTTATTTCAGAGATTTTAATGGATATGCTGGCTTCTAAAACTTCGTTTCATACATTAAGAACCTGTCACCAAAATGCAAAGCTAATAAGTAAATATATATTAATAGAAATTAAAAAATAAAAACTATAACAATTTCATATTGAGTTTCAATATTTTGGCATCCATTTCATTGCTTTGCTTGATTTTAATGGATCTTCTGCATCTCTCGATCTGATAAAAAATCACAAGCTCATTAATGCATCAATGTATACAATCTAAACTTCAATCTCCCTTTTCCTTTTTTCCTTTTCTGCATATTCAGAGGAATTAGCTCATGGATTTGAAGCGCTTCACAATTTGCAAGTGATCTTGGATTGACAAAATATCAATTAATGTGTGGGATTCTTCCATATAGATCAAAATCCGATACATATTTTTCTAGCCATCTGCAATCACTACTATTTGATGATTTAACTTTTCTAATAATATGTAACAATCTGACAGTGAATGGGCTTTCAGTCATTCAACTAACATAGAATTTGGAACCACAAAGATGTTAGATTGTTACTTGTTCTCCATGCTTAATTGTAATAATTTTTTGTCTATGTTTCAGCTACTTATTACAATCTTTAGTTAAATGGTTGTTTGTCACCAACTGTTATCCATATCACTACCTGTTATTCATGCATGAGCTAATAATTATGTTAACAGTTATTTTTTATATTTCTTTTTTTTTATAATTGTTTTTCCAATTTTGAACGATGCCATAAAATCAATCTGGATAGTACACTTGTCCCATCCTCCTTCAATCTTCAATCAAGAAAAAGCTTAGAGACAGTTTACCCCAAATTCTAAAATATAAACACCTATAAATATAAAAATCAGAAAAAAGAATAAATAAATCAAAATGAGTGATCCACCCTTCATGTGTGCAGTTTTTGACAAATCTTATTTAGCATCACCAATCTTAATGCTAAGTTAAATCAACAATGATATTTAGCATCACCAATCTTAACGCTAAGTTAAATCAACTATGACAGAAATAAGAAAACTTATCTGTTTATAAAAAGGTCGAGAGTTGATTGAGTTTACATTATTTCCCTGTATCATTGTTTTGGCAAATTTTTGAATTCTTAATGTATACCATTTAAAAGCTTTCTCATATTGTTGAATTTCAAATCTTAATTTTTGGCAACCTGTTGCTGCAAAACTATAATCTTATACAATATGATATCTGGTTAGAGAGGACAACAATCTTTCTTCCCAACCACCCAAACTATATAAAATAATAATCTCAAAAATCAAAATTTAATATAAGATAATGATTTATATAAAAAAAAAAAACAAAAAAATCATAAAAAGAGATCAATACTTGGGAAAGTTAAAAAAAAAAACAAAACATATATATGTTTTAATTTATTTCCACATAATTAACATTATTTACTTTATTTACACTTCTAATAGTAAACAGACCAAGCGTTACTGGATAATGCTCTTTCGATTGTAGTTATATTTGTATGTATTAAAATCACATCATTCAAGAATGATTTAATGGAATATTTGCAAATAATCTCAAGGTTCAATTATAATCTAACTCCAAAACGTTTTTTAAAGGGAGATAAAGTGTAAATAATGTAAAATTCTAATATATAAAAAAAATTATTATTTATTATTTATTATTTTATAATTTTATTTCTTTAATTTAAAATGTAAATATCTCTAATTCCAACAATTTAGGGTTGCTGGCTAACCCCTGACAATTGAAGGAGAAAAGATTCATAAAATCACCTTCTCGGAATTGTTTTCATTTGAGTTTTCAACATGCTTTGAGGATACTTAAGTATACTTTTAAGGAATTTAGAGATTTATGGGCTAGGGTTTGCTCTGGACTAGGGTTAGCATTGTAGGAAGTTCTGGTTCGGGCCCATGGATCCTCCCTTGGATCTCGGCCGCGATGGTTTGGTGGGGGCTCGTCTCCCTCTTTCTGATCTTTTTCGCTCCTTGGTAGCTTCTCTACCAGTCTCATTGAAGGTCTCGGCCCCACGCGATTCCAAATTTGTTAAAAAATCAGCGGTGCCAGAAGTCAAGCTCTCCTCAACAGCTTCGAAGTGTAAAGCAGTGGCTCTCTTAGAAAAGGGATTGGTAGGCCATTTCACTGACTTGTGGCCTTCAACTCGCTCCATCGAAATCTCGCTCAACAAAAACTAGCGACCCCTTATCCAGGGTGAAGTTCAGCAAATATTTTGTGGCAAGGGTTTCTTCATGTTTTACTTCGAAAAAAAGAGGATCGAGACCTTATCTTCAGAAATGGTCCCTATTTTATGGGCCCAAGAGGGATGTATATCAACAAGTGGGATCTCTCTTTTGACCCAGAAAAGGACATACCCTCGGCTGTTCCAGTTTGGGTCAAACTACCGCATCTCCCATTACATTGCTGGAACGATGAAGATATAAAAGCCATCGGTAACTCCTTGGGCAAGTACATTGATAAATCAGAGCCAAAACCTCCCATGATTTCATGTGTAAGAATCTGTGTCGAGGTGGACCTTGAAAAAGGCCTACCAGAAGCCATAAATCTATCAATGGATGGATGGAACCATATGCAAACAGTGGACTATGAGCAGATCCCCTTCAAATGCAAAGTTTGTCATGAATACGGGCATTTCGCAAAGTTATGCCCCAAAAAGGAAATCTCCAGAAGTAGAGGAAGTTCAAGGTGGGGAATGGAACGAGGTCATAAGGAAAAAAGGAGGTAAACCCAACAACGATATCCCTCCTAAATCTCCACCCCAAAATAAGGAAAATGCCAATAAATTCCAGGCTTTATCCAATGAGGTAATAGAAGAGGAACAGGAAAAAAATAAAAATGTAGAGGAGTCACAGGAGAATATTATTCATCAAAAAGAGGTGGAATTGGTCCAAGATAACCCTACTCTTCAGCATGAAGCTCTGGGAATTGAAACATCCCTAAACTCAGGAGGCTCTATCACTAGAGCAAGGGCAAAACTATTACAAGAAGAAACTTCAGAAAGAAAAGAGGAAGAACAAGAACCTCTATCCAAAAGAGGTAGAAGATTCAACAAGACAATAAAGGAGCAGGAAGCAGCCAGAGAAAAGGTGGCGGGTAAGCAAACTAGTTTGGATCAACATTTAAGAATATTATCTAGTGGAAAGCGGAATCAAGGAGCACCGGAGGAGAAGAAAGGAAAAGCAGGCCTGCAACCCATCAAAAAATAATGAAGATAGTCTCTTGGAACTGTAGAGGATTAGGCGGAAAGCAAAAAGCAGAAGCGATTCAAAGAATTAAAAAAGTGGAAAACATCACAATCCTTATGATCTAGGAGACCAAAATGCAAGAGGCAGACAACATTAGCATAATGAAACACATTTGGCCCAACGGAGATGGAAAATCATTTAGCACTTCTGGAGCCTCGGGAGGACTCATCACCTGGTGGGACAAAGGTATGTACAAATGTCACTCCTTCACTTTAAATAGACATTGGATTTTTGTCGAACTTGAAGATCTTTCAAAAAATGAAAGATTTTGGGTCGGAAATGTCTATGGACCTACCATCTATGGGCATAAAGAGAACTTTTGGAGTCAGTTAATGGACCAACGCTATGGTAGGGAAGCACTTCTTAGCATCGTGGCGGGGGATTTCAACGTCACTATTTTAGCCAACGAGAGAAGGGGGGGATCTAAAGTCAGAGACCCGTTTGGAGAAAGGATGGAAGACTTGATGTCTCTATGGAATCTGATTGATATAAATCCAAAGCATGGCAATTACACATGGAATAACAAAAGAATTGGTCCAAGTCATATTGTAGCAAGACTGGATCAATTTTTGCTTAGCTCAACATTTCTTTCCAAGCCCTCCCTCCTCGACTCAAAGATTCTTGACTCTGCTACCTCTGATCATCGGCCTATCTCCCTTTTCTTCACCATCCTTGGAAATCTGGGTCCCCTCCCTTTCAGATATAACCATGCATGGCTTGAAAATGAGATTTGTTTGGAAGAAGTTAAAGCCGTTTGGCGGCAGTTTATCCTAGGATCTCTACGATACATTTGGGAAACCAAGCTCAAAATTGTGAAAGGGATCTTAAAAAAGTGGGCCAAACAGAACTACATAAAAACTGGAGAGGAATTGGCAAAACTTCAAAAGGATCTGGATGACCTCCAAACCAATATGGAGCATGCTACAGTCAACAAAGGTATGCTAAGGGAAGAAAAAGACCTCGACGCCAAGGTGCAAAATCTGGCAAGAAAGAATGAGGAGGAATGGAGACTTCGCTCCAAAAGCCTATGGCTAAAAGTTGGAGATAGAAACACAAAATTTTTCCATGCGTAGTGCAAGGAGAGATACAGGAAAAATAATATATTGAGTCTCTCAAAGGAGGATGGGACAAAATTGAAGAACATGATCTCATTCTGACTGAGGTTAAAAATAACTTCGAGAGACTCTACAATGAAGAAGAGGATGTCTCCAAGGAGGACATGCAGCAAATGAGCATGGAAATTCCAAACCTTATTTCCGAAGCAGATAATAAGAATCTTGTGGATCAGATTACTGAGGATGAAGTCAAGAAAGCAGTCTGGTCCTTGCACCCAGAAAAAGTCCCCGGGCCGGATGGATTCTCCATCCAGTTCTATAGGAAATGCTGGCATTGGCTAGAAAAAGACCTCATCATAATGCTCAACTGGACTAGGAAAAGAGAGAGAATCGGAGGGGCCACAAATTCTACCTTGATTGCTCTAATTCCCAAAGATAAAAACCCCAAAGCCATTGGAAGATATCAACCAATTTCCCTTTGCAATTCATCCTACAAAATTCTCACCAAAGTAATTGCAAACAGAATCAAGGGTCTTCTCCCCAATATCATATCCCTGAATCAAGGAGGATTTATAGCTGGTCGTCAAATTTATGACAACATTCTTCTTGTTCAAGAAGCCATTCATTCAAGTGTGCAGAGAAAAGATTCAGGTATGGCAATCAAACTCGACATGGCAAATGCTTTTGATAGGGTGAGGCACGAATTCATATTCATTGTTATGGAAAAGTTTGGATTTGATAAAGATTTTATAGGCTGGGTTAAAGCATGCACTGGCTCCCCCTAGATTGCCCCTTTGGTAAATGGTAGACCCTCCTCCTTTTTTCGTCTATCCCGAGGTCTGAGACAAGGATGTCCCCTTTCTCCTTTTCTGTATGTTATCATGGTGGATTCCTCTTAGCAAAAAACTCAACAATCTTCTTGCCTCAGGTTCCCTCCCTGGACTGGTAATCTCTCGAGGCGTCCCTCCAATTAATCATGCCCAGTTTGCCGATGACACCATTCTCCCTGGTTGCGCTTCTTCCTTAATTGCTTCAAGATTCAAATCCACCTTGAAACTTTATCTCAATGCATTCAGGGGTAAAACCAACGACAACAAGAGCAACATCTATAGCTGGAACTGTAGAACGACCACTCTTAGGAATCTTGCCTCAATCCTTGACTTTAAGCCTTGTCCTGACTAGGCCTCCTTTAAATACTTGGGCATTCCTATATCTCACAAAAAAGCTTCCTCCTCTATTTGGAATCCCATACTCGAAAAAATAAAAAGTAAAATCAATTCTTGGGGTACCCGTTGGCTAAATTTAGCTGGTAAAGTCACCTTGATCAAGGCTATTCTCTCCTCTTTACCTATGTTCACTGGTGCTATTCTGTTGGCCCCTTACTTTGTCATGAACTCTATCAGCATGGAGATAAGAAAATTCCTCTGGCAAGGGGGGAAAACTCAAGGTAAAAAAATTCATCTTGTTAACTGGAAAACTATCAAAGAAACTTGCAGAAGAGGAGGTTTGGGTATCCGCGAACCTGCTTTAATGAGTAAAGCCATGGGAGCTAAAGTTGCTTGGCCTATATCTCACAAAAAAGCTTCCTCCTCTATTTGGAATCCCATACTCGAAAAAATAAAAAGTAAAATCAATTCTTGGGGTACCCATTGGCTAAATTTAGCTGGTAAAGTCACCTTGATCAAGGCTGTTCTCTCCTCTTTACCTGTGTTCACTGGTGCTATTCTGTTGGCCCCTTACTTTGTCATGAACTCTATCAGCATGGAGATAAGAAAATTCCTCTGGCAAGGGGGGAAAACTCAAGGTAAAAAAATTCATCTTGTTAATTGGAAAACTATCAAAGAAACTCGCAGAAGAGGAGGTTTGGGTATCCGTGAACCTGCTTTAATGAGTAAAGCCATGGGAGCTAAAGTCGCTTGGAGAATGGTTACAGGAAAAAAATATTGGTGGAAGGAGGCCATCGGGAAGAAATATACTAGAAGTTCGAGATTGAGATGCATGGACAATTTAAGAGCTGAAAAAGGCACTGCTATTTGGAATCTCATCTCTTCTTCTGCGGACCTGCTAAAAGACAATCTCTGTTGGATACTTGGCAATGGGAGGAAAATCAATCTTTGGAAGGATAGCATAAATCGATACCAGCCACTTGGCACCATTCCTGATCTTCATAATGTCAAGCTTTGGTTGCAAAATGAAGGTATACAGAAGCTTGAGGACATTGTAATATGGAAATCCTCTGGAGCCTGGAAGGAATGGAAGCAGATGGTCCCCCCAGAAAATATTAAAGACAGTTACAACAAATTCCTAAATCTCCTCCATGGGAAAGCTCCCGTCAGTATTCGAGCTAAGGATAGTAGAGACTGGGGGAAATCAGGCAGTTACACCGTCAAAGAAGGTTATGAAAGCCTCACCTTGAACAACAATCCCATCCAAAAGAGGTGGGCGAGAGTTTGGAATCCCGACTGCATTCATTCCCAAGATCAATTATTTCTATTGGCTTTTGGCACATAAAAAGTTGCTAACTGCAGAAAATCTCAGAACTCGTGGCATTGAAGGACCATCTAGATGCTCCCTGTGTCATAACGCTGAAGAAATCTCTCAACACATCTTTCTCGACTGTAATTTTTCCAAACAAGTTTGGGTCTCTGTTCTTGGTCCTCTCTGGAAGAGCTCCAATCTCCCTAGGAAAATAAATCAAATGACAGACAATTGGATAAATACTCTCCCGGGAGGAAGCAAGTCTAAACCAACTATGGAAAGAATCCGGAAGCTCATTCCCATGAATATCTGTTGGCAGAACTAGTTGGAAAGAAACAAATGTGTCTTTGATGGAAGAAAGACCAATGCACGTAGAGTTTCCAACAAATCTATCTCTTTGATCTTTGAATCCCTTTCATCAAAAGAGGTAAAAATCCCAACCCACGAAGCTCTATCCTGCTCCGAATTTCAGTGGTGACAAGTTTTCATCAAGGTGAGTTCTCTTCAGTCCAAAATCTTCATCCCCCGCTATGACTGGGAAATTAGGAAAGACAAGGTCTCTTTCGAAAAATGGTGGATGGAACAAGAAAGTCACACTATTTTCTTTGATGGGGCTTCCAAAGGGAACCCTGGGGAGGCAGGTGCAGGGGGGATCATATTCGATCCTAGAGGAAACAAAGTCGCAGTCTTTTCATGGGGATTAGGCAATAGAACAAACAATGAAGCTGAATTGATTGCTCTGTACCACTCCCTAGAACTTGCTTCTTCTCTCAATATAGAGAAATTACAGGTTTATGGAGACTCAAGGCACGCCATACAAATCATGCGTCACAGAGCTAAAACAAAGGGCTCTAAGAGCCATCGAATCCAAAGCAAAATTAGCTCTCTATCCCTTCCCAAAGACATTCATTACTGTCACATCTTGAGAGAGAATAATTCCCTAGAAGATGCTGCTACTAATGAAGGTGCCTTGATGAAATGTGGCCAAGTTAATCATAACAATGGCAATTTTGGGTTCTCATTTATACCCTAAGGTCTTTCTAATGTATTGCCACCTTAAGCTCTCTTTTTTCGACCCCTCCCTATGGTTTCGGAATGGTTTTATCTCCGTCCCTCTGATGTTGACACAATATCCCCCATGTGCCCTTCACATGGTCAGTTCGCTCGAGCCGGCATTAACTCTCCCATCCTCATCTTGTTCTTTACCTCCTGCTATGGCCATCCCACCCAATTCTCCTTCTTTCAGCTCTGCGTTCGCTCGGCTCTCCACTCTCGACCCTGTGCTTGACCCATTGCTGCCCCTCGACGTCTGCACGACCCTTTTTCTTCCCCACCATCACCCCGACTACATCATGGACGATGTTAAGGCTACCATCGCAACTCTGAGTAGAACCACCGAGGAGGTCAAGATGTATCTATGCAAAACCTATGCGGTCGTATGTACCAGTGTTAAAAAGAATGAGGAACTGGCAACTGAAGTTAGAGACAACACCTCCCAGCTCTCATGCCAGGACTCCAGGATTGATGATCTTGAGCGAAATCTCTTCGAACTGATGGGTAAAGTGGACATAATCAAAGAATATCTCTCTGCATTAACAAGAAAAACCCAATATAGTCAAGTGTAGGAAGCTCCTACTATCAACCAGGAAATGGTGGATGCGGCCTCGGTGCAGCAATAGAACTATGAATAATTCTCTTCCTTTCTTTCAGGTTCTTTTTTGATATACATTCTCTGAATGTTTTTTTGCCTACTGCTAAACAAACAATTTGTAAGGGTTTATCCCAATGCCATCAGAAGAATTTACAGGAAGCATAGGTATAGAGCTTCTAGAGACATGAATATTTTCATAGCTTGTTATTTTCCTTTCTCTGTTTCGGAAAAATTGTCCCAAGTTTTGTAATGTATGGCTGTGCATAGCCTTTTCAAATATATATATACTTCCCTTGTTTCTGTTTAAAAAAAAAAGAATGTAAATAAAGGAAACATAAAAATTAATATTATATGATTTTCTAAAGTAATAAAATTTATGTAAAAAAAAGTAAATTAAAAATCAAACTATTATACACAAGGTTTTTATCTTTTACAAATTTTTTTAAAATTTAAAATTTAAAATTTTTATTATTTACAATTTTTTTTAAAATTTAAAAATTATATTATTACAATTTTTTATGTTTTTTGTTTTGTAGGGTGCAAAGTATTAGTGGAGATTGTCCGTTTTGAGACTTAATGGTCATCCGACAAGCAAATATAGGAGTTTTGGCATAAATTCATATTAAAAAGCTTCAATTGAGCTAATTCCATTATGCCAAAGAAGGAAGGGATCCAATCAACACAAATCACTTGTATCACCAAATCATCATCTTATGAAAAATAAGCCAAGAACCAATAATATGAAGCATGGAGAAATCAGAGATCAAGAGTCATCAACATTCTTTCCAATCAAGCCAACTTAGATCAAAAGGAACTTAAAGCAATGATTTCCAAATTTTAGAATGGGGCCCCTTAAACTTCAATATGAAATTTTTTGAAGGGTAGTTGTTGGGGCATGCCAACAAGGTCTTAGAGTAGAGATCAAGAGAAGGAAGAAGAGGAAGAGAAATTTGCCTTAGCATCCAAGAGAAAGGGAATGTCAAAGAAAGGATCTTTTGCAGAAGACATCCATGAGGGCAGCAAGAAGAAGCAGGACACCAGTAGGGTGAAATGTTTTGCATGTAATGAGCTAGGACATTATGCTAGACAATGCCCTAACAAGAAGAAGGGAAAAAGGAAAAAGCATGTGACTGCTATAGTCGAGATGGATGATTGTACGGCTAGGTTTAAGGATGATTTCTCACTCATTCCATTAGTGACAGAGAGAGAGCATGAGGCTCATCTCAGTAGGGCTACTTGGCATGAGATGGCAATGATGGATGAGGAGCACATATTATTAGATCAGAGTGTAGTAGATGCAACTGAGAACTCTTCTAGTTCAGAGGGAGTAGCTGCAGCAACAAAGGATTTGATGGATGTAGGTGGATGCTTCTCCAGAAGTACCTTTCTCGCTAAGAGGGAGTGTTAGATTTTGTAGCTCAGACTAGTACTTCTACATGGGTTTTCTAGCATGTAAAAGTCGTTTGGAAAAAGAAACTCTCTGGAAAGCCTTGTGAAAGTGTCTTTTGTAATACTTTATGGTCAATTGTATTGAAGGGAACATGGTATTATATGTCCCATGGTACTGGGTGTCCCATGGTATTGACATAAAGTGAATGTTATAAAAGAGTCTATGGAGAGTTGTATAGATAGAACACTAACACGAGTGATTCATATCTCTTGTGTTGGACAGGAGTTAGTCATTGTTGAAATTTGGTTGTCATTGATGTCAACTGATGTCAAAGAGGATCAGTATCCTTGTGCCAGTTTGAACAAGTACATAAGAATTATATTCAGTATATCCAGAAGTACATTCAGGTCGAAGAAGTACATATGGTACATGTGCAAGTCCTAATTCCACCTAGTCATGATGCCTCAAAGCTAACTCAAAAGAATTGGTTGGACAAGGTTCAAGAGTACACAAGAGGTAGTTGAACAGTTATGCAAGCTCCGGAAGTGTGCAAGATACATCAATCAGAAGATGCATACAAGTTGTTGAAGCACGCAGTAGTATCGGAAGATAGTAGCAATCGAAGAAGTCAAGTGCGCAAGTCCCACAAGCAATTGTACATCAAGGGTGCAAGACCATACACCAAGTGCGCAAGTCCCACCAGGAAAATGACAAGTATGTGCAATACCCACAAAGAGATGACACCTCAGTGGCACAGAAAAAGACATGTGGCGGAAGCGTGAAGTAAGTGGAACCATGAAGCAAGGAAGAAGGGACACTATGACCAACTTGTGGACATCACCATCCGTGCACATCAAGTATAAATAAGAAGTTGAGCTAGAGAATTGTAAGTAATCTTGTGAGTTGAAGACTGGAAGATATAGATTTGAAAAGCTTTTAATTCTCAGGGCATCAAGGGCTCGTAGAACCAGAACAACATGATCTAGTAGAGATCCCAGTGCGCACGAACAGAGGAACATAATTTCTGATGGTGCGTAGAATGATGTAGTTTTATGTGACAATTGTGCGAAGACAGAAAGGCCGAACTACATAATATGTGCAAGTGCGTGAGACCAGAAAGACAGTATCGCAGATAGTATGCAAACAGTCACATATGATCTAAGACAGGTGCACAAAGACTAAATTGAATTACAACGAGTAATGCACGAAGTGAAGTTGTTTATCTGATGCACTAATACAGAGTTGTTGCACAGTAAAGGATGCGCATTATGATAAGGATGATATGAGACAAGTGCGAAGAATAGAAAGGTTGAATCACAGATGATGCACATAAGGTCACAGATTATCTAAAGAGGGATGTACCAAGACAGAAGGGTAATATCACAGAAGGTGTGCAGACTAATCTAATATTGATGCACAAAGTTAGAATAGTAGTACAACAGAAGATGTGCAGTATGAGTTGAAGTTGAAAAAGTGTAGAAACATAACAATATATTGAACCAGAGCACAGACTGCGGAATCTAATGAAGCAGCTCGCAGTTTGTGATGCATGAAGTCAGTTGTGATGTAGTAAAGAGATAATTTAAGTGTTAAATCAAGTAAAGTATGCAGTACAGTAACAACAATATTACAACATATAGAGGGTGCACACAGTAGAACAAAAAACAATTAATTTGAAGGGTGTGTGGATCAAAAGTACAACAAAGTAATATCTTCTTCTTTTATATCAAGGCGGTAGGACGGGGCAAGGAGCAGGGGGTTAGTGCCTCCTTCCAGTTGAAGCTAGTAAATCAGGGAGTTGGTGCTTCCTCAAGGTCGGTGCCTGTAAAACTAGGGGGTCAGTGCCTCCTTCTAGTTGGTGCTGGAGAACTTAGGAAGTTGGTGTTTCCTCGAATGTAATCTTTTAATATAAGAGAGCATTTTGTGGTTTTTTCCCGTTTGGGTTTCCACATAAAAACATGTGTGTTCTGTGTTTTGCGCATGTGACGTTGAATGTTTATATTTATTGTGGATGCATAATTTAAGTTCAAGTTTAAATCATATAAGAAATTAAAAACTATTCATAACTGTGCTAATATTGATTCACCCCCCCTCTCAGTCTTAATAATACTCCAACAGTCATGTCTCTTGTGTTGATTAGTGATCAATGAGTGATCAAATATGAGAGAGGGAGTCTCTCAAAGGCTTAAGAGTGAGGGATTCTCTCAAGATGGGGTTTATCTTTATTGTTGAGGGTTTGGGCATAGTGAGAGTCAGGAGTTTGAGATCCGTTGTGTCATATCCAGAAGCCTAGTGGTGTAAGTGATGTTTAAAAAATCTACAATAAAGACAAACTATTTGTTGGTTTTCCCCATTGGGGTTTCCAAGGTACGTCTTGTGTTCAATTTTCTCTGTATTATTGTAAATTTGTGTATTGTTATTTATGATTAAGTTTTATGTGTTAAATTAAGGTTGGGATAAAGATCAGTGAAATAAATATCAATCGGATCCTATTTACACAAAAAATTCACAGTAAAGCTTATGGACAAGTTATATGCAAGTGAGTGTCGTAACTTAAAAACTAAGTAAATTTGATATTTAGCCACTAAGATCCTCAAGGAAATTGATCAATTAAGTAATAATACAAGTTTATCATGACATGCAGGCTATGAACAAGCTATGCAAGCCAAGATACTAAGCAAAAGTTCAAGCAAAAATAGTCTACAGGCGAAAAAAAAACCCATTTCAGATGTAGTCGCTCCTTCCTACCCAATAAGGGCGACTGGGATGGGGAAGTAAATCCCTTTAACTTGATAAAGGATACTCTAATGTAGGATTTTATTCTATTGGCTAATTAAGGGTGACTAGGAAGACATAGTACTCAATTTTTGGTCAAAGAACCAAGCAAAAGTGCTCCAACTTGTTCCAGATTTTACCTAACTTCTCCTAGAGTATATATGAAATGAATTAAAGCATTGAAACACTAGAAAACTAAGCAAGATCACCAAATTTGAAATAATAAATTTTAGAAAGAAAGCCTTATCCCTATTATGGTCACCAATTATGTTGTGAGGATATTTGATGGAAAAGCTAAATAGCAGAGTTCAAATCTCCCAATGGTTTGGTTAAGGACCATTGACAAAGATGCAAACAAATACTTATCATTTTCCTTATTAGATTTGCTTTACATTTTCAATAATTTTGAAGGTAAGGGAAGGAGACAGAATAATACCAGTTGTAGCATGGTTGTTTGGGAAGACATTGCCTGCTATTCCTTGATGTTATTCAAATAAATTGCACAACATCAACAACACACCTTCCTCATTCCTATAACAAAAATTATCAAATGATTAATAAATTGAGATCTAATATCCTAACAACACAATTAACACAATCATTTATGGGAGGAATTGAATCCATTTGCATTAAATCAAAGATGAATTATAATGCTAACAACCTTGTAATTTGCAAATCCATCCTCCTCCATTACCCAGGTTCACTCCTTCACCCTCTTTGTCTTTGATCACCAAAAGTTCTCAAGTGTATAGAGTCTCTCACAAATCCTCCAACATTTTGACACTCTCCAATTTCATCCTCCTAAATTCTTACCCCAAGTGGATCTTAAATAGCTTTTAGATTTAGGTGAGAAGGATGAAAAACACAATGCTGGATAGGAATCCCAATTTTTTACTTTTGTTCTTTCCTTTACACTTTGTTTTCCATTTTTTTAAGAACTTCATGATAAATTGAGCCTTTTGCACCTAAAAGACACATTTCATGCATTTTAAACCACTTAGAGTTGTGGTGTTTTGATGCTTATCTCATCGTAGCCAACTTCAATCACTGGAGTTTCCCTTGTCGGAATTCATCAATAACCACTTGCATATTTCTTCTAGGAAAGTAGTAGTACAAAAGTAGTAGTTGGGTTATGAGATACTGTCTCTCTTCAATGTTCCATATCAGTATTCATGTTGTGAGTGAACCAATTACATGATTTTGGCATTCACATCTAAGGGTGTTAAATATTGTGTTAACCGATTCCCCCTAATGTGTGAGGTCTGAAGCAAAGATGAGGGTCGAAATACATTATCTGACATAATCGGTAATCAAGGCTAAAGGGAAAAGGAGGAGAACCATGGACGCATGAAAGACTACAAGGTCCTGGTAAGAAGATCAAGGCTATGAGGTATGGCCATTTCGAGGTATTGCAGAAGGTGGAAGATAATGCCTACAGACTCAGTCTTCCCCCATACATGTGCATTTACTCCATAGTGAATGTGGAAAATTTGAAACTCTATGAACCTTCCATGTTGTATCAGGAACTTGAGCAGGTCTTACTTTCTATAGAGTACTTAGCACCAGAGGCTCATGCAGAGTTACTAGAAGACACAATGTTGCAGAAGAATTCCAGAACTATTAGGTGGGGATAGTATGAACTCTGGAAGGTGGGGTTGAAAGGACAGCTTTCCGGCAAATTTAAATGGTACTCCAAGAAGAAGGCAGAGGAAAAATTTCCTCACCTCATTTAGTAAAATCTTTTGGGGACCAAAATACTCCCAAAATGGGGAGGTGTGGTCTGAAATGGATCAATATAATATTTTTCCACCTACTTGGAGCTTTCCAGGTTAGAAGAATGGATGAATTAGCTTGTTGGGCCCATTTTATGGTGTAGGTCTCATTTTGCAGATTTGGGGCAAGAACTTTGTGGGGCCTATTTGAGGGTCTAAATGATTTTTTTGGGGTCAAAAGTTCATTGAAAATGAAATTTGCCTACACATGATTCTACATTTTGAGACCTTTCCAACGGTCCAAAAATTGCCTCAAATGAAGTCCGTATGCAAAATTTATGCCTCCCACAAGTTGACCTATCTAGTTGACAACCATGGTACCGAGTGGGTTCCATGTCAGCCCTCATTTCTCACGCATGTGGAGCTAGTCTTGTGTGTACCTTTAATAAAATTATAGAAGGACCAAAACCCTGATCCTAATCAAGAGCTGGGGCATGCAAAAACCATAAAATTAACCCTAGATAGCTATCATGATATGTTAAATATCAGGTTGTTGGGAGAAGAAGGGGTTCCATTCTTTTGATGTATTGTATTGTTCCATAATTTAGAAACAACACTCGATTGGATTTTAGAGCATAACAAAGGAGATAGGAGATCTTGTAGTATCCATTCTATCCACACAGTCACAGGTAAGTCCATAGAGAGTACCATTTCCTTTGTATTTTCATTTTGATATGAAGAGCAAGGCCTAGTCCTCATTTGTGGCTAGGTTTTTTTTCCCCATAGTGGGTTTTCCCAAGGTATATATTGTGTTGTTGTGTACTTATTAGCTCTATTTATCCTTGTTTCAGTTCCACTTATTTTGGCATTCAATAAAAATAAACTAATAAAAAAAACTAAGTTGTAAGATATGTTGTGACGAACTTTTCTAGTGGAGTACCCACAACAATTTACATATCACATTATTGGAAAATAGTGGCTCATGTAGGTTAAATCACAAGGGTTGATCATTGCGGGCGGGTGCAAGAAAATAATATTATGATTCTTTTAGGGATTTTTAAATGGAGATACTTTGAACCAAGGCAACTTTAGGTGTTGTTGACTAAACTAGTGTTGTGTTGAGAAGCACGATGAAGGAAGCTTAAAGTTGTGAAGTATGCAAGAAGCATAGATAAATGTTCTCCTTTGGGGGAATTTAGGGAGGAAAGGAAATAAGTTCCATGAGCGTACAATTAGATGGTTGAAATACAAATATTGGATGAAAGTGAGCAAGGTTAGGGAACTATTAAAAATTTCCTTGGGGTTGATGAAATGAAGGTTGATAAATACACACAATGAATACAAGATGGATGATACAAATGGATCATGATACATTATAATCTTGAATGTGATATTCCAATATTTTAGAATATACTTGAGAGTTCGAGGGGTAAAAGTAATGTTGAAACCCGAGGAGAAACATGAGGCATTATTTTGGGAATACAAACTATGTCGACTCCCAGTCTAAAAGGGATAAACAACATCATGGGTGCCAAGACGAAATTGGTTACTAAACTAGGGAATGTTAGTGTTTTCACTTTAATTCAATTATGTTAGATCTTTAAGCTCAAAGATAGACAAGCACATCAATACACAAGAACACAAGAAATTTCCTCGGGGAAACCATAAAGGAGAAAACCCCGCAACTTCCTTAGAAATAGATTCGTCACTAAGTACAATATCAAGCAAGATAGAAAACCCAAATATAAGATGTCTTCTGCAGCTTCTCTCTTTCTTCTCCAGCGAACTTGTCTTCTCTCACACTTGGTGCGAACTTGCTTGGTGAGTGTGTTGTCCAAATGAGAGGGGGAGCCTCTCTATTTATACTTTAAGTGTGACTGACCTTTTTCCCAATGGGGCTGACCTCTCTTACCTAACTAGGCCGACCTATCCTAGGGAGAATCAAAAATACATTTTACATTTTACCTTTGGGGAACTATTGCCTCGACTTACAGTGGAGGTTTTACCTCGATATTCTTGCATGACCGTATACAATAATGACATTCCCGAATGGAGGAAAAACATCTCCGATGGAGGTACAATAAAAGTACAATAATAATATAATAATAATATACAAAAGAATATATTCCGAAGTTACATTTACACCATATTGGAGCTTCACTGCTCCTCTCTGCACCATATCCCGGATATATATAGTGGTACTTGATCTCAATATGATTTGAATTGTCTTGGGACATCGACTTCTCAAACAACTTCACACAAATATGGTTGTCACAAAAGATACAAGTTGCCTCTAACTTGAGATCAAACAAGTCTGATAGTAGCTTCTGAAGCCATATTGCCTCACAAATAGCTGAACAAGCTGCAACATACTCTGCTTCGGCTGTACTCAGTGTCACATATGACTGCTTCCTACTAAACCAAGAGATCATACCGGATCCCAAACTGAAGAAACATCCTGAAGTGCTCTTCCTGTCCGTGGCACTGCCTGCTCAATCTCAACATAACCATGCAGGTTAATCTTCTGATTTGTCTCATATTTGAGCCCATGCTCAATTGTACCCTTCAGGTACCTTTATACATGGTTTGCATCAATCAGGTGAACATGTCTTGGATCCGTCAGGAATTGGATCAGGGTGTTCACAGCAAAGCATATGTCTGGTATTGTGTTCGTTAAGTACATCAACGAACCAATCATCTGTCTGTACATCGTGGCATCAATTGTCTTTTATGAAGCATCACACAATAGCTTCAAGTTCGATTCCATTGGTGTGGTCATTTCCTTGCAGTCCATCATTATGAACCTCTTCAGAATCTCCATTGCATACTTTCCTTGACCAAGGAAAATCCCATCTGTACTCTGCCACACCTCCATGCCTAAGAAGTAGTGCATCATTCCCAGGTCCTTCATCTCGAACTTTGCGGAAATCCTTCTCTTCATTTCTGTAATGAGCTCATCCTATCCTATTGCAAACAGGTCATCCACCTATAGAGGTAATATAACTGGTCTTCTTCCCTCAACCTTGAAGTAAAGGTTGGAATCTGCTTTACTCTTGGTAAAGCTTAATCTCATCATAAAGTTGTCCATCCTACTGTACCATAACCTGGGTGCTTGCTTCAAACCATACAAGGATTTCTTTAACTTGCACAAATGAGTCTATCTGTCATGTGTCTCGAATCCCAGTGGATGCTCCACATACACTTCCTATTCGACTACACCATTCAAGAATGTTGTCTTAACGTCCATCTCGTGTACCTTCCATTTCATTATTGCGGCTAAAGTAAGTATAGATATGATGGAAGTGTATCATGTTACAGGTGCAAATGTCTCTTCGTAATCTATGCCTTCTTTTTGGGAGAAGCCATGTGCCACAAATCTTGCCTTGTTTTTTTCAATGCTACCATCTATAGCATGCTTGATCTTGTAGATCCATTTTGAAGTCACAACAGACTTACCTACTGGTCTCAGAACTATCTCCCAGACATCATTCTTCATAATCGACTGGTACTCTTCGATCATGGAATCTTTCCATTCCTTCTTTTATGTTGCTTCCTCATAGTTGGAAGGTTATTTATAAATGATGTCACATAGTAGGGCCACATAATTGGAGTATGGTCTGGGTCTCTTGCTTTCTCTTTGTGTCCCATCTGGAGCACAATACTTATTTGCATCTTGTATTGCTTCACATTCCCATGTTGGTCTTCTCTTGTGGGAGTTCTTCTCACGAGTTGGATCTACAGGTTCTTGTGGTTCTGTCATGTCATGGTCTTGGTGATCTTCTTGGAGTTTCTCTTCCATAACTGTGTCTCTGGTTCTAGGAACTTTAGGTTCTTCAGTTTTTTCAATAGGTAATTGTCTTGATTTGTTGTATGTTGAGTCTTCATCAAAAGTTACGTCTTTGTTGATTTCGATCTTCTCGAATCTTGGGAAGTATATTCGGTAAGCTTTTGATGTGTCATTGTATCCCATGAATATGACCTTCTTTCCTGAAGGGTCTAATTTTGTTCTCTTTTCTTTCGGAATGTGTATGTACACAGGGAAGCCAAATATTCCGAGATGGTTGACTTCTGATTTCTCTCCCGATAAGACTTCTTCTGGAGTCTTGTTGTTCAATACACGGTGAGGTGTACGATTTTGTACATACATGGTTGTTCTTGCTACTTCTTCCCATAAGTGCATTAGAAGATCTTGATCATGGAGCATTGCCTTCGTTGCTTCTGTTATTGTTCTATTCTTATGTTTTGCAATGCCATTTTGTTGAGGATTGTAAGGAGTGATCAACTCACTCTTAACCCAAATTCTCTGCAAAGGTCCTTGAAGTATTCTAAGGTGATTCTCCGCCATTGTCTGATCGTAAAGTCTTGATATTATTTTCAGTATGATTTTCTACCAAGGCTTTAAATTCCTTGAATTTGCTAAACACTTCATCTTTGCTTTTCAAGAAGTAAATCCATGTCTTACGAGAAAATTCATCTATGAAAGAAACATAGTATGCATACCCGCTTAAAGAGTTGGAAAACATGGGGCCACACACATTTGAGTGGATTATTTCCAAGATCCCTTTTTCCTTGCTTTCACTGCTAGGAAATGACTTCTTCACGTTCTTCCCTTGCAAATGCCTTCATATTTTGTTTGAATTTCTGGTAGACCTCATACCGCTTTGCTTGCAATTGGTAGTGCTCTATAATGTACATGTGCAAGCCTTCTATGCTATAATTCACTTGGTTCCATGGAGTCATGAACCAAAGCTTGTTCTAGTTGTCCTTTCAACTTGTACTGGATACCCTCTTGCTCTACAATTATTGTTGCATCATTTATTATTTTCCCTCTTGGCCACATTAAAACTTGGCCATCAATAAATGCAACACAAATTCATTTAGCATATAAGGATGAAATGGAAAGAAGATTTGTCTTCAAACCTGGTACGTAGAGAACAACCTTCATCTTTAATGATTTTCCTGAATCTAGTTTGTAAGAGGCTTCTCCACTTCCTTTGATAGGATACTGATAATCATCTCCAAGTTTCACCTTGTGGGGTGACTAATGTTCTGATAGGTTGACAAAAGATTCTTTGTACCCTGTCATGTACTTGGACGCTTCACTATATACAAGCCAATCATTGCTTCCATGGGTGACGGTACCTATAAGAGTTGATATCAAAACATATTCTTCATCACTTGAAGAATCATCCCTTTCTTCTCTGGTTTTCTTCCTTACTGGTTCATCATCTTCAACAGCGTGAGCATGATGCCTCTTCTTGTTGGTTCTCCTAGAAGATCCTTGGTTTTTGGGATAGTCTCTTGAGTAGTGTCCTTTCTCATCACATGTGAAGCATCTAACACTAAAGAGGTCTCTTATGGGTCCATGATTCCTATGGGATCTGTTGGGATTCTTGTGATGGTGGTCCTCCCTTTTGTGTTGATTCTTCTTAGTATGAGCAGTTAGGGCTTGGTCATCATTAGCCCCCATCTTTTCTTCTCTTGCTACTAATTGAGCTTCTTCTTGGGTGCATTCCTCCCATAATATGTTGAATGTGATTAGCTTCTTCCTGGTGCATATCCCTTGAATGAATGCGTCCCATGATCTTGGGAGACCATTCAGGGTAGTCATCACAATCTCTCCTTCTTCAACATTGTCTTCAATTGCCTCAAGTTGTTCCTTGATATGAGAGACTCTTGTGAAGTAAGATTGAATAGATTATGAGTGTTGAATCTTCACATTCTTGAGTTGGTTCCTTAGACTCATCTTCTGATTGATGTTCTCCCCTTCAAATAGATTGGTCAAAGCATCAAACATCTTCTCTGGACTCTTCAAGGATGATACATGAGGGATGAGGCAATCTTTGATGGAGTCTGCAATGATCCTCTTTGCCTTGATCATGTTCTTCTTGTGAATTGCTTTTGCCTCTTCTCCCTCTGGTTCTGGAACCTCCTCATTGACATACTTATCCAAGTCATTCTCTTCTAGGACAAGAGAAATTCTATACTTCCATGCTCAGAAGCTATAAGCTCCTTCAAGATTATCCTCATGCTTGGTGTAATTTGTCATTTTGAAATGAGAACCTCAAATGGAAATAGCAAGTTATTATATCTTACCATTGAGATGCCCAACCTGGTTCTAGAGCTGGTTGACCTAGAGTTTGATAGAGAAACCCTAATTTTTCAAACTTTGAATTTTGAACTTCTGCTTGGATAGAAAGATGTGCCTCCTCGAGGTGAGTTGTCCAATATACTCCTTTTCCCGGATTGGTGGATGGAAGCTCCAAAATTTTGATGCCCTAGTTTTCTCTCGGCACGAGTGACTGGTTTAAAAATGAAAATTCTCCAAATTGAATTATGCTTCCACCAAAAGATGCACCCTCTTAGGGCAAGTTAGCCTATCCCTCTTTTCTTAATGATCTGTGGAGAGAATCCCTTGAAATAGGAAGCCCTAGTTTCCTGCTGCTGCACAGTGCCTTCTTTCACAATGTCTCTGATACCATGTTAGTGTTTGCACTTTAATTCAATTATGTTAGATCTTTAAATTGAAAGATAGAGAAGCACAACAATACACAAGAAAGAAAGAAATTTCCTCGGGGAAACCATAAAGGAGAAAACCCCACAGCTTCCTCATAAATAGATTCGTCACTAAGTACAATATCAAGCAAGATAGAAAACCCAAATATAAGATGTCCACATTTGACCTTTGGGGAACTATTTCCCCGACTTACATTGGAAGTTTTACCTCGATATTATTGCATGACCAAATACAATAATGACATCACCGAACAGAGGAAAAACATTTCTGACGGAGGTATAATAAAAGTACAATAATAATATAATAATAATATACAAAAGAATATCTTCTGAAGTTACATTTACAACAACAAGGAACCCGTGTAATGATGGATAAGTACCACAGGGAAAGGGCCAATGCAATAGATGGAATAGGTTTGACCTCTTGCCCAAACCCATTGGGGGGAGGTTTCCTATCGTTTTTTGCATATGGTTCATCAGGGTATATCCAATAGGGGAAGAGAGAAATAGATATCTATATGCACAGGTTTGAACTGATACATGAAGGGGATTTTTGGTCTTTGACGTGTAAAAATGGTTACAACAATAACATGCACACATGCAAACATATACTAGAGAATAAAGGTGTACATGAAATGTAAATATGATTGTTTTACTACAAAATTCATTAAGTAAGACCAGTTCAGGATTAATGCATTAAAAGATGACATGAAAAAAGGGTCTCAGACAAAGTAGTAAATTATGGATGATGGCACTTTGGAAGGAGGATAGGGAATGAAGGATTATCAAGATGGAATTCCATGAAGGAGGCTAGGGAATGAATATTTTCCAAGGATATCACTCCTTGAAGAAGGATAGGGAGTGAAGGAATCTCAAGCATGACACTCTCGAAGGCCAAGGAACAAAGGATTCCCAAGGATGATAGTATTGAAGGAGGAGAGGGAATGAAGGATTCTCAAATATAGCACTTCTAAAGGATGCTAGGGAATGAAGGATCCCCAAATATGACAATGTCTAAAAGAGGCTAGGTAATGAGGAGTTTCCAAGGATGGAACTCCTATAGGAGGCTAGGGAATGATGGTTTGTTAAGGAAAACACTTCCTAAAGGAGGCTTGGGAATGAAGAGTTCCCAAGGATGACACTCTTGAAGGAGACCAGGGAATGAAGGGTTACTAAGGATAGAACTTTTGAAGTAGGCTAGGGAACAAATGATTCTCAAGGATGGAGGTTCCTGAAGGATTCTATGTCACCTGTATGGGGGGTAACCAAAGAGATTGAAGATGAAGGGGTCTCACCACATGAAGCAATGAAGTTAGTTGGTGATCATTTTTATTAGGCCATGCGGCTCGTAATTGGATGGTGTTTTGGGACATAGGATAAAAAGAGGTGTAATGATGATTCAAACAAAGAGTGCAATGGGGGTCTATGTTGTGTTAAAGGCTACATCATTTGGGACTAGTGTTAGCAATGGAATTCCCCGCAACATTGTTAAGTGGAGATTGAGTGTCACTTGATTTTACATCTTTTGAAATGTAGAGGATATCCCTCTTTGTGAACATAGGTCCACTATTTGCAGCTGGTGAGGGGAGTGGATACATATTTGTTGACATAGCGTCAACTTGGAGAACCATTACAAATGCTTCTTGAAACTTGGGCATTAATAGACAATGATGGGAACAGTGGCCGTAATTGTCACATACAACACAAGGATTGTTGGATCACATTCATTTATTATGCTAGATAGGTGCCTCAATATGGGAGACTTAGACAACTTGGATAGTTTCATTGATTCCTAAGTCATAATCATTCATTACTTGGTGAAACTCTTGGAGAAAGGGCTAGTTATTGGTAGTGTTCCCAAAGAGGCCACATAGAGTGCAAGGAGGTATGGACTGAATAGATGGTGTGGTCACAATGATGTTTAGTCTAGGAGTATCAATATTTTGGGTTTCTTATTCTTTCCCCTAACCCTTGGTGGTTTGGGTTGGTCAACAAACTTCTTTTCTGGTTGAGGTGATGAAGAGTTTTTTTATAGGTATAGCTTGTTTCAACACTAGTTTCAAGATAGGTATACTACGCATAGGTACAAAATACTACCGAATTTGAGGTGTCAAAGGCATAGTTGGTTGAGTTGGATAAAGATACCAAATTTGGGTACCCAAGGTAAGGTTAGGAAGGCTCAACGTAGCCATGATGGGAGTTTTTTACATTCCATGAGGTGGATATCAAAATGGGGTTCACGTAAATGGAGACCTTGGATTTAGAATTTTGTCCCATGGGGTCAGGGTGGGAGTAGGTATGGAAGGCATTCCAGGTATTTGATATGATGGTGTAATTGTTGGAGCAGGCACATGGATGCATGGGTTCTTAGATGATGAGATGGAACACATGTTAGATTTACTCGGTATTGTTATAATATGAGGGGTACCATAATAAGTACCAAGTAAGGAAGAATCTTCAAAGACTCGTGGTCCTATGCTTGTGAAAGTAGAATGGTCTTGTGGTTCCCTTCTAATGCATACAAAACATTATTTGGATGGAGTTGAGCTTTGGCTGATACTAGGTGAGTTGGTCAATGGTTATGATGTTTCCATTTTGAAAAAATACCATCTTCCAATATACAAAAGAAGCAATTGCTTTCATAGCATACATATAACTACATCAAAGTAGGTTGTTGTAGTCCAATGGGGCATCAATTATTTCTACATGAATTATGACCATTTAATTGCCTAGTTTGACAGCTATGTTTTGGTAAATCACTTTTGGTTGGGATAGATGACCACCCTACTCTCTAAGGGTGATTGTAAACTATACTAATTTAGGGGATCCAAATTGTTTCCAGTCATTAACAAACATGACGCGTGTCGAGGGTCCCTCATCAATAATACACTAATGAATGGTGGCAGGGACTTGAAAAGCAACAAAAGGTGGTATATGTGTTGTCGAGTTACCAATATTCAATTATTGGAAGTGTCAAAATGCCTAAAGCAGATAGTAAATATTTCCTTTATGTTGGATGGGTTTAGAGAACCTCAACGGATGATGTAGATGAAGGGACTAAGCTAAATCATTGACTATGCTATAATGGCGGGTGACCTTTGCAAAAGAGTTTTGTGCTAGACAATGCAAATATATATTTGATACCTTCGAAGGGGTATCGGCATTGGGTGTGGGAATCTATAAAGGACTATCATTGTTAGGTGGAATTTCAATAGTCTCAACTGGTGGAATATCGGGTGGTGTTCCATATCGATGACTGTGAGTTGCAAGTTTTCCTTCAACAGAGTTCATAACCATAATCTAGTTAGAATATCTAGAAGCATGGTTATTAGATGAAGGTCTTGAGGGTTGATTTTGTACAGTACTCACTAAACCTTGTTATGGAAAAGGGTTTCTCAACACATTTTATTGATTTCAGGGTGGGGTAATTGGGTTGGCATTAGGTTTCACCTTAGTACAATCAACCATTTCTTTCAATTGAAGCGACTCTAGAATCATAGGAAAGTTATGGGTATAATGCCCAAATACCCCATAAGTGTAAGGGTGATGGGTACAAAGGTGAGGATTTTTCTCCTATTTAGGTAGAGCATTAAAATTTTGGTTATGATTTGTAGCATTTTTGTTTCCTTTATTTATTAGGTTGACGTTTTGGGTTTTGAGATTGGTCATTCACCTTATTATTTTTTGGATTTTTATTGTTTTTAGTTGGTGTGTTAGGAGTATTTTGTTGGGCATATACATGACCCTACTAGAGATGAGTGGCTTAGACCATGTTGACTTGGGTTTTTTTGGTTGACCCTTAGCTATTGTGGGGCATAACATAAGTATTGGGAAAAAATGGTAGGGGTTCTGCTAAACGGGAGCACCACATCAATATAATGTATCATTGCAAGAAGATTTGTTACTTAAATGTAGATGGTAATGTGAAGCAGGGTTTGTATAAGAGTTACTGGTTTCAACTTGGGATGATTGTCGTGAAGGGTCCAAAGGAGGGTTTGGATAGGTGTAAGGCATTGATGGATACCCCAGGAGCATGGTATATGAAGTGTTTATAATTTTGTAAGGACATTGGAAAGAACTTAATTGTGGGTTTTATTGATTCCCCAACAATCACAACCAAAAATTTGCAAAGTTTTACAAATTGCACTATTAAGCTTGTTATTCATCACATGTCCCTCATATTCGATTATTATTTCCCCAAATTTTTGTTTTCGTCCAAATAATTAACTAGCAAAGTGGGGCCCTACCTTACATGTGAGAGACAAGGGGTTAAGTTATTTCGAATTGCATGTGGTTTCAACAATAAGTGTTGGATGGCGCTTCTTTAGCACGATGATAATGGTTTGGATTGGTAACTTTGTTCAACATACATAGTATATGAATCAAATTATGATATCAAAAAGTGATTGTTGTGTTGATTAGTTTCCAAGGACACTATATAGTATAGTAGTTGATCTTGGTACGGGAAAATGTTATTTCGATATTGAGTTTAAATGTGAGCGATAATCTCCGTCCTCTGTTTCCTCCAGCTAGCCAGGTTGAACGTGTGCAGGCCTCCTATGTGCTGCTTCTAGTTACTTCCTCTGTTAATACAATCTTCAACTTTCAAAAATATCATTCATGAAAAAGCACCGATCATGGAAAAAACATGCATGCGTGTGTGTAAGGAATTGTAATACCTTGAGGTATTCTATAAAAAATCTAGAATATTATAGTTAATAACCATCTTACCATTCTGGTGAATATTGTGATCTATAGAATGATTAGTAGTCGCCAAGCTCTTTTTGCCTTTTATAGAAGGTTGCACAATGGAAAGGGAGTGAATTTACGTGGAATGAAAAGTAGCAAAGATACTATATTGCTTCCCCAATTGGAAATCACGGTCCCTGATTGATTTGGAATTATAGAGAATGACCATGCATTTCACTTATGAAGAAAAAATACATTGACTTGAAGTTCTAGATGCAAATCCCACTTTGAGGCTTATTCTTAGGATGTTGTCTTTTGTATATTCTTAGGATGTTGTCTTTTGTATATCCTATAATTTGCAATGCCTCAAGGATGGTTGTTAAAGTCAAGTTGTGCTTGACATCCAATGGAATCTTGGTGCATGGCATAATATAGATGGGAAATGGATCCATACTTTAATACAAGGATACCCAAGCTTTGATAACATCATGAGCGACTCATGTCAACAAATTGAGCATCATATGAGTTTACTAATATACTTTAGAACTCAAGGAGTACTTTAAAACAAGCTTCTAAAAAGAAAACAACTTATCTTTCAAGAGTTTCAAGAGTTTTACTGGAAAGTTAACATTAGAGAAATTTTAAGGTAAAAAATGGGTCTCAAAACAAAGAAAATGTACTTTAAAAATCAACCAATCACATTTTAGAGGATGACATCATCCCCCATGGTTGAGGTGGCATTGCTTACTTATTTGTCACATTTTAAATGGTGTATGAAAACCCATAGTTAATCATAGTAGTGCTTTGAAGTCATGAAATAATGTACTCATAATGAAAGTATTTTCACACTTTTCATAAAATAATATTATTGTTATTTTCAAGTAAAGTACTCATAATAATGCCGTAGGGGTGTAGCTCAACTGACGATTTGCTTGATATGAAGGAAATGTTGTAAATGGAGGTCATGAGTTCAAATCACCCCGGCTTACCCGTGCCCCATGCTTGCAGGTTGTGTGGGTGCACCTAGGGGTATAGTGGTAGTGGACGGGATTGGATCCCTGGACCCTGTGTCACGCGAGTACCAGCCCCTTCCCAGTTGCAGATTACCCTAGTTACAAAGAAAAAAGTACCCATAATAAAATAATATTATTTTTATTTTGAAGTAAAGTACTTATAATGAAGATCCTTTAACATTTTTTCATAAAATAATATTTTTTTTTATATTTTTTAAATGAAACAATACAAATAATTATTATATTTATGCATTTTCATGTGTCATGTCCCCTCCTTTCAATCCAACCATAAGGAAGGGAACATGACACTTAATATGGGCTTTTCAAGACTCTAGCCCCATCACAAAAATTCATAACAAATAAAATGCAAACAAATAGACATGTGTGCAGATGCATAATACAATAAACATGCACAATGGAATTAAACTATATCCACACACACATCTAGCATGCATTCAACATATTCATAAGAAATCATCAAATAAAGGCATTGCATAATCAAAAAAAGAGAGAATACTTATATTGAAACGACTTGTCCCAAGCAACAGACTATGCAACTGCAACGTTTCACCCAGCCATAGGCCAGCTGCATTCATCAATCTCTCAACACAATTGCCACCCCCAAGTTGGGCATGATTTCCACAAGGAAAGTGAACTTACCAATTCATGCACGGCCAAATATACACCACAAATCGACCAAGTCAATCCACACTTGGGTTTATAAGGATGCTAAGGCAATAGAAAGGAAGGATTGCTAAGCTAGTGAGTTCATCCACAAAGCTATTGGTAACTCTACAAGATATAGCTAGCTTAGCACCCACAATATCTACACACCCAACACAAGGAAGTATTGCCTTCAATCCTAAACAATCCCTCAGGCCATACCTTCCCTTCCAGTTCTCTTCAGGATGTGCATAGAAAAGTATCCAAAGCCCTTTGATCTTTGGTGAGGTTACACTCTTCACTAGGTTTATCAAGCCAATTTTAATCCTCTTCTACTCATGTTTTCTTCCACACAAGTCAATCAAAATCAAGGGATACATATAACCCAAGCCAGACATATATATCAAACACACAGCAGTACACAATTGTTGGGAATGGAAAAAATATTTTAACTATGGGCTGAACAAAACAAGATTTCCATGGGTTTTCCCAAGTCATGGCACACCAAAAACAAACCGTGGGATGGAAAAATAACCACAGGGGGTTACCAATCGAATTCCATCATATACATGGGTAATCGGGTGACAAAAAAGGATCTCTGGGACCCCCAAATCGATTTCCCTTCTTCCCCATTGTTCTACAACACAAAAACGCCCTTCTCCTAGCTAAAATGAAGGCAACACGGGG
This sequence comes from Larix kaempferi, assembly GCA_027924585.1. Taxonomy (NCBI): domain Eukaryota; kingdom Viridiplantae; phylum Streptophyta; class Pinopsida; order Pinales; family Pinaceae; genus Larix; species Larix kaempferi. Next base: position 515,465 of record BSBM01001378.1, on the reverse strand, counting down.
AAAAATGTGGAGAAAAATGCTCAGCATACCCAGAACTCGTGTGAGAGAAAAAATGATTGATGAATAATGGATTGGGGAGAAATTTCATGGGTGTTTACTTGCCCAAGAATCCAAACATGATTTTCAAAATTGATGGCTTTCCCATACACGAAATTGGGACATCCATACTTTATGTTTCCCAAAATAATAGCTACCTCAACCATCTCTTGGAAGAATTAAATGATTGGGTGCATAAGTCAAAATGGGTAGTTAATGGTTTTTGGGTTCTCTCATTGACACTATTGGTTCAAGGGTTTGAATATTTCCCCTCCCTATTCCTTGTAAAAATCATGCCCCCATACTCTTGTTGCATTGCATAGCTAGTTGTGGGTATTTTATTAAAATACATATTTACATGATATTTGTAATTTCTATTTTGCCTGGCTAGCACGTGATCCACGGGCATCGATTTTTAATTGTCGATACATAAAATGCGAAATTGATGGTGGGGCCTTGGCCTTGAGCTCCTCACCACGATTTTATAACGATATTACATCATTTACATGTTTAATGTAACAGGGTCAAATTATGGGTGTTACATTCCCCTACCCCTAAATTAGCATTGTCATCAGTGCTCTTCAAAATTGAATAAAAATGGATATTCCACTCTCATGGCATCCTCCAGCTCCCATGTAGCCTCATGTGGACCATAGTTCTTCCATTGCACCTTCACCTGTCCGATGGATCGGTTTTGGAGCAATGTTACCTTCCTATCTAATATGCACAATCGCTTTGTTTAGAACTCTCCCCCGCTTCCACCTGGATCACATCCCAATTAATCACATGGTTAGGATCTTGTACATATTTCTTAAACAAAGAAACATGAAAAAAATTATGAGCTCTAGTGTTAGCATGCAATGCAAAACTATATGCAACTGGCTCTATTCTTTCAAGCACTTCAAATGGCCCACAATATCTAGGTGATAGCTTGGCACAACTTCTAAGCTTCAAGGAACTCTTCATTGGCCTCACTCTAAGATAAACATGATCCCCAACACTGAAATCCCTATGCACTCTATGCTTATCTGCATAGCTTTTCTATCTATCCTGGGATGCTTTTAAATTATGCCTGATCTTTGCAACCTCTTGTTCCATTTCCTTAAGCAATTCTGGACTAAGTACAATCTTGTTCACTGGATTATCCCAAGTCACTGGTGTCCTACACCTTATACCATACATTGCCTCAAATTCACTCATGCCTAATGATGCTTATTGTCCATTATTATATGCAAACTCTACCAAGTGTAGATAATCCTTCCACTTGGATGGTTTGTCCATTACATACATGTAAATAATGTCTTCAAGCACCTGATTTACTCTTTCTGTTTGTCCATCTGTTTGAGGATGGTATGTGGTGCTAAAGTTCAACTGTGTACCCAAATCTGCAAAGATACATTTCCAAAAATTTGAGGTGAACTTGGTATCCCTATCTGAAATTATTGCCTTAGGCAATCCGTGCAATCTAAAAATTTCCTTCATGAAAATAGTTGCGATGGCATCGACTTTATAGATGGACTTATCCGATATAAAATGTGTTGCATTTGTTGACTTGTCCACCACCACCATGATGGAATCATGTTGTCTCACGGTCATTGGCAAACCTGTAATAAAATCCATGGATATTACTTCCCATTTCCATTCCGGAATAGGCAATGGATGCAATAAACATGCTGGTTGTTGGTGTTCAACCTTCACCTGTTGACATTTCACACACTTAGAAATGTATTCAACGATGTCCATTTTCATCCCTGGCCAAAAATATTGCTTTTTGGCTGTAGCAATCATCTTCTGATATCCTGGGTGACCAGAATATAGAGCTTTATGGATTTCATCCATAACAATCCTCCTCAAGTCTGCCACATTTGGAATATACATTATATTCTTATAAGTAAGAATTCCATCACCTTCCAAATGATACCCTTCATATTTCTTTTCAAAGTTTCGTTGTTGCAATTTGTCCTTTATCTGCACATACATTTCGTCTTCGACGATACAGTTACAAGTATGTTGCCTCAAATCTGATTGGAAGGTACTAAGGGATACCACATGCATTTCATGTACTTTTCTTATGAGTGCATCAGCCACATTGTTTTCTTTCCCCTTTATGTGCTTGATCTCAAAATCAAATTCACACAAAAATTCCAGCCATCTAGCTTGCCTAGCATTTAATGTTGTTTCTTCAAGCAAATATTTCAGACCACAATGATCTGTCCTTAGCTCAAATTTTCAGTCCATTAAGTAGTGCCTCCACATATTTAAAGCATGTATTGTGGTTGCAAGTTCTAAATCATGAGTAGCATAGTTCTTCTCATGATGCTTCAACTTTCCTGACTCATAGCATACCACATGGTTGTCTTGCATAAGAACTCCTCCAAGTCCTTGATTGCATGCATCAATACACACCACAAAGTCTTTTTTTGGGTCTGCAATTTTCAAAATCGGTGCACTCATGAGAATATTCTTCAATCGCTGAAAAATTTCTTCACATTTCGGTGTCCACTCAAACTTTATCCCCTTCTTTTGTAGAGAAGTGATTGGATTAACAACCTTGGAGAATCCTTCAATGAACCTCTTGTAGTAACCAGCAAGTCCCATAAAGGATCTCACGTCTGTCACATTCCTTGGAGTTGTCCAATTCATAATGGCTTCAATCTTCTAAGGATCCACAAATATTCCTTCCTCCAAGATAATGTGACCCAAATAATGAATCCTATCTTTATAAAAGTCACATTTGCTCAGCTTTGCATATAGCTTATGATTCCTTAGCAATTGCAAGGCCATTCTCAAATGTTCTTCATGCTCTTCTTCATTCAGATTAGAATAGATAAGAATGTAATATAGAAAAACAAGAACAAACTTGTCCAAACACTTGCTAAAAACATTATTCATGACACACATGAATGTAGTTGGTGCATTCGTGAGACCAAATGGTACCACCACAAACTCATAGTGTCCATACCTTGCTCTAAAGGCTATATTATGAATATCTTCCTTTTTTATTCTCACGTGATCATAACCATACCTCAAGTCGATTTTTGAAAATACCTTTGCCGCTCTCATTTGATAAAAAAGGTCATTAATTCGGGGTAATGAGTATTTGTTCTTCATAGTAACTTTGTTCAACTGCATGTAGTCAATACATAACATGAGTGTTCCATCTTTCTTTTTCAAAAAAAGAATAGGTTCTCCCCATGGGGACACACTTGGCCTAATATATTTCTTTTCCAACAGCTCTTGTAACTGCATTTTCAATTCTAGCAATTCATGTGTACTTATCATGTAGGGTGTCTTGGACACTGGCGTAGCTCCTAGCACAAGGTCAATTGTAAAATCAATGTCTCTCTTTGGAGGAAGTCCTGGAATCTTATCATGAAAAACATTTGTGAATTCTTGCAATACATAATAATCCTCCAACTTAGGAGTTTCATTTTTTGTTGCCTCCAAGACATGGGATGCATACAATTGAAAACCCTTCCTACAAAACTTCTTCAGTTGCATGGATGAAATCTACCTAACATAAATCACCTTCAGAATTTCTTTTACGACTCTTGGGTTTCCTTGTTCATCCATGCATTCAAATGTCTTGTTGTAGCAGCCAATTTTTACCCTATGTGCTTCTAACCAATCCATTCCAATGAGAATATCATAGGAACCAAGTGGAAAAATATTCATATTTGCACAAGTGAATAGCCCATCCATCTCTAATGGACATTTCTCTACCATTTCACTAACCTTTCTCTTGGTTCCAGTGTCTAGTTTAACTAACCATGATTTACTATGCTTTAATTTCTTAAAAGCACAAACTGAACAATTTTAGGAGTGATATAACTGTGAGTAGATCCAGGGTCAATCAAAATAGAAATAGATTACTTAAAAATATTACCTTCAACTTCAACCACAGTTGATTGATGATCTGCCTGGAGGTTCTCTAGCACTGCATATATTCTAGGGATGGTCCTTTCCACTTGACCCACAGTCTCAGCTCCTTGGATGTTGTGAACTTGATTTACACTCCCATTCCGATGTGGATAGTTCCTAAGCATATGATGCTCTCCACATCCCCAACATTGAAGTGGCTCTCTTGGCTCCTTTGGATCTCTTGGTTTTTCTCCCATCATTCTAGTAGGTTTATTCACAACCTATGATGGTTGCCTTTGTTGATTTCTAAGATAAGGAGGTTTGAACCCCTTCCTCCTTTGGTCAAACTTCTCATTTTTCTTGTCCTTCCATGCCTTATGGAAATCGGGTCTACTTTTGTTTTGATCATAACAATACTTGGCCTTTCTCATGGCCTCTTCTAGATTTCAAAGCTCATCAAACTCAATCCTATCTTTATATGACTGAGGTAGTCTGCTTAGAAAACGTTGAATTTTCGCCTTGTCGTCTCTGATATACTTGACATATCTCAGCAGCACCAAGAATTTGTTTGCATATTCTTCCATGGTCATTTGTCCCAATTTCCGCTCATGGAACTCTTCGATCTTATCATCATAGTACCTATCAGAGAGGTAATTTTGCTTGAAGTACTTCTTGAACTTCTTCCAGAAAATATTCCTTCCATTGATCTCTTCACTTGCCTGAGGTTCTCCCACCATATAGATGCTCTTCCATTAAACTTGAAGATGGATACCCTTGCCTTCATATTTCCAGAGTAGTCTTGGACTTGGAAATACTTCCTCATCCCAAGAAACCAAGCTTCAGCTTCTTGACTGAATTTTACCTCACTATCAAATGTAAGAGGTTTGGCCTTCTTAAATTCCCCATGTGAATTGTTCTTGTAGTGCTTCTTCCTATTATTTATGTAAGATGAAGAGATTGAACCCTCAATGGATTCTTCAGAGTCAGATGATCCACTAGAAGAGATTTCAGGAGTATATGTCTTGTCTCTAGAAACTCTTCTTGAGCTATTGGATCTCTTGTGGGAATTTATACTTGAACTAATCCCACTCCTTTTTCAATTTGTTGAGTGATGCCCATAGTTAATCCTCATTTGAATTTATGTCAAACTCTACAGCATGGCTGCATTCAACTGATTCCGTTCTTCTTAAGCTTTCATCATCCTATTTCAACAAAATTTTCATTTTTTCTCCGATCGGCACATTTTTCATTTTTCCACTGACTTGTTTCGATGCACTTTTCATTTTGTCACCGATCGGTGCATTTTTCATTTTGACGTCGACAGCTTCGACACACTTTTCAATTTGTCGTCGACCTGTTTCAGCGCACTTTACCCTTTTTCCCTGAAATTCCTTTTTCGGCAACTTTTTCAATTTCTTGCCGAAACGTATCAGTGACCTTTTCATTTCCTCGCCGATAGTTTCGGTGCTCTTTTCAATTTTTCAACGACACATACTTAGACAAAAACTCAAAAACTTAGAAAAAAATTCTTGATGATCAGAGGTGATCAAGAAACAATCTTACCACTGCAACGGTTAGATGTAGCCCATACAGGCCTAATGTTGCAACCTATGCTTTGATACCACACTGTCACGTCCCCTCCTGTCAATCCAACTCAAGGAAGGGAACATGACACTTAATCTGGGATTTTCAATACTCTAGCCCCATCATAAAAATTCATAACAAGTCAAATGCAAACAAATAGACATGTGTGCAGATGCATAATACAATAAACATGCACAACGAAATTAAACTATATCCACACGCACATCTAGCATGCATTCAACATATTCATAAGAAATCATCAAATAAAGACATTGCATAATCAATACAAGAGATAATACTTATCTTGAAACAAGTTGTCCCGAGCAACTGACTATGCAACTGCAATGTTCCACCCAACCATAGGCCAGCTACGTTCATCAATCTCTCAACACAGTTGCCACCCCCGAGTTGGGCACGATTTCCACAAGGGAAGGGAACCTACCAACTCATGCACAACCAAATATACACCACAAATCAACCAAGCCAATCCATAGTTGGGTTTATCAGGTTGCTAAGGAAGTAGAAAAGAAGGATTGCTAAGCTAGTGAGCTCATCCATAGAGCTATCGGTACCTCTACAAGATCTAGCTAGCTTGGCACCCACAATACCTACACACCCAACACAAGGAAGTATTCCCTTCACTGCTACATAGTCCCTCGGGCCATACCTTCCCTTCCAGTGCTCTTCAGTGTGTGCATAGAAAAGTAGCCAAAGCCCTTTGATCTTTGGTGAGGTTACACTCTTCACTAGGTTTATCAAGTCAATTCTAATCCTCTTCTAATCCCGTTTGCTTCCATACAAGTCAATCAAAATCAAGGGACACATATAACCCAAGCTAGAGCTATATCTCAAACACACAGCAATACACAATTGCCGGGAATGGGAAAACGATTTTAACTATGGGATGAACAAAATGAGATTTCCATGGGTTTTCCCAAGTTGTGGCACAACAAAAATGAACTGTGGGATGGAAAAATAACCATAGGGGGTTACCAATCGAATTTCATCATATACATGGGAAATCGAGTGACAAAAACGGATCTCTCGGACTCCCAAATCGATTTCCTTTCTTCTCCACTGTTCTACAACACAAAATGCCCTTCTCCCAGCTAAAAATGAAGGAAACACGAGAAAAAATGTGGAGAAAAACTCCCAGCATGCCCATAACTCGTGAGAGAGCAAAAATGATGGATGAATAATGGGTTGGGGAGCAATTTCATGGGTGTTTTCTTTCCCAAGAAGCCAAACATGATTTTCAACATTGATGGCTTTCTCATACATGAAAATGGGACATCCAAACTCTCCATTTCCCAAAATAATAACTACCTCAACCACCTCTTGGAAGAATTAAATGATTGGGTGCATAAGTCAAAATGGGTAGTTAATGATTTATCGGTTCTCTCATTAACACTTGGTTTGACACTATTGGTTCAAGGGTTTGAATATTTTCCCTCCCTATTCCTTGTAAAAATCATGCCCCCATACTCTTGTTGCATTGCATAGCTAGTTGTGGGTATTTTATTAAAATACATATTTACATGATATTTGTAATTTCCATTGTGCTAGGCTAGCACGCGATCCATAGGCATCGATTTTTAATTGCCAATATATAAAACACTAAATCAATGGCGAGGCCTTTGCCTTGGGCTCCTCGCCACGATTTTATAACGATATTACATCATTTACATTTTTAATGCAAGAGGGTCAAATCGAGGTATTACATCATGTCTTTAATTTCAAATCATATATTTATTCCATTTTGTTATATATATATAAACACAATATTTTATTATATTATTAATATATAATAATATATTAATAAAAATATTATAGTAATGTAATATTTTATTATAATTATATATTGTAATAATATATATATAATGCATTTCAATTCAAAACAAATAATTTTTTTTTAAATACATGTTATGTATATGAATAACTTTGCACATTTATGATAAATTAATATAGTAGTATTGTTATTATTCACTGTAAATATTATATTTTGGAGTAAGTCAATTTTCAATATATGGTTGAATAAAAGATTTGATTTTTTTTTATATTTTATCATTAAAAAATATTTCATTGTCTTTTCATTGTATCTCTATTTTATTACTAAAAAAAGTTTGATTTTCTTTTTATTGTGTTTATATTTTATTATCTCCAAATTCAATGATATGAATACATTCAAGAACTATATATTTTGGGGAAATTAGAATTGATTTTTCTTTTCGTTGTATATATATTTTATTATTAGGAAAAGTTTGATGGTCTTTTCATTATGTTTATATTTTATTATTAAAAATGATCTCCAAGTTCAAGGGTATGAATGCATTCAAGTGCTATATATTTTTGGGAAATTGGAATTTATCTTTAATCACATCAATAGAACATATTTTATTAATTTTACTTTTAGTACGTAACTCAACCATGATTATCTAGATTGTACATTGAATGTAGTGGAAAGGTGACTTGTCATGTATACATTCCCCATAAAATACTAGTTCATCATTTTTTAATATTTCTTAGGAGGCCCATTTTTTACCTCAAAATTCCTCTAGTGATTCAGAAATTCTGCCTGGTTTTAAACAAAAGTTCACGATAATATCAGAGTTGTCACAATATCATGTAGAAAATATACATATTCGAAAAAAAGAAAAAGAAAAAAAGAAACTAAATTCATGAAAAGGCACGATACCATGCAAAAAGGTATCTGAAGCTAAACTTCAAGAAATGGTCAACGACCTACACAAAGTCGTTTTGAGGAGTCTAAAGTCCTAACGTCAAACAAATTCAAGCAAGAGGTGTTCAAATTTTTCTCAAGTTGGTAAAATCCATTGTAACCACTTTGGAAAGCCTTGGGGAATAAAGTCTCTTCCTTTGAGGACATACTTTAACAAGTGCCCCTCAATTATCTTTTCTAATATTTATAGCATTTTTTGGGTTTGCTAATTATTCATGTACATTTATTCCGATACAAATTGTAGAGCATTATCAATTTTTTTCTATTTCATGCTGCAGTGGGGATTTGCTTACAGGGTTTATGGACATGAAACTGAGGAGATTGCAATATTAGTAATAGCCAAACTCTATTTTTCTTGCAATGCACGTTTTCCTTCAATTGAATCATGCAGATATCTTCCTTCCTCATATAATATAGGACACACATTCTAACCATCTATTTTGCATATATATATATATATATATATATATATATATGAAAATGTATCTTATATTACATTATTAAACAAAAAAAAGAACATTAAGGCATGCAAATAAATGAGCTAGGTTGCAATTATATAGACCACCCCTCCCTGAGTGGGAAAGGAATGCCAACGTAGTTGCCTTAGCCCCAATATCAAGAGAATTTACATCTTCACGGGAAATCTAAATTCTAGTTGAAGGATAAACTGTCAATCCCGCTATAAAAGTTGTAGCCTCTCCTAGATGAAAAGGGGAAACATCCTCATCAAAAGTACCTTGATCTTATTTTCTATAAAAAAAAGGAAATTCCCGTTGATCTTATTGTGTTCCATATTGCTTTGCAATACATTTTGATCATCCACTTCTCCCAAAATGACCTCTTTCCAATGAAGAGGTCTAACAAAAATGATATTAGCATATTAAGAGTGAATTCATTTGTGAATACTCATGCAACTTTTCCCTCCCATAACACATGCTTGATAGTCTCTTTTTTGTGGCAAATCACATAGCAATAATCTATTAAATGTGAATGGTGAAGTATTTCTTTAACTGTTAGGGTCTAGTTGAGTACCAACCATCTAAGTGTCTTGGTTTTAAAGGATGGGTGAGCTTTCCATGTATATTGGTATCTCTTAATTCATTTGGCTTCAACTTCTTTTATGGCCCATATTTTATGAAGTTGTTTTGAGATTGGGAGTGTTGGATTTTTTCATATATTTCTTTAGTCCTATAATCCATAATAGGTGTGTCTGAGATGTTAGTGTAATAAATGATAGAAAGGTGATTTAATATTGTACTTGGTTCATTATGTCACTTTATGTTGCATGAAAAGCATCATCAACTTCATACAAACATCATTTCCTTGCAAAGCACTATTGCTCAATTGCAGATACCATTACCCAATGGGAGAATGGGGTTGCCTTATTGCAACTAGAGTTTGTAGATGTTAATAAGCTTTATGAGGAATATTATCCCCTTTAGACAAATAATGTGTACTTTTTTTACGAATACCAAGAGTTGAAGAAATATTATGATCTTTGTTGTTTTAGATGGCAAAGAAACATGAGACTATTTAGAAATTACAGAATTGCAAACAAGGTCATTGACTAGAAGTTAGTCAATTGCAGTTGTTTGTGAAGAAGTCTAATGGCGTGTGTGAAAACCCCTCTCCAATTACTCCTTCTATCAATGATGATGGTTTTGATGATATTGCTTATAGCCTTGTTGATTTCAAGAGGATGATGTTGATGGTTTGACATCTTCTCATGCCTTGTTGGCTACTGATTCTAAGTTTTCTCCAATATTTGAGAAAACATACATAATGGGTCTTAGTTTTTGAGTGGGATATATCGAAGGTGGACTTGGGAAGAGTGGATAGGGTATTGTTGGTCTAGTAATTCTTGCACCGATATATGATTGGTGTTTGTTGACAAATATAACTGGTTTTACATCGATTGTAGTCTTGTTTGTTGTAGGTGGATATTATCCAACTAAGTTGCAAGAAGAGTAACCGATTACTAATTATTCTAATGAGTTAGGTGAATATCCAATTGATATGTTAGATTTGGAAACTATTGATAGTGTTCTTCATGTGAAAGTTTATCCTAAACCTTTGGTTGAGAACAAACCTTAACATGCACCTTCTTTTCAGCTGGAACAAAATTCCTTGCCATATTGACATCCCCGTAATAGGGGATGAAGGAATGTGTTCAAAGATCAACATTCTTGCAATGGTGGTAATGCTTCTTAAAGGTCATTGCTTAAGATTAGGAGTCAAAACTTGCCCTGATTCCAACTACCAGGGTTGAGTGTTGTTGGATTGATAATGGTTGTGGAATCATTTGAATAGGTGCTTGTGTACTTCCTACATATGTATATCATTTATTGTACACCAATACAATTCTCCTCTTTATGCATGTTGATCCACTAGAGTGGTTGACTAAGATTCAACTACTTGTATTAGTGGATTGAGTTTCAACTAAAGATTTTGTTATACAATGATGTGTTTGACATGTTTTCCTTCTGATTTTTCTTTCATTGATCTCCCACTATATTTAAGGTGGTATGTTATTGGTGAATGAGAAGACCCAACTTGAGATGTCTAGTTGATTGATTGACTAGGAATTACAGTTAAGACTTGTTGAATTGAGTTTAGTTGAGTTGTTTAATGTTGGAATGCCGGGGTATGTTGAGATTGGTTTATTGTTGTAGACCAATGTGTAGTTAAATAGGAGCGTTAAATGTTAGTTATAAAGTATACCAATAGAGGTTTTGATTGAGTTCTACAATAAGGACTGCTTTGATGATTGTTGAATCCTTTGAGATATTTTGTTAACATAGATTGATTATATGATGGATCGTCAGTGGTCATTTTTTTATGTATTTGGTATGTCTTGTTGTCTAGTCGACTTATCAATTGGGATTATTTGGACAATAGTTTGGGAACCTTGTTATTGTTCTGATTTTTTTTACATATGCTCTTGTTTGTGAGCATGGCACAATAATTTTTCACCGATTTCGGAGTAAATCGAGTGGAGACATACATAGATCTATGAAATCAACCAAATAAAGAAATAGAGGCAACCACAAATATGTGAAATGTCCCTTTCACCTGTCTATGTTCCCATAATGGAGATTAGTTGTTGTTAGAGGGATGATACACACCTATAATTAGTTCATATGATGCCAAGATGGTTGGTTTATCCTCATAATCATCCCAGATTTAGGAATGAGGCCTATTACTGGTGACTTAAGGGTTGAAGGAGTCCACAAACTACCCAGAAATAGTACAAACCTACCCATACTTCCAAAATGAACCATATCCATTGTTGTAGGTGGGCTTAAACATGCTCAAAATTGTTTATTAGAGCCCATGATTTCAAAACTATTGATCGTCGTATTCATGTGCAAGGTTGTCCTAAACCTTTAGTTGAAAAGAAACCTTAACATGCACCTTCTTTTCAGGTGAAAAACAAATCCTTATCATATTGACATCCCCATAATAGAGGATGAAGGAATGTGTTCAAGGATCAACATTCTTGCAATGGTGGTAATGCTTCTTCTAGGTCATTGCATAAGAGTGGGAGTCAAAACTGTCCTGGTTCCAACTACCAAGGTTGAGTGTTTTTCTATATCTATTTCATACAGAAAGATTGACATGTGTGTTGCATTTGTGTGTAAAATATTCAAAAAAATGGTTTAGAAGAAAAAGTGGACTACTATTATGGATCTAGAAGTACAAGATCAACCTAGGAAAGACACATTTTCTAGTGTTGATATGAATTGGAGTGAAGTTGTGAAAGAGGATAAATCTATCGATCGTGTTGCATTAATTTCATATTCTAGAGTTCTTGACTTCATCAAGGGGAGGAAATGAACCCAAATGCTCCATGTAATTTTGTTCGAAAGCTATATAGGATGAACAATGGCATTTATATCAAGGATTCAAATTCAACTAAATATTCAGTGTGAGTAACTACACTTTTATGGTGTATACATTGTATATTTTTTATCTTGTTATATTTTACTAAATATTGTAATTGGACAATTTTAATATGTATAGATATTGATGCTCATATGTACCAAAGGACAAGAGGTATGGACCAAAAAATCTATAAGAAAACAATGACATATTCAAAAGAGGGTATGTGAGTGTCATTTTATCGTTAAGAAAATGGCTTGTAAACCTGATGTTGCATAATTACATACAATATGTATGCACAAGAGGAAAAAAATGGATGGCCATGCCATGGAAATTTTGATAGATCCATTGATCCAAGGGTGATGTATGCACCTCATCTCTCAAGATAAATGGTATTTTCAATGGAAGCAATGTATTACATGGGATGATCTGTTGATATGGTTTGTGAACGACACATGTTGGAGGTCCGAGAAGGCTTATTCAATGTGGATAATGAAAGCACTCGAGATATCTTTTTGACATGGAGGGATGTCGTCAACATTTTTAATTGAGTGGGTAAATCCAGGTAAATCCAAATTCCAACTTAACAAGAATGATTCAATAAGCATGAATTTATGGTACCAACAAGATCAAAAGTCATTGTTTTTCTACCAAACCCCTCATGGTGAGGACATGCCATTTATCATTGGTATTCAAACATAGTGGATGTTGCATAATATGGTGAAAGACACACATAATAGTATTATTGAAATGGATTCAACATTCAACACAAACAAGTACGGGGTGAGTATTCATTTAGACATTGATACATATGTACAATTATTTTGATTTCTAGTTTTTGTATTTAGTTGTATTTAATATTGACATTATAATTATGTGCATGCAGTATCAATTGTATACTTTGCTCGTGTTTGAAAATCAACAAAATGGAATCCCTATTGCATGGGTTGTGTCATATCAAAATAGGTTATCTGACATCTCATTGTGGTTGTCCAAACTTACAGATAGAGGTCAACAACTTAAACTTGAATGGACGGTGAATGCGTTTATGACAGATGATGCATTGGCAGAAATTGATGCAATAAGGTGCTATGTCTTGCAATTAGTGAAGACATTTCCTCATTTTTTCCTTGGTTCACTAACTCATTTAAGACAATTTTCTTTTTGCTACATGTAGATCTATTACAAGTTGTCGAGTTTTTCTATGTGCATGGCATGTCAGAAAAGCTTAGTTGAAAAATGTGTTAGGTTGTCTAGTTGTGAGGATATTGGAAGAAAAATGTTTTCAACATTAAGTGTAATAATGAATGATTGTCATGATCCAAAGGTTGTTGTCTAAGTTTTGGATCAATTTTATGATGAATTCAGAAATGAGGAGCATTTCTTGGATTATTTTTCAAGGAATTAGATGCCCAACCAAATATTTTGTAAGAACCCTTTCAACCTATTCAATTTGTTGTAAATGCATTGTTTGTTGAATATTGTACAAATTCCATACATTTTTTGTAGATATGTGGACTAAAGGTTTTCAAAAAAAAATTCATGCCAACCAAGAAACCAATAGTGTCATTGAGGCATATCATTTTTTTAAAACAAAGTTCCTTTTTTATCGTAGACGAAAATTCCTACAACAGATGGATTGGCTTGTCTACACTTTGCTTAAAAGGGTGGAATGTGGCTCGTCTAAAGAAAGTTGGTTTTCTAAATAGCTACAAGTTGTATCATATCATAGATACATATATTGAAAAGGCTAAAAATATTCCCAATGAGCATTGTGTTCCACATGATCAATTTCAAAATTCTTATTGGGTGTAAAATCAGTCATCCTCAAAAAAATATTTTGTGATTTATTCAAACGAAAACTTTAGTTCATGCGTTTTACCATGGGCTATGAGAGGCAATATTTGTAAACATGTCATTAAAGTGAGCATGTTTCAAGGATATGACTCTATGGAGGTACATAAATTAGCTTTATGTCGAATGTTAATGTTAATGCAACCAATGGTGTATCTCCAATCGTGAGACATAATGCTGACATTGTGGAAAATCAAAACATTGATATCGTTTCCTAAAATGAGAATGTTGATCATATCATCAATGAGATCGATGAATGTGATATTGGTAGATGTCAATAAATTTTTGACAGATGCAATAAAAAAATCCAAGCAGTAATGGTGCAACCTGCACATTATGTTTCAAGGGCATTATTGATGGAAGAGCTTGAAGATAAGTTTGTTGCCAATATGAATGAGCGACACATCAATGCTTTTGATTTTATCTATAATGACAATGAACAAACATTGAATCGAAGAGATTTTTTTTAGCCCTAATAAGAGGTCCCACCAACAACAAACTAAGCAGTCATTGCTACAAGACCTAAATTTGGAAGCACAAGAATATGGATCTTTCAACCTTGCTTTGACTGGTACATAGATATTAGGCCAATCAATGAACACCATGCCCATTCAAGGACCTAATGATTCCCATTCAAGGAAATTTCCAGTTGCAAAAGGAGGTAGGTTGAAAAAAAAAACTCTTGAACAAGAAATGGAGGAAATGTATGCAAATAAAAAATCATCAACAATCAATTCAGGTATTACTTCTGATGTAGATTTTTAAATTAAATTATAGACATGGAGTAACATATCATATATAATTTTATAATTGTAATATATTCCTAGGTGGAGGGAATGTTTTGAAAGGCATAGTACAAAGGATTGTAAGGCCTCGACATTCCATTCAAGAAAATCCAAATTCATCACAACAATCAACCGCTAACCCTACACATTTACAATCACTTGCATCCATGAATCCACCACAAGGTTTGTTTTTCTTTGAAGTGAATTTTTTGCAATATTATTGGCCACATTATTACTTGTAGTTTAATGACATCTGTTTATATGTGCATATTTTCAGGCGCCAATGTCTCTTCTATTTCACACATGTCAAGATTATAGCGAATGAGGTCGACAATATTCCCCAATTTGCAATAACAATATGAAGGTATTGATTGAAGCTCGTGTTTTTTTACTAGTTTTTCATGGACAAGTTATTTAATCTTGGGTAAGTTATAAGTGGATATGGGCATGTCCTTGATATATCCAGGAAATTCCAAGAAGTTTCAATAGTTCTTGGCACCTTATGCAGCCACCTACAAGCATGGTTTCTTAAAACATGCCTAATAATAATTCTGGACATAAGTTAATCTTCAAGCAACAAGCTTACATTTTTCGGCGGAAATATAGTGAAATACGGGCATTTCCTGGCCTTGTTCTTCCTTCCATATATCAACAAACAATCAAGATTGAGTTTTTAGACATGTTTTGGGGATGATTAGCAGTAGTAAAACCTTGTTCTTGGAATACCTGTGAGGAATACCCTCGAGCAGTCATACACTAGTTTTAGTAGGTGGTTGGACCACCTAGCATTTATAGAAGGTCCACAATTTTTACATCCATGATACCTTTTTGTTACAATAAATGCCATGAGGTTGTGGAAAACCATCGATATATAATAGTTTTTTCTTGTTAAAGTTTCCATAACCATAATTGTTCACGCACATATTGTACATGGGAATGTTATGTTTGTATTTAACAATATTCAAGTAATCAAACAAACTATAAATAGGACCATAAAATGTCATAATTGCTATTGATTGTTTTGCAAGGAATAAATACATGTGAAAGGATAAACAACCCAAGATTTACAACATCTATTTTAGACTTGGAAATCATATAAATATTACCACAAAAAAAAGAATTCAGTTCCAACATTGTGCACAGGCATGGAAGATAGCCAAGAACCATACAAAGCACGGTTGTAAGAGGTTTGGTAATTACTTTGCATATGGATAGGAAGAGGGAAGTCATTTCTACCTTCCATAAATTGAACCAACCTTGGTGTGTACTCGATCATTTTTTTCTCTCAGCTCACAAATTTTTGGATCTCCTAGTAGAGATGTTTAGCGTAGTATTCATATCATACTTTGGCACACTAGAACTCTCCATTGAATCAATAGGAGGAGATGGGTTGGTTAGTTTAGGATGAAACTTAGTACTTGATATGGATTCGAACCTTTCAAAAGGGACCATATGGAAGTGTTCCTGTAATACCCCCATTTTGACCCTTAAATCATATTGGCTTGATAATGTAAATATTGTAAAAATGTAATGTATGATTCCTAGAATGGATATCAAGACCAAGGACCCACCAATGAATGCCTATAATTATAAATGCATGTTTTATATTTTGTAAACCATGTGCTAGTAAGCCATGGGAAATTGTAAAAGCAATGTAATATTTATAATAAAAATAAAAGTCCAAGAGTTGGCCATGGAAGCAACAAAAATGAGGGGGCTTTGTTTATCCACTAGGGAGAGGAGGGGGTGTGAGAGAGATTCAACCCTATATTGCCAATTTTCATCTTGAGAACCCATCTTGACTTCCCTTGTTGATATTTAATTATGTTGTAAGAAGGAAGCTGAGAAATCAACTTATGAATTTAATGGAGCATGGGACGAGCCCAGAAATTTGTATGATGGGTTATGGACTTAGTTTACTTGACCCATAAGTCAATTTATCTCATGGGGATTTGTTTCCATTCATCCCGATTCCATTATTGGGAAACCAGAGACCAATTATGAGTATTTTATGCATTCCCAACAAGAGAAATAGAAGAAATCGTAATATGAGAAACAACCATGTTTTAAAGTGTAAAAAATGCCTAGAAACTCATGTTGGTTGTGAAATCCAGTGGGGGATCCATAGACCTGAACCCTGGGGAAAATTGAGAGTATCAAAATCCCAAAAAAATCTGTGGGGGAACCTAGATTTGGAAGCTTGTAAGTTTAATTTCGTGGCTGTAAATTAGTGTGGCCAAAAAGTAGAGTATCCAAGAGAGAATTGAATACTGAGAGGGATCGGAGGTTGGAATCGCTTGATAAACCCAGTGAAGGAAAGAAATATTTGAAATTCTAGAGGCTTGGACCTTTCTATTCCCACCTTGAATAGCATTGGAGGGAAGGGATGCCTGAGGGACTGTGTAGTAGAGAAGGGGACCTTCCTTGTGTTGGGTGTGGTAGGTATTGTGGGTTCTGAGGCTGGTTGATCCCAATTGAGATGCTTGTAGATCTATGGTTGAGATCATTGTCTTAGCATTCACATCCGTCATCTCTTTGTGTACTTGATAAACTCATATGTGTGCCATCTTAGCATGAGTGTGCATTCCTATGGTTGTGAGTGAGCCTGTGTAGTTCCTCCTTAGTGGATACATAGCCCATCTCGGGGTGGCCTCTTAGCAGAGAGATATGTTAGTTTTTCAGAATTTACTTCAATCTAATCTAGGATCTTAATTGAGAGAACAAAATGTACATCATATCTACAGCATATAGATCATGGACACAATAATGCAAGCACACAAGAGACACAGAGTTTACTTGGGGAAAACCATAAAGGTGAAAAACCCCAATAACTTCCTCAAAGATAGACAGAGCAATGATACAACGCAAGCATAAGAGATAGACATCTCCTAGAAGCAGCTTCTCCTCCTCCACAAGTGTGCCACTCTCCAAAGAGTGTGTGTGAGAATAGAATGATGAAATAGAGTGCCTCCCGCACTCTATTTATACTTGACTTGACTTTCCTAATAACCTTTACTAGGTCGGCCTCAACTTAACCACATAACACAATGTTGACTGGGCCGACACCCAATAGGGTGGTCTAATAACCCTTTGACCCACATGGCTGACCCCCAATAGGGTGGTCTAATAACCCTTCGACCCATATGACTTATACAGGGCCGACCCCAACAAGGTGGTCTAATAACCCATCAAGTATAAGTTACGACACTTACAATATAAATGACGACACTTCTGTATAGAGGAATAATAACATCTCTATAGGAATACAAACACTTCCGTATAGAGGAATAATACCATCTCTATAGGAGTACAAAATACATTCCGAAGTTACATAGACATCAACACTCCCTCTTAACTAGGAAGGTATTTCTCGACATAGGTCTTCTAGCACAAGTCTTCTTCTCTGGATTATCATCACTGGATAATCGTCATCGTCACTGCTGCTGCTATATCAATCAATCTCTGAATCTACTCATCATAGGAAGTTCTATAGAGCCAGTCCTTTTTCATACTGGATGTAGGCCCACCACCTGTAGGTCTTCATCATCACTGGCCATACTGTGGAATCCTCAGGACTTATTACATGCGTCACAAAACCTTAAAAGAGTCTCTTGACTAGAAAGAACCCTAAAGAGCATCTGAGGCCTTTTTCATCATGTCCAGATCTCCAGGACTTATTACATGTGACTGTCACAAAAACTTAAAAGAGCCTCTTGACTAGCAAGAACCCTAAAGAGAATCTGAGGCCTTTTTCATCCTGTCCAGATCTCCAGGACTTATTACATGTGACCCCCACCACAAAACCTTAAAAGAGTGTCTTTCCAAGCAAGAACCCTAAAGAGCATCTGAGGCCTTTTTCATCCTGTCCAGATCTCCAGGACTTATTACATGTGGTCACCACAAAACCTTAAAAGAGTGTCTTTCAAAGCAAGAAACCTAAAGAGTATCTTAGGCCTTTTTCATCCTGTCCAGATCTCCCAGGTCTACTTACATGCTCATCTGCACAACCTGTTCCATGACCACAGAGTATCAAACTGATACTCACCATACATCATCCTGATCATCATCACTGCATCGTCCTGATGCATGATATCTAGAGAAACATCCTGAAGCTCGTCATCCATGATCATCCTGATCATACAATGCATCTACTTGATGCATACCAAGTATCTACCTGATACATATCATCATACATGATCCACCTGATCATGCAATGTATCCACCTGATACATACATAGATACATGATCCACGTGATCACATAATGTATCTACCTAATACATATCAACATACATGATCTACCTGATCATACAACATATCCACCTGATACATATACAGATACATGGTCCAAGCATCCAACATGATGCATATACAAAATACATACGAATGATCCAACTGATCATATCCAACATCCAACATGATGCATACATACATAAATGATCCAACTGATCATATCCAACATCCAACATGATGCATACATACATAAATGATCCAACTGATCATATCCAACATCCAACATGATGCATATATACACATACAAAGCAGTAACTGGAGCATCGTCCTGATGCTCATCATCCAGCGCTTATATCCACAGCCATGGAAGGATCCTCTTCTCACCATGCTTGGAATGGCTTCAACAAATGTCTCCATCACTTATTCCTTGAAGTGTCATTGATCTGAAGGACACCAAACCTCTCTCTGAAGTACTCGAACTTCACTCTAGCTAGTGGCTTCGTCAGCATATCTGCAATTTGCTCATCTGTCGCAACATACAGTAGCTTCACTGCTCCTCTCTACACCATATCCTTGATATAGTGATATTTGATCTCAATGTGTTTCGACCTGTCATGGAACACCGGGTTCTCAGACAGCTTCACACAACTCTGGTTGTCACAAAAGATACTAGTAGCCTCTAGCGGGATATCAAATAAATCAGACAGTAGCTTCCGAAGCCATACTGCCTCACAACTGGTTGAACAAGCTGCAACATGCTTTGCTTCAGTTGTACTTAGTGCTACACAGGACTGCTTCCTGCTAAACCAAGAGATCACACCTGATCCCATACTGAAGTAGCACCCAGAAGTGCTCTTCCTATCTACAGCACTGCCTGCCCAAGCTGAATCAACATAACCCTATAGGTTAAACTTTTGATTCGCATCATACTTTATCCCATAATCAACTGTACCCTTCAGGTACCTCAGAATATGCTTTACAGCAACCAGGTGAACACTCCTCGGATCCATCAGGAACTAGCTCAATGTGTTCACCGCAAAGCAAATATATGGTCTCGTGTTCGTCAAGTACATCAAGGACCCAATCATCTGACGATACATCATGACATCAACCAGATCAAATGAATCATCACACAGAAGCTTCAGGTTTGATGCCATAGGTGTGGCCATGGCTTTATAGTCCATCATCCCGAACCTCTTCAGGATCTCCACTGCATACTTCCCTTGTCCAAGGAAGATTCTGTCTGGACTCTGCCACACCTCCATGCCTAAAAAATAGTGCATCATCCCCAATTCCTTCATCTCGAACTCGACAGCAAGCTTGCACTGTGTGTCGGCAATCAATCTATCCTCACCAGTAACAACAGGTTATCCGCATGCAAAAGTAATATCACTGGATTGCCTTCCTCAACCTTGTAGTAAAGGTTGGAATCCACTTTACTCTTGGTAAAGCCCAAACTGGATAGAAAGCTGTCTATCCTACCATACCAAGTTCTGCACATATATGACTTCCCGTCATGTGTCTTAAAACCAAGTGGCTGCTCCACATACACTTCCTCTTAGACTACACCATTCAAGAAAGCTGTCTTGACATCCATTTGGTGTATCTAACATTTCATTACTGGAGCCAGAGCAAGTACTGATCTGATGAAAGTGTGCCTTCCTATAGGTGTAGAATTCTCTTCATACTCAATCCATCTTTCTGGGAGAAGTCACAAGCTACAAACCTCGTTTTATATTTCTCCATGCTGCCATCTGCAGCATGCTTGATCTTATAGATTCATTTGGAAGTCACAGCAGACTTCCCTTCAGGTCTTTGGATTGCATCCCAAACATCATTCTTCATGATCGACTGATCATGGCATTCTTCCATTACTTCATCCCAGATCCTGGGAACTTCAATATCTTCAATGGATATCTTTGTTGCTGGAACAAATGTTGTAGTCCTTCTTTTGTAGGTGAAGGTATACGATCTTTCCTACAAAACAAGTTAAATTGCATGATTAGAAACATCTCATAGTTTTCAGAACAAATTCTTACACATAAAGAAATATGTCATACAGTCATGCAATTATTTTAGCCAATGCTTCAATACAACATTCATCCATATCCTGTAACTTTCTAGATGCCTTCCAATCTCTACCAGAACATTGTTAAGAGTTTGCACTACTCCCAACATGTCAGCAAAGAGGTTTCATTCTAGATAAGTGGCAATGGAATGTTGTACAGTGCCATAGGCCACTTACCCATCACATGCATATTAGTAGTATACTGTTCATTGATGCAATTATTCTAATATGCATAATACACAAACTAAGTCTAGGAACATAAGCATATACATCATTGAACAACATTATTTAAACAAACAAATATGTAAGAAATGACAATTCAAATACTTATCTTTGTTTGATTGTTGGGTGGACTCCCTCTGAATCTTTGCAACTCCATTCTGATGTGGATTGTGAGAAGTGGTCAACTCCCTCTGAATATTTGCATCCTTGCAAAAACTACTGGAGTGTGCGCCCTCTTGATCTTTGCTTCCTGGATTACCTGTCCTTGAACTTATATCCATCCTCGATCACTATGCATGCTTACAAGTATCATTATTGTGATGTCCTCGAGATCTCATACATAATCATACATTTATTAGTATATTCTCAATACTATCAAAACACAATAATCTTAAGCATGTATAGTCATGATCATTTCAAACAGAAATAATAAGCATTAGTATTCAAGGACTCTTATGGTTAGTCATATCATCAATTAATGTAAGAAACATAATATGCATACACCCATGTTTATTCAAACCTATAAATAATCATTATCAATCATGCCATGTATACTTATATAAGAGATCCTATCACAAGGTAGGATTCTAACTTGATATAGGAAAAACATACCTAGATTATTATGTTAGCTAGTTATGTCTAACATACCCACATGATGTCTTCTTGTTCTCTTCGATGACTTTTGCTAGTAACCTGCATGTCTCATACGTTAACCATTATAGAACCAAGTTATACATACCTCGTTAAATAGATCTTCTAAGTGATCCATGACAATGGATGAATCTTTGTCTTCATGTCACCCTGATCATATTTTCTTGAACTAGAACATGATTTGTCTTTCTTGGTGTACCTTTCATGTTAGCGGACAGCATAAACCTCATACAACACCATATTGCATTAGTACAATCATAAGTGTCAACACCCTAATCAATGAATATCTTCTATCATGCATTCATAATTTTATTAAGGTGATATGACAAGTCTAAATTTAATCAAGATTGTACTAACCGTAATAATATGAAGACAAATATACCATAAACTTAATCATGAACAAAATTCGAAACATACCTGTATGAGTCATACCTGTCGAGATTGCTTGTAATCTTCTTATGTAAGGCCTCAGCCTCATCTCCCTCTGAAACAGGAACTTCTTCACTTATGCAGGTGACCAATCCATTCTCTTCTAGGATTAACCCAATCCACTTGATTTGCAGGAACTAGATCTGGAGCTGGATTAGGGTTTGCTAGAGAAACCCTAAAAATTCAAACTTTGAATTTCAAACTTCTGAAAGGATAGAAAGATGCACCTTGATGAGCTGATCAAGCCAGTATACTCAGAATTTGAAAACTGCAAAGTTTCACTCCTCAAAATTGCCTTTGAAACTTCCGGATCTTCTAGACAGGATCTCGAATTAGGGTTTGATAAATACCACCCTTCTGCCCAACCAAAAAGTTCAATCAAAAGATCTAAGCTTGTTGGTAGGCGGTTTGATGAGGACGTGTCGTGGTACCGATGAAGTTGTGACACGTTGGATGAAGGCGCGAAAGGAGTATTTGGTACTAAAGAATACCGCAGTTGGCGGGTTTTGGGTCACTTGGACCACATACTATGTAATAGTGAGTCAGTTGTATCGCGGTATGCGGGTTTTTGGGGTCATTTGGACCAAGTTAGTTAGACAGTGAGTCAATTGTCCATAATGTCGGTTAAGAAGTTACTTGTAAGTGGACAAATATTGTAATGGTAGTAGCCTATAAATAAATGAGAGTTGTAAGTGTTAGAGAGAGACAAGACGCATGAGAGGATGACGCATGAAGAGCGGGAGATAAGAAGATGTATGTTTTGCCTCTGGTATTTTGACCGCAACAGTAATAGAATGATGTTTTGGTGCAATTTCTGTGCAATGGTGCGATATATAATTGTTGGTTAATGTAATATCCGTTTACTGTTGTTGGAATGACAATTGATGCGATTAGTTGATCTGTGTTAGAATGACAATTGATGCGATTAGATGATCTGTTTGATATAGAATATGAATGTTGCGATTAGTTAAAGTGTTATAATTATAGTTAAGTACTGCAATAGAGATAGTCTGCACCGCCACAACTCTCCTCCTCCCTTGGCGGAAACATGGTTCTGTCTACTCTTCCTGGATGCCTCGGGTGAGACCTCATCCGCTCTACGGGTGTTGCTGGGTGGGCTCAAACCTGCCCAGGCCGGTGCCCAGGGATACTGCGGTATGCGTCGACAGTGAGGTGAACCCCTGTCGACTGAGGTCGCGTAGGTCAACAAATGGTTCCGTTGCCGGGACCGTGTGCAGAGTAGAAGGAGGTCATGTTGTGGCACCCGACGAAGTCGGAGATACAAAAATGGTTCGATCAGAAGTTGCAAGAGTTTGCTGAAGAAGAAAGTCAGAATACGCAACTGACGGTAGATCACTGGGTGGGAAGATATATTCACGACGGTCTGCATGAATGGTTTTTCTGTGAATTCCCAGTCATTTTGTATGAATGGTTGTCAAAGCTGACCTTCCAGAAGAAGAACTTCCAGGGTGGTGAACCGACGGCTTGGACCCCGGAATTGATTCAGGAATCGCAGGAAGTCGATAATAAGGCATCGCGGGCTGTCGAAGTTTGGCTTGATAGCATCTTGGAAGGATATATCACTGAATTTGCAATCGACATGAATAAATCCTATAGTGAAGTTGAAAGATACTTCTTTCGAGGACCGAGGGGAAGGTTTCTGTTGTCGCTCCAACTATCGATTAAGATGCTAATCTATGGAAAGGGTATATTAAAGATGCACCTTGATCAGTAGACAACCTAGTGGGCGGAGGCCGTGGGTACTACGACTGCTGGGGAATGGTAAAGGGGTAGATGGGTGCAGAACATGAGGAGACTATGAGTGAAGCCGAGGAAGAAAGTGGTCTTACGAGAGGAGGAGCGAGGTTTCGATAGGAAAAGAGGCAGAGGACGGGAGATGGTCCGGCTGCAATCGAACCGCAAAATCGCGAAGGAAGACCACACGGGATGAAGCGACTTCATAGTCTTGATAGGAACGACCAAGCTACGCCCTGGATAGAGGCAGGACCAAACCTGAGTACCAACGTACCCACACCTCTGCTCACTAAGTCTCATCCAGCAAGAAACACTACTTCAACACCGCCGAGCGCGTCGACACCGCATAAGTTAATTGGTAATAGTAGCACAGCGACAGGAGGAAGGAAGTCCAGGATGGCGGGCGATGATGCTAAGCTACCGTTGTTCCATGGAAGTGCGACAGACAACCCAGAACAGTATTGGTTTTTGTGTGAAGTGGTCTGGACTTTGAAACATATCACTGATGACAATGCTAAGAAAGGACAGTTAGCCATGACTCTGCGAGGTTGTGCATTAGATTGGTTCATGAAGTTTATTTTAGTACCTACGGGGACCCCAGAGAAGTCACTGGATGAGATTCGGCATGGACTGATTGCTGAATTTAGATGGCCTAAGTCGGAGGCTCAATATATTACTGAATTGAGGGAAATTAAGCAGTATCCCAATGAGACAGTATGGGATTTAGACCAGAGATTCAAGACACTGATGGCAAAGGTTAGTTTCGATATGAGCATTGTCCAACATGAAGAATGGTTCATTGCGGCACTGCTAGCCCACATTCGGTTGCCACTGATGCAACAAAACATATCGATGCCTAGTGAAGCTTTAGAGATTGCAATGCGGTTGGAGGCGTCACCAATCGGAGATAATGTAGCTGGGATGTCGCAGATACAGACACAGCTTGCCAACCTGACTATACAGTTGCAATATTTGAAGAAAAATAAGGACTTGCGTGATGAAATATGGTGTACGCGATGCCGAAGAGAAGGGCATACAAAGGACAATTGTTTGGATTTCCATAATTATTTGGTGTCAGGTGCTCCAAACCCATTGAATGGCGGAAATATGCTGTGGTGTTGCGTTTGTCAATTGTTTGGGCACGGTCATGATAATTGCCTGTATATGCAGAAAATGGTCACAACCCCGCGAAATCTTTACTGTACATTCTACAAGTCAGTGGGTCACGACGACAAGGATTGCCGTGCATATGGGTTGCTACAAGAGAGGATGTGTGATGCATTCTATGTCAATGTCATGTCCCCAATTTTGGCTCATCCAGTACCATGGGTGAAAGGGGACAAGATCAACCCCTAAGGAAATTAAATGGTATTAATTCTATTTGCTTAGAATTGACTTTTAGCCTAAGTATCACAAATTGGCAAATTTATTTATTAAAGGTAATTCTGATAAATATAATTAATGGAGAATGAACAAGTGGGCCAAGAGGGCACCCATGTGGAAGATGTTGCCAAAAATGGAGTAGGGTGTATTTTTGGAGGAAATTATACCACATGAGTTAATTAATCATTAATTAATTGATTAAATGATGAAGATGGAATTAATTATGAGTTGTATTATCTTTTATTAATATCTTTATTTATTATGCTGAATAAATGGAGAACATGGCCTACTAATTCGAATTGGTGGATAAGGGTGGAGGAATTACTTGGAGTAGAAGTCAAGTAAACA
This sequence comes from Larix kaempferi, assembly GCA_027924585.1. NCBI lineage: Eukaryota > Viridiplantae > Streptophyta > Pinopsida > Pinales > Pinaceae > Larix > Larix kaempferi. The sequence continues at coordinate 489,636 of BSBM01001378.1, read as the reverse complement.
CTAGAGTCCAAAAATGTTGCCAAAATGGAGAAAAGAAGCTTATTTTAGTAAAAGCAGCATAAATCTTGGAAAATCAGGAAAGTTGGAAAAGCAGGAAAGTTTTGAAAGTAGGAAAGTTTAGAAAGGGAAGGAAAATCAGAAAAAGTGGAAAGAATGGAAAGCCAAAGCAAAGCAAGGAAAGTATGTACACTCATGGGTGACCTATTCTCACAGGTCACCAAGCTAAGTAACTTGCTTAACAGGTCAACATGAATTCTATTTAAGAAGGTTTCCAGCTTCATTCAAGAACTTTTGATCATTTGAGAATTTTGTATGAGAGCTCTAAGCCCTCCAGTTGAGTGATGTGCCTCAGCTACTTTTCTTGGGTGATGTGCCCCAAGGACATGAGAGTTTTCTTGTGAGCTTTATTCAGATCCAGTATTCAGTATTGCATCCATTGTTATTCAGTACAGGTCACCATTGAAGATCCAGTGCCAGTTTGGAGAGGAGATCACCACCACAGCAGTTTACTAGCTAGTTTTGGAGAAGGTCCACCAGCAGATGAAGCTAGCTAAGGAGGAGAGTGCCCAGGACCTCCAGTGATATATAGAATATGTTATCGTCATATGTCATAGGCTTCCATGTCTAGAGGTTGAATTCAAACCTGATCTCCCATTCCTCTCATTGCTCCAGTTCGTCCAGCTAAATTTGGAGGCATTTCCCCTGATGGAGACATCTCTTTGAAGGAGGACGTACCAGTGAAGACTACCAGTAGAAGGAGAAGCCAAATAATACCTATTATCCATATGGGTTCTGATCATTACATCAGGAATAGATCTATTGTAAAATTCCTCCTCTCTATTCATCTTCTCCACCAATGTAATGCAATTTATAGCCTGTGAGGCACCATGTTTTGAGAAAGGAGCCACTGAAATAAAAAGAAGAATTCTGTTTTGTCTATTTCGATTCATTACTGTTGTTAAAATTATATCAGAGCTGCATAACCTTTCACAATAGTAAAAATCAGTTAATGGAAGTCATTTGTCAAGTTAGATTCCAAGACTAGCTCTTTGAGAGGTTTTTTTTGACTAGTTTCATTGTTTTCTTTATAAAATGAAATCTGTGCATCCATTCAACTTCCCGTTTGTTGTAGTAGGTTAATAAATAAATGTATTAACCATATCATCCCTTAAAACTATAATTTGGAAGCTTCTGCCTTATGTTTGGGAAGCCAGCAAAATTCCTAGCTCGACAATCCCAGCTAAGCACCTGTCACACAAATATTTCCAAACTTTGTCCAATTTGCTCCAGAAACCTCCTGAACGTATCCAGCCACCATTGGACTGATATTTACACTATCACCAACTCCCAGAACCCCTACCTGTCTAGTATGCATATGCCAGCTACCCAAGAAGCCTCAAAGTAGGCAATAGGCTAGCTCTATTGCTGAAAAGTGAAAGGTACTGGTACATGGTGCATAGGACACCTCCGATATGCACTTTGAATTGCTGCTGCACCTAACCCCATATAAATTCTAGAATTAAAATTTCATCCCACCATCCTTAGTCTTTAGCCAGTACACCTCACTTACTCCTTGCACGGTTCGAAGAAACTAGCAGAAATTTGACTAGTGGAGTTTAAAGGAATTTGGAATTGAGTTAATATTGTAGGTAAATTATTCCTAGGATATTACAGTGGTATCAGAGCTCTTTCCTCTACTCCTGTGGAAAGAAGACTCTTAATTTAATGAATTGGCAGTCATGTCAATATTTAGTGAAGAAGATTCTTACTCTGATGAGGATTTTTATGAGCAATATAATGATGAATTTGTTGAACGATATGAAGAGTATTATAGACAGTATGAGGAACAATAACTTCGAGATGTACCCTCTACAAGTATGACCCATGAAATCATGATTGGCAGAATAAGTTATGGTTATTCTGATAGCTATATGCAGGAAAAGGTTGCATGTTCTACAACCAAATATCAACCTACTTCTGAAGAGTACCTAAAAGAAGCAAGAGCTTCAGTGGATGGATGTTATTTACACCTCACAAGAATGTTTGGATCCTCTTCCAAAAGAGACTCCAAGAATCCTGACCCTAAAACAACCAAGGCAGAAGCTTCACTATTTTGTTTGGGGAAGCAAGAACCAAAGACTAATAATGAGGTTGTTGATAGATCGGGAGCAGAATCTACTGCAAGATTCTATGTAGAGGATTCCAAGATCTCCTCAGAGGAGCTTGGTAAGCTTAAGGATGGTAAGGCATACTTTGGATTAGACCAAAAGAAGAACCTAAAAAGATCCAAAGACATCACATGATCTTCACAAGGAAGTAGAAATTGACCGCACAACAGTTAGATGTGAACTACTAGAATTAGTGGTAGAACAACGCACCATAACCCCACCCATTGAAGAGAGAAGCATGATGCAAAAGTATGGACCACTTTCATATTTTTGTACTAATTTGTGTCATGATGATGTTGCAGCCACATCAAAAGACAATTACTGCATAAGGGATTCCCTGGATGTTGAGTTTCATATCCTTGGTGATAGGGGTGAATGTAGTGACCAAACTGAATCATTAGAAGGGTGTTTGCAGGATGCTTACATGGACAGAAGAGAATCTATTGAGGAATGTTTTAAGTGTGAGGAAGCATCTAAAGATGTGTACTCTCACATATTTTTGGGGGACATGGAGATTCCCATTGATGAAGGTGTGGTGGGTGCAATATCCATGGGGAAAGAAGAAGTTCCGGCAACAACAGAAACTGAAAATGAGAAATTGATGGAAGGCCAAACCACCAACACTCCACCTCATAAGGAAGATAACATGACACCTGGTGAGTTATTAAATTCTGATTTTTATGTGTCATTATTTCAGTCTGATATGGCAGCCATTTCCATTGAAAATTTTAGAATGGTTGACCCCCATAGTGACGAGGTTCATAATTCTAGTGTAAAGAATGAAAGTAGTGTGAAGGATGAAACTTTAAAAGAAGATCTTTTTGTTGCACCAACGATGAATGAGCACTTATGTTGCAGCCCAAATTATGTTTTTGAGGACATAAGAGATGAATATATTGCAGCAGCAACATATAGATCAGATTTTAAAACCCCAAGCGCACTGCATGAAATTGGTCCGGCGATGGAAAATGAAGAGGAGGAACATTTGCAAGAACTTCATCTTCTTGCAAGATCTTTAAAGATGGATGAACAGAAGATCCAAGAAGCACTTCAAAACCTCAATTACACACACTCCTTAATGAATAACCTTTGTTGGAATTTGGGGGAGCAGTCTTCCATGGGAGACATGGAAGAATTTCAGAAATCCATAGCAAGCATAAAAGGTAAATTCTTGAACTTGCTTTCCGATAGAGATAGTTTATTGGAGCTTGTAGAATTGTTTCATGGTACATCCTTGAGGGATGATGAAGAGATCAGCAAGATCAATGATGAATTAATGGCCACCCAAGATTCTTTGAGAAGCACTCAAAGTGCCCCCCAAGAATCCAAGATAGAAATATTGCAGCTTCATGAAAAGTTGCAAAGATCCCCCCTACCCTCCTACACACCATTCAGTCAACTTCATTTGGCTGAAAGAATTCTTGATCATAGGGAGGAACCTCATGATATGGTGGATCATGAGGAACATTCATTTTTATATATGCTTGAAGAGTGTGCAGAACAGTTTGATGAGAACCAAGCACTTGACTTTTTTCCAAGGGAACTTGAGCTATTCCTTGAAGACAGTCACTCTCCCATGGAAGAGTGGGATGAGAGCACCAAATTTGGGTGAGCCAACAATGGACAAGTTGCAGTCATAATTCTGATTACTGAAGGTTGTAGACATGCAAAGAAGGTTCACAGTTCTTTCCCACATGTCCTAGATTCAACAACACCAATGGGAAATGAACAGTGGGTGAAGAAATTTTTTTGGTTTGTGTCACATGTACAGCAGGAGAATCATGATTTGTCCCCATGGGAGATAGATCCTATTGTAGAAGAGATGGCTGATTATAGCTCATATAAATCAGCAAGAAAGATCTTTGATTCATCCACTGGAAGGATGAATAGAGGCATCACTGAAATGGAAAATTTGGAAGGTAAAAAATTCACTTGTTTCTGTAATAACTTTGTTGTTATAACTGACATTGTCTTGAATTGTGAGCAGCAACAAAGATGTATTTTGCAGCCATTTGATGTCACTCATCCACATATGGATTGGGTGAAAGATTACCTGACAAGCATGAAATCTCCTTGCAAAAATGTTTTTGCTTATGGTCAAGGGAAGGCAGCTAAGTAGGCAATGTGCCAAGATAAATTAATGATTACTTGCAGAATTTGGCTTATGTGGAGGGAATCCACATGTTTGGAGGTATGCTTGCAATTTTTCCCCAATGGCAAAGAGCTGAGCCATTGGATGTCTTCACTTGAAGAAGCATTTTTCTCTCTACTTGGTTTGGTTGGCAATAATGTCCTTTCAGTTATTCCCGGAATGAAAAGGCACATGTTTGATGATAGATTCTTTAAATTGATTTTGAAGATTGGGAAAATGCAGTTGATACTTTGGGATCCTGGAATTAATGGGAGTGACAAATTGCCAAAGGTGACAGAAAATTTTTTGTCCTTGCAGGAGAAACAGTGGGATCCAAAAATTCTACTCAAGTTATCCTAACTGGGTTGAAAATTTTGTCCATTGCTGGTTAATTGCAGATATAGATTACAGTGCAGTTTTTCTTTTCTTCCATAGTCTTTTTTTGAAGCCCCAAATTTAATTTTCAGACTATTCAGTGGATGGGGACATTTATAATCAGAGTGGTGTAGCAGAATCTTGGTGGAGTCCTAACATTGCTTGAGGACAAGCAATATTGGGAAGGGAGGACTGTCATGTCCCCAATTTTGGCTCATCCAGTACCATGGGTGAAAGGGGACAAGATCAACCCCTAAGGGAATTAAATGGTATTAATTCTATTTGCTTAGAATTACTTTTAGCCTAAGTCTCACAAATTGGCAAATTTATTTATTAAAGGTAATTTTGATAAATAAAATTAATGGATAATGAACAAGTGGACCAAGAGGGCACCCATATGGAAGATGTTGCCAAAAATGGAGTAGGGTGTATTTTTGGAGGAAATTATACCACAAGAGTTAATTAATCATTAATTAATTGATTAAATGATGAAGATGGAATTAATTATGAGTTGTATTATCTTTTATTAATATCTTTATTTATTATGCTGAATAAATGGAGAACATGGCCTACTAATTCGAATTGGTGGATAAGGGTGGAGGAATTACTTGGAGTAGAAGTCAAGTAAACACTAGAGTCCAAAAATGTTGCCAAAATGGAGAAAAGAGGCTTATTTTAGGAAAAGCAGCATAAATCCTGGAAAATCAGGAAAGTTGGAAAAGCAGGAAAGTTTTGAAAGTAGGAAAGTTTAGAAAGGGAAGGAAAATCAGAAAAAGTGGAAAGAATGGAAAGCCAAAGCAAAGCAAGGAAAGTATGTACACTCATGGGTGACCTATTCTCACAGGTCACCAAGCTAAGTAACTTGATCAACAGGTCAACATGAATTCTATTTAAGAAGGTTTCCAACTTCATTCAAGAACTTTTGATCATTTGAGAATTTTGTATGAGAGCTCTAAGCCCTCCAGTTGAGTGATGTGCCTCAGCTACTTTTCTTGGGTGATGTGCCCCAAGGACATGAGAGTTTTCTTGTGAGTGTTATTCAGATCCAGTATTCAGTATTGCAGCCATTGTTATTCAGTACATGTCACCATTGAAGATTCAGTGCCAGTTTGGAGAGGAGATCACCACCACAGCAGTTTACTAGCTAGTTTTGGAGAAGGTCCACCAATAGATGAAGCTATCTAAGGAGGAGAGTGCCCAGGACATCCAGTGAGCTCTAGAAGATGTTATCAGCATATTTCATAGGCTTCCATGTCCAGAGGTCGAATTCAAACCTGATCTCCCATTCCTCTCATTGCTCCAGTTCGTCCAGCTAAATTTGGAGGCATTTCCCCTGATGGAGACATCTCTTTGAAGGAGGACGTACCAGTGAAGACTACCAGTAGAAGGAACAGCCAAATAATACCTATTATCCATATAGGTTCTGATCATTACATCAGGAACAGATCTATTGTAAAAACCCTCCTCTCTATTCATCTTCTCCACCAATGTAATGCAATTTATAGCCTGTGAGGCACCATGTTTTGAGAAAGGAGCCATTGAAATAAAAAGAAGAGTTACGTTTTGTTTATTTCGATTCATTACTGTTTTTAAAATTATATTAGAGCTGCATAAGCTTTCACAATAGTAAAAACCAGTTAATGGAAGTCATTTGTCAAGTTAGATTCCAAGACTAGGTCTTTGAGAGGTTTTTCTAGACTAGTTTCACTGTTTTCTTTATAAAATGAAATTTGTGCATCCATTCAACTTCTTGTTTATTGAATTAGGTTAATAACTCAATATATTAACCATATCAGCCCTTAAAACCAGAATCTGGAAGCTTCTGCCTTATGTTTGGGAAGCCAACAAAATTCCTAGCCCGACAATCCCAGCTAAGTACCTGTCACACAAATCTTTCCAAACTTTGTCCAATTTGTTCCAGAATCCTCCTGAACATATCTAGCCACCATTGGACTGATATTTACACTATCACTAACTCCCAGAACCCCTACCTGTCTAGTATGCATGTGCCGGCTACCCAGGAAGCCTCGAAGTAGGCAATAGACTAGCTCTATTGCTGAAAAGTGAAAGGTACTGATACATGGTACATAGGACACCTCCGATCTGCACTTTGACCTACTACTGCACCTAACCCCATATAAATTCTAGAATTGAACTTTCATCCCACCATCCTCAGTCTTTAGCCAGTAAACCTCACTTACTCCTTGCACGATTCGAAGAAACTAGCAGAAATTTGACTAGTGGAGTTTAAAGGAATTTGGAATTGAGTTAATATTCTAGGTAAATTATTCCTAGGATATTACAGTCAAGGATGATCAGCGCGTGGTGCAACAACCACAACTGCAACCGCAGGTATCCCAGCCGCTACTGCAGCCGCAGATGCAGTTTGCACCACAGCAACAACAACCGCAACAGTTCCTGCCGCAATACACCCCGATGTAGATGGCTCCCCCGCAGCCACAATATGTACAGCAACCGCGGTACACACCACAAGGGAAAGGGATTCCAGCAACAACAATACCAGCAACAGGGCGATTACTGGGGAGGCTATAGGGGCGGACGCGGTTGTGAATTTGGTCGTGGAGGAGGAGGCCGAGGTGGTTGTGGACCTGTTCAATGTTACCACTGTGCAGTATGGGGGCATTATCAGTGCGACTTCCCACTGCTACAGAATTAGTGTATGTTTTATTGTGGTAATGATCATATGGTTTAGAATTGTCCGCAGTTAATTGCACGATGGTAGGCTGGGAACGCTCCGCAGCTATAGAATCAAGCCCAGCCACAACAACCAGTACAGAACTCGGTACAACAATCAGTACAGAACCAACCCCCGTGACCACCGCCGAACGCCAATCAAAATATCAATCAACCAGGGAATTTGCAACAGAACCAGACGCAGGGCACAAATATTGCGACCATTTCTGTAGAATCGCGACCACAAGATGCTTTGGTGGCTATTGTCACTCGTGGAGGAAAGACAACTGGGGAAGATGGTTTGTGACCACTGATTCGGTTAGCTAGTCAGAAGACGATACCCTTCAACATTGATACGGAGCGCGAGACATTCCTGGAAGCGCGATGCACTTTGGAGAAAGACCGCGGTAAGGCTGTTGTTTGCGATATGTCACCTGTCTTTGATGCCACATCAGACACCGATCGACCAACCCCAGGGACATTGCAGAAGTTCCTTGAAAGCTGTCTGTCATTGGCATGAAACCTGGCTACCCTGGTTGAGATTGAGGGATGGTTGCAGTGATTTCTGAAAGGACAACAGGAGTCGGCAGTAAACTCCTTACAGCGACGGAATACTGGCAAGGAAATGCGAATGAATATTTAGATTGGTGACTATGATGTTGACTCTGTAATTCTTGACCTTGGTTCAGATGTTAACATCTTAACCAAGCAGGCATGGCAGAAGATGGGGAGTCCCCCATTGAGCTGGTCTCCTATGCAACTTCAGTTGGCTAACCATGCGAAGGTTACACTTATTGGGTGAGTTCTGTGGCTCACAATCGATATTGAGGACATGAAGACTTATGCTGATTTTGATGTTATTGAAGTGGTTGAGGGAGGAAGCTCTTATCCAGCACTCTTGGGGATCGGATGGGCTAACAATAGTGGAGTTGTAATCAACTTTAAGAAGCGCATGATGAACTTTGAGAATCGTGATTTCAGAGTTATCACCCCTTTGGATCCGGCTGAAGGATGTCGATACGTGGAGCCTGTAAAAGATGACGATCCCGCTAGATGGGACCATGCATTCAACATTTCTGAAGATTATATTCATCCTACCGCCTATGGTGAGTTGGAATGGCGCAGTGAGAGCTCCGCGTCTTCCAACTCTAATGATGCATTAGAGCATTGGCGGAATCGAATGCATGAAGTATCCGTCCGGAAATGTGGTTTAGTTACACAATCTTTATGTCGTGTTGTGACAGAAACGATCACATTGCCTATCTATGAGGGGTTTCCTGGCCTAAACACTTTTGTAGCAGAGTTTGCAGACCGCATCCCAGAACCACAGCAATTGCTGGCTTTGTAGGAAGCACTGAAGGCTACTCCAGCACGCTGGTGGGAGACACATAAGAAATTCATTAAATATTGGTCACAATGTCGAAGGTTGATGATGGTTCGGTTCGGTGATACTGAGGTTTATCACACTGGCAAGTATGATGGCCGGACTGATCCCAGCAATCATGTAATGGAGTGCCAATGATTGTGGGTAGCGTGACCGAGAGATGAGTGGGTTCATGCTTTTGTTCATACATTGGAGGAGATACCGCGCTCATGGTACACTACAGCCAAGTTACGTCGAGACATTACAACATGGGGGGAGTTGATGATCTGTTTCACTCATACATTCACTTTTGCGGATGCTAACCCTGATGTCCATAATGCTTTGCAGCTCATCTGCGATGTGATATTTCAGGTTGTTCTCGCGGCCTGCCCTGTCGAGCCGCACACCCACTGTCAGATGTAGTCTCTCATGGAGTGCTTCAATGTCAGTGGAGGGATAGAAGATGATGATGATCCCCGGAATATCAACATTCCCGAATCTCAAGGCAGTCGCAATGTAGTCCCACCTGTTGCGCCAGGTAATCCATTCAGTCAACCACTGCAGCTTCGCAAGACGAATATCGGCACCGAAGCTACTCCAAAGTTTGCTAATGTTGGGGATTATTGGGATGATGAGATGATGAGTAAGGTTACCGAGTTATTGCATGAGTTTCAGGATGTGTTTCCCATGAAGTTTTTCGAAATGAAGGGAATCCTGGGTGATTTAGGAGAGATGAAGATTCCATTGAAACCAGATGCTAATCCCGTCCGACAGCGACCTTATCGGCTAAATCCACGACATAAAGAAAAGGTCAAGGCAGAATTTGATCGTATTTTGGATGCTGGTATTATCGAACCTATGGAAGAATCAAAATGGATCAGTCATATGGTGGTGCAGGACAAGAAAACAGGTGAAGTACGCATTTGTGTCGACTTGCGGAAGTTGAACAATGCCTGCTTGCATGACCCCTTTCCGACCCCATTTACTGATGAAGTACTTGAAGGAGTGGGTGGCCAGGAGATGTACTCTTTCACTGATGGATTCTATAGCTACCATCAGATTCACATTGCCAAGGAAGATCGCCATAAGACAACTTTTGTTACTGAATGGGGATGCTTTCAGTACACAGTCATGCCGTTTGGTTTGAAGAATGCGCCTGCAATATTCTCCCGAGTCGTTGTTGCCACATTCAAATATTTTATTCAGAAGTTTCTGCAGGTATATATGGATGATTGGACCATTTATGGATTGATTCGCGATCATTTGGCCAATCTACAGTTAATGCTTGAGCGATGCCGACAACACTAGATATCGCTGAACTTGAAGAAATGTATTTTCTGTGCATCGTTTGGGATATTGCTGGGTCATATTGTGTGTAAGCAGGGATTGCTAGTTGATCCAGCCAAAATTGTGCTTATTTTGGGGTTGCAACCGCTAACCACCGTTAAGCAGTTGCACGCGAACTTGGGTCACACGGGATATTATCGCAAGTTCATTAGGGGGTATGCTGCGATTACTGCCCCTATGGAAAAGTTGTTGAAGAAGGATGCGGCATTCCAGTGGAACCCGGAATGTCAGGATAGTTTTTAAATGCTCAAAGCGAAGATGGCGTCGACCCCAATCTGGTATTTCCGGACTGGAGTAAGGAATTCCATGTCCATGTTGATGCTTCATCGGTTGCATTAGGGGTTGTATTGGCTCAACCAGGAGAAGGCGATATTGATCATCCCATTGCTTTTTCCAGTCTGAAGATGTCCTCTGCAGAATGCAATTACACTACCACAGAACGTGAAGGTCTGGCCATGGTTTATGCGCTGCAGAAATTCAGGCATTATTTGTTGGGTGGCCACTTTAAAATATTCACTGATCATTCTGCACTGAAATACTTGGTCAATAAGCCTGTGTTGGGGGGGAAGATCTGCCGGTGGCTACTTTTGTTTCAGGAATTTGATTTCGAGGTCATTGTGAAACCGGGGTTGTTGAATGCTGGACCAGATCATTTGTCACGGATTGATACAGGGGAGGAACCAACTAATATCGAAGACGGGTTTCCGGATGCCCAATTATTTCACGTTGCAGCTACTGATCAATATTTTGATGACATCCTTCAGTTTTTGGTGATCGGCACCGCGCCCGATGACTTTACCACTACTCAGAAGAAGCAATTGGTCATCAAGGATGTTGACTTTCAACTGATCGCGGGAGAGTTGTATAAATTGGGTGCTAATGAGATATTGCGCAGATGTGTCTTGTCGCATGAGCAAGAGCAGATATTGGCTGAGGCACATGGTGGAGTAGCAGGAGGACATTATGGTGGCCGAGCGATCGCCCAAAAAGTACTGCGTGTAGGGCTTTGGTGGTCCACATTACATAATGATGCGATAGACTATGCGCGGTCTTGTGATGTTTGTCAATGAACTGGAAAGCCATCCAGACGTGACGAGATGCCACTGCTACCTCAAGTAACATTACAACCATTCAAAAAATGGGCTGTGGATTTTGTAGGACCGATCCATCCACCAGGGAAACACACAGGTGCGTGGTATATTATCACAGCGACAGAATACTTCACCCGATGGGCTGAGGCAGCACCTGTAGTTGATTGCTCCACCGCAACGGCAGCTCAATTTTTGTTTGACCACATTATCACTCGGTTCGGCTTCCCCAAGATATTGCTGAGTGATCAAGGCAGCCATTTTCTTAATCGCACTATCAGCGCATTGACGGAGGAATTGCAGATACAGCATAAGAAGAGTACACCCTATCACCGATAGGCGAATGGAACGGTGGAGGCATTTAACAAGGTATTGGAGCATGCATTGACAAAGGTGTGCAATGCGAACCGAGACGACTAGGATTTGAAAGTTCCAGCGGTATTGTGGGCCTATCACACCACATGTAAAAGGTTGATTGGTCAGACACCTTTCAAGCTGGTATATGGGAAGGAAGCAATTATGCCTATGGAGTACATTGTTCCAAGTTTACGAATTGCGGCTGTTACAAGTATGGATGATGTTGCAGCATTAGACGAACGTCTAGCACAATTGGTGGAGCTCGAAGAGGATCAATTTATCGCTGGCTTTCACCAAGGGGTAGAGAAGGACCACCAGAAGGCATGGCATGATCACCACATCAAAAACAAACAGTTTCAGCAAGGCAACTTGGTGTTGCTTTATGACAGTAAGTTTATGAAACATCCAGGCAAGTTGCAAATGCATTGGCTAGGTCCCTATCACATCAATAGTATTACTTCAGGAGGAGCAGTTCAGTTGCAGTGATTGGATGGAGGGATGCTCCCCAAGCTGGTTAATGGTCATAGGTTGAAGCCCTATCGCGCGGGCTTGGAGCATTGTGATGTCTAAGTCGCATTGGTTATAAAAAAAAAAAATGATGAATGATGATGATTGTTGCAGGTTGCTTGGTGGCAGATGGCGCACCAACAGAAGAAGGTATGCGATAGAAGGGAGGCTTGTATCGCAAGTGTGGAGCAGTCGGAGACTCATGGCAGTATTACGACTAGGACCGACGACAGATTTGGTTCAAAGAGTTGTAATGGTTATGGAGGATTTAGAGGTACGGGGCAGCGTTGTGACTACTGCTCCACTAATATCTTGTCACTGCTGCCCATCATCCTAATACATGATTGCACCTCATCGAGTCAGTCTGATAACCACAAGACGACGACATGTTTTGCACATGGCACGCTGGGCCGGTACGATCAGCACAATGTGAGGAGATCGCTCACACGTTGGCACGTAGGATCCTTGGTGAAAGTATGGCCACCCCTCTGGTTGCGTCAGTTGATGGGGTCGCACACACAGATGAGAGACAGTGGGACATCATTCCCACTTTCGTAACCCAGGAACAGTCCGGCTATAAGTAGTCACGACAGCAGGTAGCTTGCTACAATGAAGTTATTCCGTAATAGAGTGGTTATGTTGGTTGATCAATTGGTGAGATTGAGTTGTGAGGAATTCCAAGGAGGCTGTGGAAATGCTTCACTTTGTTTCCTGTGGCAGCACCCCAGGGGCCCTGCGAGCCCGAACGACAAGTGTCCCTAAGCGCCTTGATACAGAGGGTGCACTTACCCTGTGTATGCTCGGGCTGGTGCCAGGGTGGTTGCGGTATGCGTTGACAGTGAGATGGACCCCTAGTCGGTCCCGCAGGATTCAGTATACAATAGTTGTTCAAAGGAGTGTGATTGTTTCTACCCCTGAGACGATTGGGGTGGGAGCTCCCCACCCACAGTAACAACTGGTTGCTGACGTGAAACAGATGTGCCAGATCCATCCGCTAGTTTCGCGCTTGGGTATTGTTCATCCTCTTTTCCTTCCTGTCTACCCCATTTCAAGAGACTCGAGGATGAGTTCGAGACGTACATGACAGCGAGTGGGGGGATGCCCACTCTTGGGTAAGTTTTACAGAACCATGAGATGATGATCAGTGTAGCCGAAGGAACAGGACCACACCGCGTGTTCTAGACAGCAAGAACAAGCGACGTACACCATGTCCACTAGTTGATGTGGTTCGAGGGGGAGCCACAAGATTGTGTTGGGGGCCTATTGGCAGGCGGTTTGATGAGGACATGTCGCGGTACCGACAACGTTGTGACACGTTGGATGAAGGCGTGAAAGGAGTGTTTGGTACTAAAGAATACCGCAATTGGGGGGTTTTGGGTCACTTGGACCACATACTATGTAATAGTGAGTCAGTTGTACCGCGATATGCGGGTTTTGGGGTCATTTGGACCAAGTTAGTTAGACAGTGAGTCAATTTTCCATAACGTCGATTAGGAATTTAGTTGTAAGTGGACAAATATTGTAATGGCAGTGGCCTATAAATAGATGAGAGTTGTAAGTGTTAGAGAGAGACAAGACACATGAGAGGATGATGCATGAAGAGCGAGAGATAAGAAGATGTATGTTTTGCCTCTGGTATTTTGACCGCAACAATAATAGAATGATGTTTTGGTGCAATTTTTGTGCAATGGTGTGATATATAATTGTTGGTTAATGTAATATCCGTTTAGTGTTGTTGGAATGACAATTGATGCGATTAGTTGATCTGTGTTAGAATGACAATTGATGCGATTAGATGATTTGTTTGATATGGAAAATGAATGCTGCGATTAGTTAAAGTGTTATAGTTTTGTTTAAGTACTGCAATAGAGATAGTCTGCACCACCACAACTCTCCTCCTCCCTCGGCGGAAACATGGTTCGGTCTCCTCTTCTTGGACGCCTCGGGTGAGACCTCATCCGCTCTGCGGGTGTTGCTGGGTGGGCTCAAACCTTCCCAAGTCGGTGCCCAAGGAGATTGCAGTATGCATCGACAGTGAGGTGAACCCCTATCGACTAAGGTCGCATCGGTCAACAAAGCTTCTATTAATCTGAGGATCTTCCAGCCATGGTCACAGATTTCAAAAATTCCCATTTTTGCAGAAACCCTAATTTTCCACTTTTCCGATCAAAGTCCCGAACTAGGGTCTGATCAAGCTCGACCTTTTTCCCAACCAAAAATTCTAATCTTGGTCTCTAAATTTCTATTTTGATGAGTATCATTCAGCCGTGGTCTCCGATTACAAAAATTCCATCTTTCTCTGAAACCCTAAATTCCTGAAGCCATGAATGAAGGTGCTAAAAAATAATTATGTTTTGATAGAAATATGTACCTAATTTTTTCTAGTGTAACTCCGAACTTTCTGATCCACAGGGTCTGAAAATTCTACCTATGGTAGCCCGGCCTATCATATTTCCAACCCCATAGATCTGACCTCGTTTGGAATCTCTGAGAGAGAGTTATGCCAAGTGTCGCAACGTGACCTGTTTATGGGATAAAATAGGAGAGCAAACTTGTACGGCGTGCCACATGTCACTGGTTCAGTTTCGGCCTCTAAAAACGTTACCTGAGAAAGTACAGTCCGTTCAATACCTGTCACTTTTTATGAAATTTCATTTGGAGCTTCTTAGCCCAAGTTATGACCTTTTTTCCTAGGTCACCTGTTTATGACTCAGATCTGGAAGAGGCAGAAACCCTAGATTGTACAGATCATAAAACACAAATTACAATGAATTAGAAGTTGTCCTTTGGACACAAGGTACATGGGGATCTGATCTTCGACCTGTAAAAGTTTCAGATCCGAAAACTTTGCCAAAATGGATTTATAGCTAAATTTCTACGATGGATGGTTTTTTCTATATCAAGCCCTAGCATCGTAAGTGCAACAAGTGTCATACATGCCATACCATGCTTTCTTTCAGGCTAGCTCTGATACCATGTTAGTTTTTCAGAATTTAATTCAATCTGATCTAGGATCTTAACTGAGAGAAAAACATGTACATCATATCTACATCATATCAATCATGGACACAATAATGCAAGCACACAAGAGACACAGAGTTTACTTGGGGAAAACCATAAAGGTGAAAAACCCTAATAACTTCCTCAGAGATAGATAGAGTAATGATACAACCCAAGCATAAGTGATAGACATCTCCTAGAAGCAGCTTCTCCTCCTCCACAAGTGCGCCACTCTCCAAAGAGTGTGTGTGAGAATAGAATGATGAAATAGAGTGCCTCCCGCACTCTATTTATACTTGACTTGACTTGCCTAATAACCTTTACTAGGTCAACCTCAACTTAACCACATAACATAATGCTGACTGGGCCGACACCCAATAGGGTGGTCTAATAACCCTTTGACCCACATGGTCGACCCCCAATAGGGTGGTCTAATAACCCTTCGACCCACATGACTTATACAGGGTTGACCCCAACAAGGTGGTCTAATAACCCATCAAGTATAAGTTACGACACTTACAATATAAATGACGACACTTCCGTATAGAGGAATAATAACATCTCTATAGGAATACAAACACTTCCGTATAGAGGAATAATACCATCTCTATAGGAGTACAAAATACATTCCGAAGTTACATATACATCAACAAGATAAAGTGATGGAAAAAGTTCCTATGGTTGGGTGGAACGTTTCTCTTCCATAGCCAGTTTCTTGGACAACTTCAATTAAAAGATATGTGTTTACTTGTTGATTTACTATTGTGTTTAAATGTGTCTGATTATTATCGTTATGCCTGTGATGAATATGTTGGTATGTGCAAGTTGTGTGTGTGTGTGTGTAATTGATTTAATTTCCACTTAGTAATTTTTAATATGCAATGCACATGGATTTAAAAGCTTATGAATTTTGTAATATGGATGTGGGGGTGAAATTTAGAACCACCACAAATCGTTCATGTCCCCTCCATTGGTAATATTGATGGGCAGAGACGTGACATAGTGGTATTAGAGCGAATGGTTGCAGCACTAGGGTTGTTTGGGCCGGAATCCACACTCACATGCAAGAAATCAAATGCATAGGAAGGGATGATAAAACTTTGGTTAAAGTTCAGGGTTTAAATTTACAGATGATGCATTCAAGAATCCCTTGAATTTAATATGTATGTCTCCAATAGGAGTAGCAAATTGAATTAAGGATGTTAGGAAATTTCGATCCTACAAACTCATTAGTAGAAATATTAAATCATGATCAACGGGTATGGTTCACAACACACATTTGACTTGCATGCTAGATAATGGCAGGTGGGAATCCATTGGGCAGATACTCCTAGCCACGTGTTGTATTTTAATTGGAAACGACTCCAATATTAGCCCTTCCAAAACTACTTTCATAGTGACTCATTACCACTTTTGGAAATGGAAAGTTTGGGAAAAATTGAGGTGGACCCCATCTGTTCCATGTGGGAAAGATAGGGGTGTGATGTGGACCAGCCATGCTGGAAAGACATGTGGGTGGACGATGTACACAATTTTCAAGCAGTGCGGAGTATAGATCCACAATGGTCAATGGTCGATGTCGGTTATCGATCATTGGAGGACATCTGCAAGGGTACCACAAAGATGAGTCCATGGGGAGCTGCAAAGAAGGTCCACGAGCAGAGTGGATGATAAATCCATGGAGGTACGTGGAGAGGAGTTCCTCGTAGTATTGTAGAGAAAGGTCTACGAGCACAAAGAATAGACTTCCATGGGCGCTAAGGAGTTCATCCGCGAAGTGCATTAGAGAAGAGTGGTCCATGAGGGGTAGTGAAGCGAAGTCCATGGGTGCAACAAAGGATACGTACGCAGGTGCGATGGGAAGAAAGGTACACGATGTTCGATGGTCGGCGGACGTTGGTCATCGGCGCACCTTCGTGGGGTTTCTAGAATGTGTCTCCAGGAATGGAACTCAGAGAGAAGTCTGTGGGTGCATCGAAGTATAGGTCCACACCAGTCGGTGGTCGGCGGTCGTCAAGCGTTGGTCGTCAGTCGTAGGTGGCAATTGCAGGTCAACACTTGTCAATCACTGATTGGATTTTGTTAGTCATCGTTTGGAATTCATCAATCGTCGGTCAGCGGTGATCGGTGTGCATTTGTGAGGGTATACAAATGTGTCTCAAGGGATAGGCCCGCGAGGAGAGGTCCGCATTGGACGTGAACGCACATCCACGGGGAAATAAGGTTGTGATTAATGGATATGATTCACAACACATCTACAACTTGCACACTAGATAATGGCAGGTGAGAAATCCATTAGGAATATACCACCTATCCATGTGTTCAATTTTAATTGGAAACGGATCCAACAACAACCTTCCAAAACCGCTTTCTTGGTGAGTTGTTACAACTTTTGGAAATGGAAATAAGAAGTGGTTTTGACCTTCGAATTTTAGATTCCAAATATTGAAAAATGGCCTTGAACTTATATGCCATATTACGCAAAATATGGTAAGCCCCCTTGATCCCCATTATTTTTTTTATAAATCTACAAAGTTGGTCCCTGAGTTTAAGTGCGGCTACAATAATAGTATAAAATTGGGCAAATTTGGCAATTCTGATAGGCTATAACTTTTTGCTTAGGAACTGTAATAATTTCCAAGTTTGAAAAAAGTACAAAAGTCAAAAGTAGTCAAACCCATAATTTTATAAAAGTTGATTGAAGCATCAAATCAAAGATCTAAAAGTTGTCGAGTGATCCTAGCTATATGTACTAATATTGATGTATAGAAAAAAAATTCTATTACTCTCTATATTCTCATATACAGGTGGCTTAAGTTGATCTCAAAAGTTAATTGCACCTGTAAAAAAAGTGCAAAATTGGACAAAATCAACATTCTTGGGAGAATGTAACTTTCATGTCTGAGATCGAAATGAAGCATGAAGATAGCTGTCGGAAAGCTCATCCATAGGGGAACAGAGGTGCACAGTGAGAATATGAATTAGAAATTCATATGTCTCAAAGATCATAACAAAAAAGTTCATGTATCCTTGTTTTGACAAAAAATGTCAATTTGGGTAGTTCCCAGAATGTATGAAAATCAAATTTTGTGAATTTATAAGAATGTAATGAAGCTAAAATATAGGAGAATAAAACTGAAGGTTATTACTTTTGATACAGGTTTTTAGTTTTTTTAAATAGCAGGTGGAGCAGAGCCTCTAGGCTTGATTGGGAAATAAATCCTCAATGTGGGTGACCTCCAAAGTGAACAAAATTTCTGAAAGGTTTTGTAAGATGGTACAGGTGTGTGCCAAAGGTGAGAGTAATTCAAAATGAGTAGATTTGGAATTACCCATACCATGGTAATGGTTCTCTTACAATAAAGTGGAGCCATAGTTGGGAAACATGCAAAATGTAAGAGTGACAACCATGTCTAGTGATGAAAGAATAAAAGAGACCAACGTTGGACATGGGTGCCATGGATAAGAATGCATCCAAGGTATTATGGTGGCTAATATGTGCAATTTGAATTGCATGGAAGAGCTAGGGAAGCTCTTGAATATTGAATATGGATATTGCATAAGAGAATGTTCAACAAGGTATGGAATAGGTAAGCAGGTAAGGGACATGCAAACTGTAAAGGTGATGGGTGAATCATCATTGTGGGAAAGTGTATGTATGCTAAAAGAAGTTGCATGATGTTGCAAGGTATGAACCAACAACTTATGTGTAAGCAATGAGACTGGATAAGGAAATTCCATTCATCAATAAGTTGTCACTAATAGAATAAGACTTTCTAATTTGTGGATGTGTCATGTGGTTCATGATAGTGACAAAATGGCGATACAAAGGCTACCAATTAGGGGGTGGGTCATTCTCGTGTGTGAATATGTTGTGTGGTTCAGAATTGTGCGAAATATGTCCATGGGAAATTAAAGCAAGTCTCATAGTTAAATGAGGTGCAAAGGCATATAATGGACATTAAAGGGATTCCATATGGAGTTGGAATGGAATAAATTGCAGTGTTGTTAAGCACTAGGAATTCCAAGAAAGGTCAAGTTGGACTTTGCTAGAATTTCCCAAATCAATTGGAGCAACAAGGCAATGTGAACAGAGTGAAATGAGAGATGTTGTAATGACCAATGAATGCTACATAAGGCTGATAGATGGTTGTAGCAGAAATTAGAGAATAATCTCCATAAGGAAACATTGATAAAGAGGGGAATTTCTCACCTTAAAACTATTTTTGTTTCTAGCATAAGAATTGCATGCTAGGAAAGTAGAAAGTGTAAATGTCATGCATGAGTATATGTATTGAATTGATACTTGGTGAGAAAATCATAGCTAATTATCCCTTGTGTGCTAGATAGAAAGGCCATGAATTAGATCAGTTGCGATGTGGAAGAGGAATTCCATTAGACAATAGAGACATGGATGAAGATGTTGATGAAGATGTTGATGATGTTGTTGCATGTGGCCAACAACATTGTGAAGAAGTGATGGAGCAACAAATCCTTGATCGAGAGGTTGGTGGAAGGATTGTGTAGTCCTTGGTTAAAGGCCAATTGATTAGGTAACATCATATATGTTGATGGCAGCCATACAGGTAATGTTTTATTTATGCTAATAGTATAAGTGTTGAAAGAGGATGGGTAGGAATCCCTTCATCCGTGTTTTAATCATCATATAATAGTATGCATGTAATATTGAATGCGTTCATGTGAATGACATCCCACAGGGTATGCTGAGGTATGGGGTAGTAAGGGAAAGGATCCTTATACCATCTAATTGTTTAAAATTTAGAATGCATTCATAAGAATTAAGAGCATGCCATGTGTGAGACCATGAGGATGTTGGGTTGTGAAGGCTGTAATGATGCACAAGTATCCCATGAAATCTCTATTGGTGTTAATCTGGGATGACCTCTTTTCCAAAAAGCAGGGAGTGAGTGAGATCCCAATGTTGTGCTCATGTGAAGAAGGAAGGCACCCATATAGTTAACCAAGTGATTGGGGAGATGGCTGGGTATTGTGTTAAAGCATTGGCTAGGATGTCCAACTTACCATGGTAGGACACATGTGTAGGAGCATAAAAGGTTTTAGAGCAATGCTAGAGTGGATTGGGTGCATGAGCATAAGTGAATTATGTGCATTGAATTAATTATTGGGAAGAGTTTCCTTGTGCTCCTAAGAGGTTGTTAAGCAACAAAATGAGTATGATTGTGTAATAATGAGTATTTAAAGTTTTATTTGATTGCATAGATAATGTGAATGCATCTTGCGATTCTATTGTGATAATGATGCATGTGGAGTAAATGTGTTTCATTTCCTTTGAGATATTAACAGATGATAGTGTATGAATTATTGCATGTTATAATTCCAAGATCACTTCAGTGATTGTTGTAAATGTTGCAATGAAAACATTATATGCATGGGTACTCACAACTTGTTTCATTGATTAAAAAAATTCAGATCGCGGGTAGAATGTTTTGGATATGGCAATACGTGTAAGTCCATAATGAAGGTTGGAAGATACCATGTGAAAAATCGAAACATTATGATAAATATTTCATGGTTGTAAAATTTGATTTCTGTAGAGAACGAATTTATAAATTTAAGATTTGAAATTAAATTGCTAATAATTGCTAATGAATGTTTGGCTACTTTAGAATTATGTCAAGAGGACATGTTGTAGGTGGATGTCTAGGTTATGGAAACATGTGTAAAACCGTAAGGGACATAACGCTACCACTTGCAAGAGCCAAACAATATGAGGATGGCCTCATAGTTAAATAAATATAATTTGTATGGAAGACATAATTGTAAATACATATTTGAATTTGATATTTAGTGCTATTGAATGGTTGGTCATTTGTGAATTGTGTTAGGATGACACATTGTAAGAAAACCGTGTGATATATCTTCTTGCAAGAACTAAACATCATGAGAAGGAACTCATGTTTGAGAAATTTGGTTTCTGTATGAAACGGATTTGGGGGTTTCTAATTCAAATTATTATGATAAATATCTCATGACAATGAGATAGAATATGTATTTCTTCAGCTTTAAATTTTGTTTAAATTTTTTTATGATATCTCATGTGAACTGCATGCTTATATGTAATGTATGTGAGATGGTGAAAATATGCTAGTGAGGCAGATGTTGGCTGCTAAAGGTAAAAATGTAAAAGAATGCCTAGCGTGGCTTGGGTTTGAGAAACCCTGTAAAAATTCCTTACATGTGCTTGTCTCTCCGCAATGTTGTTAAACCCAATAAGAACATGGGTACTCAAGAGGCTTACGTGGGTATTGGTAAGCTTTATACGCTCACAATAAAGAGCACTAGAGGGATGGGTATTCCCGAGGGACTGTGTAGTCGAGAAGGGGTACCATCCTTGTGTTATGTGAGTGGGTATTGTGGGGCTGAGCTATCCTGCAGTCAAGTGAGTTACCTATGGATTTCCTAGAGGGGAACCTCTAGTTTGCATAGGAGAGGGAGCCACGTAGTCATATTCTTTTATTTATTTCCTGATAAGCCCAGTAGAAGTGTTGGCTTGGAAATGGTCGTTGTATGCTTGATAACCCATTCGAAGAGCTGGATTAGCATATTGGTTAATGAAATGCCTGATAAACCCAGTCAGTATATTGGCTTGGCATTGGTTATTTAAATGTTGTGGCACAACCAGTGTGTTTCCCTAACATCTGATTTATATGTATACATAGGTGATCTGAGGCTTGCATAAAATTGGTTACCTTTCAATGCACACCCTGAAGAGAACTGTAAGGGGTGGGTACACTCAATGGACTGTATAGCAGAGAAGAGGTACCATCCTTTTGTTGGGAGGGGTGTTAAATTTTCAGAATTTACTTCAAACTGATCTAGGATCTTAACTGAGAGAACAACATGTACAGCAAATATACAACATATCAATCATGGACACAATAATGCAAGCACACAAGAGACACAGAGTTTACTTGGGGAAAACCATAAAGGTGAAAAACCCTAATAACTTCCTCAGAGATAGATAGAGCAATGATACAACCAGAATACAAGAGATAGTCTTCTCCTAGCAGCAAAGCCTCCTCCTTCACAAGTGCGCCACTCTTCAAAGTGTGAGTGAGAGAATAGAATGTGTAACATGAGAGAGACACACTCTCTATTTATACACTAACTTGACTTGACCTTTACTCAACTAGGTCGGCCTCAACTTAACCACTTAACATAATGCTGACTGGGCCGACCCCCACTAAGGTGGTCTAATAACCCTTTGACCCACATGACTTATACAGGGCCGACCCCAACAAGGTGGTCTAATAACCCATCAAGTATAAGTTACGACACTTACAATATAAATGACGACACTTCCGTATAGAGGAATAATAACATCTCTATAGGAATACAACCACTTCCGTATAGAGGAATAATAACATCTCTATAGGAATACAATATACATATATGTGAAATACATTCCGAAGTTACATATACATCAACACTCCCTCTTAACTAGGAAGGTATTTCTCAACACAGGTCTTCTAGCACAAGTCATCTTCTCTGGATCATCGTCACTGGATAATCGTCATCGAGTCATCATCATCGTCACTGCTACTGCTATCTCAATCAATCTCTAAATATACTCGTCATAGGAAGTTCTACAGAGCCAGTCCTTTTTCATACTAGATGTAAGCCCACCACCTATAGGTCTTCGTCATCACTGGCCATACTGCGGAATCCTCAGGACTTATTACGTGCGTCACAAAACCTAGCTGCAGCATCCCAGGCTATTACGAGCACACAGCTCTACCTATCGGATCTCCTAGGAGCACATTACATGTGACCCATCACAAAACCTAGCTGAAGCATCCTAGGCTATTACAAGCACATAGCTCTACGTATCGGATCTCACAGGAGCACATTACATGTGATCTCACCACAAAACCTGGCTGAAGAATCCCAGGCTGTTACGAGCACACAGCTCTACCTGTCGGATCTCCCAGGAGCACATTACATGTGGTCCACCACAAAACCTGGCTGAAGCATCTGAGGCCTTTTTCATCATGTCCAGATCTCCCAGGAGCAAATTACATGTGGTCATGGTAAAACCTAGCTGAAGCATCTAAGGCCTTTTTTATCCTGTCCAGATCTCCCAGGAGCAAATTACATGCCATAGGACAAAACCTCGCAAGAGCATCTCTGGATGTTACGGGTACACAACTCCGACCTGAAGATCTCCCAGGGCACAAATTACATGTCCTCCCAGAGCAATGTCTCAAAAGAGCATCCCAGGCTGTTACGGGTACACAACTCCGACCTATAGGATCTCCCAAACATGCTCATCTGCACAACCTGATCCACGGCCATAAAGTATCATCATGATACTCACCATACATCATCCTGATGTACACATGATCATCATCACTGCATCGTCCTGATGCATGTCATCTGGAGAAGCTCGTCATACACGATCATCCTGATCATACAATGCATCCACCTGATGCATACCAAGTATCTACCTGATACATATCATCATACATGATCTACCTGATCATACAATGTATCCACCTGATACATACATAGATACATGATCCACATAATGTATCCACCTGATACATATCAACATACATGATCTCAGTATCCACCTGATACATATACATATACATGGTCCAAGCATCCAACATGATGCATATACAAAATACATACAAATGATCCAACTGATCATATCCAGCATCCAACATGACGCATACATACATAAATGATCTAACTGATCATAACAAGCATCCAACATGATGCAATGATCCAACTGATCATAACAAGCATCCAACATGATGCATATACATATACAGAGTAGTAACTGGAGTATCGTCCTGATGCTCATCATCCATGATCCTCCTGATCATCATAGCATCGTCCTCTTCAGATCATCTCATTGTCCACGAAGCACATCCCAAATGCACATCATCCATCACTTACACCACCGACATGGGAGAACACATCTACCACCATTCGGGGAAGGCTCCAGCCCTTAATTTTTCACCATGGGAGAACACATCTACCACCATGTGAAAAATGGCTCAGCAATTACATCATGACCAAGGGAGAACACATCAACCATGTCAGAAAAGCTCATGTGCATCTGCATCTTCCGGACTCATCACTTCCCTTTGGAAGGAACCTCGATCTGAAGTGCACCAAGCCTCTCTCTGAAGTACTCAAACTACACTCTGGCCAACGGCTTGGTCAATACATCTACAACTTTCTCATCCATCGCAACATACTCTACTTCGACTGTACTCAGTGTTACGCGGGACTACTTCCTGCTAAACCAAGAGATCACACCTGATCCCTATCTGCAGCACTACCTGCCCAATCTGAATCAACATAAACCTGCAGGTTAAACTTTTGATTCGCATCATACTTGAACCCATAATCAACTGTACCCCTCAGAATATGATTTACAACAACCAGATGAACACTCCTCGGATCCGTCAGGAACTGGTTCAATGTGTTCACCGCAAAGCAAATATCTGGTCTAGTGTTCGTCAGGTGCATCAAGGACCCAATCATCTGACGATACATAGTGATATCAACCGGCTCAGATGAAGCATCACACAGAAGCTTCAGGTTCGATGCCATAGGTGTGGCCATAGCCTTGCAGTCCATCATCCCGAACCTCTTCAGGATCTCTACTGCATACTTCCCTTGTCCAAGGAAGATTCCATTTGCACTCTACCACACCTCCATGCCAAAAACAAATAGTGCATCATCCCCAAGTTCTTCAACTCGAACTTGACAGCAAGCTTCTGCTACATGTCGGCAATCAATCTATCCTCACCTGTTACAAACAAGTTATCCACGTAGTAGTATCACTGGATTTCCTTCCTCAACCTTGTAGTAAAGGTTGGAATCCGCTTTATTCTTGGTAAAGCCCAAACTGGATAGAAAGATGTCTATCCTACCATACCAAGTTCTGCACATATATGACTCCCTGTCATGTGTCTCAGAACCAAGTGGCTTCTCCACATATACTTCTTCTTCAACTACACCATTCAAGAAGGCTGTCTTGAAATCCATCTGGTGTATCTTCCACTTCATCACTGCAGCCAAAGCAAGTACGGATCTAATGGAAGTGTATCTGGCTACAGGAGCAAAAGTCTCTATGCTACCACCTGCAACATGCTTGATCTTGTAGATCCTCTTGGAAGTCACTATAGACTACCCTTTGGGACTGCATCCCAAACATCTTCATGATCGACTGGTACTCCTCGATCATGGCATTCTTCCCAGATCCTAGGAACTTCAATATCTTCAATATTTTCAATAGATAACTTTGTTGTTGAACAAATGTTGTAGTCCTTCTTTTTGTAGGTGATGGTATACGATCTTTCCTACACAACAAGTTAAATTGCATGATTAGAAAACACCTCATAGTTTTCAGAACAAATTCTTACACATAAAGAAATATGTCATACAGTCATGCAATTATCTTAGCCAATGCTTCAATACAACATTTATCCATATTCCGTAACTTTCTAGATGCCTTCCAATCTCTACCATAACATTGTTAAGAGTGTGCACAATTCCTAACATGTCAGCAAAGAGGTTTCATTCTAGATAAGTAGCAATGGAATGTTGTACAGTGCCATAGGCCACTTACCCATGTATATTAGTAGTATACTGTTCATCAATGCAACTATTCTAATATGCATAATACACAACCTAATTCTAGGAACATAAGCATATACATCATTGAATAACATTATTTAAACAAACAACTATGTAAGAAATGACAATTCAAATACTTATCTTTGTTTGATTGTTGGGTTGACTCCCTCTCATTCTTTGCTTCTTTTCTACAACTCCATTCTGATGTGGATTGTGAGAAGTGGTCAACTCCCTCTGAATATCTGCATCCTTGCAGAAATTACTGGAGTGTGCTACCTCTTGATCTTTGCTTCCTGGATTACCTATCCTTGAACTTATATTCATTCTCAATCCCTATGCATGCTTGTTAGTATCATCATTGTGTTATCCTCTAGGTCTCATACATAATAAAAAATTCATTAGTATAATCTTAATATTATCAAAACACAATAATCTAAAGCATGTATAGTCAAGATCATTTCAAACACAGATAATAAACATTAGTATTCAAGGTTTCAGGGAAGTCTTCTTTTACTCATGCATATTCTTATTTGATCATAGGACTCTTCTGGTTAGTTAAATCATTAATCATGATAAGAGATATAATATGCATAAAACCTGTGATTACTCACCTATACCTTCATGATTCTTCTGGTTAGTCATATCATCAATTATGGTAAGAAACATAATATGCATACAACCATGACTATTCAAACCTATGACTTCATGAATAATCATTATCAACAACACAACAGTATAAGATCCTAACACAAGGTAGGATTCTAGCTTGATATAGGAAAAACTAACCTGGATTAGCATGCTAGCTAGTTATGTCTAACATACCCGCATAATGTCTTCTGGTTCTCTTCAATGACTTGTGCTAGTAACCTGCATGTCTCATAAGTTATCCATTGTAGAACCAAGTTATACATACCTCGTAAGTAGATTTTATAAGTGATCCATGACAATGGATGAATCTTTGTCTTCATGTCATCATGATCATATGTTCTTGAACTAGAACATGATTTGTCTTTCTTGGTGTACCTTTCATGTTAGCAAACAACATAAACCTCATAAAACATCACAATGCATTAGTACAATCATAAGTGTCAAAACCTTAATCAATGAATATCTTCTATTAAGGTAATACGACAAGTCTAGTAATTAATCAAGATTGTACTGTAATGATATGAAGACAAACATATCATAAACTTAACTATGAACAGAATTCGAAACATACCTATAAACCATACCTGTCAAGATTGCTTGTAATCTTCTTATGGAAGGCCTTAGCCTCATCTCCCTCTGAAACACGAACTTCTTCACTTATGCAGGTGACCAATCCATCCTCTTCTAGGATTAACCCAATCCACTTGATTTGCAGGAACTAGATCTGGAGCTGTAATAGGGTTTGTTAGAGAAACCCCAAAAATTCAAATTTTGAATTTCAAACTTCTGAAATGATAGAAATATGTGCCTTAATGAGCTAATCAAGTTGGTATATTCAGAATTTGAAAACTGCAAAGTTTCATTCCTCAATTTTGCCATTGAAACTTCCGGATTCACTGGACATGACCCCGAACTGAGGTTTGATGAAGCCCACTCTTCTGCCCAATCAAAAGGTTTGATCCAAAGCTCTAAGCTTCTATTTTTATGAGGAGCTTCCAGCCGTGGTCACAGATTTCAAAAATTCCCATTTTTGCAGAAGCCCTAATTTTCCACTTTTCTGATCAAAGTCTCAAACTAGGGTCTGATCAAGCCCGGCCTTCTGCCCAACGAAAAATTCTAATATTGGTCTCTAAATTTTGATTTTGATGAGTAGCATTCAGCCGTGGTCTCTGATTACAAAAATTCCAACTTTATCCGAAACCCTAAATTCCGGAAGCCATGAATGAAGGTGCTCAAAAATAATTTTGTTTTGACAGAAATATGTACCTGATTGTTTCTAGTTTAACTCCAAACTTTTCGATCCACATGGTCTGAAATTTTTTATTGAGATAGCCCGACCTATTATCTTTCCATCCCGATAGGTCTGACCTCAATTGGATTCTCTGAGAGAGAGTTATGCCACGTGTCATAACATGACCTGTTTATGGGATAAAACAAGAGAGCGAACTTGTACGGCGTACCACGTGTCACTAGTTCAACTTCGGCCTCTGAAAATTTTTCTTGAGATAGTACAGTCTGTGTACTACCTGTCACATTTTACTAAATTTCATTTGGAGCTTCCTATCCCAAGTTATGACCTTTTTTCCAAGGTCACCTTTTTTTGACTCAGATCTGGAAGAGGCAGAAACCCTATATTGTACAGATCATAAATCACAAAGTACAAAGAATTAGAGGTTTTCCTTTGGACACAAGGTACATGGGGATCTGATCTTCAACCTATAAAATTTTCAGACATGAAAACTTCACCAAAACGTATTTATAGCGAAAGTACTACGATGACTGGTTTTTTTCTATATCAAGCCCTAGCATCGTAAGTGCAACAAGTGTCATACATGCCATATCATGCCTTCTTTCAGGATAGCTCTGATACCATGTTAAATTTTTAGAATTTACTTCAATCTGATCTAGGATCTTAACTGAGAGAACAACATGTACAGCAAATCTACAGCATATCAATCATGGACACAATAATGCAAGCACACAAGAGACACAGAGTTTACTTGGGGAAAACCATAAAGGTGAAAAACCCCAATAACTTCCTCAGAGATAGATAGAGCATTGATACAACCAGAATACAAGAGATAGTCTTCTCCTAGCAGCAGAGCCTCCTCCTCCACAAGTGCGCCACTCTCCAAAGTGTGAGTGAGAGAATAGAATGTGTAAAATGAGAGAGACACACTCTCTATTTATACACTAACTTGACTTGACCTTTACTCAACTAGGTCGGCCTCAACTTAACCACTTAACATAATGTTGACTAGGCCGACCCCCACTAGGGTGGTCTAATAACCCATCAAGTATAAGTTACGACACTTACAATATAAATGATGACACTTCCGTATAGAGGAATAATAACATCTCTATAGGAATAAAACCACTTCCGTATAGAGGAATAATAACATCTCTATAGGATTACAATATACATATATGTGAAATACATTCCGAAGTTACATATACATCAACAAGGGGCAAGTCTTGTGGGTGCCATAATTTTCTATAGTCAAAATGGGATACCTATGGAGCTAAAGGAAGATGCTATGCAGATAATTATTTGGTTTAATTTTCATCTTCTTGCTGATTTATGCGAATATACATGTGTATATTCTTTGGCTATGGTTATGAAAATCATGTTAAGGAATGAATCCTATGAGAAAAAAATTGACATGTGAATCTACTTATTACTTGAGCATAGGTATTGTTGGAAGCCAAAGACCGTGGGGATGTTCCAAGGTAACATAAGAGAATGGTTGAGCATTTCCATTTGAGATAGATGGCAGTAGGACAAACTAGCCTTGAAGATAAAGGCATTGCAAATGAAACTAAAAAAAAGGACAAGGGACCTTGTTGAAAAATTAAGAGAACACTAAGTACAGTGTTATTTCAAGGGGGAGGGGAATGTAATACCCCCATTTTGACCCCTAGATCCTATTGTTTTGATAATGTAAATATTGTAAAAATGTAATGTATGATTCCTAACGTGGATCTCAAGGCCAAGGCTCTGCTAGTGAATGCCTATAATTATAAAGGCAAGTATTTTATATTTTGTGAAGTATGTGTTAGTAAGCCATGGAAAATTGTAAAAGAAATGTAATATTTACAATAAAAATAAAATTCCAAGAGTTGGCCATGGAAGCAACAAAAATGAGGGGGCTATGTTTATCCACTAGGGAGAGGAGGGGGTGTGAGATAGATTCAATCCTCTATTGCCAATTTTCATCTTGAGAACCCATCTCGAATTCCCTTGTCGATATTTAATTATGTTGTAAGAAGGCACCCGAGATCAACTCATGAATTTAATGTAGCATGGGACGAGCCCATAAACTCGTATGGCAGGTTATGGGCTTAGTTTATTTGACCCAAAATCAATTTTCTCTCATGTGTATTTGTTTCCATTCATCCCCATTCCATTATTTGAAAACCGGAGACCAATTTTGAGCATGCTATGCATTCCCAGCAAGAGAAATAGCAGAAATCGTAACCTAAGAAACAACCCCGGTTTAAAGTGTTAAAAATGCCCAGAAAATTGTGTTGGTCATGAAATCCAGTTGGGGATCCATATACCTGAACCCTGGGAAAAATTTGAGAGTTTCAAAAGCCAGAAATCCGTGGGAGAACCCAGATTTGGAAGCCTAAAAGTTGAATTTTGTGGCTGTAAATTAGTGTCGCCAAAAAGTAGAGAATCGAAGAGAGAATTGAATCCTGAGAGGGATCAGAGGTTGGAATTGCTTGATCAAAGGGAAAGTCTAGTGGCTTGGACCTTTCTATTCCCACCATGAATAACACTGGAGGGAAGGGGCACCCGAGGGACTGTGTAGTAGAGAAGGGGACCTTCCTCGTGTTGGGTGTGGAAGGTATTGTGGGTGCTAAGGCTAGTTGAGCCCAATTGAGATGCCTGTAGCTATGTGGTTGAGCTCACTTGATTAGCATTCATCTCCCTCATCTCTTTGTATGCTTGATAAACCCAGTTGTGCATTGGATTAGCATGACTATGCATTCCTATAGATGTGAGTGAGCTTGTGTAGTTCCTCATTAGTGGATACATATCCTAGCTCGGGGGTGGACTCTCAGTAGAGAGATAAAGTGCTGGAAAAAAGTGTTTATGGTTGGGTGGAAAATTTTTCTTCCATAGCCAGTTGCTTGGACAACTTCAATTAAAACATAAGTGTTTACTTGTTGATCTTCTATTGTGTTTAAATGTGTCTGATTATCATCGTTATGCCTATAATGAATATGTTGGTATGTACAAGTTGTCTCTGTGTGTGTAATTGATTTAATTTACGCTATGTAATTTTTAATATGCAATTCACATGCATTTAAAATCTTATGAATGTCGTAATATGAACGTGGGGGCGAAATTTCGAAACCCCACATATCGTTCATGTCCCCTCCGTTGGTCAGATTGATGGGTGGGGATGTGACCATTCCTACATGTCTTTTCTATATCACCTATTGGATGCTCAACTGCAGTGGGAGGTATTATACCATCAACTTTGGGTAGTTGATCATTAATATAATGGGAGAATGTGACACATTGAAGGTTTTCCTTCAACCCTTTATATTTTGAACAACCACATACTATTGGTGTGTCATAAAAGAGATCCAATGCAAAATGCAATACCGTTGAGCAGATTGGTTGCTGGAAGATGGCATGCTGCAATTGGTAGGGTAAAGTGGCTACCCATTTTCATCAAACATCTACCTACGGAATCTTTCTCCTGATAATATATTGCGTAAATTTTGTACTAGTAGTATATCTTGTGCATTTGAACTCAATCCTGAATCGTGATCCTACAAAATTCAATGAACAATTATTCAAATGCACATGCATAGCTAACATACATTCAATTAGATAAATTAACCATAAATAAAATATGGACTTATTGCAAACGAAGGGGAGAACTTGAAGAAATCGCAACACTATGGAATGAGTTGGAATCTGAAAAATTTCCTATTTGATATTATATATTTTTGTTCCCTGCATTTGAACAAAAACTATAATCAGTACATGAATAAATTCATAAAAGAAAGTCTATAAATCATAAAAAAATCTAACTTTAAACCAAATTTTGAAGGGCCTTTAAAAGTTATTGGTGCACCATATCCATTGTTTATGCATCAGTGTGCATTACTATATTAAACGCATTGATGCACTAAATAATTAGACACACCGAAAAGTGACCTCCATTTTTTCCTTTGCGAAGCAAAACCTCCACAAAATTTTAATTGCAGAGGTTTGCATTTTCATTTTGTGTAAAAATCCTAATAAGTGTGTTCTAGTTAAAAAGTGTACTGGGGTGGTTTACAATTTATAGTGTATTATATTCCTATTTGGTGTGTTTTTATATAGAAGCGTACCATTGCACTTTACAACAAATAGTGCATTGAAAACTATAAGTAAAAAAACATGCAAGTTTATCATCAATGCACCGAAATATACAACAAAAAAATAGGCGGGAATTTATTTTTCCAAATGTGTGTTGATAAGAGAAAACCCAAAGTTGTGTAAATATTATGTTGGAAAAATAATAAAATGGTCCAAGATGGTTGTGTAGAGAGCACTAGAGGGGCTACGATTCCAGTAGAGGGGAAGAGGAAGGGGGGGCTATGAGAGATTAAATCCTCTATTGCCAAGTGTCAACCTTATAACTCATCCAATTGTTTCCATGTACCTTAAATGAACCAATTACATCATTTTGACTATTAAATCAAATCATTGAATGCATGTGCGAGGTTGGTGGGAAAGGTCCTTTCATGTAGTTATGGGAGCATGGGGGTGAATGTACTTCTATGACAGTCATGTCAATTGTCGGAATTCCTTTCTTCTATGGTCAAAAAGTATGTCAGTTGTCGTTTCACCAGTATCTGATATCCTTTGGATTCAACCACTCATTATCATTTGTATTCATATAGATTTACACTACATAGAGCTTATTGTTGATGTTCATTAACATTACCATTATCAGACTGTGCATGACCTAGAAATTTGAATTTGGAAGGAGAACTACATATTTGATGGAAAAATAAATGGTTGTAGGTGAGCATAGAGGTAAGGAAAGCTATAAAACTTTACCCAATGAGTTTTTCTACTCATAGATGCTTGAGAAACCATGAATTAAACTTATAGGAGGTTCTCCAACAACATATAGTAGGTTGGGATCTTATTGCACACACTAGTAAGCACTATAAGGATTGGATTTCCTGAGGGAACTGTGGATTAGTGAAGGGGAATGTCTTTCTTGTGTTGTGTGGGGCAGTTGGAAGGAGTGCCATGGTTGTGATTGCTGACTGAGATTCTTGTAGAGCTCTAGATGAGCATTTGGATAAGCATGAAGAGTAGAATGGGTTGTGGGTTTAGAGAGAGAAGATTGTAAGCGTTTCCTTCTCCTTAGTGGCCTTATAGCCCAACTTGGGGGTGGTCTTTTAGTAGAGAGGGTATATGCTAGAATGAGTTCCTACGGTTGGGTGAAAAATTTGTCTCACACCCAATTGCTTGGGTCTTCTTTGTTTAAAGATAAGTATTCTCTTTGTATTTGGATGTGCAATGATTTTATTTTATGCATGCGTTAATTATGTTTGTATATGAATGTTATGTGTGTGTGGATATAAATTTATTTCCATTATATTTTACAACACATCTACACATGCATTTTATTATTTATGAATTCATAATATGGCCATGGGACAAAATTTAGAAGCCTACAATTCGTAAACATCCCCATCTATTGGTCGGATGAATGGATGGGGATGTGAAAAAGTGGTATCAGAGCTCTCGGTTGTAGCATCACGACTGTGTGGGAAAAAAATCCTCATTTACATATAGGAATTAGAAATGCTTCTATGGAAATCGATTTATGTTAAGTGACAAATAAGCGGCTAGAAGTATTTTCGAATTAATTTCGAAATAATCCCGCTGTTGCCAAATTGAAATTTCACATAATTAGGAAATTTCATAAAAATTGGGAATATTTGAGATAGGCCCCACCTATCCCATGTGGATAGTTTGATGTGGAGGATCCATGTGGGTAGGAGGTATGATGTGGAGGAACCACGTGGGCAGGAGGTATGATGTGGACCAACCACATTAGACTTGTGCACAAGTGGTTTCATGTGATGGAGTGCGAAGGTGGGTAGAGATCGGATCATCAGTCGATGGGGAAGGTCGACGATTGACAACGATTCGAGTTGGAAAACTTACATGTTGTTTAATTTAATATACATGAGCCTAAAATAGGAAACCACTGAAGTATTGTATCATCTGCTTGTTAATTCAAGCTTGTCAAGGAAATTTTAGAAAACCTCTTTCTCATTGAGCTTGAAAAAACACTTTTGTCCAACAAGTAGTGATGTGAGAAGTTTAACCAAAGAAAGAAAGGATTCAAGCCTCCTAATTTTAGAAATCAACAGATTATCTACCAAAAGGTGTGACTAATCCATCTAGGATGATGGGATACAAACCAAGACAACCAAGAGATCCACTTCAATGTTGGGGATGTGGAGAGGACCATCAACTTAGAAATTGTCCACATGGAAATGGAAGTGCAAAGCATGTTCACAACATCCAAGGGGTTGAAACTATGGGTCAAGTGGCAAGGACCATCCATAGAATCTATGTTGCACTAGAGGACCACCAAGTAAACCATCAATCAACTATAGTTGAGGTTGAAGGTAAAATTTCTAAGCAACCTATTTCTATTTTGATTGACTCTAGATCTACTCACAATTATATCACTCCTAAAATTGTTGATATTTGTTCTTTTAAAAAAAAAAAAAGCATAGTAAATCATGGTTGGTCCAACTAGCAATTGGAACCAAGAGGAAAGATAGTGATATGGTGGGAAAATGTCCATTAGAAATGGATGGACTCTTCACATGGGAAAATATGAATATTTTGTCACTTGGTTCCTATGATATTCTCATTGGAATGGAGTGGTTGGAAGCACACAAAGTTAAACTTGATTGTTACAGAAAGACCTTTAAATGCATTGATGAAGGAAACCTAAGGATGGTAAGGGAATTCCAAAGGTGGTTTCTATTAGGCAGATTTAAGCCATGCAGTTGAAGAAGTTATTCAAAATGGGTTGTTAATTGTATGATGCCCATGTATTGGATAAATAAAATAAAAAATTCCCAAATTGGAGGAATATCACGTGCTGCAAGAATTCATGGATGTGTTTCTCAATGAAGTGCCAATATTTCCTCCAAAGAGGGACGTTGATTTCATAATTGATCTTGTTCCAGGAGATATACTATTTTCTAAGACACCTTACTAAATTAGTACACTAGAATTATTAGAGATGAAAATGCAATTGCAAGAATTATTGGAAAAGAAGTACATTAGGCCAACTGTGTCTCCATGGGGAGAACCCATGTTATTTGAGAAAAAAAAATATGGAACATCAAGGTTATGTATTGATTACAGGGAGCTAAACAAAGTTACAATGAATTACCTCCCCTTATTTTGAAGGGGTGTGTATGAGTCCAAGAAAAGAGAGTTGAATAACTGGAAGTGGATATCTACCATTGCTAAACATTTCCAACTTGACAATCTGAATTGATAAGCAAGTTAGCAGAATATGACATCTCCTGCTAAATACAAGTTCTCTCTAAAAATTTGGGTTTGGCTGACCACCAACCAAAGGGGTTAGCAGGAGTTGATGTCTTCTACTATGTGGGTGGTTTATGGCTAACCACAAACTCTCAAACTTGGAACAAAGGCTTAGAGGTTCTATTTGGAACTTGGCACGAGGGCTCAAAGGTTCTTTGAAAATTTGTGGTTTGGGGACCACCATCTGATGTCTAGCTGAAGCTGAATTCTTCTACTAAATGGGTGGTTTTAGGATGACCACAAACTCTGGAGCTCAGTCGAACATGGAAATTCAGGATCGCTTGTTCTAGCTCACTTATTCTCGCTTGCTTGCTTCTAACAGTCTTCATTCCCTCCATCAGAAACATTGTGAAGAGTGGAGAGTCTCATGGTGTCAAAACTACACACAAAACACATGAGTAATCTAAATCATGGTTCTCTCATGTCTTCGTGTTACATCTCTGAATCTGGCCTCCCAAACTAGTTGTGGCCCAGGATTGCTTGATCTAGATTACTTGAAGAAGGCCATGACTACTTGTTGTCAGAATGACAAGGATTCAAAACTTGAAGCCTGACATCATGCCCCCCTGTCAGGTACAAGATAAGAAGTGGTACAATATTCTGCTTCAAGTGTCACTCTTGCAGGTTTCTTCAACTTCACACACCTATATGAATAATGTTTATGCTCCTCGCAATGCTGACAGGGATGAAGATCAAAACACTGACCTTTCATATGTCCAACTTGGTCACAATATTGGAATCTTTAACTTTGAATAGGTTGCACATATTCTGACATGATTTCACTATTTTGGTCATGTGTTGAAAGCTGATTGGAATCATATTCAAAGAGAGGATTATTTTGAACAAACACTAGTTTAGAATGTTGATTCCTTTTTTGTACATCATCCACTTTCAAATCCTGCAAATGAATTATGACAATTTGGAGAGTTTGTTTTCTGATTGTGATTGAGTCGTCTACAACAGTAAGTACTAGAGTGTTCAATAAATCTAATATTTCTTCATTTTGAACCATTGTGAGGGTTGTTAGAAGCATCCTTATGCAGGAAGGACCAATTACAAATGATGCAATCAAACTAAGGGCTTCTTGCAACTCCACCCTTTGCAATCAAGATCTTAGCAGACTCAAACTTAAAGAGTGAAGGGCATAGGTCTCAGCCAAGAATGCACCCAAGTACAATTCAATTTAACGCTTCCTTCACTTTGATATTATATAAAAAAACACATACAAGTACCAAAGAATACTCTAGAACTTCAATTCAACATTCAGAAGTATAACTTGCAAAATGTTTGTTTGTAAGTTCTAGTGTATTCTTTGGTACTTGCATGTGTTTTTTTGTACTATATCAAAGTGAAGGAAAATTTGAATTGCATTGTACTTGGGTACATTATCCGCTGAGACCGACACCCTTCACTCTTTAAGTTTGAGTCTGCTAAAGTACTGATTATAAAGGGAAAATTTGCAAGAAGCCCTCAGTTTGATTGAGTCATTTGTACTTGATCCTTCCTACACAATCAAGATTCTAACAACCTTCACAATGTCTCAAAATGAAGAAATATTAGTGTTGTTGAACATTCTATTACTTATTATTGTAGACGACTCAATCATAATCAGAAAAGAAACTATCCAAACTGTCAACAATCATTTGCAGAATTTGAAAGAGGACAATTTACAGAAAATGAATCAACATTCTGGACTAGTATTTGTTCAGAACAATCCTCTCTTTGAAGATGATTCCTATCAGCTTCCAGCACATGACCAAAGCAATGAAATCATGTCAGAAGATGTGCAACCTATTCAAAGTTCCAAATGCCACTGTTAGGTTCCTTAATGGGAAGATAATCAAATTGGCTGAACAAAATCCAAATACATAAGATGTGTTGGAAATATTATTAATATTGAGAGGGGGGTGAATCGATATTATGCGCAATTATGAACAATTTTCACTTTTACCAAATTCAAACTGTATTTATATTATGCATTCACCATTGACAATACCATTCATCAACACATGCATAAACAAAGAACAAAAATATTTGATGTGGAAACCTAATTGGTTTAAAACCACGAAATGCTTTCTTATATAATAAAGATTACATTCATGGGAAGCACCAAATTCCAAATTTCTCTAGCACCAACTAGAGGGAGGCTCCAACCCCTTGTTTTACAGGCTACAAACTAAAGAAAGCACCGAATCTTTGATTTACCACCAAAAATTGGAAGGAGGCACCAACCCCTTGATTTATAGGATTCGACTTGAAGGAAGCACCGAATCCATGTTCCTTGCCCCGTCCTGCCGCCCTGATATGATTGTAGAAGATTCTTCTTTTTCTTTTATTAATTTGCGCACTCTTCATATTTACTACAATTCATTCCTTTCCGTGCACCAGCAATATACATTTTCCTTCGTAATCGTTGTACTATATCATTAGATTAATAAATTACTCCACATCACTGCATAAGTATTGCACACTAGTTCTCATGTTTCATAACATTCTGCAGTCGCGCATCGGTTCTTGTATTTCATAACCTTATGAAATCTACGCATTGTTTCAACATACTATTCTTTTTACACGTAGCTGCAAACTCATATGATACTGCACATCGTCTAATGTTATATTGTTTGGTTCTTGCACATCTATCTCAAATAAACCACATCATCGTTTGCATCATCTATTGTGTTGTTGTTCTATTTTTGTGCATTTGTCTCATGCAAATTGTATCATTCTGCGCACCATCATTCGTTCTACTTGGTTTTTCTTATGCACTTAGCTCTCTGCTAGATCATTCTATTCTGGATCAACGAGCCATTGATACCCCAATAATTCTAATCTTTCCAAATCAGAATACTATCTCTTAATTTGCATCTTCAAGCTTACCTTTTCTCACCAAATTGGCTTCTTATTTATACTCGACTTGGTTAGACGATGTGTCCACAGGTTGGTCATATCATCCCTTCTCCCTTGCTTCACAGTCAATCTTACTCACGCATCCACCACTTGACTTGATC
The DNA here is from genome assembly GCA_027924585.1 of Larix kaempferi. NCBI lineage: Eukaryota > Viridiplantae > Streptophyta > Pinopsida > Pinales > Pinaceae > Larix > Larix kaempferi. The sequence goes on along the minus strand of BSBM01001378.1, from coordinate 451,707 downwards.
TAAGCAACTAAGGTATCATGCCTTGTGGATCTTGCACATATTTGGTCCTTAGCATAGTGGGACTAGCGCAATTGGGAACCATTACTTGTTGGGTCTTGCACCCTTGAAGTGTCATCGCTTGGTGGGTATTGCGACTTGACTTGTCCAACCACCTCTTGCTTCTGGGACTCTTGTGCACTTTCGAGACTTGTATACTTCTTCTGCTTGGTGGCTCTTGTGCACTTCCAAGATTTGTATACTTCTTCTACTTGGTGTATCTTGCGCAATTCCGATACTTGTATACTTCTTCCGCTTGGTGGGTCTTGCGCATTTCTGAGACTTGTATACTTATTCCACTGGTGGGCCTTGCACACTTCTAAGAATTGAATACATTTCCAACCACTTCTTTCTCTCGAGCCGCTTGCGTACTCCCAAGATTTGTCCAACCACCTCTTTGAAATTACCTTGAAGTATCATGGCTAGATGGATGGGGACTTGTGCACATGCCTTATGTACCACTTCAAATTTAACGTTATGTACTTATTCAAACTGAATTTGATATACTTCTTCAAACTGACACATGGATACTAAATCATTTTTGACATCATGGGTACTTAGTGCTCTTTGACATCAATGACAACCAAAGTTCAACAATATGAATAACCACAAGACGAGGAGAGATAGGCGTCAAAGCAAACTAATTCTCATTAATCTAATGTTTACTTATACAAGGATAATGCCTCTTGGTTTCGTCTTCAAAGAGGTCTCTTGGACTTCCCAATGTCTGTTCATTAACCTTGATGGATTAGGTTCCAACATCCTTTATGGGTCTTGTTGGTTATTATAGAAGGTTCATTAAAGCATTCTCCAAGGTTGCACACCCCATCACTTCTTTGAAAAAGGGGGAATAAAATTTGAGTGGACTAAGAAATGGGAGTAAATCCAGAATATCATTGGGGTGAGATATATTATCTTTTCAAGGCGGAAGAGTATCGCACATTTTGCACATAAAACCAAAAAGAGATACCAATATATCATAATATCAAGAGATCGGGATTACATAAGGCAATAGCAAGATCCGAGGTCTTCCCATCTACCCAGATAATAGGATTTTTACTCCCTCATACAAATGCTAAGAGTCGGATTATCAAGAACATTACCGGTGAGTCTATCACTTCTTTCTAGCTGATCACCATGAATCTATACTACAAGTTCTTGGCACCAAAAATTAATATGACAAATGAGTGGGTCGAATCACTCAAAATCAATTACACGATGTTTCTCAATATAGCATGGGGTTCGAGCAAGAATTTATACGATATGAAGGATGGTAAATATCACACTAAATGGGTAAAGCAACCTTATTGAATAGAAGCAACCTTTTTTGCAAACTATACGGAGATCCAGACTCTTCCCACTTCAATATAGGACTAATCCCCTTGTTTTATCATGTCACCTTGCTCAGTGTAAGATTAAACTAGGTAGAAATCCTCTCCTCCAATATGGAATATGCAATCGTGAACGCACAAGTGGGTTTTCCCATGCAACGATCCAAGTTCCACATGTCCTCATGCTTGCTAGATGTAGTTTGTACCCTAAATAATTTCACTAGAATGGGATGGAGATGGAGGCCTACATAACCATCCATACACATTTATTGTCAGGCCCTATGGGCACAAAATCATGTTATCCACTACAAACAAATATGTGAAAATTTCACCATGCTATTGTACACGCGTATGCACTAGAAGGAAGCCAAATGCATGAGCGATGAAGCTATTGAAGAGGTAACAAAGTTGTGGGATTGATTCCTAATAGAAGGAGGAATGTACCTATGAATATATGGAGGGTCGCAACCTCCTTACATACTACCAAATATGTCACGGACCACATGGTCCTAATAGAAATAGTGAGATAGACCTTCATGAATGGAGTTAGGTTTTCTTTGGACAAAGATAAGAAAGCATCATGGCCACCTTTTCCTATACTAGTGATATGTACCTGTGAATCTATGGAGGGTCGCAACCTCCTTACATACTACCAAATATGTCACGGACCACATGGTCCTGATAGAAATAGTGAGACAGACCTTCATGAATGGAGTTGGGTTTTCTTTGGACAAAGCTAAGAAAGCATCATGGCTACCTTTTCTTATACTAGTGATAGGGGCCTACAGGATGACCAAATTTAAGGAGGTTGAGGAACTAATTAAATACTTGAACCTTTTCCACTTTGACATGGAAATTTTTTGGAGAAATGATAACAAGAAGAAAGTGTCAAATCACTATGCATAAGTAAAGTTCACTTGGCCATATGTTGATGAGTTCTTGGTAGAAGAGGAAATGTATAAGCGAGCTTAGAATCTTGAATATTTATCTAGAAGGATGAAGAAGGGTAAAGGTTCAACTGCAGACTTTGCTAGCATGCAAAAGGAAAAAGAGGCAGCAGAGGTAGCTTAAGAAAAGGCACAACAAGATTTAGAGGAGGTCCATGGACAGATAGTGAAAATATATTAGAAGATCATTGAAGAAGAAGATGAAAGAAAAGATGAGGCGGAGCCTAAATGTGAATAATTGCAAAAGAAGTTTGAGGAAGAATCCCACAAAAAGAAAGAACAAGAGGAAAAAGGAGAAGCAGGTATAATCACAGAAGAAAAATGAAGAGAAAAGACAGCTAGAAGAGGCTCATAAGAAGAGAGTTAAAGTAGATATAAAAGAACAAGAGGAATATCCAAAGAAGATCAAATACTACAGAAGGAAACACAAGACAGTGGTCCCCAATGCATGGACATAGAAGCACCCGCTATTGGTTCCACCATTCCACTCACTAGAGGGCACTTCTCGATAAAAGAGATTGGTATAGGTTTGTATACGACTTCTAAAGAGGACTCTGTGGCCAAGCTAAGTTCCTTCATATTCGACAAGCAAAATAGACAAATTGTGCAAAAAAAGCACACAAAGCTCAAATTATCTACAGAGTCGGAGATGGATATCACTCTTAAGAATCCAGTGATTAAATGCATAGACAAAGCTCCCACACTCATAGCCTCAGCAAATGTGGCTATTGTTATGGATAATGAGTTTAATGTACAACATTTGAGTGATAATTTAGATAAGGTCGGAAAGAAAATCAATCTCTTAGAAGATCATCTTTTGGAAGCTAGAAGGGAAGGAGTAGAGTTGAAACATGAATATGGTGCATTGCTAGTAGAGAAGGGAACCTTGGAAGTCTTGGTTGAAAATTTCCAAGGTGAAAAGGATGCATTGGTCTCTTAGGTAGAATGCCCTGAGGTTGAGAAAGAGGCAATGACCATCCAGATAGAAACCTTATGGAATGATGAGGATGCACTAGCAAAAGAGGCAGAAGCACCCAAAGAAGAGAAACAAAGTTTATCAAAATTTAAAGCTTGGGTCAATTCACTACAGCAAGAATATTTCCATATGTGGGAACTAGCCACGAAACAACTTCAGGAAATACAAAACATTGAAGCAAGGTTAAGAATTGTGATAGAAGTCCCCAGGAGCATGATCACAACATCAACAGGATTAATGGAAACCTAAATTGTGCGGCAACAAGGAAGCAACACACAACTGGAATTTCCCATCTCTCAATCTCCTAATACACGATTGAGGGTGAGTGTGATTTTCCTCGTTATTTTTAATTAAAAATTCTGGTGGATTCATGCCATTTGGTAGAGTGCATATTACCTTCTACCCCGTCCTGATGCCTATACAGAAAGTGTACCTCCATGAGGAGGCAATGGCTTTTTAATTATGCGAGACTTTCTAAGAGAGGAGGGCGCATCTACTGAGAGGGATAGTGAGGATATCTGAAAGGGATCAATCCTCACTTGATGAGAGGCATTAGTATATCATTTATTGTGGGTAGTGAGAGCATCATAGAGGAGATAGCTTAGTGTTTGAGCTTGGGTGATTTTCCAGAGCAACAGGGGTGCACTTTCTGAGGAGAGGAAGACGCGGTTAGATCTGCTTGAGGCTATGTAAGTTGATACTTTCAGAATTGATATTTTTCAGTGATTGAAGAATATCTAAGATGATCTCATCAGTGATTTAGTGATATCATAGGGAGGGTAACTTTACAAATGCAAAGAGAGGGCGCAATTCCCATGCAAAGGGGGCGCATTCTACTGAGAGCAGTTGCAGACCTTCTTCTTTGATAGAGCATATCAGGGATGTGTATTGAGATAGGTAGTACAACATCCTAAGACAATTAGAGACAGAACTTCAAAGAGATCTATATCTAAACAAACAGCAGAGGTGCATTTCCCAAGTGCATGCAACAGCTACTACATGCAGATCTATGGTTTTATAGCCGTCAAGTTCGACTGTATTTTCTGAGTTTTTGTATGTATATTATCTCTTTATTTTCTATGGGATCGATAAAGAAGAAAGACCCATTAGAGTTTTTTTTCCCCATTCGTGTTTCCAGGGTAATATTCTGAGTCAAATTTATGTGATTGCTTATTATTTGGTCAAAATTGTTAAGAGATCTGTTATTGCTTTCAGTTATAAGTTTGTTTTATATATGATATTCTCTAACATAGAGAAGCAGGGTTTGTTTGTCTTATAGATACTCAATGTCATTGATATCTCATGTTCCCGAATCAAGTAGTGACATCTGGGTTAAATTAACAAACCCCTACTATTAACGCAAGGACATTTTCGGGCATCAATAGGGTAGAAATCAATGTGGAATCAAATTGAAATTGTGAAAAAATATCTAAGAAATCGATGTGGAATCAAATTGAAATTGCCCTCTTCCTACCATATAATAGCATAGGGAGTATGAAAGGGGTCTATCACCCCCTTAAACCCCACAAAATCCCTTGTAAATTCATAAATCCCATGAAAAATAATTCCATGGAGTTACTACTAGAAAAGGGTTATGAATCGATTTCATATGATGGGTAGTTTCATAAATAATAACATAAATGCTAAAAAAATATTTGCTAACATTAATGACCTAACAAAGTTGTTGTTGTACACAATGCATGTAGTCAAAGCATAGTTGCAAAGGCTTAGTCTTGGATGGACTAAGTAAATTTCCATCTTGGTAGATGCATAAAGCCATTATCATGAAGCATACATAATAGGTGAAAATATGCATGGGAGAAATGCAAATATTTTCCAATGGGTGAATAAACCAAGAGACTCCTCCAGAGATTGTGGGTAACATGAGGAGCTTGAGGGTAAAACTCGAAGCTATAGAGAAAAATTAAGAGGTTTATTAAATATGATGAGGAACAAAACCAATTGAGTGTGGCCATGCTAGAAATTTTGACAGATATACAAAGGAAAATGTGCCATGGGAAAAATTCAAACATTGGTGGTAAGAGTAGGGAAAGCTCTACTAGTCATTCACATAGGTCCAGGACTCATAGCACCATAGGAAATACCTTCAATAATGGGACGTATACACAATTGGATTCCTATGGAAATGGATCATTTACCTCTAAATATTCATTAAGTAGCTCAAGATCCTCTCTAGTAGGCAAGGAAGAAAGAGGCATTTTGGAGACTACAAGTTGTGGGAATAAATTTTGAAAGAAAAACTACCCACTTTTGATGGTAAGGTAAATTTTGGTCAATAAATTGAAGCTTATATTCTTGGGATAGGAAATTATTTCCAAATCCATCATTACTCTGGAAACATGAAGGCTAGAGTGGCCATATTGAATCTGAATAGTAGAGCATCCATTTGGTGGGAGCATCTCAAACAAGTCAAGAAAATCAATGAGAGAAAAATTGTCGGGAAGCATTTCAAGAAGTATTTTCAGTAAAAGTATCTTGATGACAGGTACTGAGATGGTAAAATCAAAGAATTCCAAGATTCAAAACTGGAAAATATGAGCTTTGATGAGTCTACAAATAAATTATTGGAGATATTGAGATATGTCATATACATTTGAGAGGACAAGGTAAATATGTAATGTATGCTAAGTGAATTTCCTCAATCCTATAGAGACATAAGTGATTTTTATGAAGTATGAACCTTGGACAAGGCCGCTATAAATTCTAAGTATTGTAATGAGCATAACAAAAAAAGTTAGAGATCCATAAGGCATGGAAGGATAGTAAGAAGGAGAAGGTTGACTAGAGAAAGAAAAGGCCCAATCCTACCCATTTTAAAAATCAATAAAATCAACCAACGTAGAGTCGAGCTAAGTCAACTGAGTTAGTGGAAAAGATGCCAAGAGATCCTATTCAATGTTGGGGATGTGGAGAAGATTGTTTGTTAAAAAAATGTCCACGCCCAAAGGACAACACTAGCAATGTTCCTATCATTCAAAAGGCTACATTTGTTAATGATATAGCCAAGATCGCTCTTAGGATCTATGTTGCACTAGAATTCTACTAAGTAGATCCTCGATCAACAATGGTTGAAATTGAAGGTAAGAGTGCTAAGAAATCCCTCCCCATTTTAATTGATTCAACATCTAGTCATAGTTATGTTACCCCTAAAATTGTCAAACTATGTGCACATGAGAAGTGTAAGCATAGTGAGTCATGACTAGTCCAATTAGCCATTGGGACAAAGATAGGAGTTATTGAAATGGTGGAGAGATGTCCACCAAATCTTAATGGACTCTTCACTTGTGAAAATATAAACATTTTACCACTTGGTTGATACAAAATCCTTATTGTTATGAATTGGTTGGAAGAAAATCAAGTTAAGCTTGATTGCTACAACAAGAAATTCAACTGCAATGATGAATATAGAAACCTAGGAATAGTCAGAGGTATTTCAAGGGAAATCTCTATAAGGCATATTTCATCCTTGAAACTAAATATCTGCTTTAGAAAGGGATGATAGCTATACACAACACATGTATTGGAATCAACAAAACATAAGGGTCCAAATCTTGAAGGCTATCTGGTATTGCATGAATTTAAGGATGTAATGTATAATGAAGTATAAAGACTACCACTAAGGAGAGATATTGACTTCTCAATTGTCCTTGTGCTTGGATTTTCACTAGTTTCCAAGACTTCTTATAGAATGAGTACCTTAGATCTAATGGAGTTGAAAATGAAATTGCTAGTACTAATTGAGAAAGGACACGTTCAACTAAGCATGTCCCCTTGAGGAGCCCCCATCATGTTCATGAATAAGAAACATGGAACTCTTAGGTTATGTCTTAACTACAAATAGTTGAACAAATTAATTGTGAAGAATAAGTATCTGTTGCTCTATATTTACAATTTATTTGACCAAATGAGAGGGGTAAAGTTATTTTTGAAATGTGATCTAAGGTTAGGATATCATCAAGTTAGGATCAAGGAAGAAGAGATCCATAAGACAACCTTTAGAACAAGATGTGGTCACTATGAAATCATAGTAGTCCCATTTAGTCTCACAAATGCACCAACTACATTCATGTTCCTCATTAATAGTGTCTTTAATAAATACTAGATCAAGTTTATGCTTATTTTCCTTGATGATATAAAAAATTATTTGAGATATGAAGAAGAGCATAAGGATCATTTGTGGATGGATTTGCAGTTGTTGAAAGAACAAAAATTGTACATGAAACTCAACAAATATGACTTCTATTAGAAGTAGATTCGTTATTTAGGTCACGTTATCTTAGAAGGAGTATATATGGATTGAAAAAATATCAAGACTATAATAAATTGGCCCACTTCAAAGAATGTGACAGATATCCTTCATGGGTCTTGCTAGTAATTATCCAAGATTCATTGAGGGATTCTCTAGGATTGTACACCATAAATTCTTTGCAAAATAAAGAAAAGAAGTTCAAATGGTCTTAAGAATGTGAGGAGGTTTTTTAGCAGCTGGAAAATATCCTCACTAGTGCACCATATATAAATATTGTAGATCTAGACAAAGAGTTTGTTATATCTGCAAATGCCTATAAGGAAGGGATTAGTGGAGATTTCATGAAAGATAACCATGTTGGATGCTATGAGTCCAAAAAACTAAAGAACGTGAGAAAAAATATGTAACTCGTAATCTAGAACTTATTGTTGTAGTGCATGCATTAAAAAACGTTGTGACAATACTTGATCAATAGGAAGTTCATGTTGATGACATGTATTAATGGATAGAAGTATGTGTTTGACCATCCAAATTTGAATGCTATGCGGTCAATATGGTTAGAATTCCATTGCAAGTTTTATTTCAAGATTAGACACATAAAGCTGAAGGAAAATAGGGTTTCAAATGCACTTAGTAGGAAAGCGCATTTGGCACTATCAATGTTTGTCAATCTAATCTAAAGAAAAGAGTAGTAGAGTCCTTTGTTGTTAAGCATTTTTTCCAAGTGAGAAGTGGAAAACAATAAGAGAAAACATAGAAAAATTATGAAGGTTATCAGGTAAGTGATGATGCACTTCTTACTTACAAAAGCATAATGTATATTCCCAACTCCACAAAGTTGAGAACAATCTTCATGGATGAGATCCATAAGAGACCATACTCTAGCCATCCATGCTACCAAAATATGATTTCCACAATAAGGAAGAAATAATTTTGGCCCAAAATGAAAAAGGATGTTGTGAATACATTGCAAGGTGTATTGAATGTCACCAAGTCAAGGTTGTTGGAAATATTATTAATACTGAGAGGGGGGTTGAATTAGTATTAAGCGCAATTTTAAACAATTTTCACTTCTTTCAAATTCAAACAGTACTTATATTATGTATTCACCATAAACAATGTCATCCATCAACATATGCATAAGACACAGAACACAAAGAATTGACATGGAAACCCAAAGGGGAGAAAACCACATAATGCTTTATTATATAATAAATATTACATTCATGGGAAGCACCAACTTCCAAGATTCTCTAGCACCGACTGGAAGGAGGCTCCAACCCCCTGATTTTCAGGATTTAACCTGAAGGAAGCACCGACTCCCTAGATATTTACCAGCACCAATTGGAAGGAGGCACCGAACCACTGATTTACAGCCTCCAACCTGAAGGAAGCATTGACTCCCTATTCCTTGCCCCGTCCTGCCACCCTGATATGAATATAGAAGTTCTTCTTGTTGTTCTGTTGATCTGTGCACACTTTAGATTTGTTGTGTTACTTTCCTTTGCATGCACCTGTTATTTGCTCTATTCTATGCAACTATTGTATCACAACTTCTCTTACTTGACGCCTTATGCGTTAGTAATGCACACTGGTTCACATATATGCTTCTGCAATCTGCGCATTGTTCAACATACCGTTATGTTTCTACGCATTTGCATATTCATTGGATTATGTGCATCGTATATTATATTGTTATTATGTTCTTGCACATATGTCTCAAATACTATATCATATTGCACATCATCTATTGTACTGCTCTTTTGTTCTCACACATATGTCTCATATAAAATATATCATTGTGTGCATCATCTGTTGTGATTCTCTTTGTTCTTGCGCATTTGGCTCTTTGCTAGATCATGTTGTTCCAGAACAACAAGCCATTGATACCCCAATAATTCGAAGCTTGCAAAATCATAATACTATCTCTTGTTCATCTTCAATATTTCTTTGCACTCACCATCTTGGCTTCTTATTTATACTCAACTTGTTCAGACGATGTGTCTACAATTTGGTCATAACATCCTTTCTTCCTTTCTTCACAATCAAGCTTACTCACGCATCCGCACTTGTCTTGATATGTGCAACTAAGGTATCATAACTTGTGGGTCTTGCGTGCATTAGTTCCTTAACATAGTGGGACTTGCACACTTGAGTACCACTACCTGTTGGGTATTGTGCCCCTTGATGTACAATTGCTTGGTGGTTTTTGCGCACTTCTGAAACTTGCACACATGTCCAACCACCTCTTACTTCTGAGACTTTTCCAGCCATCTCGTTGAAATCACCTTTGAAGTACCATGACTAGATGGGACTTGAGACTTGCACACATAGTCTTATGTACTTATTCAAATAGGCACATGGATACTAATTCCTCTTTGACATCAATGAAAACCAGAGTTCAACAAAGGTTGAGCAACAACATCAATGGTTTTGTTGAAACCTTTTCCACTTTCATAATCGAAATGAGAGGTAATAACAATGGACTTTATTGCAAGACTATCAAAGACAATGAAGCAACATGCTACAATCATGGCTATAGTTGATAAATTGAGTAAGGTTTCTCATTTTATCACTATAATGTCTATTCATAAGGAAATATAAAGTACAAAAAATTTCATCAAAGAAACATTTAGGTTTCATTGGATGCCCACAAAAATCGTATTATATAGGGGTTCAAAGTTTACTTTAAAATTTTGGAAAAGGTATTTTTGAGGTCTTGGGCACCAAACTGAATTTCAATACTGGTTACCATACAAAAATAGATGTGCAATCCCAAAGATTAAATCAAGTGTTGGAAGACATGCATGTCATGGATAAACCATCTAAGTGGAGGATTATTTACACATTGCATAATTTGCATATAATAATGGGCATTAGAAATCTTGAAAACGAGTCCATTTGAGGCTTCATATGGGAGAATATATAGCACTTTAGTAAGTTGGGATAACCAAATAAACATAATTGTGCATGGGCCAAACATGCTCAAGGAAATAGAACAAGAGGTTGCTAGAACTAGTTAGAATTTGAAGGAAACCCAAGATAGGAAAAAAAGCTATATAGGTAAGAAAAGGTTACTTAAAGTTGGGATCATGTTTACATTAGAGTGGAGTCAAGGAATATTTCCTTATAGCTTGGAAGTTGTGCCAAGCCAGGACCTAGATATTGTGTATCATTTAATATCCTAGATATAATAGGGCTAATTTCATATAAACTTGTCTTGCTTGTTAAAATTAAATCTCATGATGTTTTCCATGTTTTTTCCTTAAATATGTACATTATCCTAACCACATGATTGACTAAGTTGTGATATAAGTAGAATTAGAGGGAGATTTCAAAGTAGAGCCACCTACATACTCAGCATGAAAGTAACATTGCTCTGGAACGGATCCATCACACAAGTAAAGGTGCAACAAAAGCACTTTGGTCCAAATAAGACTACATGGGAGAAGGAGGATGTCAATTAGGTTTAGCTTGAATGGTGGGGAGGAATGATTGTTATCCTCCACACCTAGGTTTAATTCTGACAAGTGACATGTTAATCTCTTAATGAACATATTGTTGTACTAGCCTTGAACCCTATGTTATAAAGCCCCGAGATTTGTGAAATTGTTTCACCTTAGGTACTATTCTTAGAATGAGGGAAAGTACCAAATGGATTCTCCCAATATATGTATTTCATGGGGAAAAAGAGGATTAAGAAGATGCCATGAAAGAGGCATATCCATTTTGTTATGATCACATGTTGCACCAAGTATAATGCAATTCCAAGGGGGGGGGGGTGCAATGTACCCATTTTGACCCTTTGGATGTTTTGGATTGGATTATAAATAATGAATATATTGAAAGGATTCCATATGAAATTAGATAAAATGACTCAATGTGTAAATGATGTAAATATATTGTATAAATTCCTATTCTAAAGCTCAAGGCTAAGACCCAACTATAAAATGTCTAGGCATATAATTGTAGTATATATGTTTTTGGATAAGATGAGCTATATTTTCCATGGTAAATTATGAAGATATGTAAATATTGTTTCAAAAACTAATACAAAGGTCTAATGATAGTTATTGGAGAGAAAGAGAGGGGCTATGAATCCACTAAAGGGGCAGAGAAAAGAGGGTCCAAGGGGGAACATGAATAATCCTAAGTTTTATGAGTCGCAAGACCTTTATCTTGTTACCATGTGCCTTATTGAAAAACTCGGCCACCAATCATTGAATAAAGGAGGAGGTTGGTACGTAATTCCACCTTCCATAGTTATGTGGATGGGTGGGTCCAGTTTTTCACATGAACTCTTCCTCCATGCAAAATTTGAATTGGTGTCTTATTCATTCATGCATTACATGCATTCCCATAATACTCACAACCATTCTCATAGGATCTCATTTAACATTCATTTTCAACAACCATTTGAACTTGTAAGTGTTGTTGATTATGTGCTCAAGAGACAAGATTAAACTTTGTTATATTTTCCTAAAGGGGAACAACATATTAGACTCCTTGTGTAAACACTAAAGAGCAATGGAGGGCATAATATTTGTGAGGAATTGTTGAGCATGGAAGGGATATATATTCCTTATTTTGTGTGGGGTAGTGGAATTGAGTGCCATGGATAGGTTTGCTAGATGGTTACCTAGAGTGTTATGAGGTCAATTGCTTAACTCAACCTGAGAGAAATAGGGTTTAGTGAGACAATTTAGAGTCCTTATCCTATTTACTTCACCATACTAGCCTCATAGCTTGGCTTGGGGGTGGAATCCATAGTGGGTGATTATGATTGGGTGGAAAATTGCTTGCCAACAACCAATTTCCTTAGAACATTTTGTTCGAAGATAAGTATTCCATCTCTATATTGAATTTCCTATTATCATTTAAAAATGAGTTATTTTTCATAGGAATGTATTCTAAATGGAATTCATGATTGCATGATGTTGTATGCTTAGTTCTTATCATGTTTGAAGCTGTAGGCATGCTTATGTATTTGAATTGCCTTATATTTATTTGGGTTCGGATACATATATTAAGTTTGATTGTTGATGGATGGTTGAAACTATTTGATTATGATGGTATGATCACATGACAAATGCCATCATGGTTGGGTAGCGGCCTTGAATAACCTATGATTCTTCTAAGTATGAATGGCATTCAAAGTCTATAGGCCTTTCTAATCAGTTTGACCTTTGTATTTTTTCTCCAAAGTGGTTTTATGTTCGAAGAGGACCGATGATGCTTTTTTTCTTATTTTAGCTAAGTCCTCTAAAGGAGGCTCAAAACACCCTTATATTTTAAGTTCAAAGTATAACTTCGAAGTGGGTCAATCGTACTCTTTCTTGGAAGAGACTCAATGGCCTTAGCCTTCAAATCAATAACGTCTTCTAAAGTGGCCTAATGGCCATCTTTCTAAAGGGCCTAATAGGATTTCCTTTGCATCGGGTGATATCCTCTAAAGTGGCCCAATGGCCATATTTTGAAATGGCCCAATGGGATTTTCCTCTAAATTTGTGAGATATTCAAAAGTGGCATGATGTTTTTTCTTTTGAAAGGGCCTATTAGGATTTCCTTTGCATTGGGAAAGATCTTCAAAAGTGGCTCAATGGCCATCTTTTGAAAGGGCCTGATGGGATTTTCAGTTGCATTGGGTGATATCATTGAAAGTGTCCCAAAGGCCATATTCCAATTAGGCCCAATGGGATGATCATTGAAAGGGGATTGGTAGTTTTGCTTTACCATTGGGGTTCTTTATTTGAAGAGGCCAATGGGTATCTTCAAATTGGGCTAATGGCCTTATATGTGTGTGTGTTTTTGCAATGTTTTCAAATGGGACAAGTTAATATCTTTCAAACTAGCTTGATATGATTCAAAGTGAAGGATTACGCATGGTTTTTTATCCACACAACAAGGCCTTGAAATGATGAGAAAAGAATTAAAATTCCTAAGAGGCCAAGTTCAATGAAAAATACCAAAACATTAGCCCCACCTCCATGAATGTAGTCACATACAGAGATGATTACATGATAGTTAAATATATCTATTAAAGTCAATGCCTATCATAATATTTATTTAATATGAAATTCACTTATATATAACATCATTTTATTACATTGCATTGTATTGAGTTGTATTGGACTGTTATACTCAAACAATGTTAGGGTATCCTACATATGACAAGGAGCTATTCGTCTTGCATAAATCAATGAAGCATTGGGAAGATTACATCTTCACGAAGCAAACAATGATCTACATTGACCACAAATTGTTTTAGTTCTTGCAAATGCAAACTATGTTGTAGGAAGAAAGGCATACAAAGTGGATGTCTTATCTGTAATAGCTCATCCTCGTCATCAAGAACAAGAATGTTGGAATATTCTCACCATCATTTTTTATATTTGCATGCCTGCATGCATCCAATCATCATGCATGTATCTGCATGCATCCAGTCATCAGTATGGTAGTCTCCCCAGCACCTGGAGCCTATGTTTGTCCCCCTAGAGCCTGTTTTTATCCCTAAGGATCCCTCCTACCTACCTAGTGCACCTTGTTTTCCTCACATGGATGACATATGCGCCCTACTACACTACTTGGAGATAGGCCTAAAGATAAAAACCTAGAAATATTTCTCCAACATTCCAAATCTTTTAAACTAGAGAATTATTAGAAGTTTTAGAAGTTAGGGTTTAAATGCAGGTGCAGCTTAGAGCAATGGATAAATTAATAAAACTAAAGAATTTCAGATGCAATCACTTAACTGATGCCCGTAGAAGAATGTCATATGGTGAAGACTATCCCAAAAAATATCAAATGAAGATCTTGCGTACCCACATCCACAAAACATTCAAAGAACCAAGTGCGTCCCACTTAACCTGCACAGCCAAGGATAAATCAACCAGTAATGCAAATAGATGAGTGATAAAAAAATGAGAGATTAATCAAAAGATGAGTAAATGGTCATAGGAAAATTCACTCCCTATATAAACCCCCAATCCGAAAGAGAGAAGCAAGGCGATCTCCCTCTGCAAATGCGCCCTTCTCCAAATCGGCCTCCCTATTGCAAATCAAAGATGGATCTACGAAGAATCTGAAAGGTACAACAAACATCTAACAGTGCAAGAGAAGACTAGCATTCATTCACCACATCTCACATTCAACCATGGACACAAGAATTTGATGCAAAATATTTATTTATTTCCAGTAATTCAGAGCCAAATGTCTCTTTACAATGAAGGGGATATCTCCTTTAAAAATGAGTGAGAGAGACCAAAACCCTAACCACTTTCTAAATGAGTGGTTGACATCATAACATACAACAATAATAATCAACGGCTAAGATGAGTCGGACAATACAATACATGGATCACTCAAACAAGGGGGGTGTGTTCCCTCAATGATGCCCTAGGGGAAACGTAATAACATGAAGGTGACTAGGAACACAACATAACATGTTGGGGGGGTCTAGGAGATAATATATCTTCACTAGAATAATTCCCCAACTACATAAATCATAACATTCATCAATAAGTGATAAAAATCACTAAGACGTGTTGTCTCCAATACATAATAAAACACCCTCATCACATGACTAGGAGGACGTGTGGACCCCTCTGAAGCTGCAGACTGTGCTGAAAGGTGTGGGATGCATCATAAAAATTCTATGATCAAAACTCATGTCATTTATTTGCCTCATTTAGCCAAATCAATTTCCTTGGTAGCCATTTCTTCAGTTTTTACCTGCAGGATTATCACTTGTAAAATATAAAAATGCATGTAACTCTCTGCAAAGTGCTCCGGGCACCAAAATGACTACACCAAAATGTCTAGGGGTATGGTAATGTGGTAATAAAAAGTGGTTGGACCCTATTCCCCCTCTGTAGCGCCGTAGGAGAACCAAAATCATCTTTAAAAGTGTTGAACCGACCATTTTTATATGGAAATGTGTTGTAAAGTGATAAACTGACAATATCCTCATTTGTAAGTGCCTGGAACTGATAACTGAGTGTCCCAATGAACTCAAGAGGTCCAAATCAAGTAAGGACGAGTACTCATACATCATGTGACCATCAGGATAATCATCTATAAGCTCCACCATGCATGGACAATAAAAATAATGGTCTATAAATGCTGATAATAATAAAAATCCAACAAACCATCACATGAAACCTCTATATGATGCATGGAAACAACTAATGGGAACCATAGGACCACAAATAATCAATCTCGAACATCATTGGTCTAACTCATCCCGAAACCTACAGTTGACTTGGTCAAACTGGGTTGACCAAGTCAAAACTGATCAAAATAACAACCCAGGCTAGAACTAACAGATTTTGCAAGTGAAAATGGATGAGATATGCTCCTTTAAATATTTTAATAGCAAAAATAAAGTACAAAGTGGCATTCTACTGGCCCTCAAGTGTATACTCATTTATGGACTTGGCCATTTTGCTAAGGGAATTAGGGAATACCACCTAACATATGTTGGACATAAAACACACAGGTAATGGCGATGTCTCGCAAATTGAATGAGTTGATTTGAGGAGTGCCCATTCAACTTTAACAAATGTCTACAACTAACATCCAAGCTAAAATCAAGCTCTGTGAGGATCTTTTTAGAAGCACTATAACTAGGTGCATAGTCAACCGTAACTCTGAAATTCTAGGGAACACTTAGAATTATTTTTCCATTACTCCATCTCACATCCCAACCCGTGGGCTTTGTGAGGAAATAATTTGTATTTCAAATAATATGGCCAACAGTCTTTAGATTTACTATTTGTTTAACCACTACTTTTATTTTGGCCCATGACCCTTTGGATTTTTCATGTGCTTAGAATCACAACTAGTTGCAGCTTTCATCTAGGGTGTTTTACATTTCATTTCATATCCTTCTTTGTTATGCTTATAAGCATAGTTTACTTTTGATTTTACCATGGGCTTGCATCTGAAAATATATAACAATGAGTCATATAAATGCATGTAATGATGGTAGTACAATTTGCTTCAAGTTTTAGTTGACATAACTCAGGAAACTAGAGGGGATCATCCACAATCAGGACCAAACATCGGGGGAAACCGACCAGAGAGGTCAAGACTTCAGAATCCCAATTGACCTAAGCTCAGGAACCAACACAGGCGGGTTCTCCTAGCCCAGAAGGATCAAGGCTTCAGCAAGTTCTGTTTCACAACTCAGAGCCAAGACACATAATAAGAAGGAATTTATCCAACATAGAGGCATAGGTGGGGAATTACTTAATAACACAGGATAAAGTGCAAGTTGGGATACAACCAAATACAAATGACAACAGATGGATGGGGAAAGTGACAGGTGATGTCATGACTACGGAGCCATAATGGGGAATGACCAATTCTAGACTACTAAGGGGGTATGACCAATGAGTATACACGATAATTTCCAATTCTAAGCAACTGAATCACCTCTACTATAAACAATAAATCAATAACCACATAAAGATATTGCCAGATCATGACCACTAAATACCCATTCAAGCTACCAAGATAAGTAAAAGAGCACAATATAAGTATCCAATGCACAACCATATCCTTGTTGGGTCATATACATGTATCCATCATCTGAACCACTGAATATCCACTGAAACATTGTTGATGCATAAACCATAGGCATTGTCATCATGTTTGCTCTGTACAGAAGAAAAAAAAAAAAAAATATATATATATATATATATATATATATATATATATATATATATATATATATATATATATATATATATATATATATATATATATATATATATAAATAAAATAAAATAAAATAAATTAATTAAATTAAATTAAATTAAATAAAATAAAATTAAAAAATAAAATTAAAAAATTAAAAAAAATTAAAAATAAAATAAAATAAATAAAAAAAAATAAAAAAAAATAAATAAATAAATAAATAAAAATAAATAAATAAATAAAAAATAAAATAAATAAATAAAAAATAAAAAATAAAAATAAAAATAAAAATAAAAAAATAAAAATAAAATAATAATAAAATAATAATAATAATAATAATAATAAAATGGCTACCTCAGTCATCAAATCTGGGGTCATGAGGTTCAGTCCTGGCATAAGGCTGAAAATGCATGCTCTAGGTCCGTTGAAAATATGAGTGATCATTGAAAAGTTGCTCATCAACTATTGATCTCACACATGTCATAGGAAAAGGACTGGCTCAAAAAAGTACCGGAAACTGGTCTGAAGACATGGTAGCCCGAGCTACTATGGATGTGATAATAGGTAGACAAACCGAAGTGAAAGACTATTGTTATCTTAGAGAGAGACCCACTATAAAAATCATGAAAATGGATGAAAATTTTAGTTAGGGAAATACATGGAGCAGTATGGGGGTCTTGTGGAAGTTCATTTTTCTTTAAGAAAAAAATGCCTATATATTCTCTTTTTCTATTTGTTTACTTCATTTCATTTTATTTGGACTCTCCTAACTAGTAGTTACCCCAAGTCTGACTAAGAGTTAAAAAAGATCCATAGGTTTAGGGTTGTGAAATATTTATAGAAGGTATCTCCTTGTAACTGAATAGATCCATTTCCTTTCATCGTATTTAAAAATAGATCACGACAGCAAGGAGAAGGTTCCATCAGTTCTAGATTTTCCAAATATTTCATTACATGAGGCGGGTAAAATCCAAAAGCGAGCAATTCTTTCATTATTACTCTCACTTCTTTTATAAAACCTTGAGGCATTATTTGCTTACAGGACAGACATCGCTTGTTGATAGTAGGTAATCCTTTGAAGTGCGCAGAGGAAAGAAGTGTTAGAAAAACAAGATCACATAACAATAGCATAAAACAAGATGCAGAAATAAAACACATAAACACAATACAAGAGATATATTATTATACGTGGTTCTACACCCAATATGGGCTACGTCCACAGAGAAATTTCTAGTCCTTTTATTATACCGTCCATCAAAATGAAGGGATACAACCCGCAACACATCCACTACAACTTCCTCTTCACTCTCTCACAGTCTCTCTCACACAATCACAGAGATCCTTTTTCACAATACTCTACAGCCGCAATACATTTCCCTCATACATAAAGAGAGTTTCCTTCTAGGAATAAATTCCCTAACATAACTTATGACGTCAAATCTCATATCTAATGAATGGTTTAGATTGACTACGAAATTATAACATTTTACAAGGCAATAAAAATTTATTTCAGGGGCATTCCACCTGCACAGCATATAAAACTAGGGTACAAACACGGTTGAACAACAAGATATTTGAATTAGGAAGATAATTAGGCTCCACAACCAACAATATCCCACTTGGATATTGGTCACAACAACTTCACCGCTATTTCATCTATTGGACTATGCTCCAAACCTTGGACCTAGAAAATTTCTTGTCTTCTCCTTCATGCTTGAGGGCCAACTGAAACTGAGAAGGAACTCAGTTTCTCTCTGGTTACTACTTTTTTCAACATGTCTATAGGATTTCGGTTAGTATGTATCTTTTCCAACTTCAACAGTTCATCTTCTAGAAAAAATCATATGAAATGGTACTTGAGCTATATATGTTTAGTCTTAGAATGGAAGGTTGAGTTCTTTGCAAGATGAATGCCACTTTGGTTGTCACTGTACAACCTGTTATTATTTTGCTTCTTACCCAATTCCTCCATGAAACTCTGTAGCCAAATCATCTCTTTACTAGCCTCTGTAGCAGCAACATACTATGCTTTCGTTGTTGAAAGTGCAACAACCTTTTGTAGTTTTTAAATCCAACTTACTACTGTTCCACCTACAGTAAAAACATACCCTGTGGTGCTCCTCCTACTATCTTTATCACCTTCCATATATGCATCAGCATATCGTTGTATAATAGTGTCTGGACCTCCAAAACATAATGCATGAGTAGTAGTACCTCTCAATGATCTGAAAATATTTCAGGATCTTGTTAACCTTAAAATTGCATGTGAAATTTTTATGTTAATTCTCATAAAAATGGTTTTAAAGATGAATTTTAAATGCTCAAATCAAGCACATAAGAAAATAAAATAGATATGCAAACCAAAAATTGAAGACAACATATGATAACGGAGTTCACCCTTCTTGGGCTACGTCTCCGGGCCACTTCCAGTGAGAAGGACAATCTTATTAAGTCTTCAAATCTTACATATATGAGTTTTTGTAAACACCTCTGAGTTATGTCATTCAAACTCAGAAACAAACTGCACTATTGCGTTCCTCTAGAAATTCTGATAAAAATGAGTATAAAGTCGACTATTGTTTCGTGAGGCCTCCTCTTGCACGTAAATTGAGACAACCTCTTCCTGCAACTGTACGGACTCCCACCTCAGGAAGCCTACCCATTAATGATTGTATGAACCTCAGGAACTATTATTTGTACCTCCTTGGGATCTGTGCCAAACACGCCATGTACACTCCTCGAACTCTGTGCAAATAGCGCTCTATCCATCATGAACCGTGGCTCCAAAAGGGGTTTTAAATAGTGGTTTTGGGCACGAAATGGAGGGCCACGTGCCCCCTTTTTGACCCTAGCCTCTGCCTTCAAACTCTTAATCTATCTCTGCCATTACACATTCAACGAATGGGCGTTGGCCCAATGGTAAGGCGGTGTAATGTTGTTCCAAAGGTCATGGGATCCATCCCCATTGACTTCGTTCTATATGTTATTTGTTAGCGCATTGTATTGGCACGTTGGCTTGTGACTTGGCATGATCTGTTGGTTCTGTTGATGTCTTGGCATATGAATTGGATTATCCTCCGTTGATTCTGCTTTGTTAGTTGGTTGACTTCCACGTTATTCCATATGGCCTCAGTGTTGTCCACGGGATCGAGGGCCTAGCCCTTGATC
This sequence comes from Larix kaempferi, assembly GCA_027924585.1. Classification (NCBI taxonomy): domain Eukaryota; kingdom Viridiplantae; phylum Streptophyta; class Pinopsida; order Pinales; family Pinaceae; genus Larix; species Larix kaempferi. The sequence continues at coordinate 431,280 of BSBM01001378.1, read as the reverse complement.
CTGCCCTTTTCCCCAACCATGAACCCTTTCAAGTTTAAATAAAAATTTTGCTCTATAGATATTAATAAACACATGTGGGAAATATTACCAAGCAGGTTTCGTGAATACTTTGGCGGACTTGGAGGTTGTGGGTTCAATCCCCATAGCCTCCACCATTTTTTAAGAAACGGTACAACCAATGGCAAACCCTGATTGGTCCACATACATGCCATGTCATCCAAAACCTGTCCACTTGGCACCCTGTGGGGATTCCATGTGTTTATAATTTTGATTTTTCCATGCCACGTGGCCCTTTTTTGCCCTTTTTACATCATTTTTACTCTTTTTGTCAGGTTTTTGAAACTCAATATCTTTTGCGTTTGGAGGCCATTTCACGCGAAACGAACGTTGTCGAAAAGTTGTTGACGAGCCCTACGCGTCTGTAATCTTATTTTCATATTTTGAATACTTTTAGTATGATCGAAATCTGAGATCCTCCTAGATCAAACCTTCCCACTGGGAAGCTTTTGGGCCACCAAAAGCATGAGATCATTCAGAAAATAGGTGAGGGTATAGATCCCTCACTCTTCCAGTCTCTAGCCATCATTCTTTGATTGGATTCATTCCTTTGATCCCCACACAAATAAATTCCATGTCACCTCTTCGTGAAGATCTGACCTTCTTTCCAAGTATAACATCTTCCTGAAGCTCATTGAGATATTCGAGATCAAACTCATCAACAAAAGGTACTTGAACCTGTCCATATTGGTCCACAATCATAGGAGGCTCATACAGTTTCAAGTTTTCCACATTAACAACGGAATACATTTGCATATAAGGAGGCAAATCTAACCGAAAATCATTATTACCAACTTGATCCAAAATTGTAAAAGGTCCATGCCTAATTGGTTTCAACTTTCTACCTTCGTCTTGGAGTCGATATTTGCTAATATGAAGCCATACTCAATCACCAATTTGGAAATGATGATCCATCTTATGTTTGTCATGTCTTTATTTATACTTGGCCTGACTTGATTCCAACTATTCTTGTACTGCTTGATGTATTAACTGTATATGTTGAATAAAATTCAAAGCTTTATCCACATCAACTTGACCATATACCACTGGATCTTTCCCTTAAATAAAGTCTAAGGGATACTTTGGAAAATAACCAAAACATGTCTCGAAAGGAGACTTTTGTGTTGAAGTGTGCATAGCTCTGTTGTAGGCATGTTGAGCAATTGTTCATCCCACGGCTTGGGATGCTTGGCACAATATCCTTGAAGAAGATGTACTACTATCCGATTGATCACTTCAGTTTGTCCGTCAGTTTGTGGTTGAAATGATGTGCTCTTCTTTAAATTTGTATCCATAAGTTCCCATAAATATGACCAAAATTTCCCAAGGAAACGGGAATCTCGATCAGAAATAATAGAAGTAGGTAATCCAAAATGGACCCATACATGATGGAAGAACAAATGAGCAGTCATCTCAGTTGTGATCTTCTTTTTACAAGGCATTAGAATGCACATTTTACTGAATCTATCCACAACAACATATAAGTAATCATGTCCTTTTCTAGACATTGGTAAACCTCCTACAAAATCCATTGAAACACTTTCCCATGGAAGGGAAGGAACAGGGAGTGGAGTGTACAAGCCTAACTTTATGTTATTTGGTTTACTTGTTGCACACATAACACATCCTTTTATATATTTGCACACGGTATCATTCATTCAAGGCCAATAACAAAACTTTTGTAATTGTGCTACAGTTTTTCCTAGACCAAAGTGCCCTGAAATGAGAGAAGTGTGAGCTTCCCTTATCACATGTATTCTTTCACTTTGTGGAATACATGTCTTTCCAAGGTAATACAACAACTTGTCATGAATATGATAATTCAATGCTTCATTTTGAAAGCCATGTTTTAGTTATTCATATACTTCTTTTTAGTCTTCATCTAGAGTGTATTGTTCAACATAACTTGAATGTACCAAAGGACTTTGTTGAATAATAATAGAAGCATTTGTTGGATGTATTGATAACATATCTGCAACTTTGTTCTGAATACCTTTCTTATACTTAATGATCAAATGAAATTGTTGTAGAAAACCCATCCACCTGAAATGTCTTGATTGTTGTCGCTTAGTTCGTGATTGAATATATTGCAGTGGTTTATGATCAGTATGTATAATTGTTTCCTTACCCATTAGGTAATGTTTCCACTTCTTCACACTTTGTACTAATGCATACAATTCTTTATCATAGGTTGGATAATTAATTATTTCTTTAGATAAGGTTTCAAAATGATAGCATATTGGTTTTTTAAGTTGCATTAAAACTGCCCCCATGGCATAACCACTAGCATCAGTCTCTATCTTAAATGGTTGTTGTAGATTTGACAGTGCAAGTATTGGTGATGTACTGATCTTTTCTTTCAGAGTGTCGAAGGCCTTCTGTGATTTTCCTTCCCACTGAAATACTATGTTCATACATGTCAAAGCATGTAATGGAGAAGCTACAAAGGAGAAGTTAGCAATAAACTTCCTCCAGTATTGGAATGCTCCCAAAAAGCTTCTTACCTTGGTTACATTATTTGGCTTGGGCCAATTCACAATGACCTCAAATTTATAGGGATCTATTCTCAGTTCACCATCCCCTACAATGTAACCTAGATACACTAAAGATGTCTTCCCAAATTCACATTTTGGAACCTTTAAGTACAATTTTTCCCTTACAAGTACATCCAAAACATGTTTGACATGCTTGACATGCTCTTCCCAAGTATGATTGAAAATCAAAATATCATCTAACTAGACTATGACAAAGTCATCAATGAAGGACCTAAAAACATCATTCATCACGCTCATAAATGTTGCAGGTGCATTACAAATCCCAAAGGGCATTACCATCCATTCATACAATCCTTGTTTAGTATTGAAAGAAGTCTTCCAAATATCATTGTCATGAATTCTAATTTGATGATAGCCACTTCTTAAGTCTAACTTAGTGAAATAAGTTATATTCTTAAGTTGATCCAAAATATCATCAATCTAGGGAAGAGGATACATGTTCTTAATTGTGATTATGTTTAGTGCCTTGTAATCAACACACAAACGCCATGTGCCATCCTCCTTTGGCACCAAAACATTTGGTGAACCACATGGAGAGGATCTTTTTCAAATATCCCTTATTTCAAGCAATTCCTAAACCTGTTTCTTTATCTCTTCATTTTCAATTACTGAAGACCTATACATGCCAATGTTAGGAAGTGGTGCATCATGTTGTAAGAGAATCTCATGTTGGATTTCTCTTTTGGGAGGTAATACTTTTGGTTCTTGAAACAAGACATCATAATTAGTTACAACTTTAGTTAAGTCTTTGATCACATCCTTTAAAAGATTCACTTTGACCAACATCGTTTTCTTTATCAATCATAAGAACAAAATTCTTACTAGCATTTACTAGCCTCTTCATTTGACTTGTAGAAACTGATGAAAGATTAGTTTTTATGCGATGTGCACGAACAACATATTCAATACCATATTTACTGAGTTGATACCTGTTATCTTCCTTGTAAAAGATAGCCTTCCTATCATAAATATAAGGACTTCCCAACACAATACCACAGATATCCAATGGAACCACATCCATATCTACTTCATCAATGAATCTAGAAGTAATAGCAAACCTAAGTCTACATTGTTTTGTCACTTGTAATTGTGCATTATCACATACCCATCCAAGTGGATATGGATCTGGGTGTAACTTAGTTTCCAAATGAAGTTTTTTAACTATCTCTTCTGAAATGAAATTGGCTTGTGATCCACTATCAAAAAGAGTATCTATTTTTGTATGCTTAGAGATTACTCTTATAAAAAATAACTCACTTCTCTTTCTTTCATCAACAACAGATTCATGCTTTGTACTAGAAGTAGAATGATTTTTACCTTGTATGCCCATATCAACAATCTTAGTCTCTTCCCCTGAGTCAGATACCAAATCATGTTGGATGGTTGTAGCAGTGGTCTTCTTGTCCTACTTATTCTGAAACTTCTCAAGCTTGAGCTCCGGACGAAGCCTCCAACATTTGGATGCATCATGACCCTTTTTCTAGAAATGTGAGCATGTAGGTTTATCTCCTTCTTTCTTAACTGTAGTTGTATGCTTACCTTTCCCCTTACCTTTGAATTTGTTTCCATCAGGTTTGCAAGGTTTGTTGGAAAAGTTTTTATTTGTATTCTTCTCCTTTGACTCCATATGAGCCGCTTGAACGCATACCTCATTGAGGTTAGTTTGGTTAAACATAAGTATCATATGACGTAAATAACTATGTAATCCACCTATGAACTTGAGAATAATTTCTTGAGTGTAGAGAGGTATACCAAGTATTAAAGCTCTCTTTCGAAATTCTTGTGTGTACTCTTGCACACTTTGTCCCTTACCTTGCCTCAAATTCTACAATTCATTATGGATTGTTACATGTAGCCCAATGGAAAGAACTGTTTCTTTAATGTTTAAGTGAACTCATGCAAAGAGGATATGATATTGCCTTTTGAGGCCAAATCGTTTTGAGTTCTACTCTCCCACCATATGAGAGTGGTCCCTCCAAGTCGGAGAGAAGCCAACTGAATTTTAAATCTATCTTCAGTGAAATTTTGAATCATACAATAAACCTCTATTTGACGGATCCAATTATCCAACTTTTCAGCATTAAGTTCTCCATTATAAACAAGTAAATCAGACTTAATATCAAACTTTAATTGAGGAACATTGAAATTAATTTTGTGTTTTTCAAGTGAGGAATTTAAAGATCCATCAAGAAAAGATGGTGAAGATGGAGGAGTTTTAGGAGGTTCCTCACCACCTCCTTCTTATTTACCATTTGCATGAGAAGAACCACCTTGTTCTCCCTTCTTTCGATCTTGATAAAGCTCTTCCACCATACTTTGCATCTTCATGAAATATTTAAGGAAATCTCCTTCAGAAGGAATTGAAGAAGTCCCATATTCTCCTTTTTCTGAATCCATTCTCCCTCTTCTTGAACCAATCTCTGGATCAAATTCTTCAAGCTCTACTTCACCTCTCTGAAGCCTTTCTCTTGTTAACATAAACAAACTCACAATGCAATGGTTAAGCTGCTTTGATACCAAACTTGATCTGAAAATCTTTCAAGATCTTTTTAACCATAAAATTGCATGTGAAATTTGTATGTTAATTCTCATAAAAATGGATTTTAAAGATGAATTTTAAATGCTCAAATCAAACACATAAGCAGATAAAACAGATATGCAAACCAGAAATTGAAGACAATAGATGATAACGGATTTCACCCTTCTTGGGCTACATCTTCGGGCCACTTACAATGAGAAGGTCGATCTTATTAAGTCTTCAAAGCTTACATATATGAGTTTTTGGAAACACCTCTGAGTTCTATCATTCAAACTTAGAAACAAACTGCACCACTGCATTCCTCTAGAAATTTTGATAAAAATGAGTATAAAGTCGACTATGTTTTCCTGAGGCCTCCTCTTGCACGTAAATCGAGACAACCTCTGCCTGCAACTATATGGAATCCCACCTTAGGAAGCATGCTCATTATTGAATGTACGGACCTCGGGAACTGTGCTCTGTACCTTCTCGAGATCTGTTCCAAATGCACCCTGTACACTCCTCGAACTCTATGCAAATAGTGCTATGTCCATCATGAAACTGTGGCTCCGAAAGGGGTTTTAAAAAGTGGTTTTGGGCATGAAATGGAGGGCCAGGCGCCCCCTTTTTGACCCCAGTCTCTACCTTCAAACTCTTAATATATCTCTGGCATTACCCATTCAACGAATGGGCGTTGGCCCAATGGTAAGGCGGTGTAATGTTGCTCTGGAGGTCATGGGATCCATCCCCATCAACTCCATTCTATATGTTATTTATTGGCGCATTGTATTGGCGCACTGGCTTATGACTTGGCATGCTCCATTGGTTCCATTGATGTCTTAGCATACGAATTGGCTTATCCTCCGTTGGTTCTACGTTGTTAGTTGGTTGAATTCCACGTTATTCCATATGGCCTCGGTGTTGTCCATGGGGTCGAGGGCCTAGCCCTCAATCCCGCCCTTTTCCCCAACAATGAACCCTTTCAACTTTAAATAAAACTTGTGCTCTATAGCTATTAAGAAACACATGCGGGAGATATGGCTAGGCGAGCTTTGTGAATACTTTGGCGGACTTAGAGGTTCTGGGTTCGATCCCCATAGCCTCCACCATTTTTTTGATAAACGGTACAACCAATGGCCAATAGGGATGCCACATGGAAGACCCTAATTGGTCCACATACATTCCATGTCATCCAAAAACTATCCATGTGGCACCCTATGGGGCTGCCACGTGTCTATAATGATGAATTGTCCATGCCATGTGGCACCCTGTGGGTGTGCCACGTGGCCCTCTTTTTTCCCTTTTTACATAATTTTTACTCTTTTTGTCGGATTTTTGAAACTCAATATCTTTTGCGTCCAGAGGCCATTTCAAGCGAAATGAACATTGTCGAAAAGATCCTGACAAGCTCTATGCATCTGTAAGATTATTTTCATATTTTTGAAGAATTTTATTTTGATTGAACTTGAAGATCCTCCTGGATCACTCAAATACCTAAGAATCCACTTTACTTCCTTCTAATGTTCTTTACCTATATTGTCCATATACCTGCTCACAAATCCCACTGCATGTGCAATATCTAGTCTTGTGCACACCATGGCATACATCAAGATGCCAATTGTTGATGAATAGGGAACCTTGGACATGTATTCTATTTCCTCCTTTGTCTTGGGACTCATCTCCTTACTTAGTTTGAAATGGCTGGACAAAGGTTTACTAACTGATTTTTCATCCTGCATTCTAAGCCTCTCCAACACCTTTTCTATGTACTCATCCTCAGACAATGTCAATTTGCGATTTTTCATGTCTCTTGTTATTCTCATACCAAGGATTTGCTGTGCAACACCCAAATCCTTCATCTCAAATGAATTGGATAATTTCCTTTAGAGCACATTTATATCCTACATGTTAGAACCTACAACAAGCATGTCATCCACATACAATAACAAGATAATATATCTTCCATTATCTAGCCTCTTGAAATAAACAGAGTGTTCATAATGACATATACTATAACCTTGTTCTATCATAAACCTGTCAAATTTCAAATACCACTGCCTTGGAGTTTGCTTCAGGTCGTACAAGCTCTTTTTCAACCTGGATACTAAATTCTCCTTCCCTTTGACATCATACCCATGTGGATGCTGCATATAAATATCTTCCTCCAAATACCCATGGAGAAAGGTCGTTTTTACATCTAATTGTTCAAGATGCAAATCTTCTACCAAAATAGTTCTAATTGAAGTCATTTTAACAATAGGAGAAAATATTTCATCAAAATATATACATTTCTTTTGTGCAAACCCCTTCACAACAAGTTTGTCCTTGTACCGCTTCTTGCCTCCATCTTTTTCCTTCAACCTGTAAACCCATTTATTCTGCAATGCTCTTTTACCTGCAGGCAACTGAGCCAAATCCCATATCCGGTTTCTTACCAAGGATTCCATCTCCTCATTCATGCATTGCTCCCACTTATTTCTAGTTTCCACTTGCATTGATTCTTCATAACATTCTAGTTCACCAAAATCAGTCATCAATAAATAACACAGTGAAGGAGAGTATCGTTCAGGGGGTCTATTTAACCTACTAGATTTTCTAACACTTGCAGGAATTTGAGATACATGTTGTTGTTCTTGATTTTGTGGTAGTTTTGGAGTTTCATTTTCTTTGATTTCATCGAGCACTGTGTCTAAAAAATGGTGTCAAAGCGAAGCAAATTTGTATGAAGCCTTTATCCTTGAAGCATTAATAAACTAATGTTATGTTGGTTTCACCCCTTAACCGTTTATTTGGTTCAAGCCACTTAATTTGTTTATGTTCACTATGTTGCTATTACCATTTTGTTTGTTCCGATTTACTTATTCGACGTTTGTATTGCTATGATGCCCTTTGTGTGTTTCCTTTAATTAAATGTGCATGCAAATCGCTCTATGTTTGTGTAAGTATGTATGTATATAATGATCATTGTCGCATCATGTCTTTTGGCTAAATCTTATTATGTCCCCAAAGGGGATCATATATAGATCGACAAGCTCCTATTAATTTGCCTTTAAAACCTATAATTTTTTTCCACTACTATATATAAACTATAGTTTGAATTCTATAATATTTTGTCGAATTTTTAAATTTGGTGTTTTTCAAAAAACCTATTGGTTGGGGGATGGTGGCAGGACGTGACGTCATCCTTGATTTTCCCTTCCCGAGAGGTGGTTGCAGGCTGACGTCACGTTCGCACAGGCTACACAGTTACAGAGTTTTTGTTGGATGTCAGTGATTATAAGTTTTGTTGGTTGACAATAGTGAGCCTCATGTCCTCCGTAGTCCCATCCTTATATCCATCGATGGTACACGTATCTCTTCCGTTCATGTTGTTAGATGACAGCAAACAACACAACAGTCTGCATTTAAAACTGTATTTAAAACCGCAGATGTTTCGTATGCTGGATGTCAGTGATTAAATAAGTTTTTTCGGGTGAGCCTCACATACAAGATAGCCTCGCCTTTAAGGTTAACCTGTCCTCTGTCAGACAAGGACGGCTCCGTCCCATCCTTATATCCATCAATGGCAGACCTATCTCTTTCGGTCATGTTGTCAGATGCCAGCGCGTCTTTTCGATGTTGACGAGTGCCCGTCAATTTTTTAGGTAATCGGAGGAGGCCTCTTCTATTCATTTGATAGAGATGTGCTAGAATTCCCTTACACAGTTTAGCGTATTAAGATTTATTTAAGCTGAATCTCTAATCTGGTTTGTGTTATGCAGGAGTGGCATTGGAAGTTGGCGACGGTGTTTGAAACCAAATTTCAAGTTCAATATTGACAGTTTTAGATAAAGTTTTGATTCAGCCTCATCCCAAAGCTCAATGCTTCTTGGTATAACTTAGTGCCCTTAACCTAGAGAAGCTCATGTATCCATACAGAAAAAGTGAGAAACCGAGGGGTACACCTTAATCAAGATCTTTCCTACGCAGGTTAAACAGGTTTGTGAAGGATTTGAACCTTTGTTAACATACAAAAATGAGTCCACGTTGCTGAACGATTTGGCAACAACTTAATACTGTTGTTTTCTGTCATTTCATTCCATAGTGGAGGCAGCCAGAAATAATGCAGAAGGATCGCTTATTTTGGCTCAACTAGACGGTTTTTTAAACCTTTTTTTTCACAGTTAGCTTCTGTAATGGTATGGGAGTGCTATTTTGTTGTTTGCAAATCAATTATGATGAGTTTGGTGAACAGGGAACACTTCCAGATGGAAGGGTTGTAGCTGTTAAGATTCAATAAACTGACCAAAAGGCATGCAGGTGCGGTTTACAAATTTATGTCTAATAACAGTCTAGAAAAGCACTTGTTTGGTACACTACTCTTATTAAATCTATGGATTTATGGTTCAATTTGTTAATTCCTGAAATCATATCTACTGGTTTTAATGAGTATGAATCTTTGAGATACTAATATTGGAGCTATGCAGGAGAGATTAGAAGCTCTTTGAGCTGGGAAAGGCGTTTAAACATTATAGTGGGCACAGCTCGAGGGATTTCATATCTGCATCTGCGTGACATCTGTTGTTCCTCGATTGACAAGTGGGAGGATAGAACCATCTTTGGTTGCACACGTTTTTCCTGTTGGTAGCTGTTTTTAAAGAGGACAACTCGAAGGAAAGAGGGGGCAGGTATCTGAGCGTTTGGGAGGGGACGGCTGAGTAAGCTTGATCCCAAGATTTAAAGCTTCATTTATTTATAATTTTAGAACACCTTCTTGACTCTGCGCATGGTACTACGCATTTCCTTTTTGGGTATATATTTTATGCTATGGGGTCTCTGCGTATAGGTATTTGTTTTTCTGCTGCCACAATTTTGTCGGAGCCAGTTTTTATCGAGTCTCTGTCATTTAGTTGTTGCATATCGCTGATAATTGCGCAGGAAGGGTGATCTCTAGTTGTTACCTGTGAAGTATTTTGTTTATAAATGTTATATATGTATGCTGCATGTCGTTGAAGTATGCGCAAAAGCTTTTGGGGAAGAATCCCCGTTCACCTTACTTTTTATACTTATATTACTTAATTGTATATATTGCTAACCTTTGTTTGTCTGATGGATCCCTGGATTACGGTGAGGGAAGAACGGCTCTCTTAAAGCTCGACCCTTGTATTTTTCAATTTGAATTGGATTGCGGTTGATCACTAGATTCCTGTTAGTTGTCAAGTAGATCGCTGGTTAGGAGAAAATGATTATTTCATCTTTGTTCATAAATATGGCTCTACTTCTCTGTATTATAATTAGATACTCTGTTTAGCGTAAATACTGGGTTTTCCGCATTATATATATATATAATCCTGTGATAAATGAATACTCGGGGATAGCATGACTGCTGGAGAGTCTATACTTTTAATTGTTGTCCTCTATGAAAGGTAGATACTCAGCGGTAGATGGATACTCCGTTTAGCATAAGAGTTGGAGTTTTACTTCTGATCTCTGAATCCTTTATTATAGGACCCTCGCCTTGGACGCTGGAGTTTACGGTTCGGATCTCTAAAGTGCTTTAACTAAAGGATCCTTATTTTAGTCGCTGGAGGTTTTGTTCTTGATTTTTGTGTCTTTAAAGGGGGCAGCTTGACCTCAGTTGTTCTTAGTTAAATGTTATATGTAAATACTATCCTAATACTAATATATTGTTACAAACATTTACCTTTCCTGCGTAATTAGGGAAAACTAAATGCTGATCCTGAATATATAAAATCTATGTTTCTGTACTTTATGTCATGTAGAGTGTGCTCGGAAATACTAGATCGATTTTCTTAGATCTTTAACTGAGATGAATGCGTGTGCATTCTGAAATTCGATCAATTTAAAAGCTTCTGCGTAGATGTGTATGGTAGCCGAGATCTTGCCTTAGTCCAGTAAAAGATCCATAGCCTGCTCTCTACGTATCTTGTTCCTGAGGATAGCTGGATCGCTAGGCTTTGCGTTTTTGTTTGCATGTTTAAAAAAAAAACCCGCCCCTCGAATGCTAGATCTCTGTGGTAGTGTTATTTTAGAACCATCATCTTATTCAAGTTATTATCTCTGTCTTTTGCTTTTTGATCTCTATTTGAAAACAAGGTAAGCGCTAGCGCAGCTAGGATACTGTAAATTTTAGATATTAGTACATATCTTCCTTTAAATAATCTATGTAAAATAGAGCCAGATAAACTCTATGTAGATCGCTAGCAATTACAAAGAGTAAATTCTTTTGTTGTAAATCGCTGAATGAATGTGTAGATCCTTGGTCAAAGTGAGTCTCGTAGGATAAAGTGATCATCGTATATTTCTTGTTGGTTAGAATATATATATATAGAAATGGTTATATATTACCTTTATAAGGTGTTGCATTGTCCTCTTATATTCCAAGTTATTAAAAATTTAAGCCTCGACCTAGAAGGTCATAGTGATAAAGATGGTAGATAGAAAACATACATATCTTGTATAAGGTTAACTTGTATGCAATATTGCTTTTTGGGTTATTTGACTATATAGATAAAATTTTATATTTTACCTTTCAAAAAGTGTTTCATCAACCTTTTATGTTCACAAGTTAAGTAAGAGCATAAGTCTTGATTTAAAAGGAACATAGTGTTAAGAGAGTAAAGAGTAAACTTATGTATTTCCTAAGTTGTACTATCTTAAATTTCTACTTGAGAGTAGATCTCGGTAACAGTTCGATGTAGCATTGAAAGTCTTCTAATGCATTTAGTCGAGAGGCCTCTTGAAAGTAGAAAGTGAAATAAGCAACAATTCTGTTGTAGATTATATATATTGCAACCTTTTTTGTGGATGTAGTTCTAGATTGGGTGAACTACGTGAAGAAAGGTCTCTCTCTTCTACCAAGATTATATATATATTGCAACTCTTTTGTGGATGTAGACCTAGATTGGATGAACCACGTGAAGAAAGGTCTCTCTGATGTGTCTTAATGTGTTTAATCTCCTTGAAATTATACTAGTTTTTTCATGCTTTAGTTCATGGATAAATGGTTGTTGTATTATAGTCATGTACTTCTTGGTTTAGGTATAATTGTGTACGGGTAAAATTTCATGAAGATGTCCCATGTATAGACTACATTATAGGAATTTATTATGTTTCCCATAGTTATGGGAAAAAAATTACATAGAAAGATTGATGCTAAGACCTTCACATAATGAAGTCAAGTTTTTATATGGTATTGGTTGAAGGGGAATAAATGGTTACCTTTACATAATGAAGTCAAGTTTTTATATGTGGTATTTTTTATATGGTATTGGTTGAAGGGGAATAAATGGTTAAGCATATCAAATTTTCTGTCTAACAAATCATCATTTTTATTATGAAGGGATGGCAGACTCTTTCATTTCATTACGGAGTTCTTTAATAATTATCGAAATTTTTAAAATTTCATTAAATTTACTAACTCACAAAATTGGGTTTGTGACAAACAACATAGAAAAAATCTTATACATTTTCTCTTTAACAAGTTGTAATGCTATGCAATGAACAATGAAATGGTAATGCCACTTTAATATGAGCTAACAATGAAATGGAAATGCCACTTTAATATGACCTAATATAAATGATTAGCTAAAACAATTATTAATGTCAACCAAGGGAAAAAAAAAGGTTACATTTTTCCTCTTCAACCTTTAATTGGCCATTCAATCAACAACAATGAGGTGGAGATGGCTTTTAAATATTTTTTATTTGTTTTGTAAAAATATTTGTCTCAAATATTTTAGCTAACAAATACATAAACTTTAGCAAAGACTCTCTCACATGATATTCAATAAACTATTGAGTTTTTAGTCTTGATATACAAACTATTGGTTGATTGAAAAATGAAAATCAAATTAATATAATGAGGGTAACTAACTAGTGACTAATATTATGTTATACAAAGTAGAGTTACAACTCATAATAATGTTTAGAACCTAAATTAGTTTCCGACCAACACAATTTGTTCTCGCATGCTTTACCTAGTTCGCCTTATTTGATCTCCACATAGCAAGTGAGAGGTAAGCAGTAAGGTCAAGGCTTGTTTTTTTGCACACAACTTTGCGCAAATAGATCATTCGTTAATAACTTCTTTTGGTTCATCTTACATCATATGTTCCCTCTCAATAGCAGGTGGCAACATTGGGACATTGCCACCTCATGGATGCTTTGACAATTTTAGGCTTTTGCAATCCATGTAATGTGGCGGTAGGGTATTATATTATTGTTATTGTTCTTTCTATTGGAGGAATCGTGGCAGAAAGTGTATTTGTTTTATATTTTGTCTGTTTTTAAAGCTTTTGCTTTCCAAGCAGTGGATTTCCATTGTATTATTATGAACTTTGAAGTGTTTCGTTGAATTTTGTTTTTGGGTACCTTAATACAGGATCCATTTTCGAGACACGGTGAACATATTTGAAAATATGACAAGCGAAAGAATGATATTTCGGGTTAAATTTGGTTTATACTCCAAAAATAGGAAGAAAATACCGATGTATGCAATTTTAATTTCTAAAGAGTCCAAAGAGATATACAGCTGCAAAGACTTGTGTTTTATTTATTTTTCCAGCGGGGTTGAATTAGAAAATGTTGTTTAAATAGAAGAGAAGATGACATTCGTCTTTAGGTTACATTATCAATTCATGGAGACTGAGACATGGTGACCATATTTGGAAATGTAGGACAGGCAAAAGAACAAAATTTAGTGTTAAATTTGGTTTATCCTCCAAAAATAAGAAGAAAATATCGATGTATGCAATTTTAATTTCCAAAGAGTCCAAAGAGATATAGAGTTACAAAGATTTGTGTTTTATTTATTTTTCCACCTGGGCTTAGAAATGTCGTTTAAACATAAGAGAAGATGATGTTCGTCTTTAGGTTACATTATCGCTTCATGGAGGTGACCATATTTGGAAATATAAGACTAGCAAAAGAATAAAATTTAGTGTTAAATATGGTTTATCCTTCAAAAAATAAATCAAAACACTGTTGTAAGCAATATTATTTTTCGAAGATTCCACGGGGTTTAAGAGATGCAAAGATTTATGTGTATTTCTTATCTCGGTCGAATTGGAAAATGATGTCCATATAGAAGAAGAGAAGATAAGTCTGGCCTTTAGGTTACTGTTGTTCCATGTAGAATGGTTCCAGTTTTTTGTTCGAGTTCCGTTTCCACTAGATTCTCCCTTTCTTTACGCTGGGAGTTGTATGAATAAATTAATCTATGCTGGACTTATGGCAGCTCCACATATTGGATGGAGTTGCTGAGGCAGTCGTATCAATTTTTTTTTTTCAATTTCACAAATAAGTTATTTTATATTTACATCACCATTATTTAAAAAACAAATAATAATAAAAACTTAAACCAATAATAAAGAAATGAAAAGCTTTGGCCTCATATTATTTTTTCTTCAATTTCACAAATAAGTTATTTTATATTTACATCACCATTATTTAAAAAACAAATAATAATAAAAACTTAAACCAATAATAAATAAATGAAAAGCTTTGGCCTCGGATAAAATCCGTAACAAACAAACAAAAAATGATAATAATTAGTTTTCATTTATGGTTTAAATTTTATATTTACATCACCATTATTTAAAAAACAAATAATAATAAAAAATTAAACCAATAATAAAGAAATGAAAAGCTTTGGCTTCGGATAAAATCTGTAACCAACAAACAAAAAATAAATTTAACTTTTAATCAAATGAGAACATAATCAAAGATTCTCTAAAGTTAAAATCTTTTTGTTTCTTTGTCTCCATTTATACTCTCTTCGAATTTGAAGTATTTAGTTCCATCGAATTCGAGTTAAAATTCTAATCTTGAATATAGACGGTGTTGTGTACCATTTTAAATTTGGATGTATTAGGGATTTCATGGAATCAATTTTTTTATTTTTTACTGTAATGTCAATCTATTATAGTGAAGTATAATTATTTAAACAAGAGTTAGTAGCAATGTCTTTGTAACTTTTAATATTGAATGTGTTAAAAGGGCAAAATGTTTTTTTTTAAATATTAAATTATAGTGACGTATAATTATTTAAACAAGAGCCATAGCAATGTCTTCGTAACTTTTAATATTGAATGCGTTAAAAGT
Organism: Larix kaempferi; assembly: GCA_027924585.1. Lineage (NCBI taxonomy): Eukaryota > Viridiplantae > Streptophyta > Pinopsida > Pinales > Pinaceae > Larix > Larix kaempferi. The sequence goes on along the minus strand of BSBM01001378.1, from coordinate 416,046 downwards.
TCAAAAAAAAAAAATTAAAAATATTAAATTAAAAAAAGGAAGGGACATTGTCACATAAGGCACTTGTTCTTTTGTTTTTTTAAGGTTTTATCACTTTTGTTGAGTGCATTTGAATAATAATTTTAGTAATTTTTATTTATTTCAAAATAAAAGGCATTGAAGAAATACTTGTCATAAGTTTTTGTGTTTTTTGCATTTCAGCTTTATATTCTTTATATCTATTTACATTTTATAGAAAAACAACTATTTTTTTACAAAACATCAGCCTGGTTTGAATATAATGAGAGATTCATCAATTTATAAACTTCTTATTGGCTCACTAATTTGTATTATTATTATTAGTTATTTTTTCTTGGATCATCTAATATTATAGCATTATCAATTGTTTATATGTTTAACCTTACTATATGGGTACTTAGACATAAATTTTGATATCAGTACCAAAATAAAATGTAATTTTGCTTAAAAAAACTCCCACCTCACTCACACTATATAAAGGTTGTATATCATCAACATTTTGTAGTTTATAAATTATTAATTTTTTATGTATTTGTTTTGAAAAGAATGAATCTTTTTTTATAATCATTCATTCTATTGTTGTTAAGAAAAACGACATCAATGTTATTAATCCCATATTTCCTATTATGCAAAACCTTATTAATCATGATGCATACATAATTAATGTGCTCAAATTTAATTATAGCCTATACAGAATATGTTTTGATACAAATCAGATTTTATCACTAGGTAATGTGGATTTATGATCAAATTGACAATAAAACAATCGATTCTCAACTAATTAATTCATCTTGACCTTCATCAACAAATAACTATTATCCATAGTTGTCGACAAAAGAGCATGTAGCAATATCGGGGACATTGCCACCTCGTGGCTCTTGTTTTGTTTTTCCTTTATTCATCTAGATATATGTATAAACAAAACATTTCCTTAGTTGATTTTATGTTTCATGCTTTAATATTTGTTCTCATTTATTTCCATTTTAATTATTATTTCATATTATTTTATGGTGGATATCTTTATTAGGCTTACACAAGTCACTTTTCTTTCTCGGTACACATTTAAGAAACAAAAAAAAAACTTACAATATGTAAATATTAGATGAGGTTTATGATTTAGTTTTCTTTTTTTAGATTTCAAACTTGGTTAATAATTATAGTTTTGTTACAATTTTGTGCATAAATTAAAGATAGATAATACCTTAAAAAACTTTAAAACAAATTAGAAAGATTTGTGTGCAAATACAATTAGGTTTTAAATCTAAAAATTGAGTAAATCTTTAGACGCGTGCAAATACTATCTACTTGTATTTATGAAATAGGATTTATGACATTTTGTTCGTTTACTGTAAGGTGTCGGATTATCCCTGTCATCCTTGTGGTCCTGTAAAGGTCTTACTTCACTTTTGTCTTCTTATTTTCTTTGTTTGTGCAAGGTGTTGGATCCTTCCCGTCACCTCATTGCATTTGTAAATGGTTTTGTGATATAATTTTCATTTTTGTCAAGTGTGTAAGTGGTTGGATTATTCCCAACACTCTAAGTCACTCAAGACAGAGGTGAGAGGGTTGAGTTGCATAATTGTTTGTGTGGTCTTGGCTCATCTTGTACGACTATAAACTTAGGGTGATCATTCCCTCCTCTTCCTGCTTAGCCGCACAGGAGGTCGAAAGTTGTTGTGGGAAACATACCGATTTCCGCATCAACATTTTTTGGAAACCATACTAGGGAGGACCTCTCTATGGTTCATCTCCACTTTTAACTTAATGACATATAATTTTTCCAGGACTGCATTTCTTGAAATTACATAATCATGAAAAAATTTGATCTTGATTTGATTGCAAGTATCTCTATTTTTACAAGTTATCCTTGGGAGTCTTCTTATGACAATTTTCTTAAGTTCATTTAGGCTTGTAAGTCAATAGGGATTCAAGACGTTTATACTTCTTCATGCTTATTCCTTGTCTCTCTTCATGACAAAGCGAAATATTGGAATAGATATATAACTCCTAATCCTAATCTTATGGGAGGAGCTTTTTTTACAACATTTGTCAATAATTTTCCACCCTTTACCCATATCTCCATGCTTTGAACTTTTTCTTGAGATTGTTCTTGTCTCTCATTGTTGCGATCTCTCTCACGGATGGGAATTCACTGATGATGAACTTGCACCTCATAGTCCATGTGAGGATGCTGCCTATGATCTTTGCATGATTGACGAAGAGACTATATCTGCGACCTTTCCCTTTGATGATTATCTTTTTGGAATCAAGCATATTCATATACACAATATTTCTTTCAATGACCAAATTTGTAATTGTATCGAGCCTCAAACTCAAGATCAACATCCGGAGTCCCATGACTTGATCCCCAACATATCCTCTCATTATGTTTTGCACAATGAAGCTCTATTTGAAAGAGAGCACTGTGAGGAAGAAAGTGTGGTCTTTGATCAGGACAATACTACGAATGACCCAATCTTTGATGATTATCCGGAAGAAGAAATATTCTTCCAGGATGTAGAAGAGGCTGAGTCTTCTTTTGATTTCTTTGTTGACAATATGGTAGAGGAATTATTTTCCTCCAAATGTCGACCAAAAGGATTTCTCTCTTGTGTTAACAATAACCCAAAGAATGACAAGACCCTGATTGCTTCTCTTGAATCTGTTTCTAAGATCCCATTTCAGCTACGTGATCAACACACCGATATTGATTTAGGCCCAATATTCAATGAATATCTTCTCAAGTATGAGGCCTCACTTTAGGAAGATGAATGTGATGTCCTTGAAATTAACGAGGCGTGTTCTCATCATGAATCTTGTATCTATCTAACATATTTCATCGAGGAAAATTATACCAAGAACAATCCTATATTTTCAAACCTCTTGTTCCAATCATAATATCATTCTTCCAAATATGATGATCTAGGTTTCCAGAACAAGACTACAATTTTAGTATCAATGAAGGTCTTATAGATCAATCAAGTGAAGACTAGAGATCAGTTATTGTCATCCCTAGACATCAAAATGTATTTGGTCTCCATTCACATTCAAAAAATGAATCTGCTTCCTTGTTTCCTATGGAGATCCAAACTCAAAACCTTAATCATCATTTTGCTTTTGAAATGGGGTGCAATGCAAGCTTTGTTGGTTGGCAGGTCCTGCGAGATGGTGACCAGTTCTTTTGGATTTTGGTCAACCCTCATCATGTACCCCATGCCATTGTTGGTTGGCATGTTGGTTGTCATGCCTTGCGCGATTGTTGCCATGTCAGCAATCGCACTTGTGGGGTCAAAGATACATTTTTGTACTCAAAATTCCATGCACCATGAGTCTAGATGTTGACTTACTTAACCTAGTACATAAATAAAAATTAAAAGATAAAATACAATAATAAAAAGACAAGAATAAAATGATTTCTTGTTTTATTCATTGTGCTTCATTGTGGTTTTCTTAATTTTGAGCTTATTCTTTCGCTTTACTTGTTTATATTATTTGGTTTCAATCATGTTTGGATGTCTTTGATTTCAAATGTTAGTCGATTTATTTGCATAGGTTTATTCCTCATATTTTTGTTTGGTATTTTCCTCGATTCGTTTTTAGTTTTGTTTTGTTTACCTTTCTTGATTTACCTATTGTTGTCATCAGCCAGTTGTTAACCTCAGTATGAGATTGAACGAAATCGACGGTGAGAAGTCAATATTTTCTTTTGCATATTAATCACTGATGTGCTAATGTTGTGATGAACACAGGGAAACAAGAACACTAATATCTCATCTTATGTGCATCCTCGCCAATCTTGTCTAATCTAACTTATGTTCATTGAAAACGTCAAAATATCATTACGCCTTTTCCATTTTCTTAATCCAATTTCCCTCCCCCCTCCATTTTATGAGTGGTTACGGCTTACCCACATCCAGACTCACTCGAAGACTTTTCTTCTTCCACATTGTTTTCTTGATCTCGTTCATGATGACTTAACCAGTTATACAAAGACTAGTCTGATGCTTCATATGTCAAAACTACATTACGCTAATATATTCTTGGCTCCAAAAGATTTATTTGACTTGTGCTTGTTTCACTCATGTTACATTGACCAATACCAGTAAGCTATATTTATTCATCTGCCTCATCAATTTCATGCCATCTTGATCTACGCAGCTCAAAATATTTACAATTGCATGTCAATGTAAGCGACATGCCTTGGTTGGCATATGTTGATGACATTTTCCGTCATCAACGATATTTCGTCGAAAAAGTGTTTCCAGGATTCCTCTCCGATTCAAAATGACATAATATTTACTTGTCTTCCTGCATGTCAATTGCACAAAAGCATGTCCCTAGCTTAGGTCTCTAGCTGACTAAATGTTGAATTGGGGTTTCCACTATTAGGGATTTCATGAAATATTTAATAAGATAACTTGACAATCTACAATTGAGTATTCATGTACCTATGGAAAGCATAGGTTCACTCTGGGAAGTGGGTGATCAAATTATTTATATGTGCTCGCAAATTAATGTTTTCTACCTATGGCATACTTGTATAACTCCATCTATATATGAAGTAACATACAGGACAATTGGTTGTTCTTATCAAATATGGGACTTGCTAAATAAAATGATCGAATTATATTTCAAATAAAAGGATCTGCTACGTAAGTTATTGCAGTTGCTTCCAACTCTATATATTAGAAATCATGTACACTTCGAGTAGTTTATTGAAGATGCTTCCCTATGAAGAAATGAGTAGTATCATGAAGAGCCATCAGTGTATCTCTTCCCTTACAACAATCATGTGCTCACATATTCTTCATTTTTATTAAAGTAGGTTTATAATTGTCAACAAGGCATACACTGAGTGGTGAGTGGTCCACGTTGTGTAATGTGTGAAGGTCTAGAAATTTGTATGAAGCCTTTATCCTTGAAGCATTAGTAAACTAATTTTTTCTAGTTTCACAACTCGGTCGTTTATTTGGCTCAAGTCACTTAATTTGTTTATGTTTAATTCGTCGCCATTATCATTTTGTTTTTCCATGTTACCCATTCAACGTTTGTATCAATGTGAATGCTCTTTGCGCGTTTCCTTTGAGTAAATGTGCATGCAAATCACTCGACATTTTGTGTAAGTGTGTATGTATATAATGATCATCGTCGCGTCGTGTATTTTGGCTAAATCTTATTTTGTTTTTCGTTTATTCATTTAGTCTGATATATGTATATACAAAATATTTCCTTAGTTGATTTTATGTTTCATTCTTTAATATTTAGTTCTCATTTATTTCCATTTTAATTATTATTTTATATTATGTATCTTTATTTCTTACCCGAGTAACTTTTCTTTCCTGGTACACATTTAAGAAACAAAAAAAACTTACAATACGTAAATATTAGACGAGGCTTATGATTTAGTTTCTGTTTTCTGGCTTTCAAACTTGGTTAATAATTAGAGTTTTATTACAATTTTGTGCTTAAATCAAAGATATATAATGTAAACAAAAAATGTAAAAACAAAGAAGATTAGAAAGATTTGTGTGCAAATACAATTAGGTTTTAAATCCAAAAATTGAGTAAATATTTAGATGCATGTAAATACTATCTAATTGTATTGATGAAATAGGATTTATGGCATTTCATTCATTTATTGTGAGGTGCTAGATTCTTCATATCACCCTCGTCATCCTATAAAGGTCTTACTTCATTTTTGTCTTCTTATTGTATTTGTTTGTGCAAGGTGCTTGATCTGGATTTATGTGAGAACGAAATGAAAGAACATATATAGAACCACATACACAGATATATTGCAAGGAACACAGTGATACAGTAAACAAAAATTCTATTAAATGGAGGAAATAGAACAGACTGTAAAATAAAGCAGCTAGAATAGTAGTAGCTTATCTCTGAGAAGAGATGTGATGGCTATTCTCATTCATGACAAGCTGAATACAAAAAGAGGCCAAAAGGGCCTATTTATCATAATTATGAGGGAAAGAATCCTAAACATCCAAAAACCTAACCCTAGGAGATGAATCGTCATAAATTTTGCGGCCCCAAGGTGGTTAGTTGAACAGTCAAATTCCCGGGATCATAACTTTTGCATACGATCTCCGTTTTAGGCACTCGATAGACCATTGGGAATATCTAGTCAAGGAGTACAATAGTGGATTGATCCCAAATGAGAGCCTATGGCAAATTTTTGGGCCATTGTGAGCCCAAAAAACATTGTTTATGGCCTCAAAATGGCCCCAAAAGTTCAGGACCCGAAAAACCATAGAAAAACTACTAGAAAATTGCCAAAATGGAAAACTGTTTTGAGCAAGTGGAATAAGTGGGTGGCCACCGATATCCATTTGAATCAGTCCTCCCCCCTTAGGAAGCAATGGTCTCCATTGTGTTGAGTTCCCCCATAAAATGGGGAAACTTTTGTTGAACTTGACTCTTAGTGAGCCACTTGCCTTGGTGGAGTAGGTGCCCTGCTTTGACAACCCGATACAGTTGGATCTTCTGCTGGCAGGTGCCCTTAATCTATGTGTCCATGATCCAACTAGTGGATTCATATTCCATGCAGTCATGTTTAATATATTTAAGTGTCAACTGCTCCGCCACCTCCGATGTGTCCAACAATGGTGGAAAATATGGGTGAAGGAACTCCACATTAAATACTGAGTGCGGACCAAGGAATGGAGGAATGCTTAATTCGAAGGCGTTCTCACTGAATTCCTTGGTGATGATGTATGGCCCATATCGAAGTGGACACAGCTTGTGATAGGGTCCGGTGAGCCTCTCTTTCTGCAAATGCAACCAAACCTTATCACCCACCTGGAACTTGTGTGGAATCCAATGATGGCCATGTTGTTGCTTGGAATTGGTATTGGATTTTTCCAAAATTTCATCGACCTGTTGGTGGATGTGTTGGATTCATTCAACAAATATGGTGCCTTATCAACCTCAATCTAAGCATGGGCAGATTCCTCCTATGTGGATGCAATGGGTAGAGTTACATCAATTGGGGCCAATGGTTGGAACCCCAGGCACACCTAAAAAGGGATATGGTCAGTAGAACTATGAAGGGATTTGTTATAGATATGTTGAACATATGGAAGACTCTCATCCCATGTGCGGGGACGTTCAGAATTGTACATTCTCAGAATATGCAAAATCATTTGGTTGACTGCCTTTGTATGTCCATTGGTCTGAGGGTGGAAGGAAATCGATTTGGTGAGCTTGGTATCCATCAATGACCATAGGCTGGACCAGAAGGTGCTTAGAAACCTACTACCTTGATTTGAAATGATAATATGTGGCAGCCCGAAATGAACCCAAACGCGTTCGAAGAAGAGCTTAGCAGTGGCTTCGGTGAATATGCTCTTCTTACAAGCTGTCAAAATGGCCATCTTAGAGAAGTGATCCACAACCAAAAACACACAGTCATTACTATGCTTAGTTGAAGGTAGTCCTGACATGCGATCCATGGAGATTGATTCCCATATCCCATCGGGAGTAGGCAGAGGCGTGTACAACCCCTGCTTCTTAATGGCAGGTTTCGCGATGGCGCAAGTAGTGCATGATCTGATGTATCTACCAACATCTTGTCAGAGCTTGGGCCAATAAAAATAATTCTACAACACCTCCACTATCTTTTTGGTGTTGAAGTGCCCTGCTACCTGACTGTAATGCTCTTCCCAAATCAGCTTCGCATGCTCGCTTGAAGGAACACAAAGATGGCCCGGGTGGTATAGCAATCCTTCCTGGAGGTGAAAGTCTGCCACTCATGTTCCTGCACATAGTGCTTGATATGTGGGAGCTAATTTGGGATCATTGTAATATAGTTGAGGCCACCCGGAGGTATCGTGGCCACAAGAGTTGAGCACCACAGTCAATGTTGCTACTAGAGGTCGACTAAGGCAATCAGTGACTCGATTGGTGTTGCCCTTCTTATATTTAATGTTTAGGTGGAATTACTGCAAGTATGTGGACTACCTTTGGTGATTGTCATTCCATAACTTTCCTTGTGTATGCATGAACTGCAGTGGCTTGTGATCAATGTGGATGACTATCTCTTTACCTAGGATGTAATGCTTCCATTGGAAGTAGGATTGGACAATGGAATACATTTCCTTGTCATTGGTGGGGTACTTGTGGAATGCATCTAAAAGCGTCTCATTGTGATACACCACTGGATGGTCATGTTGAGTGAGAACTATGCCAACATCATATTCCAAAGCATCCGTCTCAATTTCAAAGGGTTGTTGCAAATTTGGTAAGGTAATTATATGCGTTGAACATAAGCGTTGCTTCATTTCCTCAAATGCTTGTTGTTGTGGCTTGGACCAAACAAAATTTTCCTTAGACCCACCTTTGGTCACCTAGAAAAGTGCCCAAGCAATATTAGAGAAGCCCAACACAAACCTGCGATAGAAATTGGCAAGGCCTAGGAAGCTGCGAAGCTCTGTGAGAGTTGTCAGGGTTGGCCAGTCATGAATGGTTTGGATCTTGGCCACATCCACATGCACGCCATGTTCATCCACGATGTATCCCAGATATTGAATCCTCTTCATGCCAAATGAGCACTTCCCTATATTGGCATATAACTTGTGTTGTCACAGGGTGTTGAGGACCCATTGGATATGCTACAAATGTACTGCCCACCTTTTGTTGTAGATGAGGATATCATCTAGATATATGACCACAAAATAATTGGTGAATGACCGGAGAATATCGTCCATCATCCTCATGAAAGTTGTTGGAGCATTAGTCAAGCCAAAAGGCATGACCAACCACTCGAAAAGGACTTCCCGATATTTGAAGGCAGTCTTCCAGAAATCAATCTGCTCAATTGGTACCCGATGATATCCAGACTTCGAATCAATCTTACTGAAATATTGGGCACCCTTGAGCTGTTCAAGAAGGTCATCAATCCAAGGAATGGGATACTGATTCCAAACTGTGATTTTGTTTAGAGATCTATAATCAATACAGAGTCACCATGTCCCATCATTCTTTTGTACCAACACAATTGGACTCCACAAGGTGAGGAGTTGGGTCGAATATTCCCTTTTCGGATTAATTCTTAAATATGGCGTTTGATTTCTTCATTCTCCATGAGAGAATGCCTGTATACCGGTCTGGTAGGTAACAGCGCCCCAGGTATCAAATCAATGGAATTCTTGACCTGGCAATGTACTGGCACGCCGGAAGGTGTGGTGAAGATGTCTCTGTATGCTTCCATGATACTATCTACATGTTTTTGCTGTGTAGAGGGATCCCGTGTAGAGGAAATGGAATTTGTTGTGATCGTTCACTCACCCTCAGAACTAATCATGAAGAGGACAAATTTCCCAGTCTGGGATATTACCTTCCTGCACTACTTAGCTGTAATGAGAGACATTGCAGTGGTGGGAATTATCTCTAGTATCCTGTAGAGTTATTTTCCCAAAGTAACAATGACAATATGAGGCCTAGATTCATACACAATATGATGTTTGCACATATATGGTTGTCCTAAAATACCATCACAAACTTCAAGTGGGGAAAAATCATACATTACCTCATCTTTGAAGGGCTTGATGATGTATGGTAGGTGGCATTGTTCACTGATGTAGTTGTCTCGTCCCTGGCTGAGCCACTTAATATTGTAGGGTTGTGGGTGTGGTGTCATTGGAAACTTCAACCGTTTAAAGACCTCTGTCAAAATTAGGTTCTTTTGGATTCCACTATCAACAATGAAATGTAGTAAATTTCCCTTGACCCACATCTGTGAGTGGAAAATGCATTCTCCTACCTCCGGCTCCTCTGGATCGTTGGTTTGGATATTTGTGGTAGCGATGGCAACACTAGGTTATGCATCGATCATCCACTTTCCCTTGTCTAATACTAGGATGTTAGGTTTGGCATAAAAGTCAGAATCAGGATCTAACTCTGAAGCCTTGATATTGACCACCAATGACTGCTTTGAGCGACATTCATCACTATTGTTCCAAGGGCTCTTATGGAACTTGCACCATTTGTCAGTTCCCTTCTTTGTCTTCCCATTACCCTTCTTTGCTTGTGATTTGGAATAGTTTTCCTAGGGTTGGTTGTCCTTACTATGTCCTTTGTTCTATGGCCTAGAGTTTCCCTTGCCTTGCTTCTGCGAAGGAATCATACACCCAAACTCCCGCTTATTCTTCTGCTTAATTTTTTGTTTGATTTTGACAGCATATCAATAAGAAATTCCTAATGACTAGATGTCCAAGAACTGCATTTCAGTTCAGATGTACCTATGCAGGTCGCTGTAATATTTCAGAACCAGGTGCCACCCGGTGTCCCTAAGATTGAGCTTTGTGCGCATGGTATGGAAGTTGTTAGTGTACGTTGGCACCATTCGGTCCCTCTCCTACTGCAAAGTGGTCCATTTTGTGTATTGGTCATCATAGCTACCAACGGGATAGTATTGCTTCCTAAGGGCTTCCATAAAATCTGCCCAGGTGGGCTTGCTCCAAAAAATATCAGTCCCATATGTGGTATTTTGCTCACAATAAGTGTCCCATCAATCTTTCACATGGGATGTCGACTTAAGGAGTGCAAAGACGGTCTTTTCCGTATTGGAGAAATTGTGGACAGATAAATAGCCCTCTAGCAAACTCAACCATTTATATAGGGCATCGACATCTATCTGACCTTCAAATACTAGAATATCAAATTTAACTTGTACCTTGAAGGGTGTGGCTCCTCCGAAGTGACTGCTTCTTCTTGATGATCCCTCTGATGTTGTCGGCATCTGTCGAAGGATTTGGGCGAAATGATCCATCATCTCATTCCTCTGTCACGCGAGGGATTCCTTGAGAAACATCTTTATAGGATCTCCTTCTCTATCATCTCCTTTTTCCTCAGCCATGGGGGGTGGTTTGGGATGCCAAGGGCGATCTTCCTCAAGTTTAACTAGTTCAAGACCCAACTGTTTATATTCTGAATTCGTCGAGGACATGCATGGAGAAACAACGAAAGAGCAAACCGCTCTGATATCACTGATCCAAATTTATGTGAGAACAAAATGAAAGAACAGATATAGAACCACATAGACATATATATTGCAAGGAACACAATGATACAGTAAAACCAAATTCTGTTAAATGGCAGAAATAGAACAACTATAAAATAAAGCTACTAGAATGGTGGTAGCTTATCTCTGAGAAGAGATGTGATGGCTACTCTCATTCATGACAAGATGAATACAAAAGGAGGCTGAAAGTGCATATTTATCATAAGTATCATGGCAAGAACCCTAAACATCCAAGAACCTAACCCCAGGAGAAGAATTGTCATAAAGTTTGTGGCCCCAAGGTGGTTAGTTGAACAATCAACTTCTCGAGGTCAAATTTTTTGGATATGATCTCTGTTTGAGGCGCTCGGTAGACTGTTGAAAATATGTAGCCGAGGAGTACAATAGTGGATCGGGCTAATAATAATGGGTATGGCTATCATCTGGGCCGTTGCGATCCCAAAAAACATCGTTTAAGGCCTCAAAACGGCCCCAGAAGTTCAGGCCCCGAAAAACTGTAGAAAAACTACTAGAAATTTGCCAAAATGGAAAACTATTTGAGCTAATGGAATAGGTGGGTTGCCACCGATATCCATCTAGATCAATGTTGGATGCTTCCTATCACCTCATTTCGTTTGTAAATAGTTTTGAGATATAATTTTCATTTATGTCTAGTGCGTAAGCGACTGGATTGTTCTTAGCACGTTGCATCACTTAAGATAGAGGTGATAGGGTTAAGTTGCATGATTGTTTGTGTGGAATTGGCTCATCTTGCATAGTTATAAAACCAAGGTGATCATTCCATCCTTTTCTCACTTCGTCGTGCAGGAGGTCGAAAGTTGTTGTGGGAACTCAAAGGTCATGACTATTCAAATATGGACCCATTAGATTATAGTTACATGTGGGTACAATCATTGTAAAGGTGTGAATTTTCATTCAAAGTACATTTGGTTGTAAGGGTTCCCCCCTTAAAATGGATCATTCTCTTATTAGTAATTTTATTGTATTTATTTGGATCAAACATTTTAATAGAAGACATTCAAAGATTTGGGATGAGAGTCTTTGTTGTATACAGTAGTTGTATAAATAGAAAGTTTTATGGGGTATGATAGGCACTAATTTGAAGACCATTACAACATTTCACCCACATAGCAATGGATAGATGGAGGTGAAAAACATGACCATGGAACCCTAACCCCTGTACTTTTTTAATGTACAAGGCCATAAGGCCCATTAGATAGCTAGTGGGTAGTGACTTAATGTAAAAGGGAGCTCTTTATTGAATAAATCCCCCTAGGTGGTTGACCCTCCTTAATAGTGGGACCAAAAGTAGTTGGGGATTTGGATATTAAAGCACTATATATAGAGTATTAAGTTATGTAATGTTTTCTCAATAATTGTTATTGTATTTGGAGCTTTGCTCTTGGAGGTTGCCCCCTTGAAGAGGCAAGTGAACATAGCTCTCTATTTTATCTTTCATACAATAATTTTTTTCCTGGATTTATCTATTCTCTCTTGTATTTTCCTATATTTTCTCTAAATTTATGGGTTTAAGTATATTACAAGCAGTATCAGAGCTCTTTCTTGGGCCAAAGAGGGAGAATTTTTAATACTAGTGTTTAGCCCCTTTAAACAAGTCACCATGACATTTTAGCTCTAAAAATTTTTATGCAATGTTTTAGGCTCTAGAATTTTTAGGTTACAACATGGATAATGGAAGTGACACATGTAAAATTTTCAACTTCTAGTTCACTATACTTTTGTGGATATACTATGTGCAAATTAGGGTTTTTGACTAGTCTAAAATATTTGAATCTACCCAACTTGTCATATTGGAATTTTTAATCTGAATTTGTTTTTATGAATTTTTTGGGTATAAAATTTTCAGGTTACAACTAGGACATAAGGACAGAACTTATGTCAGAATTTCCACTTCTAGGATGCTATAACTTTGGAGATACACTCTGTGTAAATTAGGGTTTTTTACTAGCCCAAAAACTAGCCTTAAACAAATGTTCTAGATAAAACTATTATATATAGAGTGGGAAAGACCCAAATTGAGTATTGCCAATTGCATTGAAAAGAAGGTGGACCATAGTGTTTCTAGTCCAAGTTTCATATTCATAATTGAAATACTGGACACATGGAAAGCCTTAAAAGTTCTCTCTTTCGAGAAGGAAAAAATCAACAAGTTTTGGGAAAATTAACCTAATTTTTTCTTGGCACATCAAAATTCAGTCAAATTCAAGGCATTTTAAAGTATACATACCATGATACTAAAGAACAAAATTTCAGACTCAAAGGTGCAGAAATTTCAGAGTTACAGAAGCTCAAGTTTAGCTTGCATGACCATCTCCAAATCATTGTTTTACAAGGAGTTACACTTATTTCAAAATTTCAACCTCAAACCCTACCTTGAAAAGTAATTTATTTTCTAGTGATTGTAGAGCTCCTTTCTAGGGTTAGTGAGCTCATGTTTTCAATTTTTTTTGGAGATGTGTTCCAACATATTTAAATAACACAGAGATTTATTTTTAAGTGGGTAAACTATGATTGAGGAAGCATACATGTAGAAAATACAAGTGACACTCAGTCATATTGTTGGACACCCTTATAACCTTTATTTGTACCCCATCGAGTAGTACCACATAAAAAAACCCTTGTATAAGGAATTTCACTTCCACGTACCCTTGGGTATATCAAAAGTCCCATAGGTATACCTAGAACTAACCTTACTATAAATTGATCAACCATCTTGTTGCTATAATACACCTAGAACAACACTTAGGGAAATCACTCTCTAGTACTCGCTATAATACATGTATATCAATGATCTATATCACCTAACACTCCCTCATTTTCAGGACATTGTAAACCTTACTCTCCCCCAACCAACCCATGGTGGATGGTCCTCCTCCTTATAAACCATCGTGCAAGACCCAAGACAACATGAATACTCACACTAATGACATGAACATTGGAAACCTAGAAGAACAATACAAGACTCTTCAATCAAAAATATAGGAAAATGGTGTCCAAAAGATATGAGAGATTTGGAAACTTCAAGAGTAAGTAAGTATCCTAGACCATAAGTTGGATGAGAAGTTGGTAGGTATATATCAGGCATTGGCTCGTTTGTCACCTCATGACCTCTGAGAAGAAATCCCTTGGAATACACAGCATACTGAACTGCACCAGGATAGAACATCTCACTTGGGACTATTTATCCATCAACAAAACCCTCAGGTCCTCATAATCATAAACCACCCTCCATGGATAATAAAACTGTGAATCATTTTCGTAAAGTGGACTTGAATAAGTTTGATGGTTTTAACCCATCAAGATCAGTCTCCTGAATGGAACATCACTTAACTCTTCAAGGAATTACTGATGACATGATGAAACTTAGGGTGGGTGTCTCGTATCTGGATTTGGAATGATGGAAATGGTGGGAGTCCCATAAAAAATACTATGGACACTACATCATCTAGAGTTTAGTAGCTAAATATCTCCATACTCATTATGAGAGAGATACTCACTATTTGGGGTAGCTTACCAAGTCACACCAAACAAGCTCAGTCACAGTCTTTATCTTTGTCTTTGATAAATTAACCATATGTATAAAGAACTTAATATATTCTTTTTATAAATAATGTTTTATTAGTTTCCTCGAGGAGGTGATTAAAGAACAAGTTAGAGCAACATTTTGCTGCTTAGTTAGGGGCATACTAAAGGGCTCTAGAAGAAAAGCTAGTGATCAATGCATAAACCAACAAACCCTCTTTCATTCCCCACTCATGCCCTACACAAGTCAATTCCTCAAGCACAATTCCTTCTCCTCCCATGAAACTATAGATTTTGTCGCCAACAGAAATGGTAGAATGAAAAAGACAAGGACTTTGCTATAATTGTGATGAAAAGTATGCTCCTTGTCACAAATGTAAAGAACATAAGCTATTTAAAATTGATGTGACCGATCCTACCCATTATGAATACATCATTATGGAAGATACCCATAATTTTGATGTTGTTGACCAAAATCCTCCCATGTAAGAAGAAGTGGAACATGAAATCCTTTAAGAAGAGACACTCATCTCTTCATGCTTTATCTAATATTTAAGCCCCGCGAACCTTGAAACTTCAGGGTTACATCAAGCACCACAAAGTGCTAGTCTTGGTTGATAGTGGTGACACCCACAACTTTGTTCACCAACAAGTGGCTGAATAACTCCACTATTATGTCCACCTGGTTCCCAACTTCAAAATTATGACATCCAATGGAGGCATGATGAAATGTAGGGACCATTGTGAAAATGTGAGACTCCAATTGGGTGATTATCATCTAAAAACTAATTTGTTGGCCATATATATGGGTGCTTGCAATATAGTTTTTAGGATATAATGGATACACAAATTGGGGCTAGTTACCATGGACTTCAAGGAATTATACTTGAGCTTTACTTAAGACTCTCATGCTCACACCCTCAAAGGGCTCCAAGCAGTCTCCCCTAAAATCATAAGTTCTCATCGGATGCGAAAATTAATGCTTTAAGAAAGGCGACTCTAGAATTATTGCTCACTTCCATGCCATCTAGTCCCTGGATAGTACCGCTCCCGAAATCCATTCTAACTTGTAGAGGGTTTTAGACAAACATTGGCATTTCTTTGATACACTAAAGTGTTTTCCCCCATTTGAAGGAGATGATGACCATGGTATTCCCTTGATTTTGGGTAGTCAACCACCAAATGTATGACCATATTGGCTTTGCACAAAAGAATGAAATTAAAGATATCATTTAGGAGCTATTGCAGGTAGGAGACACTCATCCCAACACTATTCATCCCCAATGGTCATGGTTTTAAAGAAAGAAAGCACATGGAACATGTGTCTTGATTTTTGTGCCCTCAGTAAGTTGACTATCAAAGATAAATTTCCCATCCCAATCATTGTTGATCTTTTGGATGAGCTCCATGGGACGAAAATTTTCACCAAACTTTTCCTTTGTTTAGGATACCACCAAATCAAGATGTAAGTGGTCGATATTTTGAAGACAAATTTCCCCGAACATGAAGGAAACTATTAGTTTTTGGTGATTCCCTTTGGGTTTTGTAATTCCTCCTCTACCTTTCAAAGCTTCATGAATAAAATTTTGAGGCCATGTCTTCATAATTTTGTGATGGTTTTCTTTTATCTCATCTTGATTTGCAGTAAAACTTGTGATGCCCATGTACATCATGTTGATAAATCCTTGTAGACCCTTCGGGAACATCAATTGTTCATAATTAAGTGCTCCAAATGTGTTTTTGGGGTTCAAAGGTCGAATACTTGGGTCACATTGTTGGACAAGATGGGATAGGAGTGGACCCCAAAAAGATTGCATCAATGCAATAATGGCCCCACCTAAAACTTTGAATAGCTTTCGTCTATTTTTAGGCCTTACGGGATACTATAGGAAGTTTGTGAAGAACTATGGTAAAGTTGCAACCCTCTTGACAACCCTACTATAACAAGATGTAAATATGATGTAATTATGTAATGGCTAGAAGTTGGATATGAATGGTCTAGGATGACCAAATATATTGTAAATATGTAGATTTTATTTTTAATATAAAAATCCTCAACAACTACAAGTGAAGAAGGATGAAGAAGATATGTGGGGCTATGATTCCACAAGTGGGGGAAGTAGGAGGGGCTAAGGGGTGATGATCATCGTGGAATTTAACTATTCCTTAGCCTCCCTTAACCATGGTTATAAGGGTCACTTAAATTAATTAAGTTTAATTAAATTAATTGAGTTTTCAGAGGGGAAAAGTGGTCTCTTTTGGGGAATCCACATATCAAGACAAAACCATGCATATATAATGTTAGAAACCCATTCTCCGCTCATTCATTACAACATCCGGAGAGGAAGAGCATCCATGCCATGGTAGTTCCATTTGGTAAACCAAAGGAAGATTAGTTTTCCAGAAGCTACAATCGATCCCACCCTGATAAACGACAGCTTAGCTACCCTGATAAACTAGTGCTTGGGATTAGGAAATTACCTAGTCTGCAGTTTGACATCCTTGGAGCCTTGTCACTGATACTTCCTAGTCGGCCTGTACTGGAGCACCAGAAGGGGAAGGGGACATCCTAAGGGACTGTAATGTGGACAAGGAATTACATTCCCTAGCATTGTGTAGGTTGATGGGGAATGAGTGATGGGTTGGGGTTAGCTGTGGATGGGGTTACCCGCAACACTTGGGTAGAGGATAGGTACCCTTGGGTGAGGTGAGGAGTGTGGTTGTAAATTGAAGAGGAAGAAGTTGAAATTCACCCCTTGTGGACTGATAGCCCCACCTCAGGGATGGCAACTATCAAAGAAATAGACGACTTGAAATTGTGTCTACGTCTAGGAGGAACATCCTTAGCTTGCAATTGGTTGGTGGATATTTAAAATATAAGTGCCACTTGTGTTTATAATGCCATGGAGTTTATTTATGTTGTTTTTTTTCCTATTATTTTAAGATTGTTCTATGTAAGATTCTTGAGCCTGATTTGAATGCATTTGTGGTAGTATTAATTCCATAAAGAAGAATGAATATTTTTATTAACTGACAATTATGTAAATGTATTATACTTTGTTGTTAAAAAATAAAAATATAGCCAGACAATGGAATCCAAAACTCAAATTTGGCATCAAGGATGGATTAGGTAAGTGGGATTGAGTACCCCGTGGTTTCAATAGTGTGAAGAGGCTACCGGGAACGTAACACCATGCGCATCACCTCAATCTTGTTTGTGCCAAATTTCACTAATACTTTTGTATTAGAATGTGATGCCTAAGGAAAAGGTTTGGGTGCAATTTTAATGCAAGATGGAAGACCCTTAACATTCACTAGTAAGTAGTTGTTCGACGGGAATTTGGGCAAGTCTACTAGTATGAAAAAGAAATGATGTCCATCTTACATGCAGTTGACACATGGTGGTGTATCTCGTAGTGCAATGCTACCAGATCGAGATGGATCACCACAGCCTAAAGTATTTTTTGTAATAAAGGTTGTCATCCCAATAGAAACATAAAATGGGTTGCCAAGATGCTTGGATATGATTATGAGATCATTTACAAAATGGGACATGACAATGTTGTGGTAGATGCATTGTCAAGAACACATGAGGAAGAGGGATCCCTCTTTTCCTTATCCCTTTTGGTACCTGAATGGTTAGAGGAAGCACAAGAAGAATTACTAACCCATGTTGTTGCATCTTAGCTCATCAAGCAACTCCAAGAGGATACCAACCCTCCCCAAGGTTACACT
Organism: Larix kaempferi; assembly: GCA_027924585.1. Classification (NCBI taxonomy): domain Eukaryota; kingdom Viridiplantae; phylum Streptophyta; class Pinopsida; order Pinales; family Pinaceae; genus Larix; species Larix kaempferi. The sequence continues at coordinate 397,715 of BSBM01001378.1, read as the reverse complement.
TGGAAACAAGATACATTGTGATGTAAAGGTCCCATTTTTCTGGTACCTAACTTTGCTTTAAAAGCAACAACATTAACATCGTTGCATTCATATCCTCTCACAAGTCACTTGGGATTTCATAAAATTCATGCATGTGCTAGGCACTCCTTCTTATAAGAAGGCATGAAAAAGGATATCCTTACTTTTGTAGTGGAATGTGACACTTTCCAAAGGAACAAGGGTCAGAGAATAAAGACTCTTGTGGCATTGCAACCATTTCCAATACCAACCACTATTTGGACTGACATTGACATGGAATTTATTGTTGGTCTTTTGAAAGCAAGTAACAAATCAATCATCATGGTGGTAGTTGATCGACTTTCCAAATATGCTCATCTTTGTGCTCTCTAGCACCCATTTACCCTGGCAACGATTGCACAATTTTTTTAGACTATATTTTCAAACTTCGCGACATGCCTACCTCCATTGTGTCAAATCGTGATCCCACATTCACTAAGAAATTTTGGAAAGAACTATTTAGATGACAAGAGACCCGGTTGCAAATGAGCGCCTCTTATCATCCCCAAATAGAGAACCAAACAGAAGAATCCAAAAAGTGTCTCGAAACCTATTTCTGATGCTTTCCATCCAAAAAGCATCACCAATTAACACAATGGTTTCCTATGGTAGAATGGTGGTATAATACCATTTATCATGAGGCTACAAAAAAGACACCATATGAAGAGGTCTATGGTCAACAACCACCCTTGGTGGGTTTCTTATCTACCAAGTGCTTCCAAGGTACATGTAGTTGATATTCTACTTCATAATCATGATGTTAGTCTTTGAACACTTAAGGAAAATTTGGAAATGGCTCAAAATTGCATGAAGCAACATGGAAACCAACACCACTCAAAACATCCATTTGTAGAAGGTGACTAGGTGTTCCTTCACCTCCAACCTTATAAGTAGACCTCTCTCAAAGTCAAAGGCCATCAAATCTCACAATAAAGTTTTATGGCCCAAATTAGATTATTCAACACATTGGTCAGGTGGACTACAAATTATCACTCTCAATACACTCCAAGATCCACCCAGTATGTAATGTTTCATGTTTGAAGAAGGTTGTGGGTTAGAATTGTCGAGTTCAAACTACATTACCATAATTGGATGAATAAGGCTCCATTTGGATCCAACCAAAAGTAGTTTTGGACACTAGGGAGCATCAACTATGTCGACACACTACTCGTGAAGTTTTGATTCAGTGGAAGGATACCTCACTAGAAGATGCTACTTGGGAATTGTTAGCTATTTTGCAACAGTTTCCCCATCCCCAACCTTGAGGACAACGCTTATTTTGGAGGGGGATGGCACTTCAGGTTCCTACCCTAACCCCCCTACTTTACCAATGTACAAGTCCATAAGGCCCATTAAATAGTTAGTGGGTAGTGACTTAATGTAAAAGGTCCCTTTTATTGTATAAATGCCCTTAGGTGGTTGAACCTCATTAATAATAAGACCACACGTAGTTAGGGCTTTGGCTATTGAAGTACTATATATGGATTAATAAGCTATGCAATGTTTTGTCAATAATTTTATTGTATTTGGAGCTTTTCTCTTGTACGTTTCCCTCTTGAAGAGGCAAGATACCATATCTCTATATTTTATCTTTCATACAATAGACCTTTTTTTGGTTTTATCTATTCTCTCTTGTGTTTTTCTATCTTTGCTATGAATTTATGGGTTTAAGTATATTATAATGGTTTATTTGCTAAGAGGTTTTAATAAAAGGGATTTTAAGGCTTGAGATGACAATATTCCCTAAATACAACGTTGCTATAATAGGGTCATCCATAGTTCTAGTATAATTCACCATTGAAGACATGTTTAGGATTCTTTCCTTGAACACCCTTTCACATTTAATTTGCTAAGACTAATAAGGTAGTAAGAATAAGTAGGCGTGTTATGGTGATGAACAAAACAAAGGCATCATATTCATCAAGAGGATTCATTCAATGCATTGGTGCGTGAAAGAGAAAATGTAGAGACAACAACAAACATATAAGGAGAGGCATGATCAACACTAAGGATCTCATTAATTCTAGGTAGAATATGTGGTGTGATTGCACCTCAATAAGGAAAGGATACAATACCCAAGGAAAAAGCTAAAATCCATTATGGATGGTCCATTTTAGGCTAAGTAGTAAGTGGGGGAGAATGTTTTCAACTCAAGTTTCCACCATTTATGAGGATCTATTTTGTTATAAATGTAGAGAATAGGAAACTTTTCAAACCTTCCATGCTCAATGAAGGTGAGGAATAGTCGTCATTGTTGCAAGAAGTAGAAGAATTGGTACCATATGTGTGTAATAAGTTGGAACATGACATTATGTTGCAAAGGAAGCTTTGTTGAGACTTGTATAGGTTGACAAGAGTCATTGAGAATTGATCTAAAGGGACAAGTAGTTCTTGCAAAATCAAATTTGTATTTGTTAGAGGAGATGAAGGACAAGTTTCTTCATCTTCTTCAGGCTAATAAGTTTTTGAGGGTACCAAAAACTCCCCAAAAAGGGGAGTTCTAATTCGAATTTTGATTGAGATGAAGACCAATTGAGGTAGAGTCAACTGAACAAGTTCAATTAGGCCAAGTTCATTGATTAAACAAAATTGACTACGGCGTGGGAGAGAGAATGATTAGTATGTATAAAATCAACTAGAATCAACTAACGAGCATATGTTGATGATATAAGAGGTGAGAATTGGTTGATTGCATTGGCATGGATTGGATATGTGGAAAGAAGCATTAATAATAGTATTGAGTTAGTATAAACAAAATGCATGTTTTTAGTATCAATGCTAGTGTAGAATAAGCTTTTTGCACACAAGCAAGGATCCAAAGAGTGACTCTTTCCTCCCAAAGTATGCTCTTCATATCGCACTTCATGTGATCTTGGTGAATCAAAAAAGGGTGAGAAGTGTGAAATACCTCCATTGCACACTTGTCTATTAGTTAGCATTTTTTTATTTGCAAAGCACAATGAGCATCTCTTAGAGTTAAAAGTACATATTACTTGATATACTCTTCTAGTTAATTTTCTGATAATTGATTTTCTTTCATCACATGTGTTTGCACCACTATCACACATTAAGAGACCTCAAGACTTTCCCAATCCTAGTATGCTCTTCACCACATCATGTGAGCTTGGTGAATCACAAAGGTAGGGATTGTGAAATACCTCTCTTACACTCCATAAGTGAAAATCAAACCCCTTAAAATCAACTTTGTAACTGTCCAAACCAACTAAAATCCTCCACGGGAGGTCAGAAAACAATATTTTAGTTAGGTAGGATTGATTGGGCTAGGCAACCATTAATGCCCACCAATCTAGTTTCATTAGCAATATTTTGAAACATAGCATTGTTCTCTCATAGGGTACTTACAAAATCTTGTTATAAGCAAGTGTTAAAATAAAACCCAGATCAGAAGTGCGTTGTGACCAAGGAGGTGAAAGCCGAGGTATATTTTCCCTGCACTCCCCTACAAGACACTCAGCTTGTTGTAGGGAGACGACACTATACCGTGCAGGTCGAACAAATGATCCACACTTGACGCAAGGTATCTTAGTGGCCCAACTTAGGATATCACCAAGGATCAATTGTGAGTGCAATTGACTCATGAAGTTAGCTATTTCCTTTGTGAGGTGTTTCCAAGTCTTCTTGATTGGAACATTGGCCCCATTGTTGGTAGAACTAGCTCTTTGTTACCTCCACTAGTCAATTGGTGCGTGAATACCATTATCACCATCATTTTTGTTTTTGGGAGGCCCAATTACATTTGAGAGGAAGGACATTAGGTCTTCTTAGGGAATTTACATTTACTCTCTTTTTAAAATACAAGTTCATTAACTCATAATTAAAAAGAACCTACATGTGGGAACTCATGCATTGAAACTGACTTTGCACATATCACTCACTTCTTGCACCATTTTGCATTTGTTGTGGTTGGAATATTTTTGCATTTCTTCAATTGTATTTAATTCCACTATCACTCTCATTTGACACAAATTCTTCACCATTAAGGAACAAAACAACATCCTGAGACAGTCTCGATGACTGCAAGGCCTATCCCCTCTCTCGAGGGGTGTTTTTATACCTTCTTCCTGTGGTTCACAAGGAACGTACTCTAACCGAGGTCATTCCCAGGCCACATTGACAGGATCATCTGGTCGAAGCCAAGCCTTGCTAGGTGCATTTTCTCCTCTCGGAGAAACAATTAATTACACCACTTCTTCACACATCGGAAGAGGTACCTCGCTGGCTTCTCCCCTTAGAGATCCCTTGGTTCCATTTGACTCATCCTCTCTAGTAGGATTTCAACCATTGTTTACAACACCACCTAGGTCTTCCCCTCATGGAAACCACATCCCACACACAATGGCAATACCAATCGCCCCTACCTTACCATTCATGTCCAGTTTAAATCTCCCTGATTTTTCCAAATTGATTAATGGTCCCATTGCTCATGATTTAACATGGCCAGCTATGCTAGATAAAATTCCCCCCGATATCCCCAAATTTGAAAGAAAGCAAGGGGACGATCCCGCCAACCATGTCATGTATTTCCACTTATGGTGCTCGTCTAACAGCATAATGGACAATCATGTGAGGCTTCTCTTCTTTCAGCGTACTCTCACCGGCACAACAGCCAAATGGTATGTCAACCTAGCAAGCACAACCCATGCCACATTCACAACATTGGCCACTGTGTTTCTTACTTAATTCCAGCTTCCAATTTGACATGAAATTCGCCTTGAAATTCTCACAGAGTTTCGGCAAAGCACATCTACCCACATCATGGACCACATCCATGAGTGGCGTACACTTTGTGCAAGATTGATATACAACCACCTTTTTTGTTGGATTAATTTATTAAATCTCTCCAACCGCCATAGCTAAAGATGTCGCCAACTCCATGCCACAAAGCAAAGGGGATACTATTATGAAAGCCCAGCATTTCGATCTCATTTATGCATAATCTGGCTATCTCTACACCATCCTCCGAATGCCCCTCGACATCGGTTGTTGGATCCTACACCTTCGGGCTCGTAACATTCGGTGGATGGGATTATTGGGTCCATTTCCCATTTAGGAAATGTTCCTCCCACCACTTTGGCGCCATTTCACATGGATCCACAATACCCATCCATGCCACTTTCATCAGTACCCCCTACATCGGTACCAACTCCACTAGTTAGTCAATTACAGTATGGACCGTATAGTCCTACTTACTCAAACGTTACCCAATCAACGATGGTTCCTACACCACCAATGGAAAAAGCTGTTCCTACGTCCACCACTTATGGAACACAAACCGCCTTTATCCCTCCCCCGGGGTATAATCCATATTATCATTTCCCATTCCCAACTGGCTAGAATCCTACTCCCCACATGGGGTAAACTTGGTCCAACCTTCTTACGTTCAACAAGCTCAACAATTTGATCAATTAAACACTGCCAACCCCTAGAATCTGCAGACTTGGGGCAAGAAGAAAGGGAAGAACAAACAAAACCATAATCTGGGGTGAGGAGGAAACCCCCCTCCTTAGCAAAACCAGAATATGGGTTATCCAAAACACTAGGACTAATAATCCTCCCAAACAAGGGAATACTCCCAACTTGAGCACCAATTATTGTTGCTCCATTTGTGGTGATTATGGCCATTACACACATCATTGTCCTCTTATCCCCAACTTCCAATTGTTGGCGGAAGCCAAAAAGAAGACGGGGACGAATCCTCCTCAGGACGCAAACCCTCCCCAACCACAAACCATCATATTAAAACAACCCTTTTTGAATCAAGGGGTAGTTACACAGTAGCAAGACCCTCGCCCCCCCGGTGATGCCTCCTTTCAAAATATCTATGCGTTGGATGTGAATCTTTAGACAAGAGATAAGGCTTATGATGGGCCTTCCACCCTCCAAATGGAAGACGTTCATATCCCCTCAGGGGGCTCTCTACACATACCACTCCCAAATACCGAACAAATCCCGCGGATTCCAAAATTTCCACTTTCAAGTACCCCTAGTATCCCTCACATGAAATCCGCACACAATTACAGTATTATGGATGACTTGGATCAATCCCCTGCACCCATGTCCACGTTAGAAGTGTTACAGTCTTTCCCAACACAGAGAAAGGAATTACTCAATGCACTTGCTGATGTCGATCCTTCTGACTCACACCTCATGACCTTTAATCTCGACAAAGGTGATCCACGACTATTGTCGTCAATCACATGTCAAGTTCCACCCACCATAAAGAACATCATGATCCATCGTTGTATCATCGACGAGGGCACATCCACTTGCGTTATGTCTGCGAAAGTGTGGAAACGTTTAGGTTCACCTGAGCTGGTCCCCTCATCTATCGCTCTTTGCACATATGATGGGAGACCATCCCAGCCAAGAGGATTGTACCAGAATGTCCCCATCGAGTTGGGGGTCAAGATGGTTATGATCGATATCGAAGTAGTCGACGCAGAACTCAACTAAAACATCCTCTTAGGGCGTAGTTATATGTACTCCATGAAGGTGGTCGCCTCCTCGATCTTTTGTATCATGATGTTTCTCTTAAACAGGAAGGTATTTACCCTCGATCAACTTAAGTATTATGATCCCAACACCACAAGCAATCTAGACAATGTCCTACCGAATGTACCAGGAAATAATCAACCATATGTTGTCATTTCCCTCGGCATGTACAAGGACTCCAATTTGTTAGGAGCATATTCGGGACCACCACCTAGGATCCCTACATCGACCGATGGCCTAATGTGCACAATTTTCACCGCTGAAAATGGCGTCGCCTCCACCTCAACACCATTATTAGCAATACCACTAAGCCATGGAATTGAACAAACGTTGAGTCCATCAGTCCCACCGATCTTCCGAATCCCATTCTTGTACCCTCCCATAGGTGTACAAGGGACGCCGGTTATGGATCAGTTAACTCTACCTGGGCTAACTTTGGGTATCCCGGTATGGTACCTTACCCGGAGATGGCTTCCAAACCAGTCACCCATTACGATTTTTTCTTTGTTTCAACTGCTACACCTACAAGTCCCATAACACATTTGGTTACACAAGCCCAACCTATGACATCCGCAATTAAACCACAATCGGTCATCACAAAGGCCACCAATGGGAGAACCAAACAACTGAAGTTGAAAGGTACCCTACTACCCAACCCAACGTCCAATTCATAAGAAACCACTAAGCATGAAGTAGGGGGCATCAACCAACAGGATTTAAAAGCCCCAGTTATGATCAATACTCCCAATCAAAGGGGCACGCCATCATGTTCTCTTTGTGGGAAACAAGGCCACATGAACAACTTATGTCCCACTCTGCCAAAGCTACGAAATTTGCTTAAAACCCCCGTAAGTATAACACATGCTCCACTGTTGATAAAAGGGGGCACATCTCCCTCACCCTTATCTAAGTCCAAGACACTGTGTATGAATCACGCACGTGCCATATGTTCTCAGTATGGGAACTACACACACCATTTCCCAGATCTCCCCCATTTTCAGGAGGCATTAGCAACAATTTGTCTAACTCAAGTGACGATGGAGGAACCTCCTTCCTTATCCATGGAAGTAGCATGTATTAATGTGGTCACCACATCAGTGACACTATCAGTCGTCCCTTCCACAGAAGTTGCACTAGTAGTAACTACTGTCATGGAGCTTGTAATACCGCAAGATACCCATCTTCCCAATCTTACGAAAATGCAACCACATGATGAATTCTCTTCTTGTGGACATTCCACACATATGCTCCCTCCTAGCACCATCACCTACATTATGGAGCAAATCAACACTTAGGAAGTACAAGAACGCTTATGTCAATGCGTACCACATCCTTGAAAATATTGTGGAGATACCACTCACTTCTCATTTTAGTGCCCCATTTTGCGCACGGAACGAGAAGTTCGTCTAAAGCTAATGAGACTGCAAGGTCAAATCCAACCCCTCTACATAACCCCGCAAGGATCACCCATTGAGGAGGTAACAACCACTCTACCAAATACCATCGATGTTGAATCTCCGTTAGTCGGTGTCCTCACTTGCAGTGATTCCTCATCTTCCGACGAAGACATAGTCCACCTACAAGCATTTCCCAATAATTAAAATCAGCCGAGGGGCCTCCCCAGCAGCACGAGCAAGACATCCAGTACCATCATGAATTTATTATTTGTGTCATATTGTACTTTATTTTTTCTAAATACACTACTTTGAATCCATCTCTTCTTTATGCAGATGACCTCCCAGTCGGACATATACATAGGATATGCAGACTGTGCAAGTTGATGGTCCAAGAGCCTAGCATCTGCTGCCTAGGCTATATATTCCCCCTCCCATACACTCCACCACACTAGCATAGTTTGCTTGGGGGCACTTACAAACAACCAAGCAGAATATAATGCCATAATAGGTCTATTAAGTTATGCCCTTCACCTGGGCATTCACCATCTACAAGTGCACCTCGACTCACAACTTGTCGTCTAGCAGTTGAATAATGTATTTCGTGTCCGCAATTCGCTCCTCTTCCGAAATTTTCTGTGCGTGCACCTTCTCATTAGATAGTTTGAAAACATTACTTTCACACATATACCAAGAAATGCCAATGCATCCGTTGATTCTATCGCCAATGAGGTCCTCAATTGGCACCTGCTACATAAATTGCATGCATAATCCTGCATATCAAACATATATATGTCTATGTATCACATATATAACTACACATACATGAAATCATCATCATAAGTCCTAGGTCAATAAACCATGCCCAAACATATATGCTAAGTACTACTACATATGCATCACATCAACATATAAGGAACATAAACCAAACATCCATACATCGCATACATCATGTGCCACAAAAATGGTATATATATATATATATATCGCCAAAATGTATGTCATGTACAAAAAATGGACCTCCTCGGACATATACAAAATAGCATTATGGGGGATACATCAAATACAACCTGCCTCCCATAGGCTCATCAAAAATAGTATACAAAATGGGGCTCATATCCCTATACCAAATCTAAGTTGCCCTGCTAGCTGGTGGATCTCGAGGTCCCATAATGGCTAGCGATGGTACAACCTCCCCTCGTGTCGGCTCTGGTCCATGTTGTGGTCTCTATCGTGAAGGAGGAGCTGCACCTCCCTGAACCTCTCGTGCCATATGGCACACCACTACTACCCGTCTCATAATCTACCTCCAAGCTAGCCCACACTCAGTTGGAAAGTGAAAATTCAAGGCCAAATTCTCATCATTAAGATCGGTCACTCCCCCATCATCAACCCCAGCAGACATCACACCAAACCTCTGCTCCAAATCAGCCAGGACAACTGCCATTCGATCCCCAACGGCTGCTCCACCTGCAGCAGCTCCCCCGACACCTGCTCCTCTTGCTCTAGAATCCTCACCCTCGGCTGCACCTGCTCCTCCAATGGCCTTCCCAACCCTAACAGTAGGGCAATCTCTCCTGGGTCATGGTCGGCGAGGTGGCCATACAGGACCAATATCTACATCACAAAGGAGGAAACCATCATCAGTACCGGATAAACATGTATATCATAAATGTGCATAAATAGAACTATGTACAAATATATATGCAGCTATCAAAAAGTAAAAAACATCCATGTAGTGTCGAAACCCCCAAGGGGGGATGGCAGCTCCAAATCTCCCCGGTAGTCCATACCACTCCATGGATACCTATCCACATGGCTAATGCATCCCTCCAAGACATCCAACACCTGGGGTGTGAAATAATCCCCCACGATCCCACCCCTACCACGAGGCATAATCCGCCCCCAGTACGTCATTCAAGGCTCCTACGACGCCCTCGGAGACACTACAACCTATGGCCTCAAAGAAGGGTAGCACTAAAAAAAATAAGATCACAACATGCTACCATAACAGAAGGTGGTCCGAACCCCACCCCGATGCACATTCGACATATGTCAGATCATAGACTCCAACAACAGCGGACCCCACGCAAACGGTCGACCAACCAAGACTCTCTCGACCAGCTGGAGCTGGCCTCCCATAATTCGGTTGGGGAACGTCACCCCCAGTACTCACACCATGACTGTCGACACAACCTAAATAGGAAGAGCCCTCAGATGGCTCAGCCAAATCCCACTAGAGTTGATAGCACTCTGATCACCATCACAAAAGCAATCCACCAGAGTGTGGATCATCTCTCCCACCATCTATGGAGGGAAGGGCTCTCTCACACCCCCCCCCGTGAGTCAACCCCATCAGAAAGTATATTTCCTGCATGGAGATACTAAGGTCTTCGGCACCAACTCAGAAGACCCAACGTGCCGGAACCATGACTCCAAAAGACGCCACTGCAAATAATCTGAAGACCTCATCAAGGGGCATTTGTAAAACTTCAAGAGCCCCATATCTCGGAGAGTCTATGTCGCATACATGTCTACCAGCACTAAGTACGGGAGAGCATCATATGCCCTCTCCTTCCACTCAACAACTCCAACATGAGCCATGAGTAGAAACCAATAACCTGCACAAGGACAGTGCCCACCCATTAGACATGTAAATCTATAAAATATATTAGTGTGAACTTCCCTAAGAAGGTCTGCGCATAGCGCTACTATCACCAATATATCCGCGTGTAGTACAGCTAAACTCTCGTTTAACCATGCGGGACATATACAACTCGACCACACCAGTAGTGCAGCTGACCAAGGTTCAGCCGCGCTAAACCAGTGCGCGGTCGAAGTGTTACTATACCGCACTACACCTCGCACGATTTTATGAAAATCCTGCGCTATGGTAGCACTGATTTTTCGAAAATCTCGTGCTACAGTGCGGGATTTTATTGAAATACTATGCGGTATCCCCAAAACAACTAAAGTAGTCCTCTAGCCATCCAAGGGACCCCTAACCCTAATTCTACCTGGACAAAATTAACAAGTATAAGGTTAAGGCATACTTGGATATCGCAGCTTGTCAAAAGGCACCCCAGATCTCCCAGAATCACTCAAAACGTGCTCTAGGAGGTCATCAGCAAGAAGTACAAATGATTTCGAAAAGTGTGCCCCACCCCTATTTATAGTAATTTGGCACAAACTTCTAACTGACCCTACGGACAAACTGTAACTCTATTTCAAAAACTGTTCGCACCATTGCAATCATCACTTTGAGATCTTTGACATGAAGCCAACCAATCTGGATTCCCACTAGTGTCATCATGACGCTATTTTTACTCAAGTACCCCATAGGTATACCTTTTTTTCATGATCTGATTTATGCATTGTCAATACCTTAGTCATGTTCTTTACTACACTTGGCTATGTGTGTCGTATGTGCAGGATATCGACTAAGACAATCTTGTCGTGCTTGTTTTTTAAGAACAAGGCTCCATATTTCATCAAATGGCACAAAATTCCCTACCACGGGTATCATTCTGAAACTGACATATAGACATTATTTACCCTTTGTTTATAATGCATCCACCAATATTCCTGTTGATAACCATAGGGCCCTCATTCCCATCCTTGGTGTGCCATAAACATCATTACTGAGAATAGCGTGTTCCCCCATGGGTGTGAGCACCATTGCCATCCTAGTCATCAATTGACACCCATGATGTCAATCCCCCACAAGTTTGAAGAATCTGATTCAATTTGAAAAGATCGCCCCTTAGCATATCATTTTGTAATTGTGCATTTACTCCACCAAGTAGACCTCATCGGATTCTTTGGCACAGGTTACGAGACATATTCACAACACCCCCTCATACCTCCATGAGCACTTGTTACCTTCTGTAATATTCCTTGTATCATCACCCCCGTAAAGACACCTATGGGGATACCACCCTCTAAAATAACCAATTCTACTCAATTATCCCACCAACATATACTGCATGGCATTGTTTCATGGGGCACCCGTCTTTACGTCTGCAAGTTAACCTCCACTTCATTTTGGGAAGTTTCCCCTGATCCACTCAAAACCGTGGGGACTCTTCCCATCATCAAATTGGTCCCCCGACACACCCAAAACTATGGGGACCCCTCCCATATCTAGTAAAGTGGTAGGGTCATCAAATATTTTCTCATAATCATTTCGAGAATAGATTTGTACTACAATGAAACCTTTAGAGCACAAAATGATATCACAATTGTTGGTCCAATTATAATATATTCACTGTGCAAATCTTTCGATTGTGGCCAAAATCCATTAAATTTACATATTAATGCCCTCAAATTTAAGGGATAAGAAAAGTTCATTTACCCCTGAATACTTGACCTTCAAACTTGGCACGTCATCTAGTTTATCAACAATATATAAATTTGGAAAAATTGACAGTTACGTTGAAGGAGATGATTTAGATCAAGTTACATTCTTATAAGATGGAGAATGTAGGTACCTCAAAACCCATTACCCCCACGTAATCATAATACCAAATATAAAATAAAGTCCTTTCAAAAGTTACATATAAATATAAATATAGTTACATTATTTAAAAGTTTTTCCCTAATTTTAAGCATATCTTCTCTTCAACTGAATTGTGTTGTGTTTGATTATCAAATAAATCTATTTAGAAATCTCTATTTTAACAAAGAGGTTTGGTGAAAGATTTAAATTGTGTTCCTGTACTATTAAAAATTTGCAAATCGAACAACATTGTAAAATAAATATATACAATAGAGAGGGGGAGAATGGATGGAGTTAAGGAAGTCCCTCTCGAGAATGACAACTAAAAACTACTTTGTCTCACAAAAATATTAAATTATAAAATCTGCCATATACAAATCGAAGTTATTAAGTCATATGCAAATCAAAATATTTTTTAATATTTTCTCTTTAGGTCTTTTTGAGGTTTGGGGACCATTAGCGCAGGCTGATTTCCTTTCCGATTACTTCCTAAGGAAATTGGAGGATGGAGGCTTACTTGACATTGAGCCTGCAAAGCTAAAACCTACATGGACAAATAAGAAGGCGAGTTATGTCAGAATTGCTAAGATATTGGACTAGTTCTTAGTACGGAGGCTATGATGGATCTCCCTATTCAATTTAGATAATGGGTCGTCTCGAGCGGTGACTCTCATCATCTTCTAGTCCTTCTAGAATTGGCTAGAGTAGGTAAAAAAACCTTCTTGTCCCTTTAAATTAAATTCTATACGATTGACTGATGAGAAATTTTTCAAAACTATAAAAGATAACTAGATTCCATATGATGAATCATCTCTAGAATTAGATTCTATTCAGTTCGCAAAAAAATTAAAAAGAACAAGGCTGGTTTTTATCGGTTGGTCAGTTAACAGGAAAATACAGGAAGACATGGGTTACGACAACAATGCCCCCTAGCCCCGCTATTATTCGTCATAGTAGAAAAAGGCCTCAATGGATCTATTTTGGAGGCAAAAAGGACTGGTGGTTTTAAAAGACTGCTTATTGGCGGGGATTTAAGACTAACCCACCTTTTGTTCATATATGGAATTCTTATATTCAATAACAGGTCCACGAGGGATATGGAGAAGTTGTATGAAATTCTCAAACTCTTCTATGCAGCCTTGGATCTTAGGGTGAATGCGAGGAAATCCTCAATCTTAGGGGAATGTTTAGAGGATGAGGAGATGGATTATTATAGACAGTTGCTCCCATATAACAGAATTGTCCTTGTCAATGAGCTAAAGTACACGGGCTTTAGACTAAAACCTTCTTCTTATGTTAAAAAGGGTTGGGATTGGTTGGTGGCTAAGTGTGAGAAGTGTATCTCAAACTGTAGCTTAAGGTGGATATCAAAAGGTGGGAGATTGGTTCCGGTAAAGGTTGTTTTGGAGGCAATACCTGTCTTTTGGATGATCTCCTAGATTCCCATAGGAGTGCTTGACAAGAAAAGGAAAATTAGCTTCCATTTTATTTGGTCTAGGAGGCTTGAAAGGCAGGGAACTGCTTGGATTAATTGGAAATATTTAGCAACCCCCAAAATCCAAGGGGGTTGGGGAATAAAAAACTCTTTATCCTATGCAAAAGAACTTGCAGAAAAAAATATATATGGAGAGTGATCAATTGCTCTGTTTTTTGGGTGCAGGTTGTTTATCAGAAGTACATAACACCTTTATCCATAACTGACTAGATTGGTAAGCCTAAAAAATCTACTCTTAATGTCTCAATTATCTAGAAAGTAGTTATGCACTATTTCTATCTGATTAGTATTGGTTTGGAATGTTGATAGGTAATGGGAACAACACTTGCTTGGGGGAAGATCCATAAGTGGGGAGTTCTTTTGGTCATTCCCTTCCAGATAATATGATTTAGTTCCTCTGCTTCAAATGTTATTATGCTCTTAATCACATAGTGGATCATAGTGTTTTTTCTTTAAAGGGTCAAGGATGGATCCACATTGTTCAAATAGGATTCCGGGGAGATGACTGTAGAATATGGGAAGCTTTCATTGCCAACTTACATAATAGTCATGTTCAAATTCAACATATTGAGGAATCCCGGTATGGTTAAATTCTCCCACAAGTGTATATACTCCAAAAACTAGGTACAGTGCATTAATTCAAGAAGAGGAGAGGTCAATCTCGGTTTGGTGGCGGAAAGTTGTTTGGCGATTTCAGTTTCCTTTGAAAGCAAGGATTTTCATGTGGTTCCTGCTCTCTAACAAATCCCTGGCATGGGAAATCATTCAAAGGAGGAGTAGATTGGGGCCCAGAAGGTATTACTTATGCAAGGAAGCAGGGGAAACAAATCTTCATTTGGCAGTAGAGTGATCCTTCACAAAGTAGGTGTGGACAGTAGGCTATGAAGATTTATTGCACAGGTCGATAGTAGAGGAATGCTTAAGACACTGGTGCTCCATCCAAGCCTTAAGATTACATATCCTTACCTTTAGTCATTTGTTGGGGAATATGGCTAGCAAGAAATGCTAGCTGCTTCGAGGACAAATCCATATCTGCCTTCCAATGCACTTCTTAGGGATTAGGCACTTGTAAAAACTTTCCACGGGATGAAAAGAAGGAACACATCCAACATGTGTACCTAGAAATGATCGATTATAGCATACCCTAGGCTTATTTTGATGAATTTACTTAGGGAGAGACGCATACCTGTGGAGCAGGAGGCATATTATATATATATGAGCAACAATGTTTCAAATTTATAGTAGGTTTGGGCCCGAGTTCAAATAATTTTGCAGAGTTAAGTGCGCTCTGACTATTGCTATGGATGGCCTTGGAAAAAGGAATTGACCATCTTCAAATATTTGGAGATTCACAGATCATCATCAATTGGATCAAAGGCGAGAACAAGATTCATAACCTTTTATTGGGTCCCTTACTGAAGGAGACCATCTAACTAAAAGCTCAGGTGAGAGAAGTCACCATTATGCATATTTACAGAGAAAGAAATTCAATGGTAGATGAACTAGCCAAGGAAGGGATCATAATGCTTAAAGGAAGTTGGTACATTATAGAGGAAAAGGCAACAAGATCGTCAGGTTATTATCAAGCACCTTTCACAATTGACATTAGCATAGGAAAGTAAACATCAAGTATATTCACTAATTTGGTCGACTTTGAGCTCCTTTTAGATTATAATTTTTACAGGCCATTGATAGAGGCTAATAATGAGTGGTATAGGCCACATGTCAAGTCCTTGAAACAAAACTTACTCTGGATTTCTTGTAATAATTTTTTTGAATGGAAACAAATTTTGTTTTTTTTTGTATGATAATGGATGGAAATGTAACCAATAGGATTGATCTACCTTTGGGTAGATGAAGAATGTAACTTTGTTTTATATAAAGTTATGATTTTTTTTCTTTTGTGGAAAAATATAATTAAAGTAATTTTTTAGATGAATTGGTTTTAAAATTTTATGAAGTTTAATTTTGAGAAAATCAAACTTATGACTTTCTCAATTTGAGATAATTTTCACATCTAATCTACAACAATTCTAATTATTATTTTTTAATAAAATTAACCTAAATCATATATATATTTTTTATCACTTACTTGTTAAAGTTTTATTTTAAAAAAAATTAATGATATATTATAAGTTCATACTAATCTTAATATTCAAAGTTTTTAAGTCATATATAAAATAAAATAAATTTTAATATGTTTTTGAAAGTATATTTTTTTAAAGATGGATTGGGTTTAAAATTTTACGGAGTTTAATTTTTAGAGAATCAAATTTATGACTTTTGACATAGTTGTAAGATCTAATCCATAACCATTTAAATTAATTTTCAAAATTAAAATTTTTTATTAAAGTTTTATTTTTTTCAAAATAACTAAAATTTTAATTACTTAGTGATATATGATAAGTTTATATGTTTGGTAATTAAGTGGATGAATCAAACACAAAACATTAAGGATATAAGTCTTCAAAATTTAGCAAATGAATTGAAAATGAATTGAAAGATGATATTTGTCTATTTGAAAAGATAACCTTCACACATATCTTTAAAGAGTTGAACCAACATCCAAATCATCTTTCAAAGACTGTATTGACTAAGGATTCATAAATACTTTATCTACATCAATTTGATGGTGAGTCAATTACCAAAACCAACAATGAACTATGATTTTTTGTATAGGATTTTTCTTGAGGGATAATATATATGATTTCTTTACTATTGAACAAAGTACTAGAAGAGCATATATGTCACTGGAATAGGAGACACGTGATTTTTGGGTTCATTGGCTCAATTTTTTTTAATCCTTTATATGTAGGATGGCAATATTGTTATGCATTATTGAAAAAAGAAAAAACACATAGTATATGTTGTTGGAATACAAGTTTGTGAAACACATTACAAATGTAATAGTGCAATGCACAAATGAAAAATGTATTTTTCATTCTAATATGAAAAGAAAATATAGTTTTTTTTTTCGGGAAAAAAATCATACTAATCTTAATATTGAAGTGAAATTGTGTTATTATAATAATTGTATATATTTGTATTTCAAATTTTTATTTTTTTTAATAGATCAAACAAATATGTTGATTATATTAAAATGGTTGAGGATATCCTAAGCAGCCCAGAATGTTCACCAATACAATTCAGATACAAAATTTCCTATTCAAGAACCAGGGACTTAAAAAATACCTCAACGATATACATCCAAACAAGAAATTGTAAATACCATAAAGTCTAACACCTATAACTTCTTACATAGTGACAATACTTATGCTAACAGAAAAAAGAAGACCAAGAAAGACCTTAAACATTCTAATTATCCTCCTCATCCTCTAGCACTGGAACATTGGAGCCTTCAAACTTAGTTAAAGGACTATGTTGCACTGTCTCCATCTCCATAGGGTTAGAATTGGATAAATGCCCAGCACTAGAGTGACGATCAAACGCAAGCTCTTGAATTAGGGACCGATGCATATATCTATCTAGGGAAAGTTGCGCCAATTTCCCTTTCTACAACTCCACCTTGTTCTCCAAATGACCATGATACTGCTCCTCCAACTTGACTTGGCAGCTGAGTCTTTCCAACATGTGCTCAATTCGTTCTAATTGCCCCTTGACTCGACGCAATATCTTCCTTATCCCGACAATTTCCCCCATAGAAAGCGTTATCTTCGACACACCACCCTGATTGTTCTCCATTATTTCCTTTTCACAAGGAAGATATGATAGATCCCAAAGACCTACCCCACGTAGCGACTGTGCACGCATGAGACTCCAATCTTCCAATGTCCTCCACAAAAAACCCGCAAATCGTTTGCCCAACGACCAATACTTTACCACCTTGAAGCAAATATAAAACCACATAAGAAATGCAACAACCAAATCAAGATCAAGCGACGAGGCCTCTATTAATCCAAGATAAAAACCATATGCCCATATCCAGTCGATATTTATCCCACTCTCTCCCTAGTATTCAACCACAAACTCCATAATTACCTTCGAGCGAGCCATAACAAACATGCATCAAGGAGATGAGGGCACACAGAGACAATATGTAATGTGTGTGCAAAATAAATGAAGGAATATTTGATATCCTTTAGGAGATTTCATGGCCACATGCCACCAAACGTTCATGCATAAACCCCCAATTTTCCAATTGTTTGGAGTTGCAAACTTAAACAGTTTGCACCCCTCTTTAATGTTACTTGAGGGGTGATTACCAAAACATAATCCTTGCATTATTAGACTATGTGATCCCCCTTCTCAATGGGGGATCATTATTCATCACCATTACGCATTTATCCAGTTGAGTCGCTTCATTGGCTAGTTTATCGACAAGGCTATTATTATGCCTTTGGATATGCCAAAAAGGAATACTCTTCAATGGGACAAAGATTCCTCTCAATCCTATCGAGAATATGGTTTTGAATCGCATGAGATTGGAGAGATTGGAGGAAACAATTGTGAAACTACTTTATAACAAGGAGATATTCCTCAAAGATCATTAGTTTTGATATTGCCAAAGACGAAGTAAGCTTTGATCCAAAAAATAGGGCATAGATCTCGACATAATTATTGGCTATATGTCCTAAACCCCAAAAGAACTTAGCCACTTCTTTTATGTTAGGGTTGAAGAGGATCCCTTCCATACCTGCCAACCCTGGTATTTCATGGTATGTATAATTTCATATAAAACATTTTTGTCTATATTGTATGTGAAATTATACATAACATATTAATTATTATTAATGTATAATAAACTTTTAATATAAAATAACATATTAATTTTTAATAAACTTTTAATATACAAATATTTCGTTGTAATATAAAATTTCAAATTTATACACTAACCACAACATCTCCATCATTAGATGCCATCAATAATATTAATGTTAAACTCAAAAAAAATTGTTAATACATAAACCTAAATATTCACATACTAAATTCAACTTCGAAATTAACAATAATTTTTATTTATAAATAATGCATTATAAACCTTTTCTACCTCATTATACACATATAACTACTCAAAAATCACACATCCAAACTCTTGAGTTTTTCCACTTCAATCTAATATTTATAATTTATAAATGATATTTCTTAATATGTATATATATATTTTATGTTTTTAAGTTGATATCTTTTAATAAATATTTGATTTAACAACTTAAATCACTTTATATAATCTCACAAATTATTAACTTAAATGATCTAAACCATATTTATGATTTTAAAACATATTTAATTTACTACAATATAAAATTCTCTTTTATGTTAGACTTTTTTGGAGTTGTACTATGATAGAGTTTGTAAATTCTTCTTCCTTTAAGCCGGTAACTTGTTATTTATATAAGGAATCAAAGTTATATTTAAACTCTCATTCTTCTCCAACAATTATAGAAAAACACATAAGAGCTCCCTCAAAATACTGGATAACCTATTAACATAGTATTTCCTTGTCCTCCATCACATCTACAACAAAGCCCAAAATCCAACTGAACTTTTTACAAAAAAGTCCCTCATACAAAACACAAAAAAACTAACATAGTAAAACTAAAAACATAGCTGAAATTCACCCATTTGATCCTCAAAATACATAATATGAACCTGCATCAATCAGATTTCCATCCATAAATTCTGAGAACTGAAGCTACCCAATCATTTCCCCAGTAGATTCTTTAGATAAGACATCTACCTCCTCATTGAAAATACAATATATGTGATTGAAAGAGATGACTTCAAAATGTTGAATTAATAATCTCCCTCTCCTCATCCAGCTGAACAAAGTCAAAGACTGCATAGAGTTCAAACCATTTTCCCAATCAATAATAACTTTTGAGTCACCATATACTTTTATCACCAAAATTCCTCTCTTCTTAGCAAACCAAAGCAGCCCCCATAAGGAAATAAGTTCAGCCTGTGTATTTGTCCCCTTTCCAATTCCCATACTAAGTCTTATAGTATGATTCCTTTTCATATGAATGATCATCCCCGCTCCACACCAGCCGTTTTTTTGGGATCCATAAAAAAATCCACTAGGAATCTCCTCCGAAAGGGAGGGACTAATATAAACCTTTGTCGACTTTCGAACCTCTTCCTTTTCCCATTCCTTCAAAGCTACATAAATCTTTGAAACTATGTAATGAAGCGACGGTTTTAAGTCTTGAAAAATACATCTATTGCGAACCTTCCATATTTCCCATAAGGTAAAAACAGGTAAGTCCTTAACTTTTTTCCTTCCGATGGAACCATCTTAACATGCTATCTTCAAGACTATTTACCTTCCAAATAAAAGAAAATGGTAATATACTTCCTAATTCCATCCAAACCGAGTTGATAAAGGAACAATGACAAAAGAGATGAGAGACAGTTTCAATTATTTCCAGCATAAATAACATAGGCCAAGACCATAATAACCATGTACTTGTAAATTATCCCACACTAAAATTTTGTTATTCAACGCCAACCAACATAAGCATTTTATTTTTAAAGGAACGTGACTCTTCCACAGATATTTTGTCCACCAATGCGGATCTTCTACGATCATTTCCTTAACAACCTCCATATATGCAATCTTTGTAGTAACTTCCCATGTTCTTATCATTTAGCATCCCATACAATTCTGTCACTCCGATCCTCCAATAAAATACCAACTCACAAAAGAGAGATAATAAAGTTATTCCATTCATCCACCACCTATGAAGGCAAATTTAATAACCCAGGTGAAAGCCAATATTCATCACTTGAATGTTGTGTATTATTAATCTAAGACAAATCCATTATATTTCTCTTATGGTGTTCCGAGATGAGAGATACCGAAAGCAAAGCATTCCCAGAAATGCTTGATATAGGGTCAATGCCCACAAAAAATTGCATACCTCTTCCAACCTTCCAACTAAAGTGATTACTCAATAATGGAAAGATCTTAAGAAATTTTTTCCATATAATGGAAGCCCTTTGGTGTTTCAAAACTAGTTCTCTAATCCATTGAAATAACAAAAAATACTTAAGATATTTTGCAGAAATTACCTTATTCCATAAACCAAGATTAAAAAGGGCTCTCCACATGCTTTTTGTACAGAGTGCCTTGTTGAACCAAGTCAAATTTTTTAACCCCCAGCCTCCCACAAGCTTAGGTAAAGCAATACTCTCCCAAGTAGCTAAATGAAACTTTGACTTCTCCAAATTGCCAGCCCATAGAAATTTAAACATTCTCCTTCTTATATGTGAAATAATTGAGGTTGGAAGTAGAATTAAAGAAAACCAATATACCAGAATGCTTTGTAGGACCGCATTAGCCAACACCAAACGACCTCCAGATGAAATCCATCTAAACAACCAACAGTTTATCCTCCTCTCAACTTTTTTAATTATCCAATTCCAATCTTCTAATCTATAGGAATTTGGCTTAAGAAAATAACCAAGATACCTAACACCCTCATTGATAGAGGACATGGAAAAAGGAAAAACAATTGTTATCTGATACAAAAAAAATCATCTTCACAGTTAATAGAAAATGAGATTTTTGACTACTAATAAGCATACCTGGAGCCGCACAAAACATATTAAAAATTTATTTATAATGGTTCCATTCCTCCTTTGATCCGTTCCCAAAAATAAGGATGTCATCCACGAACAATAAGTGAGTGACATAAAGTGAGGGAGATAGTCTTAAACCTTTAATCCTTTTCTCCTTTTTTCCTTCTTCAATAATCCTACTGAGACCTTCGATCACCAGGAGAAACAAAAGATGGGACAACGAACATCCCTTCCTAAGTCCCCTATTACTACAGAAAAAGGAAGTAGGAGATCCATTCACCAATATAGCAAAGCTAGTTGCAGAAATACAACCCATATTCCAGCTCATTACTTCATAAGGAAGACCTATATACAAAAGAATAAATTGGAGAAAAGACCAATCCACCCGATCATAGGCCTTAACTAAATCCACCTTTAAAATAAAATCTTGCAATTTCCTCTGCTTTACTGAATGTATGCATTCTTGAGCAATACCTACAACATCCAAAATCTGCCTATTGGGTAAAAATCCAAACTATTCTTCAGAGATGCATCTGCCCAAGACTGACCTTATTCTATTTGCAATAATTTTTGTAATAATTTTATAAAGCAAATTGCATAACAAAATAGGCCTATAATCATTCTAATATTCAGACATATCCCGCTTGGGAATAAGTACAAGATGAGTAGTATTATGTTGGTTGTGGAGCCTGGTATTCCTTATTCAGAGGTCGTGTTTCAACCGTGCCTAGATCCTAGCCCATGACGGGGGGGTTTGGGGTGGATTTACCCCCCAAAATAGTCATCATGGGAGGTCCAGGTGGGGGCGACAACTAGTTTTGGATCCCCCCCTAGGGGGGTTCGGGGGAAGCACCCCCGTAGCGAAAATTTCAGAAAAAAATGCCTTGTAAAAATGTTGTAATTTCGTAGTCATGACTTGGTCAATAATGGGTGATTTACGGGCCCATGGTATTGGGTGTCCCATGGTATTTTCCCATGGTAATCCGTCTTTAAAGGAAGGCAAAGGAAGGCATTGTAAGACACCTATGTATTGTAGCATTGTAAAGATCTCTATGATTGTGTAAGAGAGACTATGAGAGAGTGAAGAGGAAGTTGTTGTGGATGTGTTGTAGGTTGTATCCCTTCATTTGTTGGATGGTATAATAATAATAAGGATTGACAATTTCTGTGTGGACATAGCCCATCTTGGGTGAACCACGTTATATTGATGTCTCTCTTGTATTGTGTTTGTGATTTATATTTTCATCTTGCTTATTGTTATTGCTCTGCGATCTTGTTTTTCTAACAATTGGTATCAGAGCCAAAGGTCTATTTGGCATATAAATTCGCAGGAAAGAAGGGTTCCTAGTTCGAGTGGGAGCAATGGCAGAAGAATGAAAGTTTAAGGTCGAAAAAATTAATGGCAAAAACTACCATTTATGGAAGATGCAAATGGAGGACTATTTATATCAGAAGGATCTATTCCTACGTTTGGGAGAAAAAACAAAACAATGGGCGACTATAAGGACGAAGAATGGGATGTTATTGACAGAAAGGCACTGGGAACAATACAATTGTGCCTGGCTTCATCGGTGGCTTTCAATATTTCAAAAGAAAAGACAACGGAGAGTCTGATGAGCGCATTGGGTAAGCTGTATGAAAAACCCTCGGCCTCCAACAAGGTATTTCCAATGAAACATTTATTTAATATGAATATGTTAGAAGGTGGATCTGTTGTTGATCATTTAAATAAATTTAATACGATTACAAATCAGCTAAGTTCTTTAAAAGTGAACTTTGACGATGATGTTAGGGCTCTTCTAATCTTATGTTCATTTGCAGAAATTCAAAATAGCTTGGTAATGGTTGTAAGTAACTTTGTCTCTGGTTCAAACACTTTAAAATTTGATGATGTTGTTGGTGTTATTCTTAACGAGGAAATGCGAAGGAAAAGCACAGGTGAGACATCAAGTAATACATTGACCATGGAGAGAAGGGGAAGACGAAAGGAGAGAGGAAAGAGCCCAGGTAATCACAACAAGTCTAAAAAGGGCATATCTAAGACTAGACTAGGAAAGATAGAGTGTTGGAACTGTGAAAAGAAATGACATCTGAAGAAAGATTGCAGATCTCTAAAGAAGAAAGGAAACGGACAACAAGAGACTACTCAGGAAGCAAATGTAGCAGGTGATGTGTTACAAAATGATTTGATTCTTGCATTAGATAATACTAGTGATTATGGTAGTAGGTTCAAGGGATTCATGTCATGCTACACCCCATAGGAAATTCTTTCATGATTATGTTCTAGGTGATTTTGGACATGTTTTATTGGGTGATGATGAACCATGTAAAATTGTTGGACTGGGTAAGGTATGGATAAAATTAAAGAATAGTGAATGGATGTTGAAAGATGCAAGGAATATTCATGCTATGAAAAGAAATATGATCTCAACACGGAAGTTGGGAGATAGTGGTTGTTTATCTACATATGGAGAAACGTGGTGGAAGATCATTGAAGGATCGATGGTGATAGCAAAAGAGACATGATAGGTATGATGTATTTATGTCCTCAGAATACTAACTGTTCTATCTCTTTAGCTTCCACAGGAACAAATACAACATTGTAGCATCATAGGCTTGGACACATGAGTGAGAAGGGGATGCAGATTCTCCACTCAAGGAAGTTGCTACCAGATTTGAAGTAAGTAAATTTGGAATTCTGTGAGAACTGTGTTTATGAAAAATTGAAGAGAGTCAGATTTCTCATGGTTGGGAAATAGAAGAAAAGTGAAAAGTTAGAGCTTGTACATACAGATGTATGGGGACCAGCTCAAGTACAATCTCTTGGTGGCTCTCGTTATTATGTTACTTTTATTGATGATGCAACTAGAAAAACATGGGTTTATTGCATTAGACAGAAATCTGATGTGTTTGCTACTTTTAAGAAATGAAAAGCTTTGGTTGAGAATGAGACAGGAAAAATGTTGAAGTGTCTCAGATCTGATAATGGAGGTGAATATTGCGAAAATGAGTTTGATAGTTACTGTTCATACCATGGGATTCGTAAAGAGAAGACAACCCGAGGAACACCAGAAGAAAATGGTGTGTAAAAAAGGATGAACATAACAATCATGGAGTGTGTAAGGTGTATGAGATTGCATGCATGGTTGCGTTACAGTTTTGGGAAAATGTTGTAGATACTACTATTTACTTAATAAACAGAGGGCCTTCAAGTGCTTTGGATGGTGGTATTCCATAGGAGGCATGGACATGTAAAAAGGTAAACTACTATTTTCTGAGAACTTTTGGTTGTGAATCATTTGTCCATATTGATAAAGAAGATAGAACAAAGCTTGAGGCTAAATCTAAGAAATGTACCTTTATTGGATACAGGGTTGATGATTTTGGTTATCACTTATGGGATTATAAAAATAACAAAATCATTAGGAGTAGAGATGTGGTATTCAATGAAAAGGTCATGTATAAATATCAGCTGCAAGGAAATAAACTTGAAAAGGAAAACACATAGTACACACTGCTTGATGAAATCAAAGAAAATGAAGTTTCGAAGGTGCCAAAAAATCAAGAACAACAGCAGGTACCTCAAACTCCTGCAAATGTTTAAAGATATACCAGGTTAAGTAGACCCCTTGGACAATTCTCTCCTTCACTATATTATTTATTAATGACTGAATCTGGTGAACTAGAATGTTATGAAGAAGCAATGCAGGTGGAAACTATAAAGAAGTGGGAGCAAGGCATGAATGAGGAGATGGACGCATTGGTAAGAAACCAAACTTGGGATTTGGTTCGATTGGCTGCAGGTAAAAGAGCATTGTAGAATAAATGGGTTTATAGGTTGAAGGAAAAAGATGGAGGAAAGAAGCGGTACAAGGCCAGACTTGTTGTAAAGGGGTTTGCACAGAAGAAAGGTATAGATTTTGATGAAATATTTTCTCCTTCAATTAGAACTATTTTAATTCTAGTGGCGGTAGAATATTTGCATCTTGAACAATTATATGTAAAAACAACCTTTCTCCATGGGGATTTGGAGGAAGATATTTATATGCAACAGCCATAGGGGTATGAGGTCAAAGGGAAGGAGAATTTGGTATGCAAGTTGAAGAAGATCTTGTATGGCCTGAAGCAAGCTTCAAGGTAGTGGTATTTGAAATTTGACAGGTTTATGATGGAACGAGGTTATAATAGATGTCATTCTGACCACTGTGTTTATTTCAAGAGGCTAGATAATGGAAGATATATTATCTTGTTATTGTATGTGGATGATATGCTTGTTTTTGTTTTTAACAGAAACGGATATTTTATATTAAAAAAAGGAAAGAATAGAGTTGTGGTGTTAGCCAAAATGACATGCTTGTTTTTTTTGACCATAACATAGTGGAAGATTATTTAGGGGTCTGCAAAACAGCTGCAGAGTGCTTTAACATAATTTCAGTCCCAGTAATTTGAGATATCCCAGAAATTTGAGATTGCTTCCAGATTTGCCCAACGGCTTTACAGGAGTACAAACTTACATTTAAGTAGCATGAGCAAAGAGAGCGAATACGTTTGACCATATGGAAATGGGATAAACTGACAAGAGACAGCGCTGGATAAAATCCAAGCAGTGCAGATATCATTTCTCCTTTTATCGGTGAGCTTGCAGACTGCTCGTTCCATTGCATTGATACGATTCCAACATCCCCATTTACATTGGCTGCGTATTTGAAACTTACCTGGACATCATCTTTTAGATCCTCCAGAGAGGGCGAGTGGCCTTCCTTAATCTTTCTGAGATCATCACTTAATGTATTCCATTTCTGTTCATCAGATACCTTGGTCTTTTGCAGGCTTCGGTCATGATTGACATAGTGGCGATTGGGTCTGTCAATAGCCTGCTCCATTGATTCCAGCCTTTCTTCAATAGTCGGATCAGAGAATGGTGAAAATCCCATCGAGTCCATTTCTCCTTCAACACACTGCTTAGAGTGGTGTATCCACTGAATACTCCCCAGTATTCCACTTACTTCCACTAACTTCACAGCGTTACAATTGTAGACAAAGGGCTCGTAATTACAGGATTTGTGCAGAGAACTTATTCCAAATTTGTCAGAAAGAAGTTCCTCCTGATACCTTTGAATACTTCCAATCGAATTAGCTAGCCTTATGCAGGACAGGAGGCCTCTATAATTAGGGTACATCACATCTAGAGACAAGGCCATTGATCTGTAAAGATCCTCTGCTCAGGAGGCATGCCTTGTTGGCTTCATTATCAGCCAAGGCATTCAGCCCTCTCAAAACATGAAATTTTTTTATGGATTCAAATCTTGTGGAGATCCTCTGAATTTTTTGGTACATTATGCCCAGATTGAGTTGGGAAGGAGGCTTCTTCTTAATCATTGATTGGATTAGAAGTCTGGAGTCACCAAACACTACTATCTTAGTGATTCTTTTGGAATGAGCAATTCGGAGACCTTGCCATAATCCACAGAATTCAGCCGTGTTGTTGGATTCTGTGCCAATTCCCTAGGCATAATTACAAACTATAGATCCATCTGGAGAGAAAATTACTCCTCCCCCTCCGGCCTTGCCAGGGTTGCCCTTAGATGCCCCATCGAAGAAGAGGCATATATCGTTAATAGATGCTGTCCAGTTGCAGAAGGCAGTATCATCCATCCTAATTTCCCAGTATTCAGTCAAAGAGTGAGTCGGAGCTCTTCGTAGACTATGGTTTGGCTCAAAGTGGTTTAGCCACTGCGCCTCAACAGTTTGGAGCTGAGTATTATTAATCAGGGAAGGACTGTGATCAATTGCTTCCTTTAAGATAGCTTTGGCTTTCATAGCAGTTTTAGGGAGATCTTTTCCCCTGAAAATTCGACTGTTCCTCTCTATCCAGATATTCCAACAGACGGCTTTGGGAATCCATCTCCAGACAGTTTGAAGCAGGGCTTTCTTGGAGATATTGAAAGGAGAGATTTGCATCCAATCGGTGAAGAGGGCATTGGTAGTGTCTGGCAAGAGAAAGTCAGGAATAGCTAAAGCCTCTCTCCAAACTTCTCTCGCATATGGACATCCAACCATTAAATGATCAGTGGTTTCTTCTTCCTCTTTGTAGAGCGGACAACGGGAAGGACCTACCATACCTTTTTTCTTCAGATTTTCTCTGGAAAGAATGCTATTATGGGCTAATATCCAGCAAAAAATATCAATTTTAGGAATGAATGCTTTGGTCCACAGAAAACGCCAGATTGCTGGATTGGGCGCAACAGTGGGGGTTGCTTTGAGAAGTTTATAGCCTTCTGAAGCTGAATACCTTCCCGAAATGTGCCCCCATCCCCTTTTATCTCTTGAAGTTTCTTTGAGGGGCGATTTGCCTTGAAGGAGGGCGATTAATAATTCTGCTTCAGCGTCTAATTCCGGAGGGAGGTTGCCAAAGTCCCAGCCACTCCAGTAATTGTCATTCCAATTTGAGATCTCCCATAATGAGGTGACTCCCTGGTCAATCAGCCATTTTTTAATATTATCCACTTCCCGGATATGTCCCAATGGAGGCTCTCCTAAGATGGAGTCCTCCCAGACTCTGATATTTTTCCCACTTCCAGGGATCCAGTAAAGGTTCCTTTTAAAAAGATCAAGAGCTTTGAGACAGATTGCATGGATTGGAGAGCCTACTCTGCGCTGAGGTTGATTGTCCAAACATCTCTTTCTAGAACCTGGAAAATATTTTTTTCTTAGAACTCTTTTGCTCCAGCTATCTTTCCCGGAAATCAGCTGCCATAGAAGTTTAGCACCAAGGGCAAGATTCTGGGTTGAGAGACTTCTTACCTGAAGTCCTCCCTCATTCCTTGGTTTTTGGATTTTTTCCCAGCTAATGAGGTGCAGCTTCTTTTCGTTTCCTTTCCCACCTTCCCAGATGAATTTTTTGAGCAGGCTTTCAACCTTCCGAATAACCACTCCCGGCGCGAGCAGGATGGATGATTGATAAATAGGCATACTGTTCAAAACAGACTTGAGAAGAACCATTTTCCCAGCCAGGTTTAGCCAATTAGCACTCCAGTTTTGGATTTTCCCTTTGATTTTTTCCAGGATGGCATTCCATTTAACCGAATTGACTTTAGATTTGCAGATTGGTATGCCAAGATAATTGAAATCATCCCAATCTAATGCCCCTTCCATTCCCAGCTTATTAGCAATCTCCCGAAGCACTCTTGCCGAACAGTTCCAACTATATATTTTGCTCTTTTGGAAATTAATTTTGCTTCCAGAAACCTTCTTATAAATCTCCAGTTCGTGTCTGAAATATTCAGCTGAGTGGATACTAGCGCCTCCCAACAGCAAGGTATCATCAGCAAATTGAGCGTGGTTTATGTCACGGACGTTATTCGCCATTCTCAGGCCAGGAAGGGTGTGTATCTCCTGACAGTAGTTGAGCTGAAGGCTAAGCACAGAGGCTTGAATAGCATAGAGCAGAGGGGACAGCGGGCATCCTTGCCTAAGACCTCGAGTTGCTTTGAAGAAGCTTGTTGAGCGTCCATTGACCAAAGGGGCTATCCATGGCCCACTCACACAACCTTTGACCCAGCTAATGAAATGATTGGAAAAGCCAAACTTTCTCATTACTGAAAACAGAAATTCATGTCTAACACGGTCAAAAGCATTAGCTAAATCAAGTTTAATGACCATACCTTTCTCTTTTCGGAGGCAGCTTGAATGAATTGCTTCTTGAACGAGGATGATGTTATCCAGAATTCTTCTGCCTTTGATGAAACCGCCCTGATTTTTGGGAATTATCCTGGGCAGTAATCTTTTAATCCTGGAAGCAATAATTTTGGTTATCAGTTTGTACCCAGTATTGCACAAGGATATCGGCCTGAATCGATTGAAAGATGAGGCTCCTTTTTCCTTGGGTATAAGGGCAAGGAAAGAGGAGTTAGTGCTTCCACCTAACCGGTTGGTCTCTTGTGAGTATCTAACCATTTTAAGAAGATCCCATTTGATGATTGACCAGCAACATGTGAAGAAGCGGGCAGTAAAGCCGTCCGGCCCAGGGGCACTATCCGGTTTCATAAGCTCAAGGGCATCTTTAATTTCTCTCATAGTTACAGGGGAAGTAAGGTGGGTATTTTCATCGGAAGTAATGAGGGAAGGGATGAGATCAAAAGGATGAGCAGAGGGGTCAATCTGATCCTCTTCAGGGGCCGTAAAGAGGTCATTGAATGTAGAAACAACGACTTTTTTAATATCCTTAAAGTCCTTCAGAACATCTCCTTGAAAGTTTATTTCGGTGACAGCTTTGAAGTTTTTCTGGGATTCAGCCTGCTTGTGAAAGTACTTGGTGTTTTTATCCCCGCTTAGGAGCCAAAGATTACGAGACTTTTGTCTCCAGTATTCCTCCTCAATCCTACAGGAAGAGAAAAAAGCTTTCTGAAGGGATCCTTCTTTACTGAGAAGATTATCAGAGAGAGGGGAAATTTCCATGAGGGATTGGTGGGCTTCCAGATCAGATTGAGCTTTCGTCCTTCTAGTAATGGGGGAGGTGATAAGCTTGGCCCAATTTTTAAGAGTATGTTTCATCCTTTTGATTTTTCCTTCCCAGATGAAGGAGGGCGATCCTTTTAATTGGACTCCCCAGGAGTTGGACACAATTTCCATAAAATCCTCTTGATGGATCCAGAGAGGGCTGAACCGGAAAGGGATAGGGCCCAGATCTTGGTCAAGGGACAGATCCAGCTGGATGGGATTGTGATCAGAGGTACAGTGAGGAAGGATTTTGGAGGAGGCCAGTAGACCAAGGGTAAGGAAGGAAGAGTGGACGAGAAATCTGTCAAGCCGAGCAGCGATATGTCCTGGCCCAATCCTCTTATTGGACCATGTAAACTTACCTTTGGTCGGCTTGATATCAATAAGATCCCAGTCGAGAATAATATCCTCAACCCATTCCCTCGATGGATCTCTAACCGGAGAACCACCTTTTTTCTCAATGGGGGCTAGAGTGACATTCAAATCCCCTGCAATAATGATATTTTCTGACTGCTGTACTTTGAGAAAACTGTCAAGCATTTCCCAGCATTCTTTTTTTTCTGAAATAGAGACAGGAACGTATAAATTAAAAAGGCTTACAGTGCTTCCAGAGAGCTTGTGGTGAATCTTAGTGAAGACCCAGTGCGTGGTTCGTTTTTCATCTTCAAGATCATAGATCGAGGAATCCCAGAAGGTGGCAGCGCCTCCAGAAGCTCCTCTGGAGTTGATGGCGATCCCAGGTCCTTTTTTCCAAAAAAATTTCCCAGCGTGGAGAAGATCAGATTCCTCCAGTTTTGTCTCCTGAATAAGTAGTATCTCAGGTTTATGGATTCTGACAATATCTTTCAGAGCTTCTTCTTTTAAGGTAGACCCTAATCCTCTACAGTTCCAGGAGATGTACCGCATTAAGAGTTTTGGGAGATGGGGTTGGCCCCTTTAGAGACCGCAGGCGTTCCATTCTTGGATCTGGTTTTCATCATGTTCTTCAGAGTTTTTTGGGAGCCTTCGAGGACATCTAGATAAGTGGCTTCATCTCTTTTTTTCTTTTTCGATTTCCTTCCTCTGGGATTTTTGAATGGGATTGTATGCATGCTGCTCGAAGAGGCTCCATCATCAGAATCTTCCCCTGGATCCGTGTCTGAAGGTCCTTCGTTAACAAGTTTGGATTCAGTACCTGCTTCCGTAGGATCTGCATTGGGTATTTCCCCTGGTTCCAACAGATCTACAGCCTGGGAAGCAAAATCTTTACTGTTTAGGTGATCTTGGATCTCTATATTGCTCACCGGGCTTTGGACTTTCCCAGCTAGTTCGCAAGCTTTCTTGGAGTTTACAACAGACTGTCTGACAGTAGGATCTTCTTTGGTGGATTCCTGGGGTGTCTTGACTGAGTTTGCCGACTGAGTTTTCTGCATTTCCCCAGGTGTCTTTTTCCCTTGGGGTTTAGAGGTCGATTTCCCTTTCTTGGCCTTTTGCCAACCATCTCCCTCTTCTGGATTCTGAATATTGGGGCAATTCCTCTGAAAGTGGCCATGCTCGTGGCAGAGACGGCACTTGAAAGGAAGCTGTTCATAGTCCATCTTTTGAAAGTGGTGCCACGATCCAACTTTGAGCTTTACTGCATCCGGAAGTCCTGCTTCTAAGTCGACTTCTACACATATTCTGGCGCATGTGTACTGTCCTTTGTTCTCAGCCTTGTCTATGTACCTTCCCAGAGTATTACCAATCATTTCCAGAGATTGTATGTTCCAGCAGTGAACAGGGAGGTTTGGGAGCCTCACCCAAACTGGAACTTCCTTCGGGATGTCTATTTCAGGGTCGAAGTCCGGAGTCCAGCGATTCAGGTAGAGGCCTTGGGTGCCCATAAAATACGGTCCGCTTCTGAATATGAGGTCACGATCCTCCTTAGCAATGAATTCAAAAATGAAGAATCCCCTGCCAACCGGATAGCAGGTGACACTATTCTTTATCTGAGGCCTCCAGTTCCTTTGTATCCAATCGTCAGTGGTTTTAGTAGATGGCCAGAGCCCCATGAACTGGCCGACCAGTCCACGCTCAGCCAGAGCCAATGCGATCTTGATGGGGTGTTCTGTAGGCAGATCGATTTCAGGCACAGCTTCAAGTTTCTTTATGAACTTCGGAACTGAGGGAGCCACAAGATTTTTCCCGGTAGGTAATAAAAGGTTCCTGAAAGCTTCAGCGGCCGAGATCGGGGAGGAGGGAGGGGGAAGCCCTCCCCCTGGCGTGGCCATGGGGGCGACGGCCTGAGAGCCCTAGGGAAACTGCGCGCAGCTCAGTAGCTTCTTTCCGTTGCAAGCCAGCTCGATTTCGCTCCGGAAACGCCCTTTTTTGTGTTACACAGATCACTCGATGACATGCTTGTTGCAGGGTCTAACATGCAAGATATAAATGTGCTTAAAAGAAAGTTAGCTAATTCATTTTCGATGAAGGATTTGGGTGTTACAAAGCAAATCCTTGGTATGAGAATAATAAGACACAAGAAAAATCACAAATTGACATTGTCTCAGGGTGAGTACATTCAAAAGGTGTTGGAGAGGTTTAGAATGCAGAATGAAAAACCAATTAGTACACCTTTGGCCAGCCATTTCAAACTAAGTAAGGAGATGTGTCCCAAGACACGAGAATAAATAGATTACATGTCCATGGTTCCCTATTCATCAGCGGTTGGCAGATTGATGTATGCCATGGTGTGCACAAGACCATATATTGCACATGCAATAGGATTTGTGAGCAGGTATATGAACAATGCAGGTAAAGAACATTGGAAGGCAGTACAGTGGATTCTCAAGTATTTGAGGGGTACTACTACTCATGCATTATGTTTTGGAGGTTTAAACACTATTTTACAGGGGTATGTTGATGCAGATATGGCAGGTGATAAAGATAGCAAGAGGAGCACCATAGGGTATGCCATTACTATAGGTGGAACAATAGTAAGTTGGATTTCGAAGCTGCAAAAGGTTTTTGCACTTTCAACAATCGAAGCAGAGTATGTTGCTGCTACAGAGGCTAGTAAAGAGATGATTTGGTTACAGAGGTTCATGGAGGAATTGGGTAAGAAGAAGGAGAATAGCAAGTTGTACAATGACAGCCAGAGTGCCATTCATCTTGTAAAGAATTCAGCCTTCCATTCTAATACTAAACATATATAGCTCAAGTACCATTTCATATGGTCTGTTCTGGAAGATGAACTGTTGAAGCTGTAAAAGATACACACTAGCCAGAATCTTGTAGACATGTTAACAACGGTGGTAATTAGAAAGAAACCGAGTTCCTGCTCGGTTTCAGTTGGCCTTCAAGCATGAAGGTGAAGATGAGAAATTTGCTAGATCCAAGGTTTAGAACATAGTTCAGCAAGTGCAGCAGTGATGGAGTTGTTGTGATCAGTCTCCAAGTGGGAGATTGTTGGTTGTGGAGCCCGATCTTCCTTATTTAGAGGTTGTGTGTCAGCCGTGTTTGGATCCCAAACCATGATGGGGGGTTTGGGGGGGCTTTCCCCCAAAA
This sequence comes from Larix kaempferi, assembly GCA_027924585.1. NCBI lineage: Eukaryota > Viridiplantae > Streptophyta > Pinopsida > Pinales > Pinaceae > Larix > Larix kaempferi. Next base: position 364,195 of record BSBM01001378.1, on the reverse strand, counting down.
AATAATTTCCATGGGGGCTCTAGGGGGGGCGAAAACTAGTTTGGGAGCCCCCCTGGGTGGGGGTTTGGGAGTAGTGCCCCCATAGCAAAAATTTCAGAAAAAATTTCTTGTAAAAGTGTTGTAATTTCATAGTCATGACTTGGTCAATAATGGGTGATTTATGGGCCCATGGTATTGGGTGTCCCATAGTATTTTCGCATGGTAATCCCTCTTTAAAAGAAAGGCATTGTAATACATATGTGTATTGTAGCATTGTAAAGATCTCTATGATTGTGTAAGAGAGACTCTGAGAGAGTGAAGAGGAAGTTGTAGCGGATGTGCTGCAGGTTGTATCCATTCATTTGTTGGATGGTATAATAATAATAAGGACTAGCAATTTCTGTGTGGGTGTATCCCATCTTGGGTGAACCACGTTATATTGGTGTCTCTCTTGTATTGTGTTTATGTGATTTATATTTGCATCTTGTTTATTGTTATTGCTCCGCAATCCTTTTTTTCTAACAGTATTCAAACCTTTTGGAACCTGACCCAATCTTTGGGATTCATTTACAACCAAAGTCAACTCTTCACCCAAAAGATCAAAGAAATGAATAAAAAACTCCACTGGCCATCCATCATGCCTAGGGATTTTATCATTTGCAAAATGGGACAATACTCCTTTCACTTCATCAATATCCACTTCAACACCAATCCTCACACCTTCTTCTTCACTGAAAAATCTTGGGTATTTCTTAAGAATCTTAAGTTGCTGCTCCAAATTTGACATGTTATCTTGGCTATAAATTCCCTTAAAGTAGTTGACAACTTCTAATTTAAGAGTCCTCTGATCACTAATTAAATCTCCATTTGCATTTTTTAATTCCCAAATATAATTTGTGATCCTCCTCTAATTAGCAAAACTGTGAAAAAAATTTGTATTGCAATCTCCAGCTTCCAACCAAACAACCCTACTCTTTAAACACGACGTTTCTTCAATTTTCCTAAGGATCTTTGCCCTCTGGGAATGAAGATATGCAAGTCTCACTTTCCTAGAGACAGAGAAATAATCCTCATCAACCCGTCCCTACAAGTTTTCAATCTCCCATTCAATCACCTTCAACTCCTTCAATGACTCCTCCTTCTTTTCTTTTTCCCAATTCTTTACCTCCTTCCTTAGTAAAGAAAGTTTTTTAATGAAACACGCCATAGGAGGAAACTGGACCGAAACTGAAAATTCCTTCCAATTGTCTTCAACCATCTTATAGAAAGATGTCTCTTCCAACCAAATACGGTTGAATTTAAAGGGATACAAATTTGAAGATTTTTCACAATCCAATTCGAGCACAACCACCTTATGAATTGAGATTCCAGAAGAAACTTCCCAAGACCCGTATCTTCCCAAGGATTCACATAAATGATCAACCATAAAAAACCTATCTAGACATTTAGCAATACCTGCAAAACCCATTCTGCCATTTGACCAAGTGGCCACCAATACATTTGGAACAATGTCTGTTAAACCTGAACATTCAAAGAGAGAGTTAAAATATTCATGAAGAGGGTCAATAGCCCTACCAACACCCCAAATATCCGCCATAGATAAAGTAAGGTTAAGATCACCCTCCAATATGAGACCTTGATGGCTTAACAAACCGACTTCTCTAACCTTATCCCATAATACCTTATTTTGATTATACGGTCCATATACATTTAAGATTATAATAGAAGAATCAAAACACTTAAATTTCCCCTCCACCATAAAACCAACCACTGTAGAAAAAGATTTAAAATCAGAAACAATTGAATCCCAAGATAAAAGCACACCACCTGACAACCTCAAAGCTGCCAATGCACAACATTTCCAAATAGGCTTAATCTTTAGAAAAAATTCACATGTAGAAGAAGCACAAACCATTATCTCCTGTAAAAGAATCACAGAAGGCCTCACCTACTCCAATAACCTCTTTAGCGCAACTGAATCCCAAGATAAAAGCATACCACCTGACAACCTCAAAGCTGCCAATGCACAACATTTCCAAATAGGCTTAATCTTTAGAAAAAATTCACATGTAGAAGAAGCACAAACCATTATCTCCTGTAAAAGAATCACAGAAGGCCTCACCTACTCCAATAACCTCTTTAGCGCAACTCTTTTAGGTGAGCTTCTCACCCCTCTTATATTAAGGGATACTAGTTTCATTGGGAAACCCCAAAATGGGCCGCGCCCTCTCTAAGAGCCCTAGTATTAGAAGGTGAAATGGTAGCTGAAGATTTTTCGAGACCCCTTTGGAAAAGAGAAGTAACCTTAGGGTTATAAAAACTTTGTTCCAGGTCAGTCTCCAAATTGTTTTTTTCCTTTCTTACGTCTAGACTGTTTCCTAATGGTTACATTCATTGTTCGAATGGACAAAATCGACAAAGTATCTGAAGTACCATTTGAAATAGCCGAATAACTAGGAATAGGCTTGGGTGAAACTGAATCCGAAAGAGAAGGAAAATTCGGAGAGAAGGGTTATCTTTCCTCGGTCAAAGGCGTAGGGGAAAGAAAGATATTCAAATGATTCTCCTGAGGCTGTAGTGAAGTAGTGGCATTACCTTGGATACAAACTTCATCCCCTCTAGAAGTCCTTTGTTCCATAAAAGAAGGAAGAACACATGCATCCTTTAAAGATATGGGTTCCGCCTCACAAGCCCTAACCCCAAAAGAGACTAATCACTCAAGTGATCATCAATTTCCTTCTACTGTAGAACAATACAAGATGAAGAGGTCAAACCCTCCGTTATGATCCTACCTTCATGTTCCAAAAATAATATAGAAAAATTCTAAACCAAAAAATCTGAAACCCTAAACCCATCAGTAATCCCTTCCTCGATCTCAACCCCAAATACACTAAAAAATTAATATAGTGCAACTCCAAAAACTCTACAATAATGATAATGACGATTCAATATAAAATCTTTCATACTCAAATAAAACCACTCTCTACAATAATGATAATGACGATTCAATATAAAATCTTTCATACTCAAATAAAACCACTCTTTTATATTTTTATTATTTAATAAATAAAATTTTGTTTCTTAATTATATTACACTCTATACTTGTCATATATACGAAAATACATATTTTTATATATTGAGAAAAGCATACATTAATTGAGGATTTATGCAGATCTAAGACCCTTCCACAAAGTTGAAAAATAACTATTATATTTCTATTCTTGCTTTTTCCTTCAAAATAATATAAAATTTAATCTTTTAATATTGGAAATGGCGTCTAAAATATCTCTATAGTGATAACGACTTTTGCTCCCTTCATTATTAAGCATTTATATATTCATCAACATCAAGTGAACAAGATTCAAAGTTTTTAGACTATGAATATATTGCTTTTTGTTATGTTTATGCTTGGATATGTGGCGAAGTTTTGTTTAAAGTAAAATATTTATCGAGTAAAAAATCATAGGAAAATAATTTTATTTAGTAAAATATGTAAATATAAATTAACATAGGTATAAGTAATTATGTTGAAGTCTATTTTTTTTTTTTGTTTTAAGTAGATTTAATAAAGGATTTAGAGGTTTTTGATCCCACGACTTCTAATCACGATTTATTGAAGGTTGTAGTGTAAACATTAATACATTGATGACTAAGAATTCAATTCCTCTATCACTAATTTCTTTGTTGTGCTGATTTATTGAAATACTGAAAATAAAACATGTATGATTCACTCAAATAAGAAAAACAACCAACCTTTTACCAGATTTGTTATTAGTTGGATTAAAGTAGATAAGAAAAAAAGTGTCTCACTAGTTTGTATAGTTTCATTTTGAGGAATCAGAAGAAAATTACCATTCTTCAAGTATTGTAAAACAATCAAGCCGAGCCATTTTGTAACTTCTTTCAAAGTGCTAAATTCAGATCTATTAAGTTGGTATAGTGAAATGTGTGAAGATAAATGTTCGCAACATCAGTGTAGGTGTATTGACATTCAATTTTTTATCATGTGTGTGTGAGCAAAGGCTAAAGAAACTTAGTGAGCTAGCTTTAGTGGTTAAGTACTTTTAATTTCATATAGGAGGTCTTAGCATTGATCACCTAGGTTGACTACTTATGTTACATGCCTATAAGGTAAGTGTGAGAATGATTTCCACAAGTTTACATTGGATACCATTTGTGAAATGTGGAGATGTGTCTAGTGATTTCCCCACTAAGTTGTTCTTGGAATATATTTTTTCCAATGGAAAAAATCTTTTTATTCTCATCGAATAAACTTGAACAACTCACTTGGAGCTCACATCATACAAGTATAGCCTTGAAGGCTTCTATAAACTTCAAAAGAGCATATATTTAAAAATCTTGCCATTATGGCCTCGTGACAGTTTTTAAACAAAAACTTCTTTTTTGTGTTTATATGATCATAAACTGTTCGTCTAGTTGATCATTGCTCCGTCCTTCTACCTCTATTAGGCCTGGAGGAAGGGCAAGAGCCAATTTAGATAACTTATCTGCTTCCATATTCAATTCTCTGTAAATATGAGCAAAGGAAGTTTGATCAAAGCTAGCTATCAATTTTTTGATTGAGTTCAACAAATGTTGGAGATGAGGAGCGCTGATCCGAATTTTTCCTTTGGCCCAATCTATTACCATTTTGGAGTATCCAAACAATTGTAAGTTTCTTACCTATTTTGAAGAGGCCACCCGAAGGACAACCCATAAAGCTGGAAGTCCTGCTTTGTTGTTTGATGCTTGTCCTGGAGCAAATTTAATGAACAACTTCTTGTCTTCTGTGAAGTGCAAAATTCCTCCAGCTCCTCCAAGTGGTGGCTTACCTTGACTAGCACCATCGAAGAAGGCCCACATCATTTGTTATTGATCAAAGGGCTTGTGAGGATTCTCTGAGAGGTCACGACGGGCTCATAACGATGTTCTTTAGCTTTCTGCAGTAGAACAATTACATTATGTCTGGAGGGATCTTTGAGTTGAGGAAAAAATTCTTGGAATATATATATATATATATCCACTTAAACCAATGAAGTAGTCTAAATGTTAGATGATTTGGATTTTTTCAACTATCATCATCGGAATTTGAATATATAATCTTTGGCCAAATTGCAAATTTTCATTATCAAAATTGCATTTTGAATGCATAAATGGATTCAACGCCCTCAAATACCCCTATTGCACTTCAATTGTCCAATCTCAACAACTTATATCCACAATTTCAACAATTCCTTTGAAGTTTTAACCAAATGATAAATAAATGATGACAAAAAAATTGAAATAAACTAACATTTAGATTACTCCTAAACCAAACATATATTAAGTCTTTTGATAATAAAAGAAACCAATTTCGAAAAGTCAAACACCCTCTATCTTATATATAAAGGGCTCCACATCCATTAAAATTTGAACTTTCAGAAATTTTTATGATGATACCCCATCCCAATCACTAGGTAACAACAAAAAAAAATGTATATTTATAAATAAGAAGGATAATAACACCATCCGAAGTAACATTATTATCTTCACACTCTATCACACTATACAACTTTAACTCCACTTAACGTATTTATCCTCTTCCTTAATAAAATAAAATAAAATTGAATATCGAATCCATGATATAAGCAATGATGATAACGCCTTCTAAATTCACATTACAATCCTCATTACCCTTGAGTGGTGCCATATATATATCCTCTCATACAGCAAAATTGAATATCTAACCCACTATCTAAGGAACTTTGAAGTATAATAGTCAATGACCCCGAATAGAAATAAGGCCACCACCCCACCACGAGAGCTTATCCTAACGCAACCACAAAAGCCCCTCCACTCGTGGGAGGTGTAGATCTCCCCCGTGTAAACATAGAAAGGGAACTTTTCTATTTGGTGACCGGTAAAAACCGGATAGGCATCCGGTGTCGCGGAAGAACCTTGTTGCGAGTTTGGTATAGAAAACCCTCCTCTCTTCACATTCCTTGCCGGTCATCCATCTTGTTCATTTCTACTTCCGCCTCGCCTCTTCTCTTCCCTTGTCTCGTGTGTTCTTTGCGTTGTTTCGTGTAATGTTTGCTGTTGCTTCATACCATCGCACAAAATAGTGGTGGAATTTTCCTTCACTGCGTACAGAGTTTTTGAAGGAGAAGAAGACACAGGAAGAGGAGGAGCAAAGTCGGTTTGCAACGAATTTCCAGGTACGTAGTTCTTCAACATTCTCTCCATCTTCACAAAGCTCTGCCGTTCTGGCTTGCTTTTTTCCGTTGCGGTCTGTGTTTCTTGGTTTAAAAAAAGTTTTTGCTAAACTTGTTCCCTTTTCAGTTTTTCGGATGCGCTAGGGTTTCATTTGCCCTCTTTTCGTGCTCTGTAATCTTTCGTATGTTTTGTGTGTCTGCATTTAAATTTTCAGAAATTTGACTTAGCTAGAGCAACGGTTGACGGTAACATTTTGTTTCTGCTCGGTTTGAAGCTCTGTTTTAGTAAATTTGGATATTTGCTTTCTTGAACTTTGTTTCTGTGAAACTTAGTTTCTTTTCTTGAAGTACTACTCTGTTCGAACCTTGAATTCACTAAATAGTAACCTATTTTCTGGAAAGTCCTGATTCTTTCACCTGCTTTTTCTGTGCAAAGCACTTGTTCTCGGCTGGAATTCTATAATTTATGAGATTAATTTTAATTGTGCTATGGATCGATGAAAAATATCATTTTTTTCTCACCTGCTTATCTCTCCTGCTTCTCTCTCCTGGAATTCTATAATTTATGAGATTGTATGCTATGGATTGACGAAAAATATCATTTTTTTAAATACTCTTGAGCAGCAAAGTCTGAGATCTTCAGAGATCTTATTCAGGTATGAAGTTTCTAAGCTTCTTCAACGCATGTTTTATTCATTTTCTTTTCGGCTTCATATTCTGTAAGCCGTCGAGTTTCAAAGGAGTTAAAAAGTAGCGGCTTGAGTTTTGTTGCAATTAAATTTTTGCTTAGTTAAATAACTTGGAAAATGCAGCATCTTACATCTTACTGCTGTAAATATCTTAATGATGAAGTTTCAATGCAGTTCACACATAGATGTAAATATCTTAATATCTTAATGATGAAGTTTCGATGGAGTTCACACATAGATGTGTGGCCACTGTATTTTAGTTTATTGGATTACCTTGGAGATGCATCCTGTTTACTATCTTAACTTGTCTGTATTTTTTACAGTCCAAGTGACCTATATAGGTCACTTGTAGACATTAATATAATCATTTTCTTCTTTCTTTCTGAAACGAAGGCATGAATTAAATTATACGGCTACTTGCCAGAGAGCGGTACTTGATGTTTCTTAAAAGTATTTTGGTCTATTAATGAGCCACCGGCTGGAATTAAATTTCAATGCTGGTGTTTCTATAGTGGCTCCTGTCATTATAACTATGCTCTGTAAAATATACTACAAACGAACTTTAGTAGCAAAAATATGGCAGATGTTGCTCTTGTTTGGATTTGATCTGTATTTCTGCTTGCAATTTGAAAGGAAAAATAACCAGTGCTGCTTCTTCAAATCTTCTTGCCTGACCTAGCATAGCATTAGTTATTAACTTATTCCTTTACAATTGTTTGTTTCTGGTGACCCTTGGCTGTACTGGGTTACTATTTTTGTTGTTGTTGTTGTTCTTCTCCATGGTTTGCTTCAAAATATAGTTTCTTACTCTAACTTCCATTTGTTAAATTACTGTAAATTATTGTAAATTATAGCTGATCACTTTTGTGCATGCTGTTTTACTTTATAACCAGAACGATGAAGGATGCAAAGGCTAAGAGGGCGGCAACAAAGGAGACTAAAAACAAAAACGTTGAAGCCAAGTATGTGAAATGTAATGCCAAAGATAAAAATGATCTGTTCTGTTTTCTGTTTGTGTAATGACTATTTTTTCTGTCAATTCTTTGGAATTTTCAGGAAGAAGCTTCTCAGTGCCAAAGAGAAGCCAACCAAGAGGCAGGCCAAACCCAAAGCAGTAAAGGATCCAAACCAACCTAAGAGGCCACCAACTGCTTTTTTTGTGTATCTGTATGCAATTCCTTTTACCCCTATCCTGCAGTTTGCTTTATTGTTCAAGTAGTCTCGTGGCTACTTTGTTCTTGTAATCCTATGAGATTGGTATTGAGAAAGTCTGGTTGTTCAGGGAGGAGTTCCGCAAAACATTCAAACAAAAGCATCCCGATGTCAAAGGAGTTACAGCAGTAATGTTTCACTTCTCTTTTATCTTTTGAAATTTTCACCCTATAGATGTTTTTCTAATTTATTCAGTCTACTCGTTTGAGATTCCTGTAGGGCTGTAATCAAGGATCAACATTTTTCTTTTGCAGGTTGGTAAAGCTTGTGGCGACAAATGGAAAGAAATGAGCGACGCCGTATGTGCTTCTCGCTCTTTTAATAAGCCTTTGGCATTAGTAATATCCTAGCTTTTGTTTCAAGTCTTTTGTGACTTTGCACTCTGTTTGTTGCAGGAAAAGGCTCCATACCTTGCTAAAGCTGCACAGAAGCGAGCCGAATATGATGTAACCATGACAGCATACAAGAAGAAACAGGTAAGCTGGCTATTGTCTTTGAACAAAGTCAGATTCACAAGTCGATCGTGTATTCCATTATCCTTCAAAAATGTTTTCATGAATTTTGAACAGGAAGTGGGTGTCCAAAGTGCCACACCCGAGGAATCTGAAAAATCGAAGTCTGAGCTCAATGAAGATGACGAAGACGACGAAAGTGGGGAGGTATTTTCATTCTGTCGTTTACATCTTGTGTAAATGTAACTTTGGCCAAGTTATTTTTTCTTCATTTCCGCTAATGAATTTGTTTACTCACCCTCTCTTCTCTGGTCATAGGATGACGACGATGAATAACCGAACACTCTGTAAGCAGCATCTAAATTTTCCGTGGGGGATTATGGCTTTCAAGCTCTGATGAGAGTTTTCTTATGGTTTGAGATCAGAAGATTTACCATGAGAATTATACCCCATGTTTCATTGCTCATTTTGTATAGCAGCTGATCTCAAGAAGATTGTTGAGCTTATTTTCTTGCAGAAGTTTGCTGCTAAAGCTTATTGTTATTATACTGTTACTTCGCTTTTTAATTTAATCCGTTGAGCTCATCACTCGTCGGTCATGACAGGGTCATTATTACAGACATTCAAATAGGTGCTTCGATTGCTTTACAGTGCAATTAATAGAGCTCTTAATATACTCGCGATTGTATGTTGTGAATATTGTACATCTGTGTATTTTCGTCTTCCGTGTTTTTAGCGACATACAAATGCCATGGTAACTGATGAGGGAGTTTAGAGTTATGGCAGACAGATGATTTGATAATTAGATTCCTATGGCGTAAAGATAATATAATAATTAGATACCATTAGTTAAGTACCTTGAATATATCGTTGAGAATTTCCTTTAGCAGGCTGCCTGATGTTTTACTTTTAACGGAAGTAGCTCCAGTGTAAGAAATCTTGCTTTTTATTAACTGAATTGTTAATATGGATAAATTCTGTCCATCCTTTTTTTCTAAAGAGAAATTACCTTTTTTTGGGCTCAAGGCAAGATTGACACATCACTTGGAGATTCTCAAGTAGGTCGAAGATGGTTTTATCTTAATATTTTATAGTTTCTTTTAATTATTTAATTAAAATCGGGTAAGTTGAGATGGATTTATCAAATTAAAATTCCTTTTATTTTTTAATTTGTAATGTTACATATAGATGGATTAGATGGATTAGGATTGATAAACTATTTTGTGACTTTTTTGCAGTTAGTTTTTTGTTCAATCAAATTTACATTAATTATTATAAATTCTTATTGATTAATTATTATAAATTCTTATTGATCAGGATTGATGAGGACTTAGGTTTGTAGGTGGATTGACAAAGTCACTTTCCTCTGGTTTTTTAGGAATTTTTTGAAATATTCTAACTCACTTCATATTATTAGACTTTTTAGGGTTTCTTTGAAATATTCCAACTATCAGCAACTCACTTCATATTTTAGCGAGTCACTTCATATTATCACTTCATTTCATATTATTAGACTTGTTAGGGTTTCTTTGAAATATTCCAACTATCAGCAACTCACTTCATATTTTAGCGAGTCTGGTTATTTAGGGTGTCTTTGAAATATCTCATATCCAAGTCACTTCATATTTAGCAGTCTGGCTCTTTGGGGTTTAAGTCACTTCATATTAGTAGTCTGGCTCTTTGGGGTTTAAGTCACTTCATATTCATATTAGCAAGTCTGGTTCTTTGGGATGTCTCATATCCAATTCACTTCATATTAGCAGGGAGTTTTTTTCAAGATAGCTGAGATCCCAGGCAGCTTTTTTTGCAAGATGGCTCAGATCCCAACGTAGCAGGAGTAAAACCTGATTTTGCTGAAAGGTACAGCCCTCCAAGTCACTTGGATGCAGGGCATTGGTGACTGTCCAAAAAAGTTAAACCGAATTACTAAGACCAAAGCAGTAATAAAAAAACACTAAACTTCCCATTCGAGGATTATTTATATCCATCACCAGGAAAAACAATTAGGGTTTTAAACACATGGATGTTATCCCATACATATAATATAATGCCTCTGATGAATATTTAGTGATTATATTTATGTCAATGTATGATTTCAATCTGTCATACGGTATTGCCAAGTACTTTCCCTCTCACTGAGTGTCAAGATTAGATATAAGTGGGATAAAGACATCTTCACTATTCTGGAGGATGTGCAGTTTTTAAATGATTAAGATGCCACGTAAAGTCTTTTTACGCATTACGTTTCTTTATGTACTTCTGGCAGAGAGTTTTTTAGAATGCCAGGGGAAGGTTGACATGATGGATAAATGTGATTGTAAACTAGAGTTTGGGATTTGTAATTTTGCTCCTTTACTTGATATCTCATCTTTTGGCCAGGCTAAAAACCTGTCTTAGCACGTACACACCTTTGGCAGTAGAGGTGTCTCTATAATATTTGATGTAATTTCTAATTTTTGCTCCTTTACTTGATATCTCATCTTTTGGCCAGGCTAGACCTGTCTTAGCACGTACACACTTTTGGCAGTAGAGGTGTCTCTGTAATCTTTGATGTACAGTGTCAGAGCGAATTTTGGAGAATGCATAGTACTTTTGATGTTATACAGACGTGTCATGAAATTGGCAGTGTCTTAAATCATTGACCATTGACTGGATATTTTAGTACTGTTTGAAATTGTCTCACATAAGACAATTATATAATTGTGCCTGTGTCAGTTGTCACCACAGGGCCAAATACAAGTTGCCGAAACCCCTACCCAACCCCACCTCGAATCCCCTCCCTGTCGATGTAAAGGGGATTAGGTACATGATTCAGTTGAAGTGAAGGGATTTGGGGTCTTTTTTTATATGCACGTGTAAAATTTCTTTTCAAGCCGCACCAAGATCCACAGTGACCAGAGTACTACATATTCCATTGGATCTTGAGGGGTTGCCAAGCTAAGAGTGGTTCCATTGGTTATTGAGGGGTGGTTATTGAGGGGCTGCATAGTTGGGGGTTGCTTGTGTTTCTATTGGATATAAGAAAGTGGTTTGACCAAATGTTTAGGTTGAAAGGTGGCCTTTTTTCAAGATGAATGGTTTTGACAACTAGACTGTGAAGGATTATAACATGTTAATGGTGCCTTGGATCTTGAGGGTTGCCTAGTTTGTGGGACGAGGTAGCTTGTTTCATGACTAGTATATATATTGATCAGTTCTTTGTTGTGTTTAATTTTAGTATATATATATTGATCAGTTCTTTTTGTTTAATTTTAGAGTGGATGATTGATGTATGGAATAATGATTTCAGTTTTGTTGCATTTTTAACAATTATTTGTTTGGTTTAATTAATTGTACATACGTAATTTTATAAAGTTGAACAATGGATGAATGGAACAATGATCTTAATAATAGTTTTGCTTTAATTTCATTTCCTCTACATATGGGTTTACATTGTTACAATACATATGGGTTTACATTGTTACAGTACATATATGTTGCATCTTAAGCTTTAATTTTTATTTAGCCTTTATATAGAAATATCACTGATTTAAAAAGAAGACAAATTTAAAAAGAAGATTACTTGAGTGCTTTATGTTCCCAAGATTTGTAAATAGGGTTCAATATGCTTAGTTATTATGATAATATGAACAATATAATTTTAAGAGTTTCATTGATTGATTTAGTGATAGGAATCTAATTGTTTTAATGGCTTTTGAGTTGACATCTTGTTTATAAAACCTTATTTAACAAATAACTTAAAGCTATAGAATTCAATATGCTTAGTTATTATGATAATATGAACAATATAATTTTAAGAGTTTCATTGATTGATTTAGTGATAGGAATCTAATTGCTTTAATGGCTTTTGAGTTGACATCTTGTTTATAAAATCTTATTTAACAAATAACTTAAAGCTATGCATGTGTTTTAATTAATGATTTAGATTAGGGTTGACATTGTGAAAAGTTTGTTAACTTAATATTTTATTAAAGTGCCATGTGTCAACTTCATGTTAAGTGCAGAATTACACTTCTCACTCTCTGTGCAGTGCAAAAATTTAGTTACAATAAATTTAGAACCAACAAAAATACAAAAATCCATTATTCTAACTAAATTGAAGATTTAAGGTTAAAGTTTTAAGAGCCAATTTACAATTAATTAATTTATGATTGGATAATATTTGGAGAATCAATTAAATTTTTATAATTGGTTAACATTTGGAAAATAGATATTCTTAAAAAATGGTTGAATTTTGTTGGTAAATGATTGATTCTCCTTGGAATCTCAGCAATCATTGTCATGGGTAACTTCCATTTGGAAATGGTTGAAATCTTCATCATAGATACGATTGATGTATTTTTGGAAACTTAGCAAATCTAGTTTTGTTTTGACTTCTAGTGGGAAATGATTGAAATATGAATAGGCATTGGCATGGTTAAATTTTATTTATTTATTTAGGAATATAGTGTTTGACAGAAATATTTTTATGTTGAATATAAAATTTATAAAAGAAAATGCTTAAAGTACATATAAACAAAATTGAATTAATTGGCTATAGCTTGAGTGGATAGAGAAGAGGAAAGGAGGAGAAATGTTATGTTTTTTATTTAAGTTCCAATCCACTTGTGACATGTTTTGTATTTCATGAAGCAATTGATGATGAATATAGAAAAAATCACTTTTCACAATAATTTCTCAAACATACAAAGGTGCTTGGTTACATGTAAAAATATAATACAAAAATAGAAATTACCCCTACACATTCACTTCTCAAACATGTGAAATTATGATTGCATTTCCTAATTGTTGGGAATCAAAACTGCATTAGCTTCGAAGGCTAAGGTTATAATTGCCATTGATTATTTAATGCCTCTAAATCAAAACCTAACATGAGAATTTCATGTCATTTAGCTCCTTCACGGTGATAGAGAGTGGTAAGAGGAAGTCAAACATGTGGTATTAAAAAACCACATTTATGAGATTGATGTTTTTTGGAATCTTAGCAAATCTAGTTTTTTTTTACTTCTAATGAGAATGATTGAAATATAAGTGGTATTGGCATGGGTAAAACACATTTATTCATTTAATGTTTGATGTAAATATTTTTTTGATTATGAAACTTATAAAAGAAAATGCTTAAATTATATATATAATAAAATCAAATTAATTGGATATATAGCTTGAGTGTATTGAGAAAATGAAAAGGAGAAATGTTATGCTTTTCATTTAGGTTCAAATCTTGCTTGAGACATTTCGCTTCATGAGGCAATCAGTGATGACTATAGAAAAAAATCACTTTTCACATTCATTTCTCAAACATACAAAGGTGCTTGGTTACATGTAAAAATATATAAAAGAAATTCACCCTGCACATTCATTCCTAACAATTCGTAATTGTTGGGAATCCAAATTGCATTGTTAGCTTGGAAGGGTAGGGGTTATAGGCGACATTGATTATTCAATTCCTCTAATTTCATAATCAAACATGAGAATTTCATGTCATTTGGATCCTTCATGGTGAATAGAATGGTACGAGGAAGTTAAATATGTACCCAACAATGGCACTCAACAATGTAGCCAAACCACCATCTATAAATCAGCTCCAGTAGAAAAATATAACAATGTTTTTTGTTTTGAGATTTATGCGGTGATTAACATTTAAAGAGTCCGAAATTTTTGTAATGGAAGGCATTTTGAATTGTCAACATTTCAATCATAGATCAGGGACCATCTTTAGGACTATGAGTCAAATGATAGAGTTGTGAGACTAGACCATTAATACATGAGGCACAAAATAAGATTACTGCAGATTTCACCACATTGGTTGGAAAAACTAAGAAGGACATTGGCTTAAGGGACAATATAAGGTTTTCCTTTTTCGTGATTGGCCACCAAAGATTGTTTTTTCCCAACATTCACCAACTTCGAGACCTCCATCCATGTTTAAATTATTTGGGTGTTTTGTTATTTCCGAGGCCTCACTTAATTGATGTTTGTAAAGATTATCAAGGATGTTATTGATCCAGAGATGGATAGGTTAGTAAAGGTCTGCATGTGCTCTACCTTTTATAGTTTCCAAGGAGAGCTATATGAACAAATGAGTGGGGTAGCAATGGGTTCCCCCCTCTCACCCATAGTGGCAAACCTTTTCATGGAGCAATTTGAAAGAAAACCCCTTGGTTCCTTTCCCCGAAAACCATATAGAAGGAAAAGATACATAGATGATACTAATATAAAATGGTCCCATGGAAAAGAACTCAACAAGTTCTTTGAGCATTTGAATTGTCAATCCAATAACATCAAGTTCACCATGGAGACCGAAGAGAATGGGAGCATCCCCTTTCTCAATGTTCTAGTTACCAGGAAACAAGATGGAAAACTCAGATTTTCGGGAAGAAAACCCAAATAGAGAGTTATATCCATGCTAACTCTTGATCAAAAGCTTAGGGTCCTTAACACGCTAGCAATGATAGTGATAAGAATTTCTGATGAGAAACATGTTAATGAAGAAAAAGACCACTTAACTAAGGTCTTTAAGAGTAAGTATTGGTTACAAAAATATTGACAACAAAAAAGCTATAAGAAAGGCGAGAAATGTCTCTACACCCCATAACTACCATCCCGCAATGAAAAGAGCCCACCTTCCTTACATTCAAGGGGTTACTAATAGAATCATAAAAATATTAAGGAATAAGGATATCATAACATCTTTCAAGCCTCTTGAAATTATTCGACAAAAAATGAGATAAGTAAAAGATACCTTGTACCATCGTCAATACAAAGGTGTCTATAAGGTAGAATGCTCACGTGGGAAATGTTATATAGGTGAAACAAGGAGATATTTTCTGTGAGAATCAAGGAGATAATTATGTCGACATTTGGAATAATCAACCCTGCACTTATATCTTAGTAGAACACTCCTTAAATACTAAGCACCACATGTGCCTCGAGGATACCAAGATCTTGGTGAGGGAGGATAATTATTACTCGTGTCGATTAAGGGAGGCCTTGGAAATAATGAAACACTCAAATAATTTAAACAAGGATGGATGTCTCGAAGTTAGTGAATGTTGGGTGCCCTTACTACATCAAAGAAAATATTTGGTGGCCAATCACACAAAAAATAAAATCTTATCCTGTTCTTAGAGCTGACATCCTTAGTTTTTTTGGTTGACATGGTGAATTCTGCAATAATCTTATTTTGTGCCTCATGTATTAATGGTTTAGTCTCACAGCTCTTATAATTTGACTCATTGTCCCAAAGATAGTCCTTGATTTGGGATAGAAACGTTGACAATTCAAAATGTCTTCCACTACAAATTTTCAGGATAACTCTTTAAATATAACAATGTTGTTGTAAAGTTTCATTGCCCCAAAACGTAAAATCAGCTCCATTAACCAAATAATGGCAAATCAAGGATCGCATTAACAAAATATAACAATGTTATCGTAAATTCAACCCCCAAAAGTAATTTGTAATGTGAACACATCAACATTATGAGGCTAGAGTTTGAAGTCGTAGAGCATACCCATAAGGGTGGTTGTGTAATGAAAGGGCAAACGCTTAGATAAAAAGTGCCATTGATCAAGGTAATGTGTCCTAGCAAGTTAATGTAGTGGCCATGGCTTTGTTAGTAGTGAAAGTGAGTGCAATGACCATGGCCTCACCAATCGTGGCGGAAGGTATGAGAACCATGACCACTGTAAGCTAGGATTGGAGAAAAGCATGATTGTAAATTAAAACATAGCCACAAACTAGTAGACCAAAAAGGAATATCCATGGTCCCACAAAAACAACAAAGATGAAAACTATAAGGGATACAAAGGACAATGCTTACACTACCATCCTCTATGTGCAAACATCTGAGTCACGACTCGTATGGAAGGATGCTTTTGTAAGGGATAAGCATTCTGGAATCATATTTTCAAAAAGATGAGAATGGTTTGATCTAATTTAATATATGCACATGAACCTTATATTCAAAGGTAATAGTGCTAAATCTAAAAACCTACACAACACTTCAACGCATATAGTCCTCATCAAATAGGAGAGACGTAATAGATGAGAAGACCAAAATAATCACAAAAATATTACCCAAATCCTAAGATCAATATAATTAGTGATTAATATTCCCCATCAAAAGTGCATGACATCCAATGCAATTCATAAAAGACTATTTGACATCCAATGCAATTCATAAAAGACTATAATTAAGAGCACAATTAAATTTGTTAAATCACATAACAACACACTAACCACACATCTAATACATTTGTTCATTTCATTTTTATAAAGAGATGGTAAAACTTTGCAACAATCTCTAACACAAAACATCCCATCCTTGAAGCCAATAAAACCTTATTAAACAAGGATGAATAAATACTTAAGATTGCCCTTTAAAGTGCAAAGACACATCAATATAATAGGTATTATAATAAAAAAAGGTATTATAATAAGGTCGTATTGGAAATTAGATAATTAGAATCTTTTTAAATTTATATCCAAAGAATTTGATTTATAATTTATACAATTTTCAAATTAGAAGATTATCGAGAGTAATTTGTTAGCTATGATACAATTTTTAAATTAGAACATTATCGAGTATTTTGCTACCTAGGATCCAAAGTATCAAATATATATCTTGTGGGATTTAAATACACCATAATTATTGGGGATTGTTTTTTTTAACTAGATTTCTTAACTCAAAGTTGTTGAAATTTGGTTGAGTTTTGATCTTTAAATCTTTTAGAACAATTCAATCCATGAAATTCATATAACAATAACATAAGATATACCCTGGGGAAAATCATCAAAATTATGAGAACAAAAACCCCAACAATCCTTCTTTGTATAATATAATAGATAGTAGAGAATGCTTTCTTTTACAGCATAGCAGATTGCTTTCGGAAGATAAGAGATCACCAAACACTCTTGATGAAGACACATAAGCAATAGAGAAGAGAGATCAATCGTATGTGTGCCCAACACAACAATAACAAGCACAAACAATACCTTGCACAAAGAGAAGCGCCTTGCCTTCAATGGAGAAGAGAATTCCCTTCACATTGGATTCATCAATCCCATATAACATATTTATACATTCTTCTCTTCAATTTTTAACTTCTAACCTCAGGATGAAATCGCCCTCAAACTGGATGTATTAATCTTGCATGCAGAGGTGTGCCCCACTTCTCATGCATTGCTTTATCTCACTGAGCTGTCACTTAGGATGAATTGGCCTCTTAACTGAAAGCTTTCCCACTTAGTTAGGTGGCTAACTTAAGTGTCATCACTTAGTTAACTAGATATTCTTTGTTGTCACTTAGTTAAATCTCTTTAACTGATTCTCCTTGATTTACTGAAGTGTTGTCTTTTAGTTTAACTAAAGTGAAAACACTTTAGTTAACTAGTCCTTTTTATTTAACACTTAGTTAATTGAAATCACGTTGATTGATTTACTTGAAGTGACCACTATGAGTTCTGTAGTTAACTAAGGCATATATTTAACTGATGCTTTAACTAAAGCACTGATACTTAACCGAAGCTTTAACAATTCAAGTTCTCTTTAATTAGCTGAAGTGTTTGCATGGGAAATTTCGAATTCTATTGATCTCTATGCTTTATCTCTTATTGCATGGTCAATATGTGCTAACTTTAATTATCCATCACATTACATTATACTAAGAAGAATTATCAGATGCTGTGATCATATTATATTATTTCTGACCAAATGATCATATGCTAAAGTAATTCACTTTAGAGGTGATCAATCTCTAAAGGAGATTTAATAGCAACTGGTGATCATAGTTAATAATACATCACACAACATTAAATGCTTTTAATTAGCATGACCTTTATACGGAAGGTCCACCTCTATACGGGAGGTCCATCTCATGGATACCTTTATACTAAAGGTTCACATGATAATCATGAATTGACACACAAGTCTGGAGTCTTGTCCAACAAGAATTTTCAACATCATTACTTTGATAACGTACCTCTATACGAGAAGAATAACATTTACACGAAAGGCAATCAAAGTGCTCACCTCTATACGGGAAGATCAATCTTGGTTACACAATATTGGGTTGGAGAATGTCTCCTGATGCTGTATATTTAACACTCCCTCTCAACGAGGGAGGCATTCTTTGCCATACCAAGATTTTCTTGGAAGTACATGAACTTTGTCACAGATAGATACTTTGCTAACACATCTGCAATCTTCTCATCAGTAGCAATGTACTGAAGTTTCACTGTACCTTTATGGACCATGTCTCAGATGAAGTGATACTTCATTTCAATGTGCTTTGACTTGTCATGAAACACTGGGTTTTCAGAAAGCTTGATGCAAATCTGATTGTAACACCTAATAACTGTATGCTCAAGCTTCTCACCGAAAAAAATTTGCAGGTAGCTTTCTGAGCCACACTGCTTCTTGGTAAGCAACACTAGAAGCTATGTATTCTTCTTTGGTAGTGCTCTGGGCTAGGGAGCCCTGCTTCCTGCTGGACCAAGATATCATAGTTGATCCTAGGCTATAACAGTAGTCAGATGTACTCTTACGGTCCACAATGCTTCATCCCCAGTCCGAGTCTGTATAACCAAGTAACATGACTCCTCCACTGGAGACATATCTGAGTCCATATGAAATTGTACCTCAAAGGTACCTAAGCACATGCTTAGTGGCTGTCCAATGTCTGTGTCTTGGATCAGACATAAATTAACTCAGAATGCTCACATCAAAACATATATCAAGCCTCGAATGTATCAAGTACATTAGTGAGCCTATAAGATGTCTATACAAAGTGGGATCTACTAGATATGATCCAGAGCCTGACTCATGAAGTTTCCTCAAATTGGAAACCATCGATGTAGTCATAGATTTGCAATTTTTCATGCTAGACCTACGCAATATATCCACAGTGTACTTTCCTTGAGATAGGAAAATTTCATTTTTTCTTTCCCAAATCTCAAGGGAAAGAAAGTAGTGCATTAGACCTAAGTCTTTCATCTCGAACTCTGAGGTGAGTTCCCTCTTACACCAAGCAATCATATGTTCCTCTCTAGTGAGAAACAAATCATCAAACAAACAGAACCAATATCAACGGTTGTTTTTTCACTACTTTGAAGTACAAATTTGGATCAGCTTCACTCTTACTGAAACCTAGATTATGAAGGTAGTTATCAATTCTGGAGTACCAAGCCTTGGGGGATTGCTCAAGCCCATATAGTGATTTATTTAGCTTGCAATCATGGGACTCATTCCCATGCACCAAAAATACTTCTGGCTACTGAAAATAAACCTCTTCCTCAACCTGACCATTGAGGAAGGATTTCTTCACATTCATTGTTAGGAACCCGTGTCAACCCTTCTCTTTACTTTGTTAGTATATTGTTGTTGGACGCATATGCTTTGTAAGTCGTCCCGTATTATTTGTTGATCCATAGTTTGTATTAAACCATGGTATTGACCCATAGTATTGGACGCATATGCTTTGTAAGTCGTCCCGTAGTATTATATGTCCCATCGTATTGACCCATAGTATTGGGCATAGACTTAGTATATAAGTGTGTGTTGAGGCCAATGAAGGTACCGTGAAGTTATTTGTATTGAGCTTGCTCAAAGGAGGTTGCCCACTCGAAGTGGATTTTGATCAATAAAGTGATTCTGAGTTATGTTATTACTGCTATCTCGTGTATTTTCATTAATTAATTGTTGCAGGTTCCTCACATCTGGTATCAGATCACTTTCTTGGGCTCGCTGGGTGAAATTTCTGCCAAATATTTTTTCGCATTTGTTGCAGGTTCGGATTTGGGAATAATCCCTATCCGCTTAACAATGGGAAGTACTTGGGAATAAGCCCTAAAACTCATTGTGAGGAGTACCATAGGAACCTCGAAATAGCTGGACCATTGAGAGGACCTGCTAGCGAAAAGGGAAATGACCCCTACCTGATTGACTAGTTCCCACCCGTGAGGTAAACCAAGAGTTGTCGTTTGTGGCAAAGCGGTTATCAGTTTTACCTGAGCCTTGGAGTGAGGGGTATTGCCCCAATACGCAATCTGTCAGACAACATTGGTGGCCGAGTGAATCTCCTGAACCATTAGGAAGCCGAGCATACTTGGGGTCCATATCTATTTTCAGCTGATAAATCGCAGATTTCCTCTGCCCTGAATTGTTGCCGATCACTTCCGCAACGTTGCAGATCCATCTGTTTCCGATCACTCCCGCGCTATTGCAGATCCATCTGTTGCCGATCACTTCCGCGCTGTTGCAAATCCATCTGTTGCCAATGCCTTCCGCGCCGTTGCAGATATATTTCTAAAAAAAAAAAAACCTATGTTTCCTACATATCCCTTGTTTTAACTCTGTTTCCCATATATCCCTCGTTTTAACTCCTTTTCCCTTGAAACTTCCCTGACACCCCTGCAATCCCATTCTGCATATTTCATTCCCGAGGACTCTATCCCAAATTCCACTTCCCAACGCCAGAAATTCCACATTTGTCTATTTTTAGGGTTTGCCATAACTTCTTCGATTTTCACCCAATCACCTTCAAATTTTACCACAGTGTTCATTTCATATTTCTGCTTCTTTGTCCCCCTTTGCCAATTTTTCTCATTCTTTCACCCCGCTTCTGAAATCCCCCTTTTCTGCTTCCCTGTCCCTTTGAAAGTGTCCAAAACCTAGTCAAACCCAAATAACCCATCAAATTTTTTCCCAAATCTAGATTTTCCTTTACTAAAACAGTTTTTGTTTTTGTTTACCTACCCACTCAAAAAAAAAAAAAACTCCATTTCCCATATACCCCTTGTTTTAACTCCATTTCCCATATATCCCTTATTTTAACTCTGTTTCCTCGAAACTTCCCTCACACCCCTGCAATCCCATTCTGCATATTTCATTCCTAAGGACCCTATCCCAAATTCCACTTCCCAACACAAGAAATTTCACATTTGTCTATTTTTAGGGTTTGCCATAACTTCTTCAATTTTCACTTAATTGCCTTCAAATTTTACCACAGTGGGAGGTGCCAATTCCCACTACTGGTCATTGCTAGTAAGCCAATAGCCCATAATTAATGTCAGGTGAAAATGATGGTACTCGTGTTTATACTTTGTGCTTTCGATCCAGAAGGAAATCTAAGTTTATCTGATGCTTTATTATGTTGATGCCGTTGAGCCCAATAGGAACTACCATTGGAGATGACCGCACTGGATGCATTTCATATTTCTGCTTCTTTGTCCTTCTCTGCCAAATTTTCTCATTTTTTCACCCCGCTTCTAAAATCCCCCTTTTCTGCTTCCCTGTCCCTTTAAAAGTGTCCAAAACCTAGTCAAACCCAAATAACCCATCAAATTTTTTTCCAAATCCAGATTTTCCTTTACTAAAACAGTTTCTTTTTTTGTTTATCTACCCATTCAAAAAAAAAAAAACTCCTGATTATGGTTGTCACCCGCGTAGGAGCAAAAACCATGGAGGAAGCACTTGCAGCCATCCAAACCAAACTCCAGGATCTGGATGAAAAATTTCTTGGCCTCCATCTTGAGCATTCATCCATGAACAACAAACGACAGTCTGAGTCTTCATCAGACAATGGGTTCTCTTCTTTCAGCAATTTTCGTGGTCCGAAGCTTGATTTTCCTCGCTTCAATGGTATTGATCCGACTGGATGGATCTATCGTGCAGAACAATATTTCAGTTGCATAATAGTTTTGATGCAACAAAGTTTCACTTGCATCCTTTCATTTGGAACAGGAAGCTCTTTAATGATACCGTTGGTACATCAAGGCTCATGAAGAGCCAAAATGGCCATATTTTTCCCAGCTCCTTTTGCAACGATTTGGTCCTAGTGCTTTTGATGACTTCACAGGAGCACTCACTAAACTTCGCCAATTTGGCACTGTGAGAGAGTATCAAACAGAATTTGAGAAACTAACGAATCACACAGAAGGATTATCTGATGAATTCTATAGGAGTTGTTTTATCAGTGGTCTTAAGGATGAAATCCATTTAGAGGTCAAAATGTTTTGTCCCAACACAATGATGGAATCCCTTGGGTTGGCTAAGTTGGCATAAGACAAGATTGTAGCCCAACATCGCTCCAACAAGATTGTAGCCCAACATCGCTCCAGACCCGCTTTTGTTCCCTTTAGAAATATGGGTTCTCAACGACCTCCCATCCCGCCAGCTCCTCGACCAACTCCTATCAAGCATTTGTCTGAAACAGAGATGCGAGCATGCCGAAAAAAAAGGGCTTTGTTATAATTGTGATGAAAAATTCACTCGGGGACATAAATGTGTCGAGCAAAAGCTCTATCTCTTGGATGTGGATTCTCAGCCTGGCTATGAAATTGGTGAAGAAGCTCCAGATAAAATAGATGATCAGGTCGACATTCAGGAGCCGCCTATTGACCCTCCATCTCAAGATGACCAGCCAGAGATATCTCCCCATGCTTTAGCCGGAATCACCACCCCCCAAACAATGCGGGTCAGGGGTTACTTCAAGAAGATCCCTCTTACAATACTCATTGATTCTGGTAGCACTCATAATTTCATTGACCATCGGATCGCCAAACAGGCTGATTGTTTTGTCCATCCTTGTTCGAACTTTGAAGTCATGATTGCCAATGGGGGCGCCTTACCTTGCAAGGGGAAGTGTCACAATGTGCGTATCTCTATGGAAGATTATAACCTACGCTCTGACATGTTTTCCTTGTCCTTAGGCGGATGTGACGTGGTTTTGTGCGTTCAATGGTTATGCACTCTTGGCCCCATCTTATGGGATTTTTCTGAAATTTCGATGCAGTTTTCAGTCAATGGGAAACAACACAAATTTATGGGATTACAACCAGGGTTTCTTCGCAGCATCAGTTCACATCGCCTGGAAAAGATCCTTAAGAAGAATTCACATGGTGTCATCGCTCAACGCCATTCCATTCAGATGCACCCATCAACGGTCTCCACTACTTCCTTGGATAGATATGCAAGTGTCTTTGCTGAACCAGTGGGCTTGCCATCTTCAAGAGACCTTTCCGGTAAGAATTTAGCCGCATCTACATCTCATAAGGAAATGATGGCTATTTTGCATGCAGTACAGAAGTGGCAGCCATACCTATTAGGAAATTATTTCTGCATCAAGACTAATCTCCAGAGTCTGGCAAATTTCCTGAAAAAATGGGTCTCCTCCCCAGCACACCTGAAATGGGTTATCCAACTCATGGGTTATGCCTATGCGATCACTTACAAGCAAGGTAAGGACAATCTGGTGGTAGATGCTCCTTCTCGCACATTTTATGACCCAGTTTCTCTTACAACTATTTCTCTGCTTGTTCCAAATTGGTTGCAATCTGTTCAACAGGGCTATCTCTTCTATGAAATCCATGCTTCTCCATCGACAAGGCAGTCTGGGTTCCTCAAAACGTATGACCGGGAACAATGTAACTTATTTTGGCAGGGACTGAAAATGACAATTCAATAGATGGTGGTTGAATGTGATACTTGCCAGGTCAACAAGGGTGAAACGACACTCCTTTCGGGACTGCTCGAAACCTTTCCCATCCCTACACAGATTTGGACAGCTATTTCTATGGATTTCCTTGAAGTGCTCCGGTGGTACAATACCACATCTAAAATGACACCATATGAAGCAGTCTATGGATAAGCAACGCCAGTTCTTCTTCCATACACCCTTATCAGTTCCTTAGTTCAGGCAATTGACTCGGTTCTTCGAAACCGCGATCAGATTCTTCTCATTCTGCAGGACAATCTTCACATGGCAAGAATTCGACTGAAACAACAAGCCGATTAGCACCGTTATGAACGCACTTTTCACACAATTGATATGGTTCTTCTTCGTCTACATCCTTCCAATAAATCCTTCCTGAAACTCCAAAGGCGTCAGCTTCTCTCTCAATCTATCACAGAGGTATTAATTAAGTGGCACCGAAAATGCAACCCACGGATGCTACATGGGAACCACTCCTTCAGATTCCGCATCAATTTCCACTTCTAAAGCTTTGAGGACAAATCTTTTTCTAAGGGAGAGGGGATGTTAGGAACCCGTGTCAACCCTTCTCTTTACTTTGTTAGTATATTGTTGTTGGTTGCATATGTAAGTCGTCCCGTAGTATTTGTTGATCCATAGTTTGTATTAGCCCATGGTATTGACCCATAGTATTGGACGCATATGCTTTGTAAGTTGTCCCGTAGTATTATATGTCCCATGGTATTGACCCATAGTATTGGGCATAGACTTAGTATATAAGTGTGTGTTGAGGCCAATGAAGGTACCGTGAAGTTATTTGTATTGAGCTTGCTCAAAGGAGGTTGCCCCCTCGAAGTGGCTTGTGATCAATAAAGTGATTCGGAGTTATGTTATTACTACTATCTCGTGTATTTTCATTAATTAATTGTTGCAGGTTCCTCACATCCATCTGGTGAAGTTTCCATCCTAGAACAGATGCAAGTGTAATAATTTCTCGGATTGTGGTGTACCTTGCCACATGGTAAAAGGTCTCATCATAATCGATGCCTTCTTTCTGAGAGAAACCTCTGGCAACAAATCTGGATTTATACTTCTCAATGCTATCATCTACAACATGCTTTATCTTGTAAATCCATCTAGAAGTCACAATGGACTTCCCATCAGGTTTGGGAACAACCTCCCAAACATCATTTTTCATTATAGATTTGTACTCTTTTGTCATTGCATCTTTCCAAACTTTTTGCTTTGCAGCTTCTTCATATGAGGATGGTTCTGAATCACTAATGTGACTCATCAATGCAACATACCTTGAATATCTGTCAGGTTGCTTGCGCTCTCTGGATGAGCCTGTTGGTGCTCAATGTTTCTCTGCATTTTGTAAGATGTATCGACACCAAGCAGATATTCTTTTAGCGAGAGGTTCATCAGGTGACCTCTCAACCAGTTCTACTGGTTCTTCAGGAGTTAGCGAATCTGAGGCATCTTCTGGTTTCACCCTCTCAAACTCTGAAGGGGGAGAACCAAACTCGAAATCCTCATCTCTGAATCACATTGAATCTCTTTCGATTTTTTGAAAGCATCTTCCTCATGGAAGGTAACATCTCGACTGACTTCAATGTGTCTCTCACCAGGTACATATATTTGATATGATTTGGATGACTCACTATAACCCACAAAGGTGCCTTTATTTCCAGAAGGCTCCATCTTTGTTCTCTTTTCTTTCAGTACATGAATGTATACTAGGCTCCCGAAGATCCTCAAGTGTGAGATGTTTGGCTTCTCACCAATAAACACTTCTTCTGGTGTCTTCTCATCTAGAATGGAACACGAGATTCTATTCTGGATGTACACAACTATACAGGTGGCTTCATCCCATAATGAGGTAGACATATCTTGATTATGCATCATGGATTTTGCAACATAACATATGGTTCCATTATTCCTCTCGGAAACCCCATTTTGATGAGGGATATATGGTACTGTTAACTTTCTACATATTCCTGCATCACTATATAGCTCATTAAATGCATGTGAATCAAATTCGCCTCCATTATCAGACCTTAATGCACGAATGTGCTTTTCTTTCTGATTTTCAACTAGGGCTTTAAACTCTTTAAATTTGCTAAGAGTTTCACTTTTATCCTTCATGAAATAAATCCATGACTTCCTAGAAAATTCATCTATGAAGAGTACACAATATAAGAATCCACTTGGGGAGGGGGATGACATGGGACCACATATATTAGAATGTATTAAATCTAAAATCCTTTTAGATCTAGTAGAACTGCTAGAAATTTTTTTCTTAACATTCTTCCAAAGTGTACAACCCTGACATACACTATCATGCTCAAAATCAAATACGGGCATAACTTTTACCATCTTTTGAAGTCCTGGTAGTGCTTTGTAGTGTAGCTCTCCAAGCCTTTGGTTCCATAGATCGCATGGACTAATAGTGTGGTGAATCAAAGCTTGAATGTACTTCCTGGGTACCTTGTAGAGTCCCCCCTCTCAAACTCCAATCACAACAGCATATTCTAGGATTTTGTTCTTTGGCCATAAAGTGATTTGTTATCCATGAAGATAACTCATAAGCCTTTGTCTTCAAGAACTGAAACTAAAAGCATAATCTTCTTCAATATTGGAACATATAGAATGTCAATCCAACTCTACCATGCATGTGAATTCTTTCTCCTTGGATTGAATAAGTTGAGTTGTCCCCTGTGATGAACCTGCAATAATTAATTAATGCAAATACACGAGATATCAGAAATAATAGAACTCAGAATCACTTTTATACTGATCATGAGCCACTTCGAGGGGGAAACCTCCTTTGAGCAAGCTCAATACAATTAACTTCACGGTGCCTTCAATGACCTCAACACACACTTATATACTAAGTCTATGCCCAATACTATGAGTCAAAACCATGGGACATATAATACTACGGGACGACTTACAAAGCATATGCATCCAATACTATGGGCTAATATATACTATGGATCAACAAATACTACAGGACGACTTACAAAGCATATGTGTCCAACAAAAATATACTAACATAGTAAAGAGAAGGGTTGACACGGGTTCCTAACATCCCCTCTCCCTTAGAAAAAGCTTTGTCCTCAAAGCTTTGGTTGGAGAAATTGCTGCAGAATCTGAAGGAGTGGTTCCCCGGTAGCATCCTCGGGTTGCATTTCGGGCCACTGACGCCTTTAGAGTGTCAGGGAGGATTGCTTGGAAGGCTGTAGATGAAGAAGAACCCTATCAGCTACGTGGAAAATGTGCTCAAAACGGTGCTGATCGACTTGTTGTTTCAGGCGAATTCTGGCCATGTGAAGATTGTATTGCAGAATGAGAAGAATCTGATCACGATTTCGAAGAACCGAGTCAATTTCCTGAACTGGGATGCTGCTAAGGGTGTATGGAAGAAGAAATAGCAGTGTCTGTCCATAGACTGCTTCATATGGTGTCCTTTGAGATGTGGTATTGTACCACCAGAGCGCTGCTAGGAAATCCATAGAAATAGTTGGCCAAAACTGTGTAGGGATGGGCAAGGGTTTGAGCAATCCCGAAAGGAGTTTCGTTTCACCCTTGTTGACCTGGAAAGCATCACAGTCAGGCACCATCTGTTGAATTGTCATTTTCAGTCCCTGCCAAAAGAAGTTACATTGTTCCCAGTCATATATTTTGAAGAACCCAGAGTGCCCTGCTGATGAAGAAGCATGGAGTTCATAGAAGAGATAGCCCTGTTGAACATATTGCAACCAATTTGGAACAAGCAGAGAAAGAGCTGTAAGAGAAACTGGGTCATCAATTGTGCGAGAAGGAGCATCTGCCACCATATTGTCCTTACCCTTCTTGTAAGTGATCACATAGGGATAACCCATGAGTTGGATAACCCATTTCAGGTGTGTTGGGGAGGAGACCCATTGTTCCAGAAAATTTTCCAGACTCTGGAGATCAGTCTTGATGCAGAAATAATTCCCTAATAGGTATGGCTGCCACTTCTGTACTGCATGCAAAATAGCCACCATTTCCTGTTGAGAGGTAGATGCGACTAAATTCTTACCGAAAAGGTCTCTTGAAGGCGACAAGATCATTGGTTCAACAAAGACACCTGCATATCTATCCAAGGAAGTAGTGGAGACCGTTGATGGGTGCATCTGAATGGAATGGAGCTGAGCGATGACACCTTGTGAATTCTTCTTAAGGATTTTTTCCAGGCGATGTGAATTGATGATGCAGAGAGACCCTGGTTGTAAGCCCATTAATTTTTGTTGTGCCCCATTGACTGAAAAATGCATCCAAAGTTCAGCAAAATGCCATAAGATGGGGCCAAGTGTGCGTAACCATTGAACGCCCAAAACCACATCACATCCGCCTAAGGACAAGGCAAACATGTCAGAGCGTAGGTTATAATCTTCCATAGAGATACACACATTGTGACACTTCCCCTTGCAAGGTAAGGTGCCCCCATTGGCAACAATGACTTCAAAGTTGGAGCAAGGATGGACAAAACAATCAGCCTGTTTGGCAATCCGAGGGTCAATGAAGTTATGAGTGCTACCAGAATCAATGAGTATGGTAAGAGGGAACTTTTTGAAGTATCCCCTGAACTGCATTGTTTGTGGGGTTGTGACACCGGTTATAGCATGGAGAGAGATCGTGGGTGGGTCATCCTAAGATGGGGTGTCAACAGGCGGGTGTTGAATGTCGACCTGATCATCTACTGTATCTGGAGCTTCTTCACCAAGTTCAGAGGCAGGCAGAGAATCCACATCCAAGAGATAGAGCTTTTGTTGAACACATCTATGTCCCCGAGTGAATTTCTCATCACAATTATAACAAAGCCCTTTTTCTCGGTGTGTCTGCGTCTCGGTTTCAAACAAATGCTTGATAGGAGTTGGTCGAGGAGCTGGCGGGATGGGAGGTCGTTGAGAACCCATATTTCAGAAGGGAACAACAGTGGGTTTGGAGCGTTGTTGGGATGCAAGCTTGTCTTCTTCCAACTTAGCCAACCCTAGGACTTCTATCATTGTGTTGGGACAGAACATTTTAACCTCTGACCGGATTTCATCCTTAAGACTACTGATAAAACAACTCCTGTAAAATTCATCAGACAATCCTTTTGTGTGATTGGCGAGTTTCTCAAATTCTGTCTGATACTCTCTCACTGTGCCAGTTTGGTGAAGTTTAGTGAGTGCTCCTGTGAAGTCGTTAAAAGCACTAGGACCAAATCGTGGCAAAAGAAGTTGGCAAAAATCTATCCTTTTTGGCTCGGGATGAGCTTTGATGTACCAACGGTACCATTGAAGGGCTTCCTATTCCAAATGAAAGGATGCAAGTGGAACTTTCTGGACATCAAAAGTATTATGCAGACTGAAATATTGTTTTACGCGGTATATCCGTCTAGTCGGATCAGTACCATTGAAGCGAGGAAAATCAAGCTTCGGCCCACGAAAATTGCTGGAAGAAGAGAACCCGATGGCTACAAAAGATTCTGGCTGTCGATTATTGTTCATGGCTAAACGCTGAAGATGGAGGCTGAGAAAATTTTCATCCAGATCTTGGAGTTTGGTTTGGATGGCTGCAAGTGCTTCCTCCATGGTTTTTGCTCCTGTGCGGGTGACAACCACAACCAAGAGTTTATTTTTGTTTTGGAAATGGATAGAAAAACACAAAAAAAGCTTATTTAGTAAAGGAATATTTGGATTTGGGAAAAACTCGGATGGGTAATTGGGGTTTGACTAGGTTTTGGACACTTTCTGATGGACAGGGAAGCTAAAAATGGGGATTTCAGAAGCGGGGTGAAAGAATGAGAAAATTTGGTAGAGAGGGACAAAGAAGCAGAATTAGGAAAGGAACACGGTGGCAAAAGTTGAAGGTGTTTGAGTGAAAATTGAAAGAGTTATGGCAAACCCTAAAAATAGACAAATGTGGGATTTTTGGTCTTGGGAAGTGAAATTTGGGATAGGTTCTTCAGGAATGAAATATGCAGAATGGGATTGCAGGGATGTCAGTGAATTTTCAGGGAAAACAGAGTTGAAACAAGGGATATATAGCCGAAAAACAGAATTTTATACTTTTTTTTTTCTAGAAATGGATTGGCAACAGTGGCACGGAATGGATCCGCAACAAATGGATCTGCAACGGCGCAGAAGAGATCGAAAACGGCTGGATCTGAAACGATGACTGGATTTGGAACGACTTTCAGAATAGATCTGAAATGGCTGGATCTGGAGCGGAAGTGATCGACAACAGTTCAGCTGAAAATAGATATGGACCCCAGGTATGTGCGGCTTCCTATCGGTTCAGGGGATTCACTCGGCCACCAATGCTGTCTGACGGCTTGCGTATTGGGGCAGTACCCCTCACTCCACGGCTCATGTAAAACTGATAACCGCTTTGCCACAAACGACAGCTCTTGGTTTACCTCACGGGTGGGAACTCGTCAATCAGGTAGGGGTCATTGCCCTTTTTGCTGGCAGGTCCTCTCAATGGGCCAGCTACTTTGGGGTTCCTGTGGTACTCCTCACAATGAGTTTTAGGGCTTATGCCCAAGTACTTCCCACAGTTAAGCGGATAGGGGTTATCCACAGATCCGAACTTGCAACAGTGCAAATTTTTTTTTGGCAAAAATTCCACCCAACAAGCCCAAGAAAGTGCTCTGATACCAAATGTGATGAACATGCAATAATTAATTAATGCAAATACACGAGATATCAGAAATAATAGAACTCAGAATCACTTTTATATTGATCACGAGCCACTTCGAGGGGGAAACCTCCTTTGAGCAAGCTCAATACAATTAACTTCACGGTGCCTTCAATGACCTCAACACACACTTATATACTAAGTCTATGCCCAATACTATGAGTCAAAACCATGGGACATATAATACTACGGGACAACTTACAAAGCATATGCGTCCAATACTATGGGTCAATACTATGGGCTAATATAAACTATAGATCAACAAATACTACAGGACGACTTACAAAGCATATGCGTCCAACAACAATATACTAACATAGTAAAGAGAAGGGTTGACACAGGTTCCTAACATCCCCCAACTCTACCATGCATGTGAATCCTTTCTCCTTTAGATCGGTGATGGAACTCTTGTAACCAGTCATATGTTTGGATGCACCACTATCAATCAACCATATGTCTACATTTGTGATGACGGATCCCGAAAGGGATGAGACAAGATAATACTCCCTTCTTGTCTCATTTTCTTCGGATGCATTCTTTTGAGTGATTTCATCTTCTATGGCGGTAGAAGCATGAAACTTTCCTTTCCACTTTGCTTTGCACTCTCTTGAGAAATGACCTTTCTTGTTGCAATTGAAGCATCTAGATTTTGACTTGTCAAATCCTTTGTTGAACTCCTTCTTCTTTGGATGAGATAAATTATTTTGGAAGAAGGGTTTCTTTCCTTTCTTCATTCTTATCGCGAGGAATATATTTTCTTCTTTGATGCATACTGACTTGCTCTAGATTCACCCCTCCTCTTGGAGGAAGTCATACCACAACCTTTTGAAGTTAGGTTGTACCACTCAGCCATTTACTACAACCAATAATGTCTCCCATGAGGATGGGAGACCATAAATAGTGGTTTGGAGAATATCATCTTCATCCACCACTATTCCAATACTAGAAAGTTGATCTCTTACCTGACAAATCTTGGAGAAGAAGGAGGTCGTTGTCTCATCCATATCCATCTTTAAGTTTCAAAGCTTATTCTTCAATTCCCTCTTTTGATTCGAGGCCTTCTTCTCATATGGATTAGTCAATGTATCATAACATTCTTTCACAGTCTTCAACGGTGTGGTCACGAGCATCAAGTTATCTTTTACCTAATCATGGATGATTTGTTTGGCCTTAGCTTGATTCTTATTGAAGTTGACGCGCCCCACATTAGATGTAGGATCCTCCACCACAATGGATATGTAGCCATCTAAATCATGTTCCTCTAGGATGTTGAGAATCCCCATTCTTCCAAGTGTTGAAGTTGGAGGTTCCCTCAAGACGGTCTTCCGGTCGTACAGAGACTAATGCCATAGTATTCAAATATTGTGCTCAAATTCTCATGATCAGTGTAGGCTCTAGATGGCAATATGCAAAATTGAGCTCCTTACGCCCTGAGCTCTAATACTATGTTGAAATTTGGTTGAGCTTTGATATTTAATTCTTTTAGAACAATTCAATCCATGAAATTCATACAACCATAACAAAAGATATACCTTGGGGAAAATCCTCAAAATTATGAGGACAAAAACCCATCAATTATTCTCTGCATAATATATTGGATATCAAAGAATGCTTTCTTTTACAACATAGAAGATTGCTTTCATAATATAAGAGATCAACAAAAACTCTTGATGAAGACACAAAAGCAATAGAGAAGAGAGATCAATCAAATGTGCTCCCAACACAACAATAACAAGCATGAACAATACCTTGCACAGAGAGAAGCACCTTTCCTTCAATGGAGAAGAGAATTCTCTTCACATTGGATTCATCAATCTCGTATAACATATTTATACATTCTTCTCTTCTATTTTTAACTTCTAACTTCAGGATGAACTCGCCCCCAGAATGGATGTATTAATCTTGCATGCAGATATGCACCCACTTCTCATGCAATGCTTTATCTCACTGATCTGTCACTTAGGATGAACTGGCCTCTTAACTGAAAGCTTGCCCACTTAGTTAGGTGGCTAACCTAAGTGTCGTTACTTAGTTAACCAGATATTCTTTGTTGTCACTTAGTTAACTCTCTTTAATTGATTCTCCTTGATTTACTGAAGTGTCGTCTTTGAGTTTAACTAAAGTGAAAACACATTAGTTAACTAGTCCTTTTTATTTAACAATTAGTTAACTGAAATCATGCCGATTGATTTACTTGAAGTGACCACTGTGAGTTCTTTAGTTAACTGGGGCATATCTTTAACTGATGCTTTAATTGAAGCATTGATACTTAACTGAAGCTTTAACAATTCAAGTTCTCTTTAATTAGCTGAAGTGTTTGCATGGACAATTTGAAATTATCTTGATCTCTATGCTTTAGCTTTTATTTCTTTATCTCTTACTGCATGGTCAATATGTGCTAACTTTTATTATCCATCACATTACATTATACTAAGAAGAATTATCGGATGTTGTGATCATATTATATTATTTCGAACCAAATGATCATATGCTAAAGTAATTCACTTTAGAGGTGATCAATCTCTAAAGGAGAATTAATAGCAATTGGTGATCATGGTTAATAATACATCACACAACATTAAATGCTTTTTACAAGCATGACCTTTATACGGGAGGTCCATCTCATAGATACCTTTATACGGAAGGTTCACATGATAATCATGACTTGACACACAAGTCCGAATTCTTGTCCAACGAGACTTTACAACATCATTACTTTGATCAAGTACCTCTATACGAGAGGAATAACCTTTACACGGAAGGCAATCAAAGTGCTCACCTCTATACGGGAGGATAAATCTTGGGTAGACAAGATTGGTTTGGATAATGTCTCCTAATACTGTATATTTAACAAAATTCGATATGGGGTATAACTCTATCAGAATAAGTAAATTATTCTTTTTCTCCATAAGAAACAAAGAACTAGAAACGAGTAAATAGAAATAAAAAAAAATGCATTTTCAAATGTAAATAAAATTAAATTCACATAAAATTATGAATAAATATGTAGTTTGATGATAAGGACGGCAATGCCTTGTATCAACAAGGGATTTGATGTATTTAAGATTTTCATTTGCACATCCATTTTTCACAAGAAAACCTTATGTTTTGCATCCTCAAATAAACACATCCAAAAATGCTCGCTCTTATAAACTTATAAAGTATAAGGTTTGCAGAACCTTACCATCCAATATATAACATTACACACTTTTTACAAAGAACATTGACCATATCAACACATTAATTCTTCATAAATAGTGCTAAGAAATGTTAATAATGCACCTGCAACTTATTCTTATTGGTTTTCAATACTAACAATAGACTTATGATAATTTCAAGTGAACTTATAAAAGATCAAACATTAAAAATGCACGCAACACAACATGATAGCATTGCAAAAGAGTTAATTCCGTTAACATAGATTCCAATTTTCAATAGAGTACATGTCATTATGCAATGATTTCATTCTCAAACTATACAACATGGATGTTGTGACTTAAAGTGTTAACATAACTTCAACTCACAATGCACTCTGTAATGTCCCCACCTGCTGACCACTGCGAAGCAAGGAACATACTACCAATCGATGGGGCTCTTAATCAAAATTTATCCCACTCATTTCATTACAAGAAATAAGATATGAATGTGCAGATGTAGACAATCAATCATGCACAGCGGAAACAACATCCACACAATCATTCGAATACATTCAAGATTTCAGGCATTAATAAAAGCATTTCATAAATAAATATATAGGCAGAAACACTTATCTTCGTTTCAATTGTCCCAAGCAACTAGCTATGTCGCTGCAACGTTCCACCCAACCGTAGGCTCTTCGACAGCTTATACTGAGTCCGTCCGAAGGCCACCCCCGAGCTGGGCATGATTCTCACAAGGACAAAGGGGGCATTCCAGCTCAACCACTGCCCAATAACCATTTTTATCTCAGCCAAGCCAGAATAATGGATTACCCATCACCCATACCCAACATACTCTTTCTTCTCACAACAAAACGACTATTGACAGGGTTACACATTTACAACAGAGGTGTTCACAAAACAGGGTCCACATTGGTTCCCCCAGCTCCTGGTTCACCCAATGAACTGTGGAATTTCGTTTTCAACCCCAGGGAGCAAAACCAATTTCTCTCCACGGGTTAGGATCCCTTCCAATGGCCTAAACGACCCCCAGGAAGACCCAAAACGTTCTGCTCTCTTTCCCCACGGGTAACCAACACAAAAACGCCCCTTCCCAGCTAAAAGATGAAGGGAGACACAGAAAAACGAGGGAGGAAAACGCCCAGGCAGCTTGAGCTGCGTGAGAGAGCAAGGCCATGGTGAATAATCGCTTAGGCAGCCATTTCGTGGCTCTATTCTTTCCCAAAAAGACCAACACGTTTTTCCATGAAGGGTGGCTTGCCCATACCCGATTTTGGACAGCCATACCTTCCCATTCCCAAGGCAATAACTTCCCCAACCAACTCTTGGGAGAAATCAATGGTTGGGTACAAAAGTCAACATGGGTAGTTGAGGGTTTGATGGGTTTCCTCATTGACACTTGGCTTGACTCTATTGGCTCAAGGGTTTGAATGTTTTCCCTCCCAATTCCTTGTGAAATCATGCCCCCATCTCTTTGTTGCATTGCATAGCTAGTTGTGGGTATTTTTTATTAAAATGCATATTACATGCTATTTGAATTTCCACTGTGCATTGCTAGCACGCAAACCATATGCATCACGAAATCGATGGCGGGGCCTTGGCCTTGAGCTTCTCACCATGATTTACTAACAATATTACATCATTTATAGTGTTAATGCCATGGGGCCAAACTGGGGACATTACACACTCACAACCTAAATATCACAAGACTCAACCTATCACTTAGATTAATCTCTTATACCATAGTACTATCGAAATTTATGTTCAATATCAAGGTTTTAATGAAAAATAGAAACCTCACCTCTTAACAAGGGGTTTGCCGGATTTAACCTTGTGAATTTTCAGCTTTAGGGCTACTATGAAATATAAACAAAACAACAACAATGAACAATATATCATTCCTTAACAAACCCCAAACTTTTAGGCAATTCAAGAGAAAAGATATCAAAGTTTCATCCATCTAGGGCATTCTCATCATGCATAAACTAGATCTAAAAACTTTGATTTACAACAATAAAATAGCCTTTATCTTCTTCAATTATAATGTTAAATCAACAAGACACATATGGCTGGAAATTACAAACCATGAACAACATAGATGGCTGAAAATTAAATATGCAATTTACGAAAATATTGTATAGTTAAAAACTTCATTAATATGCATAAGATGAATTTCATGTACATACCATAGCCTTATCACAAAGCTAGCATAATCCACTAGCTCTCCAAAATCCTAGATAGGGAAAACCTAGAAAAACCCTAACTCAACCAAGGAGCTCCAACAAGCATGAATCTCTGAAGCAAGTCCTCCAAGGCAAGACATCTCCTCCTCCTCTTCTTCAATAAATAAAACCTAGTGTTTCATCTCAAAACCTTATCTCCAAATATCTAAGCGATGAAACCCTAAACCTAGACTTCAAGATGCTCCAAGAATATCAAGATACTCTAGCGACTCCAAGAGAGAGAGAAAGATCAAGTACAAATGTAGATATAAGATAGAGGATGACTAGTGCTCTCCTAGTCACATCTCTACAAACAGGAGAATACAAATGAGGGTTTGCGTGAAAGAATGAAGGACTCTCTTCTTCCTCTACATATATGGGAGGTAAGGGAGACCAAAAATACACGTGGGCCAATTCCCTGACAAGCAACCTATAATAAACACTTATATGATCACACAATAGAGCGCTACACTTCGAGGGTACACATGTCAAGGTCCAAGGTGATGTCAAAGGGCTCCAAGATTATGTAGCTACATAAGATGTGTCCACACTCCTCCACCACAATCCCATACAAAATCCATCGCTCATCCTAAGACATGTACTCCATTGGGTCCACTCCCCCTATATGAATATTGTCTCAACCTAAGAATTCCCAAGTCAACACTAAGCCTCCATACAGTGATCCAAGATAACACATGTTTTCTAGGGCCTGATGCCATCCTCCAATATGCACAATGCTCTTCTTAAGTAAGGTATTCTTCGAGCAAGCAACCATCTCCATGTGGCCATCATGAAGGATGTCATCCAAGCTATAAAGAGAAATTCAACACTCTGGAGAAGAATTCTAAGAAAGAACCCAAATAGGGTAAAACAACCACTAAGTAAGCTATCTCTAATGTACA
The DNA here is from genome assembly GCA_027924585.1 of Larix kaempferi. Lineage (NCBI taxonomy): Eukaryota > Viridiplantae > Streptophyta > Pinopsida > Pinales > Pinaceae > Larix > Larix kaempferi. The sequence goes on along the minus strand of BSBM01001378.1, from coordinate 327,201 downwards.
AATCCATCATGAACCATCTCCCATGTCCAAGTCCATCTTGGACCATCCAAGGGATTAACATATGCCATGTACCTCAAATATCATGAAGCAAACCCAAACATAGTGTAAGAAATTTCAAAGTAACTTGAAAGCTAACACTCCCTCTTTATAAGGAAAATGTTTGCATCAACACCTATTGAATCCCATCTATAACACCACCAAACCCGCTACCTTCAAATTTGTACCTACTACAATCTCAAAATCAACCATTGTCTCCTATAAAGACACTGACACCCATGCTATCACACAATCTTGATCCTCTAAAGAAAATTGACCACCTATGAATACGAAGGAACGAAACCTTGGAAAATAACAACCTAGCAAACTCCATCATCTCTCAAGTCAACATCATAGGCCAAAATCAATCCAAGACATCTTGCAAAAATAATCACACCTCCATACAAGATCACGATAAATGGATAACATCTATCAAAGTTATAAATATAGAAGCCTACAAAAATCAACTTCGTGATCTTAAATTACCAAGATCATGGTAAAGGCAATAACCCATGCAAGGCTATCAACAACCTATTAACACATGAATCCCTCTCATGCACCTAAAGTCCTCCAACAACTTAAACAACACGAATTAGGTCAATGCCCTCATCTTGAGAGAATCATAAAGCAAGAGTAATATCATGGAAAAATCCTATTTGAGAGAATCCACAACCCAATCCTTATAGTTTGTAATAATCCCATCAACTACAAACCTAGAATTAATATCAACATTATCCTCTATCATAGTATCACCCTATCCTCCTCAAGACAACTAGAAGGATCATGGATGGAAGAAATAAATGTAATATGACTAGCATACCTCCTAGGAAGTATACTCACCTTCACTCTTAATCCTCTTCAAGACTAGAAGACTCATCCAACATCTCAATGGAATGTACATTGCCACTTGATCAGTAAGTAACTTGTAAAGGCCAACTCTCTCACCCCTCTAGCTAAATTCCTCATACTGGCTAGACTAGAATCACTGATGGTGCATTGATGTCCCTCAAATGCAACCCTCCACAAAGCATCTATCATACAAGAAACTAAAAGAAGACTCTTCTTGAAAGTAGGAACACATAGAATATCACTTGAAGGCATTTGAAACAAAGTAAAGTCAACTCTTCTCACTAGATAAGTGGCATCATCGCCAAGCTCCACACTCATACCTCCCTCTTGCTCCAAAATCCTACTTAATAAAGGCTTGTCATATGTGTTAAAGTTACATCATCATGAGTCATTCTCCAAGTCAATATTGTGTGCCAATATTGATCCTTGTGTGTCGAGGTAGTGCCTTATAGGAGCCTGAGTTGGACTCATGAAACTTGGAGAAGAATCTTGATTTGGACTCAAGAATGAATAAGCCTCATGTGTTGAGGTAAGTGCTTTGTATGTCAAAGTGATGGTGTTGTACAATCTTGTTTGTCAAGACTAAGGTCTTGTGTGTCAAGACGGATCCTTATGTGTTGAGGTCGTGCCTCATGTGTTGAGGTAATGATTTGCATGTCAAAGCATGAATGGTGTGTGATGTACTACTAACCATGGTTGAGCTATTAAGTCTCCTCTAGGGACTAGACACCTCTAGAGTGAATTACTTTAGCATATGACCACTTGGTACGATAGTAGAACAAGATGATCACATCATTGGAAAAATCTCCTTGGTATATTTGGTATGATAAATAAATTAAAGTTGGCACATGTGGACCATGCAGATAAGACAAGAGATAACGATAAGATGTGATAAGACAAGAGAGAAATCGATTCGGTCACTTAAATAATGATAAAGACTTCAACTAAATAAGAGAGAACTCGAATTGTTAAACTTTAGTGATGTTAACAAGAAAGACTTCAGTTAATTAAAGGATAAATCGAATTGTTCACTTTAGTGATGTTATGAAGAAGGAATTTAGTTAAAAGAGTTAACTAAGTGTTAATAAATAAGATCTAGTTAACTAAAGTGTTTTGCATGTCAAACTTAATTTGAACTAAAAGACATCACTTGAGTTACGACACTTGAGTTGTGACACTTGAATTGTGACACTTGAGTTACGATACTTAAGTTACGACACTTGCATGGTGACACTTGAGTTAGCCACCTAACTAAGTGATCTAGCATCCAGATGAAGGGAGAGTTCATCATGAAGTCATAAGATAAAAATAAAATCCAAAGCATGAGAAGTATGTCATATATATGTTGTGTAGGATTGATGAATTCAATGTGAGAGTGAATTCTCTTCTCTCTTGAAGGCCATTCACTTTCTTTGTGCATGTGACCAAAATCAATGAATTGGTTTTGTGCAGGATAATATTATAAGTTATATTCTTCCATCTTCTCTCTTGCTCTGTGATTTCACTAGGACTTCTTGGTGTTCCTCTCTAATCATGCACCGGGGGTGCTTGATGTAATATGCTCATTGTAAAGACATTCTCTGTTATCTATCAATATTCTAAGGAATATTTTGTTGGGGTTTTCTACCTCAAGTACTAGAGGGTTCCCTAGGGTAAATACTATGTCTCATGTGAATGCTTATGCTTTTTATTATTCATTGATTTCAAGTTCTATTATAATTACGCATTAAGATAAAAAATTTAACATGGTATAAGAGCTCAGCGCATGAATGAGCTAAGTTTTACAGTCAGGCTTGAGCCTACATTGATCCTGCGCGGAAAAAATTGAACACAATACTTGAAGGATAATGGATTCAATCTCAGTATGACTAGAAGACTGACTTGAAGGAAATTCGAACTTCAATACTTGGAAGGCCGGGATTTTGAATATCTTGGAAGAGCATCTAGATGGATACATATTCATTATTGTTGAAGAGCCTACTTCTAATGTTGGGCACATTGCTTTCAAGAAGAATCAAGCCAAAGCAAAGAGAATCATTTATGATTCTGTGAAAGACAATTTGATGACGGTGATTACTCCATTGAAGACTGCAAAGGAGTGCTTCAACGCCTTGACAAATATTTATGAGAAGAAGGCTCACAGTCAAAACAGATCCCTGAAGAACAAGCTTTGTAATCTGAAGATGGAGAAGGAAGAATTTGTTGCTTCCTTCTTCACAAATATCTCTCAAGTAAGAGATCAACTCATGAGCATTGGAGTTACTGATGATGACGGTGATCTTATTCAAATTGTTGTCATGGAGACATTCTTGGTTGTTGTTAATGGTCGAGAAGTGAAACCAAACTTTGAAATATTGTGGAATGATTGCCTTCAAGAAGAAGGGTGAATTCAAAGAAAAAATGCTTCCTCCAAAGAAGAGAAGCTTGCTCTTACGACAAGTACAAACAAAGGAAATAAATCCTTTTCTTGGAAGAAGTTTCCTCATCAAAAGGAAAAAGAATACAACAAGAACTTTGATAAGTATAAAGTCAAATGCTTCAACTACAATTGGAAGGGACAACTTTTCAAGAGACTGTCGTGCAAAGCAAATAGGAAAGTTCAAGGGTATATTTCATTCTTCTATTGCTATAGAAGATAAACCTACAAGAAAGAATTCTTCCAATGATCAAGAGACAAGGACAAAGTACTATCTTGTCTCAGCTCTAGTTGGATCCATTACCACTAGTGCTGAGATATGGCTAGTGGATAGTGGTGCATCATAACACATGACTGGATATAGGAGCACTATCTCATATCTGAAGGAAAATAAGTTCTCATGCCAGGTGGAGCTTGGAGACAATACCACCTATCTGATCCAAGGAGTTGGATCCGCTTCTTTTTAGTTGAATTCAAGTGATGTACTCCATGCTGATGATATTCTGTATGTTCCTATTCTGAAGGAAAACCTCCTGTCTGTTCAGTTCTAGAAGATAAAGGTTTCAGAGTAACATTTATGGACAACAAAGTGCTCTTGTGGCCTAAGAATCCAGACTTGAATTCTGCAGCTGTGATTGGAGTTAGAGAGGGATGTCTGTACAAAGTTCCTAGAAATTTCATTAAAGCCATGATCCATGACGCAGTCAGTCCTTATGAACTGTGGCATAGGAGGGTTGGTCATATTCATTTCAAAGCGCTATGGCTGGCTTACAGAAGATGGTAAAAGGTATGCATGTATTTCAATCTGAGCATGGTGTTATTTGTAGAGGTTGTGCTCTTGGTAAGAACATCAATACAATCTTTCCAAATAGTACTAATAGATATAAAGGGATCCCAGACTTGATCCATTCAAATATATGTGGTCCCATGTCTACACCATCCTTGAGTGGTTATCTGTACTATGATTTTCATAGATGACTTCTCTCACAATTCTTTGATCTATTTTCCGAAGGCAAAGAGTGAAAATTTCAACAAGTTTCAAGAGTTTAAAGAACTAGTTTAGAATCAGACTGGAAAGGACATTCGTGGTTTGAGATCTGATAATGGAGGAGAGTTAGAGTCTCATGAATTTAATGAATTATACTGAGAGGCAGGGATAAGAAGACAGTTGATTGTACCTTACAACCCCCAACAAAATGGGGTTACTGAAAGAAAGAAAAAAACAATCTCTGAGGTTGCAAAAGCTTTGATGTGTGATAAGGATTTTACCACTTCCTTATGGGAAAAATCCTCCAACACTTTTGTTTATATTCATAACAGAAGCATGCATTCTATCCTGGAAGAGAAGACTCCTGAAGAAGTTTTCACTGGTGAAAAACCAGATGTTGGACACTTGAATATTTTCGGTTGTCCTGTCTACATTCATGTGCCAAAAGAGAAGAGGACAAAGATGGATCCATATGGAAAGAAAGGAACATTTGTTGGATATAGTGAATCATCCAAAGCTTATAGAATCTATGTTCCAGGTCAAAGGTACATTGAAGTCAACAGAGATGTAACATTTCATGAAGAGGCTACCCTCAAGCGCTCTAAAGAACTTCAGTGTGATTCAGATATGGAGGAGCATGAGACTCCCCTAATGGAGGATCCAGGTTCTGGTTCTCCTATTTCAAATGTTGAGAGGGAGAACCCGGAAGAGTTCTTACATCCGCTTGATATTGAAGAGCCAGTAGAACTGGTAGAAATATCATTTGATCAACCTCCCGCTAAGAGGAAATCTGCCTGGTGTCGATACATTCTGCAAGAGGTAGAAAATCATGGAGCATGATTAGGCACATCCAGAGAGCGAAGGATACCTGAAATATTTTCAAGATATGTAGCTCAGATGAGTCACATCGGTGAATCGGAACCCACCACCTATGAGGAAGCTGCTAAGCAGTAGGTATGGAAATATTCCATGGTGGAAGAATACAAATCCATCATGAAAAATGATGTGTGGGAAGTGGTTCCTACACCTGAAGGGAAGTCAACAGTAACTTCCAAGTGGCTTTATAAAATCAAACATGCAGTCGATGGTAGTATTGAAAAATGTAAAGCAAGATTTGTGGCTTATGGTTTCTCACAAAAGGAAGGAATAGACTATGATGAGACATTCGCTCCTGTGGCTAGGTACACTACTATTTGAGCCATGATTTCACTTGCCTTATATCTAGGGTGGAAGCTTCGCTAGATGGATGTGAAGACTACCTTTCTCAATGATGAAGTTAAGGAAGAAGCATACATACAAAAACATGAGTGGTTTATATTTCACGGGAAGGAGTCCCATGTATGCAAAGTTAAGAAATCCCTGTATGGGATTAAGCAGTCCCCGAGAGCTTGGTATTCAAGGACTGGAAACTATCTTCAGAGATTGGGATTCTCCAAAAGCGAAGCTGACCCCAAACTATACTTCAAGGTTGTGAAGAAACAACCACTGATATTGGTTCTCTATGTTGATGACTTGTTACTTACTGGAGAGGAACAACAGATAGCTCGGTGCAATAGGGATCTCACTTCAGAATTTGAAATGAAATAATTAGGTCTTATGCACTACTTTCTTGTTATGGAAGTTTGGAAAAGGAAATATGAGATATTTCTTTCGCAAGGAAATTACACAGTTGATGTGTTACACAGATTTGGTATGATGGACTGTAAGTCCATGTCTACACCAATGGTGTCTAATTTGAAGAAACTACATGATTCATATTCTGGATCTGATCTAGTGGATCCTACCATGTACAGATAGCTCATTGGTTCCTTGATGTATTTGACACATTCTAGATCAGTCACATGTTATGTTGTGAGTATATTGAGTCAATTCATGTTTGATCCAAGACATAGACATTGGGTTGTTTCCAAGCATGTGCTTAGATACCTTCGAGTTACTATTTGTTATGTACTCAGATATGCTTCTAGTGGTGGAGTGATGTTACTTGGTTATGCCGAATCTGACTAGGGTGGTAGTATTGTGGACCAAAAGAGTACATATAGATTTTGTTTTAGCTTGGGATCAACTATGATCTCTTGGTCCGACAATAAGCAGGGCTCCATAGCCGTAGAGTACTATAGAAGCAAAGTATATTGCAGCTAGTACTGCTTGCTGAGAAGATGCGTGGCTTAGGAAGCTACTTGTTGGGTTTCAGTGAGAAGATTGATACTGCTATCATTCACTCTGACAATCATAGATGCATCAAGCTCTAAAAAAAACTTGTGTTTCATGACATATCGAAACACATTGATATTAAATACCACTACATCATATACATGGTCCATAGAGGTGCCATAATACTTTAGTACATTGCTACTGGTGAGCAGATAACATATATGTTGGCTAAGACTCTGTCCTTGATGAACTATAGGTACTTCTGAGAAAAGCTTGGCATGGTAGAGAATGCCTCCCTCCCTGAGAGGGAGTGTTAAAGTTACATCATCATGAGTCATTCCCCAAGTAAATATCATGTGCCAAGATTGAGCCTCGTGTGTCGAGGTAGTGCCTTATAGGATCCTGAGTTGCACTTAGGAAACTTGGAGAAGAATATTGAGTTGGAATCAATAATGAATAAGCCTCTTGTATTGAGGTAAGTGCTTTGTATGACAAAGTGATGGTGTTGTACAGTCTTGTTTGTCAAGACTATGGTCTTGTGTGTCAAGACGGATCCTCATGTGTTGAGGTAATGCTTTGCATGTCGAAGCATGAATGGTGTGTGATGTACTACTAACCATGGTTGAGATATTAAGTATCCTCTAGAGACTGGCCACCTCTAGAGTGAATTACTTTAGTGTATGACCACTTGGAACGATAGTAGAACAAGATGACCACATCATTGGAAAAATATCCTTGGTATATTTGATATGATAGATAAATTAAAGTTTGCACATGTGGGCCATGCAGATAAGAAAAGAGATAAAGATAAGATGTGATAAGATAAGAGAGAACTCAATTTGATCACTTCAATAATGATAACGACTTTAGTTAAATAAGAGAGAACTCAAATTGTTAAACTTCAGTGATGTTAACAAGAAAGACTTCAGTTAATTAAAGGAGAAACCAAATTGTTCACTTCAGTGATGTTATCAAGAAGGACTTTAGTTAAAAGAGTTAACTAAGTGTTAATAAAGAAGATCTAGTTAACTAAAGTGTTTTGCATGTCAACACTTAAGTTGAACTAAAAGACATCACTTGAGTTATGACACTTGATTTGTGGCACTTGAGTTACGACACTTAAGTTACAACACTTGCATGATGACACTTGAGTTAGCCACCTAACTAAGTGATCTAGCATACAGATGAAGGGTGAGTTCATCCTGAAGTTAGAAGATAAAAATAGAAGCCAAAGCATGTGAAGTATGGTATATATATGTTATGCATGATTGATGATTTTATGTGAGAGCGAATTCTCTTCTCTCTTGAAGGAAATTCGCTTTCTTTATGCATGTGACCAAAATCAACAAATTGGTTTTGTGTAGGATATTATTATGATTTCTATTCTTCCATCTTCTCTATTGCTCTGTGATTGCACCGGGGGTGATTGGTATTTCTCTCTGATAATGCACCAGGGGTGCTTGATGTAATCTTCTCGTTGTAAAGACATTCTCTGCTATCTATCAATATTCTAAGGAAGATTTTGCTGGGGTTTTTCCCTCAAGTACTACATGGTTTTCCCTAGGGTAAATACTGTCTCATGTGAATTCTTATGCTTTTGATTATTCATTGATTTCAAGTTCTATTATAATTTCACATTAAGATAAAAAACTTAACAATATGTCATATGTCTAGAAGATCCATTATATACATACCATCCAACACTAGACACAATGTTAGAAGTGAAACAAGAAGCCATGGAAAAGGTTGTCTCAAACTAAGAGTTAACCTCTTCTACACCTGCTATTGTCATAGTTGCAACCTATTCCATACCCTTTTAGACACTAATTGGCATAATGTTCAATCTCATGATATTGGAAACACACCACTTTACTTAAGTCCTTCATTATTGTATTTATACCTTCCTTGGTGTATCCTTTCTTAATACCATTCTTCATCTTCCTAATGAGACCAATAAAATCTACTTCCCCTTGTTTCTCTAAATAAGTCTAGAATCCGATTTCTTCATCACAAGATCTACCCAAATCTTTGGAAATTTTGGCAAGGTCTCTTGAGAACATATACCCTGAACAAAAGGCATCCAAGAAGGAGCAAATAATTTTAAGGCATTAGACACCAACTCCTTATCCTTCACCATTTTTCCAATGGTGATCAACTGTTATTTCAACTTAGTGATCCTAGTTAATTAGCTCACCATAATATCTATCTTACTAATGTGAAAAACTCAAAATTGGTTTTGGCGAGTATATAATGTGTCAAAAAGCATAGAAGTTTTGAAACAACTCAACCAAAACATAAAACATTTTCATACCTATATTCTTATTTGAAATGTGTGAGATGAAATAATTCTTTAAAGTATCAAGAATGTTTCTCTTCATTTTTACTTCCTTCCTCTGATGAGTGGCCAACAATGTTGGATTAATAGGTTATGGAATCTCTTTCAACATGCTCTCAAAGATCATCTTCCTCCATAAGTATTTGAAGCTCGATCTTCCATGGAAAAAAATGGAAGCTCCATCCAACCTACCATGCTCTCTAGGACCAATAGTCACCTTACACATCATGAAAAACTTTTAAGTGCACAAAATCAACAATATATGAAATAGATAATACCCTTCATAGGGTCCAAGTGCTTCTCCCAATCAACCTAAGGTATCACATCCAACAACCTAAAACAAATTCAATACCTATCCTATGTAATATTTAGTTGAAATACAAGATCCTTCTTATGTCTAGAGTGGTCTTAGACACAAAAGATTTGATCCCATGTAGAAACTTCTAAAATTCTCTAACACCATGTGAATTTTTTTGAACCTCAAGGTTTTAATGCAAAATATAAATTTCACCTCTTAACAAGAGGTTTCTCTATTCTTAACCTTGTGAATTATCATCCCTAGGCTTGTTATGAAATATAAACAAAACAATTTCGCATTGGACATTATTTCAATCCTTAACAACCCCAAACTTCTAAGTAATCCTAGAGAAAGATACCAAAGTGTTCATCAATGCTTCAACCCTCTAAGGAAATCTTATCATTCATAAATTAGATTTGAAAAATCTTATAATTTACAATAATAATAAAATATGTTCTCTTTTTCAATTATAATTTTTAATCACTTAACATAATTACCCTTTACATATGTCAATTCAATAACACATTTAGCTAGAAATTACAAACCATGAAGAACATAGATGGATGGAAATCAAATTTGCAATTTACACAAATATAAGGCAACTAAAAAACTCATTAATATGCATAATATCAAGTCCATGTACATACCATAGCCTTATCACAAGGCCAATACAATCCACTAGCTCTCCAAAACCCTAGTTAGGGAAAACCAAGAAAAATCTTAACTCAACCAAGGAGCTCCAAGAAGCATGACTCTATAAAGCAAGTCATCTCTTTCTTTTTCATACTAACCAAATACAAATTGGGGTTTCATCTCAAAACCCTAATATCCAAATTTCCAAGGGATGAAACCCTAACCCTAGACTTCGATATGCTCCAAGAAGATCAAGAAACCCTAAAGACTCAGAGAGAGAGAGGATGACTAGTTCACTCTTCCTAGTCATATCTCTTCAGTAAGTGAATAAGAATGATGATATGAGTGAATCTTGAATAGTGAACTAACTTGAAATCCTAAATTAAGTTATTAATGCCTTTCATTCCTAGTTTATTGATCTCATATAGAATGTGTTCTTTGATGAATAGAAATTCTTGAAATTATGTGGAGGGCTTGGGAATACTCTTCATAGTAATTTTGGATAGATCATTTATGTTTTCTTATGACTTTGGGAATACTCCTTTTATTAATTTTGGATATATAATTTATATTTTGTTATGAGCATAGGGCATACTTTGTAGGATATGTGTTATCTATGTGGTAATAATGATATGGAAAATATATATTTGGTTTAGAAAATTCTTTATTTATTATAAGATTTTTGTAAAATGATTTAATTTTATTTTTTCATCTCAAGTAATTTAAAGTAAAGAAATTTATATTTATGGTTCCACTTTGAGATTATTGTTTTCAAATTTTCAATTAGACTATAATTTATGGATAGTAAAATTATATTTTTTCTACAATTAAAATTAATCATTATTTTAATAATGTTTTTAAATATATCATTAATTCAAAAATGTTGATTTTATTATTTTTTTAATTAATAATAATTTAAAATAATCAATTAAAAAGACAAAATGACAAGTACATTAAAATTTCAAACTTGTTTGAATTGAGAATTGAAAAGGAATGATAGGCCACCTAATACTATTATTGAAACTTCGAAATATTTTAGGTATTCACTTTATAAAAAGCAAAATATAAACTAAATCATAATTTAATCATTGTCATACGAAGAAAAAAAAGGCAAATATCATTTTATATTGGGGCTTTTAACCTAAAATAAAGTTTCATATGATAAAGAATAATGTAAGTAGCAAATATCATCATCTAGGGGTTTAATCTATGTCTAAACCAAGCTTGAGTGGCATATGTAGGGTTTATTTAGTAAACCTATGATATAGTACGAGTTTTTATGGAGTATTAAACCATATTTTTAATTTCATTTTGATCTCCCGTTTGTACCCTCTTAACACATATTTCCAAATAAAATAACTCTTTATTTTTTATTTTTTTTTATAACAATTTAATACTCATTATTATTTTTACCCTTAATATGTTAGTTTCAATATTTTACATACCTATTGACATCTATTTAAAAAATGTTCTCTATCATAAATTATTTGAGTTTTTAATCCAAATCATCAAACATGCCTTAGGAATCAAAGGAATATTTCATTTTCATATTTTACTTGTTTAAAAAAATTCATGATTCATTGATTTTTTTTATAAAATTCAATCTTCCGCCTAATCACCCACCTAGTCCAATTAACTTGTCAAACAAAAATTTTGAAATTTTTTGAAACGTTAATTAGTTTCAATTATTTTTTACACTTTATTAGTTTAAAGCAACCCAAAAAAATACATGTTTGATAGGCACAACTAATGTACTTTTTCAATATATTTTTCCTAAAACAAAGTTTAACCTTATATATTGAGGAAATATGTAAAGTCAAGCTATAATCGATATTTCCCTATTTCGTTGATTCATATCGATTGAAATGTTGACTAAAAGATACCCTTGTTTCACATTAAGGTTTAGTTTCACAATATTTAATATCATTATTTTTTATAATTTTATTACAGTTTTACCTTCAATACTAATGTATAGACCAGTTTAGGCCTTATTATCCCAATGCTACTTTATTTTAACAAGAGGTCAGAAGGTATTTTGACATGAGTGTGCAACCATTAAAGGTGGTGGTAGAGGCAGAGGCAGAGGAGGGTTGTAAAGGTTGATGGTTTCTGGATTTTTCTAGTGTCGAGGAACTAAAGGGGATTGAAATGCAGGCATAATCTAACCCTAAACGTGTGGGTGATGTAAATGGAAAGTCTATACCAAAGGTAGGGAGGAACTGAGCTGAAACTCGACTGTCAAAGCATGGAAAGCCATAACTAGTAGGCAAACGATGGTATTGGGAAGATATGTGGGACTGGAGGATGTCACAAAGCTTACTTTATTGGCATTGGTGGGGAAATTTGGTTACGGGGGGATGAACACAAAGGATATCTATGGATGGGTTTCGGAAAATTGAGAACCCATTATGGGATATTGTCCCTCGATATCACTTTTATTCAAGGGTTGCTATTGCTTCAAATTCGAGAAGGAGGAACATGCTTTGAAGATTTTAAATTGAACCTAGATTTGTGAAAGAGGGAGTCTGACGTTGAAAAGATGGAGTCATGCCTTTGATCCGTCAAAAGAAAACATATATTTTCACCATTTTTGGGTTCTTTACCTGGATTTCCCCTTGAGTTCTAGATCCAGGTAGCTTTCAAAGTAATTGGGAATGAGTTAGGGTGTTTTATCCATATTGAGAATTAGATGCTAAACGGAGAAGACAAGCATATCAGTCGCATTTTGGTCAAGATTGACATCCATCAAGGGTTACTGGAAGAAATTGAAATTGATTGGCGGGGGAAGGTGTATATACACAAATTGGATTATTGGGGCATCCCCTTTAGTTTTTTTGTGTGCCATTGAGTGGTTCTTCTAATGAATAGATGTTTTGAAGTATAATTGATTTATTTTGCAAAACAAAAGGATAAATCTGAAATTTATGAAATGATTAATACTGATGCAAACATGGAACTAGAGCCAAGTCCTAGAGATTTGAATGCAACTACTTAAAAAACCCTAACTGTGATGAATCATTCTTTGAAACTAGAGAAGACCTTATTGGGTAAGTTAAAAAATCTCTCTCCTTTCTTTTATTATTCATTGAATGAACTGGAAATGAGTTTTCTTAAGGACCTAGAATTTTTTAAGAGTTAAAAGAGTAAATGGTTGGGTGTTGGTGGAATTAGAAATAAACCAGAAGATATAAAGGCTACATGTCTGTCCTCCAAGGTGTTGGATCTCCACTTTTATGATTTTACTAAAAAATCCCCTTGTTATTTTGAAGGCCTTGTTGTTGTAGAGACCGATTCTGCTAATGGTTATGAATGATTATTGAATAGCTCTAGATCAAAGGTGGCAGGAATGTTGAAATAGAATACCTTTACTCCTGAAAATAATAGACCTAGTGGCTCGAAATTGGTTGGTGATGGCTTTGTGGAATTCGAATCTTCTGTAGAAAAAATGTTAGTTGGATCTGGTATAAGGGATGAGAGGGGTTGGCCCTTGGTATTGGGAATAAAGATTTCTTTAAGTTCGGTTGTTGAAAATGAATAGTTGGAGAATGAGGTACTGTCCACTCTCATCCTTACATACAAGGAGGTGCTTAAAAAGAAACCCTTCATGTTTTCTCTGGGTTTGTACCAAAAAATTTAGAGATGGTTTCAAAGGACAAATTTGGGGGGACAAACAAGTTTGGGAATCTGAAGAGAATGGAGTATTGAAAGGGTGATTGAAAACTATTTTTTCGTTAGTTAAGACTAGAAGGTCAAAAAAATTGTTGGAGGATAACCCACCCATGGATTGTTCTATGGAAAACTCAACTAGAGGATCGAGGGTACTTAGAGCACAAAAATCCCTAGCCCAAGCCAAAAAATGATTTTATTTTTCTTTAATATTATGGGTGTGGGGGAATCCCAAATTATTAGCCTTATGAACATCGTTTGAGATAGTTCGTCTAAATGTAGTTTTTATCCAAGAAACTATGGTGTGTGGCTTGAAATCCAGAGAACTATTTTCTAAATTACTTGTAGACTGGGAGATGCATTAAGTGAATTCAAATGGTCAATCGGGTGGCCTTCTATCAGCATGGAACCATCGAAAGACTATTTTTTCTCCATTTTTTTCCTCTGCAAGGATTTTGTTGGAAGGCATTTCTAGGGATCTGACACATAATCTAAAGTTGGTAAACTACTATGGTCCATATACAAATAGAAGAGGTTTCAAGGACAAGGCTGTGGAGGATGGACTGTTAAAGGAGTCAATTTTGATTTTAGGGGGAGACCTGAATTTCACTATGTTAGATAGAGAAGTTTGGGGCTCAAGGATGATACTGGATCCTCTAGCCAACTACTTCGATCAGATTTTTCATGAAATAGATTTATTGGATGTTAATCTAGTTACTTTGCTCCCTATTTCGAGGAATGGTCAGTTGGGTAAACAGGGGATTGCAAAAATATTGGACCGGTTTTTAATTTCATAGGAATTGGTAGCTTTTGTGGAAAGATATTGTTCTTGGGTAGTAAATTCTTTGGTATTAGATCATATGTCGATCGTGCTACAATTAGAACCAAGAGTGGAGAAAATCAAGTACCTTTCAAATTTAATCATGTGTGGAACAAGGAAAAGGAAATCACATATATGATAAAAGAGCATTGGGGCTCTTTGGATCAGAGGAAGGAGGACACTGCAATGTAATCCTTGGTTAATAAACTTAAAGAAATAAAATATGGGGCAATCAATTGGGAGAAAGGAAAAAATAGAGAGTTCAAGGAAGAGTTGATCAATATACAAGGGGAAATTAATGGTTTTTTTGTAAATAATAGGATAGGTACATTGTCAGAGCTTGATATTCAATTGGTGAATGCTTTAGAAGCAAGGTGACTAAAAAATTTAAAAGTGGGAGAGGAGACTTGGCGAATCAAAAGCCAAGCTATTTGGATTGCTCAAGGAGATCATAATAGATTTTTTCATAAATGTGTTGAATATAGAAAGATGACAAACACTATCTGGGATGTACACAATGAAGAAGGAAGGATTTTGTCAGAACAAAATATCCTCGAGGAAGCAACTGTCAGACACTTTTAGAACACTTTCAAGGATCCGAGGAATCATTCAATTGCTAATCAAATGAATGTTAATCAACACTATCCTATATTTTTCTTAGATATGGAAGGTAAGAGTATTGATGACAATGTTACCTTGGAGGAAATTAAAAATAATTTATCAAGTTTCGCAAAATCAAAAAGTCCAAGCCTAGATGGGTGGAATGTTGAGTTTTTCTTGGAGTTTTTTGATATTATGGGTCCTAAACTACTTGTTTTTGTGGAGGAGTCAATAATTCAAGTGAAATTTATTGGTGAATTGAATGCCACCTTCTTAGCTTTGATCCCAAAATGGTCTAAGCCTAAATATTTCAATGATTTTAGGCCCATATCCTTATGTAATTTGGTTTACAAAATCATTTAAAAAGTGATTTCTATTAGAATTAAGCCTATGTTATCACAATTCATTTCTAAGGAGTAAAGTAGGTTTTTTAGACAATTGCCAGATATTGGATACTATTGGTGTTGCTCCGGAAGGTCTCCACAACATCAAGGTAAAAAAATTGAAGGCCTTAGTGTTAAGACTTGATCTTGTTAAGGATTATTCTAGAGTAAGTTGGGATTTCCTCGGGCCTATTCTTCTACAAATCAACATTGGTATTGAAGCTACAAACTGGACAATGGGTTGTGTCTACTTTGAAAATTTTGTAGTGCTTGTGAATGGTGCTCCAACTTCATTTTTTCAAAGTTCTATAGGTATTAGGCAAGGGTGTCCCTTGTCTCCTTTATTATTCCTTTTAATTATTGAAGGCCTAATCAAATTGATTGAAAAATTGAAGTTGGATGGAAGACTAGAAGGGGTTAGAATCTCCTCACTTATTAGAATCACTCACTTACTTTTGTAGATAATGTGCTTCTTTTGTAGACAAGTTTATAATGAAATTCTAGATCATTTTTGTAATGCTACAGGTATGGAAACTAGTGAATCAAAGCCTTGATTTCTGTTTAATGGATTTGAAGAGATCTCACTCTAAATCAATCAAGATCTGTTTTCACTCGATGACCAACCTTTTCTCACCTGCGCCCTCATTGTGTTCACCATACAAAACGAAATCCTTGTGGAGAAGTAAGCTGAGATTTAATTGTTCATTCTTGTTATTAATATCCTCTTTATTTGTAACTCATAGTTGGATATCATTAACTGGAAGTCTTGAACCATCAGTTGTCTGCATCTCTCTCTTCTTGCAAGTCTTGTACCATCAATTGTCTGCATATCTTGTGTAGGCACCCAACAGTGAGAATACAAGAGATAGATGCAGAGTAACGCGTCCACAGATACGAGCGTTCAACGTGTTTATGCTTTGCAGAGTAATGATCATTTCCTATTCAATGCAATGCATACCTGCACCGAATGCACCTACTTCTTCAATGCAATGCTTATATTGTTTCCTATCTATTCACTTTGACGCTTTTAACCTCCCTGGAAACCTATGGAGACCTATGGAGTTTTTATGGACCGGATTCTTCAACGAGAATAGAAAATTGAGACAGAAGAGGAAGAGAAAGCCTTGGAGGAGAAGAAGATTCACTTTGGTTTCAAGTACATATTTTTTTGCATTGGGCCATTCAACAACAGAATCTGGTTAGGGTTTGTAGCAAATCACCTCTACTCTAGTGTCATCTCCTTGCACTGCAGTTTTTGTTTTGCATGTACCACTTTCACCACTGAAATACAATTTTTCATGCAGGATTGCTTGTCTAAAAAATGGTGGTGTTAAAGGAAAAATAGATATCAATAGATTTGTTCATGTCTAGTATGGCCAAAAGTGGACTCTGAGAGACACAAAAACCAAACAGTTGTAAAGGCACAATAAACCGAAGCGTCCTGCCATTCTATATGCTTCTGTGCTATATGAAATTAAATTCTATATGCTTTTGTAGTATAGAAAAGACACTTATGTATCACTTGATTAACATTTTTGTGCAGTGGTGTAATCTAAATTGCATGTGGAAACCAATAACCTATCTTAAAAATGTGTTTGCACATTACCTCAATGGCTTTTGTTGCCTAGTATTACACAATGAATGCTCTCCTGCGGCCTGCTACGATTGTGTGCCCATGACCACAACAGTAGTCTAGATCTCATTATGAATAATGCCAGGGTATTTATTAGCAACCTCATGGCAAGATTCCAACGAAAGTCCATCAACGAGCTTCATTATATATGCTTTGTGCACTGTTGTCACTGGAAGTGATTTTTACTTGTATTTGTATCTTCTTTACTATGTCTAGCACAATGCTTGGATGACAATAAAATGCTACAGGATGTCAATAACAAGCATAAAAATTGATTCGGGTTGCTGCTACGAAAATCCTAACTAACTGTAGGATGAATTATACTGAATGTAATTATCCTGGATGCATCCAGATAAGCCTTATGCATACCTTTGATAATGCCTTTGGAGACCTCCTTGACAATTTTCCAAAGATCTCGACTGAAGTCTTTTGTTTCCATAGACCAAAAAATCCTAAAAAATGTTGCGAACCTTTGAATGTTCCTTTCTCTATCTGTAATGAGTTTATCCACAATGATTTCAAGCATACCGGTTATGACATCTATGCCTGCATCTGCATAAGCTTCTGAGAGATTGGTGCACATGACTGCTACAAACTTTTCCAAGAAAGCGTTAATTGGGGCATCACCATCATCTTCGTCTTCGCCTTCGCGTACTTGCAGGGAATGCCTGTGTAGCTGGACGGCCTAGACGCCTTGGTTCTGGAATTATTTTTTTCTTACTGGGGGGTGCAAATTTGTATTTTCCGCTGAATCTTTTTGCACTAGAAGAAGCTAGGGTTAGAGTTTCCCTAACGCCTAGAAAATACAACGCCATGTTTGCATACCTACGCATACACAAAGAAGGGACGTTACGTGCCACAGATATGCAAAGAATGAGTCCCGAAGGGTTTGCTCTAAGTGTTAAATTTTCTGAATTTACTTCAATTTGATCTAGGATCTTAACTGAGAGAACAACATGTACAGCATATCTACAGCATATCAATCATGGAGACAATAATGCAAGCACACAAGAGACACAAAGATTTACTTGGGGAAAACCATAAAGGTGAAAAACCCCAATAACTTCCTCAGAGATAGATAGAGCAAAGATACAACCAACCAAGAGAGATAGCCATAACCTAGCAGCAGATCCTCCTCCTCCATAAGTGCGCCACTCCTCCTTGAGTGCATGTGTGAGAAGTGAGTGAGTAAATAGAGTGCCTCCCGCACTCTATTTATACTTGACTTGACTTGCCTTTTTACCTAACTCATGTAGGCTCGAACTTAACCACATAACATAATGCTGAGTGGGCTGACCCCCAATAGGGTGGTCTAATAACCCTTTGACCCACATGGCCGACCCCCAATAGGGTGGTCTAATAACCCTTCGACCCACATGACTTATACAGGGCCGACCCCAACAAGGTGGTCTAATAACCCATCAAGTATAAGTTACGACACTTACAATATAAATGACGACACTTCCGTATAGAGGAATAATACCATCTCTATAGGAGTACATACATCATACATATATGAAATACATTCCGAAGTTACATATACATCAACACTCCCTCTTAACTAGGAAGGTATTTCTCAGCACAGGTCTTCTAGCACAAGTCATCTTCTCTGGATCATCGTCACTGGATAATCGTCATCAAGTCATCATCATCGTCACTGCTGCTGCTATCTCAATCAATCTCTGAATCTACTCGTCATAGGAAGTTCTACAGAGCCAGTCCTTTTTCATACTGGATGTAGGCCCACCACCTACAGGTCTTCATCATCACTAGCCATACTGTGGAATCCTCAGGACTTATTACGTGTGTCACAAAACCTCGAAAGAGCATCCCAGGCTGTTACGAGCACACGGCTCTACCTATAGGATCTCCCAGGGCACAAATTACATGTGACCTCACCACAAAACCTCGAAAGAGAATCCCAGGACTGATTACGAGCACAAGGCTCAACCTATCGGATCTCCCAGGGCACAAATTACATGTGGTCACCACAAAACCTCGAAAGAGCATCCCAGGACTGATTACGAGCACACAGCTCAACCTATCGAATCTCCCAGGGCACAAATTACATGTGGTCATGGAAAAACCTCGAAAGATCATCTCAGGATGTTATGGGTACACAACTCCGACCTGAAATCTCCCAGGGCACAAATTACATGCCATAGGACAAAACCTCGAAAGAGCATCTGCCAGATATCCCAGGGCACAAATTACATGCCATAGGCAAAACCTCGAAAGACTATCTGCAGATCTCCCAGGGCACAAATTATATGTCCTCCCAAGCAAAACCTCGAAAGAGCATTTTCCAGATGTCCCAGGGCACCGAATTACATGCCATAGGCAAAACCTCGAAAGACCATCTGCAAATCTCCCAGGGCACAAATTACATGCTTATCTGCACAACCTGATCCACGGCCACAGAGTATCAACCTGATACTCACCATACATCATCTTGATGTATCCATGATCATCCTGATCATCATCACTGCAACGTCCTGCTGCATGTCATCTGGAGCAACATCCTGAAGCTCGTCATCTATGATCATCCTGATCATCACTGCAACATCCTGCTGCATGTCATCTGGAGCAACATCCTGAAGCTCGTCATCTATGATCATCCTGATCATCACTGCAACATCCCGTTGCATGTCATCTGGAGCAACATCCTAAAGCTCGTCATCTATGATCATCCTGATCATCACTGCAACATCCTGCTGCATGTCATCTGGAGCAACATCCTGAAGCTCGTCATCTATGATCATCCTGATCATCACTGCAACAACCTGCTGCATGTCATCATATCTGATCCACTTGATCATCAATGCATCTACTTGATGCATACCAAGTATCTACCTGATACATATCATCATACATGATCCTCCTGATCATCAATGTATCCACCTGATACAAATACATGATACATATCACCATACATGATCCACCTGATCATACAATGTATCCACCTGATACATATACAGATACATGGTCCAAGCATCCAACATGATGCATACATAAAATGATCCAACTGATCATATCCAAGCAGAAACCAGAACATCATCCTGATGCTCATCATCCAGCGCTTACATCCACAGCCATGTGAAGGATCCTCCTTCCAACATGCTTGGAATGGCTTCAGCAAATGTGTCCATCACTTCTTCCTCGAAGTATCCTCGATCTGAAGAACGCCAAGTCTCTCTCTGAAGTACTCGAACTTCACCTTGGCTAGTGGCTTCATCAGCACATCTGCAATCTGCTCGTCCGTCGCAACATACAGGAGCTTCATAGCTCCTCTCTGCACCATATCCCTGATATAGTGATATTTGATCTCTATGTGTTTCGACCTGTCATGAAACACTGGGTTCTCGGACAGCTTTACACAACTCTGGTTATCACAGAAGATACCAGTAGCCTCCAACGGGAGATCAAATAGCTCAGACAGTAGCTTCCGTAGCCATACTGCCTCACAACTAGCTGAACAGGCTGCAACATACTCTGCCTCAGCTGTACTCAGTGCTACGCAGGACTGCTTCCTGCTAAACCAAGAGATCACACCTGATCCCATACTGAAGCAGCACCCAGATGTGCTCTTCCTGTCTGCAGTACTGCCAGCCCAATCTGAATCAACATAACCCTGCAGGTTAAACTTTTGATTCGCCTCATACCTGAGCCCATAATCCACTGTACCCTTCAGGTACCTCAGAATATGCTTTACAACAACCAGGTGAACACTCCTCGGATCCGTCAGGAACTGGCTCAATGTGTTCACAGCAAAGCAAATGTCTGGTCTCGTGTTCATTAGGTACATCAAGGACCCAATCATCTGGCGATACATAGAGACATCAATGGGATCAGATGAAGCATCACATAGAAGCTTCAGATTTGATGCCATAGGTGTGGCCATGGCCTTGCAATCCATCATCCCGAACCTCTTTGGGATCTCTACTGCATACTTCCCTTGTCCAAGGAAGATTCTATCTGCACTTTGCCACACCTCCATGCCAAAAACAAATAGTGCATCATCCCCAAGTTCTTCATCTCGAACTCGGTAGTAAGCTTCCGCTGCGTGTTGGCAATCAATCTATCTTCACCATACCAAGTTCTGCACATATATGATTTCCTATCATGTGTCTCAGAACCAAGTAGCTGCTCTACATACACTTCTTCTTCAACTACACCATTCAAGGAAGCTGTCTTGAATCCATCTGGTGTATCTTCTATTTCATCACTTTTATATTTCTCAATGCTGCCATCTGCAACATGCTTTATCTGATAGTTCCATTTGGAAGTCTTAGCAAACTTCCCTTCATGTCTTGGGATTACATCCCAAACATCATTCTTCATGATCGGCGGATCATGGCATTTCATTTCTTCATCCCAGATCCTGGGAACTTCAATATCTTCAATATCTTCAATAGATATCTTTGTTGCTGGAACAAATGTTGTAGTTCTTCTTTTGTAGGAGATGGCATACGATCTTTCCTACACAACAAGTTAAATTGCATGATTAGAAAACATCTCATAGTTTTCAGAACAAATTCTTACACATAAAGAAATATGTCATACAGTCATGCAATTATCTTAGTCAATGCTTCAATACAACATTTATCCATATCCCGTAACTTTCTAGATGCCTTCCAATCTCTACCAGAACATTGTTAAGAGTGTGCACAACTCCCAACATGTCAGCAAAGAGGTTTCATTCAAGATAAGTAGCAATGGAATGTTGTACAGTGCCATAGGCCACTTACCCATGTATATTAGTAGTATACTGTTCATCAATGCAACTATTCTAATATGCACAATACATATCCTAAGTCTAGGAACATGGGCATATACATCATTGAACAATTTTATTTAAACAAACACATATGCAAGAAATGACAATTCAAATACTTATCTTTGTTTGTTCGTTAGGTGGACTCCCTCTGAGTCTTCACTTCCTTGCAGGAGTTGCTGGAGTCCTAATCTGAAGTAGCTTCTTCTACACCTTTCTATTGTGGAATGTAGAGAGATGGTCAACTCCCTCTGAATATCTGCATCCTTGCATAAACCACTGGAGTGTACTCCCTCTTGATCTTTGCTTCCTGGATTACCTGTCCTTGAACTTACATTCATCCTTGGTTCCTATGCATGCTTATTAGTATCATGATTGTGTTATCCTTGTGATCTCATATAAAATCATACATTCATTAGTATACTATTAAAACACAATAATCTCAAGCATGTATAGTCATGATCATTTCAAACAGAAAATAATAAGCATTAGCATTCAAGGTTTATGTAGAATTCTTAAGGTTAGTCAAATCATAAGAAACATAACATGTCTAAACCTGTAATTACTCAAACCTATGACTCTATAGGTTAGTTGAATCATCAATCAAGATAAGAGATATATTATGCATAAAACCTGTGATTATTCAAACCTATACCATCATGATTCTTCTGGTTAGTCATATCATCAATTAAGGTAAGAAACATAATATGCATACAACCATGATTATTCAAACTTATGACTTCATGAATAATCATTATCAACAACAGTATAAGATCCTAACACAAGGTAGGATTCTATCTTGATATAGGAAAAACATACCTGGATTAGCATGCTACCTATTTATGTCTAACATACTCACATGATGTCTTCTTGTTCTTCTTCAATGACTTGTGCTAGTAACCTGTATATCTCATAGGTTAACTATTACAAAACCAAGTTATACATACCTCGTAAATGGATCTTCTATGAGATCCATGACAATGGATGAATCTTTGTCCTCATGTTATCATGATCATATGTTCTTGGACCAGAACATGATTTGTCTTTCTTGGTGTACCTTTCATGTTAGTAGACAACATAAACCTCAATTGGATTCTCTGAGAGAGAGTTATGCCAAATGTCGCAACGTGACCTGTTTTGGGATAAAAAAGGAGAGCGAACTTGTACGGCGTTCCACGTGTCACTGTTTGAACTTCGGCCTCTGAAAAATTTTCCTGAGATAGCTCGGCCTGTTATCTTTCCATCCTGATAGGTCTGACCTCAATTGGACTTTCTGAGAGAGAGTTATTCCAAGTGTCGCAACGTGACCTGTTTATGGGATAATACAGGAGAGCGAACTTGTACGGCGTGCCACGTGTCACTGGTTCAACTTCGGCCTTTGAAAACGATTTTTGAGATAGTAAAGTCTGTGTACTACCTGTCACTTTTCACGAAATTTCATTTGGAGCTTCCTAGCCCAAGTTATGACCTTTTTCCCAAGGTCACCTGATTTTGACTCAGATCTGGAAGAGGCAGAAACCCTATATTGTACAGATCATAAATCACAAATTACAACGAATTAGAGTTTGTCCTTTGGACACAAGGTACATGGGGATCTTAGCTTCAGCCTGTAACAATTTCAGATCCGAAAATTTTTCCAAAACGGATTTATAGCGAAAGTGCTACGATGACTGGTATTTGCTATATCAAGCCCTGGCATCGTAAATGCAACAAGTGTCATACATGCCATATCATGCCTTCTTTCAGGATAGCTCTGATACCATGTTAAATTTTCTGAATTTACTTGAATTTGATCTAGGATCTTAACTGAGAGAACAACATGTACAGCATATCTACAGCATATCAATCATGGAGACAATAATGCAAGCACACAAAAGACACAAAGATTTACTTGGGGAAAACCATAAAGGTGAAAAACCCCAATAACTTCCTCAGAGATAGATAGAGAAAAGATACAACCAACCAAGAGAGATAGCCATAACCTAGCAGCAGATCCTCCTCCTCCATAAGTGCGCCACTCCTCCTTGAGTGCATGTGTGAGAAGTGAGTGAGTAAATAGAGTGCCTCCCGCACTCTATTTATACTTGACTTGACTTGCCTTTTTACCTAACTCATGTAGGCTCGAACTTAACCACATAACATAATGCTGAGTGGGCCGACCCCCAATAGGGTGGTCTAATAACCCTTTGACCCACATGGCCGACCCCCAATAGGGTGGTCTAATAACCCTTCGACCCACATGACTTATACAGGGCCGACCCCAATAAGGTGGTCTAATAACCCATCAAGTATAAGTTACGACACTTACAATATAAATGACGACACTTCCGTATAGAGGAATAATACCATCTCTATAGGAGTACATACATCATACATATATGAAATACATTCCGAAGTTACATATACATCAACACTAAGTGTCGAATCCAGGAGAAACTATGAGCTTAACAAAATAGGCATTTGGAAAACCATGCACAACAGACAACGCACGAACATTTGGCCTTTCCACGTGCTTCGCATGCAATTGAAGGATTGCAACTTGTCGAGGAAGAATTAGTTGCCGGGGATATTTTTCTTGGTTTACTAGCATACTATAGCTAATATCAACGTGTCCCAAAAATAGTAAATTATCCCATTTTTTATTGACCTCAAGGTTTTGTTTTTACTTATTTCAAAAAATCGTATGCAGCGTCTATTTTGGGCATTGTCATATATATACGAACATGGCATTTTTCTTTACAAAAAATAAATAACGGTAGTCTCAATGACACCATTTATAGTAGACATGCGCGATGTAACAACGGGTAACTTTGCTGCGTAATATGCATGTTCTACATGGTAGTCATGCTATGTAGGCAAGCCACGTCTGGGTCATGCGATTCCAAGCATTTTATAAGTTTTTATTTTGTTCCCAATTGCGAGTATTTCTTCATCGCTGGAGCCAATGTCATTTGGAAAAGCAATTTCAAATTCTGTACATTTTGATGAGAAGCTACACGTGTCGGGATTCTACATTTTGATGAGAAGCTAGGGCTGGAGATTATTTAGATTTTCAAATGTTAAAAAAGCAATAAAAGACGTCTTCCATGATCTTATAATTTTCTCTATAACCTTATTGTTTTAGGTCTTAAAAAATTTAGTCATTTCAAGTAACATTTGAATTTTATACCTAAATCCACCATTCAAATTGCTCAACCTGGCACACGATTTTCTTAGCATATCGATTTCTAAACTCGCATATGATTTTCTCAAACGTTCACCGAGCATAGATCGAACTCGAACTTGAACTCGTGGTGGACTTGAAAGTAGGGTTCGACGATGCCGTTGCAGAGAGGGTTTGCCATTCACAATTCCATAAATAATTCATGCATTCATTGTTAAATAATTAAAAACAATTTATTCATAACATGTGTTTTTTTAAATATATTTTTAGATTTAAATGTTTTAAATAAATAATAAAATAAAAAATATAATTTTAAATTTAAATGTTTTAAATGGAAATATAATGAAGGAGATTTTGGAAGACCATTTATCTCTATGGTAGGTCAAAATGGAAATGCAAGACAAATAAATAATCACTGGTCGTAGTCCTTATTTCTCCTCTCACATTATTCGAATGTAAAAGCCTCTCAGGTGTATGACCTTATGTCTTAGTTGAAGGTTCCCATTGAATAAAATGAACAATGGCATCGTCACATTTTTCATTGAGAATCCATAAGAATTATATTCTAGGGACATATAATGCTTTGTATGTTGTAGCATCCACAAGTGATGCCTCCTCAACCAATGCAAGTGGTTTGCATTGGGAAAACACGTGAAACTTCAACCCAAGACAAAGGGTCAAATGACATCAATATTATAGAGTTCAACACAAACTAGTAAGCCAACATAGATTCAAATAAATAGAATCTAATGATATCGCAATCTCAGCCTCAATGAATAGCAATGCAGCCATATCTAAAATTTAGATGCAATTTGTCCAACAATCTCATGCTCATTTTTCTCTTAACCCAACATCACAATTGATGCAATGACTTGAAAGAAGTATTCATTTTTTTACAGACCAGCTGAGGCTTGTACAACTAGTACTCATGCGATCAACGTCAATGGTCGTGCATGCAAAATCAATGGCATCACATCAAACGAAACGAATCGATGTCCTACGTCATTGAAACTTTTTAGCAATGGCAATACCTAATGAAACAATTTTTTTTCGCAAAGGAACAAAAACAAGATTGCGAGTGTCTCTTCTTCTAAGGCAACAAGAAGTCTCGTTTCGGTCGGACAGTCATAGTTCTATTGCAATGTCATATAGTACCCTTATCAAATTGTGCATAAACAATATAAAAAATTCAATTTGCGACAATATAACAATTTAATCTTTTCACAAATTCAATCTTTGACAATATCAGCATGAACATCGCCATCTAGGTCCCACTTGTAATTCTTGCATATTTGAATCCTCATATTTGTCGTCAATAATATTTCCAACATATTGTAGTCAATAATATTTCCAATATAACATTTAATACATCTTAGTGTCTATGTAGATGAGGTTTTGTTTTTATTTGTGTATGAATAAAATAATAATAAAAAGCCAAAATAGATCAATATTATTTTTAATTTATATTTGAAGATGGTTAATAGATGTACTGTAAAGGCACTCGTCTTTAAGATCACCAAACTCATTAGGTGTGAACCTTAAAAAACAAAACAAAGAAACAAAAAAATCAAAATATATTTTATTTTTATAAATATAACTAAACTTAATAACTTCTACTACTTCACATGAATACTATTTCATATTTGACTTTTTTCTTCACTTTATCATGTTCAAACAAACAAATCAATGTCACAGGAGCATGAGCAAGGACTAGCTGCATTGCAACTATTTTTCTTGTTTGTATTAGTGTTGACAAAACATTAATTAAAGTAAAATGAGGTTTTGAAGCACTTAGACAAAAGGATAGATCATGGAATGAGAAATTACCTTGAGATCATACCTAAGGGATGGAAGTAGATGCCTTGTTGTTGAGGAAGACTCCCGCAGAGATCAAATGAGAAATTTTTGATGTTGCTTACCGAAATGATTCCCTAGCCCACAAGTGCGACCTCCTCTACCTGTCAAACCAAGGAAAGTCGATTCAATCAGTTAGATCAAGTATGGAGGAAATACAAGCGAAATGCAATGATAACATGAAATAGAAGGTAAAAAACAGTAATACTCCCTGTTACCAACGAAGAAAACCAAGGAAGAAGTAGGGAGGGTCCTCCCTTACTAATACGTCCTCCTCAAATGAATTCGGTCTCCACTTGTAGATGCAAAAACGTGGTACAAAATCTCCAAGAACCCAGTGCAAAGGTGTTATATTATGGTAACTTCGGGATGTCCTCCATGACTCAGATGCCTTGCATGGAGGGACATTAGTACCATATGCATCAAGATGGAGTAGAGAGTGAGATGCACTCTACTCAGTGGCATGAGCCTAGTAGGGGTTGCATGCGGAGCTTCAGGGGAGATTGACCTATGCATGCATGAGTTTTGCATGACCTGCCAGCATTCAGTGAATGCATGCAAAAGTGACTTTTGCATGCACTAGGAATTAGGGTTTTGGAAAACCTAATTCATCGGTGAGATTATTTATAGAGGCAGGGGGTCCCCAGATGGGGTTACTTAGTTGCATTATCAGAGAGAGATACTGCCAGAGTGAGGGGGACGAATCTGTCCATGTGGGGTGACTTTTTGAGATAGGGAGGAGTTGCTGCAGGAGCTAGGAAGGTCAGATCTGAGCTAGATTAGTGACCTTCAGTTCCAGAGAGACTAGATCCTCAATACTGTGAGCTGAGAGAGCTCCACAGTGTGATTACTGATTAGATTGGAGGAGGCCGAGTTTGCTTGGAGGAGGATGTTTTTCCTGAGGAGGAGAAGCTCGTTGTGAGCTGGATTGACCGAGTTGGAGTCCGAGACTTTCAGGATAGCCTTGCCTTGAGATTTCAGGAAGGTTAGAGATGATCGGAGCTTAGATCTGTTGAGATCCGGAGCAGTACGAGCATTTGAAATCCAGAGGAGGAGGGCGCACTTGTGCATGCAGAGAGGGACGATTTCATCAGTGGGTAGTCTTCAGAGTGAGCAGATCAAAGCAGGCTGATCAGTAGAGGGCAAATCCATCAGAGACATCATCAGAGCACTCAGATCCAGATTGCCAGTTAGGGCACACTTCGTCAGTGCATGCATCAGCTGGATGCATGCAAATTTTTGTTTGCCCTAGTCAGAGGGATTGAGTTACCGGCTGAGGTAATTCTGTATTGTACTTCTTCTTTATTCTTCTATATGCTCTGGGATCGAGATTGAGAAGATAGCCCCATAGTTAGCTGGTTTCTCCCGAAAGGGTTCTAGGGTATATTTGTTGTCTATTGTTGGTGATTGCTTTTATATGTTGTTGGTAGATGCAAATCTAGTGGTTGAGTCTATGTTTATGAGTATGTATTGACATTGAGATTCATACTACTTGAGGTCTTAGACTGATACAGAGGGAGTAGTGATCTTTGTATCAAATATTTACAAAAGGAAGAATCAACGAACGAACTCCAAAAGCATTCACCACAACACAACAGATAGATGCAATAATAATTCTCTATTCCAATAATCCAGAGCCAAAAGTCCCCTTTACAATGAGAAGCTCTCTCCTTTAAATAGGATGGAGAGAGACCACAATCCTAACCACTTTTTGAATGAGTGGCTAAGATTAAAAGATCAAAAGATCTAATCAATGGTTGAGATGAGCTCAACAATACAATACATGGATCAACACTAAAATATAACAATATGTGGACAAACTCGCCCTAGGAGAGGGATCCCACCAAATCATAATGATAAAATATAAGATCTAGCTCATGGTGGGTTCAAGGGGTAATTTTTAACACCCTTGGTCAATCCCCATGGCACAATATCCAAAAATAATCATGCTAGATACCAAATCATGCCTCTTTGGGAAAGTCGTGAGCCTTAGGAGGCTCCAACAAATCATATAAAATGCCATAAGTGATGGATGTGGGTCCCGATGAAGCTGAAATTGTTGGAGAAGGTGTGGAAGACATCCCACTCATCATCACTAATCATCCCATGCCAAAAATTTACCTCAGTAGCCCAAATCGAATTCCCCTGTAGCCATTTTTACCATTTTTGGACTGCCTCGGGAAGTGTGAAACTAGCCAAACTGCCTCGTGGAGTGCATGGCTCCAAAAAGTAAGGCCACCAAGCTGTCTGGGAAGGGGGCCATATGGTAATAACAAGTGGCTGGACCACCCCCTCCATCAATAGCGCTCTAGGTGAACCAATCACATCTCTGCTCTGCTCTGACAGGGCATCCGACAAGCCAAAACTGCACTAGGATAGCCAATTGAGGCTAAAAATCACCGTAACTGCCTGGAACTGAAAACAAACTGTTTCATTGGACTCAAAAGGTCCAAATACATCTAAAGTGTGTACTCATACACCATATAGACCTCTGCATGGTAAAAAATAAATGCTCATCATATCCGACAGACCAAATAATAATAATCTGTAAAAGTGTTGAAAAGCACAAATCATCATCATAAGCTTGAAACTGTTGCATAATCCCACCATGGTGACCTGTACCAGACCATGTATCATCTATCTGTATCATCTAAGGTCTGCCACCTCATGTCTTGTGGTTGACTTTTGGTCAAACTGGGTTTGACCAAGTCAACATGACCAAAATATAACTCAAACTGTCATCAAGCTGTTGCAAGGTGTCAAAGGTTAAAACATGCTTTACGATCCATTCAAATAGAAATTATAACAAATAGTAATCAATATCGGCGATCTAAATCCAAATATAATAGGTCATTAATTATTATTTATTACTCAGACAAGACTTTCAAGGTCATACTCACTTCATAGTTGTGATCAATTTGCTAGTGAAGGGTGAAGGCTAAGAATAATGTGGCTAGTTCAAAGGATGACTTACTGACTTAACACTGTGACACTTTAGAAATGGATAAGGGAATACACACCATAGCATATAGTGGATAAACAACAACACAGGGAATGGCAGTGTCTCACAAATGGGTAAGTTGTTCAAAGAGTGTTTATTCACCTTAACAGATGCGCACAATCCATAATACAAATGAGGCCAGCAATCTTTTTGATATAGAGTTTAAGTTCCATTTCTTTTTGGGGCCTATAGTTTCCATAGCCTTTGATCTATGTGTTTTTATAAACACATTGCATAGATTTACATTTCATTAGGCTTCTTGCTGCAGGTGTGTTTTTAAGGCACTTGTTTACCTGAGCACTTCTAGGTGTGTCATAGACAGCTTGTTTACCTAGGTATTTACATTTCACAAAAGATATAACGTTTGATATTTCAGAGCCATTTTCATTTGGCTTGCCTTTCATTCATGTTTGTTAAAAAACACATTGCATGAATGGGATTTTCATACAAGATACAACATTTAATTTCCATACTTTGTATTCATGGCAGCACTAAAAGTTCCAGGTTTAGCCAACAACATCTTTAGTGATTAGGGGGACTAAGCCAACTCACCAAAGGTAAGTTTTGTCACCAACTCAAAGCCGAGACACAAATATACAGGGAAGCTCATCCAATATAGAGGCTATAGTGGGGGAAGGTCCTTCATGCCACTAGTCAAGTAGTAAGTCAAGGTAATGAACAAACTGGGTAAGTCATGGATGGATGAAGACAGTGAATAATGAAACTGACACTAGCAAGCCAAAGTATGGCGGGAATGATCACCTCTATTCTCCCTAGGGACAGTAAAACCAATGAGTATAGGCCAAGAACTTCCAAGTCTGAGTAGGGACAAATATGATATATATATAGTACAACCAGGTCCACATATCTATATGATCGCTAGATCATGACACTAAATACTAAGACATGCTAAGAAAATGGAAATAAAAGCAATATAACCACAACACCATAATATATCTGTTGAGTCATATACCTGAATGCTCATCATCAGAACTATCATCTGTCCTCTGAAACTGCTGCTGTAACTTTGGGCACTACTAACTGCTCTATACAAATGGCTAAATAGCTACATCGGTCATCTCTTTGAGTGTCCTGAGACTCAGTCATGGCATGGGGAATAAAACTGCTGTCCATAATATGATAGTGATCCATAAAAGATGCTCATCTCAGCATCTCAATGCAAGGGAACTGGCTGAATAGTGTACTAGAATCTGGAAAATAATGTATGGTAGCCTGGCTACTTTATATGTGATAACATCTAGCTCCAGCTGGGACAAGTGCTCTGCTGAAAAGAGCGCTTGAGAACCTCAGAATCTCTGGTCCTCGAACTCTGCTACTCGAATCCTCGATCCAACAATCTACCTTTTTCTTTTTGCTTTTATTTATTTATTTTGCACCTGTATCTGCGTTCACAAACATCAAAATACCTCATGCAACATGTATGGGAAAAATATAAAATCAAACTGAAATGAAATCTATTCTATAACAAAAATTTAAAATGCGTAAAAGAAAACTAATCTTACTAACATAACTTGTAAAGTTTGAAATTTATTGTGCAGGAAAAGAAAAATGACAGGTACTCAATTTAAACTAAGAGCTTCAAAAGGAGCTTAGGAAAAGACAAACAAAAAGCGCCAGACTCAATTGCTGAAAAGACTAACTACTGCCCAAGTAGGCTTATTCAGTTCCTACCTACTCTCTTCTACCAAGCAAGCAAAAAATGCTAAGTAAAATCATAAATCCAGTGTAACCACTTGCTTAACAGATCAATTGGTCTTTCTTTATAGTTAGTATACAACAAGTCAGAGATGGTTTAGAATTAACTTGAATGAAAAATGAAGCCAATCTAGCTTGTTGTTTGAAATCCAAAGAAAGATATAGATAATGGGAAATGAAATCATGCAAGGGTTGAGAATTATTTTTACAAACTTCATCCATCAATATAGCGATAGGATCATAGAGATAAGGTAAGTTCAAAATTGATGGAGGAACAAAATATGACACACGATTCAACTCAACTAAACAATTTTTTGCTTGCTCATCTACCTGACAAGGACACTCAATTCTGACTACTCCAGTAATGATGCATAAACCAAGTGGGGATGAATTGTAATGTAATGAGAATGAGATTAACCCCACTTGTTGTTTAAGGATGGAGAAACAATGAAATTGATCTTTATATCCAGCCACCAAGAAAAAGGATTAATAAATTGAAGAATGCTGTTTATCAAAGATGACTGAAAGGGAAAATGAAGCACTTTATCCCCATTCATGTGACAATATATAGACTCTTGATCGAAGATCTCAAAAGTAAAGGATTGACCAGACCACAAACTCAAAGGAGATTCGAAAATCTGGGATGGAAGGATGGATTGAAAATTGATTGGCCTTGAATTTTTCCAAGAAGGAAAGAACTTATTGCAAGCACCCAACCCCAAAAGTTGAAATAGGCAATCCTGATCAGGAATTGAATTGGAAAAAGTATAAAAATTGGATGAGTTAAGTGAAGGATTATTTTCGAGCTTCCCATAAACATTAAGATATTGGTTTGAAGATTTTATTAAGGAAAACTCTTGATTAGTTTGATTCACCAACCCATCCTCATCATGAGATTTCTCTTCAATTGATTTATCACTAAATTCATATGATGATAATTTATCAAGGATCGTATCGACAAACTGATTAACAACCACTTGATCATTTTCATAATATTGATCTCTAAAAACAGAATGATCATTGGTTTCTAAAGAAACTTGGTTGTTGTCCCTACTTTCTTCTTTTTCAATGTCATGATCAGAAATGCCATTAATTACACAAGGATTGTGAAAGGAGATCTCAAGAGCATTTTCAAAGGATTCACTAATGGAAGAATCAACCATGGATGCTTCTTGATGGAAATCATTTGTATCATCCTCTTCATCTGAGACTTCTTTAGGTAATGATGACAAAACTCTCATAAGTTCCCCTCTTATGTCAATATCAAGGCAATAATCTTGAGGGATTGAAATTTGCTTAGTGTCATACATTACCTCATCATGAGACTCGATTGGCTCAGGAAAAGAGGAATCACTTTGATAAGGACAATCGTTAGTTAATTCATTATCAATATATTGATCATCTTCATCAAGTTGATTTTCATCAAGACAATCATCCTCTGATTGCCCTTCCATAGATTCATCAATTGTTTCTTTCCATTCACTTACTAGCAACTGTTGGAACATGTCATACCTGATGATGGATCCCGGTGCTAGATAATCAAACCATACCCGAGCATTGGCCTCTAGAGATGAACCAAGAGCCCTCATTAAAACATCCTCCTCAGTTGTTCCTAAACTATCCATATAATACCAGAGATCATACAAATGATTTATAATTGAAACACCATCGCTTCCATTGAAACAAGGTAATCTTTGATTAAAATTGTCTGGCATAAGATGAGGTGCCCCATAAATTTCAGAGAAGTCAAAGGGAGATGGTTTGGCTTGTTTTCTAACTTCCCTGGCTCTTCTACTAGGAGTTTGGTCTCTTTTAATTGGCTTACTTGGGATATTCGAGGAAAAATTATTAGATTGATGAGGTGAATGATGGGTATCATAAGAATCTTGATATGTAGGTTCATGCCCATAATTGTTTTGATAACCATCCTCATACCTAAATTTCCAATTTCTTTCATTAATTTCTGTTATAATTTTTAATTTTTGCTGAAGATCTCGAAGAAGATCCTGGTCCATTATGAATTATTAGGATTCTTAGTGGAGTATATACATGGGTTCGCTTCCCAGCAGTCACGATTTAAGATTTTAAGATTTATACATTGGGTTCGGTCCTCAGTAGAGTCGCGGGGTGGAGTCGCCAGGTGAACCACACAAGTAATTCACCGAAATGAAATATGTCGTAGGAGAGGTGAGATGAGTGAATTAGAATGGTGATTGGGAAAGTTATGAAATTTAAAATACAATCACCAAGGAAAAATACTGGATGCGATAAGATAAGAGTTAACGCATGGACACTTGCAGACACCAAAGGTAAGCCTCTACCTCCCCGGCAACGACGCCAAAATGTTATCACCTAACTTGTAGTTGCCCCTAAAGATGAATCCAAGATGGACGACAAAAGGGATGTGCAACCAAAGAGGTGCAACCAAGATAGCCTTGACTCCCAATGGATGGTTGTCATGCCAATCGAGGCAATCTTCACTTTATGTTATCTAGGCCAAGACAACAAAGGGGGAGACCCAGATCTACTCCCGATAGAAGAGATCAAACCAAAACACCAGACCAAATCAAGAATGGGTGAAGTACGTAAGGTGTATGGTGAACCCTAGATCTATGGATGAAGTCACAAGATGAGTAATAGGTTGGATCAAGGGGTTTAGACAGTGTAGCTTTGGTCCATTGTGTATGTGAGAGTGACTTATGATATTTGATATAAGATCCAGGATTAGGGTACTAGTCAATTATGAGAAAATCCACTGCCTTGGGAACCGTGTCCAATGCAGGGTAGTTAGGGACCAAATTGGGGCTAACCAGTACCAAAGGTGAGCTTGATGGATGGATATGACAGTGTCAAGGTACTCAAGCAACCAAAACAAGGATCAAACTACAAGCAAACTCAACAATCCAAGAAAGTCGAATTGGCTTGGAGAAAGATCAGTGCCTTGGGAAATGGGCCAAATGGAGTCGGATGTCCACCAAATTGTAGATCAGGAATGTTGAGGTGTTGAGGTAGGTGAATCTTGAAAATTAGGATCATCCAATGGCTAGATCTCAGTAGATCTGAGATTGAAATGTATCACAAAGTGACCCAAGTGGGGCTCAACTCTCAAAATGAGGAATGGGCCCCACAAGGTGAAAATCACTGAAGTGACACACTAGGGGTAGGTTATCAATTATGGAGATGAAGGATCAAGTGGGATCTCACCTACCCAGGTGCTAGATCCTTGCAAACTCACCCCTCCTAGGAAGTGCGACCTCTCTTGGAGAAGCTTCTTTGCCTTGGGAAATGGGTCAAATGAGGGCCAATCCTCACCAAACTATAGATCCGGATTTCCGTGGATGCTATAGAGGTGGGTTTTAAATTTTATACCCAAAAGCCAAGTGGATCTTGCTAGATCTGAGAAAATGTAAAATGAGGGTTTGAAGCACCTAAACAAATGGATAGATCATGGAATGAGAAATTACCTTGAGATCATACCTGAGTGATGGAAGTAGATGCCTTATTGTTGAGGAAGACTCCCGTAGAGATCAAATGAGAAATTGTTGATGTTGCTTGCCGAAATGATGCCCTAGCCCACAAGTGCGACCTCCTCTACCTGTCAAACCAAGGAAAGTCGATTCAATCAGTTAGATCGAGTATGGAGGAAATACAAGCAAAATGCAATGATAACATGAAATAGAAGGTCAAAGACAGTAATACTCCTTGTTACCAATGAAGAAACCCAAGGAAGAAGTAGGGAGGGTCCTCCCCTACCAATACGTCCTCCTCAAATGAATTAGGCCTCGACTTGTAGATGCAAAAACGTGGTACAAAATATAGCAAGACAAAATCTCCAAGAACCCAGTGCAAAGGAAGAATGAACGAACGAACTCCAAAAGCATTCACCACAACACAACAGATAGATGCAATAATAATTCTATATTCCAATAATACAGAGCCAAAAGTCCCCTTTACAATGAGAAGCTCTCTCCTTTAAATAGGATGGAGAGAGGCCACAATCCTAACCACTTTTTGAATGAGTGGCTAAGATTAAAATATCAAAAGATCTAATCAATGGTTGAGATGAGCTCAACAATACAATACATGGATCAACAATAAAATATAACAATATGTGGACAAACTCACCCTCGGAGAGGGGATCCCACCAAATCATAATGATAAAATATAAGATCTAGCTCATGGTGGGTCCAAGGGGAAATTTTTAACACCCTTGTTCAATCCCCATGGCACAATATCCAAAAATAATCATGCTAGATACCAAATCGTGCCTCTCTGGGAAAGTCGTGAGCCTTATGAGGCTCCAGAAAATCATATAAAATGCCATAAGTGATGGATGTGGGTCCCGATGAAGCTGAAATTGTTGGAGAAGGTGTGGAAGACATCCCACTCATCATCACTAATCATCCCATTCCAAAAATTTGCCTCAGTATCCCAAATCGAATTCCTCTGTAGCCATTTTTACCATTTCTGGACTGCCTCGGGAAGTGTGAAACTGCCCAAACTACCTCCTGGAGTGCATGGATCCAAAAAGTAAGGCCACTAGGTTGTCTGGGAAGGGGGTAATATGGTAATAACAAGTGGCTGGACCACCCCCTCCATCAATAGCGCTCTAGGTGAACCAATCATATCTCTGCTCTGCTTTGACAGGGCCTCCGACAAGCCAAAACTGCACTAGGATAGCCAACTGAGGCTAAACATTACTGCCCGGAATTGAAAATAGACCATCTCATTGGGCTTAGAAGGTCCAAATCCATCTAAAGTGTGTACTCATACACCATATAGACCTCTGCATGGTCAAAAATAAATGCTCATCATATCCGACAGACCAAATAATAATAATCTGTAAAAGTGCTGAAAAGCACAAATCATCATCATAAGCCTGAAACCGCTACATAAGCCCACCATGGTGACCTATACCAGACCATGTATCATATAAGGTCTTCCACCTCATGTCCTGTGGTTGAATTTTGGTCAAATTGGGTTTGACCAAGTCAACATGACCAAAATATAACTCAAACTGTCATCAAGCTGCTGCAAGGTGTCAAAGGTTAAAACATGCTTTACAATCCATTCAAATAGCAATTATAACAAATAGAAATCATTACCGACGATCTAAATCCAAATATAATAGGTCATTAATTATTATTTATTACTCAGACAAGACTTTCAAGATCATACTCACTTCATAGTTGTGATCAATTTGCTAGTGAGTGGTGAAGGCTAAGAATAACATGGCTAGGTCAAAGGATGATTTACTGACTTAACACTGTGACACTTTGGAAATGGATAAGGGAATACACACCATATCATATTATGGATAAGCAACAACACAGGGAATGGCGGTGTCTCACGAATGGGTAAGTTGTTCAAAGAGTGTTTATTCACCTTGACAGATGCGCACAATCCATAATACAAATGAGGCCAGCGATCTTCTTGATATAGAGTTTAAGTTCCATTGCTTTTTGGGCCTATAGTTTCCATAGCCTTTGATCTATGTGTGTTTATAAACACATTGCATAGATTTACATTTCATTAGGCTTCTTGCTACAGGTGTGTTTTTAAGGCACTTGTTTACTTGAGCACTTCTAGGTGTGTCACAGATAGCTTGTTTACCTAGGTATTTACATTTCACAAAAGATATACCATTTGATATTTCAGAGCTATTTTCATTTGGCTTGCCTTTCATTCATGTGTGTTAAGAAACACATTGCATGAATGGGCTTTTCATACAAGATACAACATTTCATTTCCATACTTTGTATTCATGGCAGCACTAAAAGTTTCAGGTTTAGCCAACAACATCTTTAGTGACTAGGGGGACTAAGCCAACTCACCAAAGGTAAGTTTTGTCACCAACTCAGAGCCGAGACACAAATAAACAGGGAAGCTCATCCAATATAGAGGCTACAGTGGGGGAAGGTCCTCCATGCCACTAGTCAAGTAGTAAGTCAAGGTAATGAACAAAATGGGTAAGTTATGGATGGATGAAGACAGTGAATAATGAAACCGACACTAGCAAGCCAAAGTATGGCGGGAATGATCACCTCTATTCTACCTAGGGAGGGTAAAACCAATGAGTATAGGCCAAGAAATTCTAAGCTTGAGTAGGGACAAATATGATATATATATATATAGTACAACCAGGTCCACATATCTATATGATCGCCAAATCATGATACTAAATGCTAAGACATGCTAAGAAAATGGAAATAAAAGCAATATAACCACAACACCATAATATATCTGCTAAGTCATATCCCTAAATGCTCATCATCAGAACTATCATCTTTCCTCTGAAACTGCTGCTGTAACTCTGGGCACTACTGATTGCTCTGTACAAATGGCTAAATAGCTACATCGGTCATCTCTCTAAGTGTCCTGAGACTCAGTCATGGCATGGGGAATAAAACTGCTGTCCTTAATCTGATAGTGATTCATAATAGATGCTCATCTCAGCATCTCAATGCAAGGGAACTGGCTGAATAGTGTACTGGAATCGGAAAAATAATGTATGGTAGCCCGGCTACTGTATATGTGATAACAAAAACCTTTGAATTTTTCAATTTCCACTGCCCCCCTAATATGCCACTTGGTGAAATGATCAATATTAGCCACAATTTTAGTATCCTCTTACACAGTTGTGGGCGATGTCTACAGTGTACACAGTGCTCCTTCACCTTTGCATGAAAAGGGTGACCTGTTTCAAGGGAATTAAATTAAAACTGTTCGAATGGGAATTAAATTGTTGTGCTATAGATATCGATTTGGTCAAAGAATAGATGGGCGGTACCTATGGTTTCCCCAACGAATTTCTACACTAGCGAATTAAAAGAACCGATAATTAGAATGCCCAGTTCACGAATGATGCTGTAGCATATATTGGGATTGACTGCATTTTGGCAATTGGCTGAAGGTAAATGCCTCACAAACCACACTAGCAATGTATCATAGTCAACAATCAAACCAATTACAAAAAGGCTGTTAGAGGGAAATGATAAACCACGATTCAACAGTTTTCTTTGCTGCTGTGTTCACACTTCACACTACCAAAAGCCAACAATTAGCAGTTTAATGTGCTAATTAATCACCCAATGAACAGAGCACATTGACATTGTTGTAGGTGCATTCAATTACTAAATCAAATAATTCCAGCAACCACAACAACAATGAGTGTTAATGGGTGAGTACATTGTACAATACTATTGTGCATCTATATCAAATGGAGTATGTTGTCCGCCAATATGCACACCAGCAGCGGAAATATTTCGAAAGCTGTCTCTTCACTACAAGTGAGAGAGGTGTGGCCTTGGGGGCAAGCAATGAGCCAGGTACTGTCACCTGAATCCCAACTCCTCCGTTTAGGCAAACTCCTAACGAAGCCAAGGGGGGTAGTCCCTAAAAGAGAGTTTCACTAAGGCTCTTTGTGTATTTAAGTGTTTTTTATGTAGTGATGCGGATGGGTGTTGTTTAGGAGTTTTTTGAGATGAGAGACAAAATAAAATTAAAATAAAGAACAAGATAGCGCAATCCACGTTGCAAATACAAGATGAAAGATACACTTGGGCAATAAATAAATCACTTCACGTAAATATAAGCGAATACTCCAATGTTGATACTTAAGAAGGAAAAATATAAGATGAAGGACCATTGCCTTATGGAGTCAAAAATTTAATGTGAAAGTGAAAACTTGATACAAGTGCTTGAATTGAAAAGTTTGTGAGAACGTTGTGCAGCTTATCTTGGTAAATTTAAAATTTTAATTGTCTTGATTATTAGGGCTAAAACCAAGGATGTTTCAAGAGTATCCGGAAAGTAACTTTAAGCAGCTCCTTTAAGAGACATGTCGGGGCCTGTCTGGAATCACAACGAGGCGCGCAATGCTAACCAGCCACCGTGTCGCAGATTGGGCGGTCCGGCGCCTCCCCTGAGAACTAATTAAAATACTTTATGACAACGCCGGTTCGTTGGTTATGGGGGTGAAAGTTTTAATTAGATTTTCACTTGTAAATTAACAAGTCTTCTACCTTTCTGAGTACTAGCCCAACCGTTTCTGGTTGGCAGAGCATACGGGTGTAGGACAGAAACCAAGATAAATTAATTAAGGGGTGTATGAGTGAAATTTTTTATTATGAGAGAACCTTGTTCAACTCTCCGACAGAGAGCGCTCTTGACTTGATCTTATGACCAAAGTTCAAGAGACTTGCTAAGCTTAAAATGCCTAATGCAGGGATAATGCAAAACTAAAATGCCCTCCGACAGAGGGTGCTCTTGACTTGGATTTGGCCAAGTTCAAGAGACTTTGGTTTATTTTAAAGAAGCAGAAAGCAGTTGTGTTGTAAAAGCAATAGATCAACTTTTTAAATGATTAAACAAAACGATAAGCTTGAAAGATATGAAGTAATGCTTAACAAGAAAACTACTTTGCCAAATAAAATGAAACTAAACTCAAACTAGTATTCTACCACACAAGATTTAATCTACTAGGTGGGATTGATCTCCGAACAAGATCAACCACTAGAACCGCCTGCACTTGAGAACCTCCAGCTAGCTGAAAGCTCTGCCAAGGAAACCGACGGGGAAGGAAGAGTAACCACAAATTATGTGGTCCTGCCCTAGAGACAAAATCTCAAAGATACAACTTCCGATCGAAGGCTTTGGAAGAGAGACAAGATAATAATAAATGCAAAAAATAAAGCTAAACAACCCAAGAGTCTCTTTCAGGTCAAAGACCCTACTCGGGAGAGCATGGGGGTAAGCAAGTATGGAAGATGACTTAAAATAACTTATTGAAGTAAAGAACTAATCTAAGAGCATGAAACCACAAATCTAAGTTAACCAAGTACGACACTCTTCCCCAAATGGGGAAGAAGACCCAAAAAAGTGGAGGCCTCCTCCACTTGAAACTTTTATTAAACGATTACAAATGCCTTGGGTTTAAAACCTCACAAGGTCTTTCGAGAATGAAGTAAATGGAAATACAAGGCTAGCTCTTATAAGCTTATTCAAAGGATAACAAGATTTTGTAATTTTAATCACTCCTTATGGCGTTCTTGTGGTTTTGCTTAGATTTCCTTACATCAAGATCTATCAAATATCTTTCTCTCAAATGACCTACATAAGATCAGAACATCTCAACAAGGCACCCATTAACCATTAGCAAAATAAAACCAATTGGAAACTAGTTAAGTCTAGATTCAAAAGATTGACTCTAAAGTGGAAAATGCATGGGATTTTAACATGAAATCTTAATTATGGCAAAATGGACCAGCGAACAACAAACTCTTGAAATGTGCTAAAAAAGAGATCTAAAGTATAAAAAATTGAATATTTTTTGTGCAAAATTTCTATCTTTTGAAAGATGTAAAAGCTTGTAAACAACTACAAGCTACATGCAACCTATCACTTCCCTATATGTTCAAATAAACTACTTAAAATGCAAGGATTAGATTCCTAATATGAGATCCAAAAAAGAATGCCTAAGTATTTATCTTTTCAAGTGTGTGAAACTATTAACAAGATGCAAAGATAGATATAGCTACTAACTAGCTCATAACCACTAACCAAACTAATGTTTTTTTGTTTGTTTTGTTTATGTTTTAGGGCTCACTTTGGAGGTGGACGAGAAGAGGGAGGAAGGGGAAACCTAAGGGTAAAAGGATGGAAAGGTGAAGGAAGAAACTAGGGTGAGATGAGAGGAGGGAGGTAAGGTAGGACGAAAGGAGCAATGGTTGAGAAATGCAAAAGTGAAGTGGGACGAATGCAAGGAGAGGAAGGCAAAAGTGAAATAAGACGAAAGGGAGGATGAAGACAAACCAAGGAGAAAAAGATCTAGGGAAAGGGCTTCAAGTGGAACACTTGGGATGGTAGAAACACCGCCTTGGAAATCCTCCAGTTAACCGGTGATATGCCGACAACGAGTGTTGAAGAGAGCACAAGGGAACAAATCCCAAGTTATTCCCCAAGGTTGAAGAAGCTTCAACCTTATGGCTTACTAATCTATGGCTTGAAGAGGATAAGTGACTAACTTGGATCACAACTAGAAAGGCTAGAACGGGTTTAGCATGCAAGTAAAAAGGTTTCAAAGAGCAAATGGGAAGGCTTGAAGAAGTGAAAGCCTATAGTGACAAGTAACCAATATTTTAAGAATATAAATGGATGGATCTTAGAGCAAAACCCTTTGTGCTTCTTCTCAAAACAAACTCAACCTTATATAGATCCTGGAAAGACAACAATATTAAGAATTACTTGTGATGGTGAAGATGGGCTAGATGCAACCGAGCTCACACCCCCCTACACCTAGAGAAACCTATTCAAAGACAAACAACTCAATGCCAAAGTGAGATCAAATATATGACTAGTATGCTACGAAAACCAAGGTTATATAAATGCTAGTACAACCGAATACATCCTATTCATATAACTCATTGATAAACATTGCATAATAAACCAAATTGCAAACCACAAATGGTAGATCTTATGTTCTAGAATATAGACTTCTAAAGCTAGTTATTTGATCAATCACATAAGCATTTAAATTGAAAGCATGGAAAGAGATCACCTCACAAGAGAAACATTCATCAATGTTGCACAAATCGCATGGACCTCCAAAGTCTAACTTTATTTCCTTAAGCCAATAGCTTGTAATCACAAAATGGCAGAGTAACTTTACATCCAAAAATCCATGAGATAATAGCCCAAATGGGCCTCTCTTTATAGTAAAAGACTCAATCTAAAACCCTAGGTCGAATTAGTAATGAGCATGGAGGTCGAATCCCAATCAATCAGTGGCTTGGCAAACAATCACAGGTTAGAGTCGAGTTTGAGGTTGGTAGGAGTGGGCATGTGGCAAACTCGACTTTGGGGTAGGTTGAGATTGAAAGCATTGCCCAATAAACATCCTACAATAAGGAAATGCGAGCTAGGGTAGAGGAGACGTGATCCATGTGGAGATATGCGAGTAGGATGTGATGGAGACATGTGGAGGGGCGAGTTAACATGGGGATGGCAAGTGGCATTGGGTAGGTACTAATTCACATAGGTGTAGCATGGGAGGTGTCACAACCAATCACCACACTTCAACAATGTTTAAACTCAAGTTCAAAGGAGATTGACGTGAGGGTTTAAGGGGATTGACGTGAGCACTTGTAG
This sequence comes from Larix kaempferi, assembly GCA_027924585.1. Taxonomy (NCBI): domain Eukaryota; kingdom Viridiplantae; phylum Streptophyta; class Pinopsida; order Pinales; family Pinaceae; genus Larix; species Larix kaempferi. Next base: position 284,734 of record BSBM01001378.1, on the reverse strand, counting down.
ATTTGCGAGTTAGTTTAGGTGGAGACACATGTGAGATGGTAGGTGTAGACTCGAATCAATGAAGGGATCCAAGCTTTAGGATAAGGTGATTCATGAGGGCGCCCACTCTACATTGAATGCAAAACCACCAACCCAATCATCAAATGCCAACACATAAAATCGAATTTTGCATGAGGAGGGCGAATTGCCTTGAGTGGATAATCTTCTGGTGACTGGATGGTTGACTGGGAGTGCTTGGAGTTGATTGGAATCTTCCTAAATGCTCATTGCCATGTCATTTAGCCTTTTATTTTAATTAAATTGATTAATTTTGGAGAGATTTGGATTATCTCCAAAATATTCAATTTTATTATTTTAATTAATAATTTCTCTGTAAATGACTTTTCAGAGAAAATATTAATTATGAGGCTGAATTGACATCCGAAAGTTGGGTTTAGCTGCTCCATGGGTCATGTGTGATTTTTGGCTTATGAAACGAGCCATCAAACACTAAGTTCGGACCCCGGATGACTGACATATTTACAGACTCAAATTTCTCTATTTAAACTATAGAGAAATTTAATTAAAAATTAAAAACCCCAATTTCGACACGTCTGGTAAATTTTTTTCGAAATTTTTTCTGGGGGTCCTAGAGACTTAGGACATGACCAAAACCTATTCTAATAGTGTCTAGTAGGTTTATACATTATAGTTGGACCCTAATAACCCCCCATGGCCAAATTTCCAAAATCGGGCATTCCAGCTTTGGAGGAAGTGGGAGAAAAACCAAGAGATTATATCTCGCCTGAAGCAAAGTATAATATGACGGTGAAAAAACTCCCTGGAATACCTTAGTTGTTTAATCCAGTCATGGGGAACCGAGCCACTCAGACCCTACTAGCACACTTTGATACAAACCCCCATGGGGCCATGGTCATGTCGACTCAAAAACAAAACTGGCTAGACCCAAATATATGAAACCCAGATACTCTGGAAGTGAACACTGATGTGTTCCAACACTGGCGGCTCAATAAGGTTTCAACTATTGTACAAATCAGTTGATAATAGAGTACGTAGTTATATCCAAAAAAATTCCGAAGCAATCATCCAGAAAGAGAACCTGACACATTAGGACAACAAGAATTTTTACCTTGGAAACCCTAATGGAAAAACCAACATTCATTGGGGGTTTTATTTTGCTCAGGAAATAGTTGCAAAGGTGAGCTATGCATTCCCAATCAAGGATTTAATACATTCTTACTCACTGGAAAAAATTGCATATGGCTTTGGCTCAACGACAACCTTCGGTCTTCGAACATGCTTCTTCTTCCAAGGCCTTCACTTTTTGCTACTGTCCTTCCCCATTTCCTCTCTAGCTCTCCTCCACTCCTCTTCCCTGACCCGCGATTTCAACAACTCTCTTTTTTTAATAGGAATGCTCGGATGGCCAACCATCAAGATGAGTCTTTTCATTTATTGTGGTTTTTTTTGGGGGGACCTCTTGGACAAACTTTGCAAGATTATTTTTTTATTACAAAGATTAAAAAATGAGAGGATTTTAATACAGATCCATTTTGGATCACATTTTCCCATTCAAAGGCTTTTGGTCCCCAAAAGCTTCAATTCAATTCTTTATGTTCTTCTCTATAGCCATGGATCAAAGCTGTCTCTTGGCTGTTATGGAGCCTTAAAGAACCCCACCAAGTCATCTTTATTTATCAACCTCCAGCATATCTCGAAGGAGAAGTGATTCTGCTGCAGGGTGGAAGATAAAGATGAATATGGGTTGCCTTTGATGTTGGCTTCTCCCTGCTATCCATCTCGTTGGTGGAGATGAAATATTCTGCCGCCACAGGTCCTTGGACACTTGCTATCCTATCTTTCCCCTTGCCTTTAACTCTCCAAAATTTTCTTTTGGTGGTGCGCTTTCTAGGATGAAGCTCCAGTTGAAGCATCCATCTCTTGAGTGCCAACAAACATCAGCTTTGTGATCTTTCTTCTTGTTGTCCGCCAAACTGCACACCAGCAGCAAAAAACTTTTGAAAGCTGTCTCCCTCACTGGAAAGTGGGGAGAGGTGTGGCCTTGGGGGCAAGCAATGAGCTAGGTGCTGTCACCTGAATCCCAGCTCCTCCGTTTAGGCAAAACTCCTAACGAAGCCAAGGGGGGTAGTCCCTATTAAAGAGTTGTCTAAGGCTCTTTGTGTGTTTAAATTTTTTTTGTGTTGTGATGCGGATGGGTGTTGTTTAGGAGTTTTTTTTTAAATGATGAAAAGGACAGATTTAAACACGCAATCCACGTTGCAAAATTCACAAGATACAAATTCAAAATATGACAATATACTTTGACTTAGAAATTGAAGTAAAGCATCCACAAGATAGATATTAAGCAAACGACAAGGACATATGGTCCAGATTTCAAAGATGTATAAATATTAAAGACCAGTGCCAAATGGAGTCAAATAAAACTTGTGATGCAAAAAATGAGTCGAAAGTAACTGTTTGTGAGGACGTTTTGCAATTGTTCTTGGTAAATTTTAAGTGTTTTAGATGTTCTTGATTATTAGGCTAAGACCAAAGGTATCAAAAGATGGTGGAACCTTACCCAAGGAAAATACTGGCAACCCTAAGTGATCTGTCGGAAGCACCCAGATTCAAAAGGATAGGTGTCCAATGTTTGAACCGCCCTTGAGTCTGACAGTGGATTCCCGGCACCACCTCTCGTGGGAAGAACAATAATTTGCCTTGGTTGAGGTTTTGGGTAAAAATTTTAATTAAGTTATCGATTGTAAATTATCAAGTCTTCCACCTTTATGAGTACTAGCCCAACCGTTTCCGGTTGGCAGAGCATACGGGTGTAGGACAAAACCAAGATAAATTAATTAAGGGGTGTGTGAGTGGAAATTTTTATTATTAGCAAACCTTGTTCAACTCTCCGACAGAGAGCGCTCTTGACTCGGTCTTATGACCACAGTTCAAGAGACTTGCTAAACTTAAAAAATGCCTAATGCAGGGATGATGCAAGAACTAAGATGCCCTCCGACAGAGGGTGCTCTTGACTTGGATTTTGGCCAAGTTCAAGAGACTTTGGTTTATTTTAAAGAAGCAGAAATATTGTAGTAGCAGTATACTTAACTTGAAACAGATTTAAACAATAGTGTTGATCGACAAGATATGAATTACTACTAACAAGATTGCTTGCAAGATAAAATGAAACTAAGTAAATTTAGTGTTCTACCACACAAATTTTAATCTACTAGGTGGGATTGATCTCCGAACAAGATCAACCACTAGAACCGCCTGCACTTGAGAACTTCCAGCTAGCTGAAAGCTCTGCCAAGGAAACCGACGGGGAAGGAAGAGTAACCACAAATTATGTGGTCCTTCCCTTGAGAGAAAATCTCAAGGATACAACTTCCGGCTGAAGGCTTTGGAAGAGAAGCAAGATAAAAATAAACGAGAAATAAAGCTAAATTACCCAAGAATCTCTTTCAGGTTCAAGACCCTACTCGGGAGAGCATGGGGGTAAGTAAATATGGAATATAAACAAAATGACTTATTGAAGTAAATTTTAAACTAAGAGCATGAAACCGTAAAACTAAGCTAAATCAAACCACAAGACCCAACACCTTCCCCAAATGGGGAAGAAGACAGAAAAGTGGAGGCCTCCTCCACTTAGAATTTTTATTAAACAATTACAAATGCCTTGGGTTTATGACCTTGCAAGGTCTTTTGAGATGATAAGACTTGGAAAACAAAGCTAACTCCTATAAGCTATTACAAAGGATAGTACAAGATGATGTCATGTTTGGATCGTCCTTATGGTTTGCTTGAGTTTTGCTTGTTTGGACCTCTTCACTTCAAGATTTTCTCAAGCCCTTTTCCACTTCAACAAACACCTACAAGAAAAACAAAAACTCAAGGCACCCTTTAGTGTTAGAAAAAATAAAATCAACTTTGAAACTAAGTCTAGATTTGCAAAATGAAACCTAAAACATAAAATGACATGAAAAATGGTTCAAAAAAGTTAAGATGGGAAAACGGACCAGCGAACAAAAAGTGCCCTAAATATGCTAGAAATGAGATCTAAGATGTAAAAAATTTAAGAAATTTTTATGAAATTTTTTCTATCTTTAACAAAGAAACTTGGAAATTTAAACTATGCAAGCTATACTAATAAAATGAGATCTACAAAGTAATTGAAACTAACAATGAGATGCAAATAATAATAGATCCTAACTATGCAAATGCACTATGAAGATTTAAACACTACTTTTTTTAAAAGAAAATGCTACTAACTAGGACTAATACTTAACAATTTTTATTGTTTTTTTTTTGTGAATTTTTTAGGGCTATTTGAAGGGGGACGAAAGGGGGGAAAAAGGCAAGGGAGAGAAAGCAAAACGAAGGGGATGAAGGTAGGAGGGTGAGAGGAGATGGAGTGGGACGAGAGGAAGGTGAAAGAAGGGAAGAAAAGGAGAAGGAGCTAAGGAAAGGTGACGAGAGCAAAGAAGGCTAGGACAGGGCAAAAAATGAGAGCAAAGAAGACTAGGAGCTAGGGGAGACGAGGGCACAAGAAGGGAGGAAAACGAGATGAGAGGGAGTTGGTGAAGATTGCTATAAGAGGAAGGCTTAGCAAGGCAAAGAAAAATCTTTCAAAGAGAAAAAGAGAGCTAGAAGATAGAAGCTCATGAACCACGGTTTCCAATAAGTTGAATGAAATTTTTTGTTGGAGAAGGCAAGAGGCACTTTGGAGAAGCTCACAACCCTGCAAACAAATTATTAAGATGAATGGAACACTTGATCGGTGAAGGTATTAGATGCCAATAGCTCTCAATGATTGAATTCCCTAAAGACACAAAAACTCAAAGCAACAGATTAGAAGCCTAAGTACTAGATTGTTAGTCCTCAATAAGCATCATAATCAAATTTGCATAATAAGAATAGGGTGAAAGAGATATTACTTCACATGAGATGGAGACACAATGCCAAGAGCCCAATCAAGTGACCTCCAAAGTCTCAAAATATTTTATTAAACAAGAGCTTACAATTTTCACCAGAGTTTCTTTGCACAAAATCCTTGAGATAATAACCCAACATGGGCCTCTCTTTATAGTAAAACACACTAGCAACCTAAGCCTAAACCCTAGGTCGAATTGGCAATGAGAGATAGGTCGAATTCCAATCACATGAGGGCTTGGAGAGAATAGACATGGACAAAGTCGAGTTCATGGTTGGTGAGATTGGCATGAGGTGGCAAGGACTCGACTTTGGGAGGAAGAAACAACAAATAGGCATGCTACAACAAGGAAGTGCGAGCTAGGGTATGAAGGGCGTGATCCATGTGGGAGATGCGAGCTAGTTTAATGAATGCCAAGTGGATAAAAGGTAGGTGCTAATTTGTAATTGAATGGGAGCCAAACTAATCACGATTTTACCAACCAATAACGAGCTCCAATCAAGGGAATGACGTGAATCCAATGGAGATTGACGTGAGGACTAGGATATGCGAGTGGGTTGTGAGGATAACACGTGTAGATTGGTGGGTATAACTCGAGTCATCACAAGGAGCCAAGCTTTGGATTAGGGTGAGTCATGAGGGCGCCTTCTTCAAGTTTTAATTGCAAGCCACCAAACCATACATCAAGTGACACATCACAAAATCGAATTATGCATGAGGGAGGGCGAATTGCTTTGAAAGGATAATGATTTGGTGACTGGATGGATGACTGGACGGGCTTGGAGTTAATTGGAATCTTCCTAAATGCTCATTGCCATGTCATTTAGCTCTTTATTTTAATTCAATTGATTAATTTTGGAGAGATTTGGATTATCTCCAAAATAATCAATTTTATTATTTTAATTAATAATTTCTCTGTAAATGACTTTTCAGAGAAAATATTAATTACGGGGCTGAATTGACATCCGAAAGTTGGGTTTAGCTGCTCCATGGGTCATGTGTGATTTTTGGCTTATGAAACGAGCCATCAATCACTGAATTCGGACCCCGGATGACTGACATATTATAAATTATTATTTCTCTATTTAAACTATAGAGAAATTTATTAAATTTAAAAAATAAATAAAACCCAAATTTCGACGGACCCGGTAAAATTTTTTCGAAATTTTTTCTGAGGGTTTTATGGACCTAGAACATGACTGACACCTATTCTTACAGTGTCTAGTAGGCTTATATACATTAGTTGGCCTCTAATAACCCCCCATGGACAAATTTTCAAAATCGGGCATTCCAGCTTTGGAGGAGCGGGAGAAAACCTCATTGATTATACCTCGCCTTAAGCAAAGCATAATTGACAAGGGAAAAAACTCCTTGGAATACCTTAGTTGCTTAATCCAGTCATGAGAAACCGAGGCACTCAGATCCTACTAGCACACTTTATTACAAACCCCCATGGGGCCATGGTCATGTCGACTCAAAAAACAAAACAAGCTAACCACAACTGGCTAGCTACAAAATGCTGGATCATCTGATACACTGGAATCAAACATTCATCATGTTTGTCAAATGGCGGCTCTCCAGAAAATCCAACTATGGTACAAAAAGTTGGTAACACTTCTTACAGCAGAAACAAACCAAAGATGCTTTGACATACTCCTTCAGACTATGCTTCTGCTTGTGCTTGTCATCTTGTTTGCTTGGTCTACCAAGTGTGGATGCAGATTTGGGTGGCAGAAACATCTCTTTGCTTCCCTCATGAAAGCTTTTACAAATAGATTGGAATGGTGTGCTGTCCACTCCATTTTCAGCTGCCTTTTCTTCAATTGAAATGGCTTCTTCTTTGGTCCCTCTTGCTTTGACAAAGATTATCTTGGTGGTTGTACCTTGAGTTGAGTTGCAATCACTTACTTTCTCTTTGCCACTGAAACCTAGGTCTTCATGCTTGGGCCTTTGTTCAGCTACAATGGGGTATACAAGCACTTGGATTTTTTTTCATAGCCCTTGGCCATCATAGCCCATTTATCTCATGAGCTTGGAACCGATGCCTCTAGTATGGTCTTCAAAATCACTAAAGGACTCTTGAGAAAGGTCCTTGGAGGGTGAGCTTACCATGCTTGTTTCGGTCATGGTGCTGGCTTCTGCAATAGCAATGGGAAATGTTTGTACTTCCTTGGTCTTTTGGACAGCTGTTAGTTGCTTGGCCAATGTCTCGAGCTTCTTTTCCAGCTCTGCTAGACAACTGCTAGTAGCTTGGCTAATGGCTCAAGCTTCTTTTCCAGCTCTGCTATCCTCTCCTTCAAGTGCTAGTTCTCCTCTTGGATTTGCACTTTGAAGCCCTTTAATTCTGGCAACCTCTCTCTTTTCAATGCTTTACCCGTGCTGGGTTTTCCTCAAAGTGATAACAACAACTTCAAGGCCACAAATTCAACCTCTCTAATATCAATATGATCCATAAATGGTAGGTCTATGGCCCGTCCATCTCACCAACATGGATCCTCTATGGAAATTAAAATTCAATTGTTTGCAATTAAACAATCGATTGTCAGTACCAAAATCATGCATAGCCAAGGTGGATTCATAGCAACGAATAAATGGCTTTGTTCCGATTCTGTCTGTGTCTAGGCTTGGTTTATTAGTTTATGGCAGACAGACTAATGCCCAATAGTGGAAAACAATTGCACCCTGTCAATGTCAAAATAAATGGTACACTACTGTTCACATGTCAATACAATAAATGAGGCATTCTTTGCTCAATCCAACTATGCTGAACTTTATGCTCTGTCCATGACTCCATGCAACTAATATAATTGTATGTATTTAAGCAACAAAACAACAACTGCCTAGCTCAATTGATGCCAAACTAAAATGTCATTCCACTGTGCAATATTCCCATCAATTAATAGAACTCTGTGTGCCCTTTTAAATTGTGTTAATCACCACTCTTTCCCCATCTTCACATGTTGCCCAAAGCATTTACTTGAGCAAACATATGTGTGAAATGGAAAAATCCCCAAGCTAAGAATGTGTTGAATAGATAAAAGACTTTTCGAAAGGTGCTATTGCTCGCCGTTTGGCCATTGATGACTCAACTGAAGGTGAATACGCATGCCTTAAAATTGTTAGAATGGGAATTAAATCGTGGTGATATAACTAGCGATTTGGTTAAAGAATAGACATGTGGTACATATGATTTCCTCAACAAATTTCCACACTGGCAAATTAAAAGAACCAATAACTAGAACGCTCCTGATGTATGAGGCTGTAGTATATATTGGAATTGACTGCGTTTTGGAAATTGGTTGAAGGTAATTGCCTCACAAAAGACATAGACACTGTATCATAATGATTCATGAACAATCAAACCAATTAAAGACAAGGCTGTTACAAGGAAATGATAGACCATGATTCAACAATTGAGTTTGCTGCTGTGTTCATTGTTGAAATTTCATGCAATCAGGCAGTTAATGCAAAACTGAAATTTCATCTTCTTCCTAAAAGGTTTCCCAGATCTTAGCCCTAGAATTTTCAGCATTAGGATTTCTGTAAATTAGAGTATAAAATAGCAGTGGAAAGATCGCAATAACTTACTTAAACAACCCCAAACTTCACAGCAATTCAAGGAGAAAAGATACCAAACAATGAGATAAGTTTCAACCCCTTCTAGGGCAACTTATCAGCCAATAAACAGATTTAAAAATGTAATTTTACAGCAGTATAACAGCAGTAAAATCAACTCCTTATATTCTTCATTAGATGTTAATACACTTAACAATTTGTCCATTTACTTATGTCAACCAACAAGACATAAACCATTGTAAATAACATTGCATAAAGAACTTATATAGTTGAAATTCAAATCTAAAAATTGTAGAAGATATGGACAGTTGGAAACTTCATATATAAGTTCAAAATGAAGTACAAGTACATACCATATCCTTCTCTCAAGGCTAGTACAAAAATTTCACTATCCAAAAAGTCCCAGCTAGGGTAAATCATCAAACCCTAGCTCAACCAAGAAGATCCAAGTGCAAGAATCTCTCCAAAACAACCCCAAGTGCAAGAATCTCTCCAACACAACCTCCAAGGCAAGATGTCCTCTTCTCTTCATCTTCACTAATCCTCCCTAGGGTTTCCTCTAAAAACCCTAATCTCCATTCTTGAAGAGAAACTCTAATTTCAGAACTCCAAATGCTCCAAGAAACTCCAATAGGATCAAGATACCCTAGCACCTCAAGATAGAGAGATAACAAGTACAAGTGAAGACTCTAAGTGAGAGAGAGAGGACAAGTTCACTCCTTTTCTAGGTCACATCTCTACACAAGAGTCAATAACAATGAACCACAAGTGATATGAATGGAAAGATATCTTTTTGCTCTATTTATATGAAAAGTAAGGAAGACCAACAATACTATGTAGGTCTAAGCCCTTACAAGCAACCTACATGAGCCCTTGTAGGCCACACAAGTGAGACATCCAATTTAGAGTACATGTGTCATGCTCCAGTGGTGATGTCATGCACAATAATGTCTCCAAGGTGATGTAGCTATGTAAGGCAAGTCCACAGCACTCCATTAGGAGCTTCCACAAACTCCATTGATCCTCCTAATTAAAGCAATCCATTGGGTCAACTAACCTCTGTAGAACACGTTCAAAGCCACAAGCGTCTTCGAGCCATCTCCAATCCTCCGAATAGGAATTCAAGCTGCCACACACCAACTAGGGCTTGAATCCCTCCTCCATGATACAAAACACTCCTCATCCCAAGTAGGGTGTTCTCCAAGCAAGTGGTTCCTCTATGTCGCTATCATGAAGGGCGTCCACCAATTAAGCAAGAGATCTTCAATGTCTAAAGGAAGAACACCAAGCCAACACCATCCCGAGGTCAAGCATTCGTTGAGCAAGCTATGTCAACTGTGAATATCCATTACAAACCATCTCTCAAGCTACAATCCACCTCAAACCATCTAGGGGCTGATCATACACCATGTACCCAAAATCTCATGAAGCATCCCCAAACATGGTGTAAACACTTTAGGAGTAACCCAAAAAACTAACACCCCCTCTTTACGAGGAAAGTGTTTACACTAACATTTGTTGACTCCCTCTGCATCTCCACCAAATCTGCTATCTGCAAATCAATATTGACAATGGTTCTAGAATCAACCATTGTCATCATCACAACATCTCGATCATCCAATGAATAAATATCATTTTTTGAATATGAAGGAATATCTCCCTGGAGTAACAACAACTTGCCAAACTCCATCATCCTCCAAGTCAACATCATGGGCCAACATCAATGAACACCACATCATGAACTCTCTAAGATATCCTGCAAGGACAATCACATCTCCATACAAGATCAAGTCAATCCTGGAATACAAAGCTCGTGGTATAGTCATCAAAATATACAAGGTCATCATCAACTTGTCAACATGAGAATCCCTCTCATGTACCTCAAATCCTCTGGTAATTGAACCATCAACTTGAACTAGGTTAACTCTCTCATCCTAAGAGGATCTTGAAGTAAGAGTAACATCATGGAAACTCCCTCTAGCGAAGAGAGTCCAAGATCCTTGACTTTGTACTCTATCACACTCCCCTTAGCTACAACTTTAGAATCAATCTTGACAACATCCTCAATTGAATCATCACACATCTCCTCCAATGAATAACTAGAAGGCTCATGGATGAAGTCAATCTCATCATCACACCTTTCCTCCTTTGTACAATTGGAACTCTAATAGATGTAAAATATCAATGCTACATGACTAACATATCTTGTAGTAGGTACACTTGCATATGACTAGCATGATCTAGGCACTCCTACTTGTTCCTATGCCTCCTGCAATGTCTGAGTAATCCATCTCGGTCTCCTGTGGGATGGAATGGAAAGTGAGGGCATATCTGATCCTAGCCTCGCCTCATCCTCACCTGAATTTGGCTAAACATGAGTCTTAGGTTCAATCTTCAGAACAATAGCTTCCTCGCCTTCTTCAATCATTGTAGGAGGGTCATGTGAACTGGAAGCTCTCTAATCAAATGTCACATATGTGCTTACTATTGTCTTTTTATGAGCTGGAAGATAGACACTATAAGCCTTGGATGTCTCATTGTATTTGACAAAGATACCCTTCATATTGGAGGGTTCCAACTTTGTCCTCTTCTCCTTAGGCACATGAATGTATACTGGACTCCAAAACACAGAGATGAGATAGATCGAGTTTTGCTGCTCGCACCAATAAATGCCTCTTTCAGTGTCATGTCCTTCAATATTTCGTGAGCACGCCTATTCAAATATACATGGTTGTGTTACAAGCCTCTGCCCAATATCTCAAGGGAAAATCCATGTCAGGAATCAAAGACTTAACAGTTTGAATGATCGACCTATTGTACCACACACAATATGGGGATTTTTGCACCCATTTTTGCTTCAGCTGTGATGACAAAATCCAAATGCCTATGCCCCCAGAAGATGTCAGTGATGAGAATGCCAAGAGATGATGCCATTTTATGCCATGATATGCTATCATGCCACCCCTGAGAATTCATTATGGATATGCTTTCTATTGATGTTGTACTTTCCCATGTCTCATGTTACACTACAATGATTTTTTTTTTATGAGTATAGTTGGTAGTGGTGGTCATAGGCTAATGAGGATAGGAGGATTTTGTTTTGTTTACACACCAATAACCAAGATAGTGCGTGGTATTTACAAGGATTACCACTCTTCTTCGACTCCATACTTGACCTTCCCATCTAATTCATACCACTCCACCCTGTTTTACTATCCCATTGACTTAAGGATGATGGAGTGACTTTTGATCTCCTCCTCTGTGACCCCTTCACCATGAATGATTCCATGTTTTCCTTGTGTCTTGGGCCCACTTGTGTTGTAGTGAATCCTGTAATGATTAAGAAGGTTCACAAGTATGCTCCCAGACACCAACTGCTATTAAATAGGAAGAGCTACCATTGAGCAATGTTTCCCCTTAAATATGAAAAATGAAGGCCATCCCCTCACAATGCCTCAAAAGGGGCATTTCAAGACAAGCTCCTAGTCCAAGACTCTTCTACCAAAAGCTGGTGTAAAAAAAAAACATCACCAGGTCCGAAGAAAATCAGGGATGATCAAGACAAATTGCAAAATCAAGCAATCCAAAGAAAAAGAAACAAGTTTTACTTCCAATTGCCTTCAAATAAAATCAAGGCCAAGGTCTCCTCATCCAAGTGTACAACAGGAAAAAATCCAAGACAAGTCCTATAAAAAGAGGGAGCTAACAAAGCAAAAAGTAAAGAAAAAGGGGAGTATGATTGCTAAGATCAAAAGGGGGAATACCTTATAACACATACCCCTTTTAAGGCACTTCCCTATTGTCTACAATAGTGGTGAAGATCATAGAGGATCCTTGTTTCCCACATCTTAAGTCACTCAGTCTACCAAAGCTAGTTCACTTGACTAACCTTTGGACTATCCATCCATTCCATCCAAAGAAGAAATAATCCTTGTAAATGTTTTGATGTTGACATGGTCTTGATGTGTTTATAAAAAATTTACCGCTAGTCCTTGTGAAACCTATGCATCATGATCTATGGTAAGGCTATATGATGACCTAGTTTGTTGTATGTAACCTTGACTCTAGTACTTCTTCAATTTGAAGCATTAAGAGATGGAAAAATCCTCCTTCCAGAGCTATTCAGAGGTCTATAGTTTCATTGGTCAAGTTTGACTTTTTTTCCAGTAGTTTGACTTGGTCAATAGGACAATTTGACTTGGTCAACTAGACCAGACCAACAGAGCATACACCTCAGTCATCATCATTCAACGAGCATACACATCAGTCATCATCATTCAACGATTGCATCACTCTGGAAGCTAATTTGATCCTTCCATCTTTGGTTTATTGCTCAATTGGACTAATAGGCAATTAATTAAGCTTTTCCTAGGTTTAATTTAAAAATTGCCTATGTCCAGATTTAATTATTTGGATTCCCTCTTCATCAAATGATTGACCAATTAAATGACCTTTTCTGACCATATCAATGGGTTGTCTATGTTGGCTTCCCTCCTTAAAATCTGCTGCCATGAAGATGCGTGTAAGGTTATAACCAACACCAAACTAGGGAGCTAACCACCTCTACCATAAGTGGAACTTACAACAAATAAAATACCTTCTTTGATGGCTATTTGACCCTTTCCTCCTCTACTAGTGTGCTTTCCGTCGAGTAATACATTATTTAATGGAATGGTCCTGTTGCCAGCTAAGTTGTACTTAGATGGACTATCAAGCGAGCGGGCAAAGTTGAACATTTCAATGTTCTTTTTTCGATGATTTGATATCCAGCTGGCCTTTTAAAGGGCCCCCGTTTTAACTTTTTTCCACATGTCCATGGCCCTGCGGGGTTTGTAATAAAACGGACTAGCATGGTGTTTTGTAAAAGACTTGGTTCCCTAGGACTTTTTGGCTAAGTCGGGTATTCCAAGGAGTTTTTTCACCTAGTTATTATGTCTTGCATTAGTGCATAACATAATTTTTGGGTTTTTCTCCTGCTCCTCCAAAGCTGGAATGCCTGGGGAGGCTGACGGGCCTTAGGGGGTTGTTAAAGTATATGGGTCAATATATATGAACATGCTAGGCGTTATTTTTGAGTCATATGGACATGTGCTAAGTCCCCCTAGGTTGTTTTTTAATTTTCGGCGAAGTTTATTTTTTTTGTAAATTGAGCCATTTTTTTTAATGGTTCAATTAAATTTTCTTTTAATCGGCCTTGAAGTGGCGTCTGGAGGTCTTTTCTGCCTTAGGAGTGCTTGTTTTCTAACTCAGAGCACCCCCTTAACCCCTAAACCCACTTTTCCTAATGTTGGGTGCTTAAATTTTTACCTATGGCCAAAAAACCCAAAAAAGTCATGAAAAAATTAAAAAAAGTGAAAAAATGACTCATAAAAATATTAAATTTTGGGAGTGATTTATGGACTGATTTTTTCAGCTATGTTTTAGGAGTTGTAAGAGCTACTTTTGGAAAGATTCCGGGCAGCTATATTAGTGGGATTACTTCCCCATTTGAGGGGAGCATATTTCCCAAAATTGGGCCCCGTCAATCATGGAATTTGCAGCTATGTTTATGGGTTGTCACATGGCTGATTTTTAGCTGATTTGGGGCTGATTTTGGCAGCCCATTACATGGGAGTGGGCAGCCCCATTTCCTCCACGAGTTATGCCACTCATTCCACCCATTTCTCTCCATCTTTGGCTATTTAAGCATGGCTGCCCATTCCATTTTGTAGAGTTGGAGTTTGCGAGTTAGAGCTAGCACTTGTAATTCGATTTTGTACTTGTCATTTTGCTTAATGAATAAAGAGACTTTGGAGGTCAAGCTTGGTGTAGTGCTTTTGATGAGTGGGTGAATGTCATGGTTTTCATTGAGGTAACATGTATTTGAGCTAATTGTTTTCTTTTGCATCTAAATCTAGCTTTGGGAAGGATCAGTATTGATTTATAAGGAGGATTAGATAATATGTTTATTATTTAGTCTTTTATCTATGCAAGTGTAGAGATCTGATTTAAATGCGTCATTTGTTTATGAGCATTTCCTTTTGATTTCTCATATGTATATTTCTAGATTTGATCATTTGGTTTCAAGTTGATGTGATTTGCAGGTTATTTCAAGTGGATGAGTGGAGGATCTTGTTTGTTTCCCTTACTTTTCTAACATCTTTTTGCAGACGTAGCCCCTCAGTTCTCCACCAAGAAGGCTCCAAGGCTTCTGTTATCACACTATAGTAGCAGGGCTACTATCCTTGTGCAGCAGATATCTGCACATTCCAGAGCTTCCATTATTCAGAGCATGGCTATATATATATTGGATCACTCATGATCAGAGCAGTATATTATTCAGACTTATGTCAAGGCTGAGCCTTGAGAGTTCAGATTTGATGACCGATGTGACCCTTTATCCCATACAGTTTCAGTTCAGTGCTTAGAGATATATTGCAGCAGTGTTTCAGATGGTGTATGATGATTATTACTATGATGATGTTGTATGATCTATGGATATGTTATCACTGACTGCGGATTATTATCTTCTTAATTTAGTCATGTTCACAGCATCTGCTTGGTATATTATTCCTGATGTGGCAAACTGTTTAAAATGAACTATAAATCATAAAATGGACAATTGCTTGCACATTTAGGTCATTTAACAAAACCCACTCGTTTTCCACCTTACATAGATATGGTCTTTCCTGACACCAGTTGTCTGCTAGTGTAGGCTCCATATCCCCTTGACTCCATCCATACATGACTTTCCTATTTGACTTTATACCTTGACCTGTCTCATTTGACTTTCTGATACTGAGGACTTCCCCATTTTTCTACCTCTATGTTTGGACCGCATCCCTGTATATTCAATGTCTCGGCTCTGAGTTGGTGACAAAACTTGCCTTTGGTGAGTTGGATTGTAGGCCTAAATCATTCTGGTCGGTTGTCCCGATGTTTGGCATTGGCTCGAACTCCCCCTAGTCACTTGAGATGTTGTTGACTAAAATTGAAAGCTCATGTTCTACTTATGGAAACTTATAAATTGGCCCATGGAAACTAAAAAAGGGCAAGAGCGATGAACAGTTAAAAATACTCCTCGAAGAGTATAAGAAAGGTCCAAAAAAGCAATGGTTCTTAAAAGCTATATCTAAACAATTGCTGACCTTATATGTACTTGAAAAACATGCCCTGGATGCAAGCTGCAACTAGTTGTGCTTATCAGCGCACCTGAGATCCGAAGGGTTATGTAGGCCAAAAAGGCCATGAAGTAAAACTGAATGATCCTAATGAACCTGGATCAACTTGATGTAGATATGATGCCTAAGTTGAATAAGCACTCTTTGAACAACTTATCCATTTGTGAGGCACATCCATTCCCCGTGTTATTTTGTCCAGCACAGAGTTTGTAGCTTTCCCCTTTATCCCAGTCCAAAGTATTTTTGAGTTAAGTTAGACAAGTCAAACCCTTGGCCCAACCTTGTTCCTAGCCTTCATCCTTCACTAGCAGTTTGACCATGTCCAATGGGTGAGTTTGTCATTTGAACTATTGTGCAAGTAATTTTATATAACAAAGGAATATGCTAACTTGATTAATGCCACTGAATGGATGTTATACTTTGAGCTAGGCTGTGAGAATGATTAGAGAAGCATGTCCTAGTCTACTGATGTGATTTATCCTTGGTTGTATATTCTTGGGATCCGTGATGATGTGGGCCATATATATATGCTTATTTATGAGATTCATGGTCCCACATACTTGATGATGAGATCATATGATGGACATATGATGCAGATGATGATTGATGCAGTTCAGCAGGTTTTATTATTACTTCAGATCAGCAGATTATGCATTGTGCATATATGGTGGACCCTACAGCTGACCCATTAGGGCAACCCATGGTGTATGAGTACACATTCCTAGTGGATTTGGGTCTTCTGGATCCAATGAGACACTTATCTTTCAGTTTCGGGCACTTCTGACAATGATTGATGCAGTTTTACACTTGTTGTCCAGATTTGGGGTTGATTTCCCAGCCTGAGCAGCAGGGGCCATGAGAGGCCAGTTCACCTAGGGCGCTATATGTGGAGGGGGTGGTCCAGCCACTTTATTTTACCATTTACCCCCCCTTCTGGAGAGCCTGGTGGGCTCAGATGGACAGTGCAGATGCCCTAGGAGGTAGTTTTGGCACTTTCACAGTTACCGAGGCAGTTAAAAAATGGGATAAAGTGGTCACTGAGGAATTCGATTTGGGCAATTGAGGCAAGGTTTTGGCATTTGGTTTTCACAGAGGTCTTCCAGGGTGATCTCACTATCTTCCAGCCAGTTTTCACCATGTGGGTATGCCCACATTGATCACAAGAGGTCTTTTACTGCTTGCCTGTCACAGATTTTGAGGACAGATTTGATCATTTATATTATCTTGGACATATTTTATTATTTTATTGTGCCTTGGGGATGAGCCAGTAAGGATTGATGCCTCCTAGCCCCACCATGTGCTTATTTTATCATGTCCTAGTCATTATGAGGTGGATCTTTGTACCTTTACCCCTCTAGTGGATGATGTCATCCTCCTTTTGTACCATTTAGTGGGGGCGCCATCATTATATTGGGTGATCCATGTGATGTATTGTTATGATTTATTGTTAGCCGTTGATTAGATCTTTTGATCTTTTAATCTTAGCCACTCATGTAAAAAGTGGTTAGGATTGTACTCTCTCCCCATCCTATTTAAGGAGGGAGCCTCTCATTGTAAAATCATCTAGAGATTTTTGGCTCTTGGCTCTTGGAATAAAATTTCTATCTTTTGGAGTACATGCTTGGATTGGAGTGGATGTTGGTTGTTTCGATTGTAAATGCTTTTGTCCGTTGCACTGGAGGATCTATTGTAGCTATCTTGCATATTTGCCATATCTTATTTACAGGTTAAGAGGACGTTTTTGGACAAGTGCGAATTGGTGGGGCGGCTTTACCTTCAAGCTTCGAGGAAGACGTTTTGGTTAAACAGGGAGTAGTTTTGTCTTTGTGCCAACTATTCTATGCTTATCTCTCTCTTGCTTGTATCTACCTTCAACATGTTAAACTGATTGATGCTTTGCTCCTCGGTTTTGACAGGTTAGAGGGACTCATATGTGGCTTGGAAAAATCGATTTGGCAAGAGGGCTTCAACAATTCTCCATTTGATCTTTGGCAAAAGTAATCCTCGTCTCAACTAGCATTCATCTCTTCATCCAGGTATGCTCCAAAGGTATGATCTTCTTCTTCCTTGAATCATCCATAATTTCTAGATCATAAAAACCCTAATTGATTAAAACCCTTGTTTTTGGTATTTCTTAGATCTACTTAGATCTAGCCTTACTTTTGAAGAGATTTTAAGAACCCACCTCTATAGTATCCACCCCTAGTGGGATCTATAGTTTGGTGGTGATTGGGTTAAAATTGACACACTTTTCAAGGCAAAAAGCCCTCTTGAACCAAATCGCACTTCCCTAAGAGAGGCTTGTTTGGTTAGATCTAGCACATGGGTAGGTGAGATCCCACTTGATTTGCAATCTAGACACTTGATAACCTACCCCCAGATTGTTACTTTGGTGATTTCTACCTTGTGGGCATCATTCCACGTTTTAAGGGATTTAAACCCCCTTTTGAATTTCTTGGCACCTTAAAACTCAGATCTACTAAGATCTAACCCTTGGATTGACTTGATTTTTGGGATCTACATAGATCGGGGGTCAAGCCACTTGGATCTACAGTTTGGTGGCCATTGGACTTGATTTGGTCCACTTAACCCACCTTTTAGCCCTCCTTGAGCAAAGTCGCACTCCCTTGGGTGAGTGAGTTTGCCAACTTTGAGGAAGTGGGTGGTTGATATTTTTGTGGATTTGGAACGGCCATACCTTGAAACCTAGGTCTAGAGTATCATTTTGTGACGATCTGCCTTGGGGGTAGCATTCCTTGTTTCAAGGGATTGTGGTCCACTTAGGGTCATTCCATGAAAACCTAGATCTAGCAAGATCCAACCATTCAATCTCATTTAGCCCACTTGACTTGACCTCTAGGTGTCCCGATCTACACTTTGACATATCTTTTGACTCCATTACTCCATCCAACAAGGCATTAGTCCTCCTCAAAGCAAGTCGCACTCCTTGGGAATCGTGTCAAACCTTAGATCCGGTACATGGGTACTCCTAAACTCAACTTAGATCCATAGATCTACCCATTACATTTCATCTAGTGCCAATTGCATCCATTAACTTCACCTTGTGGGTCTACTTTAAACCATTTCACATATCCCAAGAAAGGTAGGACCCACTTGTGTAGCATATGGTACTATACCTCGTCATCATACCCAATTATGTGGCCTAAATCATACATTGGTTGAAACACTAACAATTTCCCAAACCACCTTCAACCATACTTTAAACATCTAGGTCCACTCAACCTTGCATTGGTTTCCGTAACTCTTCATTTACTTATCCTTAGAAACCTTTGTTTGGGTCCAATCAACTGTGATTGGTTATAGGGTCTCCCCCTAGGTCTTATTTCATCCTGACCTAAAGCGAAGAGTGCCTCGGTTGACGTGACTCCCACCTTGCATTGGGAACCGTGGCATCTCTTGGGTCACCTCTTTAGTTGCCTGTCTCCTCTACCGTCCCGGATGGGATACCACTAGGGGCAACTACAAGTTGTGTGATAACATCTTTGGCGCCGTTGCCGGGGAGGTAGAGGCTTTCCTTGGTTCAACACACCTTTGTGTTTCATTCTCTCCCTGCATTTCAAACGACATACATCTTGGTAGAAGAGTTTTAAAATCTACCTGGCGACTCCACATAAGCGACTCCACTGGTGATCGATCCTATCATTATCTAGAACCCATGGGGTGCATCATTTGGTATTTAGGTTCTTGATTTTTAAAAAAAAAAAATTAAAAATTAAAAAAAAAAAATTAAAAATTAAATTTTTTTTTTTTGCCATCCATGGCTGCTTCTGAGCGGCCTAGGACTTTTGGTCGTTTAAAAGTTTTTGACTTCTCAAAAATTGTTGGGTATCCTCATCAAATCCCTCATCAAGCCCGTGAAAGGTTGTCTAAATTTGATGGAAGTCATGAAGTATCTGCTAAAAGACACCTTGAACTTTTTAGGGAAATTATTAAAGATTTATCCATAACCCATGAGGATGTGTGTATGAAACTATTGGCTTCATCCTTCAAAGAAAGAGCTAAGATCTGGTTCTTAGATTTGAAGCCCAATAGCATTTCCGGGTATGACATGTTTGAGAAAAATTTCTTAGAAAAATGGGGAAATGAATCCGATGATATATATTTTTCAAATCAAAACCTTCCCCTTTTTGATCCTATTGTTGAATCTGTTAATAATCAAACATCAAGTGAATTGTCAACATCCGAAGATGACCCCTCCTGCTCAATTTCTTTTGAGGATAAGTCTTCCACTTTTGAGTCGATTGAAAGTCAAATCCATAATCATTGTATAAATCATAAGTTTTCAAATTTCTTTTTAGGTAGCCCTAGTCTTAATCCTGAGGAAATTTCTGAGGATGAGCCTTTAGTCACTCAGTCTATTGAAGTTCCTCCCTCAGAGAAACTTATTAATCATTCCATATTTAATGATCATTCAATTCCTTATCACCTTATTGAAGAAGACGAAAGTGAAAGCATCGACCACGATCCTTTAGTGGTGATCTCTCGTGATCATTGTGCATTTAATCAAGATATTATAAATGAAAATGATCACTTATCCTCTTATAATTTTAATGATGAATCAATAGAAGGTCAATCTCAAGATGAGGATGAATTAGTGAATCACACTAGATGCTCTAATCTGTGTTCCACTTCTTATAATGCGTCTTTAAATTTTTCCATCCTTAATCAAGATAACTTAGAGTTAGGTAGTTATGGTCAATCTTGTCCTCAGATTGTAAATATTAAACTTGATCAAAAGGTTAAAATCATTCCTAGAGTAAAGAGTGCTTTCTTTTGTCAAAGTCCAAGGTCGAACTTGTTTATCCATTTGGGAGAATTTTCATATTTGCAATCCACCCTCCCTTCCCAACTCTTTCAATCATCTTTGGGTTGGTGCTCTAGTCAAATTTTTGCCTTGGAATTTTTCAATAGGAAGTATATGTATGATTACATGTTTGGAGAAAAAGCACTTCATTTCCCTTTTCAATCACTTTGGAACCATAATGCTTGTTATCAAGTTATTAATCATTCTTAGTGGCCAGAAAAGGTGTTTAAGGATTAGTTCCATCTTTTCTCCATTTTTGAACATCAAGTGGGCTTGACTTTGATTTTTCATCTTCTAAGCTTCAATTTGTCCCCACTTGGTTTCTATTTGATCATCAGTCCCAAGGAGAATCAAATTGAATATGTGAGAGAAGCAAATGAAGAAGTTAATTTGTGTGAAAATGAACCGAATCACATGTCTTATGTCTTCCCTCCATCCATCTCTGAGTTCAACTTGCATAAATTTTATGATCCTGTCAATTCTTGGATGGAAGATGTTTGCATCAATCATTTTTCTCTTTGGCATGATCTCATTTTGCCCCACTCAAATTTTTCTTCAATTTCTGAACAAGTTAAGAAGATTGGGCTCTCAAATTCAGTAGTCTTTAATCCAATCTTGACTTGCTTTATCAACAAAAATCTAAGAAGAATCATTAACCTGTTTGATGAATGGCTACACTGGATTTATGATTTTACCTAACATTTGTGCTGATTGGTTAGAGTAGGGTAGGTAGGTCTTGAATAAGTTCACTTGAGCAATAGGATTTGTGTGCTTTTTTTTTTTCTGTGTGATGAGTATTGCCCCGTTTCTTTTCTGCTTGGAGTGTCTGCTTGTTTTTGTGTTTGATTGAGTTGAGTCTTGCTCCTTAAGTTGGTCTCTTCTCCTGCATACATTAAGAAATTTTTAGTTACTATTTACATTTATGGCTGCCTATGCAAGTGAGATTGTCTGCTTGAAAAAGTTCTCTTTTCCTCCTGCACAGTGATAAAAATAATGAATGATGAACAAATGATATATGCCATGTTAGTTTAAATTTTTCTTTTACGCATTTCAGTTTCTGTTTTAGAATAGATTTCATTATCAGCTTTA
This sequence comes from Larix kaempferi, assembly GCA_027924585.1. NCBI lineage: Eukaryota > Viridiplantae > Streptophyta > Pinopsida > Pinales > Pinaceae > Larix > Larix kaempferi. The sequence goes on along the minus strand of BSBM01001378.1, from coordinate 263,148 downwards.
TTTTATATTTAACCCATACATGCTCCATGAGGTATTCTAGTGTTTGTGAGAGCAGGAATAGGTGCAAAATAAAAGCTGAAAGCAAGGATGGTGCAGTGCTGGATTGTAGATTGATTGCAGAGCAGATCGAGACCAGAGATTCCGAGGTTCTCAAGCGCTCTCTCCCTTAGAGCACTTGTCCCAACTGGAGCCAGATGTTATCACACTATAGTAGCAGGGCTACTATCCTTGTGCAGCAGATATCTACACATTCCAGAGCTTCCATTATTCAGAGCATGGCTTTATATATATTGGATCACTCATGATCAAAGCAGTATATTATTCAGACTTATGTCAAGGCAAAGCCTTGAAAGTTCAGATTTGATGACCGATGTGACCCTTTATCCCATACAGTTTCAGTTCAGTGCTTAGAGATATATTGCAGCAGTGTTTCAGATGGTGTATGATGATTATTACTATGATGATGTTGTATGATCTATGGATATGTTATCACTGACTGTGGATTATTATCTTCTTAATTTAGTCATGTTCACAGCATCTACTTGGTATATTATTCCTGATGTGGCAAACTGTTTAAAATGAACTATAAATCATAAAATGGACAATTGCTTGCACATTTAGGTCATTTAACAAAACCCACTCGTTTTCCACCTTACATAGATATGGTATTTCCTGACACCAGTTGTTTGCTAGTGTAGGATCCATATCCACTTGACTCCATCCATACATGACTTTCCTATTTGACTTTATACCTTGACTTGTCTCATTTGACTTTCTGATACTGAGGACTTCCCCATTTTTCTACCTCTGTGTTTGGACCGCATCCCTGTATATTCAGTGTCTCGGCTCTAAGTTGGTGACAAAACTTGCCTTTGGTGAGTTGGATTGTAGGCTTAAATCATTCTGGTCGGTTGTCCCTATGTTTGGCATTGGCTCGAACTCCCCCTAGTCACTTGAGATGTTGTTGGCTAAAACTGAAAGCTCATGTTCTACTTATGGAAACTTATAAATTCGCCCATGGAAACTAAAAAAGGGCAAGAGCGATGAACAGCTAAAAATACTCCTCGAAGAGTATAAGAAAGGTCCAAAAAAAGCAATGGTTCTTAAAAGCTATATCTAAACAATTGCTGACCTTATATGTACTTGAAAAACATGCCCTGGATGCAAGTTGCAACTAGTTGTGCTTATCAGCGCACCTGAGATCCGAAGGGTTATGTAGGCCAAAAAGGCCATGAAGTAAAACTGAATGATCCTAATGAACCTGGATCAACTTGATGTAGATATGATGCCTAAGTTGAATAAGCACTCTCTGAACAACTTATCCATTTGTGAGGCACAGCCATTCCCCGTGTTATTTTGTCCAGCACAGAGTTTGTAGCTTTCCCCTTTATCCCAGTCCAAAGTATTTTTGAGTTAAGTTAGACAAGTCAAACCCTTGGCCCAACCTTGTTCCTAGCCTTCATCCTTCACTAGCAGTTTGACCATGTCCAATGGGTGAGTTTGTCATTTGAACTATTGTGCAAGTAATTTTATATAACAAAGGAATATGCTAACTTGATTAATGCCACTGAATGGATGTTATACTTTGAGCTAGGCTGTGAGAATGATTAGAGAAGCATGTCCTAGTCTACTGATGTGATTTATCCTTGGTTGTATATTCTTGGGATCCGTGATGATGTGGGCCATATATATATGCTTATTTATGAGATTCATGGTCCCACATGCTTGATGATGAGATCATATGATGGACATATGATGCAGATGATGATTGATGCAGTTCAGCAGGTTTTATTATTACTTCAGATCAGCAGATTATGCATTGTCCATATATGGTGGACCCTACAGCTGACCCATTAGGGCAACCCATGGTGTATGAGTACACATTCCTAGTGGATTTGGGTCTTCTGGATCCAATGAGACACTTATCTTTCAGTTTCGGACACTTCTGACAATGATTGATGCAGTTTTACACTTGTTGACCAGATTTGGGGTTGATTTCCCAGCCTGAGCAGCAGGGGCCATGAGAGGCCAGTTCACCTAGGGCGCTGTATGTGGAGGGGGTGGTCCAGCCACTTGATTTTACCATTTACCCCCCCTTCTGGAGATCCTGGTGGGCTCAGATGGACAGTGCAGATGCCCTAGGAGGCAGTTTTGGCACTTTCACAGTTACCGAGGCAGTTAAAAAATGGGATAAAGTGGTCACTGAGGAATTCTATTTGGGCAATTGAGGCAAGGTTTTGGCATTTGGTTTTCACAGAGGTCTTCCAGGGTGATCTCACTATCTTCCAGCCAGTTTTCACCATGTGGGTATGCCCACATTGATCACAGGAGGTCTTTTACTGCTTGCCTGTCACAGATTTTGAGGACAGATTTGATCATTTATATTATCTTGGACATATTTTATTATTTTATTGTGCCTTGGGGATGAGCCAGTAAGGATTGATGCCTCCTAGCCCCACCATGTGCTTATTTTATCATGTCCTAGTCATTATGAGGTGGATCTTTGTACCTTTACCCCTCTAGTGGATGACGTCATCCTCCTTTTGTACCATTTAGTGGGGGCGCCATCATTATATTGGGTGATCCATGTGATGTATTGTTATGATTTATTGTTAGCCGTTGATTAGATCTTTTGATCTTTTAATCTTAGCCACTCATGTAAAAAGTGGTTAGGATTGTACTCTCTCCCCATCCTATTTAAGGAGGGAGCCTCTCATTGTAAAATCATCTAGAGATTTTTGGCTCTTGGCTCTTGGAATAAAATTTCTATCTTTTGGAGTACATGCTTGGATTGGAGTGGATGTTGGTTGTTTCGATTGTAAATGCTTTTGTCCGTTGCACTGGAGGATCTATTGTAGCTATCTTGCATATTTGCCATATCTTATTTACAGGTTAAGAGGACGTTTTTGGACAAGTGCGAATTGGTGGGGCGGCTTTACCTTCAAGCTTCGAGGAAGACGTTTTGGTTAAACAGGGAGTAGTTTTGTCTTTGTGCCAACTATTCTATGCTTATCTCTCTCTTGCTTGTATCTACCTTCAACATGTTAAACTGATTGATGCTTTGCTCCTCGGTTTTGACAGGTTAGAGGGACTCATATGTGGCTTGGAAAAATCGATTTGGCAAGAGGGCTTCAACAATTCTCCATTTGATCTTTGGCAAAAGTAATCCTCGTCTCAACTAGCATTCATCTCTTCATCCAGGTATGCTCCAAAGGTATGATCTTCTTCTTCCTTGAATCATCCATAATTTCTAGATCATAAAAACCCTAATTGATTAAAACCCTTGTTTTTGGTATTTCTTAGATCTACTTAGATCTAGCCTTACTTTTGAAGAGATTTTAAGAACCCACCTCTATAGTATCCACCCCTAGTGGGATCTATAGTTTGGTGGTGATTGGGTTAAAATTGACACACTTTTCAAGGCAAAAAGCCCTCTTGAACCAAATCGCACTTCCCTAAGAGAGGCTTGTTTGGTTAGATCTAGCACATGGGTAGGTGAGATCCCACTTGATTTGCAATCTAGACACTTGATAACCTACCCCCAGATTGTTACTTTGGTGATTTCTACCTTGTGGGCATCATTCCACGTTTTAAGGGATTTAAACCCCCTTTTGAATTTCTTGGCACCTTAAAACTCAGATCTACTAAGATCTAACCCTTGGATTGACTTGATTTTTGGGATCTACATAGATCGGGGGTCAAGCCACTTGGATCTACAGTTTGGTGGCCATTGGACTTGATTTGGTCCACTTAACCCACCTTTTAGCCCTCCTTGAGCAAAGTCGCACTCCCTTGGGTGAGTGAGTTTGCCAACTTTGAGGAAGTGGGTGGTTGATATTTTTGTGGATTTGGAACGGCCATACCTTGAAACCTAGGTCTAGAGTATCATTTTGTGACGATCTGCCTTGGGGGTAGCATTCCTTGTTTCAAGGGATTGTGGTCCACTTAGGGTCATTCCATGAAAACCTAGATCTAGCAAGATCCAACCATTCAATCTCATTTAGCCCACTTGACTTGACCTCTAGGTGTCCCGATCTACACTTTGACATATCTTTTGACTCCATTACTCCATCCAACAAGGCATTAGTCCTCCTCAAAGCAAGTCGCACTCCTTGGGAATCGTGTCAAACCTTAGATCCGGTACATGGGTACTCCTAAACTCAACTTAGATCCATAGATCTACCCATTACATTTCATCTAGTGCCAATTGCATCCATTAACTTCACCTTGTGGGTCTACTTTAAACCATTTCACATATCCCAAGAAAGGTAGGACCCACTTGTGTAGCATATGGTACTATACCTCGTCATCATACCCAATTATGTGGCCTAAATCATACATTGGTTGAAACACTAACAATTTCCCAAACCACCTTCAACCATACTTTAAACATCTAGGTCCACTCAACCTTGCATTGGTTTCCGTAACTCTTCATTTACTTATCCTTAGAAACCTTTGTTTGGGTCCAATCAACTGTGATTGGTTATAGGGTCTCCCCCTAGGTCTTATTTCATCCTGACCTAAAGCGAAGAGTGCCTCGGTTGACGTGACTCCCACCTTGCATTGGGAACCGTGGCATCTCTTGGGTCACCTCTTTAGTTGCCTGTCTCCTCTACCGTCCCGGATGGGATACCACTAGGGGCAACTACAAGTTGTGTGATAACATCTTTGGCGCCGTTGCCGGGGAGGTAGAGGCTTTCCTTGGTTCAACACACCTTTGTGTTTCATTCTCTCCCTGCATTTCAAACGACATACATCTTGGTAGAAGAGTTTTAAAATCTACCTGGCGACTCCACATAAGCGACTCCACTGGTGATCGATCCTATCATTATCTAGAACCCATGGGGTGCATCATTTGGTATTTAGGTTCTTGATTTTTAAAAAAAAAAAATTAAAAATTAAAAAAAAAAAATTAAAAATTAAATTTTTTTTTTTTGCCATCCATGGCTGCTTCTGAGCGGCCTAGGACTTTTGGTCGTTTAAAAGTTTTTGACTTCTCAAAAATTGTTGGGTATCCTCATCAAATCCCTCATCAAGCCCGTGAAAGGTTGTCTAAATTTGATGGAAGTCATGAAGTATCTGCTAAAAGACACCTTGAACTTTTTAGGGAAATTATTAAAGATTTATCCATAACCCATGAGGATGTGTGTATGAAACTATTGGCTTCATCCTTCAAAGAAAGAGCTAAGATCTGGTTCTTAGATTTGAAGCCCAATAGCATTTCCGGGTATGACATGTTTGAGAAAAATTTCTTAGAAAAATGGGGAAATGAATCCGATGATATATATTTTTCAAATCAAAACCTTCCCCTTTTTGATCCTATTGTTGAATCTGTTAATAATCAAACATCAAGTGAATTGTCAACATCCGAAGATGACCCCTCCTGCTCAATTTCTTTTGAGGATAAGTCTTCCACTTTTGAGTCGATTGAAAGTCAAATCCATAATCATTGTATAAATCATAAGTTTTCAAATTTCTTTTTAGGTAGCCCTAGTCTTAATCCTGAGGAAATTTCTGAGGATGAGCCTTTAGTCACTCAGTCTATTGAAGTTCCTCCCTCAGAGAAACTTATTAATCATTCCATATTTAATGATCATTCAATTCCTTATCACCTTATTGAAGAAGACGAAAGTGAAAGCATCGACCACGATCCTTTAGTGGTGATCTCTCGTGATCATTGTGCATTTAATCAAGATATTATAAATGAAAATGATCACTTATCCTCTTATAATTTTAATGATGAATCAATAGAAGGTCAATCTCAAGATGAGGATGAATTAGTGAATCACACTAGATGCTCTAATCTGTGTTCCACTTCTTATAATGCGTCTTTAAATTTTTCCATCCTTAATCAAGATAACTTAGAGTTAGGTAGTTATGGTCAATCTTGTCCTCAGATTGTAAATATTAAACTTGATCAAAAGGTTAAAATCATTCCTAGAGTAAAGAGTGCTTTCTTTTGTCAAAGTCCAAGGTCGAACTTGTTTATCCATTTGGGAGAATTTTCATATTTGCAATCCACCCTCCCTTCCCAACTCTTTCAATCATCTTTGGGTTGGTGCTCTAGTCAAATTTTTGCCTTGGAATTTTTCAATAGGAAGTATATGTATGATTACATGTTTGGAGAAAAAGCACTTCATTTCCCTTTTCAATCACTTTGGAACCATAATGCTTGTTATCAAGTTATTAATCATTCTTAGTGGCCAGAAAAGGTGTTTAAGGATTAGTTCCATCTTTTCTCCATTTTTGAACATCAAGTGGGCTTGACTTTGATTTTTCATCTTCTAAGCTTCAATTTGTCCCCACTTGGTTTCTATTTGATCATCAGTCCCAAGGAGAATCAAATTGAATATGTGAGAGAAGCAAATGAAGAAGTTAATTTGTGTGAAAATGAACCGAATCACATGTCTTATGTCTTCCCTCCATCCATCTCTGAGTTCAACTTGCATAAATTTTATGATCCTGTCAATTCTTGGATGGAAGATGTTTGCATCAATCATTTTTCTCTTTGGCATGATCTCATTTTGCCCCACTCAAATTTTTCTTCAATTTCTGAACAAGTTAAGAAGATTGGGCTCTCAAATTCAGTAGTCTTTAATCCAATCTTGACTTGCTTTATCAACAAAAATCTAAGAAGAATCATTAACCTGTTTGATGAATGGCTACACTGGATTTATGATTTTACCTAACATTTGTGCTGATTGGTTAGAGTAGGGTAGGTAGGTCTTGAATAAGTTCACTTGAGCAATAGGATTTGTGTGCTTTTTTTTTTTCTGTGTGATGAGTATTGCCCCGTTTCTTTTCTGCTTGGAGTGTCTGCTTGTTTTTGTGTTTGATTGAGTTGAGTCTTGCTCCTTAAGTTGGTCTCTTCTCCTGCATACATTAAGAAATTTTTAGTTACTATTTACATTTATGGCTGCCTATGCAAGTGAGATTGTCTGCTTGAAAAAGTTCTCTTTTCCTCCTGCACAGTGATAAAAATAATGAATGATGAACAAATGATATATGCCATGTTAGTTTAAATTTTTCTTTTACGCATTTCAGTTTCTGTTTTAGAATAGATTTCATTATCAGCTTTATTTTATATTTAACCCATACATGCTCCATGAGGTATTCTAGTGTTTGTGAGAGCAGGAATAGGTGCAAAATAAAAGCTGAAAGCAAGGATGGTGCAGTGCTGGATTGTAGATTGATTGCAGAGCAGATCGAGACCAGAGATTCCGAGGTTCTCAAGCGCTCTCTCCCTTAGAGCACTTGTCCCAACTGGAGCCAGATGTTATCACACTATAGTAGCAGGGCTACTATCCTTGTGCAGCAGATATCTACACATTCCAGAGCTTCCATTATTCAGAGCATGGCTTTATATATATTGGATCACTCATGATCAAAGCAGTATATTATTCAGACTTATGTCAAGGCAAAGCCTTGAAAGTTCAGATTTGATGACCGATGTGACCCTTTATCCCATACAGTTTCAGTTCAGTGCTTAGAGATATATTGCAGCAGTGTTTCAGATGGTGTATGATGATTATTACTATGATGATGTTGTATGATCTATGGATATGTTATCACTGACTGTGGATTATTATCTTCTTAATTTAGTCATGTTCACAGCATCTACTTGGTATATTATTCCTGATGTGGCAAACTGTTTAAAATGAACTATAAATCATAAAATGGACAATTGCTTGCACATTTAGGTCATTTAACAAAACCCACTCGTTTTCCACCTTACATAGATATGGTATTTCCTGACACCAGTTGTTTGCTAGTGTAGGATCCATATCCACTTGACTCCATCCATACATGACTTTCCTATTTGACTTTATACCTTGACTTGTCTCATTTGACTTTCTGATACTGAGGACTTCCCCATTTTTCTACCTCTGTGTTTGGACCGCATCCCTGTATATTCAGTGTCTCGGCTCTAAGTTGGTGACAAAACTTGCCTTTGGTGAGTTGGATTGTAGGCTTAAATCATTCTGGTCGGTTGTCCCTATGTTTGGCATTGGCTCGAACTCCCCCTAGTCACTTGAGATGTTGTTGGCTAAAACTGAAAGCTCATGTTCTACTTATGGAAACTTATAAATTCGCCCATGGAAACTAAAAAAGGGCAAGAGCGATGAACAGCTAAAAATACTCCTCGAAGAGTATAAGAAAGGTCCAAAAAAAGCAATGGTTCTTAAAAGCTATATCTAAACAATTGCTGACCTTATATGTACTTGAAAAACATGCCCTGGATGCAAGTTGCAACTAGTTGTGCTTATCAGCGCACCTGAGATCCGAAGGGTTATGTAGGCCAAAAAGGCCATGAAGTAAAACTGAATGATCCTAATGAACCTGGATCAACTTGATGTAGATATGATGCCTAAGTTGAATAAGCACTCTCTGAACAACTTATCCATTTGTGAGGCACAGCCATTCCCCGTGTTATTTTGTCCAGCACAGAGTTTGTAGCTTTCCCCTTTATCCCAGTCCAAAGTATTTTTGAGTTAAGTTAGACAAGTCAAACCCTTGGCCCAACCTTGTTCCTAGCCTTCATCCTTCACTAGCAGTTTGACCATGTCCAATGGGTGAGTTTGTCATTTGAACTATTGTGCAAGTAATTTTATATAACAAAGGAATATGCTAACTTGATTAATGCCACTGAATGGATGTTATACTTTGAGCTAGGCTGTGAGAATGATTAGAGAAGCATGTCCTAGTCTACTGATGTGATTTATCCTTGGTTGTATATTCTTGGGATCCGTGATGATGTGGGCCATATATATATGCTTATTTATGAGATTCATGGTCCCACATGCTTGATGATGAGATCATATGATGGACATATGATGCAGATGATGATTGATGCAGTTCAGCAGGTTTTATTATTACTTCAGATCAGCAGATTATGCATTGTCCATATATGGTGGACCCTACAGCTGACCCATTAGGGCAACCCATGGTGTATGAGTACACATTCCTAGTGGATTTGGGTCTTCTGGATCCAATGAGACACTTATCTTTCAGTTTCGGACACTTCTGACAATGATTGATGCAGTTTTACACTTGTTGACCAGATTTGGGGTTGATTTCCCAGCCTGAGCAGCAGGGGCCATGAGAGGCCAGTTCACCTAGGGCGCTGTATGTGGAGGGGGTGGTCCAGCCACTTGATTTTACCATTTACCCCCCCTTCTGGAGATCCTGGTGGGCTCAGATGGACAGTGCAGATGCCCTAGGAGGCAGTTTTGGCACTTTCACAGTTACCGAGGCAGTTAAAAAATGGGATAAAGTGGTCACTGAGGAATTCTATTTGGGCAATTGAGGCAAGGTTTTGGCATTTGGTTTTCACAGAGGTCTTCCAGGGTGATCTCACTATCTTCCAGCCAGTTTTCACCATGTGGGTATGCCCACATTGATCACAGGAGGTCTTTTACTGCTTGCCTGTCACAGATTTTGAGGACAGATTTGATCATTTATATTATCTTGGACATATTTTATTATTTTATTGTGCCTTGGGGATGAGCCAGTAAGGATTGATGCCTCCTAGCCCCACCATGTGCTTATTTTATCATGTCCTAGTCATTATGAGGTGGATCTTTGTACCTTTACCCCTCTAGTGGATGACGTCATCCTCCTTTTGTACCATTTAGTGGGGGCGCCATCATTATATTGGGTGATCCATGTGATGTATTGTTATGATTTATTGTTAGCCGTTGATTAGATCTTTTGATCTTTTAATCTTAGCCACTCATGTAAAAAGTGGTTAGGATTGTACTCTCTCCCCATCCTATTTAAGGAGGGAGCCTCTCATTGTAAAATCATCTAGAGATTTTTGGCTCTTGGCTCTTGGAATAAAATTTCTATCTTTTGGATATCTTTTGGAGTACATGCTTGGATTGGAGTGGATGTTGGTTGTTTCGATTGTAAATGCTTTTGTCCGTTGCACTGGAGGATCTATTGTAGCTATCTTGCATATTTGCCATATCTTATTTACAGGTTAAGAGGACGTTTTTGGACAAGTGCGAATTGGTGGGGAGGCTTGCCCTTCAAGCTTCGAGGAAGACGTTTTGGTTAAACAGGGAGTATTTTTGTCTTTGTGCCAACTATTCTATGCTTATCTCTCTCTTGCTTGTATCTACCTTCAACATGTTAAACTGATTGATGCTTTGCTCCTCGGTTTTGACAGGTTAGAAGGACTCATATGTGGCTTGGAAAAATCGATTTGGCAAGAGGGCTTCAACAATTCTCCATTTGATCTTTGGCAAAAGTAATCATCGTCTCAACTAGCATTCATCTCTTCATCCAGGTATGCTCCAAAGGTATGATCTTCTTCTTCCTTGAATCATCCATAATTTCTAGATCATAAAAACCCTAATTGATTAAAACCCTTGTTTTTGGTATTTCTTAGATCTACTTAGATCTAGCCTTGCTTTTGAAGAGATTTTAAGAACCCACCTCTATAGTATCCACCCCTAGTGGGATCTATAGTTTGGTGGTGATTGGGTTAAAATTGACACACTTTTCAAGGCAAAAAGCCCTCTTGAACCAAATCGCACTTCCCTAAGAGAGGCTTGTTTGGTTAGATCTAGCACATGGGTAGGTGAGATCCCACTTGATTTGCAATCTAGACACTTGATAACTTACCCCCAGATTGTTACTTTGGTGATTTCTACCTTGTGGGCATCATTCCACGTTTTAAGGGATTTAAACCCCCTTTTGAATTTCTTGGCACCTTAAAACTCAGATCTACTAAGATCTAACCCTTGGATTGACTTGATTTTTGGGATCTACATAGATCGGGGGTCAAGCCACTTGGATCTACAGTTTGGTGACCATTGGACTTGATTTGGTCCACTTAACCCACCTTTTAGCCCTCCTTGAGCAAAGTCGCACTCCCTTGGGTGAGTGAGTTTGCCCACTTTGAGGAAGTGGGTGGTTGAGATTTTTGTGGATTTGGAACGGCCATACCTTGAAACCTAGGTCTAGAGTATCATTTTGTGATGATCTGCCTTAGGGGTAGCATTCCTTGTTTCAAGGGATTGTGGTCCACTTAGGGTCATTCCATGAAAACCTAGATCTAGCAAGATCCAACCATTCAATCTCATTTAGCCCACTTGACTTGACCTCTAGGTGTCCCAATCTACACTTTGACATATCTTTTGACTCCATTACCCCATCCAACAAGGCACTAGTCCTCCTCAAAGCAAGTCGCACTCCTTGGGAATCGTGTCAAACCTTAGATCCGGTACATGGGTACTCCTAAACTCAACTTAGATCCATAGATCTACCTGTTATCACCTATTTTGTACAAATAGTTGAAACCTTATTGAGCCACCAGTGTTGAAACACATCAGTGTTCACTTCCAGAGTATCTGGGTTTCAGAATGTAGCAGTTAGCCAGTTTTATTTTTGAGTCGACATGACCATGGCCCCATGGGGGTTTGTAATAAAGTGTGCTAGTAGGATCTGAGTGTCTCGGTTCCCCATGACTTGATTAAGCAACTAAGGTATTCCAGGGAGTTTTTTCCCTTGTCAATTATACTTTTCCTATAGCCGAGCTATAATCAATGAGGTTTTCTCCCGCTTCCTCCAAAGCTGGAATGCCCGATTTTGAAAATTTTAGCCATGGGGGGTTATTAGAGTCCAACTAATGTATATAAGCCTACTAGACACTATTAGAATAGGTGTCGGTCATGTCCTAGGTCCATAAAACCCTCAGAAAAAATTTCGAAAAAATTTTACCGGGTCCGTCGAATTTGGGTTTTTAATTTTTTTTTTAAATTTTAATAAATTTCTCTATAGTTTAAATAGAGAAATTTCAATTTGTAATATGTCAGTCATCCGAGATCCGATTTCAGTGATTGAAGGCTCCAGACTTAAGCCAAAAATCATTCATGATCCCCGGACCAGCTAACCCTAAGTTTCAGACAATTATTTGGCCTCATAATTAATATTTTTTCAAAAAATCAAAAAATGAGAAATATTAATTAGAATATTCAAAAAATAATAAATTGGAGATAATTTAAATCTCTCCAGAAAAGGCCAAATTGAATAAAGTCAAAGTCAAAATGACATGGCAAAAAGCATTTATGATGATTGGAATCTTCACCCACCTGATTCAGATCAGTTTCGGAGCACTGGGAGTGATCTACAGTTGAGAAATTCGCCCACCTTCATGCAAAGTTGTTTTTGTGATTTGGCAATTGATTAATGGGTTGTTGGATTATGAAATCAATGCATGTGGGGCTCCTTCCTCAAATTATGGACTCCAAACTCAAGTTTAAAGATGAGTTAAGACTCCAAGCTCGATTTGGTTGGTGTTGACATGGATTTGATTGGTTTTTGATGGAGTTTTTGCCTCTCTTCATCACCAATTCGAATTAGGGTTTTAGCATTGAGTTTTGTTATATAAGAGAGGCCATTTGGGCTTTCTCTTCATGGAATTTTGGTGCAAGAATACTCTGCCGAAATTATATTGTAATATTTGTTTAAGGTTTGGAATATAGAAGAGACTTTGGAGGTCCATGCTGGAGCTATTGGCATTGTGGTTTCATCTTGTACTTTGGTGACATTCTCTCACTCTATATTTCTTGTTGCAAATTATTATTCATTTTATGCCTTGTGAAGACTAACAATCTAGTACAATAGGCATATGATCTAGTTTGTTGGCTTGAGATTAGTGTTTTGCAGATATTTGTCCAGGGGTGGAGATTGGCTTGGAAGCAAGCTTGTTTTCATAAACCAAGAGTTTTTACCATTTAACACCTTCATCTTGCAGGGTTTTCAAGTAGCTCCTTATTTCGAAAAAAGAAACACTTCTAAGAGACTTGCCTCTTCCTCCATCAACAAAAGTTTTCTATCAATCTTGGTTACTTGGATCTATGAGTTCACCTCTTCCAACTCTCTAGTTTTCTCCATTGAGTCATTTTTTCACTTGAGTTGCTAAGCCTTGTTCCTCTTGCCACCCTCATCAACTTTCATTTGGACCTAGTTTTCCCTCTCTCCTCTCTCCATTCGTCCCTCCTCCTCAAAGCCATCCTCATCCATTCGTTTTTTGTCTCCAAAAAGCCTCCACTTCTCCCTCTCGTCCCTCTCCAAAAGAGCCCTAAAAAACAAAACAAAGATTAATCAATAGCATTTAGTTTTCATTTGTTTAGAGTTAGCTAGTTTCATTTTTGAAAAGTTAGTAGTTAGATCTCTTTTATAAATTAAAATCTCATGCATTGAAAGGTTAGTTTAGAAGCATTATAGATCTCATTTTATTAGTATAGCTTGCATAGTTTAAATTTCCAAGTTTCTTTGTTAAAGATAGAAAAAATTTCATAAAAATTTCTTAAATTTTTTACATCTAAGATCTCATTTCTAGCATATTTAGGGCACTTTTTGTTCGCTGGTCCGTTTTCCCATCTTAACTTTTTTGAACCATTTTTCATGTCATTTTATGTTTTAGGTTTCATTTTGCAAATCTAGACTTAGTTTCAAAGTTGATTTTATTTTCTCTAACACTAAAGGGTGCCTTGAGTTTTTGTTTTTCTTGTAGGTACTTTTGAAGTGGAAAAGGGCTTGAGAGAGTTTTGAAGCGAAGAGGTCCAAACAAGCAAAACTCAAGCAAACCCTAAGGACGATCCAAAACATGACATTATCTTGTACTATCCTTTGTAATAGCTTATAGGAGTTAGCTTTGTTTTCCAAGTCTTATCATCTCAAAAGACCTTGCAAGGTTATAAACCCAAGGCATTTGTAATTGTTTAATAAAAATTCTAAGTGGAGGAGGCCTCCACTTTTCGGTCTTCTTCCCCATTTGGGGAAGGGTGTTGGGTCTTGTGGTTGGATTTAGCTTAGATTTACATTTTCATGCTCTTAGTTTAAAATTTGCTTCAAGTAAGTCATCTTGTTTATATTCCATATTTACTTACCCCCATGCTCTCCCGAGTAGGGTCTTTGACCTGAAAGAGATTCTTGGGTAGTTTAGCTTCATTTCTTGCAATTATCTTGCTTCTCTTCCAAAGCCTTCAGCCGGAAGTTGTATCCTTGAGATTTCGTCTCAAGGGCAGGACCACATAATTTGTGGTTACTCTTCCTTCCCCGTCGGTTTCCTTGGTAGAGCTTTCAGCTAGCTGGAAGTTCTCAAGTGCAGGCGGTTCTAGTGGTTGATCCTGTTTCGGGGATCAATCCCACCTAGTAGATAAAAGTGTGTGTGGTAGAACACTAGATTTATTTATCTTGCAAGCATTATTGTTAGTGGTAATTTATATCTTGTGATCAACACTGTTGTTTAAATCTTTTTCAAGTTAAATATACTGCTATTACAACTTCTGCTTCTTTAAAATAAACCAAAGTCTCTTGAACTTGGCCATAATCCAAGTCAAGAGCACCCTCTGTCGGAGGGCATTTTAGTTTTTTGCATCATCCCTGCGTTAGGCATTTTAAGTTTAGCAAGTCTCTTGAATTGTGGTCATAAAACTGAGTCAAGAGCGCTCTCTGTCGGAGAGTTGAACAAGGCTTTCTAATAATAAAAATTTTCCACTCACACACCCTTTAATTAATTTATCTTGGTTTCTGTCCTACACCCGTATGCTCTGCCAACCGGAAACGGTTGGGCTAGTACTCAGAAAGGTGGAAGACTTGATAATTTACAAGTGAAAATCTAATTAAAACTTTCACCCCCATAACCAACCAATCCGGAGTTGATCGATAAGACAATTTCAGTGGGTAATCTCTTAGTGAGGGCGCCGGTATTCCATGTTCAGCCTCTAGTTTGCTGGCTTGCATTGCGCGGCCTGGCTAGAGCACTGGGTGGCCCGACATGTCCTTGAACGGAGGCACTTGATATTGTCTTTTCCGGACTTTCTTTGAATATCCTTGGTTTTAGCCCTAATAATCAAGAACATCTGAAACACTTAAAATTTACCAAGAACAATTTCAAAACGATCTCACAAACAGCTACTTTCGACTTATTCTTTCAGCATCACAAGTTTTATTTTGACTCCATTTGGCACTGGTCTTTAATATTTATACATCTTTGAAATCTGGACCATATGTCCTTGTCATTTGCTTAATATCTATCTTGTGGATGCTTTACTTCAGTTTTTAAGTCAAAGTATATTGTCATTTTCGATTTGCATCTTGTAAATTTTGCAACGTGGATTGCGTGTTTAATTTTGTTCTAGTCATCATTCAAAAAACTCCTAAACAACACCCATCCGCATCACAACACAAAGAACATTTAAACACACAAAGAGCCTTAGACAACTCTTTAATAGGGACTACCCCCCTTGGCTTCGTTAGGAGTTTTGCCTAAACGGAGGAGCTGGGATTCAGGTGACAGTACCTGGCTCATTGCTTGCCCCCAAGGCCACACCTCTCCCCACTTTCCAGTGAGGGAGACAGCTTTCAAAAGGTTTCTGCTGCTGGTGTGCAGTTTGGCGGACAACACTACCCATTACATTTCATCTAGTGCCAATTGCATCCATTAACTTCACCTTGTGGGTCTACTTTAAACCATTTCACATATCCCAAGAAAGGTAGGACCCACTTGTGTAGCATATGGTACTGTACCTCGTCATCATACCCAATTATGTGGCCTAAATCATACATTGGTTGAAACACTAACAATTTCCCAAACCACCTTCAACCATACTTTAAACATCTAGGTCCACTCAACCTTGCATTGGTTTCCGTAACTCTTCATTTACTTATCCTTAGAAACCTTTGTTTGGGTCCAATCAACTGTGATTGGTTATAGGGTCTCCCCCTGGGTCTTGTTTCATCCTGACCTAAAGCGAAGAGTGCCTCGGTTGACGTGACTCCCACCTTGCATTGGGAACTGTGGCATCTCTTGGGTCACCTCTTTAGTTGCCTGTCTCCTCTACCGTCCCGGATGGGATACCACTAGGGGCAACTACAAGTTGTGTGATAACAGCTTCTTCAGGGAAAAAATTGATAAATTGATAAAAACTCTCCATATCTCCTTCTCTTCTACTTCATACTTTCACCTTGGTTACTGGTTACTTTTTGAAAGAGTAATAGTGGTTTGAAATCTGAACTTTACATTCTGATTTATTACTCTAATTGTCTGATCTATTCCATTTACAAAGTGTTCATCTTTAATAGATTAGATCTTTTCATTTATCTAGCATTTTACTTTTCTCAACTTGTAAAAAAGTCAAATCTTTAAAAGTTTTGAGGAGTAGTGTTAGATCTGATTTGAAAGTTCATTTGAATGATTTAAAGAGCTGATAATTTGCAGCCTTTAAAAGCTTGCAAAGATCCCAAGTAACAAGGCCCAAAATGCTTGTTTTACTTGGTTAAATTCCGTCATTTTAACTAGTTTTTACACTTAGTATTTTCTGGGTTTTTTAGGATGTGTTCCAAAGACACTCTTAAAGTGTTTTTGGGCATCTTTACTAATCTATTGCTTGCTGGTTTGCAGCATTTAAAGAGCAGGTAGAGAGAATTGCTGGCCAATTTTCGAGGATCCGTGCCATCTGGAGCATCTAGTTCGAAAATTTCCTGAACCGGTCACTTTTCTCTTCTATTTTGTAAGCCACTAAGTCGATTTAAGACTGGGGCATTTCTACCATATTGTAACTAAAGCATCAAACGAGACCAAGTGGGCTAACCAAGCGCCCACACCCCATCCCCCTAGGGGGGAAAACTGTGTCGACTCAAATTTCGTGGTTTGCAATTTTTTAGTTTAGATTTCTTTTTCTGCAATCAATAAAATCAAACTAGGATTAAAATCAACCTTGTTGGTCCGTTCCACTGGCGGGCCACAAGTTCACTCAAAACGTAGTTTTATCATTTTTTTTTTTACAAACTCAAACGCCCCCCTTGCTTTCCCGAAGTAGGGTTTCTGTGCAAGGGATTGCCCGAGTACGTGCCTACAAAGAGACTCTTGGGGTTTAAAAAAAAAGATAAAATTTTGGTTCATAAAATTTTTCTAAAAAAATACGAAGATCTTCTCCCGTATGCTCTGTGGCCGACTTGCAGCTCAATCTGATCCAGTTGGTACACATCAGAAAGGGGGAGATGACTAGTAATAGGATTTAACACCGCCCCGAATAAAAAAACCTTTATGTGAAAATCCGACCCATCACGAACATTTTGTTGTCGTGGGGAAATTTCTCAGAAAGCTTGGGACAAAACTGAGTAGTGACCTCTTGGAAACCGTTAAGCTTGTCCTCGTTGGTATAGCATCTAAACACCTCCTTGAGACTCCGATTCAGCCCAAGCTTGAGAGGGAAGCCACACATCAAACTTCCGGACATGTTCCCCCGTACCTTGCGTATATTGGGAATCCACCTGCCATAATAAAAAGATCACTTCCACATTAATCTTAAAATACACCAAGAACACTGGCACAACATTTACTTTTCTGCTCATGCATCTATTTCGACTCCATTATAAGGCACTGGTCTATATTATTATTTCATGTTATTGACAAATGTTGCGAATGAATGATGATAACAGTGAATGGCAGCAAATGATGTATTGATGAATGATTGTTTTGCTTTAGATAAGTATATGTTGCTTTTATCTTGGTTATCAAAAAATATTTTTTCTAACTCCTAGATTAGATACCTTAGTTTTTATTTTTTAGGGTCCACCCCCCTTGGCTTCGCTAGGAAATCCTAGACGGAGGAGTCGAGTCCCAAGTGACAGCACTTGACTCTGACTTGCCCCCAAGGCCACACCAGCAGCTTGAAGACTTCTGCTGCGTTTTCCCCAGGTGTGGAACCAGGCGGCAACATTTTGGCGCCGTTGCCGGGGATAAATCTTTTTATTCCCGGAATACGACTTTTGAGTTTTCCTTTTTGTTTTTGCTTTGTTTGATGAATCTTTAGATTAGATTTTTAATTTTTCATCTGGCGACTCCACTAACCTTTTTTCCTTTTATAAATTTTCAAAGAAAAACAAAAAGATAGAATTCTTTGTGAGATTGTTTTATATGTATATTTTTATTCTCACATGACGACTCCATTGAAGGGATAAAACCCTTTGTTTCTCATATAGTTTGTTGAGACTGCTTGTGTGTAGATGAGTCCATGCATTACAGTAAAATCTATAAAAACTCTCATTTTGACAACTCCATTGATTTAGTACCAGATATATCCCATGGTCATTTCAAATGCAGGCTATTGATCTTTGAAAATGGATGATAAAGAGTCTAGTGAGCAAATTTCCAATGTACATCCTCCCATTGACTTCTCAGACATCCCTGGTTTCCCTAATTATCATGATGGTGAAAATGTATCTGATTATCTACCGGTCTTTTGGGGAGATGATGATGATGTAGAAACCCAACATGTCTTTTCTTTTCTTAAAGTTGTGGCTACCTTCAAAGTCTTATATGAAGATAATATAATGGAGATGTTTGTTAGTACATTACAGGGACCTGTTTATCAATGGTATTCTAAAGAGCTTCCAACTAAATGTATTAATTCTCTTTCGAGCCTCCTTAGAATGTTTATAAGGCAATGGCATAATAAAGGAGCTAGTATGGAACACTTGGACATGATCCTTAGATGGTACTTTCTCTTGTTCATACCTTGGATTAAGTATCATAAGGAAGATCCCAACTTTCCTCGTATCATCATGATAGAAAATGATAAATATTGGGAGGTGCCTCTAAGTTATATCAATCGTGTTGATCTCCCTGTAGCACAGTATGGATTTAAAGAAAAGATTCAGCATGACCCTATCGAAGAGTTCCATGAAGCACCCTCAGTTGAAGATTTTGTGGAAAACCATCCCCTTGTCACCATAACTGAAAACATAGAAGATATGGAGTGTTCTCAAACCTATGAAGATGATCACATATGTATTCCTGATTTACCTAAAGAGGAAGCCATTATAGAAGTTGACAAAGAAATCCATGAAGGGTCTCCATTTCCAATTGAATATTTTTCAAAAGAGCTCCCTCAATTTGCCATTGAAGATTTGGGATCTCGAGATTACTTCAGTGTAAATGATGATGCTAGTACTTCAGATTCACCTCAGGAAGAAACCATTACAAAAGCCTCTAAAGAAACTTGTAATGAATTTTGTATGGTTTATGATGACACTCCTCCATTTTCTCCACATGATGGTGAAGTCTTGGACATCTTTACACCTTGTAATATCTTTCAAACCAAGCCTTCTGAGGATGAGTATCATGCTCATGAAAATTGTGAAAGTTGGCTTCCTTGTGATATCTTTGAAAGCACTCTTTTCGAAGATGAGGATGTGTATGGCTAGGATTGTGATGCAATAGACAAAGACTCCCCTTTCATTTACAAGGATGGGTATGATGATTATTGGACGGATTTAGAAAAACCCATCTTTGATATATCAAGAGAGGGGAGTGTTGATTTTGAGACCTTGGGGAATCTTGACATGGAAGAGGAACATACAAATACTTCTCATGATCAATCAGAGCCATGCATAAGTATTAGTAATGAAGACTTGGATCAGCAGTATAACGAAGAGTTGGATAGGATGGAATCAGTGGAATGTCAGTTTCAACCTTCATCAGCACATTCTGAGGTTCCTTATGATTTGGAGCAGCTTGGGGCTTATACTTTCACAGAAATAAACTATCAGAAGAGCCCTTCGAACCAATATGATGAGGTAGTTGGTCTGCCTTATCATTCTGAGTTTTTTCTCAACCCTTGAAGAGGCCTGCATGAGGACTTACCATTGGGGGAAGCACTTCAAAGATTTATCATATACCTATGATCTACCATCCAATCTTTTAATCCAGAATTATCATGCAGGTTTGCATTTTCTAAACAAGGTACCCTTGTTTTGGCTGGTAACCAAACACAAGGTTAAAAGATTTTATATTGATAAAATGTTAAGATGGTTGCATTGGATTTATCATTTTACTTAGCATTTTATTATATGCTTAGAGTAGGAAAATAAGTTCATCAAGTGAGCATTTACTTTCAACATTTCTTTTTCAGTACTTTCATTTTTTGTACTTAGAATTTTTTGGTTAATTTTGTTTTTGAATAAAGTAACTCATGGTTCATTTGCCTCTTATAAGAACTTGTGCTACTGAAAGGTTTCTTGTCAAGTTGAGATGTTTTTACAGGTCATAGAAATCGGAGATTCTGGTATTCTCGTATGCTCTCCTTATTTGAAAACCAGATCGAACACACGTCCCACAGTTGGAGCCAGATGTTGCCAGCTAAGTTGTACTTAGATGGACTGTCAAGCAAGCGGGCAAAGTTGAACATTTCAATGTTCTTTTTTCGATGATTTGATATCCAGCTGGCCTTTTAAAGAGCCCATGTTTTTACTTTTTTCCACATGTCCATGGCCCTGCGGGGTTTGTAATAAAATGTACTAGCATGGTGTTTTGTAAAAGACTTGGTTCCCTAGGACTTTTTGGCTAAGTCGGGTATTCCAAGGAGTTTTTTCACCTAGTTATTATGTCTTGCATTAGTGCATAACATAATTTTTGGGTTTTTCTCCTGCTCCTCCAAAGCTGGAATGCCTGGGGAGGCTGACGGGCCTTAGGGGGTTGTTAAAGTCTATGGGTCAATGTATATGAACATGCTAGGCGTTATTTTTGAGTCATATGGACATGTGCTAAGTCCCCCTAGGTTGTTTTTTAATTTTCGGTGAAGTTTATTTTTTCCGTAAATTGAGCCATTTTTTTTAATGGTTCAATTAATTTTTTTTTTAATTGGCCTTCAAGTGGCGTCTGGAGGTCTTTTCTGTCTTAGGGGTGCTCGTTTTCTAACTCAGAGCACCCCCTTAACCCCTAAACCCACTTTTCCTAATGTTGGGTGCTTAAATTTTTACCTATGGCCAAAAAACCCAAAAAAGTCATGAAAAAATTTAAAAAGTGAAAAAATGACCCATTAAAATATTACATTTTGGGAGTGATTTATGGACTGATTTTTTCAGCTATGTTTTAGGACTTGTAAGAGCTGATTTTGGAAATATTCCGGGCAGCTATATTTTTTTTTCCCAAGAAAAAAGCGTAATTTTATTCACAGTGGTGAAAAATTACATTCTGTACATGCGTATAGCATGAGTTCATCCATTGCAGGACGTTACATTAGTAGCAAAAAAAAATTCAGTTTTGCAGTCCAAAGAATATCATCAAAATAAAAACCTTATATGTCCAGTAATTACAGATAAACCAACATATCAGAATATGGCATAAGAACCAAAATAAAAGACAGTTGGATCCCCGATCCTCCTGTTTCCAAAAAAGACAATAATCTAAAGATTATGAAAGGGCGCAGCCTTTCTAGAGTATCCAGCAATATAAAAAACCATCCATAGTATAATGTGCCATCAACAGAAAAACTGTTCCAGCAGCTAATCCTGTAAACCTGTGTCCATAAAGGGTCGATGATAAAATTCATAGTCTGTCCCATCTCGATGTTCAATCACTTTCCACAGCCCCACTGCCAAGTCCCTGCCAGCCTTAGCAACCTGGTCCGCCTCCTGGTTGTTCTCCCTGTATATATGTCTGCAAGAAAAATGTAAGAAGAGCATCTTCAGTTCCAAGATATCCCGTAGAATATTGTCAAGTCTAATATCCCTGCATTGTTGTGTACCAGATGCCCAATTTGTGACATTCATAGAGTCTCCATACACATTTAGCTGTAGACAGTCAACCTCCCTAGCAAACAAAAGAAGCAGCTTAAGGCTCATTAATTCAGCATAGTTGTTTCCACCCTCCCCCAAACCCCAGTACATGTGGTAATAGTGGGTACGTGATAAATATAGAATCGCCCCTCCCCCACATATGTATTCAGAAGTAGACCCATCATAGAATCCCCAAGGTAAGGAGTCATCAATCTCAAGTGCAAGGACTTCTCGTTGTTTTGCAGCTTTGATGTGGTGTGGATAGGCCTTTAAAAAACCACATATCTGTACAGCAGAGACCACCAGAGTACAAGGTTTATCATTAAATACCAATCCATTCCGTGCCAACCAGATTCCCCATGCCACCAGTAAAGGAAGATTTCTATAGCACATGCCAATAGGGTCCCTAAACCACTGTGTCCATGCGGCCAGAATCGTATCCCCATCCCAATTAAACATATTGCTTGTCAGTCAGGAGCATTCCGCCCAAACCTGCACCATGTATGGGCAGCGCAGGAATAGATGATGACATGTTTCCTCATTTGCTTTGCACAGCGTGCACCACCCAGGCCCCGTCCGATTCTTGCGTTGTAAAAAATCCCAGGTAGGGATGGAGTCATTAAGAACACACCACATGAAGATACGGTGTTTCAATGGGCAATTTATCTTCCAAAGGGATTTCCACCACCCCACCATAGCACGAGGATTATGGAAGTGACAAAGACTTATGTAGCCATTCCTAGGTGTGTACATTCCATTTGGTGCCCCCTCCCATACCAGAGCGTCCTCCCTGTTACGAGTGTGTACATGTGAGCAATTGAGTGCCCGGTAATATGTTCTCATTTACCCCTGTTCCTCCACAGAGAGTGCCAATGTATCAGCCCCGACCCACGACTGATTCCAAGGGTTGGTTCTATCATGAACAACGAGCTGGGATAAGTAAGTGATGCCAATTTCACGCAGAGATATAATCAATTCATCAGATAATATATGTCTTCCAGCACTCCCATACCAGGGATCTTCCCCAACCCGTAGAGCCATTCCATTCCCTATATTCCAGGTAAGAAGATCCCCAATCACCGAAAAAGATTTTATAACAGCTTTCCATATAACAGAGCAACCAGAATAAGTCTTATTCGTGGCCCGTACCCAGTCCATTAGGGAAGCAGGGAAAATATACTTATGTGTGACAACTCGTGTCCAAAGACTTTCAGTTTTCAGCAGTCTCCAAGCCCCTTTCGCCGCCAGTGCACTTGAGAAGAGATGTATGTTCTTTAGGCCCCAACCCCCCAAGGCTTTTGGGATTGCGATTTTCTGCCACCGAACCCAAGGTGAAACAAAATCTCCTTTCCCACTCCATAGAAAACGAAAGCACAATTTCCTAGCAGTTTCCAGTGTCCCTTTTGGGGATCCAAGAGAGGGACATCTAGTACACCGGTATGGCATACAACACCGATTTTACCAGGACCAGTTTCCCAGCACGAGATAACCACCTGTGACTCCAAATCTTCAATCTCTTGTGAAATTTTTCAATGAGCCAGTGCCAGTCCTGTTTGGTGTATGAATTAGGTTTTAGGTGGTAACCCAAGTAGCAAAAGCCATCATCAAGAATTAGAAAAGTGAAAGGGAATAGCCTCTGAATAGTAGTGATCTCATCATCCCCCAGGAGGTGTGTCGAAATAGTAGATTTTCTGTCATTAATCTCCATTCCCGTAGCTCGTGAGAAGAGTTTAAAGATGTCCTGGAGGGTTTCCATATCCCTAGCAGACCCAGAACAGAAGATGAGTATGTCATCCACGAAAAGTAGATGTGTGATAAATAAATCAGGAGCCACTTGAATCCCCTGAAGTGTGCCATCCTTGCAAGCCCTCTTCAATGCTCTACTAAGTCCCTCCGCAACCAACAGAAACAATAATGGGGATAGAGGGAAACCCTGACGAAGACCCCTTTCAGACCGAAAGAAAGGAGATGCTGCACCATTTATTAGTACCGCAAAGGATACTGTAGTAATACAGCTCATGATCCACCTAATAAAATCCACAGCAAAACCCAGATGTGTAAGTAGTAAATGAATATACATCCAGCTCACCTTGTCGTATGCTTTTGACAAATCAATCTTGATAATGGCTCCTTTGATTCTCTTTGATTTCATACTATGGATGCCCTCCTGGGCTACTCCAATCGCCTCATGAATTTGTCTGCCTTCCAGAAATCCAAATTGTTCCTCAGAAATCTACTTGGACAGGATGTTTTTCAGTCGCCTGGCAATAATTTTAGACACCACCTTATATACACAATTACACAATGAGATGGGTCTGAAATCACTTAAGGAAGACGAATTATCAGATTTAGGTATGAGGGCTAAAAAAGTGGAGTTTAAAGCAGCTGGGATCCGCCCCGAAATTCTAGTGTCTTCCACCATCTGCAGTAGATCCTTCCCAATTATTTCAAAGAGTGCTATGAGGAATTCCACAGTCCATCCATCCGGTCCCGGGCTTTTATCTTTTTGGAAACTCTGTAATACTCCCTTCAGCTCCTCTGCATCTACTACAGCCATCAGTGCCTGATTGTCATCCTCATCCACAAACCGAGGGAAAAGTTGTGTTATCCTGACAATCTCCAGAATACTAGCCTGGGCAGGTGCCTTAAAGAGTGATTTGAAATGTTCCACCCCCACCCCAGCCATACTATCAAAGGTAGTCTGGGGATCCCCCAAAGAGTCTTCCAGGCTCCATATGGTATTAGATGCCTTTCGACCTTTAGCATATGCATGGAAGAATTTAGTATTCTCATCACCAGCCGAGAGCCATAGTGCCCTGCTTTTAAGTCGCCATGTTTCCTCCTTTTCCAATAAAAGCAAGTTCCTCCTACCCTCCAGTGATGTCAAATGTGTTTTTTCTTCTATAGAGCCAAGTCCCCCAGTGCCAGATTCATAAATAGACTGTAGTTCCATCTCAATCTCCTTCAGTTCTCTTTCATCCCTACCCTTCTTTTCAAAGGCCCATTCCTTTACAGGTCTCTTAATTCTTTTGATATTAGCAGTGAACTGATGGGAGGCAGTTTGTCCCCCCCCTGGGTTGTAGTGTACCCAAAGGGATCTCACCAAGTCAAAAAAGGTCTCATCTTGTAACCAGATCTTATTGAATTTCATCGGTCCAGCAGGTTTAGTAGGTCCATCCCTAATCTCCAAGAAAATGGGAAAGTGGTCAAATGAGCCCCCCGACCCTACCCACTGTCTCAATAGGTATCTTCTGTCCACAAAAAGTTCTGACACCAGAAACCTATCCAGTCGTTTCTCAACCCTATAGTCACCTGTCCTGTTATTCCTCCATGTAGCTTTAAGTAGGGTAGGTTCAATATCCAACAAATCATGTGTAACCAGCTTGTGGGTGAAGTAGTCAGCCAAAGGATCAGTCCTAGCCCTACTACCCCAAACTTCAGCCGGGCCAAGAGAAAAATTTAAATCCCCACCGAGGATCATATTCCCATCCTGCATCACAGGATTCGAGAGTAGAGAATCCCAGAAAGGGACCCGGTTCAAATATGGTCCATAAACGTTTACCACCGTAAAGAGTTCACCAAAATCAAGAGAGCTGCAAGTCATTCCCAATGCCGCTTCCACACCCCAGAGGTTAAGGCACTGCACCGAATGAGAGTTCCAGCCCATAGCCAAGCCACCCGACCGACCCTGAGCATCCAAGGTAGCAAAGAACCATCCTCCAAACCAGCTTTCAAGTAACTTTTTAATACCCTCACCAACACCCATAGTCTCCTGGAGAAGAATGATATCCGGGTGTTCAATGGATACCACTCTACGAAGTGCTGCTTTTTTATGGGGACCAGCAAGACCCCTGCAGTTAAAAGACATAACCTTCATTAACGACCCCTCTTCGGGGCACGCACCGCTCTAAGCGCCCGTTCAATCGTCACCTGTTTGCCCTCCATCAGGTCTATCTTGGCCTTGGATTGAGCTTTAGAGAGATTAGATTTCCTACCACGGCCCTTCCCTATTTTATTCATCCCAGCCCCCAGCCCACCCGGGGAAACTTTGGTAAGTGAACGAAGAAAATATCCAGAGTCCGATGAGGTAGTAGTAGTAGGTGAAGTATATCCCTCTACAGGCCCTGGATCATCTCCCGATGGTAGGTCCAGCAGCCTCATCCCCGAGTCCGGCATAGTAGTGTGAGTGGAGGAGGGGGCAAGTGGAGAGGTAGGGATGTCAGGTTCTATACCAATAGGGTCCCCCATATCCAAAGCCGAGGAGATATGTAAATTTTTCAATGCCTCTAACCATTCCGGATTATCCAAAGTACAATTTTTTAAAACAAAATGAAAGGAGAGGGGGTTAAGGGAATGAGTAATACCCGCCGCCGACGGCCCAGGAGTCGTTGCAGCAGCAGTTTGAAGCACCATCGCTGAAGAACCAAGTACCGGCTGTCCACCAATGGGCGCCTCCAAACCCTGGTCCTGTAGTAAGCCATCAGTCCCATCCGTCGAAGCCCCAGGTCCCGTGTGAGCACCACCCAGTGGGTCATCCATATCCCGTGAGTTGGAAGGACCCCCATCCTCTTCCAATGCCACAACAAGAGGAGGTCCGGTAACTGGAGCAGGAGTCGGCCGTGAAGTTCCCGCAGCATAAGGAGATTTATGAGTCCCTCTAGATTTCCTCCGAAGAGGAAGATGACATTCAGCCACCGGGTGACCATAAGCATGACAACGGCGACATCTGAATGGAACGTTTTCATAGTCCAATTTCTGAACATAAACGAAGGGTCCCCAACTGAGGGTTACATCAGGTGCTAACCCATCTCTGATATTCAGGTTTACAAGAATACGGGCAATCTTCCTCTGTCGGGTCTGGATAAAACTGTAATCCCCATCCAAATAGGTACCAATCAGATTACCTATCCCTTTAAAATGTCTCTCCGACCAGTAATGTAGTGGCAAGCCCGGTAGCCGAACCCACAAGGGAACAATATCAAGCCGTTCACGGCTCGCATCAAACATCGGATGCCAGGGTTTGATCATGACTGGGCAATGGTCCCAGCTCCAGTTGGAGTTAAGAACCCATCTAGTATGTGCCTCTGAGTGGAAGTTAAATGCGAACCAGTTACGGGTTAATTCCACCACTTCAGGGGAATAACCTAATTCAGCAGCCCAATTTTCTCCCACCCATGCCTCAATGGTGCTCAGAGAGAAAGATCTACCAAGAGCCTTACCAACCAAGGTTATACTAGACATCGTGAGTAATTGATTCCACTCAATGTCTTCACCCAGGGCATAGTTATATTTGTGTCTGCTCAGCTTGAGCCATCTTTTTCTGCCTCGCTTCACCTGATGTGAGGAATCATCTGATGATGGCCCTCCCCATTCCTCAGAACTAGTGCCAGATCCCACACAAAGGCTAGCGAACCCATGATGTTCATGCACTTCCAGTATCCCCTGCTGTGAAACCGCCTTCGCCCCAGCAGTGTTTATGACAGAAGAAAGGTTCGTAGCTATTACCACCCTACCAGTTTCCTGAGTTCCATCAAGAGCCGCAGGTGCACCATTCTTAACCACCGCCGAGACCTCTAGGGCATTGAGAACCTGTTCAGAAGTCCATAGAACATTCCCAACCTCCGATAAAGGTGTAGCTGAAGGAGTACGTTCTGTCAAGACGTTTAAACACCCGGAAACTGGGGAGCTGGCAAGAAACCCGGATGGCGAGAACCCTAATTCCGGATTGTTTGCCATAGTAGGTATATTCACCGCCTCATCCGCAGCAGTAAGTGTCCCATCTTGCCACCCGGCACCCAAAGGCTGGGTCCAGATGGACAGTTCATCCGACGCATCACATTCATAGTCCACCAGTTCTTCATACCGCGCCATGACGGGCATGCCCACATTAAAAAATTAAGCAGGTAGAAAGCAAAACAAACCCCCGAGGGTTTAACCACGAACCACAAGACCCAGTCAAAAAACAAACGGGAGAAATGTAAAGGTCTAGTTCGTCACCGCTCAGGGAAATGTGTCAGGCTAAAGCCAGACCGCGTCCAACCCCCGATGCCCTGCACACTAACTCCGCCATTGCAACCCATTCAAGCTCCAAGAAAATCCTCTAATCCTCTCGAGAAACTCTCTTTATCCCTTTCCGGGCAGCTATATTAGTGGGATTACTTCCCCATTTGAGGGGGGCATATTTCCCAAAATTGGGCCCCGTCAATCATGGAATTTGCAGCTATGTTTATGGGCTGTCACATGGCTGATTTTTAGCTGATTTGGGGCTGATTTGGGGCTGATTTTGGCAGCCCATTACATGGGAGTGGGCAGCCCCATTTCCTCCACGAGTTATGCCACTCATTCCACCCATTTCTCTCCATCTTTGGCTATTTAAGCATGGCTGCCCACTCCATTTTCTAGAGTTGGAGTTTGGGAGTTACAGCTAGCACTTGTAATTCGATTTTATACTTGTCATTTTGCTAAATGAATAAAGAGACTTTGGAGGTCAAGCTTGGTGTAGTGCTTTTGATGAGTGGGTGAATGTCATGGTTTTCATTGAGGTAACATGTATTTGAGCTACTTGTTTTCTTTTTCATCTAAATCTAGCTTTGGGAAGGATCAGTATTGATTTATAAGGAGGATTAGATAATTTGTTTATTATTTAGTCTTTTATCTATGCAAGTGTAAAGATCTGATTTAAATGTGTCATTTGTTTATGAGCATTTCCTTTTGATTTCTCATATGTATATTTCTAGATTTGATCATTTGGTTTCAAGTTGATGTGATTTGTAGGTTATTTCAAGTGGATGAGTGGAGGATCTTGTTTGTTTCCTTTACTTTTCTAACATCTTTTTGCAGACGTAGCCCCTCAGTTCTCCACCAAGAAGGCTCCAAGGCTTCTTCAAGGAAAAAATTGATAAATTGATAAAAAACTCTCCATATCTCCTTCTCTTCTACTTCATACTTTCACCTTGGTTACTGGTTACTTTTTGAAAGAGTAATAGTGGTTTGCAATCTGAACTTTACATTCTGATTTATTACTCTAAATGTCTGATCTATTCCATTTACAAAGTGTTCATCTTTAATAGATTAGATCTTTTCATTTATCTAGCATTTTACTTTTCTCAACTTGTAAAAAAGTCAAATCTTTAAAAGTTTTGAGGAGTAGTGTTAGATCTGATTTGAAAGGTCATTTGGCTGATTTAAAGAGCTGATAATTTGCAGCCCTTAAAAGCTTGCAAAGATCCCAAGTAACAAGGCCCAAATGCTTGTTTTACGTGGTTAAATTCCGTCATTTTAACTAGTTTTTACACTTAGTATTTTCTGGGTTTTTTAGGAGGTGTTCCAAAGACACTCTTAAAGTGTTTTTGGGCATCTTTACTGATCTATTGCTTGCTGGTTTGCAGCATTTAAAGAGCAGGTAGAGAGAATTGCTGGCCAATTTTCGAGGATCCAGGCCATCCAGAGCATCTAGTTCAAAAATTTCCTGAACCGGTCACTTTTGTCTTCTATTTTGTAAGCCACTAAGTCGATTTAAGATTGGGGCATTTCTATCATATTGTAACTAAAACATCAAACGAGACCAAGTGGGCTAACCAAGCGCCCACACCCCATCCCCCTAGGGGGAAAAACTGTGTCGACTCAAATTTCGTGGTTTGCAATTTTTTAGTTTAGATTTCTTTTTCTGCAATCAATAAAATCAAACTAGGATTAAAATCAACCTTGTTGGTCCGTTCCACTGGCGGGCCACAAGTTTACTCAAAACGTAGTTTTATCATTTTTTTTTTTTTCAAACTCAAACGCCCCCCTTGCTTTCCCGAAGTAGGGTTTCTGTGCAAGGGCTTGCCCGAGTACGTGCCTGAAAAGAGACTCTTGGGGTTTAAAAAAAAAGATAAAATTTTGGTTCATAAAATTTTTCTAAAAAAATACGAAGATCTTCTCCCGTATGCTCTGTGGCCGACTTGCAGCTCAGTCTGATCCAGTTGGTACATATAAGAAAGGGAGAGATGACTAGTAATAGGATTTAACACCGCCCCGAATAAAAAAGCCTTTATGTGAAAATCCGACACATCACGAACATTTTGTTGTCGTGGGGAAATTTTCTCAGAAGGCTTGGGACAAAACTGAGTAGTGACCTCTTGGAAACCGTTAGGCTTGCCCTCGTTGGTACAACATCTGAACACCTCCTTGAGACTCCGATTCAGCCCAAGCTTGAGAGGGAAGCCACATATCAAAATTCTGGACATGTTCCCCTATACCTTGCGTATATTGGGAATCCACCTTCCATAATAAAAAGATCACTTCCACATTAATCTTAAAATACACCAAGAACATTGGCACAACATTTACTTTTCTGCTCATGCATCTATTTCGACTCCATTATAAGGCACTGGTCTATGTTATTATTTCATGTTATTGACAAATGTTGCGAATGAATGATGATAATAGTGAATGGCAGCAAATGATGTATTGATGAATGATTGTTTTGCTTTAGATAAGTATATGTTGCTTTTATCTTGGTTATCAAAAAATATTTTTTCTAACTCCTAGATTAGATACCTTAGTTTTTATTTTTTAGGGTCCACCCCCCTTGGCTTTGCTAGGAAAGCCTAGACGGAGGAGTTGAGTCCCAAGTGACAGCACTTGACTCTAACTTGCCCCCAAGGCCACACCAGCAGCTTGAAGACTTCTGCTGCGTTTTCCCCAGGTGTGGAACCAGGCGGCAACAGGTCCCTCAAAATGAGTCTCAAAAATGTGCAACAAACCTTCACGAGTGTGGTGCTTTCCTTCTTTATGGAGTCAAAGGTCACGGGATGCATAAAATAAGTCTTGTTATCACATCCATAGTAGCCAGGCTACCATGATTGTAGATCAATTCATTATATTTTTCTGAGCCAAGCCTTTACATGAGTTCAGCCTATGATGAGCAGTATTTTTTATCACTCACATATCAGAGTAGCCCCAGATCAGACATGCAGTAGACCTTATGCCAAGGCTGAGCCTCTTGACCTCAGATTTGATGACCAAGATGACCTTTTGTCCCATACAAAGCAGTGCAATGCCCAGAGTTTCAACAGTAGTGTTTCAGTGGTTATTGATGATCCAGATAGCAGGTACAGGTATATGGCCCAGCAGGTATATGATGTGCATTGGTTTTATTATCTTGCTCTTTTGGTCATTTTGATAGCTTGACTTAATATCTAGTGATCATGATCTGGCATTATATATGTATGAAATGAATATGGTTATTATTGATTATCTAAATGGTTTTGTTACTTACATTTAGAAGCTTTTGTTTTATACTCGTTGGTTTTACTCTCTTAGGAGTGTGGACATGATCATTCCCACCTTTATGGTTTGATAGCTTAGGCATCACCTTATCTCTCCCTTGATTGGTTTTTACCCTGACTTACACCTCATCTTGTGATATGGAGGACCTCCCCACTTTTGCCTCTGTGTTGGATAGCATCCTTGTTAGTTTGTGTCTCGGCTCTGAGTTGGCAACAAAACTTACCCTTGGGTGAGTTGGATTTGATACCTTGATCACTCTAGTCGGTTGCCCCAATGTTTGGTCTTGATTGTAGATAGTCTTCCTAGTTGCTTGAGTTGTGTTGTCTAAAACTTGAAGCAAATTGTACTACTATCATTACATATGGAAACTATTGTTATATCTCTTATGAAAGCCCATGAAAATACTTTACAAACTGTGCTTCTTAGCACAATGAACGAGGGCTATGAAGTTAAATGGAAACTGACATGAAAAAGTACCCTGAATGAAAGTTTGGGTAGTTGTGCTTCTAGGCACATACAAAATCCCCAAAAGGGCTATGAAATGGAAATTGAAATGAAAAGCACCCTGGATGAAAGCTTGAGTAGTTGTGCTTCTAAGCACATGCAAAATCCGCAAAAGGGTCATACAGGCCTAAAGAAAGCAGTGGTTAAATGTATGCTAAATCCGAAGACTGTTGGCCAAGGAAATGAAATGTAATGATTAATTCCTCACGGAGCCTACGGGTTGTGATGTGAGATGGAGTAAGGGACAACTAATTCTAAGTGTCCCCTAGAACCTCAAGTTATGGTTAGCCGGGCACCCAGTCCATGGCGGTTCTAGAAAAGATCCTCACGGAGCTGATACAGCTTGGATGTGAGTTGTAGACATTTGCCAAGGTTGAATAAGCACCTCTCTGAACACTTATTCCATTTGTGAGACACTGCCATTCCCTGTGTGTTTATTATCCAACATATGCTTAAGTGTGTATTCCCTTTCCCTTATCCAAAGTATCACAGTGTTGAGTCAGTTAAGTCATCCCCTTGTCCTAGCCTTACATTCTTCACCCTCACGCTTTGCTAGCAAAATGATCATGTCTACAGAATGAGTATATCCTTGAGGTTCTTTTGTAAGTAAATGATTATTTAAATTTATGCTTGATATAATTATCTATTAACTGCCTTAACAATTTGCACTTGCAGCAGTAGGCTTTTCTAGCCTAGGTCATATTTTGATCAGTTTTGACCTAATCAAACCTAGTTTGACCAAGTCAACCTTGGGATCCGTGATGAGTTGGACCAGTGATGCTATATGATGATGATTTATGGTCCTTTGATACATCTTTGATGATTCCATACAATGGACACAGGTTTCAGATGATGGTTGATGCATTTTTTTAAGGTTATCATTATTTCCAGACCATTATTTTATTGTTGTCCGGGTATGTCTGAGGCTGCAGATGATCTTACAGGTTGCCACCAGGTGTATGGGTACTCATCTCTAGTAGATTTGGACCTTCTGAGTCCATTGAGACACTCAATTATCAGTTTCAGGCACTCCCAGTAATGATAGAGTCATATTTCCACTTTTCTCCAGTTTGCCATGCAGAAATGGCATGTCTAGCAGTTGCATTGATGAGGCACGTTATTCTAGGGCGCTGCAGAGGGGATGGGGGGTCCATCCACTTGTTATTACCATATTACCCCATCTCCAGACATGATGGTACAATCATATTTTGTGCCCGGGCATCAGACAATGAGTTACAGGCATTTTGATGGTTTTCAGGTGGGATAAAAATGGGATAAAAAGGTCATTAAGGAAATCAATTTGGGCTATTGAGGCAAGTTTTTGGCATGAGGTTTGTTCAAAGGTCATATGTGATGCATCCCACTCGTTCCAAATCAGCTTGCAGCATTCAGTGGGGTCCACACACTCTTTGGGTTGTGATTTGATGTATATTCTCTCATTGAGGGGGCCATGATTTGGTCATTTGGTCACTTGGACATGTTATTGAGTCATATTTTATATCATTGTGCTATGGGGTGATGTTATTGAAGGATAATAAAAACTCCTAACCCCGCCATGTGCTCCTAGTTACTTGTCCTAGTCATCATATGTGGTACGCACTTGTCTTAGTCACTTTTATGTGGTGCGCACCCCCCTAGGGCCTCTTTTAGTGAGTGTGCACCCCTCTTAGTGAGTTGATCCATGTTATATTGTTCCGGCTCATCTTAGCCGTTGATTGTATTGTATCTATCTTTTGATCTCCACCACTCGTTCATAAAGTGGTTTAGGGTTTTGGTCTCTCTCATTCCTATTTAAGGAAGAGACCACCCTATTGTAAAGGCACCTTTGGGCTCTTGAACTCTTGGAATAAAATACTACTTTTGCAGATCTACTTCTCTAGCTTAGTTGGATGATCTTGGAAGTTGAGTATACAATCTTTTCTCTGTGTTATCATTGTGTATTTTTTGCTTCAAACATTTTCTCTGTAGGGAGGCCGTGTGGGTGCAGAGGAGGACGATTTGAGGGGACGTGTTATCACACAACTTGTAGTTGCCCCTAGAGGTATCCCATCCGGGACGGTAGAGGAGACAGGCAACTAAAGAGGTGACCCAAGAGATGCCACGGTTCCCAATGCAATGTGGGAGTCACGTCAACCGAGGCACTCTTCGCTTTAGGTCAAGGTATAACTAGACCAAGGGGGAGACCCTATACCCCAATCACGATTGATTGGACCCAAACAAAGGTTTCTAAGGGTAGGTAAATGATGAGTTACGGAAACCAATGCAAGGTTAAGTGGACCTAAGAGTTAAGAGATGGTTGATGGTGGTGTAATGGATAGTTAGTGTTTCAACCTATGTATGGTTTAGGCCACATGATGGGGTATGATTACTTGGTATAGTACCATGTGTTTGCACAAGTGGGTCTTGTTGCCTTGGGAAGTGTGAAATGGTTCTATAGGCTAGATCTAGGTTAGATCTACAAGTTAGAGTTGGTTCTAGGGTTACCCATGTGCTAGATCTAGGGTTTGACACTAATCCCAAGAAGTGCGCCTTGCTTGGAGAAGGACTAGTGCCTTGTTGGATGGGCTAATGGAGTCAAAAGGTATGTCAAAGTGTAGATCGGGACACCTAGAAGCTAAGTCAAGTGGTTTGGATGAGATCCAATGGTTGAACCTTACTAGATCTAGGTTTTTGAGTGAAGACCAAAAGTGGACCACAATTCCTTAAAACAAGGAATACAATCCCCAAGGTAGATCGGGACAAAAGGACAGTCTAGACCTAGGTTTCAAGGCATGGGCATTCCAAATCTCTGAAAATCTCAAACACCCACTTCCTAGAAGTGGACCAACTCAAAAAAATCAAGGGGGTGCGATTTGCTCAAGGAGGGTCAAAAATGGGTTTTGGTGGACCAAATCAAGTCCAATGGCCACCAAAATGTAGATCCGGGATGTTAGTACCCCGATCTATGTTCCTTCAAAGTTTCAAGTGAATCCAATGGCTAGATCTTAGTAGATCTAAGTTTTAAGATGCCAAGAAGGTCAAAAGGGGGTTTCAACCCCTTAAAACATGGAGAGATGTCCACAAGGTAGTTTTCACCAAAGTAAAGATATGGGTATAGGTTATCAAGTGTCTAGATGTCAAATCAAGTGGGATCTCACCTACCCATGTGCTAGATCTAACCCAACAAGCTTCTCTTAGGAAAATCGATTTAGGTTCAAGAAGGCTTTTTGCATTGAAAAGTGTGTCAATTCTTAGCCAATCACCACCAAACTATAGATCCAACTAGGGGTGGATCCTATAGAGGTGGGTTTTTAATATCTTTTCAATTGCGAGGCTAGATCTAAGTAGATCTACAAAATACCAAAAACAAGGGTTTTACTTTGATTAGGGTTTTTGTGATCTAGAAATTATGGAAGATTCAAGGAAGAGAAGATCATACCTCTTGGAACATACCTGGATGAAGAGATGAATGCTAGTTGAGACGAGGATTACTTTGCCAAAGATCAAATGGAGAATTGTTGAAGCCCTCTTGCCAAATCGATTTTTCCAAGCCACATGTGATTCCTTCTAACCTGTCAAGCCAAGGAGCAAAGCATCAATTAGTTTAACAAATTGAAGGTAGATACAAGCAAGAGAGAGAGAGAAACATAGAATAGTTGACACAAAGGCAAAACTACTCCCTGTCAAACCAAAACGACTTCTTCCAAGATTGAAGGGCAAGCCTCCCCACCAATTCGCCCTTGTCCAAAATCACCCTCTTAACCTGCAAATAAAATATGGCAAATATGCAAGATAGCTACAATAGATCCTCCAGTGCAATGGACAATAGCATTTACAATCGAAACAACCAACATCCACTCCAATCCAAGCATGTACTCCAAAAGATAGAAATTTTATTCCAAGAGCCAAGAGCCAAAAATCTCTAGATGAATTTTACAATGAGAGGCTCCCTCCTTAAATAGGATGGGGAGAGAGTACAATCCTAACCACTTTTTACATGAGTGGCTAAGATTAAAAGATCTCAAGATCTAATCAATGGCTAACAATAAATCATAACAATATATCACATGGATCACCCACATAATGATAGCGCCCCCACTAAAAGGTACAATAAGGGGGTGACGTCATCCACTAGAGAAAATATAAGCACCAAAATCCACCTCATGGTGACTAGGACATGACAATATAAGCTCATGGTGGGGCTAGGAGGTATTAATCCTTACTAGCTCATCCCCAAGGCACAATAAAAATAATAAAATATGTCCAATATAATAAAAATGACCAAAACTGTCCTCAGAATCCATGACAGTCAAGCAGTAAATCTCCTCCTGTGATCAATCCGGGCATACCAACATGGTGAAAACTGACTGGAAGGTAGTGATGCCATCCTGGAAGACCTCTGTGAAAACCAAATGCCAAAACCTTGCCTCAATTGCCCAAATCGATTTCTTCAGTGACCACTTTATCCCATTTTTTAACTGCCTCGGGAACTGTGAAAGTGCCAAAACTGCCCCCTAGGGTGCTAGCGCTGTCCATCTGAGCCCACCAGGCTCTCCGGGAGGGGGGATAAATGGTAATAACAAGTGGCTGGACCACCCCCTCCATCATCAGCGCCCTAGGTGAACTGGCCTCTCGGGGCCCCTGCTGCTCAGGCTGGGAAATCAGCCCCAAATCTGGTCAACAAGTGTAAAACTGCATCAATCACTGTCAGAAGTGCCCGGAACTGAAAGATAAGTGTCTCAATGGATCCAGAAGACCCAAATCCACTAGGAATGAGTACTCATACACCCTGGGTTGCCCTAATGGGCCTGCTGTAGGGTCCACCATATATGGACAATGTATAATCTGCTGATCTGAAGTAATAATAAACCTGCTGAACTGGATCAAACATCATCTGCATCATATGTCCATCATATGATATCATCATCAAACATGTGGGCCCATAAATCATCATCAATAATCATCCATACATGGTCCACATCATCACGGATCCCAAGAATATATAATCAAGGATAAATCACATCAGTAGACTAAGACAATGCTTCTAATCATTCCCACAGCTAAGCTCAAAGTATAAATTCCATTCAGTGGCATTAATCAAGTTAACATATTCTGTTGTTATATAAAATTACTTGCACAATAGTTCAAATGACAAACTCACCCATTGGACATGGTCAAACTGCTAGTGAAGGATGAAGGCTAGGAGCAAGGTTGGGCCAAGGGTTTGACTTGTCTAACTTAACTCAAAAATACTTTGGACTGGGAGAAGGGGGAAGCTACAAACTCTGTGCTGGACAAAAAGAACACGGGGGATGGCTGTGTCTCACAAATGGATAAGCTGTTTAGAGAGTGCTTATTCAACTTAGGCATCATGTCTACATCAAGTTGATCCAGGTTCATTAGGATCATTCAATTTTATTTCCATGGCCTTTTTGGCCTACATAACCCTTCGGATTTCAGATGTGCTGAGAAGCACAACTAGTTGCAGCTTGCATCCAGGGCATGTTTTTCACATATTTATAAGGTCAGCAATTGTTTAGATATAGCTTTTAAGAACTATTGCTTTTTGGACCTTTCTTATACTCTTCGAGGAGTATTTTTAGCTTTTCATTGCTCTTGCCCTTTTTTGTTTCCATGGGCGAATTTTTCAAGTTTCCATAGGTAGAACATGAGCTTTCAGTTTCATCCAACAACATCTCAAGTGACTAGGGGGAGTTCGAGCCAATGCCAAACATCGGGACAACCGACCAGAATGATTTAGGCCTACAATCCAACTCACCAAAGGCAAGTTCTGTCACCAACTCAGAGCCGAGACACTGAATAACAGGGATGCGGTCCAAACACAGAGGTAGAAAAATGGGGAAGTCCTCAGTATCAGAAAGTCAAATGAGACAAGTCAGGGTTTAAAGTCAAACAGGAAAGTCATGTATGGATGGAGACAAGTGAATATGGAGCCTACACTAGCAGACAACTGGTGTCGGGGAAGGACCATGTCTATGTAAGGTGAAATACCAGTAAGTTTTGTTAAATGACCTAAAAGTGCAAGCAATTGTCCAATTTATGATTTACAGTTCATTTTAAATAGTTAGCCACATCAGGAATAATATACCAAGCACATGCCATGATCATGACTAAATCAACAAGATAATAATCCACAGTCAGTGAGAACATATCCATAGATCATACAACATCATCATAATAATCATCATCATGCATCATCTGAAACACTGCTGCAATATATCTCTAGGCACTGAACTGAAACTGTAATGGGATAAGTGGTCACATCAGTCATCAAATCTGAACTCTCAAGGCTCAGCCTTGACACAAGGTCACAAAATCTGAATAATGTACTGCTCTGATCATGGGTGATCCAAAATATATAGCCATGCTCTGGAATAAAGGAAGCTCTGGAATGTGCAGATATCTGCTGTACAAGAATAGTAGCCCTGCTACTATGGTGTGATAACAGGACGCTATTGTGGGGAAACCCCATATCTTTCCTTTTGATTGTTCTTTGTCTCAGGGAGTATCATTATTGTATCTTTGTGACATATTTGATGCTTTTTGTTTCATCTGTTCTTCTGTATAGCTTCTTCCATGCTCGATTGATTCTCATTATAGATCGTTTTGGACAAGGCGCATTGGACAACTTGGAACTATAGCGATTTCACTTGGAGCACTTGGATCTCACTCTTGATTGCCTCACTTGGGAAATATTATCAATTTGCAAGATGGCCGCAAGCTTTTGAGGTATGTTCTACAAGGTATGTATCTAGTTTCATGCATTTTATCCATTGGTCACTTCAAACCCTCATATCTTAAAACCCTAGATTTTTAGATCTGATAGATCTGGCGATAACTTGGGATTAATATTTAAAACTCACCTCACAAATAATTAATAAACCTTGGAGACCAAATTTGGTGGGCATCTGAATCCATTTACCCCCTGATATAAGGCATTGGGCCTCTCCAAGGGAGGTCGCACTTGTGAGTAGGTGGTCTTTTTCTCGATCTATCATCTGGGTGTTGCTTGTTCCTCATCAAAACATCAAATCTGTTGATTAGCAACCCTACTAGTGCCTTTCCTCTCTTGATCTTGCCTAGTGGGCCGCATTTCACTCATTTTCCATAATTCAAGGGTGGGCCCCACTTGGGTTCTTTTGATAGGCATTATATCTATCTAGATCTACATAATTAAACTCATAAGTGGTATATTTTATGCATGGTTGAGCATTTGTCCTTCCATAAGCCTCCTGAACCAAGCCCTAACTCTATGTGTCCACTTATAATCCCTAGATCTATATCCATTCACTCTTGATCTTCTCCTTTTTTCTCCTTCACATTTCCCTAGGAGGTCTAGAGTTGGTTCACTAGCCTTCATTGGTTAGCTAGGGTCTCCCCCTTGGTCTTGCTTAGGCTAGATCTAAAGTAAAGAGTGCCTCGGTTAGCGTGACAACCAATTGCATTGGGAACCATGGCATCTCTTGGGTCACCTCTTTAGTTGTCCAACACCTCTACCATCCTAGATAGGATCACCTTTGGGACTGTTATCACACAACTTGTAGTTGTCCCTAATGATATCCCATCCAGGATGGTAGAGGTGTTGAACAACTAAAGAGGTGACCTAAGAGATGCCACGGTTCCCAATGCAAGCTGGGTGTCACGATAATCGAGGCACTCTTCACTTTAGATCAAGCCTACGCAAGACAAAGGGGGAGACCCTAGCCAATCAATGCGGACTAGCTAACCCAAAGACTCCTAGGGAAATGTGTAAAATGAAAGAAGGAGATCAATGGTGAGTTAGATCTAGGAAGGTTAAGTGGACCCAAGAGTTAAGGTGTGGTTGAACAGGCTTAAAGAGTGACAAATGGTTCAAACAATGAATGACAAGGGCCACCTATGAGATTCAATTAATAAATCTAAAGATGGCTTAGTACCATGAAAATTAGCCAAGTGGGACCCACTCCTTAACAAGTGGAAAATTGCTCCAAGTTGTGTCTACAAGGTCAAAGTTGGAAAAGAATGGTACTAGGGGTATGTTATGGCATGGATCTACGGATTGGCCAAGATTTAGCAATACCCAAGTGTGGGATCTAGCAAAACTCCACCTACCCAAGGAGTGCGAATTGACTCAAGGATGACTAGTGCCTTGGATGGAGGGGCTAATGGAGTCAGATGTCCACCAAATTGTAGATCGGGATAGTCAAGGTGCAAAACAAGGTGGGTTTTCAAGATCAAGAGCATGCTATGGCTAGATCTCACTAGATCTAATGCATCACTAAGTGACCCAAGTGGGGCACAACCCTCAAAATGAGGAATGGGGCCCACAAGGTAAAAATCACAAAAGTGAAGCACTAGGGGTAGGTTTTCAAGGTTGATCTATTCAATGCAATAAAAATATCACCTACCCACATTTAGGAACTAGCCCAACTAACCTCCTCAAGGAATGCGACTTCCCTTGGGGAGGCTAATGTGCCTTAGGAAATGTGTCAAATGAAGACCAATCACCACCAAACTATAGATCTGAATTGTCGTGGATACTATAGAGGTGGGTTTTGAATATTATCCCCAAAAACATGCTAAATCCAAGTAGATCTAAAAAAATTAAAAAAAGGGTTTTAAATTTTAAGGGTTTATGTGACCAATAGGATGGAGAACAAGCGAAATGGATACATACCTTGTAGAACTTACCTCAAAAGCTTGCGGCTACTTTGCACATAGATGATTCTTGCCTTTAGTTACAATTCCACGCTAGCTCCAAGTGAATCCAAGCATAATCGTCTAAGCCCTAAGAGGAGAGATGCCCCATTCAACCTGTAAATCAAACTACAAGATGTTAGATTTAATCCACAAGTCAATTAGATCTAAGCATGTCATGTGAAAGAAGCAATCAATGGACAAAGCAAAATTGAAAAACTCCCTCAAGATGAAGACGTCTTGCCCATGGGGGATGTGAGCAACCCCTACAATCTTCCCATCAAGCAAGCCGTACTCTAGCTTCAAAGCAATTCGGCCTCCCTTAGTTGATGTCGTTTTCACCTGTTACAACCAAAGATGTCTAAAAGAAGATATGCATAACCATGTACAAGAGAAACCCAATCAAAGCCAAGAAGAAGATCTCCAAAAATAGTATTTTATTCCAAGTTTTCCAGAGCCCAAAGGTGCTTTTACAATAGGGAGGTCTCCTCCTTTTATAGGATGAGGAAGACAAAAACCCTAAACC
This sequence comes from Larix kaempferi, assembly GCA_027924585.1. Classification (NCBI taxonomy): domain Eukaryota; kingdom Viridiplantae; phylum Streptophyta; class Pinopsida; order Pinales; family Pinaceae; genus Larix; species Larix kaempferi. Next base: position 222,593 of record BSBM01001378.1, on the reverse strand, counting down.
ACTAAACCACTTTTGAAAACTAGTGGTTGAGATCAAAAGATATAACAATCTAATCAACGGCTAAGATGAGCCAATACAATATAAGACATGGATCACTCAACTAAGTGATGACGTCATAGCCTAAAAGACTCTAAGGAGGGTGACATCATACATGGGGGTGGCTAATAACACATGTGCCACAACAAATAGACCAAGACAAGTCACTAGGAGCACATGGTGGGGCTAGGAGGTATTAATCCCCTTCACTAGCATGTCCCCATGGCACAATAATATAAAATATGACTCTATGACATGTCCAAGTATACAAATGATCAAATCTTGTCCCCATCATCAGAGAGATAAGTACAATAAAAGGGATACTATAGCCCATGTGGACCCCACTGACTGGTGCAAACTGATCTAGAAGAAGGGGGATAGACCATGGATGACCTCAGAGCAGACCAAGTGCCAAAACCTTGCCTCAATTTCCCAAATCGAATTCCTCAATGACCTTTTTATTCCATTTTTTAATCCTCTTGAAAACCTTGAAAGTGCCCAAAACAACCTCTAGGGTGCCTGCGTTGTCAAACTGAAGGTGCCATCATGTATGGAAGGGGGGTATAATGGTAAAAACAAGTGGCTGTACCAATCCCTTCCTTTGTAGCGCCCTAGGAAACGACTTGCCAATGCTCCTGCTGGACAGGCTGGATCAGCATGCCCAAACTGGTCAATAGGTGGATAACTGCTACTATCATGCCCAGAAGTGACCAGAACTGAAAGATAAGTGTCTCAATGAATCCAGAAGGGCCAAATCCACTAGAGATGAGTACTCATACACCTCATGATAACCTGTGGGGTCATCTGTAGGGTCCACCATACCCGGACAATGTAAAATATGATGATGTGGAAATAATAATAAAACTGATCAACTGCATCAATCATCATCTAGAGCATATGTCCAACATATGGAATCATCAATAGGTGTATGTGGGACCATAGATCAACATCAATAAGCACAAGTGGTCCATCTCATCACGGATCCCAAGAAAGACCTTGGTCAAACTATGTTTGACTAGGTCAAAAATACAACCAAAGACTAAATTATAACAAATGACTAAGACATGTTCCTTTAACCATATTCACAGCTTAACTTAAAGTATAAACATCAATCCAGTGGCAGTTAATACATATATATAATTCAATGTTGTTTATAAGTTACTTGCACAAAAGCTTTAAAGACATACTCATCCAATGGACATGGCCTAACTGCTAGCAAAGGGTGAAGGCTAAGGACAAGGTTAGGTAAAAAGGGATGACTTGACCAACTCAACTAAGTGACACTTTGGACGGGGAGAGGGGGAGCTACACTCTGTGCTGGACAAAATAAACAAAGGGAATGGCAGTGCCTCACAAGTGGATAAGTTGTTTAGAGAGTGTTTATTCAACCTTGGCATCATGTCTACATAAAGTTGATCCAAGTTCATTAGGATCATTCATTTAATTTCCATGGCCTTTTTGGCCTATATGACCCCTCTGGGATTTTGCATGCGCTTAAAAGCACAACTAATCGCAGCTTGCATCCGGAGCATATTTATATTTATGAGGTCAGCAATATTTAGATATAGCATACATTTAACCATTGTGTTTAGACCTTTTTGGACCCTTCGAGGGGTACTGTTATCACCTAAACTGTAGTTACCCCTATGGATGTATCCAGTCATGGATGGCAATAGGGAAGGGCAACTCAAAAGGTGCAACCACGATCACCTCGACCTCCAATATATGGTTGTCACGCCCTAGCCCAGACAACAAAGGGGGAGACCCGATCTACTCCCGACAGGAGAGATCAAAACCAAGACACCAAATCAGGGTATTTCTAAGTGAAGTTAGGTGTATGGTTTATCCTAGATCTTATAGGTTGAAGTCACAAGCCAAGTGAGGGGTTCAATAGGTGTAGCTTTGGTTCATGGTTGATGTAAGAGTGACTTATAATGTTTGAAGTGAGATCTAGGGCTAGTGTACTAGTACAATGTCAGAAGACTCACTGCCTTGGGAACCGTGTCCAGTGCAGGGTAGTTTAAGGGTTGTATTGGGGCTAACTAGTACAGATGACAAGCTTGACCCTGATACATGATAGCTTCAAGGGTTTAGTTCACCATGCATAGGTCAATCCACAAGTCAATCCAACAATCTAGGAAAGTCGAATTAACTTGGAGAGAAACCGGTGCCTTGGGAATTGGGAAGTGGAGTCGAAGTAGGGTTGACTTGTGGTTTAGGACTCCTAGTACATGGGACAAGTAGGCAATAGAGGTCTTGATGGATGAATGTATCTAGATCTAGGTTTGACCCAAGTGGACCACAATCCCTTAAAACAAGGAATGCTATCCCCAAGGCAAGATTTGACAAAGTGATAGTCTAGACCTAGGTTTTGAATTATTCCGATTCCAAATCTCCAACAATCTCAAGTACCCACGTCCTAGAAGTGAGTCAACTCACTTCTCCAAGGTGGTGCGACTTTTCCCAAGCAGGCTAAAAATGGGGTTAGGTGGGTCAAAACAAGTCGGATGGCATCCAAACTTTAGATCCGGGTAGATCGGTCGGGTAGGAGTATGGATCTGTATTTTCGTGGTAATCCAACGGTTAGATCTTAGTAGATCTGAGTTTAAGGGTTCCAAGTGGTCCAAAATGGGAATTAAATCCCTTAAAATGTGGAATGGGGCCCACAAGGTGAATTTCAGAAAAGTAACAACCTGGGTGTGTGTTATTGGATGTGTAGATGACGAATCAAGTGAAATCTCAAACACCCATCACCTAGATCTAGGTCAACTTGCTCAAGTAGTGAAGTGCGCCTTGCTTGGGAGAAGCTAAGTTGGCATGGGAGAGGGGTCAAACGGAAACCAATCCTCACCAAACTATAGATCCGGGATGCCGTGGATGCTATAGAGGTGGGTTTTCAATATTATGCCCAATAACCCACTAGATCTAAGTAGATCTGAGAAAATGTAAAAAAGGGGTTTTGATTAATTAGGGTTTTAAGTGTTTTTTGACAATTGGATAGATCATGGAGATAGAACTTACCTTGAGATCATACCTGAGTGATGTGGATGAGATGCCTTGATGTTGAGGAAGATTCCCGCAGAGATCAAATGAGAGATTGTTGATTTGTTTGCCGATTTGATGCCCTAGCCCACAAGTGCGCCTTCCTCTACCTGTCAAACCAAGGAATGAAGATTCAATCAGTAAGATCAAGTATGGAAGAAATACAAGAGAAATGCAAATAGTAACATGAAATAGAAGGTCCTGGGACAGTAATACTCCCTGTTACCAACGAAGAGCTCCAAAGAAGAAGTAGGGAGAGTCTTCCCCTACCAATACCTCCTCCTCCAAGCAAATCGGCCTCCACCTGTAGATGCAAAATCGTGGTACAAAGATATGGCAAACAAGATCTCCAATAACTCAGTGCAAAGGAAGAACCAACGAACGAACACCAAAAACATTCACCACAACACTGGAGATAGATGCAATAATAATTTTCTATTCCAATAATCCAGAGCCAAAAGTCGCTTTACAATGAGAGGCTCTCTCCTTTAAATAGGAAGGAGAGGCACCAAAACCCTAACCACTTTTTGAATGAGTGGCTAAGATTAAAAGATACAAATGTCTAATCAATGGTTGAGATGAGCTCAACAATAAAATACATGGATCACTAATAAAATATAATGTAAGTGGACAAAATCGCCCTACAAGAGGGGAATCCCACCAAATCATGATGACAAAATATCATAAGAGGCTTATGGTGGGTCCAAGGGGTAATTTTATCCCTCCTTGGTCAATCCCCATAGCACAATAACCAAAAAATAATCATGAATGTACCAAATCGTGCCTCCATAGTGAAGTCGTGGTCCTCAAAAGACCTCAAAAATCCACAGAAAGTGCCATAAGTGATGGATGCGGGCCCCGATGAAGCTGAAACTGCTGGAGAAGGTGTGGAAGGTCCCGATCTATCATCACTAATCATCCCATGCCATAACTTTGTCTCAGTAGCCCAAATCGATTTCCTCAATAGCCATTTCTACCAATCCTGAAATGCCTCGAGAAGCATGAAACTGCCCCAAACAGCCTCCTGGAGTGCTGGTGCTGTCAAGGTGAGGGCACCAGTGTGTCCGGAAGGTGGGTAATATGGTAAAAACAAGTGGCTGGACCACTCCCTCCATCATCAGCGCCCTAGGTCAACCGGATAAAAGTCATCTCTGCTCCGCCAGGGCCTCCGACAGACCAAAACTGCACTAGGATAGCCTACTGAGGCTAAATCATCACTGTAAGTGCCCGGAACTGAAAACAAACTGTCCCATTGGACTCAGAAGGTCCAAATCCATCCAAGATGTGTACTCATACACCATATGAATCTCTGCATGATCAAAATAAATATCCAATATACCGGATCAAGGCCAATAATAATGCGTTGTACATATACAAACACTGCTGCAACCCCAGAATCATCATCATAACCCTGTAGCTACTGCATAGAGTCATCATGTATGTATACACAGACCATATATCATCTATCCATATCATCACAAGGTCTAACATCTCATGTCCCATGGTCCTCCATGGTCAAACTAAGTCTAACCAAGACCAACTATAACTCAGACCATCATCCAAGGCTGCTGCAAAGTATCAAGGTTAATACATGCTCTACAACTTATTCAAATAGCAATTATAACACATAATGATCATAACTGGCGATCTACATCCGAATATATAGTGTCGTTAATTATTATCATTATTACTCAGACTAGACTTTCAGGACCATACTCACTTCATAGCTGTGATCAATTTGCTAGTGAAGGGTGAAGGCTGAAATAATTGGCTAGGCTAAGGGATGACTTGACTGACTTAACTTTGTGACACTTTGGCAAGGGAAAGGGAATATACACCATAGTATATACTGAATGAGCAATAACACAGGGAATGGCGGTGTCTCACAAATGGATGAGTTGTTTAAAGAGGGTTTATTCACCTTCACAGACGCGCACAATCCATAATACAAATAAGGCCAGCAATTGTTTAGATATAGCATTTAAGTTCTATTGCTTTTTGGGCCTGAAGTTTCCATAGCCTTGATCTATGTGTGTTTATAAACACATTGCATAGATTTACATTTTTTCTTTAGGCTTTCTGCTGCAGGTGTGTTTTTAAGGCACTTGTTTACCTGAGCACTTCTAGGTGTGTCATGGACAGCTTGTTTACCTAGGTATTTATTTTCCAAAAAGATATAACATTTTATTTTCATAGCCACTTTCATTTGGCATGCCTTTCATTCATGTGTGTTTAGAAACACATTGCATGAATGGGCTTTTCATACAAGATATAGCATTTCATTTTTCAGATTTTCTATTCATGGCAGCACTAAAAGTTTCAGGTTTAGCCAACACCACTTTAGTGACTAGGGGGAATTCCAAGGAACTCCAACTCACCATAGGTAAGTTTTGTCACCAACTCTGAGCCGAGACACAATAAACAGGGAAGCTCATCCAATACAGAGGCTACAGTGGGGAAAAGTCCTCCATGCCACTAGTCAAGTAGTAAGTCAGGATGATAATCTAAAAGGTAGGCCATGGATGGATGAAGACAATGAATAATGGAGCCAACACTAGCAAGCCAAGGTATGGTTGAATGATCACCTCTATTCTCCCTAAGGAGGGTACATACCAATGAGTATGAATAGTGAACTTCTAAGTCTGAGTAGGGACAATATAATATATATAATAGATCAACCAGGTCCAAATATCTATATGATCGCCAGATCATGACACTGAGTGCTAAGACATGCTATAAGAATAAGTATAAAAGCAATCTAACCATAACACCATGATATACCTGCTGAGTCATATACCTGAAATCTCATCAACCTGTACCATCATCTGTCCTCTGAGACTGCTGCTGTAACTCTGGGCACTACTGTCTGCTCTGTACCAATGGTATAATGGCTACATCGGTCATCTCTTTGAGTGTCCTGAAACTCAGTCATGGCATGGGGAATACAACTGCTGTCCACAATCTGATAGTGATCCAATATAGATGCTCATCTCGGCATCTCAAATGCAAGGGAACTGGCTGAATAGTGTACTGGAATGAGAAAAATAATGTATGGTAGCCCGGCTACTATATATGTGATAACAGGTACTTTTAGCATTTCATTGCTTTAGCCTTTAATTCATTGTGCGTTTAGAAACACATTCTAGAATTTAATTTCCATATGCTTTTTTTCCAATCATTTCAATAAGTAGTACATGTGCTTTCAGTTTTAGCCAACAACAACTCATGTGAATAGAGGAATTCTGCACTAAACCACACATCAGGTCAACCGACTAGAATGACATAGGCATAAAATCCAACTCACCAAATGCAAGTTCTGTCACCAACTCAGAGCCGAGACACAAAACAAACATGGATGCAATCCAACGCAGAGGTAGAAATGGGGAAGTCCTCCATATCAAACAGTCAAGAAGGCAAGTCAAAGTGAAAGCCAAAATAAGGAAGGTCATGGATGGATTGAGTCAAGTGGATGTGATGCCTAATCTAGCAAACATAACTGTTAGGAAAGACCATGTCCATGCTCATGGGAGAGAAATGAAACCAATGAGTATAGTCAGTAAACCTTAAAGTGCAAGTAATACATCCAATTCATTATTTACATTCATCCAAGATAGTTCATTTCATTTATTAAATAGTACTGCCACATCATGAGTTATATACCAAGTCAATGCTATGAATATGACTAAAACAACAAGATAATAGTCCAATGCTAACAATCACAAGTCTAATAGTCATACCACTAGATATCATAAATAGCTATCATCTAGAACCACTGAAACACTGCTGCAATAATATAACTGGAATTCTGGGTACTGAACTGAAACTCTATGAAACAAAAGGTCATATCGGTCATCAAATCTAAGCTCTCAAGGCTCAGCCTTGGCACAAGGTCTAGTCAATGTCTGATATATACTGCTCTGATCTGTAAGTGATCATAAATAAATCTTCTCATCATAATTGATTTCTGTAAAAGCAAAGCTCTGAAAAGTGCAGATATCTGCTCAACAAGAATAGTATCCCAACTCCGAAAAGTGCAGGAACTTTGGCTCTCTCCAATTGGTTTAGATTAGTTCTACTTCTAAGGTTGTAAGGATGTTCATGAGATCGTTCCTCGGCGGAGTCACAATTTGGAGTTGCCAGGTAAACTTTAAACTCTTCTACCAAAATGTATGTCCTTAATAAGTGGGGAGAGAATGAGTGACAAATAGATGGCTATGTTTAATTAAGGATTGAAATGATAACCATCTAGATTAATCCGGATGCAATAAAATATGAATTATGCATGGACACTCGCAGACACCTAAGGTAAGCCTCTACCTCCCCGACAACGGCGCCAAAAATGTTATCACACAACTTGTAGTTGTTCCTAATGATATCCCATCCAGGATGGTAGAGGTGTTGGACAACTAAAGAGGTGACCTAATAGATGCCACAGTTCCCAATGCAAGCTGGGTGTCACGATAACCAAGGCACTCTTCACTTTAGATCAAGCCTAAGCAAGACCAAGGGGGGGACCCTAGTCAATCAATGCAGACTAGCTAACCCAAAGACTCCTAGGGAAATGTGTAAAATGAAAGAAGGAGATCAATGGTGAGTTAGATCTAGGAAGGTTAAGTGGACCCAAGAGTTAAGGTGTGGTTGAAGAGGCTTAAAGAGTGACAAATGGTTCAACCAATGAATGATAAGGGCCACCTATGAGATTCAATTAATAGATCTAAAGATGAATTAGTACCATGAAAATTAGCCAAGTGGGACCCACTCCTTAACAAGTGGAAAATTGCTCCAAGTTGGGTCCACAAGGTCAAAGTTGGAAAAGAATGGTACGAGGGGTGTGCTATGGCATGGATCTATGGATTGGCCAAGAATTAGCAATACCCAAGCGTGGGATCTAGCAAAAAGCCACCTACCCAAGGAGTGCAAATTGACTCAAGGATGACTAGTGCCTTGGATGGAGGGGCTAATGGAGTCGAATGTCCACCAAATTGTAGATCGAGATAGTCAAGGTGCAAAACAAGGTGGTTTTTCAAGATCAAGAGCATGCTATGGCTAGATCTCACTAGATCTAATGCATCACTAAGTGACCCAAGTGGGGCACAACCCTCAAAATGAGGAATGGGGCCCACAAGATAAAAATCACAAAAGTCAAGCACTAGGGGTAGGTTTTCAAGGTTGATCTATTCAATGCAACAAAAATCTCACCTACCCACGTTTAGGAACTAGCCCAACTAACATCCTCAAGGAATGCGACTTCCCCTGGGGAGGCTAATGTGCCTTGGGAAATGTGTCAAATGAAGACCAATCACCACCAAACTATAGATCCGAATTTCCGTGGATACTATAGAGGTGGGTTTTGAATATTATCCCCAAAAGCATGCTAGATCCAAGTAGATATAAAAAAATAAAAAAAGGGTTTTAAATTTTAAGAGTTTATGTGACCAATAGGATGGAGAACAAACGAAATGGATACATAACTTGTAGATCTTACCTCAAAATCTTGCGGCTACTTTGAACATAGATGATTCTTGCCTTTAGTTACAATTCCAAACTAGCTCCAAGTGAATCCAAGCATAATCGCCCAAGCCCTAGGAGGAGAGATGCCCCATTCAACCTGTAAATCAAACTACAAGATGTTAGATTTGATCCACAAATCAATGAGATCTAAGCATGTCATGTCAAAGAAGCAATCAATGGACAAAGCACAATTGAAAAACTCCCTCAAGATGAAGACGTCTTGCCCATGGGGGATGTGAGCAACCCCTACAATCTTCCCATCAAGCAAGTCGCACTCTAGCTTCAAAGCAATTCGACCTCCCTTAGTTGATGTCGTTTTCACCTGTTACAAGCAAAGATGTCTAAAAGAAGAGATGCATAACCATGTACAAGAGAAACCCAATCAAAGCCAAGAAGAAGATCTCCAAAAATAGTATTTTATTCCAAGTTTTCCAGAGCCCAAAGGTGCTTTTACAAGAGGGAGGTCTCCTTTTATAGGATGAGGAGGACCAAAACCCTAAACCACTAAACCACTTTTGAAAACTAGTGGTTGAGAACAAAAGATATAACAATCTAATCAACGACTAAGATGAGCCAATACAATATAAGACATGGATCACTCAACTAAGTGAAGATTTCATAGCCTAAAAGGCTCTAAGGAGGCTGACGTCATACATGGGGGTGGCTAATAACTCATGTGCCACAACAAATAGACCAAAACAAGTCACTAGGAGCACATGGTGGGGCTAGGAGGTATTAATCCCCTTCACTAGCATGTCCCCATGGCACAATAATATAAAATATGAGTCTATGACATGTACAAGTATACTAATGATCAAATCCTGTCCCCATCATCAGAGAGAGAAGTACAATAAAAGGGCTACTGTAGCCCATGTGGATCCCACTGACTGGTTCAAACTGATATGGAAGAAGGGGGATACACCATGGATGACCTCAGAGCAGATCAAGTTCCAAAACCATGCCTCAATTTCCCAAATCGAATTCCTCAATGACCTTTTTATTCCATTTTTTAATCCTCTTGAAAACCCTGAAAGTGCCCACAACAGCCTCTAGGGTGCCTGCATTGTCAAACTGAAGGTGCCATCATGTCTGGAAGGGGGGTATAATAGTAAAAACAAGTGGTTGGACCACCCATTCCACTGTAGAGCCCTAGGCAACGACTTGCCTTCAATGCTCCTGCTGGACAGGCTGGATCAACATGCCCAAACTGGTCAACAGGTGGATAACTGCTACTATCATGACCAAGAGTTACCAGAACTGAAAGACAAGTGTCTCAATGAATCCATAAGGGCCAAATCCACTAGAGATGAGTACTCATACACCTCATGATAACCTATGGGGTCATCTGTAGGGTCCACCATACCCGGACAATGTAAAATATGATGATGTGGAAATAATAATAAAACTGATCAACTGCATCAATCATCATCTAGAGCATATGTCCAACGTATGCAATCATCAATAGGTGTATGTGGGACCATAGATCAACATCAATAAGCACAAGTGGTCCATCTCATCACAGATCCCAAAAAAGACCTTTGTCAAACTATGTTTGACTAGGTCAAAAATACAACCAAAGACTAGATTATAACAAATGACTAAGACATGTTCCTTTAACCATATTCACAGCTTAACTTAAAATATAAACATCAATCCAGTGGCAGTTAATACATATATATAATTCAATGTTGTTTATAAGTTACTTGCACAAAAGCCTTAAAGAAATACTCATCCTATGGACATGGCCTAACTGCTAGCAAAGGGTGAAGGCTAAGGACAAGGCTAGGTAAAAAGGGATGACTTGACCAACTCAACTAAGTGACACTTTGGACGGGGAGAGGGGTAGCTACACTCTGTGCTGGACAAAATAAACAAAGGGAATGGCAGTGCCTCACAAATGGATAAGTTGTTTAGAGAGTGTTTATTCAACCTTGGCATCATGTCTACATCAAGTTGATCCAAGTTCATTAGGATCATTCATTTAATTTCCATGGCCTTTTTAGCCTATATGACCCCTTTGGGATTTTGCATGCGATTAAAAGTACAACTAATCGCAGCTTGCATCGGGGGCATATTTACATTTATGAGGTCAACAATATTTAGATATAGCATACATTTAACCATTGCTTTTAGACCTTTTTGGACCCTTCGAGGGGTACTTTTAGCGTTTCATTGCTTTAGCCGTTAATTCATTTTGTGTTTAGAAACACATTCTAGAATTTAATTTCCATAGGCTTTCATAAGAGATTTCCAATAATTTCAATAAGTAGTACTGTTATCACACCATAGTAGCAGGGCTACTATTCTTGCTTAGCAGATATTTGCACATTCCAGAGCTTCCATTATTCAGAGCATGGCTATGATGATTGTATATTTTGTGATCACTCATGATCAGAGCAGTATATTATTCAGACTTATGTTAGACCTTGTCAAGGCTGAGCCTTGAGAGTTCAGATTTGATGACCGATGTGACCCTTTATCCCATACAGTTTCAGTTCAGTGCTTAGAGATGTATTGCAGCAGTGTTTCAGATGGTATATGATGAGTATTACTATGATGATGTTGTATGATCTATGGATATGTTATCATTGACCGTGGATTATTATCTTGTTGATTTAGTCATGTTCACAACATCTGCTTGGTATATTATTCTTGATGTGGCAAACTGTTTAAAATGAACTATAAATCATAAAATGGACAATTGCTTGCACAGTTAGGTCATTTAACAAAACCCACTGGTTTTCCACCTTACATAGATATGGTCTTTCCTAACACCAGTTGTCTGCTAGTGTAGGCTCCATAAGCACTTGACTCCATCCATACATCACTTTCCTATTTGACTTTAAACCTTGACATGTCTCGTTTGACTTTCTGATACAGAGGACTTCCCCATTTTTCTACCTCTGTGTTTGGACCGCATCCCTGTATGTTCAGTGTCTCGGCTCTAAGTTGGTGACAAAACTTGCCTTTGGTGAGTTGGATTGTAGGCCTAAATCATTCTGGTCGGTTGTCCCGATGTTTGGCATTGGCTCGAACTCCCCCTAGTCACTTGAGATGTTGTTGGCTAAAACTGAAAGCTCATGTTCTACTTATGGAAACTTATAAATTCGCCCATGGAAACTAAAAAGGGCAAGAGCGATGAACAGCTAAAAATACTCCTCGAAGAGTATAAGAAAGGTCCAAAAAAGCAATGGTTCTTAAAAGCTATATCTAAACAATTGCCAACCCTGTATGTATTTGAAAACATGCCCTGGATGCAAGCTGCAACTAGTTGTGCTTATCAACACACCTGAGATCTGAAGGGTTATGTAGGCCAAAAAGGCCATGAAATGAAATTGAATGATCCTAATGAACCTGGATCAACTTGATGTAGACATGATGCCTAAGTTGAATAAGCACTCTCTAAACAACTTATCCATTTGTGAGACACAGCCATTCCCCGTGTTATTTTTTCCAGCACAGAGTTTGTAGCTTCCCCCTTCTCCCAGTCCAAAGTATTTTTGAGTTAAGTTAGACAAGTCAACCTCTTGGCCCAACCTTGTTCCTAGCCTTCATCCTTCACTAGCAGTTTGACCATGTCCAATGGGTGAGTTTGTCATTTGAACTAGTGTGCAAGTAATGTTATATAACAAAGGAATATGCTAACTTGATTAATGCCACTGAATGGATGTTATACTTTGAGCTTGGCTGTGAGAATGATTAGAGAAGCATGTCTTAGTCTACTGATGTGATTTATCCTTGGTTGTATATTATTGGGATCCGTGATGATGTGGGCCATATATATATGCTTATTGATGATGATTGATGGTCCCACATACTTGGTGATGATATCATATGATGGACAGATGGTTCAGATGATGATGGATGCAGTTCAGCAGGTTTTATTATTACTTCAGATCAGCAGATTATGTATTGTCCATATATGGTGGACCCTACAGCTGGCCCATTAGGGAAACCCATGGTGTATGAGTACACATTCCTAGTGGATTTGGGTCTTTTGGATCCAATGAGACACTTATCTTTCAGTTTCGGGCACTTCTGATAGTGATTGATGCAATTTTACACTTGTTGACCAGATTTGGGGCTGATTTCCCAGCCTGAGCAGCAGGGGCCATGAGAGGCAGTTCACCTAGGGCGCTATATGAGGAGGGGGTGGTCCAGCCACTTGTTTTTACCATTTACCCCCCCTTTTGGAGATCCTGGTGGGATCAGATGGACAGCGCAGATGCCCTAGGAGGCAGTTTTGATACTTTCACAGTTACCGAGGCAGTTAAAAAATGGGATAAAGTGGTCACTGAGGAATTCGATTTGGGCAATTGAGGCAAGGTTTTGGCATTTGGTTTTCACAGAGGTCTTCCAGGGTGATCCCACTATCTTCCAGCCAGTTTTCACCATGTGGGTATGCCCACATCGATCACAGGAGGTCTTTTACTGCTTGTCTGTCACAGATTTTGAGGACATATTTGATCATTTATATTATCTTGGACATATTTTATTATTTTATTGTGCCTTGGGGATGAGCTAGTAAGGATTGATGCCTCCTAACCCCACCATGTGCTTATTTTGTCATGCCCTAGTCATTATGAGGTGGATTTTTGTACTTTTACCCCTCTAGTGGATGACGTCATCCTCCCTTTGTACCATTTAGTTATGATGTCATCATTATATTGGGTGATCCTTGTGATGTATTGTTATGATTCATTATTATCCATTGATTAGATCTTTTGATCTTTTAATCTTAGCCACTCAAGTAAAAAGTGGTTAGGATTATACTCTCTCCCCATCCTATTTAAGGAGGGAGCCTCTCATTGTAAAAGCATCTAGAGACTTTTGGCTCTTGGCTCTTGGAATAAAATTTCTATCTTTTGGAGTACATGCTTGGATTGGAGTGGAAGTTGGTTGTTTCGATTGTAAATGCTTTTGTCCATTGCACTGGAGGATCTATTGTAGCTATCTTGCATATTTGTCATATATTTTTACAGGTGGAGAAGACTTCTTCAACAAGTGCGAATTGTTGGGGAGGCTTGCCCTTCAAGCTTGGAGGAGGACGTTTTTGGTTAAACAGGGAGTGGTTTTGTCTTTGCACCAACTATACTTTGCTTATCTCTTTCTTGCTTGTATCTACCCTCAATATGTTAAACTGATTGATGCTTTGCTCCTTGGTTTTGACAGGTTAGAGGGACTCATATGTGGCTTGGAAAAATCGATTTGGCAAGAGGGCTTCAACAATTCTCCATTTGATCTTTGGCAAAAGTAATCCTCGTCTCAACTAGCATTCATCTCTTCATCCAGGTATGCTCCAAAGGTATGATCTTCTTCTTCCTTGAATCATCCATAATTTCTACATCATAAAAACCCTAATTGATTAAAACCCTCATTTTTGGTTTTTCTTAGATCTACTTAGATCTAGCTTTGCTTTTGAAGAGATATTAAAACCCACCTCTATAGCATCCACCCCTAGTGGGATCTATAGTTTGGTGGTGATTGGGTTAAAATTTACACACTTTTCAAGGCAATAAAGCCCTCTTGAACCAAATCGCACTTCCTTAGAGAGGCTTGTTTGGTTAGATCTAGCACATGGGTAGGTGAGATCCCACTTGATTTGCAATCTACACACTTGATAACCTACCCCCAGACTTTTACTTTGGTGATTTCTACCTTGTGGGCATCATTCCACCTTTTAAGGGATTAAAACCCCCTTTGAATTCCTTGACACCTTAAAACTCAGATCTAGTAAGATCTAACCCTTGGATTGACTTGATTTTCTAGATCCACATAGATCGGTGCATAAGCTACTTGGATCTACAGTTTGGTGGCCATTGGGCTTCATTTGGCCCACCTTATCTATCTTTTAGCCCTCCTTGAGCAAGGTCGCACTCCCTTGGGTGAGTGAGTTTGCCCACTTTGAGGATGTGGGTGGTTGAGATTTTTGTGGATTTGGAAAGGACGTGCCTTGAAACCTAGATCTAGAGTATCATTTTGTGACGATCTTCCTTGGGGGTAGCATTCCTTGTTTTAGGGGATTGTGGTCCACTTGGGTCATTTCATGAAAACCTAGATCTAGCAAGATCCAACCATTCTATCTCAACTAGCCCACTTGACTTGACCTCTAGGTGTCCCAATCTACACTTTGACATACCTTTTGACTCCATTAGCCCATCCAACAAGGCACTAGTCCTCCTCAAAGCAAGTCGCACTCCTTGGGAATTGTGTCAAACCTTAGATCTGGTACATGGGTACACCTAAATTCAACTTAGATCCATAGATCTACTCATTACATATCATCTAGTGCCAATTGCATCCATTAATTTCACCTTGTGGGTCCACTTTAAGCCATTTCACATATCCCAAGAAAGTAGGACTCACTTGTGTAGCATATGGTACTATACCTTGTCATTATACCTAATTATGTGGCCTAAACCATACATTGGTTGAAACACTAACAATCTCTCAAACTACCTTCAACCATACTTTAACTTCTAGGTCCACTCAACCTTGCATTGGTTTCCGTAACTCTTCATTTAGTTATCCTTAGGAACCTTTGTTTGGGTCCAATCAACTGTGATTGGTTATAGGGTCTCCCCCTAGGTCTTGTTTCACCTTGATCTAAAGCGAAGAGTGCCTCGGTTGACGTGACTCCCACCTTGCATTGGGAACCGTGGCATCTCTTGGGTCACCTCTTTAGTTGCCTATCTCCTCTACCGTCCCGGATGGGATACCACTAGGGGCAACTACAAGTTGTGTGATAACAAGTACATGTGTTTTCAGTTTTAGCCAATAACAACTCATGTGACTAGAGGGAATTCCGCACTAAGCCACACGTCGGGGCAACCAACTAGAATGATCTAGGCATAAAATCCAACTCACCAAAGGCAAGTTCTGCCACCGACTCAGAGCCGAGACACAAACAAACATGGATGCAATCCAACACAAAGGTAGAAATGGGGAAGTCCTCCATATCAAACAATCAAGAAGGCAAGTCAAGGTGAAAGCCAAAATAAGGAAGGTCATGGATGGATGGAGTCAAGTGGATGTGATGCCTAAGCTATCAAACATAACTGTTAGGAAATACCATGTCTATGCTCATAGGAGAGAAATGAAACCAATGAGTATAGTCAGTAAACCTTAAAGTGCAAGTAATATATCCAATTCATTATTTACATTCATCCAAGATAGTTCATTTCATTTATTAAATAGTACTGCCACGCCATGAGTTATATACCAAGTCAATGCTATGAATATGACTAAAACAACAAGATAATAGTCCAATGCTAACAATCACAAGTCTAATAGTCATATCATTGCATATCATAAATAGCCATCATCTAGAACCATTGAAACACTGCTGCAATAATATAATTGGAACTCTAGGTACTGAACTGGAACTGTATGAAACAAAAGGTCATATCGGTCATCAAATCTAAGCTCTCAAGGCTCAGCCTTGGCACAAGGTTTACTCAATGTCTGATATATACTGCTCTTATCTGTAAGTGATCATAAATAAATCTGCGCATCATAACTTATCTCTGTAAAAGCAAAGCTCTAAAAAGTGCAGATATCTGCTCAGCAAGAATAGTATCCCAGCTACTATGGTGTGATAACAGGGACAACTACAAGTTGTGTGATAACATTTTTGCCGCCGTTGCCGGGGAGGTAGAGGCTTACCTCAGGTGTCTACGAGTGTCTGTGTGTATCTCATATCTTATCGCATTCGGTCTTGTAACTTAGATGGTTATCATTTTTATCCTTAAATCACACATAACCATCTCATTTTCACTCATCTCTCCCCGCTTTTACATGACATATCTTTCGGTAGACAAGAGTTAAAGTTTGCCCAACGACTCCTAATCTTGACTCCGCAGAGGAACGACCTCGTAGACATCATTATGATCTCAAAAGTAGGGGTAACACGAATCAATCAGAAGTAACCCTGTTTACATATCATCGAAGAGATCCCAAAGCCCAATCATCTAACTCCTTTTGGAAAATCGTGAACTCTTTCGATTCTCCAAATCGTTTCTTGGGATCCCCTTCAACTAATCTGGTTCCTCCTGTATCCCCGTATCATCGAGTAAATCAAATAAATCCAGTAAATCCAATGGTTGGAACAAATCAAACTCCTCCTGTAAATCCTCCAAATAATCCTCCCGTCGCTCGTAGATTTGGGAATAAAGCCAAAGCTTCACCTTTAGATTTTTCTCAAATCCCTGGTTCACCTCATGATATGACCGACAAGTGTTTTGAAAATATTCCTAAGCTTAATGAGAATTGTGCAACCTCCATTAAAGACCACATTGAGAATGTCTGTGCTCACATGGAAGCTTATGGGGCAAAAGAAGAAGATGTTTATATGAGGGGTCTTTTTGCATCCCTAGAGGGTGATGCTTGTAAATGGTTTGACCGTTTTCCTCCATCATCAATCACGGGATATGATGCCTTCATAGAAAAACTTAAGCATGGGTGGTCATTCAAGTTAGACGGACATTTTCTTTTGAACCAACTGTTTGAAATTAAAAAGAAAGAAAATGAGTCTGTCCATGAATTCAACCTCCGTTTTGATAGGATAGTGGCCAATATCCCTGATCATATTAGGCCTAAAGAAAAGGCTGTGTTGATTCATTACCTCAATTCATTTGAAGGTTATCTAGGTTACCATCTCAAATACAAAGACCCTAAGGACTTAAAAGAAGCTCAAGAAAACGCTAGAAGGGCTTAAGCAAATGCTGCCTCTATGGGGAAGCATAACTTCTTTGATTCAATTAGTGCTTCATCCTCTAGATATGAGCCCAAAGCTAAGAAAGGAAAAGAACCAATTAAAGATCCCAATGACATGATGGAGAGTATGCAAGAAATGATGAAGAATTTCACTCTCCTAACTAGGGATCTAGCTAAGAGCAAGGAAACGGAAAGGTATAGGAAACCCTATGGTCCAAAGCCTTATTGGAACCCCCAAAAGAGGCCTAATAATGATGAGAATAGAAGAAACCCTGTGAGCCAAATGCCACCTAAATCTCTTAGAATTAACTGGTCGGAAGAACAAAAGGAAGAGGATTCTGAGTATCCCACTCATAGTGAGGATTCCCAGGATTCCCCAAGAAACATTAATTGGGTCAATGATTTAGACTTTGGGTGTATTTTGATAAATCAAGAAGAAGAAAGCGAAGAAAGTCCTAGTCTTCCCGTTTTTGCCATAGAACAGCCTGAAAGTAGTGGCCAAGCTTCTATTAGAATTTATCAAAGAAGAAAGGACAGCCAAAATCCTACCCCTTTCATTGAAAGAAAGGATAGTGAGCAGCCTAGTACAGTGAGTGAGCCAACTTCTATCCTCCCCGAGTATGACTTAGACATCAACATTGAGAAAGAATTGGACAAAGTTATGCATAATATTCCACTTACTGAACTTATGAAAATCCTATCCATTAAAGAGCAAGTGGTAGAGTTTTTCGAGAGTATCCCTGAGACTACCACCAGGCATGGTGAGGATCAACCTCTTCCTGAATTGGCACCTAGTGCCATGGTTTAAGATGAGGAAGATCCTCCCATCAACATCCAGACAACTTTGTATGAGAGGAAGAACGGTGGTCACCAACCATTTTATCTTACACTTCACGTAGGTGACCTCCTTCTCCACAATTGTATGCTGGACTCTGGAGCTTCCATGAATGTCATGCCATTGCAAGTTATGGAAGCCATGGGATTAAAAATAACTAGGCCTTACGGGAATGTGTGCGGAATAGACTCAAGACTAGTGCAAGTTTTTGGCTTAATTAAGAACTTGAGAGCTGACCTATTTTCATGCCTCGATATATCCATGCTTATGGACATAGTAGTCATAGATTTTCCCCCAGTTTACGGAATGCTTCTGTGTAGAAAGTGGTCTGCTGGACTAGGGGGTCATCTTCAAATGGATTTATCATACGCTACTATTCCTAACTCTGATGGTTCTCTAGTTAGGATCTATCGGGAGCCATTTTATGATGGTCATCTTGAAAGTTATGAGGATGGTGTAAGGAACACTTATGGTGAGGATGAATTATTGCATGAGGGTATTTTTATGGTCATGGATAGCCATAGTGAGGATCATAGTGTTGGAAGAGAAGAGATTTGGAGATATTTTGGAGACGATGATTCTTTTGAGGAGGAAAATGAAAGAGCTAGTTTTGCTAGAGAAATAAATCTTGAAATGCATCGTGGAGAAGTGTCCGAATAAATTCGAGTTTTAAACCAACTTGGTGATGTGGAGCCACATAATGACCAACCTGAGCCCATCACTGAAGCAAATAACTCTGAGACAACTTTAGATCATATAAGAAGGGGCGAGCGTATATCTAGGACAGTTATTGAATGGCTTGCATTGGTTGATCATAATATGGAAAGAGAAAGGCAAGGGCTTGACCATGTTCTTCCTTGGACAAATCACATTGAAGGAACACATCCTTCTCCTGCATTGGGAAGTGATGAAGAACCAAATGAGTATCACTTTTCTGATGTTCTTGATCATTTATCTCATATGTTCCCGGAAGCTGTTGTATTAAGGCAAGTGAATGACAATTCTATGAGTTGGCAAGAACATGCCTTGATACATGATGCTCCTAAAGGGGAGTTCTCATTGAACAACCTTGCTATGTTTCAGGATGAGCCCCATGACACTATAACAACCAATGAGGATGAGTTGTCATCCAAATATTCGTTACTTAGGGACATCCCTAGTTTCCTTATTCCCCGTGAGTTACCTAGTGGTGAAGAAAGTATGCTACCTAGTGGTGAAGAAAATTTAAAAACATACTAAGCCCATTCAAAATTTTAAAATAACATATGTTCTTTGTTGTAAGCAACTTGAACTATATCTCCAATTTAAAACATAATATATATGATATAACAGTGAGACATATGTATATATATACACAATGTGATCATCCTAATTTCGCCACAAGTCAAATGAAAATTACACCATGTATTTCCAATATCTCCAATTTAAAACATAATATATATGATATAACAACAAGACATATGTATATATATACACAATGTGATCATCCTAATTTCACCACAAGTCAATTGAAAATTACTAGCGTAATAAAAGAGTTAACATGCAAGTGTTTAACACAAAAGCACAAATGAAACAACATGATATAGATAAATTTTAAATTATAAGTTAAAATTATGGGCTCATTGCCTCAATATTTTTGTAAGGTTGTGTTATCACATACATAGTAGCTGGAGCTACCATGATGCATTAGACCATATTTTGCTTCTAGTCAGTGCCATTCCTGCACGAGTTGAGCATATTTTTTATCCAATGTTCATCAGTGGTGGATTCTTCAGAGCTTGTCAGAGCCTACAAAGCAGCACGACAATATCCCATGTCATGACTTGGCCTTGCATGACCCCATTGAGAGGACTTGGTTTAGCCATGGTTCACCTAGCAGAGCAGGCGGCTGATATATTCTCCCTTTCCCATGAGCAGTCAGAGTTGGTCTTCATGTTTGTATTCAGAGACAGGTATATGGCTGAGCAGGTATACATGTGTACTTGGGTGTTATTATTTGTCTGTCTTGCTCATATTATTAGCTTTAACTTGACATGGTGACTAACATTGGTGATTATATATTATTGGATGTTATCCTAAAATTGTTACTAAGAGTGGATGTATGATCCTGAATATTAAGACCTTTTTATATCCTCATTAGTTGCTTACCTTATGCAGGCTTATCCTTACCTTTGCTATGTATGGCATCACTCTTTCACTTCCCTCCATCCATTCGTTTCTTCCATTTTTGAGACTTGACCTTTGACTTGGACCTGAACTTGTGATATCAAAGACTCTCCCCCACTTAGACATCTATGTTGGATAGAATCCATGTTTATTTTGTGTCTCGGCTCTGGAGTGTGTGTCCTAGTTCCTTCCCGTATGCTTGTATGATGCCTTGTGGATTGGATGTGTGGCCAGTGTCACCGAATTGTTTTCATCTAGTCCTCAAAACAAGTTGTCCTTTCATCATTACAGACATTATTATGACTTATGCTATATCCAAATCAAATGCAAGCCAAAAGGCTATTGAAACTAAATGAAAGTACCCCTGATGAAAGCTAAAAATAGTTGTGCTTTTAAGCACATGTAAAATCGTAAGAGGGTCATGAAATGAAATGCAAAGAGGCCAAATAAAAGCAGACGAGGAACAATTGAAAATCTAAATGACTGCTGGCTATGTCATGTAATGATTATTCCTCATGGATCCCAAAAGGGCATGGATGTGGGATGGAGTAAGGGATTGCTAATTCTAAGAGTCCCCTAGAACCCCAAACTTACAGTTGATTATGCACTTAGCAAAATGGTTCTAGAAAAGATCCTCACAGATCTTGAATCAGGCTTAGTGAGTTAAAGGAAACTTGTTAGAGTCTATTGGAAACTTTCTAAGCACTCTACCCATATGTGAGACACCCCCATTCCCTAGTGTCATCTATCTTGCATATGTCTGAGTGGATTCATGTTTCCCCTTTCTCTGAGAGATCGCTATGTTAAGGTCAAACAAGTCAACTCCCCTTATCCTAGCCTCGTTTCATTCATCTCACCCATCATAGCAACTTGGTTAAGTTTGTAAGTGAGCATATGTAAAGGGCTTCGTGAAAGATCATATATCCTACTCTAACACAAGTTATATTATTGATTGATTGGTTTATCGCCATTATCATGTTACTTATGTTGTAGTTGGCTAATAATATGAATAAGAGAGCATTATTTACCCCTTGTGCATACGGGATGGATCAGATTTTGTCTCAGTCATTAGTTTGTTTTTTTTACTTGGTCAACACAGGTCCCGAGGAAGATGTGACTACAGTTGTTCGAGATTGCTTATTTGTCACCTAGATGTATCCAGTACACCAGCCTAGATCCAAATCCTAGGCTCTATCAAGCGCCGAGAGGGATCAAATATCCCGAGGTGCAAACCTCGGCTTAGGTATTGCACTCAAGGAGCTATTCAAGGAGAGCTAGTAAAAAGAAATTACTATAGCCGACATAAGAAATCGAAATTACATGATCTCCCTCATCTATACTTTTTACTTTGTATTATTCTTTTTTGTTTATGGCCGACATAATATTTATTACTTTTTACTTTGTATTATTCTTTTTTGTTTACTTTGTATTATTTTGTTACTTGACAAACATTCGACAAACGTTACAAGATCTCCCTCATATTTACTTTTTACTTTGTATTATTCTTTTTTGTTTATGGCCAACATAATATTTATTACTTTTTACTTTGTATTATTCTTTTTTGTGTACTTTGTATTATTTTGTTACTCGACAAACTCGACAAACACTCGACACATGTTACAAGATATCCCTCATACTAGGCTATAGAGCGCCTCTCTGCGCAACCATTCCATGACTTGGTTTGATGATTACTGGCCATGATTCAAGATTATTATGGTTTATTATTATTATTTTGGCCATATTTTATTTATTGGACATGGTGTGGGCTTCCATATGCATTTCTAGATGGATTCATGTGGTTCTAGTAGTCACTATTAGTGGATTTGAGGTCTCTAATTCCATTGGCACACTCAGTTTTTTAATCAGGCAAAGGGAAATGAAAATAATGGCACATTTATTTTACAACAATAAAATCAACATTTTAATTCAATAAAAAGTGACCATGGCTACTCCAAAAAAATCGATTTGGCTAATTCATGGCTAGGGAATGTCGTGGGATGATATTTTATGATGTATTGAGCCTCCATGGACCATATTGCACATTTATATATCAATGAGGGGATCTTCGTCATGTTGTATCTTCACCTAGGGAGGACGACCTCCATGGGGCACACTTGTTCATGGCATTCTTGTTCTATCATGTTATATCTTATGAATTTGTATTAGGGATTGCACTTAAAGGGAGACGTGACCCTTGGTGACCCCCCTCATCATGTACCACATGTTTTATTTCTTCATTATGATGTATATTTCCTAGCTTAGGCGCTAGAGGCAAAAAGTGTGCCCCACTTTGTGAGAGTGATCCATGTATTTATGTAAAATTAAATCTCCACCGTTGATGATCTTATAATCTCAACCATTAGATGAAATTAGTTAGAATGTGGATATCACTCTTCTCCTATTTGAGAGAGATGAATCCACCATTGTAAAATGACTTTTGTCATTAGAACAATTGGAATAGAGAGAAATCTTTTGTGGTCAAAATACTTGTGTACCTGTGGATAAATGTTTGTAATGGTGATTGAAGTTATATTTTTCTTGCATTGAAATATATTGGTGAATAGTTCTCGCATATTTCGATCCATATTTTTATTACAGATGGAAAGGCTGATTTTGGGAGGGACGCATTGGTTGAGGAGACTCACTCTGTCTCTCTTTCAAAATTTTGGTTTAACAAGGAGTGGTTTTATCTTAGTTGTCAATAATTCTTTTATCATTTGTCTCTCATTTGTATTTACTCATTCTTTTTGCCGATCTAATTGATTGTATCTTGGCTTGGCAGGAAGGAAGGGCGCATTGGGTCATTGGGTGCTTCATTTGGATGAGGGCTTCAACAAATCTCTCACTTGATCTATGCAAGGGTAATATTCACCATTTTGGAAATTATTCTACAGTGACCAGGTAAGTGTTTCACATCTCTTTCCTCTATTTTATTTTCTATCCATCTGTTACTCTCTAAAATACAAGTTAAAACCCTCAAAACTTTATAAAAATTCTCTGGGTTACACTTCTTGGAATTTTGGCAAATTCTTACTGGATTTTATTCTTCACCCCTATGCCACAATATCCTCCTTGAGGCGTCATCATTTGGGACTCCATATGCCCTGTATTGAAGGCACTAGTCAATAGGTAGTTCACCCTCCTTGGACAATTGGCCATTTCTATGGTTGGTGACCTCAGTTTTGCTTGTGAGTTTGGACATTGTCATCTCTATCTTCAAGCAAGTCAAACCAGGTGTTAGGAAGCTTTAATCATCATCTTAATCATTGTTCTAGTTATTCTTAATTTCTCCCTTTCAAATCCCCCCAGGGTAGTGACTTAGCCATTTTTTACCTAGCACCATTACCTTAGATCTTGTGCATTTTCCTTTTTTCATTGAACTAATCCATTAGGGTTGTCTTTCCATTCTTTTAAGCCTCACAATCCAAGATTTTTCATTTTCGGTGGCTATCTCTAGTTGGTTTAGGGTTTCATCTACAGGATACCTTACGTACTCTATTGCTATAGTTTGATCTGGTGTTCTGTCTTTAGATCTCTCCCACAAGGTTAGATCAGGGTCTCCCCCTTTGCCACTATGTTTTAAGTGACATAAAGTGAAGATAATCCTGATCGGTGTGACAACCGATCCATTCCAGGGATCGGGATCCTCTAAGATCAACTCTTTAGTTGCCTAGCTCCTCTACCGTCCTGAATAGGATCATCATAAAAGGGGAAACTACAAGTTGTGTGATAACAGGTTGATTAAGTAAAGTGTGTGGCTTCAACGTTTATTCAAAAGATGAAGTGGAACAATAATAACAAATTTGTTTGAAATAGTTCCAATGTTTTTGTTTGTCCATTCTTTACTTTGTCTTGCTCTGCAAAATCGTTCTAGCTTATACCATTTGAGTTTATATTTATTTATATGAAAAAAAGTATGGATTGAAGATTCCACTCTTATATTACAATTAATGAAAAGTTGAACTATTAAAAGTTAAACTACAACCTGAGAAAGTGTTGAATTGTTAACGGTTAAACTATAGCATGAAGTTTAAACGTTTAAATATATTTCAATACACAGTTGTCAGTAACATTTAGTTAATCTTTATAAATTTAAAATTGTAAATCATTTAGTTAACTTTACTATATCCATACTAATTTCCAATTCCATCTTAATTTCTGTACCTAAAAGTCTAATATGATTGAATCTTGCGACTATTCTTCAAAGGGGAAGGTTGTGTACTTTTTTTGTATGCGATTAGTGGAATTCTTGCAAACATTAGACCCTCGGATGCTAAAATGGAAAGCTAATTTTATTTTCTAGGGATAGTGGAATTATGATTTCCATTAACTAGAAAGCTAGTTATTCAACCAAATTGTGTTAAATGTACTTTTGCAGTGAATAATGTGCAATTTTAATTTAGAATTGAACATTTAAAGATCCTAATTTGAATTTTTAGATTACTAAAAGATAAATGGGATTGGAATTACAATTCTACCCCAAAATTAGTAGAACACATTTTGTTAAGAGTTATGCTTTCAAATGCACTTGTGAATAAATCCCCTTATGAACAATAAACGAGGTGAGGGATGCACATCCTGCTATGTTCAAGGTGGATTTTCGGATTTACTCTAGAAACTTATCAGTTCATAAGCTACACCTTCAAGAGAATGATCTTGGGTGATGGGAATACGATGCTTCCTGCTATTTGAAAGAAAATGAACATAAAAGATTCTATGGTTTTTGGTTTTAGCTCTTGGCTTGACTAAGTCCAAACATTGATTATGCTTATTCAGGAGCAAAATCATTTTTCCATTGCCATTGCTCTAATTTTGGGGTTTCCATTATAGCTAATTTTGTTAGAATATGAAGATCTAGACTTAGGCATATTAATAATGTCACTTGGTGACTTTAGGTTTTTAGGTTACTTTATGTTTAGTTATTTTCTTAAAGTACACATGTCATTTTAGGGTTTGTGCAATTAGGGTTTGAGCAGTGGGGGTTTGTCATCTCATTATTATAAACAAAAGATTGATTTTTTCATTTGAGAATACAAAAGAGCCACTTTCTCTCTTTCAATTCTCTCTTTGTGTTCTTAGTTTCTTTATGTGTTTAGTTTTCGTAATATGGTATCAGAGCCACAATGAGAGGAAGTTAAAGCAAAGCAAGAGAAGGGCCTAGGGGCTGCCAATTTTAGTGATTGACCAAGACATTTCGTTCAGTACACACCAAGAATCCCAAGGGGTTTCGGACTAGCCAAAACTAGGTATTGTTTTTTTATGGTTTCAAAGATGAGCACCATTTTTTTGCTCAATTTAAATCTGGGTTCAGATTTTTAAGAGTATCAGTATTTTGGGCATCTTTTAGCAGTTTAGTCTCTATTTCAACACTTTTATCTACAAAATTATTTGACAAAATAGCTAGTGTTACCCCCCATTTTGCATGGTTGTCAACATGTGATTTGTCACATTTCAGTGGGGTTACATCTTGATGGAGGTGGTCCTTGCCTTGGATTCTTGGTGCTACAGTTTGCTTCTGATATAATGATGCTTTAGCATGTGGATGCCCTAGTGTGATGATGCTTTAGTTAATTGGTTTGATGGATCTATACGATGTGCTATAGGATGTGTCTTTGATGATGATTTGGCTATTGATGTACTCACATGTAGGCAGTATTGCACTTGTTTAGGTTACAATGATCATCTCCTTCATGAGCACCCTAGTGCTTTGTGTATGGTTTTGGCATCTAGATCATAGGCACTATCATTTCCTATAGAGTGCTTTCTTCATCATTTGTATGGTGTGATGATATTGGGAGGTTTCCCCATGAGAGTGTCCTAATGTTTTGGGTTTGATTGACATATTGAGGACTTGTACCCTCAAATTTTGTAGAGCGCTCCTGTTTATTTGGCATTATATGTTGACCCGGGTGGTTTATGATGATTCTTAGCCAACAATAGATGTCTTTTGAGGACTTTCAGTTTTCTAGAGCTGACATATTTACACATTTACAAGCAGCAGAATAATTCCATTTCTCAACAGATTTTCGGCTCTGCCCAGGGTTAGTTCTGGGGTCATTTCAAGCCTCTTTCAGTACATTCCCAGAGCAGTATTTTACAGCAGTTTCAAATCAGCATCTTAGAGGATGCCATCAGCACAACCACACTACCATTGAGCCCCCTTTTTACTCCAGATCAACCACTGAACCCTTGTTATAAAGAATTTAATGATGAATAGGTAAACTTCCAGTGTGGCAATTTGAGGACTGATTTGATCAACAGTCAGGTTTATTGACCTGGCTTCCAATATTCAGTCTCCCAAGTTTATGTGATGAAGGTATCCAGGAAGCTTTCCCACAACAAATCTGTAGATGAAAATTACCAGAGTCAAATCAGATAATGAAAACGACAGTAAAACCCAGTAATGATGAACAATTGGAGTGCTGTAGCTCACTGGGGATGCAGTTTTCTTGTCCAGAATCTGTAGCAGCGATGTCATGTGTGAGACGGAGGTCATCTAGATGGTTTTTATTACCCTTTTCTAGCAGTGTCCAACCTGGAGAGTGCAGCAGCTGATGCAATTCCTTGGCAGCCTGTAGGGCATGTTTACTTCCAGCATGTTGAGGGAACAATCTGCTTGGCGGAGGGTTTGCACTACTATTGAGCTTTTTTATAAAGGGTGTTCTCCTTGGAAGAGTACTATCCCTCACTCCATTGATGCCTTGATGGAGGAGCGCTCAGCTTTAGGGCCTTGTTCTATTGGAGCGCCCACCTTGGATATCATTCTAGCATCCATTATCATGGTACTTTATGGCAGTGTCCCCCCCTTTTGCCTTGACTTATGGAAGGCGATCACCTTGGGAGCAGCCCCACTTATCATTTTATGCCTTATCTTGAAATAGTGTCTAGCTTTGGAGTTTTTTATGCCATGTTTGGAAGCTATGCATCCCTCTTATATGTCTTTTTCTTGGAGCATTCAACATTGGAGGGTTCCCTACACATGGTGTTTCTTCTTTGATGGAGTGTTCACCTTTTGATGAGGTTGTTGCATGATTTGGTGAGGTCTAGGGGGTCAAACCCTAGATCAAAGGTTTGTCACCATTTGCATTGGAGCGCTGTTATCACACAACTCTAGCTGTTTGGTAGTAGGTGTCCCAACAGGGATGGTAGAGGTGAACAACTAGGAAGGTGTAACCTGCAATAGCCAGGTCCTCCGTTCAGGGAATGGAAGTCACACCGGACAAGGCTACTGTCGCTTCAGACAAGGCACGTAGCGAAGTCAGGGGGGAGACCCCGCTCAACCAGGTAGTGGTCGAGAGACAAAACACATCCAAATCCAACATATAGAAAGAAGTAAAGATAGGAAATGAGTGTAAATAGATCCTAAGCTTAATCTCAGCCACGGGCTAGACACAGGTATGAAATAAGCGCAATAATTGAGATGTGACCAGCAATCAAATAAGATGAATAAAGAAGGATCAGATTCGCAATCGTGTGGCTGGAAATAAGCAAAGAACAATCAATAAGCTAGAAGCAGAGAAGGGAAATGTAGTTACCCAAGGAAAACAGTTAAGCAATGAAGTAAACGGACCTAGGGCATCAACAAATACCCGTTTTAAAGTGCTTCTAGCGATGGATAGCTTGATATCTATTGATAAAAAGATGATTAGGACCAAAAGCAAGACTACCCAGAACCCCTAACTGACCCAAGCAAGCATAAGAGAAAAACGCCCTAGGTGGGCATTTTTGCTTAGTAGACTAGTGCTAAAACTATGGGTAGATGGAGTCGGAAAAGGATGAAACTTGAGGTTTGGGCTTTTAATAGTGTTTCATTAGTGGGTTTGCAATAAAAACAAATTCTAACGGTGGATTTTAAAGATTTTAATTTTTTTAGGGTTTATTAAGTAGTTTGCAGCCTAGCATTCACAATGGAAATGGAAACCAGAGAAACAAGCAGAGATTGCCTACCTGAAGCAATGGAGAAGAAGAGCTTGATGATGAACACAAATTCTGAAGTCCAAGTATCGAGCAGCTGAGCGCTTTCCTTCAATGTTTGGAGCAGCTAGTTGACCAAGTACGCCCTTGTGCCTGCTAGAGAGAGAGCTAAGTGAGAAACTATGGCAAATAACAAGGAGAAATCAGCAAATAAACGACAAATGATGAAAGGAAATAAGATAACAAAGTAAGTTTTACTCCCTTTTGTTGAAATCCCGAAGAGAAAGAGCAACGTGGAGCTACCAGGTTCAATGGTTGAATCCCCCTTCAAGTGGTCAGTTCACCTGCAGTTCGTTTGGCCAAGGAAATGGATGGAAATAGCGCACAAACACTCAACAATGCATCAGCAATAAACTAAGAGTCATCATCTAAACACTTAATCACCATGTACACAAGAAGATCGAAAGAAATGCTTCTCTATTCACTAGTCACAAGTTTACAAAAATGCCAAGAGAGTCAACAATGGAGTGAGTGCCTTCTCTTATAGAGAAAGGTCACTCTCCAAAACCTATTCCCTCCAAAATGGAGGGCTACAACATCACATAAGATGCTAGGGGGTGCCTATATCGTGTTTTATCCCCCTAGCTAATACATCATGGCCCCACATGCCAATGTTACATCAAAATCGAATTGCCGAAGTGGAGAAAAACGCCCCCCATGGGCAATTCCTCCAACCTAGTGAGTTGGGCAAGAGAGGGCCCCACAATGCACAAATACTATGTCAAACATTACCAATTTACCTTAGGAATCACCCTTTTATTTGCTAGCCATTTTTTTTTCCCTTTGCTATAGTTGCCTTTGTCAACTTTTGATTTTCCATGTATTTTATTGTTGGTTTTTATTGCTGAAGATGTAATTTGGGCTTTTGACCCACCTAGAGTGCCCGGATTGCCGAACTATCTGCTGCAATGTGATCGTGGACCCCAAAACTAGTATGAATGACCACTTGAACGACCCCAATCCATCACTTAGGCATAATTTGCCCAAAATCCATGATTTTTAATTAAAACAGGTCATTAATGACCAATGATAATTAAAAATCTCACAAACACCTCGATCTTTTTGCAGTCTGTCACTTGGAAGCTCATATGGGTCCCCTGTAGATAATAAATGACCAAAATTGAAATTCCGGTCACAACATTTTTTCGGGCCCATTTTTGGCTTGGTCAACTTAGTTTGACCAAGTCAAATCTGGTCAACAATGGTGCTAGCTGAATACCTGTATGCAATCATGAAGTGAAAGGCTTCCTTATACAAGTTAGTACATTACTAAACAATATGACAATAATATGGTGATAAAAAATTGCATTAAATCTCGTAAAAATACAAGGCCCTAGGTGAGGTGGGCCCACCAGATCCAAAAGACTCAACTGATATGCACAACCTATAGACTTGACCACCTAGATGACTTTGGGTGATGTCGAATACACGGTGAAGGATGAGGGATGACAAGGATAAAGATCATGTGACCTTTCGGATAACTCGGGAAAGTGGGGTCCACTGAGATAAGCATACCATGACAAAACACGGGGAAGGGCGATGCCTCACAAATGGGTATAGTGCAGCGAAACCGCCACTGGTCATCTAACAAGTATCTCACAACTCACATCTGTGCCCGAAGACTCCGTGAGGTTCTTTTCTAGAGCCGCCAAACTGGGTGTCCGGCAAACCGTAACTTGAGACTCTAGGGGACAATCTCGAGCTTGTCCCTTGCTCCCTCTCACCTCCTTGCCCCGCAGGACTAGGTAGGGAAATAATCACTACAAATGCTGACATGTACGACTGACCTGTGTCCATGTGTGTTTACAAACACATTGCATGGATTTTACAATGAATTTCATACTTAGCCCTTTTTTGGCTAGATTTACATTTACAAAAAGCCTTTATGGATTGCTTTACATTTCTTCATTTCTTCAATTTACATCAAGGCCCTTTTGGGCTACATACATATCTCAATATATATAATCATGGTGTTCATACTGCAAAGTAATGAGGGTGAGCAATACATGCTTCGATGACCAATGGGGAACACCTGGTGAGGCTACACAATCCTAACTGCATTGCAACATCAGGGGCAACCGACAGGAGCAAATCCCAGGTTTGAGAGTGCATCTCACACACTAAAGAGCTGAGGCACAATAGACAGGGAATCATGGCATACTCAGAGATCAGTGGGGAAAGGGATCCTCAAGGTCACAAATCAGAATCCAAGTCGGGAAAGACTATCATGGATGAGTCGGATGGATGGAGAAGGTGAAGGTGGATCCAAAGTCATCTGCCTAGGGGGACCAAGTCTATACCAAGAGTAGGGATGTGACCCGGTGTGCATATATAGGGGCCTACTAGGAAGGGGTGGACTGACATCACCAAGGGCCCAATCATATATCATAACAATAGCTAGATCACCAAATCAATCATCATATGCAAAGTTACTGTACTATCATGTATAAACAAGTCTAAGCAACAATCATGAGCAATAAACATCAAATGCAATACTTGTCGCACCATATACCTGCTGCTGAGGCTGTCTCTGAACTGGATCTCTGCTGAATCCGGGCACAAATAGTAAATCAGCAATACTCTGTGATAGTCTCAATCAAAGCAAGACTAGGCAACTGTCTCAATGGGCTCATATCAAAGCCTGGCAAGGAAGGGTGACCCTACGATAAATGCTAAATAACATGTCTGGACCACTGTACAACCATCTGTCCCCTCTGATACATCTGCTCGGGGCAATCTGAACAAAACTGTGTGCCTCCTCTAAAGGCACCAGATCTCTGACCTGGAAAAACAGTACTGTGTGGTCCTCGGCCACACAGTCTGCAGTATGGTAGCTCCAGCTAACATAGATGTGATAACATCAAGCTCCAGCTGGGACAAGTGCTCTAAGGGAGAGAGTGCTTGAGAACCGCAGAATCTTTGGTCTGTAGCACCCCTCTCATCATCATAAATGTGCATGCACGTACATGCTATCTGCATCATCATCATGTGTGTACCTATTCCTGTAAAATGCAGACGCTATACCAATCTCTGCAGACCGCTCGTCAGGACATACATCATATATATAATATAATCCAGCAGAAATAAACAAAATGACAATGCTGAAATAAAAGATATCAATAATGAAATTAACTCTACAATATTTTAAATTTATTAGGCCGACACAGGAGGTGTAAAAAGGTGAAAAACAACTAGACGGACACTATGGTACAAAAAAAAAAAACTAACAAGGGGAAATGGTGTTGTTATCACCTAAACTGTAGTTACCCCTATGGATGGATCCAGTCATGGATGGCAATAGGGAAGGGCAACTTGAAAGGTGCAACCACGATCACCTCGACCTCCAATATGTATGGTTGTCACGCCAGTCGAGGCAACCTTCGCTTTATGTTATCTAGCCCAGACAACAAAGGGGGAGACCCGATCTACTCCCGATAGGAGAGATCAAAACCAAGACACCAAATCAGGGTATTTCCAAGTGAAGTTAGGTGTATGGTTTATCCTAGACCTAAGGATGAAGTCACAAGCCAAGTGAGGGTTCAACAGATATAGCTTTGGTTCATAGTTGAATGTAAGAGTGACTTATAATGTTTATAGTGAGATCTAGGGCTAGTGTACTAGTTCAATGTCAAAAGATCCACTGCCTTGGGAACCGTGTCCAATGCAGGATAGTTAAAGGGTTATATTGGGGCTAACTAGTACATGAGACAAGCTTGACCATGGTTCATGATGTCTTCAAAGGTATAGTTTACCATGCCTAAGTCAAACCACAAGTCAATCCAACAATCTAGGAAAGTTGAATTACCTTGTAGAGAAACCAGTGCCTTGGGAATTGGGAAGTGGAGTCAAAGTGGGGTTGACTTATGGTTAGGACTCCTACAACATGAGATAAGTGGACACTATAGGTCTTGATGGTTAAATGTGCCTAGATCTAGGTTTAACCCAAGTGGACCACAATTCCTAAAAACAAGGAATGCAGTCCCCAAGGCAAGATTTGACAAAGTGACAGTCTAGACCTAGGTTTTGAATTATTCCGGTTTCAGATCTGCAATAATCTCAAGTACCCAGTTCCTAGAAGTGAGTGAACTCACTTCTCCAAGGTGGTGCGACTTTACCCAAGGAGGCTTCAATTGGGGTTTAGGTGGGTCAAATCATGTCGGATGGCATCCAAACTTTAGATCCTAGTAGATCGGTCAGGTAGGAGTATGGATCTATAATTTCGTGGCAATCCACCGGTTAGATCTTAGTAGATCTGAGTTTAAGTGTTCCAAGTGGTCCAAAATGGGGATTAAATCCCTTAAAATGTGGAATAGGGCCCACAAGGTGAATTTCAGAAAAGTGACAACCTGGGTGTATGTTATTTGATGTGTAAATGTCAAATCAAGTGGAATCTCAAACACCCACCACCTAGATCTAGGTCAACTTGCCCAACTAGAGAAGTGCGCCTTGCTTGGGAGAGGCTAAGTTGGCCTGGGAAGGGGATCAAATGGAGGCCAATCCCCACCAAACTATAGATCCGGGATGCCTTGGATGCTACAGAGGTGGGTTTTCAGTATTATGCCCAACAACCCACTAGATCTAAGTAGATCTGAGAAAATATAAAAATGAGGGTTTTAAGATATTTAGGGTTTTAACAATTTATGAGTTATGTCAATGGATTGGATAGAGGAAAGAGAAACAAACCTGTGGATCTTACCTGGGCAACCTTGTAGATGCCTTGATGATGATGATCTATGCAATCCCGATCAATTTGGAAGCTTTGAGGTAGTTTCTATGCAAATCGATTTTGTCCAAGAAGCCAATGCGCCCTCTCTCCTGCACAACAAACGTCAACAATATCAGATTTGATGCATCAAGAGATAAGACTAATGCCACAAAAGAAGTAACAGAAAGATAGCATAGATCACAATGATACTAATGATAACCCCCTGATACAAGCGAATGCCAAAAAAAGTCGATTTGAAGAACCCTTGCAAAATCGCCCTTGTTGAAGTCGCCCTCCTGTAGACAAACAATGATTTCCAAAAAAGATAGATCTTGCCACAAATTTCCAAATGCTAGGTTGCAATAGACTTTCCAATCACCATCTAAGAACACCAGATGCAAAGGAGACCACAAGAATTTCCACAAGAATATTTTTCTATACCAATAAT
The DNA here is from genome assembly GCA_027924585.1 of Larix kaempferi. Taxonomy (NCBI): domain Eukaryota; kingdom Viridiplantae; phylum Streptophyta; class Pinopsida; order Pinales; family Pinaceae; genus Larix; species Larix kaempferi. The sequence goes on along the minus strand of BSBM01001378.1, from coordinate 189,161 downwards.
CCAAGAGCCAAAGACCCTTTACAATGAGAGGCTCTCTCCTTTAAATAGGAAGGAGAGGCACCAAAACCCTAACCACTTTTTGAATGAGTGGCTAAGATTAAAAGATACAAATGTCTAATCAATGGTTGAGATGAACTCAACAACATAATACATGGATCACACATAAAATATAACATAAGTGGACAAAGTCGCCCTAGGAGAGGGGAATCCCACCAAATCATGATGACAAAATATCATAAGAGGCTCATGGTGGGTCCAAGGGGTAATTTTATCCCTCCTTGGTCAATCCCCATGGCACAATAACCAATACATAATCATGAAAGTACCAAATCGTGCCTCCAAGGTGAAGTCGTGGTCCTCCAAGGTGAAGTCGTGGTCCTCAAAAGACCTCAAAAAATCCACAGAAAGTGCCATAAGTGATGGATGCGGGCCCCGATGAAGCTGAAACTGCAGGAGGAGGTGTGGAAGGTCCCGATCTATCATCACTGATCATCCCATGCCATAACTTTGCCTCAGTAGCCCAAATCGATTTCCTCAATAGCCATTTCTACCAATCCTGAAATGCCTCGGGAAACGTGAAACTGCCCAAACTGCCTCCTGGAGTGATGGCGCTGTCAAGGTGAGGGTGCCAATGTGTCCGGGAGGGGGGTAATATGGTAAAAACAAGTGGCTGGACCACCCCCTCCATCATCAGCGCCCTAGGTCATCCGGATAAAAGTCATCTCTGCTCCGACAGGGCCTCCAATAGACCAAAACTGCACTAGGACAGCCTACTAAGGCTAAATCATCACTGTAAGTGCCCGGAACTGAAAACAAACTGTCCCATTGGACTCAGAAGGTCCAAATCCATCCAAGATGTGTACTCATACACCATATGAATCTCTGCATGATCAAGATAAATATCCAATGTACCGGAACAAGGCCAATAATAATGATCTGTAAATGACCAAACACTGCTGTATCCCAAGAATCATCATCATAACCCCATAGCTGCTGCATAGAATCATCCTGTATGTGTACATGGACCATATATCATCTATCCATATCATCATAAGATCCAACATCTCATGTCCCATGGTCCTCCATGGCCAAACTAGGTCTAACCAAGACCAAATACAACTCAGACTATCATCCATAGCTGCTGCAAGGTGTCAAGGTTAATACATGCTTTACAATTTATTCAAATAGCTTCTATAACACAGAGTAATCATGACTGGCGATCTAAATCCAAATATATAGTGTCGTTAGTTATTATTATTACTCAGACTAGACTTTCAAGATCATACTCACTTCATAGTTGTGATCAATTTGCTAGTGAAGGGTGAAGGCTGAAATAAATGGCTAGGCTAAGGGATGACTTGACTAACTTGACTTTGTGACACTTTGGCAAGGGAAAGGGAATACACACCATAGTATATACTGAATGAGCAATAACACAGGGAATGGCGGTGTCTCACAAATGGATGAGTTGTTTAAAGAGGGTTTATTCACCTTCACAGATGCGCACAATCCATAATACAAGCAAGGCCAGCAATTTTTTAGATATAACATTTAAGTTCCATTGCTTTTTGGGCCTGAGGTTTCCATAGCCTTGATCTATGTGTGTTTACAAACACATTGCATAGATTTACATTTATTTTTAGGCTTTCTGCTGCAGGTGTGTTTTTAAGGCACTTGTTTACCTGAGCACTTCTAGGTGTGTCATGGACAGCTTGTTTACCTAGGTATTTATTTTTCCAAAAGATATAACATTTTATTTTTCATGGCCATTTTCATTTGGCATTTCTTTCATATACAAGATATAGCATTTGATTTTTCCAGATTTTGTATTGATGGCAGCACTAAAAGTTTCAGGTTTAGCCAACACAACTTTAGTGACTAGGGGGAATTCTCAAGGAACTCCAACTCACCATAGGTAAGTTTTGTCACCAACTCAGAGCCGAGACACAATAAACAGGGAAGCTCATCCAGTATAGAGGCTACAGTGGGGAAAGGTCCTCCATGTCACTAGTCAAGTAGCAAATCAAGGTAATAATCTAAAAGGTAGGCCACGGATGGATGAAGACAATGAAAAGATGAAGCCAACACTAGCAAGCCATAGTATGGTGTAATGATCACCTCTATTCTCCCTAAGGAGGGTATGTACCAATGAGTATGAATAGTGAACTTCTAAGTCTGAGTAGGGACAGTAATATATATATAATAGGTCAACCAGGTCCAAATATCTATATGATCGCCAGATCATGACACTAAGTGCTAAGACATGCTATAAGAATAAGTATAAAAGCAATCTAACCATAACACAATAGTATACCTGCTGAGTCATATACCTGAAAGCTCATCAACCTGTACCATCATCTGTCCTCTGAGACTGCTGCTGTAACTCTGGGCACTACTGTCTGCTCTGTACCAATGGCATAATGGCTATATCGGGCATCTCTCTGAGTGTCCTGAAACTCAGTCATGGTATGGGGAATATAACTGCTGTCCACAATCTGATAGTGATCCAATATAAATGCTCATCTCGGCATCTCAAATGCAAGGGAACTGGCTGAATAGTGTACTGGAATGAGAAAAATAGTATGGTAGCCCGGCTACTATATATGTGATAACAGGTGTCACAAAGGGAGAAAAAGAAAAGACAGTAAAACAAAAACGGGGCAACCGGTTAATATGCAAGGTAAGGCGGTCATGGTAAAGTAAGGGTAAACCGGCTGTTGCTCTCGAGGGCTTATTTGCCGCAAAAAAAAGGTAAGGACAAGGTCCGAGGTCAGGGGATGTCTTCCCGGGTGGGCCCGAGAACGTATCTCTACAGGTGGTGGAGACTCACCGGGACGGAGAAGTAATGTGCATCGTCGGTGGATAGGAAGCACACGTCTTGGTCGATGACCTCGACTCTGAAAGGACTTGTTATCACATATATAGTAGCCGGGCTACCATACATTATTTTTCTAATTCCAGTACACTATTCAGCCAGTTCCCTTGCATTGAGATGTTGAGATGAGCATCTACTATGGATCATTATTAGATTTTGGACAGCAGTTTTATTCCCCATGCCATGACTGAGTTTCAGGACACTCAGAGAGATGACTGATGTAGCTATTTAGCCATTTATACAGAGCAGTCAATAGTGCCCAGAGTTACAGCAGCAGTTTCAGAGGACATATGATGATTCAGATTGATGAGCATTTAGGTATATGACTCAGCAGGTATATTATGGTGTTGTGGTTATACTACTTTTATTTCCATTTTCTTAGCATGTCTTAGCACTTAGTATCATGATCTAGCAATCATATAGATATGTGGACCTGGTTGTATTATATATATATCATATTTGTCAGAGCAGTGATGAGATTTAATTGGTTCACCTAGGGCATTGTGCATGGAGGGCATGGTCCAGCCACTTGTTATTACCATATTACCCCCCTCCCAGACTCATTGGTGAGCTCACCTTGACAGCGTAGGCACTCCAGAAGGCAGTTTGGGCAGTTTCACATTTCCCGAGGCAGTCCAGAAATGGTAAAAATGGCTACAAAGGAATTTGATTTGGGATACTAAGGCAATGTTATGGCATGGGATGATCAGTGATGATGAGTGGGATGTCTTCCACACCTTCTCCAGGAGTTTCAGCTTCATCGGGACCCACATCCATCACTTATGGCATTTTCTGATGATTTTTGGAGCCTCCCAAGGCTCACGATTTGTCCATAGAGGCACGATTTGGTACTTTGATGATTATTTTATTGATATTGTGTTATGGGGATTGACCAAGGGTGTCTAAAATTACCCCTTGGACCCACCATAAGCTAGATCTATTATTTTGTCATCGTGATTTGGTGGGATCCCCTCTTCTAGGGTGAGTTTGTCCACTTATTGTTATATTTTATTATTGATCCATGTATTGCATTGTTGAACTCATCTTAACCATTGATTAGATCTTTAGATCTTTAAATCTTAGCCACTCATTCAAAAAGTGGTTAGATTGTGGACTTTCTCCCTCCTATTTAAAGGAGAGAGCTTCTCATTGTAAAGGGGTCTTTCGTTGTTGGAATCTTGATATAGAAAAACTTTCTTGTGGAAATTCTTGTGGTCTCATTTGCATCTGGTGTTCTTAGATGGTGATTGGAAAGTCTATTGCATCCTAGCATTTGGGTATTTGTGGTAAGATCTCTCTTTTTGGGAAACTTGTGTCTCGTCTATAGGAGGGCGACTTCACTTGGGCGTTTTTGCAAGGCTTCTTCAACTTGCTCCACTTGGCATTCGCTTGTGTTAGGGGGTTATCATTAGTATCATTGTGATCTATGCTATCTTTTGTTATTTCTCTTGTGGCATTAGCCTTATCTCTTGTTTGCAATAAATCTGATATTATTGACGTTTATTGTGTAGGAGAGAGGGCTCATTGGCTTCCTTGGGCAATTCGACTTCATAGAAAACTACCTCAAATCGCTCCAAATTGATCGGGTTTGCATAGATCATCATCATTAAGGCATCTACAAGGTTATCCAGGTAAGATCCATAGGTTTGTTCTTCTTGTCTTGGCTCCAATCCATTGACATAGCTACTTCATTGATAAAACCCTTAATTTACAAACCCTCATTTTACATTTTCTCAGATCTAGTAAGATCCACTTGGTGTTTGGGTATAAAATTTAAAACCCACCTCTACAGTATCCACGGCAATTCGGATCTGTAGTTTGGTGTGATTTGGCCTTCATTTGACTCACTTTCCAAGGCAAAGAAGCCTCTCCAAGGGAGGTCGCACTTCCTAGGAGAGGTGAGTTTGCAGGGATCTAGCACCTAGGTAGGTGAGATTCCACTTGATTTGCAATCTACGCATTCAATAACCTACCCCTAGTGTGTCACTTCAGTGATTTTGACCTTGTGGGCCCCATTCCTCATTTTGAGGGTTGTGCCCCACTTGGGTCACTTTGTGGCATACTTCAATCTCAGATCTACTGAGATCCAGCCATTGGATGACCCTAATCTTTTAGATCCACCTACCTCAATACCTCAACATTCCAGATCTGTAATTTGGTGGACATCCGACTCCATTTTGCCCACTTCCCAAGGCACTGATCTTTCTCCAAGCCCATTCGACATTCCTGGATTGTTGGGTTAGCTTGTGGTTTGATCCTTGTTTTGGTTGCTTGAACCCCTTGACATTGTCATATTGCCCAATCAAGCTCATCTCTAGTACTGGTTAGCCCCATTTCAGTCCTTAACTACCCTGCATTGGACACGGTTCCCAAGGTAGTGGATTCTCTCATAATTGACTAGTAACTTGATCCTAGATCTTACATCAAACATCATAAGTCACTCTTCCACCCATAATGGACCAAAGATACACTGTTTAAACCCCTTGATCCAAACTATTATTCATCTTGTGACTTCTTCCATAGATCTAGGGTTCACCATACACCTTACGTACTTCAACTATACTTGGCTTGATCTGGTGTTTTGGTTTGATCTCTCCTATCGGGAGTAGATATGGGTCTCGCCCTTTGTTGTCTTGGGCTAGATAACATAAAGTGAAGATTGCCTCAATTGGCGTGACAACCATCCATTGGGAGTCGAAGACATCTTGGTTGCACCTCTTTGGTTTCCCTTCCCTTTTGCCATCCATCTTGGATTCATCTCTAGGGGCACCTACAAGTTTGGTGATAACAGGACCAACTAGGAGCCCACTATGGTTGCCGATCATATGATGAAAAATGTGACTGGGTATGACTACCTGGTCACCAGTAGCAAAGCTCCTCCTATTGACCGAGCTCGGGTCAACACCTATGTCCCGGAATACCAATAACTCGGCATTTTCGCCATGGTCGGGGTGGTGGTCCCTACGGCTAATGTGGGACACAAAACGATGGGATCCACCGTCGAGAGGGATCGCCACCTCTCTTATCAAAACTTCCCGGGTTTCTTCCCTCTTGAGGAGAGGGTCGGCCCGGTGACCAAGAGATCTGGGGTGTGCCATGCGTATTTCAGTTTCACCGATGGTCCAAAAATCTAGAGGCTGGGCAGATAGGCTCCGGGTGGATGGATGAATGGAAGGTGAAAAGGCAGCGTGAGTGCTAGACCCTTCTCCTGATGGGATAGGGATCTCCGAAGGCAGAAGGAAGCTTGGAAACGAAAGGGGGCGAGGGGAGGGAGGTGGGGCATCTATTGGTAACAGCTCGAGTTCTCCGGTGATGTCCATGGGAAGAGAAAACTCTTCAAAGAAAACCCCATCGGACCCAATGCTCTCGATATCACTCCTGACAACCGTGGGAAGGGGGAAAAAGGTCTAATCAGATGAGTCACTCTCCTCCTCATGGAAGTGCAGGGGAAAACCTCTGTCTCGTCTAGCAAGATCCTCATTCATGATGGCGAAAATCTCGGGGACTGTCCTAAAGGATCTCTCCTCCGGGGACGGGATCCCATTGGTCTCCCAGTCAGCGAAAGGTAGGGGAGAATCCTCCCTAAGTCCCTCTGGGTGGTGATCCTGCTCCCTATATGCCGATAACCAATGCATGAGCGCTCGGAGCTCAGCGGGCATAATAGTCTCTACCTGCTAGACTGCAGTGGTAATGTAGTCGTCCATGTACAACAGAGCCAGCCGATCCGAGGGGAGCGATAGATGAGGGTGGCCCGTGGGGGCTCCCTCATGTGTCTCCATGGGCTCATGCCCCTCGGGAAGTGTGGTAGGCCTACTCATCTGGTCATTGAGGTCGGGCTGGTGTGGGCATTCCTCCTCGGAGCTACCCTCGATTGATTGCAATTCGGGGTTGGAAAGCCCCTGCTCAAACTGGTGCCTAGGTTTAGTGTGATCGTCAAAGTCCTCTTTGTCATCCCCAAAGGCCATGAACATCCCGTCGTGGCTAGGTTCACATCCTTCGTAGGTTCTGTGCAGGGTGTCCTCCATGCCCTCAATATGCCTCTCATAGAAAGGCTCTCGGTAAATTCTCACCAGGACCCCATTTGGGTCTGGAATAGAGGCATAGGATAAATCCATCTGTAGGTGCCCTCCTAATCCGGCTGCCCATTTCCTGGACAGGAGCATGCCATAAACTGGGGGAAGGTCGATGACCACTACGTCCATGAGTGTGGAGATGTCTAGACACGAGAAAAGATCGGCCTTCAGGTTCTTGATCAGGCCATGAGCTGGTACTTGTCTAGAATCTATACCACAAACATTTCCATAAGGTCGCGTCACTTCCAGGCCTAAGCCCTTCATGGTGCTCAAAATCATGACATTCATCGAGGCTCCCGAGTCAAGCATGCAGTTGTGAAGTAGCATGTCTTGAATATGAAGGGTGAGATAGAAGGGCTGGTGCCCTCCATTCTTCCGCTCGTATATAGCGGTGTGTATCGTGATCGGGGGATCCTCTGTCTCTCTCTCGTCCTCAGGGGTTATGGTAGAGGTACTAGGGACACCAGTGGATGCGGTGAACGACTCCCTCTCAATGGGAATGCTGTAAAGGAACTCAAATATCTGGTCCTAGACTGAAGGGAGCTGCGCCAACTCAGATAAGGGGACATTTTGAATGATTTTGGCTAGTTCTTTCTCCAACTCGATGCCTTTCCCAAAGACATCATCGGCAGAGTGGAATTTGGTACCGAGGTCTGGATGGGGAACCTCGCGCCTCTCCATGAAAGGTGTAGGCCTCGGCTCCTCCCCATGCCTCCTATAGATCTTGATACGTTGAGGCTCATTAGTCACGGGATGGACCGGCAAACAAGAGGGGCCAACTTCTTCTTCTTCTTCCTCCTCCTCGATGAGGATCCGACCGAAGTCTAGATCAAAAGGTAAGTCCTCGATAAAGTTTATGTTTTTGATCTGTTCAGGTTCAACAAAATGGCATTCAGCTTCAGGATGCTCAAACTCACATCTCTCGCACCAATGTATAGCCCTTGTATCCTGGACCTCAGGGGCAACGGGAGGCTTCTTGTTGTCTTCAGTGTTAGGCCTCCTATTTTGGTTCCAGTAAGGTTTGGGGGCGTATGGGGCCTTGTACCTATTTGGTTCCCTATTCTTGGCTAAGTCCCTAGTGAGGAGAGTTAAGGTTTTAATCATCTCTTTCATGTTTTCATTTGTCCCTGACTTCGTCTCTTCTTTTTCAGGCTCTTTGCCCTTACAGGCACGGGACTCAGTGCAGGAGGTTGACGGAGCATGGTGTTCAAAGAAGTTTTGTTTACCCATGGATGCAACGTTGGCCTCAGCTTTTCGTGCATTGTCTTGGGCAGTCTTAAGGGTGGCTAGCTCTTTGTCTTTCAGGTGGTATCCACGCCATCCCTCAAAGGCATCTAAGTAATGGATCAAGATGGCAGGATCTTTGGGGCGGATCGTCTCAGGTATCTGTGCTACCACCTTATCAAATCTAATATTGAATTCATGAGTGGACTCGTTCTCTTTCTTCTTAAATCCTGATAGTTGGCTAAGTAAATGCTTGCCATCCAGCTTGACTGACCACTGTTCGTTGAGTTTGGTTACGAAGTCATCGTAACCAGTGACTGATCCGGCAGGTAATCGATCAAACCACTTGCAGGCATCGCCCTCAAGTGACATAAATAAACCTCTCATGAAGAAGTCTTCTTGGGTGGCCCCATAAGCTTCCATGTGTTGCCACACGGATTCGACATGATCTTCAATGGTGATAGTTGTGCTCCCACTAAATTTTGGGATCTTTTCAAAGTACTTTTCAGGCATGTCATGGGGAGCACCCAGAACCTGAGCGAAATTGAGGGGTGAGGCTCTAGCCATGTGGCCAAAAGCACGCAGACCAGGGTTGGTGTTAGCCATTTGGTTGGTGTTCGGAGTTGGGTTGGGAGTGGTGGAGGGTTGTGGCACTACTACGCTAGGTGAGGCTGCAGAGTGGACCGCCTGCCAGAATGAAATGGGGGAGTGCTCACTAAGGTTTCGTCTGATGTATGTGATAGGTGTACTATGCAATGTATCAGATCGATCAAGGCTGCAAAGGTTATATGGGTGGGTTCGGCCTCTAGTGGATCCACGGGGTGGAGTCGCCAAGTGAGCTAAATACCTTGTTCACCGAAGGTGGAATGTCGTGGTGGGGGAAGTGGTGAGTGAGACAAAAATTTGTTGGATGCAATAATTATGTGAATAGAAATCAGCCAATATAGTTTTAAGTTCTGATGTGATGATGGAAGAGAAAACAAACAGACAGACTCAAAACTCAATCAAAAACACGGGTAGGCCTCTACCTCCCCAGCAACGACGCCAAAAATGTTATCACACAAACTCTAGTTGTTTGGTATTAGGTGTCCCAACATGGATGGTAGAGGTGAACAACTATGAAGGTGTAACCTGCAATAGCCAGGTCCTTCGTTCAGGGAACGGAAGTCACACCGGACAAGGCTATTGTCGCTTCAGACAAGGCACGTAGCGAAGTCAAGGGGGAGACCCCGCTCAACCAGGAAGTGGTCGAGAGACAAAACACACCCAAATCCAACATATAGAAAGAAGTAAAGACAGGAAATGAGTGTAAATAGATCCTAAGCTTAATCTCAACCACGGGCTAGACACAAGTATGAAATAAGCGTAATAATTGAGATGTGACCAGCAATCAAATAAGATGAGTAAAGAAGGATCAGATTCGCAATCGTGTGGCTGGTAATAAGCAAAGAACAATCAATAAGCTAGAAGTGGAGAAGGGAAATGTAGTTACCCAAGGAAAACAATTAAGCAGTGAAGTAAACGGACCTAGGGCATCAACAAATACCCGTTTTAAAGTGCTTCTAGCGATGAATAGCTTGATATCTATTGATAAAAAGATGATTAGGACCAAAATCAAGACTACCCAGAACCCCTAACTGACCCAAGCAAGCAGAAGAGAAAAACGCCTCAGGTGGGCGTTTTTGCTAAGTAGACCAGTGCTAAAACTATGGGTAGATGGAGTCGAAAAAGGATGAAACTTGAGGTTTGGGCTTTTAATAGTGTTTCATTAGTGGGTTTGCAATAAAAACAAATTCTAACGGTGGATTTTAAAGATTTTAATTTTTTTAGGGTTTATTAAGTAGTTTGCAGCCTAGCATTCACAATGGAAATGGAAACTAGAGAAACAAGCGGAGATTGCCTACCTGAAGCAATGGAGAAGAAGAGCTTGATGATGAACACAAATTCTGAAGTCCAAGTATCGAGTAGTTGAGCGTTTTCCTTCAATGTTTGGAGCAGCTAGTTGACCAAGTGTGCCCTTGTGCCTGCCAGAGAGAGAGCTAAGTTAGAAACTATGGCAAATAATAAGGAGAAATCAGAAAATAAATGACAAATGATGAAAGGAAATAAGATAACAAAGTAAGTTTTACTCCCTTTTGTTGAAATCCCGAAGAGAAAGAGCAACGTGGAGCTGCCATGCTCAATGGTTGCGTCCCCCTTCAAGTGGTCAGTTCACCTGCAGTTCGTTTGGCCAAGGAAATGGATGGAAATAGCGCACAAACACTCAACAATGCATCAACAATAAGCTAAGAGTCATCATCTAAACACTTAATCACCATGTACACAAGAAGATCGAAAGAAATGCTTCTCTATTCACAAGTCACAAGTTTACAAAAATGCCAAGAGAGTCAACAATGGAGTGAGTGCCTTCTCTTATAGAGAAAGGTCACTCTCCAAAACCTATTCCCTCCAAAATGGAGGGCTGAGATCAACTCCCCAATCAGCCAAAACGAATGGTGGAGATCTCTCCTCATGGGGGTGCGAATTGCCCAAGTGAAGCGCACTAGTGGAGGGGGATCCCTTGTAGGGCCCATACAACATCACATAAGATGCTAGGGGGTGTCTATATGGTGTTTTAGCCCCATGGCTAATACACCATGGCCCCACATGCCAATGTTACATTAAAATCGAATTGCCCAAGTGGAAAAAAATGCCCCCCATGGGCAATTCGTCCAACCTAGTGAGCTGGGCAAGAGAGGGCCCCACAATGCACAAATATTATGTCAAACATTACCAATTTACCTTAGGAATCACCCTTTTATTTGCCAGCCATTGATTTTTTCCCTTTGCTATAGTTGCCTTTGTCAATTTTTTTATTTTCCATGTATTTTATTGCTGGTTTTTATTGCTGAAGATGTAATTTGGGCTTTTGATCCACCTAGAGTGCCCGGATTGCTGAACCGTCTGCTGCAATGTGACTGTGGACCCCAAAAATAGTAGGAATGACCACTCGAACGACCCCGATCCATCACTTAGGCATAATTTGCCCAAAATCCATGATTTTTAATTAAAACAGGTCTTAATGACCAATGATAATTAAAAATCTCACAAACGCCTCGATCTTTTTGCATTCTGTCACTTGGAAGTTCAAATGGGTCCCCTGTAGATAATAATTGACCAAAATCGAAATTCCGGCACAACATTTTTTCGAGCCCATTTTTGGCCTGGTCAACGTAGTTTGACCAAGTCAAATCTAGTCAACGATGGTGCTAGTTGAATACCTGTATGCAATCATGAAGTGAAAGGCTTCCTTATACAAGTTAGTACATTACTAAACAATATGACAATAATATGGTGATAAAAAATTGCATTAAATCTCGGAAAAATACAAGGCCCCAGGTGAGGTGGGCCCACCACATCCAAAAGACTCAACTGCTATGCACAACCTATAGACTTGACCACCTAGCTGACTTTGGGTGATGTGGAATACACGAGGAAGGATGAGAGATGACAAGGATAAAGATCATGTGACCTTTCGGATAACTCGGGAAAGTGGTATCCATTGAGATAAGCATACCATGACAAAACACGGGGAAGGGCGGTACCTCACAAATGGGTATAGTGCAGGGAAAATGCCACTGGTCATCTAACAAGTATCTCACAACTCACATTCGTGCCCGAAGACTCCGTGAGGTTCTTTTCTAGAGCCGCCAAACTGGGTGTCCGATAAACCGTAACTTGAGACTCTAGGGGACAATCTTGAGCTTGTCCCTTGCTCCCTCTCACCTCCTTGCCCCCAAGACTAGGTGAGGAAATAACCACTACAAATGTTGACATGTACAGCTGACCTGTGTCCATGTGTGTTTACAAACACATTGCATGGATTTTACAATGAATTTCATACTTAGCTCTTTTTTTGGCTAGATTTTATTTACAAAAAGTCTTTCTAGCTTGCTTTACATTTCTTCTTTTCTTCAATTTACATCAAGGCCCTTTTGGGCTACATACATATCTCAATATATATAATCATGGTGCTCATACTGCAAAGTAATGGGGGTGAGCAATACATGCTTCGATGACAAATGGAGAACACCCGGTGAGGCTACACAATCCTAACTGCATTGCAACATCGGGGGCAACCGACAGGAGCAAATCCCAGGTTTGAGAGTGCATCTCACACACTAAAGAGCTGAGGCACAATAGACAAGGAATCATGGCATACTCAGAGATCAGTGGGGAAAGGGATCCTCAAGGTCACAAATCGGAATCCAAGTCGGGAAAGACTATCATGGATGAGTCGGATGGACGGAGAAGGTGAAGGTGGATCCAAAGTCAACTGCCTAGGGGGACCAAGTGACCAAGTCTATACCAAGAGTAGGGATGTGACCCGGTGTGCATATACAGGGGCCTACTAGGAAGGGGTGGACTAACATCACCAAGGGCCCAATCATATATCATAACAATAGCTAGATCACCAAATCAATCATCATATGCAAAGTTAGTGTACTATCATGTATAAACAAGTCTAAGCAACAATCATGAGCAATAAACATCAAATGCAATACCTGTCGCACCATATACCTGCTGCTAAGGTTGTCTCTGAACTGGATCTCTGCTGAATCCGGGCACAAATAGTAAACTAGCAATACTCTGTGATAGTCTTGTTATCACATATATAGTAGCCGGGCTACCATACATTTTTTTTTAGATTCCAGTACACTATTCAACCAGTTCCCTTACATTGAGATGCTGAGATGAGCATCTACTAGGGATCACTATCAAATTTTGGACAACATATATATTCCCCATGCCATGACTGAGTCTCAGGACACTCAGAGAGATGAACGATGTAGCTATTATGCCATTTGTACAGAGCAGCCAATAGTGCCCAGAGTTACAGCAGTAGTTTTAGAGGACAGATGATGGTTCAGATTGATGAGCATTCAGGTATATGACTCAGCAGGTATATTATGGTGTTGTGGTTATATTGCTTTTATTTCCATTTTCTTAGCATGTCTTAGCACTTAGTATCATGATCTGGCGATCATATAGATATGTGGACTTGGTTGTACTTATACATATATATCATATTTGTCCCTACTCAGACTTAGAAGTTCTTGGCCTATATTCATTGGTTTTACCCTCCCTAGGGAGAATAGAGGTGATCATTCCTGCCATACTTTGGCTTGCTAGTGTTGGTTTCATTATTCACTGTCTTCATCCATCCATGACTTACCCAGTTGTTCATTACCTTGACTTACTACTTGAATAGTGGCATGGAGGACCTTTCCCCGCTATAGCCTCTATATTGGATAAGCTTACCCTGTTTATTGTGTCTCGGCTCTGAGTTGGTGACAAAACTTACCTATAATGAGTTAGATTTCCTTGTGAAGTCCCCCTAGTCACTAAAGATGTTGTTGGCTAAACCTGAAACTTTTAGTGCTTCCATTAATGCAAAGTATGGAAATGAAATGTTATATCTTGTATGAAAAGCCCATTCATGCAATGTGTTTCTAAACACACATGAATGAAAGGCAAGCCAAATGAAAATGGCTATGAAATATCAAATGTATATCTTTTGTGAAGTGTAAAATACCTAGGTAAACAAGCTGTCTGTGACACACCTAGAAGTGCTCAGGTAAATAAGCGCCTTAAAAACACACTTGCAGCAAGAAGCCTAAATAAATGTAAATCTATGCAATGTGTTTGTAAACACACATAGATCAAAGGCTATGGAAACTCTAGGCCCAAAAATCAATGTAACCTAAATGCTATATCAAAAATATTGTTGGCCTCATTTGTATTATGGATTGTGCGCATCTGTGTAAGGTGAATAAACACTCTTTAAAACAACTTATCCATTTGTGAGACACCGCCATCCCCTGTGTTGTTGCTTGTCCACTATATGCTATGGTGTGTATTCCCTTATCCATTGCCAAAGTGTCACAGTGTTAAGTCAGTAAGTCATCCCTTGGCCTAGCCATGTCATTCTTAGCCTTCACCCTTCACTAGCAAATTGATCACAACTATGAAGTGAGTATGACCTTGAAAGTCTTGTCTGAGTAAATAATAATAATTAATGACATATTATATTTGGTTTTAGATCGCCAGTAATGATTGCTACTTGTTATAATTGCTATATGAATGGATTATAAAGCATGTTTTAACCTTTGACACCTTGCAGCAGCTAGATGACAGTGTGAGTCATATTTTGGCCATGTTGACTAGGTCAAACCTTAGTTTGACCAAAAGTCAACCACAGGACATGAGGTGGCAGACCTCAGATATTATAGATAGATGATATATGGTCTGGTACAGTTCACCATGGTGGGATTATGCAGTGGTTTCAGACTTATGATGATGATTTGTGCTTTTCAACATTTTTTATAGATTATTATTATTTGGTCTGTCGGATATGATAAACATTTATTTTGGACCATGCAAAGGTTTATATGGTGTATGAGTACACATCTTAGATGGATTTGGACATTCTGAGTCCAATGAGACAATCTGTTTTCAGATTCGGGCAGTTACAGTGATGATGGAGCTTCAGTAGGCTATCCTAGTGCAGTTTTGGTCTGTCAGACACCTTGTCAGAGCAGTGATGGGATTCACTTGGTTCACCTAGGGCGTTGTGCATGGAGGGGGTGGTCCAGCCACTTGTTATTACCATATTACCCCCTCACAGACTCATTGGTGAGCTCACCTTGACAGCACAGGCACTCTAGGAGATAGTTTGGGCATTTTCACGCTTCCCGAGGCAATCCAGAAATGGTAGAAATGGCTACAAAGGAATTCGACTTGGGATACTGAGGCAAAGTTTTGGCATGGGATGATCAGTGATGATGAGTGGGATGTCTTCCACACCTTCTCCAGCAGTTTCAGCTTCATCGGGACCCACATCCATCACTTATGGCATTTTCTGATGATTTTTGGAGCCTCGTAAGGCTCACGATTTGTCCATAGAGGCACGATTTGGTACTTTGATGATTAATTTATTGATATTGTGCTATGGGGATTGACCAAGGGTGTCTAAAATTACCCCTTGGACCCACCATAAGCTAGATCTATTATTTTATCATCATGATTTGGTGGGATCCCCTCTTCTAGGGTGAGCTTGTCCACATATTGTATTATTTTATTAGTGATCCATGTATTGTATTGTTGAGCTCATCTCAACCATTGATTAGATCTTTTGATCTTTTAATCTTAGCCACTCATTCAAAAAGTGGTTAGATTGTGGACTCTCTCCCTCCTATTTAAAGGAGAGAGCCTCTCATTGTAAAGGGGTCTTTGGCTCTTGGAATCTTGATATAGAAAACTTTCTTGTGGAAATTCTTGTGGTCTCATTTGCATCTGGTGTTCTTAGATGGTGATTGGAAAGTCTATTGCATCCTAGCATTTGGGTATTTGTGGTAAGATCTATCTTTTTGGAAAATTTTGTCTTGTCTACAGGAGGGCGACTTCACTTGGGCATTTTTGCAAGGCTTCTTCAACTCGCTCCACTTGGCATTCGCTTGTATCAGGGGGTTATCATTAGTATCATTGTGATCTATGCTATCTTTCTATTATTTCTCTTGTGGCATTAGTCTTATCTCTTGTTCGCAGTAAATCTGATATTGTTGACATTTATTGTGCAGGAGAGAGGGCGCATTGGCTTCCTTGGGCAATTCAACTTCATAGAAAACTACCTCAAATCGCTCCAAATTGATCGGGTTTGCATAGATCATCATCATCAAGGCATCTACAAGGTTATCCAGGTAAGATCCATAGGTTTGTTCTTCTTGTCTTGGCTCCAATCCATTGACATAGCTACTTCATTGATAAAACCCTTAATTTACAAACCCTCATTTTACATTTTCTCAGATCTAGTAAGATCCACTTGGTGTTTGGGTATAAAATTTAAAACCCACCTCTACAGTATCCACGACAATTCGGATCTGTAGTTTGGTGAGGATTGGCCATCATTTGTCCCACTTTCCAAGGCAAAGAAGCCTCTCCAAGGGAGGTCGCACTTCCTGGGAGAGGTGAGTTTGCAGGGATCTAGCACCTGGGTAGGTGAGATTCCACTTGATCTGTAATCTACACATTCAATAACCTACCCCTAGTGTGTCACTTCAGTGATTTCTGCCTTGTGGGCCCCATTCCTCATTTTGAGGGTTGTGCCCCACTTGGGCCACTTTGTAGCATACTTCAATCTCAGATCTACTGAGATTCAGCCATTGGATGACCCTAATATTTTAGATCCACCTACCTCAATACCTCAACATTCCAGATCTGAAATTTGGTGGACATCCGACTCCATTTTGCCCACTTCCCAAGGCACTGATCTTTCTCCAAGCCCATTCGACTTTCTTGGATTGTTGGGTTAGCTTGTGGTTTGATTCTTGTTTTGGTTGCTTGAACCCCTTGACATTATCATATCACTCAATCAAGCTCATCTCTGGTATTGGTTAGCCCCAATTCAGTCCTTAACTACCCTGCATTGGACACGGTTCCCAAGGCAGTGGATTTTCTCATAATTGATTAGTACCCTAATCCTAGATCATATATCAAATATCATAAGTCACTCTCACATACATAATGGACCAAAGCTACACTATCTAAATCCCTTGATCCAACTTATTACTCATCTTGTGACTTCATCCATAGATCTAGGGTTCACCATACACCTTACGTACTTCACCCATTCTTGATTTGATCTGTTGTTTTGGTTTGATCTCTCCTATCGGGAGTAGATCTGGGTCTCCCCCTTTGTTGTCTTGGGCTAGATAACATAAAGTGAAGATTGCCTTGATTGGCATGACAACCATCCATTGGGAGTCGAGGCCATCTTGGTTGTACCTCTTTGGTTGCCCTTCCCTTCTGCCATCCATCTTGGATTCATCTCTAGGGGCACCTAAAAGTTTGGTGATAACAAGTCTCAATCAAAGCAAGACTAGGCAATTGTCTCAATGGGCTCATATCAAAGCTTGGCAAGGAAGGGTGACCCTACGGTAAATGCTAAGTAACATGTATGGACCACTGTAAAACCATCTGTCCCCTCCGATACATCTGCTTGGGGCAATCTGAACAAAACTGTGTGCCTCCTTTGAAGGCATCGGATCTCTGATCTGGAAAAAAAATTATTGTGTGGTCCTCGGCCACACAGTCTGCAGTATGGTAGCTCCAGCTAACATAGATGTGATAACAAGTGCTACACCTTGGAGACACCTTGGATCACATTTTATGCGATCATTTGTGGAGTGTTCCATTCTTTTGAGGCTTATTCATTGAGGTGTTCATTTTGGAGGTTTTCCTACATGATTCTATGCCTTAACTTGAGGACGTCCCATGTTGGAGGAGATCTAGGGATTAAACCATATGGTCTAGGCTCCATTCCATTGCTTTTGTGGACACTTCTTGTTGAGCACTAACCTTGGAGCGTTTTGGAGGCTATTTTATTGGACTTGGTATTTCCTCCCAGTGGCAAGACCAGACCAAATCCCTTCATCAGATGCAGATGAGATGCCCCAGGCCTCAGCAACAAGCTTTGTCCTCTAGACAGTAGAGTAGTAGGTGATCCAAGCCATCCATCGGTTCATCCTCTAGACACCATTCTATTTTGAGTTTTCTTCATTCGACCTCGGATGTTAGGAGAGATGGGCCAATTCCATGACAATCCCACTTCATCACTTTTGGGTTCTATCGCTCCTGAATCTCTTCCTCATGTACATCTCCTTTCCCACTCGGTTTCCCAGGGTCAAGGTCGAGGGTTTTTCATGTTCCAACACAAATTCCACACTCTACTTTATTTGCTTTACTTTACTTTATGCATTTTGCTTTTATAGGAGACCTTTTGGTACTCCTACTTTGTAAAGACACCATTGTACTCAACAATCCCGTTGACCTACTTTTGTAGTCATTTGTCGGGCATTAATAAAATTATCTTATCTATCTTATCTTCTTTCATGGAGACGCCCTCATTCTTGAACTTTATCTCATGGATATTATACATGTGGCTTTGACCACCTTGTTTTATGTATTTGGTTAGGGTTTGTTGGAGTATTTTGATTTGTTTACTCCATCCTAGGCCAGATCTAGGATTTTATCATTATTTTATTGTAGGAGGTTGAGGAGCTTAAAGCTATATAAGGCTTTGCTCTCTTCCTCTTTCTTCACGGTTGGATTTTGAGAGTTCTCTCTTTTGGAGCTTAATGGACATATCTATCATGGTGCAACTTGAAGTGCAAGGGTTTCTTCTCCATTAAAAGTGTAGTATCCTTGTTCCTATTTCTAAATGTTGCAAATGAATTGTAGAATAACTAGAACTTGTTAATTAGGACCAATTGAGGGATAAAATTTGTCCCATTGGAAGGATTTTATCATTTTATGTGATAATTTTTTCTTCTATCTCCCTTTGATGTCTTATGCATGACTATATTACATTGCTTCGATCATCTTTCTAGAGTAAGTGCTTGTAATACTTCAGTGTATGAGACACATCCTAGTTGAGATTGTTTTGATGTGGCATCATTCTTGGGCCCTCCTAGTTGATTTATACATTCACTCTTCATCATGTTAGGGTTTATTTGTGGCATGTGAAAACAATCCTAATTTCCCTAACCCCTTCATGAACTTGCCCCTTTCTTGGACTAGCCTCCTTTGAATCCATTTGCCCTAGGGATTAGTACTAGTCTTCATGGTCCTCCCATCACCCCTTTTTATTTCCTATACTATAACAACAAAACTATTATGCTAATCTATCTCTTCAAATCACCTTTGTTATATTTTGTAGCTCAGAGGTACTTTTACACTTATGTGCCTAGGTGTAGGGGTCCAAGCAAGGTGTCTCACTTAAGTGACATAAAGTGAATTTATGATATGTTTTTATAAAGTGACTTTATAAAGTTGAGTTGTACTTTATAAAGTCTAATTGTACATTTTATTATTTTGGGGTTAAGTGACTTTTCGAGAGAAAAAGTGATTTTCACATCATTTTATGACTTAAGTGACTTAAGTCATGTGAACTTGAGATTAAATCACAACCATTGATCTCGTGGGACAAGATTCGAACTTGACCATAGAAGATGAAAAGTTAGGGTAGTTACCCTAACATGAATTATAAAAGAAGCTTGAGTGAGACTAGTGTGGCACACATTCCAAGAGAGAGTTTTGGAGAGTGGAGCTTTCATTAATGAGAAATTAATGAGAAAGAGAAGAGAGACTATGAGAGTTTGAGCTTGAAGGTGAAGAGGTAGAGAGACAACTTGAAGGGGGGGCGCACTTCTCAAGAGTGCTTGGTTGGCACAATTGCCAAGAAGAGATTGAAACATTAAAGAGACACTATATAGCAAGTTTTTAAAAGGCCGTACTGCTGAAAGTGATAGGTCTCACTGTTGAAAGTGACTGGCCATACTATAGAGAGAAGGCACGGTTTTCAAGGCTGAGTAAAAGGCATAGAAATTGAGGTCATTATTTGCTGAGGTAAATTCCTATAGTCTAGACATTAGTTTTCTATTTTGGATGTTGTTTGAGTTGATTGTAGCAGTTTGTACAGTTGTACAGACTGATTGTCTATACAGTCAAGGGAAGCACAGAAATCAAGGTGTTGTGTGGCACGATTTTCAAAGTTGAATACAATCATTTCTTGTTGTTGTTAGTTCAAGTTGTATCTCTAAAATTTACCCGAGAAAAATCATAATAAAAATCTCTCTTGACTAGTTTTCCCCTTGTGGGTTTTTCCAGGGTCATTGGACCAAAATTTCCTATTTCAAATGAGTGAAATGTGACTGTTGTTCACTGTTCATTTTCCGCTTCTATATATTCAATTTACTTAGCATTTGTATTTCTTCTTATAAAAGTACAGTAGCATGTATTTGGGCTAATGCATGACTGTTGAAGTTTTATTGAAGTTGAAATCAATGAATCTGCTAAGTGTTTGACAAAAGTAATAGCTGAGTTTGCCAGTTGTTTGTAACTATTTTCCTAATATTTTAACATGGTATCAGAGCTAGGGCTTTGAGTGGTTTAGTGGGCAGTGTTGTGGCAGTTGTTTGCAAGTCATTTGCTAGTTAGTACAGTTGAGTTGTGATTTTGGCACTTAGTTAGCAGAGTTTACTTGGTCTTTTGCTTGGAAAAAGAGCAGAGAAGGGAGGGAAGATGACATTAAGTATCCGGTATGAAGTTCGATTGGAGAGGATATCCAACTACATACAATGGAAGCCAAGATTGGTCTTGTTCTCAAGGAGAACAAGATATGGTGGTTCGTCAGTACCACTGTAGTACCGCCTTTGTCAGTAGATCGTGTTGCCTTGGACATTCATGAGGTGAAGGAGGCTATAACTCATAGGATACTCCTAGATGGAGTAAAGGATCACCTCATCCCACATCTGGTTGAGAAACAATTAGCCAAGGAAATGTGGGACACGTTGAAGAGCTTGTATGAAAACACGAATGAAAACTGGAAGATGGATTTGAAAGACAAGCTCCACGGCACGAGGATGGCCAAAGGTGAAAATGTGGCCTCATATCTCACTAGGCTTAGAAAAATGAAGGATGAGCTGAGCCCGGTTGGTGAGATCATTCCTGCTTCCAAGCTTATGTGGATAGCCTTGAAGGGCTTCACCAAGGATTGGGATGTGTTTGTGAAATGCGTGGTTGGAAGGGAGAACTTTCCCTCTTGGGAAAGATTATGGGATGACTTCACGCAGGAGGAGATCCGAGAGGGATCTCAGGATAAGATAGAGCATGGTACTGATGATCAAGACGTGTCCCTTTCAGCAAAGGAAAAGAAGAAGAAGGGCTCAAGCAATGGAGCCTCATCAAAGAAAGACATGAGCAAGGTGAAATGCTTTGGTTGTCAGATTTTTTGCCATTATGCAAGCTAGTGTCCAAACAAGAAGAAGGGCAAGAAGAAATAAGAGACAGAGGCAGTTGCTTCAGTAGAAGTGGAAGAGTACACCAAAAAGTTTGAGGAGTTCTCATTGGTCTCAGTTCTTTCGGGCAGCAGTGTGGCAGAGAGTGTGGACACTGGATCATGGTATGTGGACAGTGGTGCAGCATGCCACATGATGGGAACACGAGCTATGTTCTTGCAGTTGTCAGATATTGATAGAGTGATGCTTACTGAGGATGGGTTTGACATCACCCATTCAGTAGAGGGACTTGGAAGGGTCAAATTCCAGCTCAAGTTAGAGGGATATCTAGAGGTGGATTGGGTGTTGTTTGTACCAAAGCCGAGAAAGAACGTGTTCTCTATATCAGCTTTGGAGGATGACGAATATGCAATCCTATTTGGCGATGGACATGTTTTTATAGATCTGGTGAGGGAGAGCTTGGATGTCAGGTGAGTGTTGGGCATCAGAGACAGCAAGTCGTACCGGGTTTTGGGTCATCTTGTTGATGGTGAGTTCGGATGGATATCGGACTCAATGATTGTATCGAAGGCAGTCGGTGGATAGGATTCTTCCATCTCAGTGAGGAGATCGAGTTGGTACAAGATGACTCTAGAGGATGAGCATGAGAGTGAGGTGAAATCTCAGTTCATAGTTGTTTGGCATAGGTCTTCAGTGCATGATCCAGAGCAGGTAATAGAGAGACCTTCTATATCAGAGGGAGCAGCTTCAACAGTTGAAGTGAGGGGGTTGGAGACAGATCCAAGTGGAGGTGCCAACAATACCTTCCTCCCTAAGAGAGAGTGTTAGATTTTGTAGCTCAGAGGTACTTTTGCACTTATGTGCTTAGGTGCAGGGGTCTGAGCAAGGTGTCTCACTAAAGTGACATAAAATGACTTTAGAATATGTTTTTATAAAGTGACTTTATAAAGTTAAGTTGAGTTGTATTTTATAAATTCTAATTGTACTTTTTATTATTTTGGAGTTAAGTGACTTTTCGAGAGAAAAAATGATTTTTACATGGTGTCATGTCTTAAGTGACTTAAGTCATGTGAACTTGAGATTAAAATCAAAGCCATCGATCATGTGGGCCAAGATTCAATCCTGACCGTAGAAGACGAAAAGTTAGGGCAATTACCCTAAAATGAATAATTAAAGAAGCTTGAGTGAGACTAGCATGGCAGGCATTCCAAGAGAGAGTTTTCAAGAGTGGAGCTTTCATTAATGAGAGAGAGAAGTGATACTATGAGAGTTTGAGCTTGAAGGTGAAGAGGTAGAGATAGATCGTGGGGGGCACACTTCTCAAGAGAAGCTTGAAGGGGGGCACACTTCTCAAGAGTGCTTGGTTGGCACAATTCCCAAGAAGAGATTGCAACATTAAAGAGACACTGCACAACAACTTTTCAAGAGGTCGTACTACTGAAAGTGATAGGTCGCACTGCTGAAAGTGACTGGCCGTACTGCAAAGAGAAGGCACAGTTTTTTAGGGTGAGAAAAAGGCACATAAATCGAGGTCATTATTTGCTGAGGTAAATTCGTACAGTCTACACATTAGTTTTATGTTTTGGCTATTGTTTGAGTTGACTGTAGCAGTCCGTACAGTTGTACAGGCTGACAGTTTGTACAGTCAAGGGAAGCACATAAATCAAGGTGTTGTGTGGCACGATTTTCAAAGTTGAATACCGTCGTTTATTGCTACTGTTAGTTCAAGTTGTATCTGTGAAATTTACTTGAGAAAGATCATAATAAAAATCTCTCTTGACTGGTTACCCCCTTGTGGGTTTTTCCAGGGTCATTGGACCAAAATTTCCCATGTCAAAGGAGTGAAATGTGACTGTTGTTCACTGTTCATTTTATGTTTCTATATGTTCAGTTTACTTAGCATTTGTATTTTTGCTTATAAAAGTACAATAGCATGTATTTGGGCTAATGCATGATTGTTGAAGTTTTATTGAAGCTGAAATCAATGAATCTGCTAAGTGTTTGACAGAAGTACTCGCTGAGTTTGCTAGTTGTCTGTCATTGTTTTCCTGAGATTTTAACAACCTTGATCCTTCATTTCCATAGCCTAGCAATCTTATCGTAGGGAATCCCCCTTTGAGTTGGAGCAGAGAGGTTGTTACCAAGGTGATAGTGGGTAACACCTCTAAGTCGTGGTTGGACTAGCATTGTTCCTTTGGGCTTTAATCACGCATGTTAGTTTGAGTTGTAATAACTAGTTTGTCCAATATCATGTTGGAGGGTATCCATAAATTCTCTGGTAAAAATTATAATACTTGGAAACAACATATGTTAGCTATTTTTGAGTATAGGTCTCTGGATCAACTTGTGTTGGGGAAGGAAACTTGATTGACAACAATAGGCAAAGACCAAGATAAATATGATAATGAAATAGAGAAGTAGTAATGCTCATAAAGTTATCTATCACTGATGAGATGTTTCTAGAAGTGCAAGGTGATGGCACTATGAAGGATGCTTTAACCATTTGGAAGCACTTGAAAGACTCGAATGAAGTCTTAGACAAAGTTAGAGTCTTTTTCTTGAAAAAATTATTGTTTTCTATTAACTATTAAGATGAATGAGAATCTTTACATGAACATTTGGTAAAGATTAAGAATGTTAGACAAGATAAGATAATGTTATTAATGTCCAACTAATGACCACAAAAGTAGGTCAATGGGATTGTTGACTACAACGATGTCATTACAAAGTAGGAGTACCAAATGGTCTCCTATTAAAGGAAGAAAGCAATATAGTAAAGTAAACTAGAACAATGCAAGAAATTTATGCTAAAGCATGAGAAACATGCAAAACCCTCGACCCCGAGCACATGAAGCCACACGGGGGTGGAGATGTACCAGAGTGAAAGTTCTAGGAGTAAAAAAATCTAAGAGTGATAAGGTAGGTCTATCATGGAATAGATCCATTTCTCCTAACATCTGAGGCCGAATGAAGGAAACTCAAAATAGTATGTTGTCTAGAGAAAGAGCTGGTGGAAGATCTGGACCGCCCATTGTGTTGTTGTCTAGAGGACATAGCCTACCGCCGAGACCTAGGGGGTCTCGTTTGTCTCATAGGGAGGGATTTGGTAATGTCATGCCGTTGAGATCCCAGGGGACAAGACACATCCCTTAGGGGTTCCTTGTTCGTTTTTCACATGTCGAACATGGATACGCTAGGACACATGTTCGACACATGACCTAAATGTGTCCTGAAACAAGACATGTGCCAAATACATGTCCAACACATGCCCTAGACATGTCCCACTTTAAAAGCATTTTTTCAATGTGTTTTCCCACTTTTAGCTATATGGAAAGAGCTGTCACAATCTCTCAATGTGTAAGTAGAAGGTAAAATCAAGATTTTAAGTGTTTTTGTAAATGATATAGTTTCTAAAAAATTGTATTTTTATGTCTATATTTCATATTTATAATAATTTTTTTACTATATATATATATATATAACAATGTCCTATCCTATTTCTGAGGTCGTCATGTCCCATGTCAGATACTTGTATTTTTGTGTCCTTCATGTCCTTTATCCTTATGCCAGGTGACTTAGATCAAGGGTAAGGGCAAGTTTGCTTGAAAGAATGATGGAAGAAGCAGTGAAGGAAGCATCGATGAATTGGGTAAACAAAAGATTTTCAAATGTCATTATTGTGGAAAGGTGGGTCATAAAAAGAAGTTTTGGAGAAAGTGGTTGTGGGATGAAAATCACAACCAAGGAGGCTCTCGACAAAAGGAAAAGACCCATGTTGTCTTTGTTTCTTCAACTGAAGTAGAATATTGAGCAGCAATGAAAGAAGCATGTGAAGTAGTTTCTCTCAAACGAATGCCTGTAGATATGAAGATCCAACAAAATGATTCTCCCCTATTGTACTGTGATAATCAAGAAGTTCTTAAGCTGGCAAAGAATCTAATCTTTCATGAGCATACTAGACATATTGACGATCATTGCCACTTCATCCAATAGTTTGTAGAAGATGGAACAGTTGAGCTGCAATACTGTCCTACAAACGATCAAACTGCAGACATCCTCACCAAGTCTTTGGGTCTAGAAAAAAATGTAAAATTCAAGGACAAACTTCATGTATTTTCTCGATTGACTAGTAAGAGAGGATGTTAGAATATAAGGGCCATCTAGACTATAGACTTAGGCATATTAATAAAGTCACTTGGTGACATTAGATTACTTTATGTTTAAATATTTTGTTAAAGTACACATAAGTCATTTTAGGGTTTGAGCACTTAATGTTTATGTCATCTCATTATTATAAAGAAAAGGTCATTCTCTTCATTTGAGAATATAAAAGAACCATTTAATTCTCTCTTTGTGTTCTTGGTTTCTGTGTATTTGGTTTTCATATTAAATTTGCTAGTTATTTTACTCTTCAATATATTGAACATATTGTGGTAAAAGTTCGAACATAACCTTGGCTCTTTTTAGGTTTGTACTGGTCAAGTGCTTATCTTAATTAATTTTCAAGGTCGATTGAATTATTGTAGAATTAAGATATAATTTAGATGGATCTGAAATAAGATCTTAAGCTATATGGATACAAACAAGGCAAGTTCATCCAAGTAAAAATCCAAATGATCGTCAAGTTGCTCAAAGATTTCAGGTAAGTTCTACTGAATTCTGTGAAATGCGATTAATTGTTCTTAAAACTTAAAAGTATAAATTATAACCCCTTTTGATGAAATAATTGCAAAGTCATCATGATCTGACTTTATGTGTTGATGCCACTCAATGCAATATGCTAGATATTCTTTATTAGCTTAGCTTGTGAACTCATTTTTCATTTGCATTGTAATTTTGCAGATGATGCACAATGGTGCTAGAAATTACAAGCACTTTGGAGGAATACAGCTTTAGCAATATTCTATAATTTCTGATGAAGTTTTCTTCCCATCATATTGGCAAAAACATATACCATTTTACTAAAAGCCCTTCTTTTGCAAGCATTTTACCATTTTGTTTATTGAAACTACAAAAACTTGGATTTAAATGATTGGAAATCTAGTTCACTGATACAAGTGATTGGGCTCTACAAACATTATGCTTAAGTTTGAAGTTATTCTGGCACATAAAACCTTAAAATTTCTTCAAATGTATGTACTGACTGTGGGATATGGAATAGGACTTCTAATGTGTAGACTGGCTTTATTGGTTTTCTCGTCCCTCTGAAATGCTTTGAATAGTTGGAGTAGATCTTCTATGCTTTCCTTTGAAATGTCTAGTGTTTAAAAATGATTTGGTATAATGTAACTCCTAAAAACATTAATTTTTTTTAAATGTATAGCTTAGCTGCTCAAACCTCCCAAACAAGGATTTACTTATCCTTAATATCAGGTTTTACTTATCCTTCTGAACTTTTGCTAAATCACATCTCATTTTGAGTCTCATTTAATTCATTTTTGTGTGTGGTTTAATGGGATTTTCTGCTGTCTCCTGTGTTTTAGAGTTATAGGAAAACACACCTAATTTTGAAAAATCTCATTCGCTAAAGATGGAATATGAGATTTCCATGGCTAAATACCTTGAAGAAATCCAGCAGGTTTGCTTATGTTCCCTTTGAGTGATGATTCATGCATTCAAGTTGTATTGCTACGTGTTATGTAACAATTAATTTGAATACTTTGTCTTTGTTTCAGAGGCTCAAAATTTTGTCAGATTCTTTGTAGTTGCATTTTTGGGGCTGTGGGCATGAGATTGCCTGGTTGAATAGCATTTTGGTAATGTTAATGATGCAATATCAACAGTGATAATGCTGAGTATAAAATGTAAAGATTTTTTTATCAACTTAAAAGACTGCAAAGACAGTTGAATCTTGAATCTGCAGAGTTCATAGTCAATTTTTTATTTCATATAAGCTCAAAACTACTGCACCTCCTCATTGTTTAAATCATTACTTACAAAAAGGCATGGATTAGCCTCTTCATTATTTAAATCATCACATAAAAAGGCAGGGATTAAGCCGCCCTTGTTTTTTGTCTGAAATATGATTAATAAGACAAAAAAGTAAAACTCACCGAATTATGCGTATGACTTGAACACCCTATGTTAATAAAGTAGCGTAGTGAAGAAAATATATAAGATGTTCATTATTGACAAGAAAAAGCTATTACTAATTAGTGATCAGTTTATAGCCCACGACCGCCACATCCCCCTCCACATCCACCTCCACAGCCTCCACAGCCTCCTCCATTACCTGAACCTGTACCTGGTCCTGATGTAGCACTACCCCCACATCCTCCACAGCCACTACCGCACCCTCCACAACCGCTGATTGCATTTGTTGCCACAGCTGCCACTGCCAGACTCAATTCTGCATTATTAGCATTGGCACCAGCACGTCCACCACACCCACCCCCACACCCACCCCCACACCCACTTCCACATCCACCCCGATGCCGATTACCTCCAGCTTTGATCTTCTGGTCAGTGCCTTTGACACATGTACCACGGTCCACATCACTGCCTGTAAAAACAGCAGACCTGTAAACGATGAGCTTTCACACTTCTTTGTCAAATCTTTCTATTGTATAGTACATTCTGTTTCAGAGACGTGTTTTCATTTTGCTCTACATACCTATAGGGGAAATTTTCATGTTAGTTCCTGCCTCAATGGTGGAAATGTATTTCAATCCCTTGTGGTATTTTTTTAGTGATGCTGAAATGACTGCTGATAGCAAGGTCACCAACAGAACGCTCTCTTGTTCGGCAACCTGCATAGCAGCCACCATTTTTTTAGTCACTCTGAACTTCTAAATTTGTAACATGGCTACTGAAATGCTTTGCAATGGAGAAGCAAAAAATTTCTAATGTTCAGGATGGATGGATGCCATTGAGGAAACTGATTCATGGAGACACGATATTTTTGAAGTAGCAGGTACCTCTACAATTCCAGATTTCCAGTTGAAGAGAGATGTAGCTTCACCAAATGGAGCTTTGGGAGTGTATCGGACTAAAGTCACAAATTCATGCTCTATCTCTGGTTTAGCACATTTAACTTCATATTGCAGCTTTCTACCAGACAGCAACCTCAACTGTGTAACCAAAATCAGGAATATTACTGAACAATATTAAACTGATTTATAACATGCACAAAGGGAAATGGATGACAAGCCAAAAAAAAACTTACAGGTTTCCCCAGGTTTCCTCTGAGCTCGAATATGGGTTCTTCCTTCATAACGTTATTAAGGTTTCTAAGTAGCAGATTGCAGGAATTATTCATTAAAGCCCATTGTGCTGTCCCCCCTACTGTAATCATCTCTTCGGCATTTGCCACAGTTTCACCTGCAGTGGGTGATAATTCAGCATCCAATTTAACATGAAATTCGCAACATAAAACTTACAATTACCCAAATTATTTGTCAACATTTTTTACAACTTTTTTGCTGTTTCAAACATTCACAGCATGAAGAAACATGAACGACCAATCAATAAGAAAAACTCTTTAATTCATGTAAAATATATGTAGCCTAATTTAGTTGTGAAGTTGGAAATTAAGGAAGCTCCTTTTCAGAACATTGATGTAGAAATAGTATTATACAGTTGTCCTATTTAGAGTCTAGGTGTATCAAAAGAAGCCGGAAAGAAAGTCTAGAATTCAGAAAAAATCTTAATTAGCAGAATTCAGTGTAGCTAGGTGTTACTCTAGAGTCTAGGATGTTAGTAAAAGCAAGTACGTTATCATTAGTGAGAAGCAATATGACAATTTATGACATGTTCAATCAAATTAAGAGATATGAACAGAAACAAATACCGAGCATAGATTGTCATCAATTAAAAAATAAGGAATTGAAGAGGTTAATTATTAAAATAAAGGTTAAAAACAAAGATTGTAATGGATTAAAAAATAGAGAAGTGAAGAGGTAAATTATTACACAATAAGGTAATGGAGAAGCTCTCGCAAGGCCAGATCAACTCAATGATCATCTACATAGAACAACAATCTATTCAATTAATACCGTCATCCATCCAAAAATTCCCGGGAAGAAGAGGGAATTCCACAGGGTGCTGCCAAGGTACCAGCATCCTCATTCTAAATGCTTAAGTGTGCGTGGGTGAAGGGCATTTATTTCTCTGGGAAAAAAAATAACAACAATACCTGAAAGAGAAAAGCATTTTACACAAAAGATATATAATCTATCAATTCGGGCTAAGCTCTCATCACCTAGCAGTGGAAACAGGGAGATGGAAAAATATAAATTGAAAAGAATGCTTATTCTTGTTTTGCAAGAGAGGAGAAGTTGAGGATGGGTCCATGGGATGTATGTCATGTTGCAAGATTGTTTATACAAGCAAGGAATAAGCACTGAATAAAACATGATGATTTGAATTGTTTATATACTTTGTTGAGTTTTCCCTATAAACAAGTAGGTAGTTATGTTAAGGATGTTCTAAAACTTTAAAACATGAGTATTGATACTAGAATAGGTAGAGACAACTTTGAGATAAACGGCAGCTAAGCTGCAGAATTTGTTTGCACAAATTTTATTGTAATCTTTTTACTCTGTTATTTCCTCGTTCTAAATGCTTAAGTGTGCGTGAGTGAAGGGCATTTATTTCTCTGGGAAAAAAATAACAACAATACCTGAAAGAGAAAAGCATTATACACAAAAGATATATAATCTGTCAATTCGGGCTAAGCTCTCATCACCTAGCAGTGGAAACAGGGAGATGGAAAAATATAAATTGAAAAGAATGCTTATTCTTGTTTTGCAAGAGAGGAGAAGTTGAGGATGGGATGTATGTCATGTTGCAATGTTGTTTATACAAGCAAGGAATAAGCACTGAATAAAACATGAAGATTTGAATTGTTTATATACTTTGTTGAGTTTTCCCTATAAACAAGTAGGTAGTTATGTTAAGGATGTTCTAAAACTTTAAAACATGAGTATTGATACTAGAATAGGTAGAGACAACTTTGAGATAAACGGCAGCTAAGCTGCAGAATTTGTTTGCACAAATTTTATTGTAATCTTTTTACTCTGTTATTTCCCATAGATCCTACAGGGTCTCTTGAGATGTTAACAATAATATACGGTACTGTATACTGTATAGAACTGTTCTGTTCAATTCAGTTCAAGAAAGAAATGGTTAAAGCTTAGCATGCATTAGTTGTAGAAACTTGGGCTTACTGTTTCATTCTATGTTTTCCCTGTGTTAAACTTGTCTTCTTCCATATCAGAATAACGTTTTTTTCTGGAACTGAACTGCTTCTTACCAGGAGATCTCGATTTCTTAGAATTTGGAATTCTTTGATAAACATTGATAATTTGCCTCTTGTCAGGTAAGCCTCGCAAACTTACTTCCTCAGATCTAAGGAAAGAGCCCATATATGGTTTTGCCATTGTTCTGCAAGGCGGAGAAAAACAAAGCAAATCACTGGCATAAGCTTTGACCTTGAAAGCAGGCAGGCACAGAGATTTCTAGGTTATGAAGCTTTACCTTGTTTTAACAGTGAAAACTTCTTTATCATCATGGTCCAAAATTCTTGTCTCCATCTCTGCTCGTTTAATTCTTTGGAAACATTCCAGAAATTGGAATTTCTTTACAAAGCAGTGTGACCTAACAGCCCAAAGAAGATAAGGGGCAGCTATGGGAGGAGTTACAGAAACTGCAATATGCAAACCGATAGGCTTGGAACCATCTTGCTGCCCATTTCTTGACAATGGAAACCAGTTCTCTACTGATAAGGTTTTTGAATCCAACAAAGTCTGCAGTGGAATTGATACTTGGCCCAGACCATTGCTCATCCTTTTTAGAGTGCAAGAAGATCGAGATCTGAGCTCAAAGATGAAATCTCCAGTGGCTTTACACTGGAAGGAAGCGATTTGTTTGCATTGAGATTCAGAAGTTATTTCTACTTCCTTTGCCTCCATTTCAGGACAGTTATCTTTGTAATATCTGACAAATAGAGTACCTTTGTGGTTTTCAGGTATGTTTCTGATACCTACCACCTCCAAAAGCACCTGCACGATGATCAACCACAGGTACAGTTATGAGTTTCATGCTGTTTCAAACTCTGTTTCTCCAAGCAAGATATGTATTTCACAGAAGTTACATGTAGGAATGAAATCTTGAAACACCAGAGGAAAATAGGTTTAGTTTTATGCAAAACCGACCTCCACAATCTTTACTGGAGTCAGATAATGATCTTTATTAGACTGAAACAGAGGTTCGCCTACACAATCAGAGATCTTTGATAGAAGAGGAGCACTGGGCACTGGTGAAGGTGTGTCTCCTTTGTGCATAGCCCCAGCTCTCCAGTAGCGCTTGCCGTAAGTGTTTTCCCATTGTCTTGTGGTTTCTGTAAATCCAACGTCGAGTTTCTTACCCTCGCTTCTGTCAGAATCCATGTCATCATGTTCCAGCACTTTGCCGAGCAAATTGAACATGTCTTTCGTGTAAGCAACCGGCTGCAGCTGGTGAGAGTGCCACATCAAATCAACGTCATAGGTTGGAACACAGAAGCAGTTGACAGAATTGTCTTTGTTTTTCTTAATAAGGTACAGAAACCCCTTGTATCTTTCTTCGGCTCCTTTAAGGAACCGATCATCGAACATGTATGGACGGGATACCTGTAGAGACCACATCAACTAGTTCAAATATAAGAAGATGATACCGGAAATGAATCTTCGATACAGAGCACAATATATACATAAAATGACTGAAAGACGGGAGAAAACAGAAAAGAATTTAAATACCTGGTGAAAGAATGAACTTTGCCTTCGGACTGCGTCCATAAGATCATACTCGATCTTATGCGTACTTTTAAAAATCATTCCAGCAGAATTCCCTGAAACAAAATGACTCAAATCAAGCTCATATGGTTCTTCTGGATAAGAGTATTTCCATATCTCTTCTGTCTGTTTCCTGTCAGCTTCTTTGATAGATGACTCCACAAAAGAAGCATCCAGTATTCTGCCATATATTTTCTTGCAATCCTTTCCATATTGGACCTGCAGACCACATTATATTAAATGGATAAGAACCTGCAATCAGACTTCGATGCTTAAACATTAAAATAGCAATGACTTGTCATACTGGATTGAGCCTGTGACAGTGCCAGATCCATTCACAGTCGAGAGGAACTACTAGCTGAAACTTTGCATTGCCGGATTCCGTGTGTTCAGCAAGCAATGGAAGCCAGCACTGTTCGTACCTGTTCATAAAACAGAGAAAACACGCTGAACAAAATTTAACATCAACATAAAATATTTTGCCTATTAGAATAGGGAAAACGAATGTAATTTCATATTATCATACAATTTTATGATTAATACAGAATTCAACACAAGAAAATTCAGTGTCTGCAACAAATTTTGAAATTGGCAGAAAAATTGATGAGTTTTACAAAATTCAACAATAGAAACTTCACACCTTCTGGTTTTTATGTAAAATAAAATATTTTGCCTATTAGAATAGGGAAACAAACAAACTTTCATATTGTCAAACAATTTTATGATTAATACAAAATTCAACACAGAAAATCCTGTGCTCTGCAACAAAATTTCAGATTGATATAAAGATTGATAATTAACACAAAATTCAACAAAAGAAACTTCACACCGTCTGGTTTTTGTGTTTATGTCATTATTGTCACATTTAATATAAAAAATTACATAGGAAAAAGCTAGGAATTTTATATAATGAATTTGTTTACACATATTAAAGGGAAAGGCATTAAAGATGTTGTGAAAAGTTCAACTATTGAAAACGTCGACAAGAATAAGTACCTGTAAATGGCTCTATGTAAAGCTGGACCGTGGTAAAGGCATCGATACCGATCGATGGAAGCAAGAAACAGCAGATGCTGTTTTGCCGCACTGATCAGGTCTAGATCCACGCTGATGCTAATCTCTTGCGCTTTTCTCCATTCCTCTTCTTGCTTTGCATTCATCCTTGGCAAAAAAGACCTTTCCAACCTTAATTCTTAGTTATCAGAACTCCTCCACTCCTTCAAACCTCGATCTTTTTTTATCAGAAATTCTCCATTCCTTTTACAACCCAAACCTAAAGCTCCTCTTCCAGATCCGAACATGTACTGCCTGAATCCGTTTTGTACTGCTAATATGTACTATTGGTTTTTTCGAATTGGTATCGTTTTCTTTCTGAAAATTTCGAGGTGTACGTCATCAGCAATAATAGAGAAGAATCCTGTTTGGAAAAGTCATAAATCTATATTTAAAAAATCGCCATAAAGATTTTTAAACCAACAAATATAGGGCTCTCGGTCCCGTGAAGTGGTTTCCACGGATGGATCGCCAAACAATAAAATTAATAAGCAAGGTTAGCAAGCGCTTAGATTCTTATCCATAACTATTATTCTGCTCTGAAGGGTCCCACATATGGAGGTTTACCTGTCTGTCTTTCTTTGACCGCAAGCCTGTGAAATTATATTCAGGAATCATGAGAGTAGTGTGTGTCGAAAATTCTGAGTTGTAAGAATTTGATCTACAAATGGCTAAAATTAAGAAAATAGAGAGCATCTAAGTGACGTATTTGGACCAAAATCCGCACCATTTTAAGGGTTCACGCATCACCATTTTAAGGGTTCACGCATGGTTTTGAAATTATTCTTCGGTGAGATGTGATATTTTGTAATCACATGATACATAGTGAGAATTTGAGGGTTAAAATGTTCATACGAGTGTAATTAATATTGAATCTTTATTTTTTAATTTATTTTAGATGTGGTTAAAAATAATTATTAAATTTGTTAAGTTTCTGAGTATAACAAGTGTACAGTGGGGATTCATTTCATTGCACTGATAAGTGTTTAATTATTATCTGAGATTTTGGACTTTCTTGAGTGGATTAACAAGATTAACCTGAGTGTAACAAGTATACAGTGGAGATTCATTTCATGGTCGTCGTATTTTGTTATGTTCAAATGCATCTTGATTAAGATTTAAATAAGCTTCAGTTAAGTGGTGGTTAAGAAAATGAGTATGTTTATTAAATAGTATTTGTTTTTATGTTCATATTTAACTCGAATGTAACAAGTGTACAATGGGGATTCATTTCATTACACCGATAGATGTTTAGATATTATCTGAGATTTTGGACTTCCTTGAGTGAATTAACAAGATTAACCTGAGTGTAACAAATGTACAATGGGGATTCATTTCATGGTCGTCATATCTTGTTATGTGCAAATGCATCTTGATTAAGATTTAAATAAGCTTCATTTAAGCGGTGGTTAAGAAAATGAATATGTTTATTAAATAGTATTTGTTTTTATGTTTGTATTAATTAGTTTAATGTTTATATTACTTTAATATTTATATTAATTGCTTTAATGTTTAACCTTTGTTTAACAACCAGTCATATCCACAAAACTAAGTGGTTGGCTATACCTATCGGTGTTCATGGGCCACTTTATTTGTGGCTATGCTAGTAGGTGTACTGTTAAGACACTCCTTGTATTAGGTCATCCATTTCGTAGATACGAGCTTAACAAAATATATAAATGTAGTACAACCAAATGTTGTCATAGTACTGGTCCCACACAGCCACCAAAACATCACATAAATACACTCAAATATTAAACATAAATACTTCATATTAAGTGCATAAATACTTTAAATTATGTCCAAAAATTGCCTATATATTGACTGGCCCAACAACAGTCCATAAATAGTCTTTATGTTCAAAAGAGTACAAAACATCTTGTCCCAACTACTTACAGATCTACTTGAACATACAAAAGCAGATAAACTACAAAATATCCTTTATAGTATTTGCCACTAGTGTAAGGTACCCATCAAATCAACCCCCACGGATCTCTATTCGAGCCATCACAAAATCTACTAGTAGTTGCGTACTAAACTTGCCTCATAAATCTGCAGGTAGTTGCATCCATGGAAAGAGTCAGCATTGCTCGTACAAGGAGATCAAGTAGGCAACTAAGCAGGGGTTCCCAGCTACAATGCACTCCATTAGA
This sequence comes from Larix kaempferi, assembly GCA_027924585.1. Taxonomy (NCBI): domain Eukaryota; kingdom Viridiplantae; phylum Streptophyta; class Pinopsida; order Pinales; family Pinaceae; genus Larix; species Larix kaempferi. Next base: position 154,175 of record BSBM01001378.1, on the reverse strand, counting down.
TGAGGAGAGGGTGGATCATGGAAATGCAAACAATGCTCCCAACAATGTTGTTGAGAATGGCCATGCGGTAGTCAATGATGATGTTGTCCCACAGTCAACCACAGATCCACTATCAACCACAATTCAAGGTGCAAGTTCAACCAAGAAGATCAATGCAATAAGAGGCTGGACAAAACAAGACATGCTAATTGCGATTGATGATATAAAGTTTAATGGATATTCCATTCGTGCAGCGGCAAAAAAACATGGGGTTGTTACCTCATCAATACATTATTGGATAAATGGGTTCACACATACAAAGCGCAAAGGACCTCTTACAGTTATGAGTGAAGAGGAGGAGGCCGAGGTGGTTCAATGGTGTAAGGAGATGACCTAAATGGGACATGGGCTAGAGTTCATACAACTAAAATCCACAGTAGCTCAAATCTGTCAGGGGAGGCCAAACCCCTTCAAAGATGGGTTTCCTGGTAAGTCATGGTGGTTTGGGTTTAAAAAAAGGCATCCAGACCTTGTGTTACATACAACCAAGGGCCTAGATAGAGACAGGGCTTTAAATCTACGCCTTGCAATTCTGTCTAAGTTCTATGCCACTCTTTCTAGTGCATATGAGAAACATTCTTATGCTCCAAACCATATATGGAACTATGATGAAACATGTTTACAGGAAGGAAGGAATTGTGGCATGCGGGTAATTTCCAAGAGAGGGAGTCGTAATGTGCCAAAGATTTTTCCTAGGAGCAGGGAGTGGATCACTATTCTATGTTGTGTCAATGCAATTGGTGCTTCAATCCATGAATTTTATCTATTTAAAGGTAAAACTCAACTCAAAAACTATATACAAAATTGTGAACCAGGTGCATGCATGGCTGCACATCCCCATGCATGGATGACTAAAGAAATATTTTTGAATTGGCTTACTCACTTTGATGCATCTATACTAGGCGGTGTCTCAACTGTAAATACACACTTGTTGGTTTTAGATGGACATGGAAGCCACATTGTTGTGCAAACAATTGAGGATGCTAACAATTTGGGCATCGACCTGTTGACACTGCCTGCTCATACCACTCACAGGTTGCAACCCCTAGATGTCAGTGTGTTTGGGCCTTTCAAGAACTACTTCAAGGGTGAGTGAGCTTCATGGATGGCAAAGAATCTAGGGGTGGAGACAAAAATGTTTGAGCTAACCAAGCTTGCAAGTAAATCCTTTAAAAGGGCTCTCACACCTTCAAATATAAATGTTGGGTTTAGGAGGACTAGAATATGGCCACTGAATTCTGATGCTCTTATGCATGATACTAGTTGTAGCCAAGCATTTGATGTGGATGGTCAAGAAGAAGGGGATGTCCAAGCACATGTTGATGGCCAAGAAGATTTGGAAGTAGAGGAAGACATTGTTGATGCTGATAATATGATATCCCTCTCTCAAGGAGAACACTTCTGTGGTGATGATGATGAACATGTAAGTGAAACGCAGTATAACAATGAACCAATTGACAGTAACATGGAGGTTGTTAGACCAACTGAAACACCTGCAACTTCTGCATGTAATATTCTTAATGACTATTGATCATGCAAATGTGAATGAGAATATAGTTGGAAATGACAACGTTGATATGAATGTAGTTGTAGGTGATCATGCTCTAGGAAGCAACAATGGACAATTGACTTTTCCAAGCCAGGTAACCCCATCATCATGGCTGGCAAAAGCCATGATGAATATGAACAAACATAATGTCTCAAGAACCAATGAAGAAGGCATGAACATGCCTTCACAACCAACAGAATTGGACGATGAAATTGTTCATTATTTTGTGGACAATAGAAATTTGGAAGAAGATACTGTACATAATGAGGTTCCAGCTGAAGAGGACAATATGGTTCAATTAGATGTCCAGAATATTGACCCAAATATTGAAAGGGAATTGTCAAGCAAGGAGTAGCAAGTGTCAATTAAGGGGCAGTTGCTTGGTTGGTTCCTAAAGCTACCAGTAAAGAGAGTGTCAGTGAAAGGAAGGCAAGCAACAACAAACAATATTCGTCTATGCCGAAGTTCACAGCTACTCACCTCAGAAGACTATATAAAACTATTAGTTGAGTCTGAACAAAAGAAACTTGAAATCCAGGATTTAAAACATAAGAAGAAGGATTTAGCCAAAGAAAAGAAGGTTGCAAGGATTGCTGCAATAGAACTTTGAGCACAGGAAAGGCTTGAAAGAGAGAAAGTAATACAATAAAAGGACCATCAAAAACAGTTGGCAAGGCAGGAAAAGGAATTGAGAAAGGCTCAACAATTGCTTCAAAAAGAACAAGGGATGGCAGAAAGGGTTGACATTGATGCAAACATAGTCGAGGAAAGCAGGATGTTGCCAAACACATTGGAACATATTGCAGATCATACACCATGTTTCCAAGACCTCCTAAACATCCAAGTCCCCCGCTATCAACAAGTGCGCATGCCCACTTTACATATTCCTACCAGTGTGGGTGTCAATCGTATGTATGATTATCAGGGGGCTCCACTTACTACAGGGGTTAGTAGCACAAGTGTGAACTGTGGCTACAAGAAGAAAATTGGATATCATATGGAGGCAATCAGCCACAACCTAATCAGCCATTGTTAGGTAGGCCAACCAACTTGGCTCAAGTAGACAAATCAACAAGATTGGGCAGTGAATGTCTTGGAGGACATCAAGCAGAGGGGTGTCATAATTTTTGTTGTGACCACATTGCGATGTGGATTTTTTAATGATTGACTCTATTGTTTGTAACATGGCCATTTTGGATACAATCCTAGGTCATAGCGTTCCCTACTGTTTGTGGCAATGTAATCAAGGGTTTATCATACGGTTTAATATACCAATTATGGGTTATTAGTTATTACTGGCGTTTTCTTGTCTCATGCAAAACATGTAAAACATTCAATTATAAGGACAGATTATGAATACTATTATCAATTATTCAACCCATAAACGTTTCATGCAAAATGCAATTTCAACATTTCAACAGAACTCTGTAATGTGCCATAAATAGTCATTTCAACAACAATTTTGCCATGAATGCGTAACACAAAACTTTGTAATGTGCCATAAATAGGCATTTCAGCAACAATTTTTCCATGAATGCATAACATGGAACTCTGCAATGTGCCATAAATAGACATTTCAACATCAATTTTTCCATGAACGCATAACATTATAGCCATAGTTCATTGAATATCCAATTCCAAATCAAGCATGACCTATGAAAACATAGTTAATAAAGAAGGAAAAGACGATTTATTTTCCACAATTCAAACTTACATTATGCAACAATTAGGAGAATTGCACCAAAACTCTCAAAAACAGTTCTGAGAAATACACCTAAACCCGCAAAAACAGTTATGAGAAATGCACCAAAACCCTCGAAGAACAGTTATGTTCTGAGAAATGCACCAAAACCCTCAAAGAACAGTTCAGAGAAATGGACCGAAACCCTCAAAGAACAATTATGCTATAAGAAATGCACCAAAACCATCATTCAATGGTTCAACAATTATGGTATGAGAAATGCAACAAAACCCTATTGCAACCGTTGAGATAAATGCACCAAAACCATTACAACATAGTTCTAAGAAATGCACCAAAACCCACAAAAGAGTTACAAGAAATGGACTACAATTATGGGCAGAGTGAATGTGCTAAGAAACACATTGACCGGTACAACAAACAACATCAGAAATGCAACATAAACCACATAAGCATACCAAAAAATGTCCACACAATTCCCAGCAGATTGAAAGTGTTGAAAAACACAGTCGCAAAGATAGCTAGTAGGAAAGATTCCTACCAGTGAGCCAACCACGAAGCCACTGCCATGCCACCGAACCCACTGGAGCACGAACGCAACCGAACCCACAGGAGCAAGAAGCTAGCTAACCCACTGTAGCAGGAAGCCAACAAACCCACTGGAGCACGAAACTTCCATCTCCACCACCGAACCCAATGGAGCACAAACGCCATTACAACCCACAAAGACACCGCCATGCACAAACGCCACTGCAACCCACAAAGACACCGCCATGCACAAATGCCACTGCAACCCAAGCACCTCGCCATAAACCAGCTACACGAAGCCACTAAACCGACTAGATCATGAAGCCACCGAACTTAGTGGAGCACGAAGCCACCACCGAACCCACTGGAGCACAAAACTCCCATCTCCACCACCGAACCGAAGGAAATCTCCCACAGGGTGCACTTGTTACACCTAAATCTTGCTACCCTGAGACTTAGTGTAAACATCCCTGAAGTTCCTATGACTAAGAAATCAACTTGGAAGAGATACTAACCTATTTCTATTGGGTTTAGTGAGGTCGTTGCAGGTCATCTTAGTGCAGCATGCGATGTCGCAGGTTGTCCTGTTGCAGCCTGCGACGATGTCAGTTAAATGGATAAAAGGGCATCTTCGATCCATTTCTCGAAGGTGTGTGATGTGGATCTCTATCCCTAACCTATAGGGGGAGTTTGCATTCGGTTCCCTAACCCTTTGACAGGATCCCTTAACCCTCTCCCACTATATCTCAACCTACACTATCCTCTTAGTCCTATATATATGAGGCTCATTCCCATTCCAAAGGGAGGAAGTCTATAGAACTTGCATGCTGGTGAAATTAGCTTAGGAGATCTCTACTCATCTCTTGGGAGACCTAGACTTCCTTTAGAGGCTTTGGAATTGGCTTGTTGGAGGAGGATTGCGAAGTTAAGCTTTGGTTGTAATCATCTCTCTTTTGTACTTCCCTATTTTAATACAGTAATATAAACTCTTTCCACCAAATGTTGTTGTATTAATAATGTTTGTGTAGTTTACTTGCTTAACCGTTTACTTAGATCTGCTATTGTTTAGATGCATTTTACTGCTTGTATTGTTCTGTATGTCTTGGCAGGTCTTGCAATTGAGATCCGACGATCGTGGAGCTTGGAACAACATCGAGGAGAAAGATCTACAAGCTAGAGGTAAGACATCTAATCACTCGATCTTTAACTAGATCTAGGAAAGAAGTTTTATATTCTGTCCCACTTGTTCTAGACTTACGTTGAGATAAGGAGATCACGCCTTAAGTCCGCTTTAGGTAGATTGTTTGATAACAAGTTTGGCGACCATACTGGGGAATTACAATGCATTGTTTTAAGTTTTCAGTTTGAAATTTATTTTGTCTGATTTCTTTGTGAGCCATTTCATTTGCCTCCTTAGCCATTTCACCACCCGATCTTCTCTTTGAAGAGTCTATTGACTTCCTTTGAGTCTATATGTTTGATTTTCAATCCTTTTGGTTGCTCATGTTTGGAGATCTATTCATCCTTGCATAGGGATCTCCCATCGCACCTAGGTAATATAACCAGAGCGACATTCCCCTGTCAAGCGCAGTTTGTTTCCTTGCAGCCTATGACGTTGTCGCACAACACAGTTTGACATCCTGTGTAATGTCCCCATTTTGACCCCCTTTGCATTAAATCGTAAATGATATAAATATTGTTATTTAATCATGGTGAGGAGCTCAAGGCCAAGGCCCCACCATTGATTTAGCGTTTTATGTATCGGCAATTAAAGGAATAGATGCCTATGGTTCTTGTGCTAGATAGGCACAATGTAAATAAGACATCATGTAAATATGAATTTTAATGAAAATACCCACAACTAGCTATGCAATGCAACAAAGAGATGTGGCATTATTCTACAAGGAATAGGGAGGGAAATTACTCAAACCCTTGAGCTAATGGTGTTAATCCATGTGTCAATGAGAAAACCCATAAACCACCAACTACCCATTTTGGGTTATGGACCCAATCATTTAATTCTTCCAGAAATTGGTTGAGGCAGTTAATGCCTTGGGAATGAAGAGGTATGGCAACTAATTTTGTGTATGGGCAAGCCATCAACTTGGGAAATCGTATTTTGTCTCCCTGGGCAAGAAAACACCCATGAAAGGGGTGCCCAAAGCCATTATGAACACACAGTATTTCCTCTCTCACGCAGTCTGAACTACTGGGTCTTTCCTCATCACGTTTTTACCAATTTTCCTGCATTTTTCCATAGCTAGGAGCTCGTTTTTGTGTTGCACAGTGGTTGGGAGAAAGGGAGTCACGTTCTGGGGGTTTATAGAGGTCGTTTTTGCCCCAAAATGCCCATGGATGTTTTTCTGAAAATGATTTCTGCTCTCCAGGGTTGTTCTCCAATTTCCATTTCGTTTTTGGGCTTTCCCACGTTTTTCTGAATTGGTAGAAACCCCTCTTTGGGCAACCCACTGAAGAAACGTTTTTCCTCAGGCCTAGCACTTGTGGTTTTATTGTTATGTGCATCCCTGTTTTGGGTTTGAATCTGTGAGCAAGAGATTTGGAGTGGTAGTGGACAGAATTGGCTTGATAAACCTAGTGGGGGGAGATAACCTCTCAAGGAGATCAAGAGGGCTTTGGCTACTCTTCTATGCACATCCTGAGAGCACTAGATGGGGAAGGTATGGCTTGAGGGACTGTACAACAATGAAAATAATACTTCCTTGTGTTGGGTATGTAGGTATTGTGGGTGCCAAGCTAGATAGATCTTGTATGGTTACCCCTGGCTCTGTGCTTGAGCCCACTAGCTTAGCCACTCTTCCTTTCCATTTCCTAGCAGCCTGATAAACCCAATTGTAGATTGGCTTGGCTCATCTTGGTGTATGCTTGGCTATGTGTGAGTCTGTTGTTCCCTGGTTCCTTGTAGAGATCATGCCCCAGCTCGGGGGTGGCAGTTGTATCAAGAGGTTGCTAAGCACAACTGGCCTATGGTTGGGTGGAACGTTGCAGATGCATAGTTGGTTGCTTGGGACTACTTTGTTAAGATAAGTATTCTCTTTTATAAATTCTGCAATGTCTTTATTTAATGACTGTCACATAAATGTTTGAATGTATGTTAGATATTAAACATGATTTTTAATTCCGCTGTGTTTCTATAACATGCACATGCATATGACTTTTTATCAATGAGTTTTTACTTAATGGATATGGGGTTAGATGCCCCGTTTTAGCATCACGTTCTCTCTATCATGCTGGTATGATAGGAGGGGACATTACATCCTGCGCCATTGGCGTGGTTTACCTAATTGTCACTTGCGACGGTCGCTCTGAGTCTGACCATAGACTGCGATGAACAATCTAGTTTTTTGCTTGGGTTCTCTCCTCTCCAACCTTTGAGTTTGGTTTTCCTTATAGACCTCCTTTGCACTGTATCTTCCAATGAGAGACCTTTTTGATGTTGCATTGCTAGTCTTTGGTTTTGTTTGGTTTGTTTGGATCGGTTTTGGGTTCCATTTTAGACAAGTATGAGATTTGGTAGTGGCGGACACTTTGGTCTCCCCCACCTTCATCCACTTGACCTTGCATTCCCTCCTCTCCTCACATGATCTAGTCTTTGTATTGGATCCGATCCCATACCTCTTTTTGCACTTGTCGTTAATCTTTGCTTGCATCCGGCTGTTTTTCGAGTGTTTTGTGTGTTTTCAGTTCATATGAGTGCTTGTCATTTTCTTGAGAATTTCTGAGTGCTGCAAAATAATCTTTATTTTCAGTTATTCACGTTTAAAAACATCATTGTTATCAAGTTGTAATCTTGGCATATCATTGAAAAATTAAAAGTGCTTCATTTTTACTGTTTTCAAATGCATTTGAAAATTGTTGTAGAAGTTGGTTCATGCATTGGAAATCATTCATAAGTATTTTGGAAAGTTTGAAAGGAAAGTTAATCATTTGTGTTTTTTCAGGAATTATGAGCCATTCATTTTCGTGAAAAAATCCAAGTGAAATCAAGTTTTTGCAAAAGTGATTCCATGCTTGAAAGAATTGTATGCATCTTTGGTTTTTTATGCCTTCAAGCCATCATAGTGAAATTTGAAAAGTTAGTGTGGTGTAGGTAGAAATTCCCTCTTTTCATCACTTAGTTTCATTTTTTATTCGAAAAGACAAAAAGAAAATGCTTAGATTTGGTTTTGGTGCTTGTTGATTTTCATATTTTGTTGGAAAAACGAAAAGAGTACTTTCATTTTAAAATTTTGTAGAGTTAGGATTTGTTGCATTTTTGTTGTTTTCGTAAAACCACTTGGAAAATATTTCTCCCTCCCATATATAGATTTCATCAAAAGAAAAATACATTTTCTCATGTAGTTAGGGCTTGCATTATGTTTACGTTTATGTACTCACCTCATGCATTCACCTAGCCGTCCAGATAAAATTAACGGTAGAACTAGGGTAAAATATTTAGTAACTTGTGTGTTAAGTTAAAGACGTGTTTCGGCATCGTAAAACGTGGCAGTTGTCGTTACTTTCCAGCACTGTATTCCGGGGGAAGCTCTTTCACGTACCAACCAGTATATCGAAGGCTCTGTTATCACCTAAACTGTAGTTACCCCTATGGAAGGATCCAGTCATGGATGGCAATAGGGAAGGGCAACTTGAAAGGTGCAACCACGATCACCTCGACCTCCAATGTATATGGTTGTCACGCCAGTCGAGGCAACCTTCACTTTATGTTATCTAGCCCAGACAACAAAGGGGGAGACCCGATCTACTCCCGACAGGAGAGATCAAAACCAAGACACCAAATCAGGGTATTTCTAAGTGAAGTTAGGTGTATGGTTTATCCTAGACCTTATAGGTTGAAGTCACAAGCCAAGTGAGGGGTTCAATAGGTATAGCTTTGGTTCATAGTTGATGTGAGAGTGACTTACAATGTTTAAAGTGAGATCTAGGGCTAGTGTACTAGGTCAATGTCAAAAGATCCACTACCTTGGGAACCGTGTCCAATGCAGGGTTGTTTAGGGGTCAGACTGGGGCTAACTAGTACATGAGACAATCTTGACCATAGTCCATGATGTCCTCAAAGGTATAGTTCACCATGCAAAAGTCAAACCACAAGTCAATCCAACAATCTAGGAGAGTGGGTTGACTTGGAGATAAACCAGTGCCTTGGGAATTGGGAAGTGGAGTCAAAGTAGGGTTGACTTTATGGTTTAGGACTCCTACAACATGAGATAAGTGGACAGTATAGGCCTTGATGGATAAATGTGTCTAGATCTAGGTTTGACCCAAGTGGACCACAATCCCTAAAAACAAGGAATGCAGTCCCCAAGGCAAGATTTGACAAAGTGACAGTCTAGACCTAGGTTTTGAATTATTCTGAATCCGGATCTGCAAAAATCTCAAGTACCCAGTTCCTCGAAGTGAGTGAACTCACTTCTCCAAGGTGGTGCGACTTTCCCTAAGGAGGCTTGAATCGGGGTTTAGGTGGGTCAAATTATGTCGGATGGCATCCAAACTTTAGATCCGGGTAGATCAGTCAAGTAGGGATATGGATCTATAATTTTGTGGCAATCCACCGGTTAGATCTTTGTAGATCTAAGTTTTAGTGTTCCAAGTGGTCCAAAATGGGGATTAAATCCCTTAAAATGTGGAATGGGGCCCACAAGGTGATTTTCAAGAAAGGGACAACCTGGGTGTATGTTATTTGATGTGTAGATGTAAAATCAAGTGAAATCTCAAACACCCATCACTTAGATCTAGGTCAACCTGCTCAAATGGTGAAGTGCGCCTTCCTTGGGAGAAGCTAAGTTGGCTTGGGAGAGGGGTCAAACGGAAGCCAATCCACACCAAACTATAGATCCGGGATGCCGTGGATGCTATAGAGGTGGGTTTTCAATATCATGCCCAACAACCCACTAGATCTTAGTAGATCTGACAAAATGTAAAATGAGGGTTTTGTAGTATTTAGGGTTTTAACAATTTATGAATTATGTCAATGGATTGGATAAAGGAAAGAGAAACAAACCTGTGGATCTTACCTGGATAACCTTGTAGATGCCTTGATGATGATGATCTATGCAAACCCGATCAATTTGGAAGCTTTGAGGTAGTCTCTATGCAAATCGATTTTGTCCAAGAAGCCAATGCGCCCTCTCTCCTGCACAATCAAACGTCAACAATATCAGATTTGATGCATCAAGATATAAGACTAATGCCACAAAAGAAGTAACAGAAAGATAGCATATATCACAATGATACTAATGATAACCCCCTGATACAAGCGAATGCCAAGAAAGTCGATTTGAAGAAGCCTTGCAAAATCGCCCTTGTTGAAGTCGCCCTCCTGTAGACAAACAATGATTTCCAAAAAATAGATAGATCTTACCACAATTTCCAAATGCTAGGTTGCAATAGACTTTCCAATCACCATCTAAGAACACCAGATGCAAAGGAGACCACAAGAATTTCCACAAGAATATTTTTCTATACCAATAATCCAAGAGCCAAAGACCCTTTACAATGAGAGGCTCTCTCCTTTAAATAGGAAGGAGAGGCACCAAAACCCTAACCACTTTTTGAATGAGTGGCTAAGATTAAAAGATACAAATGTCTAATCAATGGTTGAGATGAGCTCAACAACATAGTACATGGATCACACATAAAATATAACATAAGTGGACAAAGTCGCCCTAGGAGAGGGAAATCCCACCAAATCATGATGACAAAATATCATAAGAGGCTCATGGTGGGTCCAAGGGGTAATTTTATCCCTCCTTGGTCAATCCCCATGGCACAATAACCAATAAACAATCATGAAAGTACCAAATCGTGCCTCCAAGGTAAAGTAGTGTATCTCCAAGGTGAAGTCGTGGTCCTCAAAGACCTAAAAAAATCCACAGAAAGTGCCATAAGTGATGGATGCGGTCCCCGATGAAGCTGAAACTGCAGGAGGAGGTGTGGAAGGTCCCGATCTATCATCACTGATCATCCCATGCCATAACTTTGCCTCAGTAGCCCAAATCGATTTCCTCAATAGCCATTTCTACCAATCCTGAACTGCCTCGGGAAACGTGAAACTGCCCAAACTGCCTCCTGGAGTGATGGCGCTGTCAAGGTGAGGGTACCAATGTGTCCGGGAGGGGGGTAATATGGTAAAAACAAGTGGCTGGACCACCCCCTCCATCATCAGCGCCCTAGGTTAACCAGATAAAAGTCATCTCTGCTCCGACAGGGCCTCCAACAGACCAAAACTGCACTAGGACAGCCTACTGAGGCTAAATCATCACTGTAAGTGCCCGGAACTGAAAACAAACTGTCCCATTGGACTCAGAAGGTCCAAATCCATCCAAGATGTGTACTCATACACTATATGAATCTCTGCATGATCAAGATAAATATCCAATGTACCGGAACAAGGCCAATAATAATGATCTGTAAATGACCAAACACTGCTGTATCCCAAGAATCATCATCATAACCCTGTAGCTGCTGCATAGAATCATCCTGTATGTGTACATGGACCATATATCATCTATCCATATCATCATAAGGTCCAACATCTCATGTCCCATGGTCCTCCATGGTCAAACTAGGTCTAACCAAGACCAAATACAACTCAGACTATCATCCATAGCTACTGCAAGGTGTCAAGGTCAATACATGCTTTACAATTTATTCAAATAGCTTCTATAACACAGAGTAATCATGACTGGCGATCTAAATCCAAATATATAGTGTCGTTAGTTATTAGTATTACTCAGACTAGACTTTCAGGATCATACTCACTTCATAGTTGTGATCAATTTGCTAGTGAAGGGTGAAGGCTGAAATAAATGGCTAGGCTAAGGGATGACTTGACTAACTTGACTTTGTGACACTTTGGCAAGGGAAAGGGAATACACACCATAGTATATACTGAATGAGCAATAACACAGGGAATGGCGGTGTCTCACAAATGGATGAGTTGTTTAAAGAGGGTTTATTCACCTTCACAGATGCGCACAATCCATAATACAAGCAAGGCCAGCAATTGTTTAGATATAACATTTAAGTTCCATTGCTTTTTGGGCCTGAGTTTTCCATAGCCTTGATCTATGTGTGTTTACAAACACATTGCATAGATTTACATTTATTTTTAGGCTTTCTGCTGCAGGTGTGTTTTTAAGGCACTTGTTTACCTGAGCACTTCTAGGTGTGTCATGGACAGCTTGTTTACCTAGGTATTAATTTTTCCAAAAGATATAACATTTTATTTTTCATGGCCATTTTCATTTGGCATTTCTTTCATATATAAGATATAGCATTTGATTTTTTTCCAAATTTTGTATTGATGGCAGCACTAAAAGTTTCAGGTTTAGCCAACACAACTTTAGTGACTAGGGGGAATTCTCAAGGAACTCCAACTCACCATAGGTAAGTTTTGTCACCAACTCAGAGCCGAGACACAATAAACAGGGAAGCTCATCCAGTACAGAGGCTACAGTGGGGAAAGATCCTCCATGTCACTAGTCAAGTAGCAGATCAAGGTAATAATCTAAAAGGTAGGCCACGGATGGATGAAGACAATGAAAAGATGAAGCCAACACTAGCAAGCCATAGAATGGTGTAATGATCACCTCTATTCTCCCTAAGGAGGGTATGTACCAATGAGTATGAATAGTGAACTTCTAAGTCTGAGTAGGGACAGTAATATATATAATAGGTCAACCAGGTCCAAATATCTATATGATCGCCAGATCATGACACTAAGTGCTAAGACATGCTATAAGAATAAGTATAAAAGCAATCTAACCATAACACAATAGTATACTTGCTGAGTCATATACCTGAAAGCTCATCAACCTGTACCATCACCTGTCCTCTGAGACTGCTGCTGTAACTCTGGGCACTACTGTCTGCTCTGTACCAATGGCATAATGGCTATATCGGGCATCTCTCTGAGTGTCCCGAAACTCAGTCATGGCATGGGGAATATAACTGCTGTCCACAATCTGATAGTGATCCAATATAAATGCTCATCTCGGCATCTCAAATGCAAGGGAACTGGCTGAATAGTGTACTGGAATGAGAAAAATAATGTATGGTAGCCCGGCTACTATATATGTGATAACATCTGGCTCCGGCTGGGACAAGTGCTCGGCTGAAGTGAGCGCTTGAGAACCTCAGAATCTCTGGTCCTCGAACTCTGCTACTCGAATCCATGATCCAGCACTCTACCATTTTATTTCCAGCTTTTATTCTTGCAACCTATTTTCTGCATTCACAAACATCTAAACAAAATACCTCATGCCGCATGTGTGGGAAAAATAATAAAATCAACTGAAATAAAATCTACTCTATGTCAGAAATATAAATGCATAAAATATAAATGCAGAAAGTAAATTAACATAATTTGCAAAATTTGAGTTTTATTGTGCAGGAAAAGAAAAAGTGACAGGTACTCAGTTAAACTAGGAGCTTACAAAGGAGCTTAGAGACTAAGAAGGTGCCAGACTCAATGGCTGAAAAGACTAACTACTGCCTAAGTAGGCTTATTCTGTTTCCTACCTACCCTAATCTAACCAGTCATCACAAATGTTAGGTAAAATCATAAATCCAGTGCAACCATTCATCAAATAGGTTAATGATTCTTATTTGATTTTTGATAATAGAACAAGTCAAGATTGGGCTACAGATCAACAAATTTAAGGGCACAGTCTTCTTGATTTGTTCATAAATTGAAGAATGGTTTGAATTATGCAATATGAAATTATGCCAAGGAGAAGACTGACTGATGCAAACATCCTCCATCAAAGAACTAATAGGATCATAAAATTTATGCAAGTTAAACTCAGAGATGGATAGAGGAAGGACATAAGACATGTGATTCGATTCATTTTCACATAGATTAACTTGTTCATTTACTTCTCTTACATATTCAATTTGATTCTCCTTGGGACTGACGATCAAAAATTCAAGTGGGGATAAATTAAAGCTTAAAAGACGGAAAATCAAAGTCAGACCCACTTGATGCTCAAAAATGGAGAAAATATGGAATTGATCTTTAAACACCTTTTCTAGCCACCAAGAATGATTGATAACTTGACAACATACATTATGGTTCCAAAGTGACTGAAAAGGGACATGAAGTGCTTTTTCTCCAAACATGTAATCATGCTTATACTTCCTATTAAAAATTTCCAAGGCAAAAGATTGACTAGAGCACCAACCCAAAGATGATTGAAAGAGTTGGGAAGGGAGGGTGGATTGCAAATATGAAAATTCTCCCAAATGGATAAACAAGTTTGACCTTGGATTTTGATAATAGAAAATATTCTTTATTCTAGGAATAATTTCAAGCTTTTGATCAAATTTAATATTTACAACTTGAGGACAAGATTCTAATTCTAAGAAATTGATGAACCTATCTTGACTAAGGATGGCAAAATTTAAAGACTCATTATAAGAGGTGGAACAATGATTAAAGCATCTAGTGTGATTCATTATTTCATCTTCATCTTGAGATTGCAATTCTATTGATTCATCATTAAATTCATATGAAGATAAATGATCATTTTTATTTAATTTGTCAGGGGGGAAATTAACAAGTTCATTTAAAACACCCTGATTATTTGCACAAGGATCATGTGAAGTCACCACTAAAGGACCTTGGTTGATGTCCCTACCTTCTTCTTCAATAAGGTGATAAGGAATTGAATGATCACTAAATACAGAATGACTAACGAGTCTCTTTGAGGGAGGAATTTCAGTAGACCTGTTAGTTAAGAGCTCATCCTCAGAAATTCCCTCAGGATCAGGACTAGGGCTACCTAAAAAGCAATTTGAAAACTTACGGTTTGTACAATGATTAAAGATTTGACTTTCGATTGACTCAAAAGTAGAAGACTTATCATCAGAAGAAATTGGGCAGGAAAGGTCATCTCCGGATGTTGACAAATCACTTGATATTTGATTGTTAAATGATTCAACAATAGGATCGGAAAGGGGAAGGTTTTGATCTTGGATTTGATTTGAAAGATACATATCATCGAATTCACTTCCCCATTCTTCTAGGAATTTGTTTTCAAATATGTCATAACCAGAGATGCTATTGGGTTTCAAATTCGAAATCCAGAGTCCAGCTCTTTCTTTGAAAGATGAAGCCAATAGTCTCATACACACATCCTCATGGGTTATGGATAACTCGTTAAGAACTTCCCGAAATCTTTCAAGGTGCCTTCTAGCAGAGATTTCATAACTTCCATCGAAAGTAGGCAACCTTTCATAGGCTTGATGAGGAATATGATGAGGATACCCAATAATTTTGGAAAAGTCAAAAACTTTCAATCGACCAAAAGTCCTAGGTCGCTCAGAAGCAGCCATGGATAATAATTTTCTTTATTTTCTTTTTTTATATTTTTATATTTATTTTTAAATTCAAGAACCTGAAAACAAAATGATGCACCCCATGGGTTCTAGATAACGATAAGATTAGTGTTATAGGGATGTAAATGAGCTCGCTCCTCAGCGGAGTCACGATTGGGAGTCGCCAGGTAGATTTAACTCTTCTACCAAGATATGTGTCGTTTGTATATGCGGGAAGGACTAGGGCAAGCTATTGCCTCCCCGGCAACGGCGCCAAAATGTTATCACCTAAACTGTAGTTACCCCTATGGAAGGATCCAGTCATGGATGGCAATAGGGAAGGGCAACTTGAAAGGTGCAACCACGATCACCTCGACCTCCAATGTATATGGTTGTCACGCCAGTCGAGGCAACCTTCACTTTATGTTATCTAGCCCAGACAACAAAGGGGGAGACCCGATCTACTCCCGACAGGAGAGATCAAAACCAAGACACCAAATCAGGGTATTTCTAAGTGAAGTTAGGTGTATGGTTTATCCTAGACCTTATAGGTTGAAGTCACAAGCCAAGTGAGGGGTTCAATAGGTATAGCTTTGGTTCATAGTTGATGTGAGAGTGACTTACAATGTTTAAAGTGAGATCTAGGGCTAGTGTACTAGGTCAATGTCAAAAGATCCACTACCTTGGGAACCGTGTCCAATGCAGGGTTGTTTAGGGGTCAGACTGGGGCTAACTAGTACATGAGACAATCTTGACCATAGTCCACGATGTCCTCAAAGGTATAGTTCACCATGCAAAAGTCAAACCACAAGTCAATCCAACAATCTAGGAGAGTGGGTTGACTTGGAGATAAACCAGTGCCTTGGGAATTGGGAAGTGGAGTCAAAGTAGGGTTGACTTTATGGTTTAGGACTCCTACAACATGAGATAAGTGGACAGTATAGGCCTTGATGGATAAATGTGTCTAGATCTAGGTTTGACCCAAGTGGACCACAATCCCTAAAAACAAGGAATGCAGTCCCCAAGGCAAGATTTGACAAAGTGACAGTCTAGACCTAGGTTTTGAATTATTCTGAATCCGGATCTGCAAAAATCTCAAGTACCCAGTTCCTCGAAGTGAGTGAACTCACTTCTCCAAGGTGGTGCGACTTTCCCTAAGGAGGCTTGAATCGGGGTTTAGGTGGGTCAAATTATGTCGGATGGCATCCAAACTTTAGATCCGGGTAGATCAGTCAAGTAGGGATATGGATCTATAATTTTGTGGCAATCCACCGGTTAGATCTTTGTAGATCTAAGTTTTAGTGTTCCAAGTGGTCCAAAATGGGGATTAAATCCCTTAAAATGTGGAATGGGGCCCACAAGGTGATTTTCAAGAAAGGGACAACCTGGGTGTATGTTATTTGATGTGTAGATGTAAAATCAAGTGAAATCTCAAACACCCATCACTTAGATCTAGGTCAACCTGCTCAAATGGTGAAGTGCGCCTTCCTTGGGAGAAGCTAAGTTGGCTTGGGAGAGGGGTCAAACGGAAGCCAATCCACACCAAACTATAGATCCGGGATGCCGTGGATGCTATAGAGGTGGGTTTTCAATATCATGCCCAACAACCCACTAGATCTTAGTAGATCTGACAAAATGTAAAATGAGGGTTTTGTAGTATTTAGGGTTTTAACAATTTATGAATTATGTCAATGGATTGGATAAAGGAAAGAGAAACAAACCTGTGGATCTTACCTGGATAACCTTGTAGATGCCTTGATGATGATGATCTATGCAAACCCGATCAATTTGGAAGCTTTGAGGTAGTCTCTATGCAAATCGATTTTGTCCAAGAAGCCAATGCGCCCTCTCTCCTGCACAATCAAACGTCAACAATATCAGATTTGATGCATCAAGAGATAAGACTAATGCCACAAAAGAAGTAACAGAAAGATAGCATAGATCACAATGATACTAATGATAACCCCCTGATACAAGCGAATGCCAAGAAAGTCGATTTGAAGAAGCCTTGCAAAATCGCCCTTGTTGAAGTCGCCCTCCTGTAGACAAACAATGATTTCCAAAAAATAGATAGATCTTACCACAATTTCCAAATGCTAGGTTGCAATAGACTTTCCAATCACCATCTAAGAACACCAGATGCAAAGGAGACCACAAGAATTTCCACAAGAATATTTTTCTATACCAATAATCCAAGAGCCAAAGACCCTTTACAATGAGAGGCTCTCTCCTTTAAATAGGAAGGAGAGGCACCAAAACCCTAACCACTTTTTGAATGAGTGGCTAAGATTAAAAGATACAAATGTCTAATCAATGGTTGAGATGAGCTCAACAACATAGTACATGGATCACACATAAAATATAACATAAGTGGACAAAGTCGCCCTAGGAGAGGGAAATCCCACCAAATCATGATGACAAAATATCATAAGAGGCTCATGGTGGGTCCAAGGGGTAATTTTATCCCTCCTTGGTCAATCCCCATGGCACAATAACCAATAAACAATCATGAAAGTACCAAATCGTGCCTCCAAGGTAAAGTAGTGTATCTCCAAGGTGAAGTCGTGGTCCTCAAAGACCTAAAAAAATCCACAGAAAGTGCCATAAGTGATGGATGCGGTCCCCGATGAAGCTGAAACTGCAGGAGGAGGTGTGGAAGGTCCCGATCTATCATCACTGATCATCCCATGCCATAACTTTGCCTCAGTAGCCCAAATCGATTTCCTCAATAGCCATTTCTACCAATCCTGAACTGCCTCGGGAAACGTGAAACTGCCCAAACTGCCTCCTGGAGTGATGGCGTTGTCAAGGTGAGGGTACCAATGTGTCCGGGAGGGGGGTAATATGGTAAAAACAAGTGGCTGGACCACCCCCTCCATCATCAGCGCCCTAGGTTAACCAGATAAAAGTCATCTCTGCTCCGACAGGGCCTCCAACAGACCAAAACTGCACTAGGACAGCCTACTGAGGCTAAATCATCACTGTAAGTGCCCGGAACTGAAAACAAACTGTCCCATTGGACTCAGAAGGTCCAAATCCATCCAAGATGTGTACTCATACACCATATGAATCTCTGCATGATCAAGATAAATATCCAATGTACCGGAACAAGGCCAATAATAATGATCTGTAAATGACCAAACACTGCTGTATCCCAAGAATCATCATCATAACCCTGTAGCTGCTGCATAGAATCATCCTGTATGTGTACATGGACCATATATCATCTATCCATATCATCATAAGGTCCAACATCTCATGTCCCATGGTCCTCCATGGTCAAACTAGGTCTAACCAAGACCAAATACAACTCAGACTATCATCCATAGCTACTGCAAGGTGTCAAGGTCAATACATGCTTTACAATTTATTCAAATAGCTTCTATAACACAGAGTAATCATGACTGGCGATCTAAATCCAAATATATAGTGTCGTTAGTTATTAGTATTACTCAGACTAGACTTTCAGGATCATACTCACTTCATAGTTGTGATCAATTTGCTAGTGAAGGGTGAAGGCTGAAATAAATGGCTAGGCTAAGGGATGACTTGACTAACTTGACTTTGTGACACTTTGGCAAGGGAAAGGGAATACACACCATAGTATATACTGAATGAGCAATAACACAGGGAATGGCGGTGTCTCACAAATGGATGAGTTGTTTAAAGAGGGTTTATTCACCTTCACAGATGCGCACAATCCATAATACAAGCAAGGCCAGCAATTGTTTAGATATAACATTTAAGTTCCATTGCTTTTTGGGCCTGAGTTTTCCATAGCCTTGATCTATGTGTGTTTACAAACACATTGCATAGATTTACATTTATTTTTAGGCTTTCTGCTGCAGGTGTGTTTTTAAGGCACTTGTTTACCTGAGCACTTCTAGGTGTGTCATGGACAGCTTGTTTACCTAGGTATTAATTTTTCCAAAAGATATAACATTTTATTTTTCATGGCCATTTTCATTTGGCATTTCTTTCATATACAAGATATAGCATTTGATTTTTTTCCAAATTTTGTATTGATGGCAGCACTAAAAGTTTCAGGTTTAGCCAACACAACTTTAGTGACTAGGGGGAATTCTCAAGGAACTCCAACTCACCATAGGTAAGTTTTGTCACCAACTCAGAGCCGAGACACAATAAACAGGGAAGCTCATCCAGTACAGAGGCTACAGTGGGGAAAGATCCTCCATGTCACTAGTCAAGTAGCAGATCAAGGTAATAATCTAAAAGGTAGGCCACGGATGGATGAAGACAATGAAAAGATGAAGCCAACACTAGCAAGCCATAGAATGGTGTAATGATCACCTCTATTCTCCCTAAGGAGGGTATGTACCAATGAGTATGAATAGTGAACTTCTAAGTCTGAGTAGGGACAGTAATATATATAATAGGTCAACCAGGTCCAAATATCTATATGATCGCCAGATCATGACACTAAGTGCTAAGACATGCTATAAGAATAAGTATAAAAGCAATCTAACCATAACACAATAGTATACCTGCTGAGTCATATACCTGAAAGCTCATCAACCTGTACCATCACCTGTCCTCTGAGACTGCTGCTGTAACTCTGGGCACTACTGTCTGCTCTGTACCAATGGCATAATGGCTATATCGGGCATCTCTCTGAGTGTCCCGAAACTCAGTCATGGCATGGGGAATATAACTGCTGTCCACAATCTGATAGTGATCCAATATAAATGCTCATCTCGGCATCTCAAATGCAAGGGAACTGGCTGAATAGTGTACTGGAATGAGAAAAATAATGTATGGTAGCCCGGCTACTATATATGTGATAACAGGCTCTTTTGCGTACCTTAGGGTATATCGAAAGGCACTTCACATACTTGGCGTATTTCGAAAGGTGTTTCACGTACTCGGTAGTATATAGGAAGGTCTCATGCCGTATGGTTGTGCATTAGACAGCACCACTATGGATTTGAGCTCCCACGTACCTTGTGTATATCGGGAGACACCATTAGGATTCCTGAAACCAATTGAGTTAACCATTTGACCGTCTTGGCAGAGCAATACACCAAGAACAACACTCAGGGTGATTACTACGCACATGTCGTCCAAGTAGTCGTGTATTCAGGCAAGGGTATGGTCCCAATCCTCCTTGTCACATTTTACTGTTGGACCATGCGGTATATAGCAAGTTGTGAAGCCTTGACAATCCTATGAGGTTCCATACTTTTGAATCCATTCCTATCACATAAGTTTGCTTGTGGCCTTAGTTTGTGTAGATTTTTCAGGACTGATTTTCTTTTGTTGAGAATACCTTTAGGAGAAACTCTGGTTCAGTCACTCTGGATGATTTTCCTTGGCGAAGGTCCCGCAGAATTTTGAACTTACCACCCGAATATCCCTTTAATAAGGAGGTAATTTTGAGGGTAAGAATGGACCCACACGTCACGGTTGTGTCCCATGAAGTGGAAAACCCTATTTTGAAAGTTGGAGCACGCTTGTTCCCTCCAACCCCTCCAGACTCACCCACCTCCAATCCCTCACGGGGTGAAGAGGTGGGAACCTCCACTTCACAAGACGCATCTCTCCCTCCCGTTTTACTGGGAGAGCCTGGATCTGTGGAATGGTTAAATCCCTCCCAATACGACCCTGTTTCAGCTACGTTTGGTCCAGCTGCACCATTTTGGGAAACCTCTCTAGGTCAACAAGTGGCTCATTTTTCCACTACATCCCCAAACCCTTGGCCCATTCCCGAAGAGCTTTTCAGACCTCTTCGCACTCGCTTGGAACAATGACGTTTCAAGGGTGATCAACTTCAAAGACAAAGTTTTTCACGAAGGGATGAAGTCATGGAGATACCCACGTATTGACAAATCCCGATTCGCACTTTATCTTATGACTCACCGGAACCATCCATCCACAACGTGCCCACTTATGAACCTGGTCCACCTTCACTTCCTGTAGGTACACCCATTAAACAAGAGACCGGTTCTATACCCCAAAACTCATGGGGAGGATACTCTTTACCCCCTACTTTTCTTACGAGTAATGTTACTCACGTAGTAGGTAATCAACAACCTATGTTGGGTCAACCATTGATTAGTGGTCAGCATGTTGCTGCTGGGGGGTCTCCAAACCATAATACAGGAACAAGAGTTCCCATCGGTCCTTCCGTTGGAACTTCCCTACCCGCCAGAGCATCCACCATGGGATTATCTCATGTTGGTGGACCATCCCATTCAAACCAACTACCATGGAGTCAAGCATATCCAAGTTATCTTAACCCTGTGCCAGAACAATTCAATCCCGGAAACGCGTTCTACGGGATACCTTATCCCAGGAATCCATACACTCTATGGGGGCACCAAAATGCTTTACAGAATGGACCCCCACCAACCATCCCTCAAGTACCACCACCCACGTTTGGTCCACCTCCCCCTCCCTGTGGAGGCGGTGGTCCCCCATTCAATTCCGGAGGAGGAGGCCCTCTACCTTCTGGTGGAGGCCCACCTCATTTTGGAAACAACGGCCCACCCCCCTCCGGTAGCAGAGGCGGAGTTCCTACCCCTCCTGAAGGAGGTGGAGGTCCACCTCATCCCGGTGGAGGAGGACCTCCACCTTATTATGGTGGCGGTGGCGACGGAGGACCCTACCCTTATGGTGGTGGAGGCGACGGAGGCCCCTACCCCTCCGATGGAGGAGGTGGTGCACCACCCCCTCCAGGTGGAGGCGGTGTAGGACCACCTTATTTTGGCGGTGGCAGCGGACCTCCACCCCCTCCCGACGGTGGCGGTGGACCCCCACCCCCTCCCGGCACTGGCAATGGACCTCCACCCCCCCCAACGGTGGCAGAGGACCCCCACCCTATGGTAATGGACCACCTTATTATGGTGGCAGACCTACATATGGTCCAGGCGGCATACCCCCTTACGTCCAATTTCCTCCAGGAACACCCTACAATCAGTCGATACCAAGTTCCACTAGTCCATACATGCCTTATCAGTACTATCAGTACCCATAGCTACATCAACAGCTGCCCTTTTTGGCTACATTGGACCTACCTGACCTATCTTGCCTGATGAATGACCCCATCTTCCACAGACATAATTGGCCACCGATTCCAGTCAAGTTACCATCAGATATCCCCAAATTTGATGGCAAACCTGGTGAGGATCCAAAAAATCATGTGATGACATACCACTTATGGTGTTCATCCAACTCCTTGATGGACGACTCGATCCATCTTAGGTTATTCCAATGGACTCTCATTGGCCCAGCTGCCAAGTGGTATATTGAGTTACCGCCCAACTCTTTTCCAGATTTTCGCTCTCTTGCTATGTCTTTTTTGACCCATTTCCAGTTGCCCATTCGCTATGATATTGGTACGGACTTATTGACCCCTCTTTTCCAGAATACCGCAACTCATACTTCCGACCATATCCATGAGTGGCGGCAAAGACGACGTCTCATTAAGGCCCATATTCCCGACCAAATCTTAGCTGACTAGTTCACAAAGTCTCTCTTACATGTCGTAGCTCGAGACGTGGCCATGGGAGGGGCCGTCACAGAAGAATAGGCTATTTCCCGTGCCCATTACTTAGACTTGGTCTATGCTCAATCCGGCACGTTATATGAAATCATTCCTGATGCACCCCACCCTACGTATGACCCAGAAAAACCACCCAAGGGACCCTAAGCTGATGGCATCATTGGTTCCCTTACCATCCAACCTCCTACTCAAACTAGTGGACCTTTGATCCCCCAAGGTTCTTCCCCATCTCCACCATAGGCTGGAAACAGCACCACCAAATCGTCCACTCCTGCCTCCACCGAAGAAGGGAATTATGTTCAATCAGCTTCACCTCATAAGAACGGTGGTAAGAAGAAGAACAAAGGTAAGCAGAAGAAACCTTCGAATCCGCATGAGAATAAGAGCACTCCTGAAGACACCAAACAAAAGAGGAAGTTGAAGTATCCTTGTTTACTGTGTGGTGGTGACCATTTCTTTAAGGAATTTCCTCACCGAGACGAAGTACAAAATTTTCTCAAGGGAAACACTACTTCCGCAACTCTCAACGATCCCTTCCCTACTCAGAATCAATAGCTGATTGCTAAAAAATCTCCTTCACACGAAGAGGCATCCTCTACCGCGTATGTTTTCATGATGCGTAGAGAGACGGTAAACTTGAATACACGATCGTGTTCATATGACTCAGTCCTGCCGAAGCAACCCATTGGAAGTAATACTGAAAAAGCTTCCACTTCTATGCCCGATGTCACCATACCACAGGCCTCTCTCACTGTTGAGAAGCCTTCTTTAGAGTTAGTTTTGCATCTGCCCAAGAGCACGATTCGGAAAGTCGTTTTCAATCCCAATGCTCGGGCAGCTCAAAATTACAATATTGTAGAGGACTTGGCACAAGCTCCTTGTGCCATGTCGACGTTGGAGGTTTTGCATAATTGTCCCAATCAACGCAAGACTCTCCTTGCTGCTATCGGTGCCGTAGACCCAGATTCCTTGAATACAATCATGTTTCGACTGGAGTACTTTAAGCTGAGGCTTTCCCACCAACTTGCATTTCAAGTTGCTACCACACTGTACTAGACGAAGGGGATTCTACCTCGGTCATGTCGCTGTGATGTTGGAGAGCCATTGGTTCTCCCGAACTGAACCGTTCTCCCACCACCTTGAAAGCATTCGACGGTCGTGGCTTTCAACCCCATGGGCTATTATAAGCTTTAGCAGTCGAGTTGGGGGGTAAGATCGCAACCATTAACGTGGAATTAGTCGCAACCCCTTTAGATTATAATCTCTTGCATGGTCGTAATTGGTTTTACGCCATGACTGCGGTCTCCTCATTTGTCTTCTGCATAGGGCAATTCCCCCACCAGGGCCGAATTGTCACTGTCGACCAATTGGACTTCTGCACACCGGACACCGCTACTCATCCCAGCAATATTGTCCCATTGCTTGGGAAATCTTTGCAGCTGTATGAGAGCATGGGGGTCGGCCTCATAAAAGACTAATCTCTTATGGGTGTCTTTCCAACCTCGGATCCCCCTAATCACGTTTCCACGGTGAACATGATCTCCTTTGGGATTTCATCTTTTCCCAACTCCAACGATCAATGGCTTGTGCCTGATGAAGCCACTAGGCACCTGATTGGAGACTCTATGCCTCTTTCACCCGCTGAACTCATCTACGAGGCTATCTATACAACACCCGAGGACCACTTATCCGTGGCCTCCACGTCCTGTTCTCTACAGCAGACATCATCTTCACCCGACCCTTTGCTTCGGAATTTTCATTCCGACGAGTCCATTATGGAAATTATGAGTTCATATGACCCTCCGTGGGAAGACCTCCACCATCGCTCTTCTTTCCTCCCACCTTTGGATTCTGTGGAGAACAATATTTCCACCATTTTGACACCAGATGTCTACCCTTGTCCCCAATCCCCGATACTCACATGTCATACGGACACTGAGGGCAACTTGACGAACATTGAACCTACCATTTCGGTTGACATTTTGGTTACTCCTAGTGTAGTGGAACACATTCGTTTAGGCCATAAGTGTTCCCCTGAAGATATTACTACTTTCACGACCTTATTCAAGCAATTCTGAGACGTGTTTGCTTGGACCTACGAGGAGATGCCTGGGATAGACCCCGCTATGGTTTCACACGAAATTAAAACCTATCTCGACGTCAAACCAATCCGCCAAAATTTGCGACCGGTACACCCTTGAAAGACTGCAGCGATCAAGGAAGAAATTGAGAATCTCTTGAAGGCTGGATTTATATACCTTGTTCCATTAACATAATGGGTTTCAAATGTTGTTCGTGTGGCTAAGAAGCAGGGTACCATTCGTGTCTGCGTCGATTATCGGGATCTCAACAAGGCTTGTCCTAAAGACAATTACCCGACTCCCTTTATCGATCAGATCATTGACAATTGTGCTAGAACTGTCATCTTCTCGTTCATGGATGGCTTTTCCAGTTACAACCAGATTGAGATCCACCCCACCGACCAACACAAGACTGCATTCATCTGCCCTTGGGGAATGTTTGCGTATCGTAAACTTCCTTTTGGTCTTAAAAATATTGGTGCCACATTCCAGTGGGCCATGTCGTAAGCCTTTCATGATGTGATAGACTTTGTGGAACCCTACTTGGATGATCTCCCTGCCCATTCATGGTAGCGCCAATTCCACATAGATCATATGACGGTCGTATTCCTCATATGCAGGCGGTATAACATCCGCTTGAACCCTCACAAGTGTATATTCTGCGTCGAGACTGGATGCCTCTTAGGTTTTATCGTCTCGAAAGATGGGATCCGCATTGATCCCTTGAAGGTGGAAGCCATTGTCACTCTCCCACCTTCGACTGATGTTACGAAACTTCAAAGTTTGCAAGGGAAGGAAACTTATTTAAGGCGTTTTGTCTGTAATTTCGCCCAGAAGACATAGGGTTATATGAGACTACTCAAGAAGGACGTCCCGTTCATATGGGACGATCAAGTGCAACAATCCTTCGATAGTCTCAAACATGCTATTACCCATGCCCCTGTGCTTCAGCTGCTCAATTACTACTGAGATTATATTATTTATCTCGCGGATTCTGCCACCACGATCACCATAGTCTTGGTACAGAAGGACCACAACATCCAAGAACATGTGATATATTACTTAAGTAAGGGTCTTATTGACATGGAAACTCGTTACTCGCATGTTGAGAAGCTCGCTCTCGTGGTAGTTATTGCCATCCAAAAGTTTCGACATTACATACTGCTCCGCACCACCACCATTATCGCCAACTCGAATCCCATGTACCACGTTTTGACACGTCAAGTACTTGGGGGAAAGTATTC
The DNA here is from genome assembly GCA_027924585.1 of Larix kaempferi. NCBI lineage: Eukaryota > Viridiplantae > Streptophyta > Pinopsida > Pinales > Pinaceae > Larix > Larix kaempferi. Next base: position 128,176 of record BSBM01001378.1, on the reverse strand, counting down.
ATATTGGATCGTGATACTGCAGGATTTTGATCTCCTATTCGAGAAGGATAAGTCTAAGAAGTCTTTGGTGTTTGCTGAGCTCATCTGCGACCTTCCCCGTGCTGATGTAGGATCTAAGTCCAATGATTCCCTTCCGGATGAGTCATTGTTCCTTATTAGCACGTCTGACCCGTGGTATGGAGACATACTCTTATTTCTTCAGACCCAATGTTTCAGCCCCCAACTGTCTCGTGACAACCGTCGTCAAATATGCCACCACGCAAAGTATTACCTGATCATCAATGACACCTTGTACCATCGTGGTATTGATTTTATTCTTTGTTGATGTCTGACACATGAGGAGGCTGAACACGTCTTGAATGACTATCATGCTGGGGCTTGTGGCAGTCATCTCTCTGGGATGGCTACAGCCTAGAAGATTCTACGTGAGGGATATTATTGGCCATATATATTTAAATATTATATCGAGGCTGTTAAAAAATGTCCCCCATGCCAGCATTTTCAAACAAAAAAGCGCACCCATCCAGCCCCGTTACACCCAGTTATTGCCGTTGGCCCCTTTGCAAAATGGGGCATCGACTTCATGCACTGTAAGCCTACCTCGGCCGGGGGGCATCGTTACGTCATAGTTGTCGTGGATTACTTTAAAAAGTGGGTCGAGGCTATGCCTACGTACACTGACGATAGCAAAACCACTGCACTCTTCATGTTTAATCATGTTACTTCACAGTTCAGAGTTCCGCAAGCCATAGTCACCGACCATGGATCTCACTTTCATAACCATATGGTCGATGAGCTGAGCGCCAGACTGGGTTTTCTCCATGAAAACTCAACACATTACTACCCACAGTCCAATGGACAAGTAGAGGCCATTAATAAGGTCTTGAAAACCATGATTGAACGCATGGTGGGTACGCACAAGTCTAACTGGCACAATATGATCTTTTCCACACTATGGGATTATCGAACATCCATCAAGACTGCCACCGGATTTACACCTTTCCAATTAGTTTATGGATTGGAGGCAGTCCTACCTATAGAGTGCGAGATTCCATCCCTAAAAATCGCAATTGAACTTCTTCTGAACACCACTACCGAGGAAGAGCGATTCCTTTACCTAGCAAAACTCGATGAGACTCGCCGAGATGTTGCTCTTGCCAACGAGTCACATAAGAAGTGCATCAAAGAACAGTATGACAAGTCGGTAGAACCCCGCATCTATAACAAGGGTGATTTGGTCCTTACATATGACCAAAGGCACGATAAGCTGGGGGCAGGTAAGTTCGAGTCCATGTGGCACGGACCGTACATAGTGAAACGTGTTTTGGAGAAGGGAGCCTACAAACTAGAGGACTACGATGGAATATATTTGGGCGAGCCCCGCAATGGGCTCTACCTGAAGCGGTACTATGCTTGATCTTTTCATGCATAGACATCTTGTATATACTGTACATGGCGTGTGTGTTTTTTGTGGTGTGATGCTTTTGTTTTAGTGTGTCTAGATCTTGTTTCCCGTTTCTTATACCATGTTATGTCTGCGTGTGCAGATGGAAACTAGCTACAGATTTGCAAACGACACCAGCTGGCATACTCGTAACCTTGCTTCGGAAGCCTGGGTGCTCTATTTTCCCACCGACGAGCTCATTAGCTCAGGAGCAATTTGTCTAGGTTTTGCAGCCAACAATGCTGCAGAATATCAGGCAGTCATTGGAACCCTAACCGACGTTCTTTCCTTGGGTATGAACCACATTGTCATCCACTTGAATTCACAATTGGTGGTTTCTCACCTTAACCGGATTTATGCTATCTGCGATCCTACTCTACTCCGTCTCTTCAGACAAGTTCGTCTTCTGGAAAGGTCCTTTGAATCTATTCAATACCTGCACATTCCACGAGACATGAATGCAGTTGCTGACTCGATGGCCAACTTCATTCTAGATTGGTACATCGCACACACATAACATATTCATAAAAATATATAAAGGCATACATAACATGTAAATAATCCATTTTATAAGCAAACATGTAAACATGATCACATTAATCATCCACAGAACACATAATGTATAAAGCCGTTGAAAATGTCTGTATATATATAAATCCGTACAAAAGTACAAAACGATGGTGTTGATACAAAATCTGAAGCATGCTAGCTTTCAGTAGGTCTCTACAAAATCTGAAGCTCATAAGCTTTCAGTATACATAAGAGGGACATGAACCTAAGCCTCAGGTCGCTCAGCCCTAGGTCTCAAAGCTCCCGGTTGCTACCCATGAAAGCAGACTACGGCCCTCCCCACTTTAGCTAGCAACGTGCCGAAACGGGAAGACACCCCGACAGTGTACTTCTGGTAGCCCCAAGGCAGGTCACGAACACCCGGCTCTGGGATATCCAGGGTCAGCCTCTGGAGGTTCTCATAAACCTCCTCCACCTCCTCGGTGGCATCTCGCATCGCGGGACCCACCACTGGCACCTCTCCTCTCCTCGTAATGATGGAGACCCCAACTGGTCGCGATGGACCCACATCTGCACACAACACCCAGTTATCAGCACTACTCCAAAAACAAAAAACATAAGGTATATAAAATGAAAAACACAAAAGTTGTTGTTCTTACCGATGTCACCCCATTGTGCTCCCTCGGGAACCACTCGGTCGGGATCACCTCTGAAGTCTGTTCCACTGTAAGGGTAATCCTCAATCATGAGGAATTGTCCCTCCAGCTAAGTGAAGAACCTGATGCCGTAACCTATGATGGGACCCTCGCCATCGTGTCGGGCCATCGCCTCTGCCCATCGATTCATATGTGGATCCCTGGCATCCTGGTCATCCAAGTCCACTTGAGGATGCAGATGAGGTACCCGCTCCAGTAGAAAAGATATCACCACGGACCCATATCCAAACTGTTTTAGTGCCCCACACCGACATTTGGTAAGCTGACCCTGGAGGTTGGCAAGGAGTCCCTCACACCAGTTGAATACCCGAGGAGCCATGCACTCCTCCGCATACATCAACTAGGTCTTTCTCGCGAGGTGAGAAGATTGACTCCCCACCACCCTCACCAGGGTGAAGAGCATGGGCACGTAAAGGACGGTCTCGAATATCCTTAATAGGAACCTTCCCACTAGTAGCTGCCGTGCCTACAATGAGGTATTGAGTGATCATGTCGTCCACAGTCCGATCACCTCCTCGTGATCCAGTGAGAGATATGGATTCTCCCCTCCGGGATAATCCTATCAAGAAGTAGATGTCCTCGACATCTATACTCAATGTATGCACCCCAATCTCGAAGTGTTGCTGCGTCGGATCCCAACATCAGATCATATGTGTCAATAGATGAACTTGGGCCCTCATGCCCGACACTCGAAAGTATTTAAGAAGTCCACAGTTCCTCAATGCAGCAACGCATTGAGGGTCATTTTCAAAATGAGCATCATCCAACTAGTGTTCTTGTTCTCTCCACTCAAGGACCATGTTTATCGCTATGAACCTGTCAAGAAGGACAAATAAGCACCATTCGAACTCACTCCATGCATTTAAACTTTTTCTTGGATGTTGGGCATTGAGTTTAAAATGGGCGTTTGTGCCGTCACAGGCCGTTTATGCAGACAGTGTGACATTGTCGCAAACGGTCTTTTTGGGACTTGCGATGGCGCAGGGCTGTCGCAGTTCCCGTAAGGAGGGCTTGCGCCGACCCGTGGGCGCATTCCCCCCAAGCAAAACAACCCAAAGGCTTGAAAATCAAGCAAAAAACATTAAACTAATCCACTAAAAAGTTGCATAGATGAGTTTAGGCCTTCCCAGCTTTTGATGGCTCGCGAAATGGTGGACCGTAGCTCCTGGAATCAACAGTTGAAATTTGGCTCCAAATGGCACTTTGTACTCTCAAAACTTGGTAAAACACAATTGTAATTTCTTTTCACTATTTCACCCATTTTATAACAAAAAATGGAATATTCCTTTTATAATTTGATGCTTTAGTGGGTTTTTTACTATAGTTTGGATTATTTACTACATTTAAACACCCGGTTAACCGCTTTTGACCTAGTCTTTGAGCTGCAGGTGAAGTTAGGTGCCTAATTAATGCTATTTCTCGACGTGGTGGTCATCTTGTAAGTATTATCAAGTATGAACAACTTCTTTGAGCGTCTTTTCGTCATTATTACGCTCATTAATGTAAACTATTAAATGACAACCGAGCTAACTCTTTGTTCTTTCTCGTGCTCGTTAAACGATGAGAATAAGTCACTGAGTTATGGTTTATCACTTTTTCGGGCTCGTTAAACTCCTACGAAAAAAGAAACCCCCTGGAGTCTCTCTTTAAGCTCTTTTCAAGCTCTCAAAATACGAAAAGATTGCCAAGCGAACTTGTCGCGTTCACGCTTGTTAAAGTATTTGAATGGTTGTCTTCCTGGTGATAGTTTACCCCTTTTTCAGACCAGGGGGCACTACTTACGAAAAAAGAATACTCTAGCCAATCATGACTAGAAGAGTCCTCCCTCACGTTGTTTTACCCTTTTCCAGGCTAAGAGGCTAACCTTACAAAAAAGGACCTTCGGAGTCTTCTTTAGTTCTTTTCAGACTCTATAAACATGAAATGACACCGAGTTTTACCTTCTATGGACTCGTTAAAAGTTAACATTGAAGGGCCCGACATGGGACGAACCCCTCCTTTCCCAGGTTCGAAAAATGTTTGGGATTGGACTCATCTATGAGATGAGCTATACCGAGCATCTGGTTACCCTCATCAAGCTCGTCAAAAACACATGAGGCACTCATCAGTCACGATGGGGAAAAATGAAAGTTTTTGTGTTACACCTTTACCAGTGGTAGTACTTAGTCGTTCTTGAACATGGCACTCATTTGCATTTGCATACAGTACTTGGATCATCTGTTTGCCCTCGAGTTTCGCCTACTTCCTGAATCTTGTTACTCCTTTGGGTCACCCAAAGAATACTTCCCTCATTAGTTGCGTCAGGAGATTGGCGTCATTCTCGTCATGTCAATACTGTCGAGTCATGCCATGCCCATGTTCAAGAATACATTTACTACTCATCATTAGCAGTCAGTACACCTTCTACCATGTCGGTCCACTCTGAGTCAGTCTTGCATGTTACTTTACCATCCGATCTACTCTAATCATCTGCTGTCGAGTTTCGTGTCGATGATGGGCGATTCATCATGGCCCTCCTTCGACAGATTCATCCTTGTCAACCTCAACACATCATCCAAGGATTGAATCTAAAACCAGCCAAGTACCTTGGGCCTACATGCCTCAATGGCAGGTTACCTCGCTTTCGACATGAGTTCACATTATTGACTCTTGATTGCAAGATTTCATCCAACGTTCGACTTCAACTCATTTATTCACGCTTGATGATATGTACTATGATACCTTGGGGATCATTGACATTAATGATGATTTCCCTCACACTTGTTAACGATATACATCAATGATCGGTAATCAAGTGGTTTCTACCATGTTCGACATTAGGACATTTGTAATCACATGGATAGATTCGTATCATTGTGGGTTCGGCTTGAAGACCCTGGGGAGTCATGTTTTACCCAGGTTGCGATGGAGATTGTTTGAGTCATATTACACAGATCCACTTTTGTATTGGTCGTGGTTGTGTTATCATCTCATCATGGATCTACGCTTGTGTCTAGTAGCCATGATTGTGTTCAGTCGATCATTACTACCATGGATCTGCAATGTATTGGTTGGCAGCCATGTTGTGAGTCATACGAGACTGTGTTCTCAGAGTCAGTTGTACTATAGCAGCATCCTCCGTCCGACAAGTCCTTGCAAATCCTTCTGTCAAAGCATTTCACCTGTCAAGTTCCAACAGCTTCATGCTTTGGGGGGCATTCTGTTACACCTAAATCTTTCTACCCTGAGACTCAGTGTAAACATCCATGAAGTTCCTATGACTAAGAAATCAACTTGGAAGAGATACTGACCTATTTCTATTGGGTTTAGTGAGGTCGTCGCAGGTCACCTTAGTGCAGCATGTGACGTCGCAGGTTGTCCTACTGTAGCCTGCGACAATGTCAGTTAAATGGATAAAATGGCATCTTCGAGCCATTTCTCGAAGGTGTATGACGTGGATCTCTATCCCTAACCTATAGGGTGAGCTGGCATTCGGTTCCCTAGCCCTTTGGGAGGATCTCTTAACCTTCTCCCACTATATCTCAACCTACCCTATCCTCTTAGTCCTATATATATGAGGCTCATTCCCATTCCAAATGGAGGAAGTCTATAGAACTTGCATGCTGGTGAAATTAGCTTAGGAGATCTCTACTCATCTCTTGGGAGACCTATACTTTCTTTGGAGGCTTTGGCATTGGCATGCTGGAGGAGGATTACGACGTTAAGCTTTGGTTGTGATCATCTCTCTTTTGTACTTCCCTCTTTTAATACAGTAATATAAACTCTTTCCACCAAATGTTGTTGTATTAATAATGTTTGTGTAATTTACTTGCTTAATCGTTTACTTAGATCTGTTACGGTTTAGATGCATTTTACTGCTTGTATTGTTCTATATGTCTTGCAGCTGAGATCTGACGACCGTGGAGCTTGGAACAACATCGAAGAGAAAGATCTACAAGCTAGAGGTAAGACATTTAATCACTCGATCTTTAACTAGATCTAGGAAAGAAGTTTTATATTCTGTCCCACTTGTTCTAGACTTACGTTGAGCTAGGGAGATCACGCTTTAAGTCCGCTTTAGGTAGATTGTCTGATAATAGCACTGCAAATGGAATCACCAACGGCTGGTACGCCGCGGGCATGTGGCAGTGCTCCATGTAACGAAGACCAGTAAACCACCGCAAGTGAAACACTAAACACCTTCCAACCGCAACAGAGGCAGAGCTAGAGCAACCAATAACTAGAGCAGACGGTGCATAGAACAAGTTCTGGGGCAGCCGAGTGACCACACACTGGGCCCAAGCAAAATAACACATGACTGTGGAGCAACCGCGGGAGAAGGCTGATATGACCGTGGAGAAGCGCACCGTAAAGGTCGCATTAAAGCGCCCACCCACCACGACAGGTGGCGCTACCATCTCAGCCTCCAAACGACACCTACCGAAGTCGCCACGTGGCGTGGGGGGTCGAGACACGTGGGTTGTCCAAGTACTGGCATCCCTCCCCTACTGCTGGAGTTATCTTACATACTTTTCTTGTAGTACTTGTGTTTCTCTGTTTCTTGTTTTACACTCCATGATAAAAGCAAGAAACCAAAGTTCTTTGTGAATTAATGCCATGATAAAAGAAATAAACCAAAGTTCTCTATGCCACACACAACGAAGTTCGGTATGCTGGCAAAGATCATCTACGGAAATTTGCAAGATTTTATTTGTAATAAATACATAGAGGGAAAGATTGTCGTTGTGTATGCATTTATGTAGCATGCGATAATTGAGAAGAGCAAAGAAATACAAATTGAAAAGTATAGAATAATATATTGTCATTGTTATACATCGATTGTGTGATATGGACTATTATGCCTGTCTTTCTTGTAGCGGTCGTCAAAATAAACAACACACAGATTCTGCAGAAGCAACATCTTTAGCCACTCTATGTGTAATAAATCAGGACGTGCCTTATGAACTTAGACTGGTAATGCCCGTAGATCCTTGTAGATGTTCGTTACAAGGTATGTTGATATTGCTCATCGGACAATTACATTGCTCTCCTGACAGACTTTCAACGGATGGTGTGCAAGGCTTAGAGAGTGTTTGACGGTGGACAACACTCAGGAGGTCGTCTGATTCAGATTAACTATAGGTTGTTGGAGAATGTCCGTCGAGCAGCCCTTCCTATTGACTATACAGAACGAAGCTAGGTTAAGAAGTAAATTGTCTTTCCTGGCATAAATATATTTATAGACTAACTACCTTTCTGAACAGATGAACCAGTACTGAGCTATTAAATGCATGGGGCATGGAGTAGCCGTAAAGGGAAACATAATGTTCAGATTCCAAGTTAGATTCCAAGTTCATGAGATTGTATTTAGTAAACCTATTTTGTATTTCTATGATAGTTCTGGTTACTTCAACATTCTCTTTGTCCATTTGTTGTAGTTTGGGTGGTTGAGAGGAATGATTGTTACCCTCCTCACCCAGGTTCAATTCTTGTCAGTGACATGTTCCAATTCTTGTTAGTGACAAGATGCTCTTGTTGAGCCCTATTGTAATGATTGTATTTCTGCTTGATTCTCTAGCTGGAATAGCAGGTGTTGGCATTCTCCCTGTGGGCTTTGGATTCATATGACCATTCTGCGGAGTAAGATCATCCTCTATTTCTATGCTAGTCACCACTGCTTTACCAGTCTCTTCAGATTCCTGGTTCATAAGACCAGTATGCCTAGTATGATCACTATCTCCATGCTAAACTGAGCAGTTTGCACTGCTTGCTGATAACCATCAGTCATAATTTTTACAATAGGAAATGTTAAATTATTGAGTTTCTGAAGATAGGTGGCTTTTGGTGCAAGCTGATCTACTTTCTCTTTCTTTTCGCATTCCTCTGCCATTGAACCATTCTTGTCAATATCTTCATTCTCTACTGCCAAGCTCGTTTTGGCTATCTGCATAGCTTGTCTACAAGCAATAGTCACACTATCCTGCACATTCAAAGAAAATTCATTAGACTGTTGTATAAAAGATGGCTTCTAATCTGCAGTGATTTGTTGAGTTCCCAATAAAAGAAGAACGAGGCATGCTTTCCCTCATTATACTTTCAGACTTGATTGCGAGACTAAAGACATTGCAGAACAGAAATTCATTTCCAACACAGTTTTACCATCCTCGGGATTAGCTATCCAGTGATCAAATTCTCAGACTTGTGACTGCTCACCTTATGGAAAGGTAAAGATTCTATTGAAGTATATTTTTTTTCAATCTGTAAGTTGTTCACGGCACCACTTTTATTCAAGCTGGCAATGACAGATTTGTCAAATTTCTCTTATTCGGTCAATAATGAAACATTTAGATCCTGGACATTTGGAGGGTAATAAAATCAGTGCCTTAAGTCACTCACATGGTTCGAATTCGAGTTCGACAACTATTTGATTCGATTCGAATTTTTGGATGAGGTTTGTTTAAGATTAGTTTTTAGATTCGAATATATATATATATATATCAAAATAATAAAAATTTAATTCAACAATTTACTCAAATTATAATATAAAATAATAATAATTTAATTCAATAATTTACTTTAAATATAATACAAAATAATAAAAAGTTACTAACAGAATCATGGGTCTATGATTGTAGTCTGTAATTTAAATGGTGAATTAGTGATTGAGCAGTCGCAGTGATTCATGAATACTGAAATCGAAACTCATGGAGTCGTGAGCTCTAAGCACTTGCATGAATGTTTCTTTGCTAAGCGATGGCAAGGAGAGAGAGAAAAAACTTAGCTAGTGGGTTGGGAGTCGAGACTGAGGTCGGTAGACTTTGGTGTGTTAATGTGGTGTGTTAGGACTCAGGTTAAGGTTAAGAGACCAACTCAAATGTTTTTATCGGCAAAATTGGACTTTTTCACAATTTGTATAGTCGATGGCTTAATCACATGCCTTTTTAGCTTGTAAGTTGGCAAGAGACAAAACCTGTAGTGTCTGCACTGCTGCCTCTTCGCAACCTGGGGAATTAGAATTACATGATACATAGAACGAACTTCCAACATACAAATGATTCTCCAGTGATGCTTTTTTGTTCGTGTGGAGAAGCATGACCATCTTCTTGCACTTCATGTCCTTGTATTACAGATAATGGTTTTCTGTGTGCAAAGTTATATTTACTTGGCTCAGTAATGTCTTTATTGTGTAACACAGTATCCACTGAAGTTGTCCTGGGCAAAACAAAAGCAGTAGGAACACGGAACACCAACGTGTAGCCTTGATATATCCTCTGGTTCTCGAACTTCAGAGGCCATAAATCCGATTGTTCCACTGGCCATATAAATTATCTCAGCCTTCTCCATGGAAGAAGTCGGTTTCTCGTTATATGTATGTGCCATATTTTCACTGGTCTCTGGTGCCAGCAAAGATGATAAATGAGCGGAATCCTTTTTCTCTAACTCAAGCTTGCTGACATCTCTGTAACACTTACCTGAGCATCTTCTGTAGTTTTTCTTTTCCTAACATACTCATTATTGTTCTCCATTTCCACATCTATGACTAGAAACTCCACTTCCTTGACATTTTTATATCCAGATCCTGACTCTTTCAATAGCACATTATTTTCATCACGGCCATTATCTTGAAATTTGGTTAGAGATTTTCCTTTGGTAAGCACATCCTCAGTCTGAGACTTTTCTAGAATCCGTAGAGAATTGGCTACTGTCTATTCAGTGTCATGACCTGGAAATTGCACTTCATCTAGATGATTCTCCTGTAAACCCTCAAAATCCTGTTTATGAGGATTCTCATTAATATCAACCAAGGGTTTTAAAACGTCTTGCATTTCAACCATTGTGATGTTTGCTTCGGTTGAATCCATAGCATGCTTCTATGGAATAGATTGACTACCTTCATCCAAAATTGAACTAGACATTCCTTGCATTTGACTCTCTAAGACAACATCCTGACAAGCACCTATAAAATTCTTCCCTGCTTCGTATTTCTCTGCCAATCGATCAGGCATTTCTTCCATTTCCTCCTCGGAAGCTTCTGAATGTTTCACTCAATTTTTCTCATGACATGCACCTATAAAATTCTTCCCTGCTTCGTATTTCTCTGCCAATCGATCAGGCATTTCTTCCATTTCCTCCTCGGAAGCTTCTGAATGTTTCACTCAATTTTTCTAGATTCACTGTCGCGGTAGCTTCATCGAGAGCATATGTAGTATGCATTCTTACATCTTTCTCAGCGGTTTCATCAAGTGAAAAATCCAAAACTATTATTTTTTCCAATGACATGGCATTTTTCACAATGCTTTTACAGGGTGAGAAATCCAAAACAACTTGCTTTTCCACCAAAGCAAAAATTTCCTGTAACGCCTATGTGCTATGCTTCCCCGCATTATCCATGTCAGTCCCACCAACTAATGACTTTAATGTCCCCTGAATTTCTACACATCCAAAAACAACATCTTTTTCTTGAGAGGATCTACCCATATTACAAATCCGTGCTTCCACAATAAAAAAATCCCCAGTTATTGGATACCTAGTAATCTTCTCCTTCTCTTCATCCCCTGGCTCACACAAATCATGTCTGCTCTTCACTTTTTTTTTCTCATCCAACATAAAATCCAACACTGAACAAACTGCCTCGATTACTGGATTCTTGCGGTCAACCTGTGTCGCATGCATCTCTACATCAGTTTCATCATTTACATCAATCACCAACTCCAACATCCTGTGAAGATTTGCAAATGCAATATCTTCATGTGCAGTTACTCCAGCATACTCACTTCTTTCATCAAGTAGGTTATCTAAACCTCCTCTCATTTCTGCCTTTTGAACATTCTCAAGGGACTGCCCTTTGACATGCTTCACTACAGAGACTGACACCCAATGGCTTTCTGTCTGTCTCAAAACATCTATCACTTCATGAGAAGATCCATTCACAGTGTTATTCTCTCTTGCCTCCTCAACTGACCTATCCTTGTTTCTTGAAAACTCGCACATTTTACCTTCTGTGTTATCACTTGCATCCAGATTATTAAGGCAGCCTACAGAGGTGCACTGTTTCTCCCCGTCTACTAATTGGTCTAGCACTCCTTGCATTTTGGTTGGTAAATGATCCTATTGAGAAGGCTCTTTGGCATGCATTGTTGTCTGATCTTCCTTCCTTACATCAAAATCGAATCTGGTATTTCCTCGATGTTTTCCAGAACAGTATCCTCAGGTGAAACAACTGAACATCTCTGATTACTCTCATCTAACAAAGATTCTAGTATTCCTTTCATTGCCACTCCTACAATAGCCTCCTTGGCACCTTTTTCTGAGACTCCACTTAATTCCTCCACATCAACACAATCCTCATAAGGCTCAATGAATTGTTCCTCCACATTTTCTTTCTTATTTTCATGTAATAAAAAATCTGGCATCCCTTGAATCTGAGTGTGTTTAAAATCATTTCTCTCTTGATGAGAAGATACATCCAGGGTGGCATTGTCCAGCCTCTTTTCAATCCTCACGAATGGACAAAAATCTCCTCCTTGTTTATTCCCTGCTTCCATCCAGTTCTTGCTGCCAATATATATTTTTTCTTCCTTCTCATTTGATGTACAATCTTCTGTTCTTTTCATATTCAAAATCATAAAACCATACTGGGAAGCCTCTTGCACACTGTTCTCATCTCTTTTATATGAGCATAACTCTGACAGTCCTTGCATTTCTGGAGAAAGAATATCTTCCTGTGGAACCCTGTCCAGCTGCTTCTCTTGGCTACCACCATCACCTTCATCCCATACAGAATCTGACATTTGAATATCTACTTGACCAAAAGCAATGCTTGCTTCATGCTGAGCTTGAACAAAAGGATCAAAATATCCCCTTTCAAGGGGAATTATCACTGTGCTTTGATGCTTGCCTCTTTTCCCTTCTCTTCTATCCCACGACTCCAAAATCTTGCCACTGCCCATCCTTTCTATCTCCTCTACCCACAGAGAGTTCAACAACATTTCCTCCTCAGACTTTTCTGCTCCTTCAGTTTGAAATCCCAAATTTTCATTTCCACCATTCTTGTTTCCAACATTTACTTGTGGGATTACATATTTATTTGGCGCTAGGTTATGAGTGTCTTGTTTGAACTTTTTCACTTCAAAAATGACCCCAATCATAGGAACATACTTTTTTTCTGCAGGCCTGCAATCCATTACCGAGGAGGAATTGACAACAAACAATGAACCACATTGCTCAAAGAAATTTGACAAAATTGGCAGCTCTTTGGTGTCTTCTCTAAAATCCATCACTGACTGTTCAGACGCTAGCTGCTTCTTCTTACCTGTATTCTCAAACTCATCTCCCAAAATGTCCGGCAATCTTGAATGTATAGACTCTCTCTTTGAGCCCTTTGAAACACTCCACATATTAACCTCTGCTCGATCGTCTGAGCTGCTTGTCAACTCACCAATGTCTGGTCCAAACAAGTTTCCTTCAGTGGTCATATTGACTTCATCTTGTCGAATAGAGTTTAGAAGCATTTGCACAGATTCTGAATATGTTGCTTCTGACCATACATTTATAGGTCTCAAAAGACTGCTTGATTTATATGTATTTGCACCACTCGAACTGAAAGCTATATTATGTGAAGTTGTCTTGAGCCCAAAAGCATTTTCTTTCCTACAGAATCCTGAACCCAAATGATCCTCACAGAGACCATCAAACCTCAATTGCACTTTTCCTCTATATCAAATCTTGTGAGTCCTGCTTGCCAGACCTCTGTATCTAAGTGGAAGTTGCCCTTGTCGACTTCATGATCATCATCATTCATAAATTTAAGATCATCATACTCCATCAACGCACTCCTAAAAACATAAAGAATTATCCAGCATCTTATGACTCGGAAAACAACAAGTTCAACGAGAATATCTCCCAACACAGTTTCACATTTAACTTTAAACCAAACAAAGCAAAATAAAATGAATGACATATGAATGGCTTTCGCAAAGGACATCTCAAGCAAGAAAAAACACTTCACTAATTAGAGCAGTCCAAAGGTCAGATACAATGACCAATGAATGAAATAAAAATCTAGTTGCTTGATGAACCATTTATGATTATATATTTTATAGACTGAAGAGACAATTATGACTATATTTTATAGCCACACCTTACTTTACAATTTAACAGGACCTCACTCAAAATGATCTCGCAATTGATGATCCAGACAAAAGAAAGAAAATCATATGACTACCATCATAATAGCTTCCACAAACAACAGCTGAAGCAAGAACAACCTTCAGGAATAAGAATGTAGAATAATTATAGGTGTTTTGTGAGTCATTTCATCCATGAAATAAGCAATGAATAAATTAAAAATTTAATTGCCCGGGGAGTCAAATTCTATCCATATATTTTCCTTATGTAATAGATTTGACAAATAAACACTCAAAATACTTTCACACTATATAATCCGGACATGATAAAGGAAAATGAAAAAAATAACATCATAATGCCATCCACAAAAGAGTGCTGGAAAATTATTCCAGAATAAGAGATATTCTTTATGTTATTTCAATTTATGCAATGTGTGATAAGACAATTCTACATATATGAAATAACTTCTTGGAACATTATTTGGATTATCCGGGTAGTGACTATATAGCTGTCGAGCAGTCTTGGTGATTCTGTAATCAATAGTTTCGATCAGAAATATATGGGTGTTGAACGGTGAACCAGAGTACAGTGTTTATAAGTTTTATAATTTATAAGATTTTCTGAACAACTATAAGAATGAAATTAAAATTAAAAAACACATACGAGTTTTTTGCTTTTATTAAAATATTTGTTAATCGGTCCTGAGGATGTCGCAGAATTTGTGGCTAGGTAATCGATCAAACAACCCGAGTAATTAAAATTGCAACCATTTTCACTCCGACTGCTCATAAAGGATCGCTGAGTGGCGACTAGTTTCACACAGGATTTTGTTAACAGTCCATTTAAATTTGAGTATAGCACCTGAGGGTCCATCTGAAAGCATATATAATCATAAGGTTTATGCAAAACGGCCCTTGGGAAGTTGGACATGTATTTCACTTGGGAGCAGGGATCAAATTTGAAGGGTAGGGTCCCATTTCACTTTGAAGGGTTATGAGATATTGAATCCCTCACTTGACACTTGACATGTAAAAATAAATAATTATTTTCATTTGAAAATGTAATTATATATCAAAATTTCATTATTTATTAAAAGTAATGTAATCAAATTTCTTAATATTATAAGATTTTATTATTTATTAAAAGTAATGTAATCAAATTTTTTAATATAGTAATCATATTTGCAATATTCAGTTTTAAGATTTTAATAAACAATGTTTATACTAGATTGTTTGTTTAGAAACAAATTATTCAATAGCATTTTGAGTGTAAGACCTCCATCAATCTCATAAAATCCAAATATTTTTGCTCTTCCAAATAATGTCAATAGAAATAGATTTCTATTTTTATTTTTTTAAAACTTTGCCAAAATCATTTTGAAATTGAAAAAAACTCAAATATCATAACAAAAGAACATTTTGAAATTGAAAATAACTCAAACATCATAACAAAATAATATAATATGGTATATGTCCAGGGTTGGCAAGCGCGGGTGGAATTCTCTACGGCTCTGACAGAAACAAGATGAAAGATTATGCTTGGGGAATTGGAAGGAGTTCTAACAACAGTGCGGAATGGCTAGCTCTTATTAAAGGTCTGGAGATTGCTAGGGAGGACGGTCTCTCAGACTTAGTTGTTGTGGAGATTCAATGCTGGTTATCAGAGACACAAGGAATTTAACCAAAAATCGTAAGAACCCTGCTTCTAAACTCCATCGTCTTCTAAAGTACCTAGTGAATGAATTCAAAACAATAAATTTTCTTCACATCCTTAGATCCAATAATCATGAAGCGGACAAAATGGCGAACAATGGTGTTAGGCTTGATCGTGGAGTTCTTGTTGCAATCAGAAGGTGAATGATAGGGTCTGGATTCCTTGAACTCTATTTATATTACCATTGGGAAAGTCCTCTCGTGGTTTCAGATCATATGAAGACTTCAAATTTGGGGTGGAGCTATGATTCTAAACCTCCCATGCTCAACCAAAACCCTGAATTGCATATCCATTTCGACAAAGGTGACTATCCTATAGTTCTCAACCCAAACTCGTGCCTTGGCAAAGCGGGCGGCCACACGATGGAGTCACATGGCCTCCACATGGGAGGCATGTAGGCATTTAACGCAGATGGAACGCATTATTTAAATGCAGGGTGTTGGGAAGGTTGGCAGCATTCCCTCCTGCGCTTTGAGACTGTGAATATGGCTAGTCCTAATGTTGTCTCCCACTGCCTTCTCTGCAAAAAGGCCATCCCCCATTCTAGAGGGGCGGTAATGCCAGATTGTAGGAAGAAACTCCCCAAAATGCTTGGGAATCATGGTGGCTCGGCTCACTTGCAGCGCAGGGCACATGAAGATGGTGGTTTGACTCAAGATTATGACTCGAGCTCTCCCCTTGGTTCGTTTGTTGGTGGCTGTTCTGGGGCAAACCACAATATTGTCCCCAATGAAGTGACAGAGCACTTGGTTGAACTGGATTCTCAGGTTCGTATATTGAGAGGTGAGAATTACGAAATGAAAAAGGCATTGTAGCACATGTTTACGCTGGAGCAGGCAGCAAACAAAGAGGCCTCAGACAACAACACCAAGCTCTCCGAGAAAGTTGGCAGTCTTACAGAAATTTTGGACAACAGATACCCCTGTTCGGTTACCCTGGATGCGCAAGTCAAGGCGGGGCACAACACTGCAAAAATCATGGAAGGAAAGATAGATGGAATGCATGCTAAGTTAAGAAGTCTGAAATAGGAGCTCCAGAACCACAACGACACTGTTGGTGGAAAAAATCGTGAACCTGAGCATCATCGACAATATTAGCCTGTACCTTTGGTACTTTCTTAGTTTTTTTTTGGGGGGGGGGCTTGTTAAGCTACACCCTGGATGTTTAAAAGTTATCTGTTTCCTAGTTTTGGGCCTTTGTATTTAGCAACAACAGGCTTGGATCTCAGTTTGAAGGCGGTTAAATAATGTGTGATGCACCTGCAACAATTAATTAATACGAATATGCAAAATAGCAGAAATGACAGAACTCAGAATCACTTTTATATTGATCATAGGCCACTTCGATGGGGCAACCTCCTATGAGCAAGCTCAATACAAATAACTTCACGGTGCCTTCATAGGTCTCAACACACACTTATATACTAAGTCTAGGCGCCAATACTATGGGTCAAAACCATGGGCCGTTACAAACTATGGATCAACAATACTACGGGCGACTTACAAAGCATATGCGCTAACAACAATAACACAAACTATTGATCAACAAATACTACGGGATGACTTACAAAGCATATGCGTCCAATAACAACATACTAACAAAGTAAAGACATGGGTTCCTAACATAATGTTTTGTTTTTGTTTAAAGTTGTTAGGGCAGTTCATTCGAATATATAGTTGTCATAGGTTAGATTTTGTCAAGGATGTTGATGAACCATCAAAGATGATTGTAGAGACATGTCAGTTCCTCACTGTCGAGGAATAGACAGGCTCTCACACTATGTATCTCTGTTTTGCCACTCTTTTATATATATAAAAGCTCTTATCTGTTGTTGTAAAAAACAAACATAATATGGTATATGCAAAGTGTGAGCCTCGAATATGGTTTTCTTTCTGTCTAATAAGTTGCTCTTCTTCAAACTTCACTTGGTTGTGCTCACCAGTCATAAAGATAGGGCAATTGGTTGTGCTAATTGGTAAGGATAGGGTAATTTAGAAGTGAAGGAAACAGTCATGAAAATATGGAAAATAAACAAATTAATAATGAAAATAACTAATTAGATAAAAGAAGGCATTATTTTAAATTTTAAATTAAAAAAAAAAACAATTGGAAAGTAAAAGCAAAAGTATTGAAAAGATTCTCAATCTAAAGAGGAGTTTGTTAATGATGGTTGAACCAAACAAATATTCATGGCAATTGAGAAATTGAAGCAATTTCAATACTGATCTTGGAAAAAACCACCAAAGAGAACAATATATTTTCAATCAAGATATTAATGCTTAATTTCTCTCAAAATTGAGTTAAATGGGTGTGTAAATGATTTTTTTGAAAAGAAAGAGTTGTCTAAAAATTTGAGGACTTTAACTTTTCATTCTTCATAATTCATAATAGATTCATCTCTCTCAAAATCCCCATTCCATCTTGATTGTGCCATTTCAACACCTTACATTTAGAATGTCAACAATTCCAACTAGACTTTGGTGAAAAATATCAGAAAAAATCAAATCTTTAAATTATGAAAAAATGACTTTCTCTTCTCTAGAATCCATTTTTTATTGCATAAATAACATAAATAGATTTGGGACCTACAAAAACCTGATTGGGATATCTCAACCCCTTATTTCTACTATGTCAACATTTCCAACAAGCTTTTAAAAAAAACCAATATGTTAAGACAAAATACATGCAAATCATATAAACCATGTTGAGATTGATATCTAGGAAGATATAGATTTGGGACCTACAAAAACCTGATTGGGATATCTCAACCCCTTATTTCTACTATGTCAACATTTCCAACAAGCTTTTCAAAAAAACCAATATGTTAAGACAAAATACATACAAATCATATAAACCATGTTGAGATTGATATCTAGGAAGATTTCTTACAAAGTTATTATTATTATTATTATTATTATTATTTTTATTTTTTTATTTTTTTATTTTATTTTATTTTTATTTTTTATTTTATTTTTATTTTATTTTATTTTATTTATTTATTTATTTTTCTTCAGAAAAAGGGTAATGCCAAAAGGAATAGAGAGTGATAGTCTAGTGTATTCATTTTTCTACCTCAAAAATTTCAAGAAACCAGATTTTTCAATTGCTCCTGCAAGTTAAATTAAAATTGACTAAAACATGTACGCTAAGTATTTTACTTCAAGTAGGAGATAATCTCCTTCAAGGATTTTACAGATAAATAAAAATTTACTTCAAGTAGGAGATAATCTCCTTCAAGGATTTTACAGATAAATAAAAATTTAACGCAAAGTTCCATTTCGTTTGCACCTAAATTTTTTAGGTCAAGTTAAACCAAAAGAAAATCAAAATTAGGTCTTGGACTGAAATTTAAACTAAAATTATTTTAATCACAGTTGGCAAAAATCAGAATTATTTTAAACCTAGAGAAGCTTCTTATAAGAGGTTCAATGTTAAATCTAGCATGCTTGTTTTAAGCATAATGTTCAAGAAAAGGGGAACTATGGTTACCTCGGTGTCCAAACTCAGTGAAAATCTCCAACGAAGAATAAATGTTGGACTACAAACTTGAAACAACATCCAATTTGACCCACAACAAAGTAGACAAGAGTTGTAACTTTAATATTTAAATAACTTTAATCCATAAGAGAAAACTGCAAAAAAAATGTTAAGTAGCTCAAAGTTTATAGCTAAGAAAATGTGAGTTCGTCTGATCAAATAAATCTACAATATAAAAACAGAGGAGAGCATTTCAACTTGAAGGGACAGCTAATAGGAAGGTAATTTAGTTTATTTAAAACCTAATCCATCCGAACGTAGGAACTACAAAACGTAATATGTGCAAAGGGATGGAGAAAATCGACATATATCAATGAAAGCAAATAGAAAAAGGGTCAAATATTACCCTCTAAATTCTAGTGAGGTGTGGATCTTCCCATTGAAACTCCATCCAACAGATGCAATGAAGAGTTGAATGTATAAATGAAACCCTGTTGTTGAATGTGCATCAGACCACCACATTTCCACACTTGTAACCTGTTATTCCAATATTTGAAGAAATGTTGTAGGTTTGCCTTCATCCTGCACATGTCGTCTAAGTTTCTACTCAGTCAGTGAACTGCTGACTCACATGGACTCGGCACTCGCCAGGCCCTGCCTTAGATACAACAACCTCGCCGCTCACCAGTGATCACAAAGAAATGCTCAAAGCATAAAGAGAGAACTTTCTCTGGTAAGAATCAAAAGTTGAAACCATAGAAATACTTACAATGCGGAACTTTCTCTGGTAAGGATTGAAAGTTACAACTCAATCTCACTAAAGATAATACCCCAAAAAATTAGCATTAGTTTTTCCCAATGTCAATTGTGAGTTATCTTACAAGCTATGAGTAATGAAGTAGCAAAACCCACCAACAAAAATTAACCAAAAAAAACCATTGGGTATCAAAATCTAGCCCTAACTACAACACCCAAGACACCAAAAGAAGTTAACATCTCTGCATTGAAGAACCCCAATAATCTATACAACCCAAAATCTAGATATCTACTAGCAATTCTCAGTGAAATGGATGCAAAAAAACTTCCATGGTTCCACCTACTCTATCATCTTGATCTTCTCCTATTTCTTCTCTCGTTGACGCAAAATAACTCAACCAGATCTGCTACCTTGTTCTTCTTTGGGTAGGACCTCCGGTAAATTGTTATCCCTAGTAAGTTATCAAATCTATTCACAATCCTAACATTTAATTTCACATCCTATACTCAAGTTTGATCACATGAAGAAGGAGATGGAAAATCGAGTTGGCAGCCTTTCAGATCAAGGTTTAATGAAGTTTGGTGATGC
Organism: Larix kaempferi; assembly: GCA_027924585.1. Lineage (NCBI taxonomy): Eukaryota > Viridiplantae > Streptophyta > Pinopsida > Pinales > Pinaceae > Larix > Larix kaempferi. Next base: position 107,865 of record BSBM01001378.1, on the reverse strand, counting down.
CATTAAATGCTTTTAACACTTAATCAAACACATAACTTAGTAACTGGTTAGCTAAGACAATAAGATAGCATATTAGCAATAGCAACGTTGACTGTCCAATCGAGTCACTTGAAACATGTCTCCAACTCAACGAGCCCGCTCTGCCCACTAGGACGGAGTTCAAAGGGAACTGGGTAGTATCCAACTCTCTAGACTACGAGTCTCCCACTAAATCACTGATGACCCTTGGACATGGAAAATTTGGAGCTGCCCTTCTATTGCAAATTTACATAGGCGTGTTGAATTTCATTATTGAAGGGCTTCACATAAAATTAATTTTCTTTTGCATGGTAAAATTCATCGTGGCCTTCTAGGACAAGTAAAATGGCCTTTGAAGGGAACTAAAGGCTTCAAATTTGAAGCCTTCTTGGGAGCATCACAAAACTTGCGCGCAGTTCATCTTTGGGATCAATAACCCGTTAAACAACAATTTCCCAATTATGTATGTCCTTCACAATAAACCAATCTAGCCAAAATTCAAATTTCGTACTAGTCTGAGTAAGTTGAGTTACTAACAATAGATTTGTACTTAGGTTGCATACATGATACACATTGGTGATCACACCATTTTGACATTCAATATTTCCACAACTGGCAATAGTAAGTGCATAATCATCCACTACAAAATTTTTATTTTCTACAGCTTCACTTAAGGAAGAAATGAGAGAAGCATCTTTAGCCATATGATGGGTACAACCTGAATCAACAATCCACTCCATCTAAGTAGTGTGGGCATGTAAGTCTTGAGAAACACTAACAAGAAATATAAAAGTATATATCATACCTTGTTGAGCATTGGTTGATCATTCATTCAATACACCTGCTTCAAGTTTCTGTACCTTCTCCATATCATTGGTTGTTCTAGAAATCATTCTCCATGTGACCTAATTTCCCACAATAATGACAAGTCTTCTTCTTCCTGTCCTTCTTAGTTGTATCATCACGCTTCTTCTTCTCAATTTGGTCAACAAGCTCGTGACTTTTCTATAGATTACCTTGTTGACTTCTTTCTCTTTAGTTTTGGTGACCTTTTCCCTTCAGTAGACAAGCATGCTTCCTAACGCTTAGTTTCCTTCATCGGGAAATTTTTCTTGTTCTCTAATTAGAAAACCATAGAAGGAATCAAGGGTATAGTCCTTACCATCTTCTTTTTGAGATATCCAACTAGGATGGAATTCCAAACATAATACATCGAAGAGATTTTTTAGGTTCATTAGGATCAGTTCAATGAGATGTTCATCTTTCTTCTTAAAATCCTTCCCACATTCTCCCACGTTTAGTTGTAGTTCCTTGATTCATGCCAAGTAGTCCTTAATCTTGTTAAAGGAGAGAGGATTGAGAGAGATCAACTCTTTCTCAATCTACATCACCTAACTTTCATCAATCTTGTCAAGCACATCCTTTAGTTTCTTCCAAACCTGATGATGATAGTTGATTCTTCTTGTATGAAAGTGAATCTCCCTTGAAATGTAGGTAGGTAGTAATCACTCCTACAACCTCATCCTTCTTCACGTCAAGGTCAAAATTCTGTTGGTCATTCTTTCATTTGGGATCATGATCTTGGTAAATTGCCAGAGAGTCTTACTTTGCAATAAGGTTCCATTACTTGCACCCATATTCCATAGTTGTGACCATTCAAGAGCATAGGCTCTTTCTTGGAAGCCATGATATCGATCTATTAGTCTAATGCTAATAGAATCTGCAAGTCTAATCCTAGATTCAATCAAAAATAGATCTGACTCAATAGAGCGTGTCAAGATGACACCTCAAACAAACTTGAAGAAAACATGTGTCTCAAACCAACAACTTTGATACCATGTTGGAGAAATAAGAAGATTAAACATAACAAAAATGGACAAGATTAAGAAATTCCAAGAAGAGGTGGAGTCTAAAGACACCGGTTCATCACTTAAGAACATAATGACAATACATTAAAATGCATTGGTCACTTCTCATGAATTTTTACACACATTTCATACATCATTCATCGATTCTTTTATAGCTCCAAGATGTAAGCAACTCCCTTGAAGTGAGGAAGATCATGTCCAAATACTTGGGTCATTACACATAATGGTTTCCTTCAAATATGTTCCATAATTGATAACAATATTTAGTGCAGGGTTGTGTCTACACATATTAAACTATCTTGCTAAGAGGTGGTGAGTCTCTATGTTAGAAATGAAGCAATTATCACAAGTTCCTAACGATCTAATTTCATTCATTAAACATTCATTAAGATCTAAGAACATTTCAGAATTAGAATCATGCAATATAAGCAAACATTCAACACTAAAATGGTAGAAACTTAAATTACTTCATATTAAAACAATGGAGAATGTACATGATTACTAGGAATCCTGGTGTGAATTCTCCTCCCTTGCCATAAATTCTCCTTCCTTCATCCTTGCTTTTGAAGACTTGGAGATCTTCTCTTTCCTTCAGAATCTCCTCAGCATGCCTTTGCTCTTTTTATATCCCTTTACCAGGCCTCCCATGCCTTTCTTATATAGCATTGGGAAATGGCCCTTAGGCTTTTCTTCTAAATGTGGGATTAGTCATTTTCCTCATTTTGATTATTTTCAAGTGAAAACCCACTTTTGAATGGTTTTTAGGCTTTTTACTCCACTTAGGATGTTTTAAACATGATTAATGCATTTCTCAGAGAGGATTTGTCACTGATTGAACTTGTATCATGACTTTCCTGTCGCGGGTGCATGGTAAACATATGTTGCTCCTTCACTTAGTTAAGGGTGTCAATTTGATTGTTAACAGATGCCCCCTAATGTGTGAGGTTCGAAGCAGAGCTAAGGGCCAAAATACATTACTAAAATTTATATTCGGTATACTGATACTCTTTGTACTGATACTCTTTATCGTTCAAATCAAGGATAAGGGAATAAAAACTCACAGGCTCAGGATTGAGGATCACACCTGCAAACCATAGCAATTTCTCAAATATATAATATCTTCCTGAGGCGGGCATACCCATGCTCAACAGTAAACAAGCATGGCCATGAACAATACACAGTGGATCCATGCCAAAAGCAAATTTTTTTGAAATGTAAACCTGCACTTTGATGAGTGTGAGAACAAAGTCTTTATTGAACTTCTGACATGGTAGTCTAATCTTGCGCAGCTCGGGCAGTGCATCGATGAGTGATACAACTGTTTTCCCAAGGTCTTCACTACAAATAAACGATAGTATGAGTTTATATCATGCGAATAAGTGATATGATGTTGAGCATAATAAAACACCATTTGATTACCGGTCATTGATGTATACCGTTAATAGATGCGAAGAGATCCACTGATAATGATGATGGACTCTAAGGTATTGAGTACAAACTACCAAGTGTGAATAGATGTTCTAAAGTCAAACACTTGTAGAATCAAACAATCAGGGGTCATTGATGTATACCCACTGTCATTTGCGAGGAAACCTGCCACTAATGACTGCAAGATCCAAAGTACTCTCGGGTTTCTAGATCCATGTCCTAGATGATGATTTGATGTCGATAGGAATAGATCCATCGGAAGGAGGGCATTGATGCATCCCACATCAACCGATACGAAACAAAGATCAATAGTATGATATAATTTGGTAGAACTGCAAGATCCAACATTGTATATTGACACAAGGAAGGCCGACATGATTGGTCAGGAATATTTGAGGAATGTCCGTCTCGGTTTGGACTTCCCTTGAACACATAACACGACGCAGAATGGACACTTGGCAACATAAGACTTTGAGTAACTGACCTTAATGAAATCCGCTAATGCCAGATGCATTAACGAAAGCTCCATTGGTGACGGGAAGGATAACCCATCGGTGGAGATCTGTTCAAAATACTGGTACAATTTCCTAAGGCAAATGCAGATGGTGTACTGACCGCGGATACAATATTATGTGCCATGTTCAAGGGCGACAAGGACTGACTGTTGTTGTTTTCTTTAGAATTTATAATATGAAGTGATTCAAGTCTCTCCCTTTTTGGATTTTTGTGTTTTCCAATTTTTTTTAACCTTTTTCATTTATTAGCTTGAAAAAAGAATAAAGCATGCTATGGTACATTAGAGGAAACGAATGTCTCAAGGGCATGCGCCTAAATGTCAAGGGAATGGGTCAGGCCGAGGCAAAGATCTGTATTGCAAACAAGGGCTGAGCTAGTTGTGTACATTCTTGCAGATGTTTCCTCCATGGGTATGGGTCAAATATACATAAGCAATGGTTTATAGGCATCTTGTAACAGAAAGTGACTATACAAGAAAATAAGCAACATAAGCAATAAGCAATGAAGCAATTTGCATGGATGTTCAAGTGGATATTTTACACAAGCTTCTGTAAAATGACAAAAATTTGGGAGCCCATTAGGATATGGTAAAAAATGAATGAAAGAGAAATATGTGGTCTCAAAATCCAAGTCATGATGGGACTAATAGGGCTCCCGGGCCTATGAGAATAATTTAGCATTGGCACCAAAATGGCAATGCGGTGCTGACTAGGGTGTCCCATGTTTGGTAGGCTCTGCTGTTGGAATGGTGGAAAATACGGATATGAAGGGCTGACCCACCAATTTCCAACAGGTTCGACCCTATGGTAAGTTTGGGTTGCAAAAGGTTCAAATGCATTTTCACAAAGGGATGGCCTAAACCTATATGCAAGTTTCCAAATATACCAAATAAGATCAAGGAACATGCAGATCATATTCCTATACTTGGGTAGATTTATATCAAGTATGCTCCCAGTGGCCCCACAAAAGATGATCTTAGGTGGGTACAACCAAATGTTTACAACTTCAGGGATATCTTCATTTGATGATAAAATGTAATCCAAGAAGTCATGTGAGCTGGGAGATCTCACAGCCCAAATGGGCCAGGTAACTGAATCATATTCCTCCATCAAGGGAAGATTTTGATCCGAATCTTCCAAAGCTATTTAAGTAGCTTGGTTCGCAACTTCTACGACATATAGAGGTGATCCATATGCTTTCCAACATGAAAATGACATTACGCAAGCTGAGGTCCTTTCATCTACTATGGTTAGACAGATGTTCTTACCATGAGTCGTTACTTTAATCTAAAAAGAAACTTCGGGAAGGATCCTACATATTGAATGGTCTATGTCTGATGTGATCAAAGTCTCATCAGATGGATCAACAACACAAATGGTAGACAATAGTTCCTTTCTTGGCGCAAAGTGACATTGCAATACCTCCAAGGTCGACATGGCACATGGTACTTGAGCTAGGTCCTCAAGAACATTACTGTTCTGAGCAGCTCGTGTGTTGGGATTATGCATTGTTCTACATAGAACACCTTTGGGGGGGTGTGGTACTAAGTCTATGGTGGGTTTCTCAATGTAGAGATAACCATATGGTTGTGATTCTGGCTGATCTGGTGTACTAGGAGAGACATCATAAGATTCAAGTCTTGTTTGAATGTTCATCTCAGGATCACACATGAAGACATTGGCATTAGGATCATTGTCCCCTTGCGGGGGGGTTGGCTGGTTTCCCCCTAATGGAGGTACCGATGTCAAAATAGTGGGTTGTTGTTTCCCACGGCATTGAAGCACAGTTGGTGCATCCCCCTTCCCAGAGTTAGCATCTTGCTTACTCTTGTACTTCTTCTTCTTTCCTCTAAGGTCTATGGATGAGACTGTGAGGGTGTCAGATTTGTTGGAAGGATTAGCAGGTTCCTGCATTTCCTGGCCAGCTGTGGGTTGTGAATTTTGAATAGAAACTTGTCCCAGATGTGGGGTAATATGTTCAATATGGTTGAAGGAATCCGTCAACCCATTGACATGAGGTTCATGTGGTAGCCTAGTTGGATCAAACACAGGTCTTGCAGGTTGGTTCCAAAAAGATTGGTTATTTTCTAGAACCTGACCACTCCATGGCAGAATGGGGTTAATGGTTGGATTTCCCCCTTGCGGGGTTAGGCCCGAAAAATATTGGTTACTTTCTAGAACCTGACCACTCCACTGATGTGGTCCCTGGGTGTGATAAGAATTCCAAGGTGGGTTTCCCGTTTGCGGAGACTGACCCCAAGAAGTTTGGCAACTTCCTGAAACATGACCATTGGGTGGATTGCCTCCTTGCAGAGGTGGGGTCCAAGAAGATTGATTATTTCCTAGATCCCAACCATACCATGGCAGTTGAACTTGGTATTGAAAATCATTCCAAGGTTGACTGCCTCCTTGCGGAGGTGGAATCCAAAAAGGTTGGTTACTTTCTGAATATTGCCCAGTCCATTGTGAATTAGGTTGCATGTATGGATTTCCCCCTTGCGGGGGTATGTTCCATTGAGATGGATGACTTGGTGGAACATTACCATTCCGTTGCAGGATAGGATTAATAGGTGGATTGCCCCCTTGCGAGGGTATGTTCCATTGAGATTGATGACTCGGCGAGACATTACCACTCCATTGCTGGTTGGGATTCATGAGTGGATTGCCCCCTTGCGGGGGTGGGCCCCAATTAGATTGGTTACTAGTTGGAATCAGACCACTCCATTGAATGTTTCCTTGGTTTGGATAAGCATTCCAAGGTTGATATCCTCCTTGCGAAGGTGGGCCTAAGAAGATTGGATACTTCCTGAAACCTCCCCACTCCATGGCAGAATGAGGTTGATAGGTGGATTGTTGCTAGGCATTGTGCTAGGATAAATCTGAGGATAACCCCTTGGGGAATTTACACTAATCTGAGGAGCATAGCCCCAGTTGGCATAAATGTTCCATGGTTCATTGCTTCCGCCAGGAATATTACCATTTCATGGTGAAGGGTTGCCCCCGGAAGTAGAATTTGGATAAGTGTTATGTATACCATGAAGACTCTGATTTACTCCTTGTGTGTGTTGACCCTGATTAGCTGATCCATATGGAAAACCAATGTTTGAGAAAGCCATGGGGTCCCTTGTTGATTTTTGCATGTCATTCAAACTTTCAGAAAGAGGTTTGATATCACCCAGTGACTCATGGATAGTAAGTGCAACTGGTTCTAAAAGACTCATCAAAGGAGGAATTTCATGAGCATGTGTGTGATGTTTCAATGTTTCAATTTCAACTAGAGTAAGATTATCAACTATGTCTGTATTCAGTTCATGATGTGACGATGAATTCTCAGTGTTGATTTGATGTTGTTCTTCTCCAACAATGTTAATTGAGTTGAAAATCAATTTTGTTTCCAAGTCATTAGAATGTGGTTTTTGTGTCTATCTCTGCAATGTAGCAGGGCCTTCAATTTTTGGTGACTCACCTTGCTGCCGCTGTGACTAGCGGATCAGGAGAGTAGCCACTTCTAAGAAGTTGATAAAAGGATGTGTTTAAAATGATAATTTGAATCAAACAATCCTAAGGCAATCTAGACTCAAAAATGAAAAGCGTTCACACAGTAAAAATTCCCTAGATATTTCAAGCAAGCAAACTTACTTTTCCAAAGAATCGAAGCTCAGTGAAAACTGGATTGTAGGGCCTTCCGAAAGTAGTAGCTACTGAGGGATTTCATGTCCTCATACAATTTCTAGGAGCGAAGGTGTGAGAAACAGTTACAATAAACTTTAATCGCCATGGGTACAAGTGTTGGTTCCTGACCACTCACCCTCCCAAGGAGTAAAAGTTCCAAAATCTGTCTCAGGTATTGCAAGTGTGTCGCACTCACAACAGCCTATGTGATATCCTAAGAATAGCCACTAAAGTTACCCCTTCACAATCGACGGTCGGGTGGACAGTTGTAAGTCGAGGACAACTCTTATTACCAGAAACTCTAGAAACAGTGACGTCGCCCCGAGGACTTGTCACTGAACATAGAATCCCTTCGATAAGCTCACGTCCCACTAAATAAGCAAGAAGGGGGAACCACCCTTACTTATCTAGATTAACCTCGTGCTTGACGCATGTTTCAGAAGCACTTTCCCGACAAGCGTTTTTTGCGACTAGTGGATTTACTCTCTTTAATCAATGCTAGTTTCAAAGTTTTGCAGCCCAGGAGTGTTAACTCTCCAAACCTAATCCAGGGCACTAACCTAAACTTGTTGGTGATATGAAAATCAAAAGTTTGTCAATTTTAGATTAAGCGCCAATTGTTAGTGGAAGTTTGCTTAGTCTCAAGAGTGGAAGTGAAACTGATGGTGTTTCGACTCGAAAACAAAATGAACCATACAATGCAAGATGCTCACTATGTTATCTTTTAGTTCGATGAATATCCTAACTGAAGGAAGGGTTAGAGGTTCATGAGCTTCTTTCAAACATGCAAAATTTCTAGTAGATGTTTGTATGTTCATGCACAGTTTTTCTGAAATATGGATAATAATCGATGTGTGAAGACCAATGTAATCCAAACAGATATCTCAAGTAAACATGAATCTAATTCTATTACACGGGGGATCCTTGTTTCTCATTCACAAGATTGCCCGAAATCCCAAGTGAAGAGGATACGTAGAGCCCTTTGGAATGCTCATGAACTAAATTCTAGACTGTTACACTTGAGATCCACTTTCTCATTCACAAGATCGCCATAAGGTGCGAGTTAAGAGGATACGGTGGCTCGATATAAGATGCTTTGAAAATCAACCCCTAAACTATTACAAGCGAGATACATTTTCTCATTCACAAGATCACCATAAGGTGCGAGTGAAGAGGATATAGTGCCTCATGCACAATATATCTCAAGAAAACTAAACTCAAAAGGTACAATTCTCTCTAATTATGCATGCAAATTATGAAGACAATTCCAACACCGAAACAAAATGTAACTAAATGAAAGTTATGTTTGTTTATTTAGGAAGAAATTGTCTTCAATTTGTCTCAATGTGTCTCACAATGTGGCGTTCTAGGTTTGTTTTTCAATGCAAATGTGGGTAGATGGTGCTTTCAAAGGCATACAATTCCAAGCATATGTCAATTCAATCCAAAGTTTTCAAGCTTTGTAGAAAAAAATTCAAATTTTTTTCTTTTTTTGTTGAAAACTAAAGATGTGAAATCCAAATTTTAGACTATGTAAATAAAAAAAAAATTGCAAACTTTTTTCCTTTTTTGTTTTAAACCAAAACTATAGACTATGGAAAGAATTTTGCTAATTTTTATTTTATTTTATTTTAATCTAAAATATACATAAAAGTTCAAAAAGATTGTGCAAATTTTTGGTAATTCAAAAACTAAGGATTTGAAAGAATGAGCAACATTTTGTTTTTCAAAAACTAAAGATTTGAATTATTAAAAAATTTGAATTCTTTTTAATTAAATGAAAAAAATTCAAAATTGCCCAAAATTTCAAAAAGGGCGCTCAAGTTTTGGAAAATTCAAATTTTAATGTGGTTTAAAAAACTACCAAAACGCATTTACCAAAAGTATTGACCAAAACGCCTTCAGCAAGACTTTAACCCGTAGACTCTGAAGAATTTTGAGAGCTGAGATTTTAATGAAAATGCATTTAGCAGCAATGAGACATCAATGAAACCAATTGTGCATTCACCAGTAATGAGACAACACTCAAAACCAATTGTGCATTCACTAGCAATGAGACAACACTCAATGAACTTCGGTGATGGTGCAAACAATAAAGCAACCTATGCTCGTCTCGACATAATGCCAGCGTGGAGATGTTAGCTAGCATTAACAAGTTAAACCCGGTGTTGTTCACGTTTTGGGATTTTTATGCATCATTGAGACCAACATTAACACAGGCTTGTGTCTATCTACCAATATTCACGCACCACCGGTCTTACCTCTGTGATTTTACAGCATCTCAAGTTGCATTCAATGGCGACACTATGGTTCACGCTATGGAATTGCCCCTTCAACACTATTGTCGATAGAGTTTTAAGAGCTTCAACCGACTCAACGCCTCAACGCAGAGGTAGAAGGAAGAGAGCAGGCATGATGAGGGCTTAACACTTCAATGCAGAGCTTCAAAGATCTTAGATCAAGATTAACGCAGAGTTTACATCTCCTTCAACACAGAGCTTAAAGATCTCAAGATCCACACACAACAGAGGGTGAATGTTGATTTAATTTTAATGTTCACGCTTCATAGCATCTGCATTACTGAGTACTGTGTGTAACGTCTGGATTGGCATCAATAGACAAAGAGTTACTTAGCAAGAAATGGAAGCTTCTACAAAATCAGGAAGGGGTGCAGAAGGCCGAACGGGAGGATCCAAGAAAAACCTCTCACGAAATCTATCAAGGCCGGTCTTCAATTTCCCGTCGGAAGTCTCTTTAGATATCGTAAGAGTGGTAGATATGCCAAGAAGGTCAGGATTGCAACCCTTATTTTCCTTGCAGCCATTCTTGAATACTTAGCAGCAAGAGGAGTTTCCACATGCAGAGAGTAGTTTTCATCTAGAGCGTCAATATCTTTAAACTCTTTTAATGCAGAGGTGAGACTCAAATTAATGTAGAGTTTGACAAAAAACGCAGAGGGGCTTTGGAGAATCTTTACACGCAGAGGACAAAGCTTTAATCATTTACTGTTGAGATTTAATTCCAACTAAGGCTGAGATGTAACCGTCATGCAGATTCAAGGATCTTTCACTCCAATGTGGGGGAAATAGAATTTTAACTAAAGTCAAAATTAACAATCAAATTCTTGGCAGAGACAGAGCTGATTAATAAAATTTTCAACGCCTCCCAAATGGAAAATCGTGGCAGGGTTTGAAAACCACAGAATTGCAGATTTTGGTCGAGTTTTAATAGCCACGCATAGGTTTAATAGCAGAGTCTACGCAGAGGTCTACTTAGGCAGAATTTTTAAAGAATTTAATTGCATCTACACGCATGGATTTAATTGCTTGACATAAGTTAAAGATCTACACGCAGAGCAAATGCAAAGGTCTACATGCAGGGTATTAAAACTCAATCATAATTTTTAAAGAATTTAATTCTTCACCGCTGGTCAAGGCCGAATCGTGGCAGAATGTAAGCCCAATAGTCAAGGCAAAGTTTGACAACCACGCAGAGTTTAAAGATCCTAGCAGAGATGCATTCACACAGCTCAACATTCAAGAAACTCAGATCTGAATGCGGTTTAAGGAGGTTTGATGGATTAAAGACATGGGTAGGCTGGTTTTAAGCTTCCCTAGCTAGATCTTAGGGTCATTTAACAATCTTTAAGCTACAAAGGAGAAGATCTGAAGGAAGAACACCCAAAAAATTGAAGAAAATTCAGGAAAATTCAACAAGCTAGTATGGTCGCCAATCTGATAATAGTATTTAGTGCAGGGTTGTGTCTACACATATTAAACTATCTTGCTAAGAGGTGGTGAGTCTCTACGTCAGAAATGAAGCAATTATCACAAATTCCTAACAATCTAAGTTCCTTCATTAAACATTCATTAAGATCTAAGAACATTTCAGAATTAGAATCATGCAATATAAGCAAGCATTCAACACTAAAATGGTAGAAACTTGAATTACTTCATATTAAAACAATGGAGAAGGTACATGATTACCAGGAATCCTGGTGTGAATCCTCCTCCCTTGCCATAAATTCCCCTTCATTCATCCTTGCTTTTGAAGACTTGGAGCTCTTCTCTTTCCTTCAGAATCTCCTTAGCATGCCTTTGCTCTTTTTATCTCCCTTTACCATGCCTCCCATGCCTTTCTTATATAGCATTGAGAAATGGCCCTTAGGCTTTTCTTCTAAAAGTGGGATTAGTCATTTTCCTCATTTTGATTATTTTCAAGTGAAAACCCACTTTTGAATGGTTTTTAGGATTTTTGCTCCACTTAGGATGTTTTAAACACGATTAATGCATTTTAATGCATTTCTCAGAGAGGATTCGTCTCTAATTGAACTTGTGTCATGACTTTCCTGTCGCGGGTGCATGGTAAACATATGTTGCTCCTTCACTTAGTTAAGGGTGTCAATTTGATTGTTAACAATAATTGACATTTATGTTCCAACGCTCCATTCATTTGGTTGGTTAGTCAAATCGTTCATCGGTTGATTGGTCCAACTAGTCAAGAACCTAGTCGGCTTGTTAGTCGACCACTTAGTTGTCCTATCAGTTGAGTCTTCTATTTGACCAACACCAATCGATTGCTAGTCTCTAGAATATTTAGAGATGTGATGAACTAGAAAACCCTGTTGTTCCAACACCCCCAATACCAAATTCACATGTTATTTCTTGCTTTTGACACACTTCTACTTTTTTAATATCAACCACTCGCACCCTTACTTGTTATCCTTGTTGTTGGTTTATTGTTTTCGATGGGAGAACGTAGAGGGAAAGTGATCGCTCTTGCTTGATTTATTTTTCCTCCAAAGGGCCTCCACATATTAATTCAAGATCTACAAAGGGGTTGATAAACCCATGTTCAAAATTTCCATTTTCCTTTTAGGTGACCCCTCATTAAATAGAGTTCTGAACAAATCATCCATGGATTCATGAAATTTATCATGTGACATTGGAGAGTTTACCAAATCACATCCTAAGAAAGAAGGATCCTAGGGATGTGAACCTGAGAGGGACAAAAACTTTGAGGATGTCAATAATGGTAGTTTCACATCACCAAGAGTAAATGCAACAGATCTAGGTCCACCTCAATAGTCCTCCAATATTCCTTGATTTGTGCCAACTATATCTTCTTTTGATGTCATCACTAGATTGTTGCTAACATCACCCTCTATGGAATCATCATGTTCTTAGAGGTACCATAACGGGTTTGTTCCATAATGTTGCACACCATTTCCATGTAGGGTTTTTACCACCTTTGATAATATTTTGTAATGTACCGACACCATAAGTCACACACCGAGGTTAGATACATGAGATTCTAACGGGAAAGGGCCGATTCGCGTGAATGCAAAGAGGAATAAGGTTTAATTAATGTTATGAAAACATGCCAACATGCCAAATAAAGTATAAAAATCATCCATTAAAGGAAGACGATGCTTCCGATTTAAAATTCCCCCCAAATGTACATGTGATGCAAGGTAATTGTAACATGAATGCAACCAGGTCTACATATACCCTTTCACATGTAACTTTAATATCATCATCAAATCTATGGGAAGTCGTCCATTTCCATTTAACCAATACTAAATTTAGATCTACATATGTTAATAAAATTCAACCTTATGAAAATAAGCAAATCAACATTACAATATTCCAATAAAGTATAATTATAACACCATAATACACCAGATTTACAACATTAATCCACATCCATTAAACCCATAAAATATCAGATCCAGAATCAGTCATCTACATCTATATAATTAACATAACTGCCATATCTATTGGCTACCACAAAATGTAAACCAAATAGCATCTAAGCTGCAATAACACATAAACAAATTTGCTCTACGAGCTGCCAATTTAACACTAAATATAATTCAACCATATAACATAAGAATATAATCAAATATACAACATAAAATATTAGAGATAAACCTAGCCTAAATGGGCACATATGCAACATAAAAACACAATAAATATTTTCCAAATAAATACTTATCTCTCGAAGGCGCAACTAGCTTCAATGGGACAATGGTCCACCCATCCTTAGACACAGTCAAGTCAAATACTTGAACAGGTTACCCCTGAGCTAAGGCCATGGATCCACATGCTAGGGAAATCTCAAAATTAGATCCTAACAACAATATTCAGGCCACAACCTGAGGAAAGAAACATAATCCCCCGCAACTTACTTTCTCCTCCACCTCACTACCAGGTGCAGCAAAAATCCCTTCACCACCCAGGTCCCTTAGGATATCACCATTCTCCATTAGGATTTCTGTGCAGGATCAAGATGGAGACAAGAATGGTTTTGAGGTATTTCTATGTTCAATAGAAAATCTCACCAGTCTCCTCACTCTAATAGATCCTTGTTCCATCACCCTCACCGGTCTCCAAGTTTTCCTGCAAACAAAAGGGTATGACAACTATATGCAAAAATGACAATGTGAATCCATCCACAGGCATTCGAATTCATCAAAGAGCAACTCTCCAAAACCAAGAATGAAAGAATGAATGCCATTTCAAATCCCTTCATAGCAATTCGAATTCACTGGTAGAGGCTAGCTTAGGTTTAGTGGCAAGCAACTCTGATTCACTAAGGGTTTTTTTCCAAATCATTGGATGACCATTCGAGTTCTCAAGACAGCAAATCGAATCCACCTAGACTGAATTGAATTTATTGGAAAAACACTTCCCATGCACTGGAGACAACCTGAATTCACCCAAACTGACTCAATTCCCTTAAATCACTCTCATGCACTGAAGACAATTTGAATTTTCCAAGATTGACTGAAATTCCCCTAAAACCACTCCCATGCAATAAAGACAATTCAAATTGACCCAAAATTACTCTAATTAACTGAAGATGAATCAAATTCACCTAATTAACTGAATACAACTGGCATTGACCTAGAATTACTCTGACTAACTGAAGACAACTCAAATTTCAACAGAGGTAGCTCGATTTCACCAAAATGACTCTAACTAACTGTCAGTCACTCCAGTTCACTGTAATTACTAGGGACTAACTCAAATTAATTGGGAAAATCACTTCAATTAGAATGTAAATTACAAAATCAAGTGCATGGTTGACAAAAAAAGTCAAGTAGGGAACATAAGACATGATTGATGAGAGAGTGGGTCCCACTAACACCAAGGTAGGAATATTCTCTCAAGTGAAGGTGCATTGATGCATGCAAAGCATTAATTAGGTGTGCTAGGACCTCCATAGTCCAATAAAAAAAAAAAATAGGAAACATAGAGTATTGTTAGGGAGAGAAACAACTCCCAACCCCAACCCCCTCACATGTGGAATCCATGCCCTCCCAACCACGTTAGTTGTCCAGGTTGATCTATTTATTTAATTACAACAAATAATAATAAAAGAATAATAATAATGTCCAAATATTAATGTCCAGGAACGTAGTGACACCATAGTAACAATGAACATCAACACACATGTCTGAGGCTTACCATTTGGGCATTACATCCCCTCCCCCTTAAAACAATGCATCGTCCTCGATGCACACTTACTTACATGTCTTTACAAAATTTCTCAAAAGGATAACATCTTTCAGTTATCCAGTATTCCTTCTCGGAACTCCTCTTCCAAGAAACCACAATACTTCTCACTACCACCTACTTTTTTGTATGGCTCCACTGTCTGTGGGATGTGACTCCTATCACCATCCCATTTCCTAGCTTCCTATGCGAGAACTGATACTAGTAGAGTGGACTCAAGGAAGTAAAGGTCAATCTTAAATCCCCATCATAGGGTCTTCAAACCTCTTTTGAAGGCCTTCAAACCTTCAACAAAGACACATCCACCTGAAAATTCATATTTCAATCACTCATATGATTAACATGTGTAAAAATATATGATACATGATATACATAATATTCTTCAAAAAAGACACTTTCTTCACATTCCAACAAACACACAATTAACCGAAAAAATATATATATACTGATCAACAAGATACATAAAATACATCTCCAAAATACAAGATACAGGAAATGAATTTTAATTAATCACATGAGATACATCAAATGTACATGAATCAAAACACTTGAAATGCATCTACTCGAAAAAAATTCTAATCAATTCAATCATACATTATACACATACTCTAAGATACATGAAATCGTGAAGGGTACATGAAATGCATTGAGATACTTTCATAGATAATATATCTTCCAACAAATATGCATAAACTATCACCAATATGCCTTCCAACAAAGATACAAGAAAATACCACACTAATACTCTTCCAACAAAGATACTTTTTCGAAAGAGATACTTTTTCGAAAGAGATACTTTCAACAAGATCATAAAGACATTTAGATCACAAAGATACTTTTTCTAACTAAGATCACAAATATAAAGATCACCAATATATTTTTCTAACAAAGATCACAAAGATACTAAGATCACAAGATACTTTTCTAACAAAGATCACAAAGATACGTTTCTAGCAAAGATCACAAAAATACTTTCTCGACAAAGATCACATGAAACACTTTATGCACTTTTATGCAACAGGTAAGGCAAACTTATATGCAACAACCCAATCTAACTAAGATCTAAAAAGATACATAACATCTAGCAGTTAAACATGATCTCCAATAGTTGAGGATTTTTGAATGTTGTTGATCTTTTTCGCATTGATGATGCAATGTGTTGATCACTAATCACCGTTAGCACATCATAATCTCTTTCACAACATATACATACTAATTCTAAATGCCTAAACACATAGTTACAATTCCATAGAAGGCCCAACCATTGTAGAGTTGAAACTTAGGCTCTGATACCACTTGTAATGTTATACCAACACCCCAAGTCACATCATCGGGGTCAGATACAACGATATTCTAATGGGAAAGGGATGATTCGAGTGAATGCACAGTGGAATAAGGTTTAATTAATGCTAGGCCAACATGCCAACATGCCAAATAAAGTAAAACAATCAACCATTAAAGGAAGACAACGCTTCAGATTCAAACTTTTTCCCAAATGTACATGGGATGCAAGGTAATTGTAACATGAATGCAACTAGGTCTAAGTAACCCTTTCACATGCAAATTTAATATCATCATCACATCTATGGGAATCCAGTCGTTTCCATTTAACCAATAATAAATTCAGATCTACATATGTTAATAAAATTAAGCCTTATGACAATAAGCAAATCAACATTACAATATTCAAATAAAACATAATTATAACACCATACTTACACTAGATTTACGACATTAATCTATAGCCATTAAACCCATAATATATTAGAGATGGAAGCTGTCATCTACAACCATATAATTAACATAGGCACCAAATCTATTGGCTACCACAAAACATAAACCAAATAGCATCTACTAGTTGCAATAACACATATTAAACAAATCTGCTCTACTAAATACCAATTTAACACTATTAATTTAGCCATATAACATAAGAATATAATCAAATAGGCAACATAAAATATCAGAGATAAACCCAGCCTCCATGGGAACATATGCAACATAAAAACACAATAAATATTTTCCAAATAAATACTTATCTCTGAAAGGTGCAACTAGATTCAACATGACAACGTTCCAGCCAGCCTTAGACACAGTCAAGTCAAATAATTGAACAGGTCACCCTCGAGCTGAGGCCATGGATCCACACGCTAGGGAACTCTCAAAATCATACCCTAACAACAATATTCAGGCCACAACCTTAGGAAACCAACACAATCCCTCACAACTTACTTTCTCCTCCAGCTCACTACCAGGTGCAACCGAAATCCCTTCACCACCCAGGTCCCTCACAATATCACCATTCACCATCAGGATTTATGTGTAGGATCAGGACGAAGACAAGTAATGGTCTTTAGGTATTTCTGTTTTCAATAGAAAATCTCACCAGTCTCCTCACTGGAATAGATCCTTGTTCAATCACCCTCACTGATCTCCAAGTTTTCCTGCAAACAAAAGGGTATGACAACTATGTGCAAAAAGAACAATTCGAATCCATTCATAAGCATTCGAATTCATCAGAGAGAAACTCTCCAAAACCAAGAATGAAATCCAATTTGAATCCCTTCATATCAATTCGAATTCACTGGAATATGCTAGCTTAGGTTCATTGGAAAGCAACTCTAATTCACTAAGGGTTTTTCCCAAATCAATGGATGACCATTCAAGTTCTCAAGAGACAAACTCGAATCCACTTAGAATGCAGACTTGAATTCACTAGAAAAAAACTTCCCATGCATTGGAGACAACCCGAATTCACCCAAACTGACTCAATCCCCTTAAATCACTCTCATGCACTAAAGACAACTCAAATTTACCAAGTCTAACTCAAATTCCCCTAAAACCACTCCCATGCATTGGAGACAATTCGAATTGACCCAAAATTAGTCTAATTAATTGCAGATGACTCAAATTTACCTAATTAACTAAAGACAAATGACATTGACCCATAATTACTCAACTGACTAAAGACAACTCGAATTTGATGAGAGGTAACTCAAATTCAGCAAACTGACTCTAACTAACTGACAATCACTCTAGTTCATTGGAGTTACTAGGGACTAACTCGAATTAACTGGGAAAATCACTTCAATTAGAGTGGAAATTACAAAATCAAGTGCATGGTTGACAAAAATAGTCTAGTAGGGCACATAAGACATGAGTGATCTGAGAGAGTAGGTCCCACTAACACTAAGATAGGAATATTCTCTCAAGTGAAGGCACATTACTGCTTGCAAAGCATTAATTAGGCGTACTAGGACCTCCATAGTCCAATAAAATAAAAAATAGGAAACATAGAGTACTGCTAGAAAGAGAAACAACTCCCAACCCAAACCCCCTAACATGTGGAATCCATGGCCCCCCAACGACGTTAGTTGTCCATGTTGAGCTATTTATTTAATTAAATTAAATAATATTAAAATAATAATAATAATGTCCAAATATTAATGTCCAGGCACCTAATGCCACCATAATAATAAATAACATCAACACACATGTCTGCGACTTACAATCGAGGCATTATAGGTTTCCATCGTATCATCCTCTATTAGAGAAGACATCAAAGTATTTGTCTTGATATGACCAATGCCTAACATGGTAAGCAAGCCCACCACTTTTGGGTTTGTCCAAATTTGGTGAGGTTGCAAGGGGTAGACTTCCAATTAGTTGGTTGGTTAACCATCTTCATTTAAAATTAAGTGATGAATTCCATCATACTTAAGCCCATTAAAGCCAAAGTTGTGTTGGGATGAAGGACTCATTTGAAATTACATTGTTGCACCTTTTTTATGCGTATTTTTATGAGTTAGGTTTTGGTCTAGTGAGAAATTAGGCTTGATATGACTAGATCTAGGTTTAAGCACTCCCATATTTATCCAAGTTTTATATAAAACTCTCCAAGAGCTCAGTGCATCTTTGGCGAAAACAATTTTCTTATAGCTTGTGCACATCATGGGTTATTGGGTGTTTAAAGAAGTCAATATTGTGACCTAACTAGCCATTTAATCTTTCTTACATATATGCTTGTGCTCTCTTTAATTTATAATGTCTATGTTATTTAAAGGAAATATGTGATGAATATTGTGTTGGTTAATTTTTTATATTTTTATGAAGTTTATAAAATGTAATGTTGCATAGTGATAAAATTTAAAGTTCATCTTTACTCGTCATTTTTTTTCTAATTGGATCATTTATAAATATTAGAAAAAGCAATATTCAACTTAATAATAAACACACAAAAAATGTGTTGAGTTTCAATACATTTTACAAATATACATTTAATATTGTTTAGATTAATTATCTCATATTTACAATTTCTAATAAGAAATTATTTAAAAATTGTTTATGGAAAAGCTATTCATTAACACATAAAAAATACTTTGCTCTTTCTCTCTCTATCTCTTTGCATATGACATTCTAGACATTCCAATAAAATGATAAAATACACCTGTAAAATTTAAACAAACCTCTTTACACTTTTTAAGTATCACACCATAAGCATTCCAATGAAACAATAAAACAAACCCTTAAACAATCCATTTTATACCTTAAATTTAAACAACTCCTTTATCTATAGTACCTACCTAAAACTTCAATATTTCAAATTTCAACCTCATTAGAGTATTTTATATATATTGAGAGACACATTTTATCTTTTATTAAAATAAACCATGAGCGAAACACACTAAAAATTGAAACTTTTGTAATTAAATGTATTATAATTTTTTAAAAATGATAGATTTAAACATATTATTATATATTTTTTAAAATATTTAAAAAAATTATTCATATAACTTTTTATCATATTTTTAATATCATTAATTAAAACACAATTTAAATTGCACAATTCAACTCTTGAAATTGCATAATCTAATTGGAAAATAATTTTTAAGTTACACACAATAAATAAATAAAAATATATATATATCAAGGTAAACAAAATATTCTATCCCAATTTTTATTGAAAACGACATTATTAAAACTTACTTAAGCACTGACATAAGGAGAGAAAATGAAATTTTAAGAAAAAAAAAAACCACGTCTATTCCCACCACCTAACAAACATCGGTTAAACATATATTCACCACCTAAATGAAATTTTAAGAAAAAAACAAGCCACGTCTATTCCCACCACCGAACAAACATCGGTTAAACATATATTCACCACCTAACAAAAATCGGTTAAACATATATTGAAGTTCCACGCGGGTATGGTTAACCGTTAGGATGACATCTGATTAGGATTGACCCGACGGCAACGGAAGGCGTTTGCTCTCGTTGAGAACGCAGACAAAGTACCCGTTCTGATGGGGCTGCCGTTATGGCCGGGTGGCTGGGGCGGTCGGCTGTGGCCGTCCCCACCCAGGTTCGACCCCAAGACCCGGCTCGATTCGGCGCCCTCATCCACCATTGGGCGCCGGTTACACTGCTTGTATGAAAAAAGTACCCGTTCTGTCAACCTGTGGGTTGAGTCAATTAACCCATGATTCAAGAGCCAGGGTGGAAATGACCTGTGAATGGAATTACGTAAAACAGAATGTCAGTGAAAACTGAGATTTCCAAAATAAAATTTGTCCCGGTAATTTTACTGCCGAGGGGATGCAGAGAGGGGTTTCGTCACGATAGTGAGAAGCAATGAGAAAAGCTCGGGGACAGCTGGAAGATTTAATGGCAGTTGAGTTACATTATTGGCGATTGGACTGGCATTGCTGATTTTTATTTTCGGTTTCGTTGGAGTGTACAGTGTGGGTTTGTATGGCTCTTAGCTTCAACCTTTAATCCATATGATTTGAACTGGTAATCTATAGAAACTTAACCACCATTTTTACCTACAATTGTGAACTATAGAACTGAGTTGTGCATTTCAACACATCTACTATTAGCCCAGTTATACGTCTACTATAAGCCCAGTTGAGTTGTGCATTGCGGTTTGGATATTCTGCTACATCCCTGCTCTGTGAGTATATGCTCAAAACTTCAAATGGAAAACTGCCATTCAATGACAATGTGTTTGCACTAAATTCTCTAAACATTAAATATTAACAAAATTATTTTTATTTTTAAAATATTCATTTTAAAATCATATGAATACATTTATACAAATTTTGTTTTATCACGACAAAACCTAAAAGCATTTATACAAAATTCGTTTTATCACGACAAACTAACAAATTGTTTTTTCTGTGCGAGGCGAATCAGAAACACAACACGTATTCCCTGCGAACAGGGATTAATAGTGCAGCAAAAAAAAAATATAGAAAGTTAGTTTTTGAGAAGGAAAATCTATTACTCATTAGTGATTGGTTTATCGCACGCCATCGTCACATCACGCTCCACAGCCCCCTCCACAGCCACCTCCACAAACGCTACCGGCCTCTACAGTTATTGCCATTGCCCCTAACGCTAATAGCATACCCATTTCCGATTTATTAACGTTGCCATTAGCTTTGGCAACAGCATGTCCACCATAGCCACCAAAACACCCACCCCAGCACCCACGTCCATACCTACGTCCAGCTTGAATCTTCTGGACAGTGCCTTTGACAGGTGTCCCATTGCCTGCATCACTGCCTGTAAAACAGCAGGCCATGAAACAATGAGCTTTCACATTTCTAGTCATTATATTTCAGAGATGTGTTTTATTTTGCTATACACACCTGTAGGGAAAACCTTCTTCTTATCCTCTGCCTCAAGGATGGGAGTGTAGTTCAATCGCTTCAAGTGTTTTGTTAGTGATGCTGAAATGACTGCCGATAGCAAAGCTACAAACAGAACGCTTTCTTGCTCAGCAACCTGCATAGCAACCACCATTTTTTAAAAGTCAATCTGAGCTTCTAAATTTGTGACATGGCTACTGAAATGCTTTGCAAAGGATAAGCAAAAACTTTTGATGTTCAGGATGGATGGATGCCAGATTAAGGAAATTGACTCATGAAGACAGAATGTTTTTGAAGTAGCAGGTACCTCTACGACTCCAGACTTCCAGTTGAAGAGAGCTGTAGCTTGGCCAAGTGGAGCTTCGGGAGTGTATCGGACTAAAGTTACAAATTCGTGCTCTGTCTCTTGTTTAGCACATTTATCTTCATACTGCAGCTTTTTACCAGACAGCAGCCTCAACTGTGTAACCAAAATCAGGAATGTTAAGGAAAAATATTAAATTGATTTATAAAATGCACAAAGGGAAATATATGGCAAGCCCAAAATAAATTCTTACAGGATTCCCCAGGTTTCCAGTGATCTCGAATATGGGTTCGTCCTTAATAATATTATTAAGGTTTCTAATCAGCAAATTGCAGGAATTCATTAAAGCCCATTGTGCTGTCCCATCTGCTGTAATCAGTTCCTCCGCATTTGCCACAGTTTCTCCTGTGGTACGTGATGACTCAGCATCCAATTTAACATGAAATTCACAACATAAATCTTACAATTATCCAAAATATTCATCGAACATTTTTTACAACTTTTATGCTGTTTCAAACCCTCCAGGCACGAAGAAACATGAATGACCAATTATTAAAAAAAATTGTTAGAT
The DNA here is from genome assembly GCA_027924585.1 of Larix kaempferi. NCBI lineage: Eukaryota > Viridiplantae > Streptophyta > Pinopsida > Pinales > Pinaceae > Larix > Larix kaempferi. Next base: position 85,313 of record BSBM01001378.1, on the reverse strand, counting down.
TGATGTCGTTGTGTTTAATGATAATCCGCGCAAACTATATATACCTTAAATTATTTGTGAGTTGGAAATTAAAGATTCTTTATTTCACAATTTAAGAAAAAATAAATAATAAATTAAAATAGAAAAATAGGAAACTAAAATACTGCAAATGAGAAGTTCTGCAAAATGAAAATGAAATGGAACAAGAATTCATAACGAAGAAAGTCGGTAAAATCCACAAATAATTTTGAATGCTCAAATAAAAGTGGTGAACGAAATTTATTTGAAAGGAAATTAAAAATCAACAATCAAATTAAAGTCTCTTATATAAAATATATATATTGTTACTGAGGATGTGGAAGACATAAATTATATTTGCAAAGAGAACTTGATATATATTATATATGAAAAATATTTTAAAATTTTGGTAAGAGTGGGTAAAGACTATCTTGGGATAAATGGCAGCTGAGCTGCGACTTCCATACCGTTCTCTCGAGATGTAAACAGTAATATACTGTACTGTATGAACTGTTCTGTTCCTTCAGTTCAAAAAATGATCGAAGCTTACTCAACTTAAATGCTAGAAACTTGGGGTTGGGCTTGCTGTCTCATTCTATCGAAGCTTACTCAACTTAAATGCTAGAAACTTGGGCTTCGGCTTACTGTCTCATTCTATGTTTTAGCTGTGGTAAACCTGTCAACATCCATACCAACATTAACATTTTTTCCTGGAACTAAACTGCTTCTTACCGGAAGATCTCGACTTCTTAGAATTCGGATTTCTTTGATAAACAGTGACAATTTGCCTCTTGTCAGGTGAGCCTCGCGATGTTACTTCCTCAGATCTATGGAAAGAGCCCGTATATGGTTTCGCCGTTGTTCTGCAAGGCAGAGGAAAACAAAACAAATTACTGGCATAAGCTTTGACCGTGAAAGCAGAGATTTCAAGGTTACGAAGCTTTACCTTGTTTTAACAGTGAAAACATCTTTATGATCATGGTCCAAAAATGTCGTCACCTTTTCTGCTCCCTTAATTCTTCGTATATATTCCAGAAATTCCAATTTCCTTTCAAACCAACGTGGCCTAACAGACCAGAGAAGATGAGCAGTTGTGGGAGGAGTTACAGAAACCGCAATGTGTAAACTGATAGGCTCGGAATCATCTGGATACCCATTTTTTGACAATGGAAACCAGTTCTCTACTGATAAGGTTGGTGAATCTAACAATGTCTGCAGTGGAATCGATACTCGGCCCAGACATTTGCTACCCCTTTTCACTGTGCGAGAAGATCGTGATCTGAGCTCAAAGATGAAATCCCCACTGGCTTTACACTGGAAGGAAGCGATTCGTTTGGATTGCGATTCAGAGGTTATTTCCACTTTCTTTGCCTCCTTTCCAAGACAGTTATTCCTGTAAAATCTAACAAGTAGAGTACCTTTGTGGCCTTTAGGTATGTTTCTGATACCTACCACCTCCAAAAGCACCTGCAAGATGATCAACAACATGTACAGTTATGAGTTTCACGCTGTTTCAAACTCTGTTTCTCCGAGCAAGATATGCATTTCACAAAAGTCACATGTAGATATAAAATCTTGAAACACCAGAGACGAAAATAGGTTTAGTTTGTTGCAAAACCGACCTCCACAATCTTTACTGGATCCAGATACTGATCTTTATTAGACTGAAACAGAGATTCGCATACACAATCGGATTCCTCGCAATCAGAATGCTCACAATCAGAATCCTCACACGAGTTCTCACAATCGGAATGCTCTGATGAAAGAGGAGCAACGGGCACGGGCGAAGGTGCGTCTCCTTTGTGCATAGCTCCAGCTCTCCAGTAGCGCTTGCCGAAAGTGGTTTCCCATTGTTTTTTGGTTTCTGTAAATCCAACGTCAAGTTTCTTACCCTCCCTTCTGTCAGAATCCATGTCATCGTGTTCCAGAACTTTTCCGAGCAAATTTAACATGTCTCTCGCGTAAGCAACCGGCTGCAGCTGGTGAGAATGCCACATCAAATCAACGTCGTAGGTTGGAACACAGAAGAAGTTGGTAGAATTGTCCCTGTTTTTCTTGATAAGGTACAGAAACCCCTTGTATCTTTCTTCAGCTCCTTTAAGGAACCGATCATCGAACACGTATGGCTGAGACACCTGCAGAGACCGCAACATCCAGTTCAAATATAAGAAGATGATAGCGGAAATGAATCTTGAATACTGAGCACAACATATCCAATTTAAAACAGAAAAGCATTTAAATACCTGGTGAACGAATGAGCTTTGCCTATGTACTGCTTCCGTAAGATTATACTCGATCATATGCAATACTTTAAAAAAAATCCCAGTAGAGTCCGCTGAAACAGAATGATTCAAATCAAGCTCATATGGTTCTTCTGGATAATAGTATTTCCATATCAATTCTGTCTGTTTTCTGTCAGATTCTTGGATAGATGACTCCACAAAAGAAGCATCCAGTATTCTGCCATATATTTGCTTGCAATCCTTTGCGTATTGGATCTGCAGTCGGCATTTAATTAAATGAATAAGAACCTGAAATCAAGCTCCAATAGTTAAAATTACAAGAGCAACGAGTTTGTCATACTGGATTGAGCCTGTGGCAGTGCCAGATCCATTCACAGTCGAGAGGAACAACTAGCTGAAACTTTGCAATGCCCCATTCTGTGTGTCCAGCAAGCAACGGAAGCCAGCACTGCTCGTACCTGTTCATAAAACGGATAAAACATCAAAATCTAAAATCAACAAAGCCAGCACTGCTAGTACCTGTTCAGAAAACGGGGATAAAACAACAAAATATTTTCCAAAACGTTTGAAAATAAAATACTAAATTTCATATTTTAACATAGTTATAGTACCGAGAAGTTGCAAAGGACGTCGTAGATATGTGTAGACATATAAGGATTTAAAATATAGAAATTATACCAAAACAAATATCAAAACAACTAATATATATAAATATTATGTCAAAAAAAATTATACAAAATCAAAAGCAAGCATGTGTCTTCAATTGAGACCATACCACATGTTTCCAAAACTAGCTAAATATACCACATGTTTTCAAAACTAGATAAGGGTTGATATTGATGCAAAATCATTGTGAGGAAGTGGGCCTTAAATGTGGAACTTGGCCTATCCATGTCATTTATGGTATGTCATTTGGTACAGGGTGCCCGAACCATTGAATATCTCGATTCAATTGGGTCTAGCAGAATTGCTTATGTCAGCTTGCATGTGTTAAGTTTGTTTGTTTCTTACCATCCTGTCTCGACCAAGCCGCTGAGATAGGAATCCTTTAAGAGCCCTTTGTTCAAGTTCAAACACCAGGAGCCCAAAATGGCAGAGCCAAGCTTGCTCAATTGTCGTATCTAAACTCTTTCCTTGCCTAGTCTCCTGAAAAGGGGGTCTGGTCTAAACACAATCAAATTGGAATTTAACTTGGCAGAGCCAAGCTTGCTCAATTGTCGTATCTAAACTCTTTCGTTGCCTAGTCACCTGAAAAGGGGTCTGGTCTAAACACAATCAAATTGGAATTTAACTTGGTTACTTGCGTTGAAGTTGGGATTTAACGAATCTTTGTCATGATGGCCCATGCAAGGAATGCGACGTCCTCTAGTATCATAACCCATGAACTAGTATGCAGCCAAGCCATGATGCTCACGATCGGGGGTGTAAGAAACATCATGTTGTTACCTTCAAGCAGGTCGATAAGACCCCTCCCACAGGTGCTTCCACGTTTTTTTGCCATCATCGTGTTCTAGAAATCTGCGAACCTAGAGTTAGGGCAGGTCCTTTCCCCTGGGGCCCTGCCACCTATCCGTCTCTCGTCACCATTTGTCCCACGCCCTGTGCTAATTGTCCATGCCACAAGTGTGATATGACCATGCATTGGAAGAGCCCTGATCTTGCTTCCACCACCGATCGTGGGGTGGAAATTATTTAATTAATTTAAAATATATATTTTTAAAATTTACATTATAATGACATATTTACATAGTATGTTCTATGTTATGTACTTTACATATAATTTTTAATATTCAATTTTAATTACATGTTTATATATATATTCCTTACATCTCAACTTTAATTTGCTAATTCAATTTAAGTTTGCGAGGTGGAAATGAAAATGATTTATTTGATCATGGAATTGCTAAACCTTTGGGATTGTGTATTGAGCATTTTGAACATAAAGTTTCTTGCAACTAATTTCTTTTTTTTCTTTTTCTTCGATGTAGTTTTAAGTCTCAAAGAGACACAATTACCATCAATCTAACTAAGTAGTGTATAAGTATTTGAAGCAATTCTACAACTTTCCCTTGTTATTAAGAATGATAAGTACTTGTGTTTAGCCTTTGCCATTTTAGAGGCAAGGTGACCACTTAAAATCATGTAAGAGGTGAACCATGAATAAGAACATATATATTCTTAGATCCTTAGCCTCATGTCAAAGTATGTGAAAGTATTTGGTTAACTCCTAAGCATAACGATGACTCCCCTCCCTATTCTAGAATGTTACTCATTCTTTCCCAATGTAATGTGCATTGTTATCATTATAATGATATTATCCTTAAAATGTGATTAAATGATTTTTTACTTATATATTTATTTACATAAACAATTAACTATTAAATGTAATAAATAATTTTATTTTTATCAATAATTTATATTAAACAACTTAATTTCTACTTTATTTATAAAATATGTTTATTTAAAAATTTATATTATAATAAATAATAATTCATTGTAAATAAATGCTTTTATTTAAAATGAGAAGGTGTCAATTAGAAATAACCATGGTGCACTCAAAATAATATTCATAACGAATACTACCAAGCACAAATGCAAATTTTATGGAATAATTCCAAGGGGCTCACCCGAAGGGACCTCAATCTAGTGACGGCTTGGCCATGGCAGCTCACTAACTGAGCTACCCCACGAGGATAGACTAATAAGTATAGATTTATCTTTATTATGAATTTATTAAATATTAATAAAGATAAAAAAATGGATTTTTATTTTGGTTTATTATTATTATTACTTTTTATATTTATATTACTTTTTTATTTTATTTTAACAAGTAGATGCCTATATTAAAAAGTGTTGTTAGCAAAATCAAATAGAAAAAAAGAAACGTTGTTTGGGGCTTTTCAAACTTCCTCCTCACATGAGAGAGCTAGGAGGTAAATAGCCAACACTTTCTCCTAAATTTCTTCTTTCCTCCAAGTTCTTGTGTACATGATTATATTCTTACAAATTGCTTGCATAGCAAAAGGTAGAAAAAATACATGATTATTGAGAAGGAAAAACATGTTTCCTCCCCTTAAACAGGGGTGAATCCAAGGTGAGTTGTTGGCCTGACTACAAATTTGTTTCTGATTCTTTTTCTCCGCATTCTCGATTTGATTTCCTTTCCCTATGTGAGAGGAGGAGATGAATGAAGAAATTTCTTCAAGAATCCGGCATAAGAAGGTTTTGAAGATGTTGGAGGAGCATCTTCCACTATAGAAAGTTTCTAGAGAGATTCTTGTTATGGGACCTCTTCTCAAACATCAATATTGTCTTCAAGTTCTTCCCAATGTCCAACTTCAACATCTTCAGATGGTTTCTTGGGCTCCTCATTTTCAGTTTCCAAATCTTCTAAAGATTCAAGGCCTTTGAATTTGTTATTGCTTGGTTTAGGAATATCTTATTAGGATTTCTTAGATGCTTGTGTCTCCTTGGAGCAAGATTTCCTATGCATGTTCTTTACTATCTTGAAAATGTTTTTTCTCCAATTCCTTGTAGAGGTTTGAAATTTGAGGAGGTTGAGTCTCTGGAATATTTGGGTAGTTTTTAGTTAAGTTCCCATACTCATGGAAAGAGACACATTTGGAAGGGATCTATTCATAATCTAGAACTTGAAGATGGCACCACCCATACATAGTGATTTATAGAGCCTTAGGGAGGCATTTATTCAAACTCACTTTCACACAAATACAAGCACATGAAAGTAGGATTCCCTTTTGTTTTGTCCAATCAATGTATCAGCCAATCTTGTACCCAATAGATTTGAGAGAGCTATCATTCAATCAAATTACTAGAAGATGGGGAAGCCTTATCCACACAGGGGAAACTATAATCTCCTCTTCTGAATTTAAATTAAGAGAGCAAGGAGCTAAAACCACCCCTCTAGATCCCATGAAATAGGGTCGAGAGTGGAATATAATGTTTTGATCTTCTTTGCAAGCAAATATGAAAAAAAAGAAATCCCTCCCACATGAAAATGAATCGACTTGACCTTCAATATTGGAGATCAAATGTTCTACTACCCAAGTCTCCACAACTCATGGACTTGGACACAACCCAATGAACTTTCCAACCAAAGCACAATCCTATAAAAGCAACGATTTATATATGGGTTGTGGAGAGGATAAATCTAACTGGGGAATGACCTTCATTCGCTTAATAAACATGATTTGAACTGGATTGGGTCCTAGCGGGAGTCAAAGAGCTACCTACTAGCTTCTTAAATTCGTTAGCATCATAGTCTATGAAAGCCATTCTAAAACCTGCTCTAAATTGACTGTATACTCACAAAAACCAACTACCAAAACCTATAGGGAGGAAATCGTGCATTCTAAACAATGGATCTTATGGAAACCAGTGAATGACCCTATTTGAGGAGAAGAACATAGGTTGAATGCTTCAAGGCAGAGAGCAACGACTATGAAACTCATTTCCTATGCAGAATCGATGGATTCACTACAAAATTGAGCTAAATCCATTGGAAACATGATGGGGAGAACATTATAGATGTAGAATCATTCTGATCAAGATTGGATCAAATATTTCCAAGCATAATTGCAGAGAGACAACTAGGGAAACCTTAGCCGCATACTCCTCATTGAGATTCCAAGGGAAAATTCTAGTGGATCCCAAAGTCTTCTAAACTCCTATATAGTCTACACTATATTAAGAAATGTTTTTTGTTGTTGTTTATGATTACAATATACTATAAAATTATTTTACCAACTTAATTCTAGCACAAATTATTTTGGATTGATAGAATTGTAAATAACATATATTAGTATTATACAATCCAATTGTAGTAAAAGTACATGAGCATGTTGATTCCATTTATGCATTAAAAACAACAATTCATTCTCTCAACCAAGAAACAAAGAAACAAAGAAACAAAGAAACAAGAAACCTTATTCATTCTCTCAGACAAGAAACGAATGATAAGTTTGAATAAACACAATATCACCTCCACATGGATCCAAACCATTGGCTTTGTTTTGTATAATTTCATGGCAATTTTCAAAAAGAGGTGTATTAAAAAACAAGTGTTGGGAATCTTAATGAGGGTTTTATTGTGTTCATGCTTTCTTGCTTCATTTTCCCACTCACAATCTATTCCAATTCCTAAAATCAAGACTAGCATGGAATCAAGCATAACTCTACCCCAATTGCAGAGCGAGCAAAACACTATTATCAATGCCAATGAAGGTGAAGTAAGATTCAATGATCTGTGGTTATCTTGGATGAATGTCTTATTTAAACCAATAAAAGTGAAGATAGATTTATGAACTTGGTAAGGTTTTTTGAATCTTCACTATAAGCCACCCTAATAAGTTCTACATAGTTTGCATATTACTTTGCAAGCTAACTATCTGTCCAAATGCATGTGTGTAAACCAAGCAAGGGATGATGTTTTATGGAATGAATTGATTGAAAGATGTGGCAAATTGGGTATGGGGATGATTCCATAAAACCCTTATGTGAAATAGAGCATGAAAGCATAAAAGGTAGATGAATTTATATTCACTAACACTCTTAGCTTATACATTAGCATAAAAAATCTAGACTAGGGAAGGCAAGTCAACATATTCACCATTATAGTTTGATTTGAACCGTGGGTGTTCAAGGAAACTATGAGGACAAGAAAGTGGTATCCTCATAGTTTCCAGATGGCAGATCCTTTTTGTCTATGAAGGTGTTTATCTTGACATATCAATGCACAATAAATGCTTCACTGAATATCAAAGTAGTGGATACATTACATATACCAAATGAAATACAAACATGTGGAGGATCCATGAAATTCAACCCCAAATCTTCCCTAAATTCATATGTTAAATACCATGGTGCCCCAAGTGAATAAATGAGGGCATTTTCAACATGGTTTTGGAGTTTAATTTCGAAGGATATAGTTGGGAGTTTTCCAACGTTCCATGCATAATATAGCTAGAGTAGGGTTGGTTTTTATTTATGCTTTCCATCGATGTTGGGGATCAAATTTTACATACAAAAATGCCTTCCAAGTCTCAAATGGACACATACCTAGTGGAGGAATTTAAGAAGTTTAATGTCCCCATCCAATGTTCTCGACACGGGATGGATAGCTACAGATACCAACTTTCAAATTTTGTCACATAGAGACCAAGATTCAAAATTACAACTAAATTGAGCCTCTCATGAGTGCCAAAATTTAGGAAATGCATGTGCAGGTGTGAAAATTAAAATGCAACAAACCAACAATCAAATTCACACACACGACATGCATAAGACAATGATTTTCATGATTAAAAACAAACATAATTTATGCATATTCATAGACAATGATAAACACTTGTCTTGTAAATGAAGAAGATTCAACAAACTAGCTATGTAAGAGTGATTTTCGACCCAACTGTAGGTACCTGTTGTAGATACCACCCCCAAGCTAGGATATGAGGCCACCAGGACTAGTGAAATAGCTGTAAGCTTCACTTTCTATCAATCCAATCCATTTTATCTCATGCTTAGTCAATCTGATCACCACAACGCATTGCAAGCATCTCATTCAACCATCATAACCATGGAAATCTCTTCCACCTCCCCACACAATACAAGAAAGGACTACTCTTTCTCTACTCAATAGTTCCTCATAGCACCCTTCCTTTACAATGCTCTTCAGTGTGTGTAGAAAGAGTCCAACTTGCTATATGCTTTCATAGGATTGTCTATAAAAACAACCTAGCTTCTCAAGCATCCAAAGAGTAGAAAATGTACATGGGTGATGGTTCCCTAACTTGCCTAGCCTCTAAGCTCACCTACAAACATCACTCTTCACTCTAATGTTTGCAATTTCCTCTTCACAGTGCCGCTTTTGGTTATTTTTTCAGTTTGGTAATTGACGGTGATTAAGAAAATAGCTTGAACTACGTAGAGCATGAAACTTCCTTACTTTGAGGGAGTGAGTGATAGAGTAAATGTAATATAATTAACCTATAAATTCGGAGAAAAGATAGAAAACACAAGAGAATAGGTAAAATATATAGCTATGTTCACTCAAAGAGCAAAGCTCCAAATTTCAATGAAAATTCTTGAATCAAACTACATAACTTGCTACTCTATATATAGTGCTTCAATAGCCAAATACCTAGCTACTTGTGGTCATGCTATTAATGAGGGTCAACCACCTAGGAGCCTTTATTCAATAAGGAAATCCCTTTCACATTCCGGCATTACCCACTAACTAACTAATGGGCCTTATGTCCTTCTACATTGATAAAGTAGGGGGTTAGGGTATGACCCTAACATGCTCTCCCCCTTCAAAAGTAGTATTTTCCTCAAGGTTGGAGATGGGGAAGTGTTGTAAAAGGGCTGACAGTTCCCATGTAGCATCTTTTGGCTGCATATCCTTCCACTAGGGTAGAAATTCCTTGATTGTGCATTGGTGTAGGTGATGCTCTCATGTTGCCAAAATAACTGTGGGATGAATCCAAATGGATCCTTTTGCAACGAATTTCTGCAATGGAATTTGAACTCGACAATTTAGACCCACACCCTTCTTCAAACAAAACACATTAAATATTGAGTATATCTTGGAGTGTGGTTGGAGCGCTACATTGTAAGGCACATATCCCATGCCTCAAACGATTTAATATGGGATGTAAAACTTTGGTGAAGGGGTGCTGGATAGCTAGTGACTGTTGGGATCTTCCTTAATTTGCTTGATGAGCTAAGATGTAGTAACATTGGTGAGTCAATCTTGTCATGTTTTTGCTACCCATTTCTTTACCATAGAAGATAAGTCAAAGAGGGATCCCTCTTACTCATATTTCCTTGATAAAGCATCTGCCACACCATTATATTTTTCCTTTTTTGTAGATGATCTTGTAATCATATCCCAGGATCTTGATGACCCATTTATGCTACTCTAGGGATGGCAACTTTTGTTCCAAAACATACTTCAAGCCTTGGTCATCTATTTAGAAATGATGCCCTAGAAAATATTGTTGCCATGTGTCGATTTCATGTAGGATGGCCATCATTTATTCCTTGTAGGTAATACTTCTTACTGGTGAATGATAAGGGTTATCCATATTGCATGAAGATTGCACCCAAACCTTTTATGGAAGCATCACATTCCAGTACAAAGGTCTTAGTAAAATCAGGCATGGCTAAGACTGGAGTGGTGCACATGACATTATTTAAAATTTCAAAGGCTTTTTATGTTGCTTTGTTTCACGCAAAAGCACAAAAAATCATGATAGATGCGCCCATTCCCTTCTTGCTTTAAAACCATGATCATTGGGGATAAATATGGTCTAGTGCTAGAATGAACAACTCCCACCTCCAATAGATCCTAAGTGATCATTTCATTCTTTTGTGAAAATGGGTTCCTATATAGGTGTACATTTGGTGTTTGACTGCCCAAAATTAAGGGTATATTATGATCATGCTCACATCTATATGGGGGTAAAACCTTTGGTGTCTCAAAGTCCTACTGATGCTTGTCCAAAACCTTCTATAAGGCAGGAAGGATTTCTAGTATGGTGTTGTCCAGATCTTGTATGTCATGCAAGGGAGTAATAATTACAGAGTGGCCTTTCTTCAATAATTTTTCCATCTAATGAGAACTTATGATTTTAGGGGAGATTTCCTAAATCCATTTGAGGGTGTGGGTATGAGAGCCCAAAGTAAAGATCAATATAATTCCTTGACTTCCATGGTAATTGACCCCAATGTGCATAGCCATTCCACCCCTAAAACTATATCACAACCACCCATATCTATGGGAAACATATGATTTTTGAGATGATAATCACCCAATTGGAGGCTCACCTTTTCACAACGCCTCCCACATTTCATCATCCTGCCATTGCTTATTATAATTTGAAATTTGGGCATTGGGTGGACAAAACATTGGAGTTCTTTAGCCACTCGTTTGTGAATAAAGTTGTGGTTTCCGCCATTGCCAACCAATATTACCACTTTGTGGTGATTGATGTAATTCAGAAGTTTCAAGCTTTCTAGGGTTGAAATATCAAATAAAGCATGAAGAGAGATAAGTGGTTCTTTTCTTGAAGAACTTTATTTTCCACTTCTCCTTTAATGGGAGAATTTTGGTCAACATCTCCAACTTAGGGTTATCTTCCATAATGATGTCTTTGTAATGGGTAGGATTAGTCACATCAATTTGAAACAACTTCCATTCTTTTCATTATGACTTGGAGCATACTTTTCAACTCAATTATAGAAGAATCTACATTTTTGTCAGTCTTCCATTTCTGATGTTGGAGACAACCTTTATACTTTCAAGGGAGGAGAAGGAATTTTGCTTAAGGAATTGAACTCTATAGAGTGTGAATGGGTAATGAAATATGGTTTGTTGGTTTGTGCATTGATCGATGTCTCTACATCTAGAGCCCTCAGAGATGCCTCCAACCAGGTAGCAAGATGTTGCATTCTAACTTGTGCATGGATCACCTCCTTGAGGACACTAATAAAAGATTCTTTATATAAATAATTTATTAATTTTTTTGTACGGATGGCTAATTGCTTAAAGGTTGAGATAAAGTCTACAAATGATCCTATTTAGCATAACTTTGTAATCCACCCCAAATAGTGATTATCTCGCTCGTAACAGTCATGGATAACTTTAACAAATAATAGATAAACTCCTGGAAATGAGTTTCCCATATGATTTTTATGCCACTCACATCATTGCCATCCTTTTATATCCAAATACAAGACCATCCTTTTATATCCAAATACAAGATCGCCACCCTCAGTTTCATCATATCATTAGTAATGGCATGAAGAGAAAAGTAGTGTTCCATCTGGGTGACCCATCCTGACGTGTTAGAACCATCAAACTTGTTCAAGTTTCCTTTAGGAAACTGGTTCCAAGTGTTATTATCTGTGAGAACTTGAAGGGAGTTGCTGATGGCTAAATAGTCTTGAGTTAGATATTCTTTCCTAGTGTGGCTCACTATGTTGTGTGTTCCAAGGGGATTCTTCTAGGATGCCATGATTTGCCAGCCAATTAAGGGACTCATTTATCCTTTCCAACTTTTGATCTAAATTTTCATCCAACTTATGTTCTAGGTTGCTTACTTCCTCTTGAAGTTATTGTATATTTTTCATATATCAATCATCATTATCCTGGATTTTTGTTTGAATATTCTTCTGTTGTTCTTCCAAGGTATCAAACCTTGATGCATTAGAGCACGTGTTCATGTTGTCCAGGATCTTGGTGTACTATAACAACAAGATGGTCAATCTGATTTATTCAAAGTTAGTTCCAGGTATACCTAAGAGACTTCCAATATACCCAAGGGTACATGGAAGTGAAATTTCATATATAGGTGTTGTTTGATACAATACTACTTGAAGGGGTACCAACAGAGGTTACAAGGGTGCACAACAATGTGATTTAAGTATCACGTGTATTTTCAATGTGTATGCTTCCCTAGATGTAAGTATCACATCTCTCTGTTATTTAAAGACACCATGACACATCTCTATATTCTTTAATGACACCGGATCGCATCTCTTAAAAAATAAAAAAATTGAGCTCACTACCCCATAAGTAGCTCTACAATCAATGGACAATAACTTACTTTTCAAAGTAGGGTTTGAAGCCAAAATTTTGAAACAAGCATTACTCCTTGTAAAACCTTTGTTTGTAGATGATCTTGAAAGCTCGCCTTGAAGCTTTGGTCATTCTGAAATTTCTGCACCTTTGAGTTTGAAACAATAAAAATTAGGGTAATTTTCCAAAAAATTGTTGATTTTGGCCTTCTTCGAAGAGCAGACTTTTTTCAATTTTGAATATGAAATTTTTACCAGAAATACTCAATATCGATTTTTAGAACTTCAGATATAACAATTTTACCCAAAACACATGTTTAGGGCTAATAAAAAACCCTAATTTACTTAGAGCTTATATGTGAATGCATAGAGACCTAAAATCTGAAATTTTGGCCCAAACTACTTCCATATATCCTTGAGGTAACTTGGAATTCTTTGAAAATTTCAATCCCTAAAACTTCACCGAAAAAAAAGTCTAGCAAAATAATAAGTCTGCCTCATTTAAAGTAGCTAAACCTTCTACCTTCTGGATTAGTAAAAGCCCTAACGTACATAGAATACATCTCCAATATTATAGAGAACCAAACTAAAATTTTGACACAAGTTACTTCCATATATCCTTTTGTAATATACTTAAACCACAAGAGAGAATAGGTAAAATACATAGCATAACTTACTATTCTATATATAGTGCTTCAACAACCACTGAGGGTCAACCACCTAGGGGCCTTTTTTCAATAAGAAAGACTATTTTACATTAAGACACTACCCACTAACTAAATATGAGAAAATGGATAAAATATAGATGATGTTACTTTTAACTTAAGAATGTAGGACTTTTACAATCCCCATAAGGAGTGTAGTGAGCCCATGCTTTCCCATGCTTCCATAACTACCTGAGAAGACTTTCCCACCAACTTCTTTAACATGCATTCAATGATTGGTTTTAATAAGTAAAAAAGAGGTAAATGACTTATTTAAAGCACAAGGGAGAAAATATATGATTTCTAAAAGTAACACTTAGCAAAAGAGGATTTGCTTTCCCATAAACCCCCTTTCCTCTTGTCCTATAATGAAATCATAATAACTTTAATGCTCTATAAACCATCTTTAACCATAATACTATATTGCAATATAATATTTACATCCAATTCTTATTACATATTTACATCATTTTATATAATATGATTTAATACATTCCCATAGATGAAAAGTGGGGTATTAAAAGTGGCACACCAATTCTCTCATTCAAAAACATAAGCAATTGTCCTAAAAGATAAGAAGGAATTTTGTAATACAAATTATTACAATAATAGATTCTAAGTACTAAGAAACATGTGAGGAAGTTGATTATGGTAGCATATGTCTCAATAAAATGAGTAAGTATATATAGAGAGATAATATATTCCAGAAGTTAGAAAGGCCTAAAGGGATTGGGAAAAGATGACCCGTATTATTGTGAAAAATACAACAATGATAACATATCTTTAGATTTACCGAATTATCATGAAGAAGAAGAAATTATATGTTATGAGAGTTGAAGTTTAAATGGGCAAATAAGAACGAATTATTTAAGCATAATTTCCCTCCAAAAAATATTGTTTACTCTGACGACTCCACGTAATCAAACTTTCAAGTCATGGATTCACAGCGCCCAAGGAGTTTTGGATATCCGAGTCTCTCCAACGGAATTGATGAAAATACATTCCGTTAAAAGAATGTTAAATTTTTCATTTTGCTGTGTAAGCGAAAATCTAAGTACGGAGAAAACATTAAAAAAACATATTTTCCTTAATTTAATCCCAAAACACTTCAGAATTCAAGCATAGCGTATTGGCCACATTCCGAGAATCCTTTAGTTTGGTACCACTGTAATCTGATCAAGGGCCGGCTTCAACAGGATCAAGTTCTTGTTCTTGGTTGTATGCTTTTGTAGTTGTAACTTTTTTTACCAACTTGTTTGTACCATAGTTGGATTATCTAAAGAGCCACTATTTGACAAACATGATGAATGTTTGTACTCCAGTGTATCAGATGATCCGGCATTTGTGACTAGCCAGTTTTGTTTTTGAGTCGACATGACCATGGCCCCATGGGGTTTGTAATAAAGTGTGCTAGTAGGATCTGAGTGTCTCGGTTCCCCATGACTTGATTAAGCAACTAAGGTATTCGAGGGAGTTTTTTCCCTTATCAATTATACTTTGCCTATAGCTGAGCTATAATCGATGAGGTTATCTCCAACTTCCTCCAAAGCTGGAATGCCCGATTTTGAAAATTTTAGCCATGGGGGGTTATTAGATCCAACTAATGTATATAAGCCTACTAGACACTATTAGAATAGGTGTTGGTAATGTCCCAAGCCTCTAGGACCCTCAGAAAAAATTTCGAAATTTTTTTACCGGGTCCGTCAAATTTGGATTTTTACTTATTTTTTAAATTTAATAAATTTTTCTATAGTTTAAATAGAGAAATATTAATTTGTAATATGTTGGTCGTTCGGGGTTCGAATTCAATCGTCCGGGGTCCGAATTCAATGATTGATGGCTCGTTTCATAAGCTAAAAATCACACATGACCTATGGACCAGCTAAACCCAAGTTTCGGATGTCAGCTAGGCCTCATAATTAATAATTTCTCAAAAAACCCAGTTACAGAGAAATTATTAATTAAAATAATAAAATTGATTATTTTGGAGATAATCCAAATCTCTCCAAAATAATCCAAATGGAATAAAATAAAAGGCTAGTTGACATGGCACCTGGAATTTAAGATGATTCCAATCAACTTCACTGACCTCCAGTCAACAACCCAGTCAGCATAAGCTTATCTTCAAAGAGCAATTCGCCCTCCATGCATAAAGCTCACGAATTGATGATGTGGATGGTTTAGTGGTGATAAAATTAAAGTTTGGAGTTACATTTATTAGAGTGGGGGCGCCTTGCCTAGGTGGAGGCCACCTCCCACTCCCAACCACCATAGATCTCAATCAAATATGAGATAAGCTCCAAGCCTACCTACCACAAAGCTCACGCATTCCTCTTGAAACTCACGCATTATTGGCTTGGAGGGCGAGTTTACCACATGGCATTCACACATTGCATGGGTGATGTTTACAATGAAGAGTGGGGGGCGCCTTTCCTAGGTGGAGGCCACCTCCCCACTCACACCAACCTCAAAGTTCGAGTTGTAAGCCAAGCTCGTCATTTATTGGAGTTTTGACTGGATGTGATTGGGAATTCGATTGGTGTTAGGTGATATTGGCTCCCTTGAATGCCAATTCGACTTAGGGTTTTAGTTGCTAGCCTTTGCTATATAAGAAAGGTCTTTTAGGCTTGTTCTTCATGAAGATTTTGAGCGTGAATAATCTGCCAAAATACAATTGTAATATTTGTTTAAAGTTTTAATACAAGAAGTGACTTTGGAGGTCCATTGCAAGAGTATTTGGGGTCTATTTCACACTGTCTTGGTGATACCTTTCTCACCTTGTCTCTCTTTCATGCATTTCATTTTTCAATCTATATTCTAACATTACTTAGAAATGGCTTGTTCGTTTTTGTATGCTTGAGATCAAGGGTTTTGCAGGGGTGATCTAGGGTGGAAAGTGGCTTGGAGATCAAGCTAGTTTCTATTTGTCAATGAATATTATTGCCTAATCAAATTCTTCTTGCAGGTTACCAAAAGATCTTCTCATTTTAAAGAAAGAAACACTTCTGGGGAGCTTCGATCTCTTCCCTCCATCAAACATAAGAAACTTTCTCTTTTGTTACTTGATCTACCGTCTAAGTTGTGGAAGTCCAAGCTGCTATCTTTATCCAAGCTTAGAACTCTATTTAGCTTTCCTTTTGTTTATGGCCAGCTCGACCTTGCCCTTCCCGTCTTCTTCCTCCCTCCATTTTCTCATCAAACTCTCCCATTTCGTCTCCCTACTTTCTTTCTCTTCTCGTTTTACCTCACTTTTTTTCGTTGCTTTCTAAGTGACTGTTCATCATCATTTAGTGACTGTCTGTTGCTCCTATTTTGTGCCACCTTCCACCTTGCTTTGCTGCCCATACCCTCTCTCATTTTTGCCCAGCTATTTACATTTTTTGCAGTTGTCTCCATTCTCTGTTTGGCTGCCCCCTTCATCCTCCTAAGCTGTTGTCCCATTCTTCCATCGTTAGCCACCTATCACTTCACTTGGTTGTCCTCTCGTCCGCCTTTGAAGTCACACACAAAAAACAACAAAACAAGTTAAAATTAGTGTTCGTTTTGTTTGTTAGTCTATATCTAGTCTTTTGAAATATTTAAATCTCACAAGTGGTTTCAAAGTTTTTAAATCTTAGATCCCATTGAGAGTTAGTTGTTTAAGCTTTTTGTTTTTTTTATAAGAAGTTAGTTTAGGCATCATCAAGATCTCATTAGGGGCTTGCATTTAGTGAATTTTGGCATTTTTGCAATCTCATCCAAGATAAATAAAAATTGCATTTTGAGTAGTTCATTCTATTTTGTAGTGTAGATCTCTTCCTTACTATTTCTAGAACACGTTTGCTTGCTGGTCTGTTTGATTATTTTCATAAAATCAACCTAAAAATCTCATGTTTTTTACCATTTAGATCTCAAATTTCAAACTTGTACTTAGTTAAGTTCAAATTTTGTTATTTTATTTTGTTAATGTCTAATGGGCATGTGGTTTAAGTGTAATGGAGCTCTTGTAGGTGTTTGAAGAAAAAAAGAGCTAAGGAAAACAAGTTTTGAGAAGCAAAGAGAAATGAGGACAAAAACAAAGAGAAGTTGAATCCAAAGCACATTTGAAACCAAAGCAAAACTATCAATCTCCTTTTTGTACAAGCTATTTAACAAAGCTTCTTTAAACCATTGTTCTAAGTTCATTTCTTTCAAAAGTCCTTCAAGGGTAAATTTCCAAGGCAAGTTGTAACCATTTTAATAAAATTTCAAGTGGAGGAGGCCTCCACTTTTTTGGCTTCTTCCCCATTTGGGGAAAAGTGTTGTGATTGGTTAGATTAGATATCTCCTTTTTAGTTTTAGAGTAATCTCTATTTTTCATACTCTCTTCCAAGTTTTGACTTGAGGTAGTATCCTTGAGATTTCATCTCAAGGGCAGGACCACATAATTTTATGGTTACTCCTCTCTTCCCGTTAGTTTTCTTGGTAGAGCTTTTAGATAGCTGGAAGTTCTCAAGTGCTAGCGGTTCTAGTGATTGACCTTGTTCGGAGGTTGATCCCACCTTAGAAAAAAACTGTTAGTAGAACACTAAATTTCGCTTCTGTTATCTTCAAGCATCTTATATATCTTGTAGTTGTTATCTTTTACTTTCAGTCACTTTAAGCTTTCTTTTTCAAGTGTCACAACTACTTTATTTCTTGCAATAAAATAAACAAAGCCTCTTGAACTTGGCCAAATCCAAGTCAAGAGCACTCTCTGTCGGAGAGCATTATAGATTTGCATTTTCCCTTGCATTAGGAATTTTAGAGTAGAAAGTCTCTTGAACTGTGGTCTTAAGACTAAGTCAAGAGCACTCTTTGTCAGAGGGTTGAACAAGTGCTCTTAATAATTAAAATACTTCAACTCATTTTCCCCCTTAATTAATTTACTTTGGTCGATTGTCCAACACCCGTATGCTCTGCCAACCTGCAAAGGTTGGGCTAGTACTCAGAAAGGTGAAGGACTTGCTAAACTTACAAGTGATAACATAATTAAAACTTTACCCAAAACCAAAACCAGCATCAAATCACTAAGGTTGCTTCCTGAAACAGGTGGTGCCGGGAATCCACTGTCAGACTCGAGGGCGGTCAAGCCGTAAGTACACTTGTCCTCTTTGCAATCTGGGTGCTCCCGACATATCATCTAAGAGGTTGCCAGTATTTGTTCATGGTTAAGGTTCTACTCTTTTGATATCCTTGGTTTTAGCCTTAATAATCAAAGATCATTAAAATTTTCAATTTACCAAGATAATCTTCATAACGATCTCACAAACATCTTTTCAAGACCCACACATTCAACATCACAATCATCTTTTCTGTGACTCCATAAGGCACTGGTATTTACAATTTATATCTTAATCAGGACCATTTGTCCTTGTGTTAATTTTCATGTTGTGAATGCTTTATTTGATCACAAGTCTTGAAGTATATTGTTAGTTTTGTTATTTCATTTTAGCAATGTGGATTGCTTTGTTATCTTGTGTTTGTCTCATCTTTTAATTGGTCTCATCATAATAAACTCCTAAACAACACCCATCCGCATCATTTCACCAAAAACACTTAGAAAACACAAGAGCCTTAGTGAAACACTTTGTAGGGACTACCCCTTGGCTTCGTTAGGAGTTAGCTTAAACGAAGGAGTTGAGATTCAGGTGACAGTACCTGGCTCCTTACTTGCCCCCAAGGTCACACCTCTCCCCACTTTCCAATGAGGGAGACAACTTTCAAAAGATTTCTGCTGCTGATGTGCAATTTAACGGACAACAACCCCACTCGCCAAAAAAATCAATGATTGATGTCATTAAATGCACTGCAACATAAATGATAAATATGAGTGAAACTCATTCTCTATACTTTCCCACGCTCAGTGGAAAAGTTGTTACAAAGATCTCATCGTTAGCAGCCATGAACGAAGATGAGTACCGCCGGGCTGAAGAAAAAACAAGGGCATTACGTCTCCGTCATTTTCGCCGGCATAATGAGAGCCAAAAATGATTCCTTTCTCTCTGGCCGTCACAATTCCATGGGACTACCATGTGTGCCGTCGTCCTATGATTCCTTTCTCTCTGGCCGTCACAATTCCATGGGACTACTCTTCTTGTCGGATTCCTGATTTCTTATAATTTTTTAGGTGCGGCCAACCCGACCTCCGGAAAGGAAAACGGTTTTTACGTCAACAAGGGATCGAATCATATGGCTTTGGAGATTCTGCTCCTAAATCAATTGGCTCGAAGGATTCTGTTCCGCAGAAATCAGATCATTTTGGAATCTGGATATCGGAGCTCTCGAAGATCGGAGGTTTAGCGAATAAACGGAGTTTAAGTACAGTCCATGGCAGAAGACGGTCGCCTCCTCTCCCTAGTCCGCCTCCTGCATCAGCAATCCTGGTATTCGGAGCTGAGAAGCTGCTGAAGTTATCATCGTAGCTCAAAAGACTAAGGGTTTAACACGATTGGAAGGTGTACAGACTTCCGAATCCCGATGGTCTTCTAAGGAAATGAACGGTAAGGCTCAACACGGAGGACCTTCGGAGGACACATGTACAGTCCACTGAACTCCTTACAGCGTAATAATCATTACAAAATATAAGAAAAGAAAATTCAGTATGCAACAAATTTCACAAATTTTAAATTACAGAAAATTTCATGTTCAATACAAAATTTAACAAAAGAAACTTCACGTTCTTACATTAAAAAAAGAAACCTTACACAAAATTTAACAAAAGAAAATTCAATCTGCAACAAATTTCACAAATTTTGAAATTACAGACCTTACAGCGTAATTGATACACAATTTTACAAAATAAAATTCAGTTTGCAACAAATTTCACAAATTTTGACTGGTTCTTACATAAAAGAAAAAAGAAACAAAAGAAAATTCAATCTGCAACAAATTTCACAAATTTTGAAATTACAGACAGAAGCCTTACAGCGTAATTAATACAAAAATTAACAAAATAAAATTCAGAACAAATTTCACAAATTTTGCAATTACGGACAACGGTGCAAAGTAAAATATGAAAGAAACTTCACATTATAAGAGTTGCCAAATCATCATTCTGTATTGTTAAAATTTCATTTTTAAATATATATGAGACATTGAAATTATGAAATTCCAACAACAATCGTTTATATATAATTCTAACAATTCCAAACGGAAGGAAAAGTATCTGAAAATTTGTAAAAATCATCCAACGTTTAACTACTATATTTAGTATTTAGATTAAGGAAACGAACAAATAGAGTATTTAGATTAAGGAAACGAACATAATTTTATATTGTAATTTAACAAAAGAAAATTGTCTGCAAAATTGCACATTGACACAAAATTTGATAATTAATACAAAATTCAACAAAAGACAATTTACACGGTCTGAAAAAGATCGGCATTTTATATAATGAAAACTTTTCACAGAGCGAAAGGCATGAGAAATTTGAAAAGCTTTCACTATTGAAAAAGTCAACGAGAATATGTACCTGCAAATGGCTCTCTGTAAAGCTGGACCGTCGTAAAGGCATCGATTTCGATCGACGGAAGTAAGAAACCGCAGATGCTGTTTTGCGGCACTAATCAGGTGATCCGCGCTGATGCTAATCTCTTGTGCTTTCAGCCATTCTTTTTCCTGCAGTGCATTCATCGTACGCAAAAAAAATCTTTCCAACCTTAAATCTTAGTTATCCGAACGCCTCCACTCCTTCAAACCTTGATCTCCTTTTATCAGAAATTCTCCACTCCTTTTTCAACCTAAACCTAAAGCATTTCTTCGACATCCGAACATATACAGCCTGAATCTGTTTCTTCTGTTAAATCGGCTTCTTCTTATTGTTGTTGTTTTCTTTATGAACAGTTCAAGATCTGCGTCATCAGTTCGGATAACTTTAAAATTAAAAAAAAGACATCAATATGGCCGTGAATATCTCAAAATAATAAAATATGGAGCTCCCGGTCCGTGAAGCGGTTTCCACGGATGGATCGCCAAAAACAAAAAAACAAGCTCAGGGTCCACATATGGAGGATTCACCTCTTTCTTTCTCTGATAGCAAGTCTGTGAATCATCACCAGGCCTCTGAAAGACATCGTTGGAAAAGAGATGAAAGACACACAGCATCTTAGTGAGCCAATCTGACCAAGCTCTGCGTCATTTGAATAGTTCATGCACGACTTTGCGCACGAGATTAGTACTAATAAACGAGTATATGGGACCTCTAATATATCATGTGACTTCACTCTGTAGTGCTTTTTTCTATGCCCGAGATGTCATATATTGTCATTCACACTAAGTCGTGGGAAGAAAGTTTGCGTGTAAGTGGCTGGTTTGCCAAATGAGATTTCGATTACAGTTAAACTTTTTAGTGTAATTCGTTTTATGGGATTACTTTAAATTTAAAAATATTGAAAGTGTTTTTCGTTATATGTAAATATAGAAAATAGAATATTTCGTAAATGTAAATATAGAAAATAGAATATTTCGTAAATGTAAAATTGGTTAGCTATCTTCAATGATAATTTCAACAATTAAAATATGAATTTCATTAAAATCATTAAATAATATTAATCTATTAATATTTTTAATTAAATAATAATTAATTAATTAATTAACTAATATTATTATTAACTAAATAACTATAATATAAATTAAATTATTTTATAATTATTATATTTAATTCATTATTTAAAATAATAATATTTTTTAATTAAACAATATTTTTTTTTTTTCCCATGGAAAAATTCGTAATTTTATTTCAATAGACTGAAAAAATTACATTCTGCACATGTAATAGAATCATAGTGATCCCTACATTGTCACATATTTGCTGTTCATGTTTCTTACTGGTCTAGAGACCCATACAATCTCAAAATAAATGCTGTCCATAACAGCACACCTATAGCCGGTTACAAAATCCAATAGTAGCTTCAAAATGTAGTAGTTCCAATCAAAAGATACTCAGTCTAATCTGCCCTAAAGCACCATACAGAACAGATGTAAGCAAGTATATGCTCCATCACAGTTTCACCAAAGTCTCCCATACTTTTAAAAAAAAAGAGAACCATAAAGTAACCAAAACAGAAACTGTTGTGAATGCTGATCAACAGGAACCAATCAATCTCCCACCCTGTCCTCCAATGCCACGTTGAAGGGCATATGGTAATAACTGTAGGATGTAGCAGTAGTATATAATGTAATTCTCCAGGTGCCGAGATCAAGACGGTGTTGTGTAGCTTCTTTGGAAAGAAAGTCTGCCATGCCATTTCTCTCCCTGTAAACATGTGTAAATGTTATAAAATTAAAATTATGCTTTAATCGTAAAACATCTTCCAGTATAGGTGAGAGAACCATCACATTACATCGGGTATGCTCATTGGCCCAATCAATAACAATCAGTGAGTCTCCAAAAATCTGTAATGAACGACAACCCTGTTCAAGTGCAAAAATCAGCAGCAGTCTAAGCGACATGATTTCTGCATAGTTGTTTGTACCGCTCCCCAATCCAGCCGCAATGTGGAAGTAATGTGAATCAGATAAGTGTAATACGATCCCCCCACCGCACACCAATTGATCCATTGATGCGCCATCGAAGAAAGCCCACGGTAATGATGTATCCATCGTTTCAGCGATCACTGGACGAGTTCTAATCGGTTTAGTGGCAGACTTGTAATGAATAATGATGGCCACAGCTTGAGCCACTACCTGCTCCATCGGGACTCTACAGTCCTGGAAAATAATCTTGTTGCGCGTGATCCATATACCCCAGGAAAAAATGCATGGGACCGCACAGATGGTAGAAGTCTGTTGTTCAGTCCACCAATCTTTGAATGCCGCATCTACATTTTCGCCCCACCAACGCATGTTGATATCCAAGTATTGGCATATTTGTGTCCATACCGTCTGTGTGAATCGGCAGTGGACAAATAAGTGTGATAGAGTCTCGTCCGCCTCCCTACAGAGTGGGTAAAAGCCCGGGCCCTGTAGGAATCGTCTTTTCAGAGTATCCCATGTAGGAGCCTTTTGTTCTAAAATCGCCCAAAAGAGTAGCTTGGCTTTTCCAGG
The DNA here is from genome assembly GCA_027924585.1 of Larix kaempferi. Classification (NCBI taxonomy): domain Eukaryota; kingdom Viridiplantae; phylum Streptophyta; class Pinopsida; order Pinales; family Pinaceae; genus Larix; species Larix kaempferi. The sequence goes on along the minus strand of BSBM01001378.1, from coordinate 61,728 downwards.
GCATTTTAGTTTCCACAGGTTTTTCCACCACCACACCAAGTTTTGGTGTGTATCGTCCTGAGGGATGGTGATCCCAGATAAGTTCATCAGGCCTATCTGTCAGCCGAATATATGAGAATCTTAAAGTCCGAATGTAGTCCTCCCAAGCCCCGATCAGATCCTCAGGAACCTCAAGTCGCTGGGCAGAGGTCCATCCCTGGTGCATAAGCGTGGATAAACCCGATTGTGCTATATCAGCTAAGAACAGGCATCCCCTAGCTGCCAGAAAGTTCCTTAAGTCCACAGGCAGGACATGTCCCCCCCTGCATCCTACCCAAGGATCCAATCCAATACGGAGTAATTGCCCATTCCCAATTCGCCACACTAATCCCGATCCCACTAGCTGAAAATGCTGAACCACCACTTTCCATACCACAGAGCAATTTGCCCTCGACTTATTGCCCAGTCTAATCCATTCAAGTAGGGTTAAGGGAGCAATATATTTGTGGTATACCACCTTAGTCCAGAGGCTCCGGGTATGGATAATTCGCCAGGCCACCTTTGCCCCCAAAGCTTTGGCAAATAGAAAGATATTCTTTAAGCCCCAGCCTCCCAGTGCTTTGGGGATCGTAATCAAATCCCATCTAACCCATACCAAGGCTCGATTCACTCCCTTACCCTTCCAAAGGAAGGCAAAAACCAACCGACGGATCTGCTCCAAGACGCCTCTGGGAATCCAAGCAAGTGACATCCAGTAAACCGGTATTGCTTCCAAAACTGATTTAACCAGAATCAGTCTCCCAGCCCGCGAGAGCCATTTTTGACTCCATCCATGTAGTCTCTGCTCCAATTTGGCAATTAGCCAGTGCCAATCAGCCTTATGATATGCATTGGGTTTAAGGTGAAATCCAAGGTACTTTAAGCCATCATCAATATCCATAATCCTATAGGGAAGTCTGATGGCCAGTCGGTGGATCTCCTGCTCATTTAATTGCGAGCATGAGATAGTTGATTTATCAGTATTCACAAGCATGCCTGCGGCGACTTGCAGTAGATTGAGTCCTTCGACCACCTTATCAATAGCCTGTTGCGAGCCATCACAAAATATGAGAATATCGTCAACAAATAGGAGATGTGTGATATACATTACCTGGGTAATGGAGATGCCACGAAAGGAGCCATCAGCCTTTGCTTTCAGGATAAATCGACTCAGGCCTTCTGCAACAAGGAGAAATAACAGCGGTGATAGTGGACAACCTTGTCGTAGCCCCCTGCCTGCATGGAAGAATGTGCTAGCCGAACCATTGATCAATACTGCAAAACTCACCGTGGTGATGCATGCCATAATCCATCGAACAAATTCATAGCAGAAGCCAAGATGTGTGAGAAGCATCCGGATATAAAGCCAACTCACCCGGTCGAAAGCTTTAGAGAGGTCAATCTTTATCACAGCACCCTTCTGCTTCTGAACCTTCAGGGTATGTAAACCTTCTTGTGCTACACCAATGGCCTCGTGAATTTGTCGTCCATCCAAGAATCCAAATTGTTCACAAGAGATATGCTGAGACAGGATATTTTTAAGTCTCCTAGCCATAACCTTTGATATGATCTTATATATGCAATTGCAGAGTGAAATAGGTCTGAATTCATCAAATCGATCAGGCTTGTCTGTTTTGGGAATGAGAGCAATAAAAGTCGAGTTAAAGGGACCATGTACAAATCCAGCCTTTCTAGATTCTTCCACCACCGTCAATAATTCCTCCCCAAAACAGTCAAAGAATCCCAAGTAAAATTCAATTGGCCAGCCATCAGGCCCAGGGCTTTTATCTTTCTGGAATGATTGCATAACCTGCAAGAGCTCAATCGGTTGCACCTCCTCCATCAATAGTCTGTTCTCTTCCTCCCCCACAAAACGTGGGAAAAGCTGAGCCATCCTGATAACCTCAGCTATGGAGGCCCCAGGTTGAGCGGTGAATAATTCTTCAAAGTGTCGGACACCCATCTCAGCCAAGCCATAAAAGCTGGAGACCCGATCCCCTTCAGGTGAAGATAGTTCCCAGATTGAGTTAGTGAATTTTCTTCCCTTTGCATATGCTTGAAAGAATTTTGTGTTCTCATCCCCGCACTGTAGCCAAATCGCCCTGCTTTTCATTCTCCACATCTCTTCACGCTCACACAGTAACACATTTCTTCTGCTCTCCCAGTCCAGCAGCTCACCTTTCTGCTGTTCATCCAGATATCCCATACCCCGACAAAGTAGTAGTCTATCAATATTCAGCTCAGCATCCCTCAGAATCTGATCATCTTTTACCCTTTTATCAGTTGCCCAGATTATAGTAGCCTCTTTAATACGCTTGAGATTGAGTTGAAAATGAGCGCCCGCATGTTCCAGTGACTCCAAAGGTCGATGAACCCACTGTTGCTGAACTAATTTTAGATAATCCTCCTCCTTCAACCAGCTAGGATTGAACTTGAATGGGCTAGGGGGTTTGTTACAGCTGCCTCTTAATTCCAGTAGTATGGGACAATGGTCAGAGACCCCCCCTGACCCAACCCATTGCTTTACAACATCAACCCCCAGTGCCAACACATCAGCCACCAGAAACCTATCCAGTCTTTTTGCCACCCTTTGATCCCCTGCTCTCTTATTCCTCCACGTCGGGGTTAACCTGGTAGGCTGTATGTCAAGTAGATCCTTTCCAGCGAAAGCTTGTATGAAAAAGTTAGCTAATGGATCCGGAGCAACACGAGGCCCCCAAACTTCAGATGACCCCAGGGATAGATTGAGATCTCCACCCAAGATCACATCCCTTCCGTCAAAGAGATCCATGCTTAGTAAGGAGTCCCAGAATCCAGCCCTATTAAGATAGGGTCCATAGATATTGAGAATCGTTATCATCCTGCCAATCTCAGCATCCCATACTTCCAGACCAATACCAGAAGAGATACCCCAAGAGCTATCATATCTGCAATTCTTCACCTTCCACCCCGTTGCCAGCCCTCCAGAGCGACCACGGGCATCCACACCCACAAACTTCCAGCCAGGTAGCAAAGTTTCCAATACCCGAACCACCTCCACACTGCCGCCCAGTGTTTCTTGTAGTAGTAATATATCAGGTTGATTTATATCCACCAACCTCCGGAGAGACGATTTTTTAATGGGACTCGCCAACCCACGACAGTTGAATGACAATAGTTTCATATAAAACCCCCTTCCAGGGTTTTCGCAGCTCTAAGTGCCCATTCAATAGAGGATTGAGTGCCCATTACCAAATCAACTTTTGCTCGATCTTGTGCTTTGGACAGGTGAGATTTCCGTCCCCTACCTTTCCCCATAGTATTTACAGCCAATTCAGGAAGTCCCCTACCCCCGATCCATCAGCAGAGATTACCCTATTTCTAAGTGCATACCGGATACTACGACCCACAGAATTGGGAGAGGGTAGAGTGGATACTAGAGGTGGCGTGTAAGCACAATTCGTGACAGGTATTACACAAGGAGCTACTGTGCAGGGTGATACAGGGCTGTCAGGAGGATGTGACTTTAAACATACCCCCCCCAAATCAGTGGAGACAGAACATAAAGGATCATTAGAAGAGTAATGTTGAGACTTACCCAGGGGAGGTGAGCCCCGATGAGAGATCTGTTCATGAATCTTCCTGGAGGCTGCTCGAGTTAAGGGTGTCTTGGAGCCCAATGCAGTCCCCATTCCATCCATCTTCAAGCTCCGAATATTATCCCAGCCCACGTTCTCCAAAGTAGATAAGGGTGTCCCGGAACCCGGTATGCCACACGATGCCTCTGGTTGCATTGATACGACAGCCCCAGTGGCAATAGTAGTCACAAATTCATGATCCCCTGCCATCAGTGGACTCCCCTTCAGCGCAGTATCAGTCCTAACTTCAGCTACAGGAACAACCGACGGTTTTCTACCCTGAAATGGTAGCATGCACCCTGCTACCAGGTGTCCAAGAGCGTGACATCGGTGGCAACGAAACGGCACCCCCACATAGTCCAAGATCTGTGTGAAGTCCCCATCCTTTGTCTGAACGGAGATCTCAGCCGATAGCCCCATCCTAAGATCGATTTTGACCAAGATCTTAGCCACCGAATAATTACCAGTTTCAGTATGGGAATGGTCAGCGCATATGTATTCGCCAAGAAAATTCCCAATGGCAGCAAATCGTGATTCATTCCAGAGATGCATGGGGAGCCCTGGTAGCTTCACCCAAATAGGTTCACGGTCGATTCTTTCAGTTTTGGAGTCAAAGAAGGGCGACCATCGTTTCAGCACAATGGGGACGCCCAGCATCGTCCAATGTCGGCCTAAAACAGCTTCTACCTCTCCAATATTTGCCAAGATAAAGGAGAACCAACCCTTCGTCAGTACCCGAATCTCAGGTGCAGCAGCAACCAGATCCTTCCAATTCTCGGCCGCCCATCGCTGTAGGAAACCCCGCCCGAGCCTCTTCCCACGGGCATGTCCAACCACAGCTATTTGGGAGAATTCCTCCGCTACCTCCATCGAGACATCCACACCCAACACCAGTTTGTCCTTCCTTCTCCGTTCCTTGACCTTGTTTGCAGAATGTTTTTGTGAAGCCGCCGGTGCAGAAACCCTTGCACGAGGAATCAAAGGTTCATCATCAGGTAGGAGTACTCCCACCCCAGATGCCACCGTAGCAGATGCACTAGTTGTGTTTCCCTGACCACCACTAGTCGGTCCCCGTACCTCCACATCACGGAGTTCCACTGACTGAAGCAGATTTCCGAAAGAGAGAGAAGCTGGTCCACCTCCCGACCGCATGTAATCACGGCCTTCCGAAAGAATAGGAAAATTTGTATAAGACCCCAGTTGGGGTTGCAGCGTCCGCCCCAGGAGACCCGCCAAATCTGGCCTGTCCTTAATGCTAGCAGAAGACCGAAAGGTTGCTAAATCCTCCACGAAATATTCTAGCCCAAGAGAGAGGACCGGTGAATCCGTCGCTCCCTCGGACCCAGGTATATCCCCGGTCCCCCTACCTGACAAAAAAGGGCTAGTCAAAGCCCCCGACCCATAATCCGCCGAATTGTTTACTCCAAGATCAAATATCCCTATGTCACAATCCCCACCCGAGGTGTAGTCCACCTCCTGCTCATATCCGCTCCCCATACCACCCCAGCGGTTCCCTCACGACAGGAAAAGCCGGACCCCGACCGAGTAGTCAGCTAAATAATAGATAGAAACCCAGATAGGGCCCAGTCCCCTATCCACCGATCACACCAAATTCCACGGATCCCAACACACAGCCGCAGGGTTTATGCACAGACAGCCCACCCCTCCATAAGCCACTTCAAATCAGATCAGGAACCTGAAAACGCGCCCATATGAAGCCAGGAGCAATGGCTACTCTGCATCATACAGCAAGACTGCGACCCGGTTCTCAGTTACAGCCCAGACCACGTCAGGGTATATGAACTACTACTTCAGAATCCCAACCAATATCGTGGTCAGAATAAACCCATATTCCATGGTTCGATCCCTAAAATAATTGCTCTCTGCCAGAGTTAATGACCACCATCGCCCGATAAACCAAAGAATCACCTGACCGTGAAGACAAGGAATCTCCAGTCTGTACAGTTAATAAGGGCAATCCGACCACGAGCCTGGAGTCTGCTCTGCTAACTTGTGCTGAGCATCCGTCATCAGCGAAGCCACCATAATCCTCAGTGTAGAACTCAACGTACTTCTTCCTGCACTTTCTTGGAGCCCTCATCCATTATTTCCAATTAAACAATATTATTAATCAAACAATTAAATTCATTAAAATTATTAAACAATATTATTCTATTAATATTTCTAAGATATGTATATGTTCAAACATATCTATATTATTATATTAATGTTTTTTTTCTATAGTATGTGTCCTATTTACAAGTGTATTCGAACACATTAATATTATTAATGTGGTTGTTGCTGTAGATTAAATTAAAAAATCATCTTCTAAAGTAATAAAAATAAATTAAGAATCACTTTTTATGGGCATTAGAGAAAAACCTAAGAAGGTAAGTAAAAAAAAACATTGTTCTTAAGTGTTAAAACTCATAAATTATGGGAACTAGTTTTGTTTTTAGTGTTCAAACTCATAAATTATGGGAGTTAGTTTTGTTTTTAGTGTTCAAACTCATAAATTATAGGAGCTAGTTTTGTTTTTATGAAAGTTAGTTTTGTTTTGAATAATTAATTATTTTGTGAGTTAAAAAGTAGACAAACAAAGTTCCAATGAAAATGAATTTGACAATTAATTAACTTACTAGTAGTTTATTAAGAATTGATGATTTATTCTTCTCCATTTTATTGGATTTTTATTCAATTAACACCTTATTTACACATTGTTAAAGACTTTGAAAATGTTAATTAATTTACATCATTTAGTTTGATCATAGAAAATTATTTTTCTTACTTGATCTATATTATTTGAATCATATATTTATTTCAACCCTTATTGTATCTCCTCTATCAAATATTATATCACTTTATACATAATTTTAAATAATAATAATAACAATAAATCTATTTAAATATAATTATACTCAAATAAAAAATCATCACAAAAACATTTTCCTAATTAGCAAGCTTCACTAAACACGCTTCTCTCGTTCATGCAATTTGTTGTCCATTTTAGTGTTGATATCTTAAGATGTTACACTTCATTTTTCTTGTTTTTTTCTTTAAGTCAAGGTAAGGCCAAATATCATTTCCTTTATAAAAAAATATATATATCATTAATATCCTAAGGGTTCAATTTTGATGATGAAATGACATTTAAGGATAAATTGAGTTGACTTTACTCGTACAGCAAATTGAAAATAACGCTTCAATATCATTATTTATTCAATACAAACATTATTAAATAAAACTCATTATACATGCTAATCCCCACTACCATGTTTTATTTAAAAGAATTATAAAGGGAGTAATTGTCAAATGTTTATGATAGGGACCAATCAAATTATCCAAATATTTTAGAATCTCTTTGCTTTAGTTAGGATTCTTAGAATATTAAGTTGGATTTTATAATCTTTTTTAACATATTTTATATTAGGGTGAAGGTAAAGTAAATAGTGGTTAAAATGGGCTTAGGGAGGATTAGTTAGAGTTTGTTGCTTTAAAGTGCTTCCCTGTAAGTTGCTTGAAGAAAGTTAACATAACATAGAGTTATCAATGGCGTCCCTTCCCTTTTATTTATAGCATGTAATCTTACAAATGACTTTAAAAAAGAAACCCTAATTTTGTGAGTGAATATGCTAAAGTTTTTTGTGTTTTGGAAACAAGCTATTCTAAGATATTCTTGGGATTAAGTCCTATTAAAATCTATCATTAAGAGTTGGATTATAGATGTTTAGGAGTCATATGGGTGGTGATGTGTTCATACCTCAGGTTTGTAGAAATGACCTTTTTGTTCTAATCCATGGATAGGGCCCATGTCCATGAGGTCATGATCTATAAATATAATTTGGTTGTGTTTCCTTAATGGGGTGAGGGTTTCTTAGTAGACCAAACAAAACAACTCTCCTACCCAATTTAGGTATAATTCGTTGGCTTCATGTGAACTTGTGGCCTTTCGTACTGTCAGTAGATGGGTTTATCTATCAAAAACCTTCATGGGTTTAAACCTAGGTCCTAAGGAGGGCGTGCCTTCATGTCAACTTGTCCAAATATTTAATGGAGTTTATGCTTATTCATGTTGGGACAATATGCTAAAGAAACCTATTAGGCACATCAACCTATGAAATACCTGCTTTTGATACCGGATACTATGTTAATGGCCCACACCAAACTCCAAGAAACACTTGTGTCACAAACTATCAAAGGAAAAAATACATTTATCCCAATAAAGATAATGATGATGGGTGGACCCAAGTGGTTCATAGGAATATCCAGTTCAGTAAGACAAATATTGTTCTAAGGGCTTCTCTTAATAAAACTCTAGTGTTAGGTGGTTTAAAATTTAAATGGTCTTGGAGCCTCCTCGATAGTTACATAAGTGGGTTTCCTTGCCTTGATGCCTTCCTTCTGAGAAGATAACAATAGGGCTCCATCTCTACCATAATTTTGCATTCCCTTGGAGGAATACATGGTTGATGGCCTTTTGAAGACATTGCAACCCATCACTCTGAATCACTAGTTTACAACCTAAGGAATACCTTAAACTTATGATATGGTGAGGAATCTTTGGAGCTAAACCCAATTTCAATCAATTTGGATAAATTCCAGTCTAATCCCCTTCGAAGACAAGTTGAAATCAACCTTTCTAAAGTCCAAAATTGGGATTTTTGAATTGCAAAATATGGTTATGAAAGTGCCAACATTGGATTCCAAAATTGCAAATTTGCATTCACTAATTGCATATTTTGGAATTTGTTTTTCCACTTTTTGAATATGATATTGGCTACTCTCCATAGTCGATTAGCTCCTTTCCTTTTCTTCACTGGTGCAAATTTCTCTTGATATCTCTATAAATACTAATGGATGGTTACTTTGTTGCATTTGTATTACTCCTATTGTAGTATTGAAAGAATGATTTCTTAAACATATTTTTTATATGGATATCAACTAAAAAATGCAGGTGCAAGTTTCTACATTTTAACCAAGAAAAAATAATAATTCAATGACATCACATGTCCATGCACTTAGAAACACAAATGTCATGTCAATAATAACAAACTCACAGAAGAGAGATTGAAGAGAGCTAACACCAATTGGAGCTTAAAGGAAATATATTGAAACTGACTATAAAGTGCTAGTCACTCACTATAAATGGAGATATTCATCTTAGTCGACTAGAAACCACTTATACTATGAAACGAGAACTCGACACAGTTCTCATTTTTCTCTCTCCTAATTTTAGTAGCTATTTTTACATCCGTTTCAAAAAGGTTTGATACCAGTATCACACATTTTCATTTTGAGGCATTTTTTAAGGCTAAAGTTGAAAAGTGGTGCTACCGGTATCATTCGTTCTTTTTTCGAGGCTAAATTTACAACTATTTTGAAAGCCCGCCCACTTCCCTTGTAAGCAAAACCAAAATTAACCTCTAAATCGAAAGTTGGTGCTTCTAGTAGCACTTCTTTCCTTCGTCGGGTTACAAATGGGTTTTTAAATTGTTTTAAAAGAAAAGAAAAAAAATGAAAAAACCATACAAATTGTGATTTTTTTTTAAAAACTAAAAACACAAAAAAAGAACATAGCAAAATGTTTAAAAAGTTTCAAGAAACGAAAAACAAAAAGATAAATAAATTAAAATTTGAAAAAAACTAAAAAAAATGAAAAAATGTTTAGAAACTTAAAAAAAATAACTATTAAAAGTAACAAAAATAACAAGCCACTTTACAAAAAATAACAAAAAAAATAAAATAACAAAAAAAAAAAACACCAAAAAAAAAACTCAAAACAAACCACAAAAAAAAAACACAAAACAAACCAAAACACGAAAAAAAAACCCGAAAAAAAAACAAAAAAACCAAGAAAAACACATTTAATGGTCACGGAATGGGTTGTTAGGCGATGCCCAGCATCAAGCTCGATGCCGGGCATCAAGCTCGATGCTGGGCATCGAGCTCGAAGCCGGGCATCAAGATGGATGATGGGCATGAAGCTTGATCCTTGACATCTAGCTCGATGTCGGGCATCAAGCTCGATGCCGGGCATCGAGCTCGATGTTGGGCATCAAGCTCGATGCTGGGCATCAAGCTCGATGCCCGTCATCAACCTGGATGCTGGGCATCAAGATCGATGCAAGCTCGATTCTCGGCATCGAGCTCGATACTGACAATTGAGCTTGCATCAAGCTTGATGCCCAACATCCAGCTCGATGTCGGGCATCGAGCTCGATGCCCAGCATCGAGCTTGAAGCCCAGTATCAATTTTGATACCCGACATCGAGCTTGATACCCAGCATCGAGCTCGATGCTGGGCATCAAGCAAGATGCCGGGCATCTATCTTGATGCCCAGCATCGAGCTCGATGCTGGGTATCAAGCTCGATGTCGGGTATCAAAATTGATACTGGGCTTCAAGCTCGATGTTGGGAAACCAGCTCGATGCCGGGAATCCAGCTCGATGCTAGGAATCCAGCTTGATTCCGGGCATCCAGCACGATGCCAGGCATCCAGCTCGATGCCTAGCATCGAGCTCGATGCTTGGAATCCAGCTGGATGCCGGGCATCGAGTTGGATGCTCGACATCGAGCTAAATTCCCGACATCGATCTGGATGTCGGGCATCGAGCTGGATGTCGGGCATCGAGCTGGATGTCGGGCATCAAGCTCTATGCCCGACATCGATCTTGATGCCCGACATCCAGCTTGATTCCCAGCATCGATCTCTTGATGCCCGACATCGAGCTCGATGCTAGGCATTGAGCTTGATGCTGGGCATCAAGCTTGCATCGAGCTTGATTCCGAGCATCGAGCTGGATGCCGAGCATCAAGCTGGATGCCTGGCATCGAGCTGGATGCCGAGCATCAAGCTAGATGCCCGGCATCAGGCTGGATGCCCAGCATCGAGGTTGATACGAGGCATCAAGCTCGATGCAAGCTTGAGCTCGATGCCCAGCATCAAGCTCGATGTCGGGAATCCAGCTCGATGTTGGGCATCAAGCTCGATGTTGGGCATCAAGCTTGATGCCCAACATCAAGCTCGATGTCAGGCCTCAAGCTCGATGCTGGGAATCTCGATTCTGGGCATCGAGCTTAATGCCCGTCATCAAGCATGATGCTGGGCGTCAAGATCGATGCTGGGCATCAAGCTCCATGCTGGGCATCAAGCTTGATTCCTGGCATCGAGCTTGATGCCCAACATCGAGCTCGATTCCCGACATCGAGCTTGATGCTGGGCATCAAGCTCGATGCCCAGCATCAAGCTCGATGGCAGGAATCAAGGCATCGGGCTCGATGCCCGGCATCGAGCTGGATGTTGGGCATCGATCTTGATGCCCGACATCGAGCTTGATGCTGGGAATCAAGCTCGATTCCGGGCATCAAGTTCGATGCTGGACATCAAGCTTGATGACAGGCATCAAGCTTGTTGCCGGGCATCCAGCTTGATTCCCAACATTGAGCTTGATGCGGGGCATCGAGCTCGATGCAAGCTTGATGCCTGGCATCGAGCTCGATGCAAGATTGATGCCTAGCATCGAGCTTAATGCCCGACATCGAGCTGGATGCCCGCATTGAGCTGGATTCCCGCATCGAGCTGGATGCCCGCATCGAGCTCGATGCCCGACATCGAGCTGGATTCCCTGCATCAAGCGCGATGCCCAGCATCGCGCCAACACTCGAAAAACCCATTTAATGGTCACGGGGTGGGTTGCTGGGAGATGCCCAACATCATGTTTGATGCCCGACATCGAGGCCTGACATCAAGTGCAATGCCCAGCATCGCACTAGCACTCGATGCCCGACATCAAGCACGATTTTTTTTTATATAGATTTTTATAATTTTTTTTTTTTTTTTTTTTATATAGATTTTTTAAAATTTTGTTTTTTTTTTAATTAGATTTGTATTTTTTAATATTTTGTTTGGTTTTCTAATTCTTTTTTTATAAATTTTGTTTTTTTATATAGATTTTTTTTTTTTTTTTGTAATTTTGTAATTTTTTTATTAGATGTGTATTTTTTAATAGTTTGTTTGGTTTTTAATTTTGTTTTTTTTTTTAATTTTTTTTTAAAGGTGTTTTTGTTTTTCTTTTCTATTATTTTAATTGTGTTTTATTGTGTATTTCCTTGTATTTTTTTTTAATTGCTTTTTTTTTTCTTCTAAATATTCATTTTTTTTCCAAATATGTTTTTTCTAGATTTTATTAGAGGTTTATTTATTATTTATTTATTTTTAGGAAATGGTTTTGAAACGGTGTAATTACAATCGAAGAGGAAAAAGAGGTGACATTTAATAGCATCTCTTTTGGATTTGGGGCTTGATTTTGGTATTTTCATTGCAATGATGCTAGTTGTTTATGCCACAATGTCATAAAAGCTGTAATTTTAGGGTTTCGATTGCAACAACACCACTTGGGTTACCAAAAAGTTGTAATTTTAACCTCGAAACAAAAAAGGTTGATACCAGTATCATCACTTTTCGTTTTGGGGTTGTTTTTTCATGTTTTTTATGTTAAAAAGTGATTTTTTATGGCTAGAGTTCTCGTTCATAGTATATAGTTCTTGTTTCATAGTATAAGTGGTTTAGACCAAGCATGCATCCTTGATGATTTACGACTAATAGAATCATTCTTGATGGAGTTTACTAATGATAAATTTTACCTACCATCCAAACCCCTATCATTCTAAAATGTTTTTAGATTTGTTCTTTTCAAGTTATAATCAGTTGGAGTTAGAAATGTTTCAATTTAAAATTTATTGATTGTGATATATTTTAAATTGTGGGATGCTTCTAAATTGAAAACAACAAACTCAAAGGTATTTTAGGATGATATATAATATCGATCAATGTATTCCAAAGTGAAGAGGTATAACTATATCACAAACAAAGCGTGAGTCATTTATGATAATTTCCATTATATAAGACTAATTTCCTCCACTTAATATATATTTCCAATAGATTTGTAGGCATATTGTACAAAACTATTTGAGTTCCTTCTTATGCACAAAGTAATATCCTGAAACTAACTCTAAAGCAATGTGTATTGGAAATATTCATCTTTATAGACCCAATAAATAATTTGTCCCTAATGACCTGCAACTAAAATAATTGTTCATTAGAGTTTCACCAATGATGAATTTTACATATAAGCGCTTTAACAAAATGATGTATCTTATCAACAAATAATTTGATAGAAGGATTTTCAAGATATGCGACAACTATTATGTACAACCCCATCCCAATATGCCCTCCTAGAGGATCTTTTTCAAATTCATAGCCTTTGGTAATTTTTATATTTGCATGTTTACAATATGATTTGCACTTTTTGAATCTGACATTGGCACTTTGGGCATCTAATTTTTCACTTTTGAAAATTGTTATTGGCACTTTAAGAACTGGATTTTGCACTTTTGAAATTTGAAATTGGCACTTTCAGAATTGTATTTTACAATTTTGCAATTGAGATATAGATGCCTTTGCAAAAGCTTCCCTGGGATATTAGGTAAGGGGAGTCACTCCATATCTCACAAAATTTTCATCCATTTTTTTACTTGAAAAGAGACATCATATGTTGATGGTGTTTATAGGTTGAATTTATCCTTTGTGACCTCCCTTGAAAAATTCTTTCAATTGAAAGTCGTAATAAAGAAATGCTTGTTATGGTCTATTAAGACAAATATCTCCATTTCTAATGGTGGGTGGTACTTTAAGGTTCATTTGAGGATATTTGTAGATTTCAACAACTTTTTTCCTACAGAATAGATGAGAGCTATAAAATCACCATATTGAAATTTTAAATATTCTCCAGCAAAAAGGTCGTGCCTATACTGTTCTTTGCATACTCTTTGAATTTGGTGGCTAAAAAGTACAAGATGATGAGTTTTGTAGTACTCAACTAGTCTTGAATCATGTGGTGCACTGCTACTCATACAGAATCTCCTTGAGTTGTTTGAGACTCGCAAGCTTTGACATTTTTAACTTGCATGTAACCAAAAGCTTAAAAAAAATAAAATGGAATTAATTGATATAAAAACATTTTCAAGATAAACATAACATCTCCTAATATATAACTTCAATGAAATGGTTGAAAAGATTGTGCATGTGTTATCCATGCCAAACAACTTGAATTGGTTGTTTAGGCCATAGTTGGTGAATGTCATATTGACACACCCCTAAGGGTTGTGACCAAGGGTTGGTTGGCGACCCATGAGGTCTTCTATGTGCAGGGAAAATTTCAAGAATCCATAATTTTCTTAAAATATAGAAACCTTGGCGAATCTTATTGATTCTTAAATTTTCAACCATAAATTTTTTGGCAATATATATATATATATATAATTTTTATTTTTTATTTTTTTAAATATTCAAATTTATAGGAATTTTATATGGATGTTGGATAATTTTGTCAATGTTGCACAACCTAGACACAATGTTTGTTTCAAGTGTTCCTACAACATTGTCGATGACCATGTCAATGGCAATGCCAACCATACAACTCTATTAAGGCTAAAACATGATAATAACATCAACATTGAATTGCATGTTAGTTAAACAATTTTCATGACCATGACCGATTTTTATAATATTTATTATGTCAAAACAATTTTGGAAGTTACTATGTGTTAAACTCCAACATAGTGCAATTTCCAAAAAATCTTATATAATGATGACTCACTATGAAAGCCTCCATATTAAATTTAAAAATATTTTCTCAATCAAATTGTAAATGAATTAAATGAATTTAATTTTTTTTTTCATGATCATGAATGATTTTAAAAACGTTTGGTCATTTAAATTGGAAATGAATTAAACCATTTTAAAAATATTGTTTCATTATCATGAACTATATTAAAAATGTTTACTTATTAAAATTAGGAATAAATTAAACGATTACAAATTTATTTCCTAATCATGAACATATGAGTCTGGTTTTGAAATTCCCCATTACATTGAATTGAATATTAATTAAATCACTTTACAATAATATAGTTCTAAAATTAATAGTAAATTGAATTTGATATTAATTAAATCATTTTTAAAATATTATTTCAAGGTAAATGTTGAAACTTGATATTTCTTAAAATACTTTAGAAATATTTGTTGAAGATCATGATCAAATCTAAGTTTGAGATTTCACATTAAATAAACTTGTGATATCACAATACAACAGTCTAACGGCACACACCGTGCTTACTATATCATGTTGTGTGCTTGTGTACATTACTTTTCACAATAATATGATTCTTCTTTTGAGTGGCCCTTAGAACTTGGCTACAGAGGTGAATTCATTTATGCTTTTTTTTTAACCATGGGAACAACAATCTCCCAAGGGTATAGACCATAAACTTGTGACTCGACAGGGTCCGAGACGTTCCGAGACCCTTTATCCCAAGGGAGAGCCTCTATCCCAGGGGTCACCTACCCTTCAAGCCTTGTCACAACGGGTCAATGAGCAACCCTACCCCCCGCCAGTTTTGAACATGTGACCTCCACGAAGATAACACATGTTCTTAACCATTAGGCCCACTTAGGTGCTCTGAATCCATCTATGCTCTTAATAGAGTGGTGTTATGGTAAGAGTGGCATGCTCTTGGTAGAACATTGCATTCTACACATCTGTGTAGTGTAAGAAGGATGTTAGGTGTTAGAGGTCTCTTATATATCTGTTGGAGTTCATGTTGTCCACTTGTTGCACACATGGCCTGATGTCAATCCCATGATCACAACCATAGTCCCGTCATCATCATGCAATAGAAGGGGTATACCATCTTATACATATATGAAGACTCCCATAGATGTCCACTGGTGGTGCTAGAATTCATGGTGTACACACACTCTTTGAGCCCCCTCGCTCTTTCTCCTTGTCATCCTTGTATGGACCATGTACTTCAAATGAAAAAGAGTATGCTTTGTCATTATACACAATCCTATCAATAGGGGCCATGCGATTTTGAAGCTCATGCAGTTAGTGTCTATGGAAACATCTGTGAAAATTCAAATTGCATATTTTTAAACTCATGATTATGTATGAATGATAAATTGAAAGTTGTAGCACAAAGGATTTATAATACTCAATCCTAGAAAATTCAATACTTATTTCATTTAATTCATTGATTGAACTTCAGATAATGAGATTCAACATTGTACTTAACAAAATACATTTTGAAAAGATAAATCAATGAGTGGAAATATAATTTAAAAAATAGTAGTAAAAAACATATTGATGTAAGATATAGCTTGAAGATGACCATTGAATACAACTAGCTTTGATATATACCATACTGTCATGAGAGACACACACACAAATATACAACATGGAAGCCACCATATGTGCAATGACTTGAAATGAGTTGAGTAAAAATTTCAAATTGTAACATTGCATTGAATATTAATAACTTCATATTTACCTACAAAATTGAATCCATCTCCAATGATATCCTTTGAGCTATAGTGGTGTTATTTAGCCCTGAAACTTAAAACAACACAGGATATATAGAGGTTACGATGCAATAAACTAGAATTCATAGAGCATAACAAGAAACATTAGACAATAGAAAGATAAATATGGTAAGAAATAAACTTTATATTATGAGGATAAATTTGGGAAGCAATGTTCATAGGCCTCTTGAGGTGGGGCGACCTTTCATTTGATTAGAGATCCGTTACAACAATTCTTGACAAAACCCTTCATATCCTTGTAGCTCTTTGAATAGGATTCCTAGATTCAAAAGCCTAACTACTTGACATGGTCAAATAATTAACAAATACCGACCCTTTTTAATAAAGAGACCCTTTTTACATTGATTGATGAACACTAATTTACTATACCTTATTTCAAATAGATGTTCATATAGAATGTATGACTAACTCCTAAAATAAGGCAGTTTAGGGTAGGACCCTAACATGCCCCCCCCTTCAAAAGCAACATTGTCCTCAATGATGAAGGTGTGGAAATTGTTGTAAAATGCCTTCGAGTTCCCAAGTGGCATCTTCCAGCATCGTATCTTTTCATTGGATCAAAACTTCTTTGATTCGGTGCCTACGCAATGGTCGGTCCCTGGAATCCAAGATTGTTGTCGGCTAGAGCCAAATGGAGCCTTCCTTATCTAGTTCAAGTAATCTAGTTTTCACTTTATAATTAGAGCCCACCACGTTTTTGAGGGAAGAAACATGGAAGACAGGGTGAATCTTGGAGTGGCATGGAAAAGAGAGCTTGTAGGCCACCTATTTAACGCACTGGAGGATAGTGTGTCAGAATTAGTGTTTTCATTGATGTCAAATAGGATTAGAATGCATGAGAAGATAGGATTGGAATGCTTGAGAAGCTTGAATCCAGTTTGAAGAAGTATATAAATCAAGATTGTTGGACTTAATGTTGTCATTGATGTAAAATAGGATTAGAATGCATGAGAAGATAGGATTGGAATGCATGAGAAGCTTGAAGGCAGTTTGAAGAAGTATATAGAACAAGATTGTTGGATTTAATGTTGTCATTAATGTCAAATAGGATTGAATGCATAAGCCAAAAATATATAAAACAAGATTGTCATTAATGATTAACAATAATGTGACATCAAGAACAATGAGATAATTGTTGAAATGTATAGTTAAAAAAACAGACAAAGGATGCAGATGTGTACACAAGCAAGTGAGATGTCTAAGTGCGCAACATATAGTTGATATATTGAAAAATCACAGTCAGAGTAGTAAAGGATGCACATGTGTACACAAGCATGCAGAAAGCCAGTAGTAAAGCTAACAAAACAAGTGAATCCTGTGAAATGTCGAAGGTTGTAGTAATGTCAAAGTGCACAATGTGTGAAATGTCGAAGTGTGCAGTTGGTAAAATGTTGAAATGCACAAGTTGGTGAAATGTCAAAGTTTGCAGTAACGGAGTATGCAATTGGAAAAATGTCGAAATGTACAAGCTGGTGGGATGTTGAAGTTCACAATACATGAAATTCCGAAGTTCATAGTGTGTGGATTGTCGAAGGTTGCAGTTGGTAAAGTATCGAAACACACATAATGAAATGACGAAGTCATCAACAAGAAGAGATCTGATCTACTTGAAAATTACTTCGGGGGAAAATGTAGAAGAGTTCAACAGTAATACAAATGACCTTGAAGCCGACAAAAGATCAAGACAATTGCGTAGATGAAAGTGGACAATGAAAGCCTTGGCCGACTCAATTTAGTTATGTGGGAAAACTTAACCATGAAGTAAGTACATGGGAAAACTTGATTATGAAGGGAAAATATGAGGTCTCACCGACATAAAGAATCCCCTAAGGGTGGTCCACTTAAGAAAATCGTGTCAATATAAATAAACAAAAATTGAAGCATCTTTAGGGTGGTTGTGGAGCTGAGACAATATGTGGAGAAAAATATAATATTGTGGAGATGAAGTCAGTCAAGGATAAATATTAGCTTATTGATCTGGGGTATATTCACTAGTGAAATGTGAGAAGAATGAATATTGACAAGGATTCAGCTTGACGAAAGAATAATTTTTCAGGTTAACAGAAAACAAAGTAATTGGTGCCAAATCGACAAGGGTACAATGCAATACATTCCAACACCTCTTGAACATGGTACATTCCATCACCTCGCATTGCTTCCATATCTCGCTTTCTTTCATTCATCAGTTCATAAGAGTGACAGTTGGACTCATCATGTCTAACTGACTTACAGAAATTGCAGTATAAGTTTTTAGGTGTTTTTACATATTTTTGTATCAGGTAGCAGTCCTCAGGTCTGTGTCCTCTGCTTCTACAAATTTCACACCATGGCGTTTGGTTCTGATTTATATTTATTGGGTTTGGTGCACCACTGTTAAGGTATTCTTGAAATGAGGGGCAATGTTCTCTGGTGTGGCCCTCTCCTTTGCATCCTGTGCACCAAACTTCATGTCGTTGTTCATGTCTCTACTCTTTTCCATTCTTCATACCTTGTAATTCTAATGTTAAGGTAGCCAATTGGTTATGAATCTGTATCATTCCAGAACTACTTTCTCCAATTGGTGAAGCTTCCAACTTCATTGTGATCTCCAAGGCTTCAGCTTGAGATACAACCTTCTGTTGCATTAGTGGTTGTCGGATATGGGGCAACAACGCAGCAATGAACCATTCTTGATGCTGTTGCGGAGCAATAACAAAGCTCACTTGGTCCAACAATGTTTTGAATTTTTGGTCGAATTCCCAGACCGATTCAGTAGGTTTCTGCTTGATTTCTTTCAACTCTGTTATGCACTGTGATTCTGATTTGGGTTTCTTAAACTTAGCTGCAATCGCGGTCTTGATATCTGCTAAGGTTCTTGGCTGTGCTTGAGAATACTTCATAAACCAATGCAGCGCTCTGTCTCTGAAAGTATTTATGAGATGCGCTCTCTTGGTAACATCATCTGTCACTTGCTTAACACTTGTAATGACCCTTTTTCAAAATTCTATTAAAATGCCAATTTTTTTACTTTTTCCCCAATTTCGACCTTTGACTAGTTTAACTGTTTTGACCTCCAAATCAACCCAAATGCTCCCAAATATTCTGTAGGAGTGTATGAATGGTATTTAGACTTGAATATAAGGTCCAGGGATGTTTTATGGCCCTCCAAATACTTCTGCAAACTTGATTTGTATTCTGATCAATATAGGTAATTTTGACTAGTAATTTGTGCATCAAATCCCCCCCGGGTAACACTTAAAATGGCCTTCCAAATGCCTCCAAACTCCCACAAATTTATGAACAAAGGTATATAATGTGTTAAGTATGTGATTAAGGTATCATATGCACCATTAATTGATTTTTACTACTGTTTTAACTCTCTCACATTCAATAGCAAAAACCCCCAATTCGACCCTTGGGGAAATGGCACTATTCACCTCCCAATACAACTAAACTGAGTAAAAATGATTCAAATGCTCAAGTACAGTACATGAAACTTGTATAAGACATCCATGGAGTTATATTGATCACAAATATATCAGAGAATCATCCATCCATTCGAAATAATCAACATTATAGTGTCATACATCAATGCATTGGGGAAATGGACATTGTTTGACATTAATCAATAGTTTTGCATACAACCAGTGGGTATTTCGACCTGAGACTTTATGAATATTAATAAAAGAGGAAATGAATCTATTACAATTAGAAATATATAATGAGAATCTCTCTCAAGAATCACAAGTGCTCACCAAAAACGCCCTCCCTCAAGGAGCATGAATATGCCTTCAAAACTGGAAACGGTGGAGAGAAAGTGTTGCACTAAACCAAACCATGAAACTTACTGTAGCTACTACCTGCAAATACAAACTCCATTAAAGCACCATGAAAGACCTGAGTGGCCTCTCCAAACACCAACTTGGATGGGAATCTTTCACCCTCGAAATTGGCTAAGGCAAGAAACTAGTCATCCACTAGCTCTCTCTTCACAAATGCAATTTTTCCCAAATCATCAAAAGCCATTCTCATTCTTCATTTCTACATTTTATAACCAACATTATCCTTCTAAGGGTTGAAATCCTCTCAATAGATTCAATTGATTTCCATTTAGGAAATATTCCACATTTGCCACTTGTCTCTTAGTTCCAACCTTCCATCTTCTCCCAAATTCGATTTTGAGTCTCTTTGGCTTCTCCAACTCCCAAATTCGCCTTCCTTGAGCCTATTTTTGGTGCTGACATGTCATAGTGGTCAGATGTCAGAGGTCAGGTCTGCAATTTGTCATAGTTGTCATAGATGCTCCATCAGTGGTGTCATAGGGGCTAGGGAATCTAGCCCAAGTGTCCACAAACTTCTACGTTGACTCTTTATCTTCCATGGAGGTTACCAATCCTTCCCAATTCGACCTAAGATGCTCAATGACATGTGTTATGACTTACCAACTCACCCAAGAGTGTTCACATTCCCATTAATTCAAATTTGCAAAAGAGAGATACCATGTATTATGAAAAATCAAGCTAGTGTGGGTCCCACCACCTCCATATGTCTCCAAAACCACTTGCCACTTAGAATTTATCTTGAATTTATTTATTCACCATATTTATTAAATGCTTGAACCCCTCTAATGTATAAATATCATTTATTAGCTTCCTTATTACCATCCCACATGTGCCCATCCAACCTAGGAAACTAGTAGGATTGATGGGATTGTCTTACTATGCACTTATTTGAATGGGTACATTACAGTCCTCCCCACCCAAGATTGCTTGTCCTCAAGCAATTTCAGATTTGGATGCTGCAAAATATTCTCCTCTTCCCATGTGGCATCTTCATTTGGTAAGTCCTTCCATTGCACTAAATATTCTTTGATGATTCTACTCCTCAACCTTCTTTCCCGTGTCTTCAAAATCTTTTCTGGAACAAGTGTGACCTGACCTTCATCATCCAAAGGAGGAAGTATTTCTGAAGTGATGATTTGCTGACCAAGAGCTTTCTTGAGACAAGAAACATGAAATACATTGTGGATTTTACTCCCTTCCGGAAGTTCTAGTTCATATGCTACTTCTCCAACCTTCCGCACTACCTTGTATGGCCCATAGTACCTTGGTTTTAATTTTTCTGCTCCATTCTTTTTTAGAGATGTTTGTTTATAAGGCTGCAACCTTAAATATACTAAATCATTGACTTGAAAGGTTCTTTCTTCTCTATGCCTATCAGCATAATGTTTTTGCTGATTTTGAGCAACCTGCAAATTGTCTTTCAAGAGCTTTAAAATTTCTTGGCACTCTTCCACCCAATCTTTAGCCTTTGGGGCTCTACTATCACCAAATATAATGTCAGCAAATGTAAGTGCATCATAACCATATAATGATTTGAAAGGAGACATTCCTATTGACATATGATAAGTGGTGTTGTAGCAAAACTCACCCAAGTGTAGCCATTTTGCCCATGCTTTTTGCTGCCCTCCCACATAGTTTCTTAGGTATCCTTCCGACCATTGGTTTACCCTCTCTGTTTGTCCATCATTTTGTGGATGATAGCTGGTACTTGGAGTCAATTGGGTGCCTACCAATCTAAAAATTTCTTGCCAAAAATCACCCATGAATCTACTATTTCTATCACTGACAATGCTCTTGGGGAGCCCATGCAATCTGAAGATTTCTTTGAAAAAAATATCAGCCACTTGTGCAGCACTAAAAGATGATGTAACAGCAAAGAAATGAACAAATTTTGTCAACCTATCAACTACCACATAGATGCAATCCTTACCCAAGGATTTAGGCAATCCGGTGATGAAATCCATGGAAATACTATCCCATTTTTGCTCCGGAATGGGCAATGGTTGTAATAGGCCGGATGGACATGTAAGTTCTGATTTGTTTTGTTGACATGCTTTACATTCATTCACATACTTCTGAACATCTTCTTTCAGCCCCTTCCAAAAAAAACTTTGCCTCAACTGTCTATAAGTTTTGAAGATCCCCAGATGGCCCGCTAGTGGGGAATCATGTGCTTCTTGCAAAATTCAGTACTTGAGCTCGGAGTTATGAACTAAATAAATTCTTCCCTTATAATATATCAGCCCATTCAAAATCCTATAATAATCATCCCCTTTGATTCCATCCAACACATCACAAGCAAATTTGTCTTTGGCATATTCAACTAGTAGCATGTTTTTCCAATCCTTGGTAATATCCATGAGAGAAAAAGAAGGCCTTCTTAACAAAGCATCTACTACTATATTATTCTTTCCTTTGACATATTCAATATCAAAATCATAAGCTTGAATCTTTCTTACCCACTTTTGTTGCCTTTCATTTAGATCTTTTTGGGTGAGAAAGTGTCTTAGACTATTGTGGTTAGTTTTCACCACAAACTTGCTGCCCACCAAGTATTGTCTGAATTTGGCCAATGCATGCATAATGGCCAGCATTTCTTTATCATAGATGGAGTAAATTTTTTCATGAGGCTGCAACTTTCTACTCTCAAAGGCTATGGGGTGTTGGCCTTGCTTTAGGACAGCCCCTATTCCTCCACCTGAAGCATCACATTCCACAACAAAAGGTTTAGTAAAATCAGGAAGTGCAAGTATGGGACAACTACTCATTACCTCTTTCATTTTTTGGAAGGCCTTTTCAGCCTCTTCATCCCACTTGAAAGCATCCTTCTTAGTCAAATCAGTGAGTGGAGAAGTCAACTTGGAGAACCCTTTCACAAATTTTCTGTAGTAGGTGCATATGCCAATAAAGCCTCTCAATTCGGTAATATTTTTTGGTGATGTCCATTCCAAGATAGCCCTGATTTTTTCCATGTGTACCTTCACTCCTTCTTGCCCAATAATGTGCCCAAGATATAGTAGTTTTTTCATCCCAAACTCACATTTTGATAATTTAGCAAATAAGGACTCTTCTTGCAAAATTTTCAACACAATCTCTAACTGTTGCAAATGCTCTTCCCATGTTTTACTGTAAATGAGAATATCATCAAAGAAAACCAAAACAAACCTTCTTAGTTGCTTGCAAAATATCCTATTCATACAAGCTTGAAAGGTGGCTGGAGCATTAGTTAACCCAAAAGGCATGACAAGAAATTCAAAGTGGCCAAAATGACATCGAAAAGCGGTCTTTTGCACATCTTCATCTTTCATTTGAATTTGGTGATACCCTGATCTAAGGTCAATTTTTTAGAAGTATTTGGCCCCATGTAGCTCATCCATGAGCTCATCAATCCTAGGAATAGGATACCTATTCTTGATAGTCTTTTTGTTCAAGGCTCTAAAATCTATGCACATTCTCAATGTTCCATCTTTTTTCTTCACTAGCACTACTGAAGAAGCATAAGGGCTAGAGCTTGGTCTAATGAGTCCCAACTCTAGGAGTTCTTGGATAGCTTTTTCAATCTCATCTCTGAACTTTTTAGGATGTCTATAAGGTGGTATCTGAATGGGTGAAGTTCCCTCCTCCAAAATAATACTATACTCAACCCCCCTATCCGGTGGCCTACCATGTGGAAGGTCTCTAAAAACCTTTTCATATTTTTGCAAAAGTCTCTCTATCTCCTTTGGGTGTTTGACAATATTTATAGTTGGCTTGGGAGATGTAATATGACATTCAGCAGCCCATTCTATATCCCCATGCCTCAATATAGATCTCATACTATTGCAAGTTACTACTTGATTTGGATAAGTGTGTTTCCCTCTCACAATTCTTTGTACTCCTTTTGAATCTTGGAATTTCATTTCGGGAATTTGATAATTTACTGTATGCTCTCCTATTGAATACATCCATTGCACTCCCAAAACCACATTAGTATCAACAACATCAACCACATAAAAACTATCAACAAAAGTATAGTTACCTACGGTGACTTGCAGCTTTGGAACCCATGTTTTGCATTGCATTGTGTTGTGACCGGGAATGACAACTGTGAAGCCATAAAATGGTTCAATATGTATCTTTCTTTTCTCTACCATCTCTGCATCAATGAAGTTATGAGTGGCTCCTCCATCTACCAAAACTGAAGTTCTTTGTCCTTGTACCACACCTTTGCATCGGATAGTATGATAGCAAGGTACTGCTGAAAGCACTTCCATTCTTGCTTTGTCCGGTGAAGGCTGATTTTTTTCTTGTCTTTCCTCTTCTACTGTTGTCTCATATGCCTTTTCTTGATCTGAAATATGTCCATCTTCATCCATGCCCCCATCATACCCCTCATTGTCAGAAAATACTTCTATGTATTGAGCCTTTCCTTTGGTACATTTGTGCCCCGGTGTCCATGGTTGGAAGCATGTGAAGCACAATTTCTTTTTTCTAAGTTCATCCCTGTTTAGTCCCTCTTTTTTATTCCTCTCAAATGAGTCTCTTTGCCAAGGTTTCTTATCATATCCATCCATTTGCCAAGGTTTCTTTTCAAATTTGTAGCTAGGCTTAGGAGGAAATCTCGTTCTAGGAAGCACATTTTGGAGATCCCTAGTCAAGCTCATTGCATCTTTTAATGTAGTTGGCTTGTGGGATTTGACCAAACCTCTTAAGGGTTTAGCCAAACCTTCAGTGAACAGCAATACTAATCTTCCCATAGATACATCAGCCACCTTGACTGATAATTTTTGAAAGTCCAACATATATTCGGTAGGGGACCCAGTTTGCTTCAATTGAGCTAGTTCTTTGAAAGGCAATTATGGATCTTTTTGTTCAAATCTTTCTAGTACCTTGTCAACAAATTCTTCATATGTTTTAACCTGACTATGACCCAAGGTTTTCAGCCCATGAAACCACCATTCATTGGCATCTCCTTCCAAATGCAAAATGGCCATTTTTAATGTATCCTCTTCCAACATAGGATTCAGCTGAAAATATACATCCAATTTTTGCACCCAAGTGTTAGCAGAATTTTGAGAAGAACCATCAAAAGTAGGAAGTGACATTTTTCCAATAGCACTATTCAATTCTTTGTTTTGGAATGGACTCCTATTGTCTCCCTTCATTTTAATCTTTTGCATAGCATCAATGTAGTCACTAAGTGGTACACCTCTTTTACACTCTTCATTCAAATCGTTCCAATCATTTACTAGTTTCTTGTAATCCAATTCAAGATTGGGCTCTTCTTTGGGTGTGAGAAATTTAGGTGCAGTATGCCTTTGTGTGCTTTGAAATTCATCAGGTCTATTATGAGGTCTTGTACTTGAGAAAATATGCTCATTCCCTTTCATCTTTTCCCCTGAGTGTGAACCACTATTATCTCCTATCATCCCTTTGCCTGAAAGTTGGCTACCCAACAATTCGAAACCTTTCATCATTTGTTTATTCATATCTAGCATAACCATGGTAATTCCTTCAAAACATGGTTTTAAGGCTTCAATAAATTCCTCCTTATGTCTTAATTTTTCCTCCTCCTCTCTACCCATTGTTTTAGAAAAAAACTCTTTTTCTGCTACTATCTCTTCTTCAACCAAAACTTCTTCAACTACTGATTCAAAGGGTGGTGTTTTATTTGTTTGGATTCTTGTTAATACCATCAGGTGCCAAGACCATGCTCTGATACCACTTGTAATGACCATTTTTCAAAATTCTATTAAAATGCCAATTTTTCTACTTTTTCCCCAATTTCGACCTTTGACTAGTTTAACTGTTTTGACCTCCAAATCAACCCAAATGCTCCCAAATATTCTGTAGGAGTGTATGAATGGTATTTAGACTTGAATACCAGGTTCAGGGATGTTTTATGGCCCTCCAAATACTGCTGCAAACTTGATTTGTATTCTGATCAATATAGGTAATTTTGACTAGTAATTTGTGCATCAAATCCCCCCCGGGTAACACTGAAAATGGCCTTCCAAATGCCTCCAAACTCCCACAAATTTATGAACAGAGGTATATAATGTTTTAATTATGTGATTAAGGTATCATATCCACCATTAATTGATTTTTACTACTGTTTTAACTCTCTCACATTCAATAGAAAAAACCCCCAATTCGACCCTTGGGGAAATGGCACTATTTCACCTCCCAATACAACTAAACTGAGTAAAAATGCTTCAAATGCTCAAGTAAAGTACATGAAACTTGTAGAATACATCCATGGCATTATATTTATCACAAATATATCATAGAATCATCCATCCATTCGAAATAATCAACATTATAGTGTCATACATCAATGCATTGGGGAAATGGACATTGTTTGCTCATTAATCAATAGTTTTGCATACAACCAGTGGGTATTTCGACCTGAGACTTTATAAATATTAATAACAGAGGATATGAATCTATTACAATTAGAAATATATAATGAGAAGCTCTCTCAAGAAGCACAAGTGCTCACCAAAAACGCCCTCCCTCAAGGAGCATGAATATGCCTTCAAAACTGGAAACGGTGGAGAGAAAGTGTTGCACTAAACCAAACCATGAAACTTCCTGTAGCTGCTACCTACAAATACAAAATCCATTAAAGCACCATGAAAGACCTGAGTGGCCTCTCCAAACACCAACTTGGATGGGAATCTTTCACCCTCGAAATTGGCTAAGGCAAGAAACTAGTCATCCACTAGCTCTCTCTTCACAAATGCAATTTTTCTCAAATCATCAAAAGCCATTCTCATTCTTCATTTCTACATTTTATAACCAAAATTATCCTTCTAAGGGTCAAAATCCTCTCAATAGATTCAATATATTTCCATTTAGGAAATATTCCACATTTGCCACTTGTCTCCTAGTTCCAACCTTCCATCTTCTCCCAAATTCGATTTTGAGTCTCTTTGGCTTCTCCAACTCCCAAATTCGCCTTCCTTGAGCCTATTTTTGGTGCTGACATTTCATAGTGGTCAGATGTCAGAGGTCAGGTCTTCAATTTGTCATAGTTGTCATAGATGCTCCATCATTGGTGTCATAGGGGCTAGGGAATCTAGCCCAAGTGTCCACAAACTTCTACTTTAACTCTTTATCTTCCATGGAGGTTACCAATCCTTCCCAATTCAACCTAATATGCTCAATGACATGTGTTATGACTTACCAACTCACCCAAGAGTGTTCACATTCCCATTAATTCGAATTTGCAAAAGAGAGATACCATGTATTATGAAAAATCAAGCTAGTGTGGGTCCCACCACCTCCATATGTCTCCAAAAACACTTGCCACTTAGAATTTATCTTGAATTTATTTATTCACCATATTTATTAAATGATTGAACCCCTCTAATGTCTAAATATCATTTATTAGCTTCCTTATTACCATCCCACATGTGCCCATCCAACCTAGGAAACTAGTAGGATTGATGGGATTGTCTTACTATGCACTTATTTGAATGGGGACATTACACTCCACACAGCTTCACATAGAAACCAGTGCTGATCAGGGTCTTCCTGACCTGTTCCTTTGAATATCGACAGTTTTATATCATTATATGTCATTCTGATTCTGGATTTTGTATTATTCTGAGATTGATTCCCTGTGACAAAAGTAGATACAAGTTGCTGGATCATGCTAGGAATAGTATTCTGGGGAATGGGATGAGATGTAGTGCTGTGAGCACTCGGTCCTGCGGTGTTAGTAGTGTTACTGAGATGTGGGATGGGCTGCGCGATGCTTGCAGCGGATGGGTTCTGGACTGATTGATTATGAGGTATAATGCACTGGATTGTGGCTGATAACTGAGTGTTCTTACTATTGAGGTCACATGGAATTTCGGTATCTATATGATTTCTAGAGGATGTGGGTTTCTTCTCGTTACTAAGCTTGTATCTCTTTCCACTTCTCAAAGTATGATTTTCTTCGTCAAAATCAATGTATGTGTTCTCTACCATGACAGATTTTGAACTATTGATGCATTCTTAAAACACATTTCTTAGCTAAAAGCATGTTAATGTATAAACTGAGGTTTTTTAGGAACTTACCTCTGAATCCTTCGAAAAAGTATGCTTCAGCTTGGCTGTAGGACTTCAGCGTGTTTGCAGCAAATTCGGTCACAAATCCCTCTAACATGCTATCAACCCAGAAGTCAACTGCTCGTGGCAGTGGGCTGTCAGTTGCTTTAAGTTGTTTGGTAAGCTCCGGACTCCACTCTGTAGGTACTCTGCCTTGGGAAAAATTATTTCTTTTGCTAGGCGCGATATCCACTCATGTAGCTCGTTTGGAAATGAAGCCCAAAAATTTTTGTGGATGTCCCTCCACAAGTACCTATTCAACCACTGTACGTCAGATAAACGTGGATGTTTGTTTTCTTTCTTTGCAAAGTCTCTTTCGATCTTATCGCACCAAGCCTAGATTTATTTTTGTTCTGGATGCCAACTGTTGGACATTAATTTTCTGAATACACTATCGCATCATCGGTCTTAGCGCAGAAACGGAACCATTTGTTGGTCGTAGCACTGTTCTAGAGGTTTTCCAATGTAGACCCAGGTACTTCGCGGTACACAATACCAACAAAACCCCTATTCACCGGCCCTTTCGGCAACAAACTGCAAGCAGCCTAAGGTCTCACCCAAGGCAAAGTTGAGGGGGTGGTTGCAGAAGCAGGTTTCCACAACCTTGTGATGCGAGTGATTCAGCTGCTTAATGTGTAGCACGGTGACAGACTACGCAGCTACGTTTCGTGATCGCACGGAGTCTTCTACTCCACGTCGAGTATTTTCAGGAACAAAGATATTGGCACCCTCAGTGCATCCCTAGACCATGTAGTAGGTTTATGAGATATGATCACTTCTATTTACTTCTTAGTCGATAAACCTTAATCATTCATCATTACTTAGCTTGATAAACAACATAACTTATGCAAATATGTGAGATGCGCAACGCTGTGAGCTTTGATACTGTGATTCAATCCTTAACAATTAACTGTGTAGTTATCTTATCGATCCATTCATTCGAGACTTATAGGTGCTTTGCTGTTTAATATTCCTCCCTACATGAACTACTTAGCATCTTATTCCATCCTTTCCACGGCGAATACAAATCACTGTAAACATATAACAAGCAATAATAACTTCATGCATGCACTGTAAGTACATTAGATCACAAATTAATGGCAATCATACAAAGCAATCACATAACACAATGGTTTAACGTGGTTCACCCCCCAGGATGGGAATCTACGTCCATAAGAACTGTTGTTTATTTATCTTGGAAAGGGTACAACAGTTCTTCGCCTGCGCACTCAG
This sequence comes from Larix kaempferi, assembly GCA_027924585.1. Classification (NCBI taxonomy): domain Eukaryota; kingdom Viridiplantae; phylum Streptophyta; class Pinopsida; order Pinales; family Pinaceae; genus Larix; species Larix kaempferi. Next base: position 32,517 of record BSBM01001378.1, on the reverse strand, counting down.
TTGCATACACTCTTCTCTTTCTCTCTCAAAATTAGGTCTCTGCACACTCAGCTGTAGAGCCTTTACAATGCAGACCTCACAATATTCAATATTAATAAAAAAAATGAAGACTTAAAATTAACCAACCAACCCCTTTCCTTTACAAAATTTCCTTGTTTATAGATCAAGACTCGTAGGTCATGTCTTTACATTTACGGAGGCAAAACCCTTAGGTTTACAAAAACTGTCACGGTTTTCCCAAAACCGGACTACTGATATCTGGCAGCGGATCTTCTGTTATATGCGCGCCAACATGTTGCCTCCGTCGAGCTGTTCCTTCTTTTCTGGCCTTAGATGACTGGTTGGAGTAGTAGTAGTCTTTTTCCCATTGTGATCAGTCACCTACCTTCGATCCGCACCTACCCACTGCTTGGTAGTTATCGATGATCTTTGCCAAAAATAGGTCTTCTGTGACCTAACCAAAATAACTGCCTTTATCCGTTCATGCTCTACTTAGCTAGATCTTAGTTGACTTGGCACATCGCAGTGCTGTACTCCTCGCAGCACCGACCTCGCAGGTCCTCCGACACTATGTTGCGCGCAACTTCGCAGCATACCAAAACTTATCCAAAATTGTTCAAACTTAACTGCGCTTAGCTCTGCAGTTTTCAAAATCCTTCATGTTCAAAAATTCCCCATCTGGGCCAGGCCCAACAGATGGTTATATGTAGCAAAGTATTAGGATTAGAACATAGTAAATACCAACAAAATGCCAAGATAAAATAACTGAAATATAGGCATAGCCCAAGGGGGAGTAGAATCAAAACAAGCATATTATCTAGGAGAAGGTGCAAGCTCAGGGGGAGTAACATAACCAGAATGACAACCCTTTTCCATTAATGCCAAAGGGGGAGAAAGTAACGAATAGTCAAGGGGAGTAGAACAAGAAATCTGATTAGGGGGAGGTCTTACACTCGGGAGGGATCGTCTTTACTTTGTGTTGACATCAATGCCAAAGGGGGAGATTGTTGGACTTAATGTTGTCATTGATGTCAAATACGATAATGCATGAGAAGATAGGATTAGAATGCATGATAATCTTGAAGCTAGTTTGAAGAACTATATAGAACACGATTGTTGGACCTAATGTTGTCATTGATGTCAAATAGGATTAGAATACATGAGAAGATAGGATTAGAATGCATGTGGAGCTTGAAGCCAGTTTGAAGAAGTATATAGAACAAGATTGTTGGATCTAATGTTGTCATTAATGTCAAATAGTTTTGAATGCATAATCCAGAAGTATATAAAACAAGATTGTCATTGATGATTAACAACAATGTGACATCAATAACAATGAGATAATTGTTGAAATGCATAGTAAACAAAACATGAAAATGATGCAGATGTGTACACAAGCAAGTGAGATGTCGAAGTGCGCAACAAATAGTTGGTATGTTGAAAAACCATAGTCAGAGTAGTAAAGGATGCACATGTGTACACAAGCATGCAAATGACAAGTGCATACAGAAAGCTGCCAGTAAAGCTAACAAAGCAAGTGAAGCCTATGAAATGTCGAAGGTTGCAATAATGTCGAAGTGTGCAATGTGTGAAATGTCGAAGTGCACAGTTGTTAAAATGTTGAAATGCACAATTTGGTCAAATGTCGAAGTTTGCAGTAGCGGAGTGTGCAGTTGGAAAATGTCAAAATGCACAAGTTGGTGGGATGTTGAAGTTCATAGTGTGTGGATTTTCGAAGGTTGCAGTTGGAAAAGTATGGAAACACACAGAATGAAATGACGAATTCATCAACAAGAAGAGATCCGATCGACTAGAAAATCACTTGGAGGAAAAATGCAGAAGACTTAAACAATAATACAAATGACATTGAAGCTGACAAAAGATCAAGACAATTGCGTAGATGAAAGTGGACAATGAAATCCTTGGTTGGATGAAGTTAGTTATGTGGGAAAACTTAACCATGAAGTAAGTATATGGGAAAACTTGATTATGAAGAAAGAAAGATGAGGTGTCAAGAAGCCCCTAAGAGTGGTCCACTTAAGAAAATCATGTCAATATAAATAAACAAATATTGAAGCATCTTTAAGTTGGTTGTGGAGCTGAGTGTGGAGAAAAATCTAAGATTGCGAAGATGAATTTGTTCAATGATAAATATTAGCTTATTGATCTGGGGTATATTCGCTAGTGAAATGTGAGAAAAATGAAGGATGACGAGGATTCAACTTAACACAAGAATAATTTTTTAGGTTAACATAAAACAAAGTAATTGGTTCCAAATCGACAAGGATATAGTGCAATAACATTTTAGGTTGAAAAATTTATGTCACAGTGATGGAGACTTAGATTTCATATTAACAGGAATATGATTGGTAGAATGGAGAAAACATAGTAGTTGTTATCTGAAGCACACGTTGCATAATGAAATATTCGGCAAAGGTGGAATATGTAGATAAACTCATAGATTGAATTACGCAGTGGATGAAGGATTTCCAAATTACCATATGGGAAATGCAGTTGCAGTTGAAGAAATTTTGAAGACGAAACTTGCATTAGTCACAACTGGTGTTCTTCATTGGAGATTAGTGTCTCCACTTTCCAAGCTGGGTCTTATGTGCAAGTTGGGTCTTGTGTCGAGGATCGGATTCCTCAAGACAGGTTGGATTCTATTTGTTGGGTCTTCGTTAAGGATTGGATTCCTCATCCCTCAGTTGGTGCTGAGAACCTCGAAGATTGGTGTCTTCTACAAACTGATGTATTTGGGAATTATCAAATATTTAAATACATATCTTATGTGTCTCTTGTTTGTGATGCTTATTGTATACATATTGCAACATTAATGATACCTGCTCAATAGTAGTGCTTAAACATATAAATTTAAAGTTAATCAATCTAAGACACTGATTCACCCCCCCACTCAATGTCTTGGTGTGTTCCGACATGGTGTAAGGTCCATAGAATTTTGAAGCGAGCTTCTAGTTGAGATGGGCCTTGAGGGATGTTTGTTTATAAGACTGGAGTCAAAGAAACACCCGATCCCCTACATCAAGGGAGATCTCAGAGTGATGTTAACTTGCATGTTGTTTCAATCTATTTTGAGCCATAACCATATTATTTTTAAGGAAGCAAATAATATTTTCTCTAGTGCAAAGTGTGTTTTCCATTTCCTAAGCTCTGGAGGTACCTAGTAGATAGGAAATCATTGATAAGGGATTTTGACCATACATTGCTTCATATGGTGTCGTTTAGGTGGAGCCATGATACGTGGTATTATACCACCATTCAACTTGAGGGAGCCATTGGGCCCAGAAGTGTCATGTATATCACAAAGCATCACATGTAGGTTTCCAAGCATTTATTGACTACTTCCATTTGACCATCCATTTTGGGGTGATATCTCACTAGTAGAATTTGGCAAATTAATGACTAAAAGACTAAAAATGTTAGGCACGCCAATGTTTTTAATCTATATAGTACTAAATTTAAGCAACACAACTAAACATGACTAAATTAAATGACCGATTTAGTCATGGGATAAAAACTACAACTAAATAATAAGCATTTTGGTAGGAAATCATGAGGCAAAAAGAGAGGGAAAATATTTTTCCACATTTTAGCAAAACTTAGAAAAAGAGAGGCAAAATCAATTATTTTCTTTGGACCATTGAGGAGGCCCGAAGAGGAAGACAATGGAGGGATGAGACAACAACCCCAGAGGCTCAACCAAAAGAATGTAAAGATTCTTTAAAACTTGGACCGCTTGAGAGCTCAAAGACTTTTGGCTCATTCAGATTGTCATTTGCATTAAAAAAGTTCTACAGGAAGCAACCCCAACCCCAACCCAAATACATGGAACCTGCAACCCATAGTAATGGTAAGTTCAATGCTATAGGTATGAGATCAATCCTCTATGGCTTATTGCAATCACCCTCGTAAATCAATTTTTGCTCATGGATATTTTCCCCACTCCTCTCTATTTAAAGCGTAACCCAACATTTGAATCATTGCGAGGGTTTATCAAGCATAATTTCTTTTAGGGTTTCGTGTTGAGAAGTGAGAGAGAGATAATGTTGTCTCCGAATTCCAATCCTAATTCGAATTTGAGTAAGCCTATGTTTACCAATATTGATCAACTTTGGCCTGGAACTTCTAGCCACAATATGAGAGTGAAGGTAATAAGTGCCAATATGTTCTTCAAAAAGGGCTTCCTTGCATCCAAGTCCATCAAATGCAAATCATTGAATGTTTAATTGGTGATGAAACAAGCATTGTTATTTTCAAGGCCATAAACAAGCAAGGTAGCCTCTTTTCCTGCCTCTAACATTTGCAATTTCATGAATTCTTTTTATTTTCACCCAACATATGTTGTCATTTATTTTCCTTTTGCAAGTCATATTTATGAAAATAGGAATTGGTTCGAAGGTATGTTTTGATAAACCCCTCGCTTATATAAAAAAGAGACAGAGATAGGAGGAATTTTTGAGTTGCAGAAATCATGAAGTAACGACTCCGAACTTCTAAACCTTAGCAAAGGCGTTTTTGTATGGTATGTGATCAATCGTTTTACTATGTTCTCGATTTGGTCAAACATAACGTAGCAGAGTTGTGTGTATGTTGCTGATCTATGAAGAAAACATTAAAAAAAATGAGTTAAAGAAAGAAGAATTCGTGTGACAAAAAAGTCTATTTGGTCATTTATTATGTCCAACTAGACCGCCATGGTGAAATGAACCATCTCCGCTTACGTAGCTAGGTAAACAAGTGGAACACAAACTACCTCTATTTATGGGTTCCACGCAGGGGTAAAATTTGAAGCCTTCAAGGCCCGTCAGAGCCCATTTTACACGTAAGGCTGTCTCAAATTTTACCATGCAAAAAAAAATTAATTTAATTTCTAGCCTGTCAATACTTAAATTAACCGCTGAGTTGTAAAATTGCAGTAGAAGGGCAGCTCGAAATTTTGTCCGTCAACTGGTTTCCAGTAGGACCCAGGTCTCTGTTTGACTCAGCACTGGGCAGTGGGAAATTTTGATCCTTAACTCTCAACTTACAACAAAGATCTGTACTTTTGCTTCGTCAGCTTGGTTGCTTGGTCAGCCGGTGGTCCCGACTCTCGACTCTCACCATCCATGCTATTAACCACTCCACCATGTTAACCACATTCTAGCCTCCATGACACAATAACACACATACAAATGTGCTACAGTTGTAATCCTGCGCAGTGGGGAAAACCAATATTTACGTCGATAGGCGTATTCTTTCAACTTTTGGGGGTGGGTTGGGGGTGGGTGATTTATTTTATTTTTAATATTCAATGGTTAGATTTTAATGATAGAAGAATATGCTTCGTTTGGTGCATTGATGAAGCACTCATATTTGTTGTGTTAACTCACGCGCAGCTTTAAATTCAAACGACGCATACTATTTGAAATAATTTATTAAAATATTTACAAATGCCAAGTGCCGCTGGAATTAGACCGTCCCTCACCTCCACTCCGCCACACTCATGTACGCGTTGTATGCCCGCCACTTTCCACTGCTGGAATTAAACCGTCCCTCACCTCCACTCCGTGTTGTACGCCCGCTCGACATCCCAATTGTAACACTCAAATGGAAATACTGTTCTATTATATTTCCTGCAGCACCGCAGACTCAGTCACCCCAGACGATCGTGCAGAAGAGTGAGCGTGCAGAAGAAGAGCGAGCGTGCATCTTAAACAACAACCACCAGCAGAAGGGACCGGACCGAGCGTGCATCTTCAGTAACAACCACCAGCGAAAACATGCAAAAACAGGTACGGATCAGACCGAGAGACCATTGCTTTTTGTAATCACAGACCTGTGTAAAACGATTTGTAATTGCTCTTTAAACTCCTATGTGGGTCCATTCAGAAATTGTTGGATGGTTCTATAAAATTGTCCTATGATTTTAATTTGATCTTCAAATTCTCTGTGTGGTTGTTCGAAATTTGAAATGCGTTTCCCGGAATTCCAAATATGGACTGTATCTTGGCTTTTTAACTTCTCTGTTTGATTTTTTTTATAAACAGATTTCATTTTGGGCCGGAACCCCATGAAGGCGTTGAATGCCGAGTGGGTTCTTTTTATGATGAATGCGTTTGCAGGGATCGATTTTCTTTATGAAGTTTCTCTCTACGTTGATCTCTGTAAATCATTTTCTTTGTTCCAGCTTCAGAAATTCATTGCTGTGTTGTAACTCTTTTTAAATGTATGCCTCCTGGAATTTGCCGAAATGTCTGTTACATTATTTTATCTCTTTTTACGTTAAAGTTATGTTTGTTGAGAAAACAAAAATGGAATTGATTAGTAACGTTACTTTAAATGAGCCTTAAATTTTTATTGCCTGCATATATGTATAGTGAAGCTCCCACGCCAACAGCTAGCCATACCATCGTTTTGCAACTGTAAAAGAACTTCTAGATTTGTTTATTAGCATTTAGCCCATGGTTGAAATGAATGAAAATTTGGGGTAGGCACCATTTTGAATAGGTTTCAAATTTGAAATGTTGTAGATATATATGTATAAATTTAAGGCTTCCACGACCCATTGTTGGCTTAATCTCTTGTAATGTAATTACATTTGATTTTTTTTTTTTATCTCCTTATATTTGCAATTGCTGCTTAGTTAAAAAGAAATGGAATCGATTCTTTAAGTTTATTTTTAATAAAATTTAATTTGAATGCTGTGGAATAGATTGTTTAAGTTTATTTGCTTTTAATAAACTTTAATTTGAATGTTGTATAATTGTTAATTGGCGTTTTGTAGAACCCCTTCCTTTAGGGTCCCCTTGAACTGAACTTGAAACTTTAACAACTTCATACAAACAAATTAGCTATCATAGTTACCGAAAAATAAAATAAAAAGCGTGAATAACTTAACAAAGATAAACCAAACCTTAACCTGTCAACCCGACCCAGCTGGTCCGTTGTCGTCCGCGTCTTCCGTAGGATCCCTCCAAGAAAGCTCGTTTAACCATTGGCGAAGCAACCGTTAGCTTCACCACCCAACCATAGGCTCATGCTTTCAGTCGCATGGCCTCCCCCAAGCTTTGGGTCATAAAGTTCACACACAATATTCAAGAAATTCAGCTTGGGATTCCCCCCCACCAAATTTTCTAGCCAAACCCTCAATAGAAGCAAGTCATGAGGTAACTCAAAATTACGATAGTCATCCAGGGTCTGGGCCCTTTTACCCATTCCCAATGCCTTCCTTATAAAGAAAAATCTCATGCAACACATGTCGCTTCATGCAAAAATATTCATTTTATTAAATTAATAAATTAATAAAACTCACCCATCCATGTGTCAGTTTGTCTAGGAGATGCACCAACATCCCTAAGTTTGCTCATGTTTGTCCCCTAGATATTTCACTTAACTCCTAGATTTGTGGTGTAGGTGGAGTTGACTAGGTGTCCATGCCTAGGATTCCATTTTGCTCCTAAATAAATATTTATAATATTTTTAAATAATCAAAAATATCATTTCATGTGCAAATTCCTAAATAACACTTAATATTATTTAAATGCCAAAATAATCATTTATGTGCAAATGCCTAAAGTACTCAAATGCATTTCTAAGTAATGTTCTAGGTGCAAACTTATGCGTTTCAATGCAGTTAAGTTTAGCAATCAACTTTTACTAGGACCCCAGTGACGCGTCGTTGGGCCTCCTTATTCCTTAATTTCATTTCCCTGACATGGCACCAGTCCATCAGGTCCATTCATACATAGTTTCCATTCCTCGGCAAGGTACCACATCGTTGGGTCCTTGCGTCCACACTTTCCGTTCTCGGCAGGGTACCGCACCGTCGGGCCCTTCTGCCATCATCCTTCCGTTTTGACGTGCGAGAACTTCATGTAGGGATTTAAGGAGCCATTACCTTCCATCCTCCATATACACGCTATTAGAGACTAATGGCGTTGAGGAGTGAGTCCGTTCTCACTACGCGCCCCCCAACTCGTATGTGACCAACTCCGTCGTGGCCCACCTCGTATACCCTCACGCTTTCCTCTTGAGCAAGCAGATCAGTGCTTATCTGCTCAAGCGTGGTATTCTGTCGGAAGTCGACATCGTCATCGCTCTCCCTGTGTGCGATTTACCTGTACTCTATGACCCTTCATATTCCTCTGTGTGTCCGTCGGTGAACCGTTTCACCTGTCGCTACACACATTTCTCACAAGCGTAAATTAGTAGCACTGTCCTCAATAATCACAATCTGATTTATAAATTTGCTTCTTCATTAAGCATCTATAATTTACTCAATCATTGCTCATTCGTCTAATCACATAATCAATTGCACAGCTAGTCGTTAAGCATCATTCATATGTACAGTTTTCATATCAAAGTTAATCGTTAAACAACATGAAATTGTCCATTCACAATAACTACCCAAATGCACATATATCAATCAATCGTAATCATAAATATACTCAAAATAAAATCATAGGGCTATTTCATTAATGTTTCAAATTGTCAGGTGACTCAACAGGTGCCCTCAATGTCTACAGTAGGCTAGGGGCACTACATACACCCCTACTTATTTAGAACTTCGTCCCGAAGTTCAGAATAAAAATGGAAAGCTATGATGCATCTCAGTTGCGTCCTCCCAAGTCGCAAAGCTAAGACTGTAACTGTCCTCTTGCACTTTGAATTGATCAATCAGGGCTAATCATTAAGCAAGAATTAATCAATCAATTATACCACTCCACACATATAATTTAATTCCTTAATTCATTTATCAATGATTGTCAGCATTCCCATCTTCAGGTTTTCCTCAATCAGTTAAGACATAACAAGGCTCAAAAGACCATTATATTGAAGTTGTTCAGCCAGGTCACTCGACAGGTGCCCTTAATGTCCACAGTCATTCTAGGGGCATTACATACACCCCCTCCTAAATAGAACTCCGTCTCGAAGTTAACTTTTGTTCTCGTAGTTTCGACGCTAGTCTTTACCTAAATTTATATTCTCATCTTCTTGTCATTCTCTTCTATTCTTCTCAAACAATGATAGCCATAAGCACTAGTGGTTCTAATCATTAGTTTTCTATATCATCTAGTATGGTTCCAATACCTCCTTAGGAACTCATTCGTAATTTTGCGTAATGAAAATCCAATAATACTTCATAATTGTTAGTCCAAATTTAGATTTTCTATACCTTCTAGTCATCCACGAAGGCTTACAATGTCCACATTATCTACAAGTTGCATCGCATGAATAGCCACCCAAAAGCATAACAGATCTGAGCAAGGATTTAAATCTAAATGGTTATCATCCCTCCAGGATGAGAAGGTAAACATCATAAAATATGCGGTAAGATATAATCACGGTTTTAACATTTCAGGAGAGACCCTCAAATTGTCCCAAATCAAAATTCCATAAGACTGCTTCCAAATCCCCAAATGTCGGTTCTCAATTCGATAGGATTCCTAGGGTCGGAACTTAACGGTTTAGTCAAACATAATAAAATTTATCTCTTAGTCCTTTCGTGAGTATCATTACTTGAGGTTAACGAGGTTATCACATCCTTACCTCCTTTCATCATTCATGTTGTCATAGGACCACCTCGACATACTCATCGAGTCGCACATTGTGGGTCTTCTTTAACGTCATCGAGTTCCATCTCAAGGTTGGTTGTCTTTTCATCAAGGTTTGATCATGACTTAAAGTTAGCTTCATTGAATTTAATTTAATATGCTAATCGTCTCCATACTTCGTCTTCTGAGAATCATCTTTATTTGGCCCTCTCGGTGGATTTTCCCAATCAAGAATTCTTCCTTTACTTTTGTTAGGGTCACATCAAGTTCGTACTTTTCATTCTCATTAATATAAACCAATAATTAGAAACTAGGCTGATTCTAAGTCATTCATTTGAAGTCATAATTGCAAATATGTGTTAACTAAATAACTGGTCACCTAACATTTATATAGCTAACGACCTTCCTGTTTATCAATTGACATTTTTATACAATCTACCTAGCGTATCATTTGTAAGCATAAACTCTTTCTAAAATCTATATAATTAATGGCCTTCATATTTATCATTTAATTTCTAACCATTATTTTAACCACTATTAAGTACATTAAATATACAGAAGTTTTTTCCACTTCCTATCTCTCTCTCTATATATATATTTCATTTCTTTTTCCTTTATATTTACATAAGCTAGTGTCCGTCACATCACTTAGTTTCATTCCACTTTCCATTATGAAATAATTGAGGTATGAGCATATATATTTCATCCCATTCTCTTTTCTTTTATAGTTTAAATATGTTGAATCTGTCCAAAAGCCATTATGAAATAACCGAAGCATGAGCATATACAAATTTAAATGTATATGTATTATGTAAACATATATTTATTTCATTCAACTACATATTATGAAATATATATTGTCATTTCATAATGTTTGAATAAGAATTCGTATTAGAATATAATAATGGATTATTCTTTCATACTATCCTATTAAGAGAACCATGAAACATAAACAAAAATATTTAATCCTTCATATAATTCGTTTGAATGCAATGCTTACATAATAAATTATGCCAATATAATTCCTATCCAGAACGTGCACCCTTAATTTATATAAGAAACTATCTCTAAAATAACCCAACTTAGATCTAGGTCAACCTGTCCTCCCAAAAGAATGTAGTAAGATTTATGATTATAGCTCAACCCATATTTAAATACATTAAATATAATAGCTTTTTAAAGTATTAAGAAACTAATCATATTCTGCAAAAACTTTATTTATGAAGTAGGTTTGTAATTTCCTATCTTTCAATTTTAAATAAATAGTTATCATATTCGTCAATGCACTAAATCAAGATTAAATAACATATTCGGTAAAAAATTTATTTATAAAATATGTTCCTAATTTCCTGTTCTTCAATTAAATAATTGGCTATCATATTCGTTAATGAACTTAACTCAAGATATACTCCATCGCAACAGTAATTGTAATTAAGTTTTAACTGAGCTTGTTCATCGATTGCACTCCTGGTCTTTTGGCAGTTCGGGTTTGGGTATAAAACATCCCAGCACAACGATAGTAATTTTACAAGTGTCAAGTCACCAAATGACACTCTACTGCTGTGAATTTTTATCACTTACCCAGGGATAACTTCGGTTGAAAATAATACAAGTTTACATCTCTAAAATGTTTATTCCTACCGCCAGGAGTTATGAGTAACTCGACCACGGATGAACAGGTGTTATCTCCCTATTCTCCTAATTACTACCAACTCGTCCACACAGGAAGGAGTGAAGGAATCTGGTGGCAATCAGGGCTAGGTTAGCGTCCCAACTCGTGGAAAGTGTTCCTTAGATGTCGGTTTTCCAGTGAGGGCTAAAACAATGTGCATAGATGAATCTGGCCAGATAACACTACGACAGGTGTCTACTCCTAGACGTAAGTCACTACTTGGCGGCTTAGTCCTCCAACTAAGTTAACTGTGTGCCCAGTGGAGGACTTAGAAAGGTTTCACGCAGGGAAACAATTATTGGGTTTGATCCTGATAGCCTAAATCCATCCAAGGCCATCATAGAGGATCTTTATCAAGTGTATATGAACAATATACAATTCCCTTGGTTTTACAACTCCAAATACATATAAAAAAAAACATTAGAATTTCTACCTCTCGGCTCTATTGTCTTATGCACAAAACCAAATATATTAACACAGAGTTAAACTAGCAATCCTTACTAGTTTTACCTTACCCTCCATACATGGAAAACTCCGCCACTTTCTCCCTCTGCCCGGTAGAACTTACCTTTTGGCGCTCAACATTAAACCTTTAGCACTCAAATGAACAGGCGCTATAGTGTTAAACCACTAACTCCCGAATGCTTGTGCGTCCATAACCAATCATCTTGTACCGTCGATCTGCCTTTACGATGCACAACAGTCATCGATGCTCTGTAAATAAACCTTCATTCAAGCTCTGCGCATCACACAAAGATTATGTCTGCAATTTCTCATTATATACTTATGGAATTTCCATCAATCGACTTGAATTTCGATTGATACAAACATAAAATATAAATTGAAGACTTGTTTCCCAATATTTCAGAAACTCAATCAAGATTTACTCTATTCGCATTAAAACACATAAATACACTATACAGGCATCTTTGCTACAAGATAACAACATTTAGTTGTGGGTACTCAGCAGGTAGCAAGGATAGACTCCCCACCGAAAACATGCTTGGGCATAAGTAATTTGACATCAAGAACATCCTTCACAAATTTTTACGGTGTTTTGAAAACTGGTAATACAGGGACGCTTGACAGATGGCAAGGGTTTAACTCCGATGGCCTGCTTTTATACTCTAGTCCTCCGAAAAGATTACTTTGAAAAGAAAGGAATATTTCAGGAGGTAGTGGGCGTAATAAACAGTTAACACAACAACCGTTTGCACGATGGAGACTGACTCGGTATGGCGCATTCAATAGTTTTAACACAACAACAATTCAAGATAGAGATATGGCACACTCATACCCAGATCTAAACTTCCAGAGTTCTGATGTATCCAGTCACATTGGTAGAATTACGCAAGTAAAGCACATAGAGTTTTCTTTTCCTTTTTTTTTTATCAGAGGATCTGTTCAAGGTTCATGATTTGGTCAGTCAGATCTAGGTTCGATCGATTGTCTTGCTAACATGCACACATAACCAAACTTTAATAAATAATTTTGAAACTAAATGCACCAATCTTTAATTTCCCTAATGCTTCTGCAAACATGTAATAATACACTGAGATGAATACGAAACTGGGAATGCTATAAATACTCTTTCTAAGGCTACGATTTGCAATACAAAACATATAATAGGGTTTATAACTTGAACACGCTGCAGCAGCTTCATTAACAATATGGTTCGGCATATATATGGTCATATAAACAAGCATGTTGTAGTTACTGTGGCTAACCAATATACGGTTTAAATACCATTTCTAGGATTCGATCCTTAATATTTATCACAAATCTACTCACTCGCAGTCAAGATTTTATGGAAACATGTTTTCGAAATGAATAAACACAGTAAATTTTGAAAGTCATAATTTGTAATTCTCATGATGAAATCTAGAAACACATTTTCGAAAAAGAGAAAATAGAGTGAATTTGAAATTCAAACCTTTGCATCATGGATTTCTGGAAACACGTTTTCAAATTCGATGAACACAGAGAATTTTGAAAGTCGGAGATCTGCAATTCACATTATGAAATATGGAAACACATTTTCGAAATGAAGAAACATAGTGAATTTGAAAGTCAGAACTTCCCATTTGGGTTAAGAATTCCTGGAAATACATATAAATTGTCGGGATCACTGTGTGAGATCGAAAGATATAAATCGAACTCTAAAAGAAGGCAAGCAAATGAGATCTAGAGTTTGAATATCCTTGATCTGGTGAAGGAAGGATTTTATAAATATAGCATAAGATCAAGACTGCAGCCAGTACAAATAGCATTAATACGGATTCAGAATCCAGTTATAGATAAAAATAGGTAAAAGTGAATTGAGTATAACTCCAATGAAATCCTTGTTATAATATCAACAGAGATCATGATCTATACCTAAATGAAGATGTCTACACGCTGATGCGATCTAAGGAAAGGTAGACAGGGCAGTAGATACCCACGATCTGCGTTTCAATTAGACAGAGGTTTTATAAAGAAAATCGGAACAGAGTTTGGACTCCCTTGAAAACGCCCGATTCAGAAATATTTACCCGAAATTGTGGTTCTCTTTTTAAATGAATCGGATCTAAGCGGTAGACTAGATCAGAGCTCAGTCTCCCTTGGCAATGTCTTAGATCATATTCCGTTTTTAATTAGCAGAGGTCTAAGAAATTGGGCAATCCATTTCGCGGATATAGGACATTTCGTTTAAATTGACGGAGTTTACAGAGTTCAGAATATAGGGCGTTCCAATTATAAGTTTTACAGAGATCAAATTGTAATTTGAAATGTCAGAGATAAGGTGAAACATCCCAACTAGAATTAAAGATACATAGTATTTTCAAAGTTCAAAAATAAAACTCAAATAGAACCCAAACAAAATCAGAGATTGTCATTTCATATCGAATGGAACACAATATTTTCTTTTGTAAAAAAATGCAATCATGAAAATGATGATGGAATCGCTATACAAATTCGAATCAGAATACAGAGATTTAATGTTTAGATCGCAAACAATCCTGGGTTTTCAAATCGCCATACAATACCAAAACGGAACACACATGAAATTTACACATTCGCAGGGATTCGATAGTATATGTATAAATAAAAACAGGGTTAAAATCTTCATAGAAGTTCAGATCTAAAATCTCTACGCCTTCATGACAACTCGAGAATATATGAATGCTGAAAATAGAGTTATAAATTTATAGAAACTAGATCGGCAGTCATTATTTTTTTTTAAATGAAACTCAAATAACAACCTCATATACAAAAAAAAAGAAAAAAAAATCAAATTGTTGAACCTGATTTGGATTGTAGAGCTTGGAAACTGTTTGTAGTAGTGGTTGAATCAGCTGTCCGGAGCAGTCCAATGATGGTGAAGATACCGACAACCCCTCGATAGAAATATGAGTTCGGTTCCCTCAAGGCTCAACCGGCTCTGATACCAAATGTAGAACCCCTTCCTTTAGGGTCCCCTTGAACTGAACCTGAAACTTTAACAACTTCATACAAACAAATTAGATATCATAGTTACCGAAAATTAAAATAAAAAGCGTGAATAACTTAACAAAGATAAACCAAACCTTAACCTATCAACCCGACCCAGCTGGTCCGTTGTCGTCCGCGTCTTCCGTAGGATCCCTCCAAGAAAGCTCGTTTAACCATTGGCGAAGCAACCGTTAGCTTCACCACCCAACCATAGGCTCATGCTTTCAGTCGCATGGCCTCCCCTGAGCTTTGGGTCATAAAGTTCACACACAATATTCAAGAAACTCAGCTTGGGATTCCCCCCCACCAAAGTTTCTAGCCAAACCCTCAATAGAAGCAAGTCATGAGGTAACTCAAAATTACGATAGTCATCCAGGGTCTGGGCCCTTTTACCCATTCCCAATGCCTTCCTTATAAAGGAAAATCTCATGCAACACATGTCGCTTCATGCAAAAATATTCATTTTATTAAATTAATAAATTAATAAAACTCACCCATCCATGTGTCAGTTTGTCTAGGAGATGCACCAACATCCCTAATTTTGCTCATGTTTGTCCCCTAGATATTTCACTTAACTCCTAGATTTGTGGTGTAGGTGGAGTTGACTAGGTGTCCATGCCTAGGATTCCATTTTGCTCCTAAATAAATATTTTTAATATTTTTAAATAATCAAAAATATCATTTCATGTGCAAATTCCTAAATAACACTTAATATTCTTTAAATGCCAAAGTAATCATTTATGTGCAAATGCCTAAAGTACTCAAATGCATTTCTAAGCAATGTTCTAGGTGCAAACTTATACGTTTCAATGTAGTTAAGTTTAGCAATCAACTTTTACTAGGACCCCAGTGCCGCGTCGTTGGGCCTCCTTATTCCTTAATTTCATTTCCCTGACATGGCACCAGTCCATCGGGTCCATTCATCCATAGTTTCCATTCCTCGGCAAGGTACCACATCGTTGGGTCCTTGCGTCCACACTTTCCGTTCTCGGCAGGGTATCACACCGTCGGGCCCTTCTGCCATCATCCTTCCATTTTGACTTGCGGGAACTTCATGTAGGGATTTCAGGAGCCATTACCTTCCATCCTCCATCTACACGCTATTAGGGACTAATGGCACTGAGGAGTGAGTCCGTTCTCACTGCGTGCCCCCCAACTCGTACGTGACCAACTCCGTCGTGGCCCACCTCATACACCCTCATGCTTTCCTCTTGAGCAAGCAGATCAGTGCTTATCTGCTCAAGCGTGGTATTCCGTCGGAAGTCGACATCGTCATCGCTCTCCCTGTGTGCGATTTACCCGTACTCTACGACCCTTCACAGTCCTCTGCGTGTCCGTCAGTGATCCGTTTCACCTGTCACTACACACATTTCTCACAAACGTAAATTAGTAGCACTGTCCTAAATAATCACAATTTGATTTATAAATTTGCTTCTTCATTAAGCATCTATAAGTTACTCAATCATTTCTCATTCGTCTAATCACATAATCAATTGCACAGCTAGTCATTAAGCATCATTCATATGTACAGTTTTCATATCAAAGTTAATCGTTAAACAACATGAAATTGTCCATTCACAATAACTACCCAAATGCACATATATCAATCAATCGTAATCATAAATATACTCAAAATAAAATCATAGGGATATTTTATTAATGTTTCAAATTGTCAGGTGACTCAACAGGTGCCCTCAATATCTACAGTAGGCTAGGGGCACTACACGTTTGCATGGCTCGGATACTGCCAGGGTTTATATAAACCTTGATGGACATGATGTTGTTGTACTGTAGGTTATGTTATTTTTCTTTTATTGTCTTCACAAAACCGCGTACCCTGTCCAAACCATGCGCTACTGATGGGTCATTTACTGTTTGGAAGTTGTGTTTTGGTTGAATGTTTTTCTTAATCTCTTTTTCCTATGGATCACGGTCACCAACATTGGATTCCAATGTTTAGGTTTCTCTATTACAAAGATCTCGGTGTATGGAGACTATCTCGATTCAAAAAATTGTGTCTAGATTTCGTTTTGAGACAGTTCGTCCTGCTTGCAAACCTAGCATCTTTTTGGTTGAAGTGAAGTAGTTTAAAACTGTTGGCTGCCAGTGTCCATCGACTGCGCCATGTTGGATTCTATCTCTGCACCGTGTTCATGATCAACGACTGTGCCATGTTAGGTCTTGGTTGGAGGTCTCCACTGGGCGAGATGATCGGTCATTCATTCGTGGTTGAGCCGAATGTTTAATAAATAGTTCAACTGTTTTTCATTTACATTGCTTACCTTATGAAAATTTAAATTTTATATTTAATATTTGTAAAACTATTTTATGGACCTTTTCACATATGGTATGTTTTATGGTTATCAATTACGTTGTGAACCTTTCGAATACCTTATGTTTAATGTGGTAATTTATGTTGTGAACCTTTTTCTTAGGTTTAACATAAATAGATTTTAAAGTCTTAAATTAATTCTTTCTGGCATTTCATTTCCAGAAATCGGATTTAGGAGTCAAGAATATAGGGCAGCGCCTATAAATAAAGATGATATAGCAGTGGGGAGAAACGAGGACGCCCATCCAAATATGATTTGGCAGTAAAGAAAATATGGTGACGCAGAGAAAGGAGGACACAAATCTTACTCATTAGTAGGTACAACTCCTACTACTGTAATCCACCAAAAGAGAATGGTTGGATCCCACCCTCCCTTTTTAAATTTTAAAATGAAAGCCCATCTTAAATTGTTTTTCCAAAGGTTAAAAAAAAAGTCCAATTTTTTAACGTAACTTTTCATTTTGAACTTTTTATTGAATTTCACCATTTCAAGCATACCCACACCATTAACCCCTATAATTGCCTGTATTTTTTTTATAAGCTATACTCTAAAAACAGTACTAAAGAATTCGACAGATGTGTAAAGTTTTTTTTTAACTTATCATTTCAATACAAAAATGTAGCGTGTATGATATTTGTTTTTATCGTTGAGAGAAAAAACAAAAGCACATGTGACAAAAGACATAGGATGTAGGGGTCTAGCATCTATCTTCCCAAACTGGACCTTTTTCATTTGCAAAATTGTATTTATGCAAATGCATGCTTTCAAACTTGAATTGGTGTTTCCATAAGTTTGGATTACATGGATCATTGTTCTTGCTATGTAAATATGATTGTTTTGCAAAAAAAAAAAAAAAAAAAAACTTTTTGGTAGATTACATACTTTGAAGACACTTACAAATATTTTTGAGTTTTCCTAACTATGGATGCTATTTCTATGACATACAGGTAGATGGTGCTACTATTCAACATAGCAGATTGAAGAAGGTTCCATCCCCGCAGTCAAGATAAATTTGGTCAAACAAAGCATTTACCTCCTTGAGACACATATATGTAAAGAATTGTGATTATTGATAACTCTATTTGTATGCCTATAGAACATTCTCAGAAAAAAAAATGTAGATTAGGTTTAAGTTTCCACTAAACAACTTAACCCAATTATATATATGTTGGCAGATTCTGGATATTGGTAGATTGGTCATACAAGGAGATTGGGTACATTGCTCTTCAAGAAGAGCTTTGGGCAGATTGGGTAGATTACTCTTCAAGAAGAACTTTTATTTCAAGATAATGTTCATATCAAGATTTTTTGAATAGTTTTATACATTGCCATATTGATTGCTTTTGATGTTTAGAATTATGATTCTTAATAAGTCTATTTCTATGCCTCTAGAACATTCTCAAAAACAAAATGTAGATTAGGTTTAAGTTTCCACTAAACAATTTAACTGAATTATATATATATTGGGCAGGGACATTGGGAAGATTGGGTAGATTAACATTGGGTTTACATTAGGTGATAGCATTTACCTCCTTGAAACACATATATGTAAAGAATTGTAATTACTTTAAGTTTCCACTAAACAATTTAACCCAATTCTATATATGTTGGTAGATTCGGGATATTGTCCGATTGGACATTGGGTACATTACTCTTCAAGAAAAGCTTTTATTTCAAGAAGAGCTTTGGGCATATTCGGTAGATTACTCTTCAAGAAGAGCTTTTATTTCAAGGTAATGTTCATATCAAGATTTTTTGAATAGTTTTATACAATGCCATATTGATTGTTTTTGATGTTTAGAATTATGATTCTTAATAAGTCTATTTCTATGCCTCTAGAACATTCTCAAAAACAAAATGTAGATTAGGTTTAAGTTTCCACTAAACAATTTAACTGAATTATATATATATTGGGCAGGGACATTGGGCAAATTGGGTAGATTACTCTTCAAGAAGAGCTTTTGTTTCAAGATAATGTTCATATCAAGATTTTTTGAATATTTAAATATAGCTTTGTACAGTGGCATATTGATTGGTTTTATAGATTTATACATTGCCATATTGATTGGTTTTATAGTTTTATACATTGCCATATTGATTGGTTTTATAATTCTATTGATTTATACATTGTTGTATTGATTGGTTTTATAGTTTTATACATTGTTTAAACATTAGATTTAGACAAGTTAAGATTACCATTAATATTAGATTTACATGAACTTTAGGTTATAGGTATTAGCTTAATATTAATATTAAAAATTAAGTTAATATTGATATTAGGTTATGTTTGGTTAATATTAATATTGAGATTAGGTTGATGTACAATATTAATATTAATATTTACATCTAAACAATGGTACCTTACATTAATACTAAAAACTAGGCTGAACATTAATAATAAAGATTTATACTAAATACTAATACCTCAAACTCAAATTAGTACTAAACATTAATACCTTAAATTATAAACATTGTTGTATTGATTGGTTTTATAGTTTTATACATTGTTTAAACATTAGATTTAAATAAGTTAAGATTATCATTAATATTAGATTTTAGGTTACATGAACTTTAGGTTATAGGTATTAGGTTATATTAATATTACTATTAATATTAATATAAGATTATATTAATATTACCATTAATATTAATATAAGATTATATTAATATTACCATTAATATTAATATTACCATTAATATTAGGTTATATTAATATTACCATTAATATTAATATAAGATTATCATTAATATTATGACAAGTTAAGATTATGATAATCTTAATATTACCATTAATATTAAGATTATCATTAATATTAATATTAATATTAGGTTATATTTGGTTAATATTAATATTTACATTAGGTTGATGTACAATATTAATATTGATATTTACATTTAAACATTTAGATTGAACATTAATACTAAAAATTAGGTTGAACATTAATAATAAAGATTTATACTAAATACTAATACCTCAAACTCAAATTAGTACTAAACATTACTACCTTAAATTATATACATTAAAGCATTAAATTAATATTAAATAATAAACAATACCACATTTAATTATAAACTTTTGCATTATAAACAAACAATATGACATAAACATTTATACATTATTAAACCTTATATTTAAACCTATTAAACCTAATATTAGCTTAATATTAATATTAAACATAAAGTTAATATTAATATTAGGCTCTATTTGGTTACTATTAATATTTACACTAAGCTTATGTACACTATCAATATTAATATTTACATTTAAACAATAATACAATATTAATATTTACATTTAAACAATAGTACAATATTAATATTTACATTTAAACAATAGTACCTTACATTAATACTAAACATTATGTTGAACATTAATACTAAATACTAATATTAAACATTACGTTGAATAATAATACTAAACATTGGGTTGAACATTAATAATAAACATTGATATTAAATACTAATACTTGAAACTCAAATTAGTACTAAACATTAATACCTTAAACAAATAATACATTTTATTAAGTAATAAACAATAATACATTTCATTATAAACTTTTACATTGAACATTATAAACATTATGACATAAACATTTATACATTATTAAACCTAATATTTATACATTTATACATATTAAAACTAATATTTAAACCTAATAAACCTAATATTTAAACCTAATGTCTATTAATAGATACACATATGTATGCATTAATATGGCTTTATATATACACATTAATAATATATATAGTAATAATATATATGGCTTAATATATACAACTTGCTAGATACACATTAATAGATAGACAATTAACATTAATATTAAACATTAAACTTATATGTTAGTATTAATAAAATTTAGGTTTAAATATTAGGTTTACATATTAAGTTTCAATATTAGGTTTACATATTAAGCTTCAATATCCTAAACCATATATCTGATAATTTAACATATTTTTATAATAGGTTTAAGATTAGGTTAAACATTAGGTTAACATATATGTAACTTTTTATAAAATACATAAGTGCATTGTAAACATATATAAAGTTTAACATTAGGAAAAATACATTAAGTAATAAACATTAGGATAACCATTAAACAATAAACTTACGATAATCGGTAAACATTATCAACATTAGGACATAAACATTCATACAAATTTCTTTTCTAAATACATTTTTTCTGTATTTTGTTATATACAATTACTACTTCGAAATATTAAATATATGGTTGTTATTGACTTTTTTGTATTTGTTGGTTTTTCCTAATCTGTAGTACAATGGATACTGCAATGGATCCTTCTACGTGGAGCTTTCTACCAGTTGAGATACTTCAAATGATATTTTTATGGCTTCCACTGTCTACATTATTTCGCTTCAAATCAATATCTAAGATGTGGAATGAAACTATATGCAACAATGATCTTGTTGGGAGATGGCACATGAAACATAGGGAAGAGATTGGTTTCTTCATTGAGGAATGCAATCTATATCGAGCTAAAGCTATGTGTCCGTACATTAATAACAAAGGTGTAATATCACGTCTTAGTATCCCATTCCCAAGCACATTATATACCCTTGAAGGTTCATGTGGTTGCCTTCTTCTGTTATCTATCCCTGATCCAGATCCTATTTGTAAACAATATTTTGTATTGAACCCTTTCACCAAAGTATGCACCTTTATAGGCTCTATTGAAATTGGTGATTGGGTTTTCTTCACCATCTTCAGAAACATTGGTGAAGCAAAATATGATTGGATACACATAAAACATGCTTTTGAGAGACAGGGGTCAAAATATAGTATGTGCAGCAGTATTAACAGGACCTGGAAAGATATAGACTTATCTAATGCAGAGCCCATACCTCCTAGGGATGGCATCTTTTATAAGGGAAAAATATACTGGTTGCATGTTGAGATGTTTATATCTGATGGAAGCCCAAGAATAAAAAACAAGCTATATTCCCTTGATATAGAGAAAAATAAGTGGGTTATCCATTTTTTCCATCATGAATTTGGTAAGGGATCTATGTGTCTTGCGCTTCATCAAAATCGATTATTGTGGATTGTACATCATCGTTTCATTCTTGTGTGGTCTGGTGATATAATGCCCGATTTTGAACATGGTATGCGGCCTCCTACACGGTCGAATGAATATTGGGAAGATGGTTGTGGAATGAGCTGGACACTCCTCAAAGACCTCACTACAGATATAAATAAGAAATGCAATGGATATCTTCCATTCCGTACGATTGGGAACATTGTACTTATGTGCAACTTTGCCCAGATACCTTTGTTGTATTATGATTTGACAAGTCAAATGACAACACTTGTTGGAGTTGATGACTTGACAATGTCTGAACAAAATCGTATTTCCATGCCCAAAGACCATACTTGTAGTGACTTCATTCTTGATGGGAATTTTTTCCCGCTGATCCCAGGCATTGACTCTGCATATGACATTCCCCTTCGCGGTTGATCTAAGTTTGATTTATGTGACTGTTCTTCACTTATTCAATACTTATTAATGGGAGCATATTTTTGTCTATAATTAAATTATTGTTTACTGATCAGACAATAAATATATGGTTGCAGAGTTTTTTATTAATTTAATTTTGTGTAAATGATAAGATCCGTTGACATTATAACATTTAATATGTATTACAAAATTTTCATATTTAAATTGCAATATATTTACATGAACATATTGACATTACAACATTTAAAATATTTATTGTTTCCATTGATGATTTCTGTTTTTTTTTGTGGTAGGCAGTTTCGTTCTTCGATATGGATCCATTTATTTGGTCTAAGCTTCCCTCTGAAATAATAGCGATGGTATTGCAATGGATTCCTTTCTCCATCTTGGTTTGGTTTAGACTTGTTTCTAAGCATTGGGATTGTTCTTCTCCGGAACCCTTCTTTTCTATCGACATGCAATCGGTTCTCAGAGAATAAATTTGGATTTATGGTTCTCGTGCTCAACTATGGAGAAAATCAGTTCAATGTTGCCTACCTAAGTGAAAAAGGTTGCATATCTCGTATTATTCTTCCATTTATAAAATCAAGATACGAAATTGAGTGCACAGTTGGATCCATGATTTTGTTTTCTTCACCGACTGGATGCTCATTTTCAAAAACATATTTTTGTTGTAAATCCATTTACAAGTGAATTTAAGAAACTAGGATCTATATGGGTTGGCGATGGAGGTTTCTTCACCTTGGTGGAAAAAATAGGTTCTCAAAAATATGAATGGATTGTTCTAAAACATATTTCTCACAGAGTTCCATCTAAGTTTTACATATGTAGCAGCCTTGACACTTGCTGGAGGAGGACAAATATTCCTTATGGTGGCGTTACACCGCCTAAGCATGCAGTGTTCTACGAAAATAAATTCTACTGGTTTGTATATAGACACGGAATATGAAGAGTACCCTAAATATGGATACACTATCTATTGGTTGGATGTATTTCAAAATGATTGGGGTTTTTCATTTGTTCCGATCACTGACATTCAATGTATGTCACTTGCTACATACAACAATCAACTTATCTGCATTCTCTTTAATGGTTCAACATTAATTTGGACTATTCAAGAAGTAGAAAATTTTCAATTCGGTCAACCATGTTCTCAATGGACAGAGGACAATTTTGAGGATGATTGGGGATTTATATGGAACCTATTGCGTCACATTTCTATGGATATAATAGAAAATGCTTTGGCTATATTCCATTACAAACAGTGAATGGGGTAGTTCTTTTTGGAAAGAATGCGCAACTTCCCTTCCTATTATATCATCTGACAAGTTACCTCGGTATCCCAATAAGTATTTATAATGTATCAATGCTGGATATTTTTGGCTCTCCCTTCCCATTGCTTGACAACTTCAATGATTTCATTGAAAATGGAAGTATTTTTCCACTTGTTCCGAACACAGATTCTATTGAGCAAATTCCACCATTGGGTGAAGATATCATAACTTAGGATGGTAGACCACATTCAAGTGGTCAACTATTTTTTACATGTAATAACCATTTATACACATTTTGTTTTATGGAATAAAATATATTCTCCATTCACTGTGTGCTTGCCAATACGTTTGTTCTATTCTCCCAATTTTCTCATATGCATCTATATTTTCAAAACACATTTTGAAATGTGTTTTCGATGCCTTTTAATCTATGCTTTTCTTTAACGTGTGTCTAATTGGATTTCTACAAATTAGTATGAAATACGTTCATACAGTTTTATTTTATGGTCATCTTCACATTATCATATAATATTTGTTCCTCTCTTGATATGTAGAAAGGTCATCTGAAGGGACAAGTAAACATAATAGGAAACACACTCTGTCTCCAGCGTCACGTGAAAGAGCAAATGAACGTCAGCGTTTATGGTATCATCAAAATAAATACGCAATAAATGAACGTCAAAGGGCTCAATATCGTAGAAGTAGGGATGGTGTTACAATTGAAAATGAATTTCCCAATAGCCGTAAGTATCAGAGTTTGGCTCATATAATGCAAATAACATTTCCTATTCCTATTCTTCCACAGTCTCTTAACAACAATATTTTTCTCTGTGAAACATCTCGTGTTCTGGAAGATGATCGCTCACATAATGTAGATACAAACCATATTTCTCACTCTTCCATCGGTGCAAATGATGCATGTGAGCATGTACATGTGTTTCAAAACATGCACATTGAACATATTGATGTTCATCATTAAATACCTCCATCTCCAGTTGTGGGTGATAGCAATATGCTTGGAGATACGAATGGTATTTTTCAAGCTCGAGATGAACATGTTGTTCTCCAGCGAACTGAATCAGCTATCCCTCATACTATTTCACTTGGAACGACAAAGGTATTAAACACAACATCCATATTGAATATTATTGAAATAGTTGATCATTCTTAGCAATTTGCTAGAAAATTGTGCCTTTCCTGATTTATCATTGCAAGCAGGGAACTATTCAATGTAATTCAGTTAATGACGAAGTGCAATCTCATCGAATAATGAATGTTCGAAGTGAACCAGGACCATCTTATTACCGTCCTCCACTGCAACCTCGAGATGAACATGTTGTTCTCCAACGAACTACATCGGTTATCCCTCATACTATTTCACTCAGAACGACAAAGGTATTAAACACAACATCTATTTTCAATATTATTGAAATACTTGATCATTCTTAATGATTTGCTAAAATTTCTTACCTTTTCTAATTTATCCTTGCAAGCAGGGAACTGTTGAATGTAATTCAGTTAATGATGGAGTGCAATCTCATCGAACAATGAATGTTCCAAGTGAACCAGGACCATCATATTACTGTCCTCCACTTCAACCTGGACCCTCGAATTGGCAAGAAAATGTAAATTTTATATGAACAATATTTCATATTTTTTTATGTTTCTACTTATTATTATGTAGACTTTAATTTTTCCATTCATGACTCTTATTGTATTACGTTTCCAGGAGACCATACAGTGCAATCAACTTCGAGAAATTCCATCCACAAGTTTTAGAGAAAGAAATTTTTCGTGGTTCTGCAACCATTCCTCCTCTGCATGCCACTCTGCCTAGATTTCGTACGCATGGAGAAAATGAACATGTTCTCCGTCGTTTTGATAGCAACATGATCGCAGTTCATAAAAAAATTCGACAAAGGATTGATGTCTTGTCTACTGTGAAAATGTGATATGTTTGTCGTGAATCTTATCCCGGAATACAAGTTAGCAGACAATCTGATGGTCCTATTTGTAAAAGGTGTAAGGGTGAACGAGGTTCCCATCGTTTCCCTCATTGGAATAACATGGATCCAGGTGAACAACCTCATGTTCTAAGAGTACTTACCCAAGTAGAAGAAATGTTAATAGCACGAGTTAATCCAATATTGCAAGTGACACATGCTCGTGGTGGGCAATATAAATATAGTGGCCACACTATTAGCTTTCCACAAGATATTTAAACTATTGCAAAAAGGCTTCCACGACGTGTTGAAGACCTTGACATCATAATTGTGAGGAGACATAATGCAAAAGGTAACTATTATGACTGTTATGTGAAAAAATCACGTGTGGTGGATGCATTGCAGTACAAAATTGCAATGGAAAAATACTATAGGGATGTTGAAATCGACATGGAATCAGTTGCTTCTCTTCCTGAAAGACCAACTGATGTGTCCGACAGGCTTCGATTTGTTGATAGTGAAATTGAAGAAATTGCCAATAATGATGAGGACATTCAATGGTTCGACACTATTCATTTAACACTCTCATCCTTCTTCATTTGTTGTTCGACAACCAAATGCACGAACAGAAGTTGAGGAAATAAGAGCATTTATTGAAAATGATAATTCAGGACCTCCGCAGCCATTAGACTGGCCAGATATTGGTTTGTCTCCAGTTAATGAATACAATATAGAGGGTTTATTTGACATGGCATTCCCTACTTTGTACCCAAATGGTGATGCTGATTGGTTGCATCCACGGTTTGCAACATTCACCTCCATGAATATGCATTGCATCTACTCAGATACTTTGATCAAAGATTTGGAAGCCATCCACGCTTCCGTTATTTCTTTCTAAACATGATTATGCGTCATCGTAGCCAAGCAACTACTGCAGTATTTGTACATAAGAATATAGATGACAATGCACCTATAAAAATTCATGACTTGCGTCAAAAACTAAATGATTTGCCAAACAATAAGTTGGCTAAGCATCTCATGCGTTTTGGTTCTACCCTTAGAGGTACAAGGTCGTATTGGACAAAGTGTCGTTCTGAACTCACTGATATGATCACTCAGTTGGGTTGTCCAACATTGTTTTTTAATTTGAGTGCGGCTGACACAAAGTGGCCTGACTTACATAATTTGATGCCAATAAACACACACTCTGCTTCCTTAAATGAACACCATAGAAGAATTCAAAATGTTATCCAATACCCCCATATTGTGGCAATGTTTATGCACCAAAGGTTTACTATCTTTCATGAAGAAGTCATCCAAAAACATATTGGAGCAAAAGATTTCTGGTATAGGTCCGTTTTGTTTCTTTTATCTTATATAAATCGACTTGAAATTAAATGCACCATTTCAAATATATTTACTTTATATTTTCTTTGTTTAGGTATGAATGGCAGCATAGAGGCTCGGCCCATGTGCATGGTTTCCTATGGCTGGAAGGGATACCTAACATGGATTTGTTAGATTGGTCGAACCCGTCTGCTGTGGATGATGCGAAGATTTTCTTCAATAGATATGTAACTGCATGGAATCCACGTGATGCTCACCAAAGGAACATATTCGTTCCTCGAAGCATAAATGATGATCCTTGCTTGTTGAACACGAGACAAATTATCTCTTCCAATCCTTCAGATGATTACTAGCACTTATTGAATCGTGTCCAAGGACATACAAAGTGCAGTTTAGATTCTTGTTTGAGAAAAAAAGGGTCTATACTCACCTGTCGCTACAATGTCCCATGGGAGGTTCGCAATGAATCTAGATTATTCATAGATGAGAAAGGTCGAAAAAATATGAGCCTGCACGTAATGATGATAGGGCTAATGTTCATAATGTTGTTCTTCTTGCAGTGTGGCGTGCTAATGTTGATTGTCAACCTGTGCTTTGTACACATGTTGTAACGAACTATATTGGTAAATATGCTTCGAAGTCAGAAAATAGATCTGAAAGTTATCAAGACATGTTGACAAGAATTACAAATTCATCTATCTCTGAAGATCCATCTTTGTGTGCATACAGAAGATTCCTTGCTGAGATGATTGTTGAGCGTGACATTGGAGCTCAAGAAACATGCCGTATGTTGCTAAAGCTACCTCTTGTGATTTGTAGTCGAAAGTTTTTTTCCTTACCTGTTGGTAAGAAGGTATTCCAAAAAAATTCTACAGATGGTCTTCAATGTTCATCTCAGAACACATTTGTTCATATATATCAAGAACAACCAAATTTTCTTGAATATTTGTCAATGATAGAAACAACAAGATCTTGGTCCTTTGATGCCCAACGTAAGAATGATCAGTGGAAACCTAGGGATGTGCATGCCATTGTTCGATTTTGGCCAAGATTTTACTCTACTCCCAGTGAGGATTCAGATGAGTTTGAAACCTTCTGCTTCACTGAGTTACTTTTGTACAAGCCGTTCCGCAACATCTCCACAGATATAGGTGCTTCAACTGAAATGGTCATTGAAAATTGGAGGAATTTTCGATATCAAGCATGGCATGTTAATCGGCAACCTTTTCCATCTGATCATGTTGAAGAAGAAGAAGAGGATTCCCATTGGCAAGCAGTCAATGATGATGATGAATTTGAAGAATGGCAGATTTTATCTCGATTGGTTCCTCCAAACAATGTCGAGGCTTCTGACCTTCAAACTCTTGGCAGAAGGGACTTTGATTTGTCTTTTAATTGGGAGGAAATAACAACTTCAAATCCTATTGCAGAAGAGGTCGTGGAATTTATAAGGAATGCTCAATCAAGGGGTATTGTTGATGACTGTTATGATAATACATTTTCCTCTCCCTATTCCCTCTCAACAAAACAAAGACTTGCTTTTGACATAATTTTACGGCATTTAGTTGAATATGGAAATTGTGAACCTCTCCAAATGATTATTCAAGGAACTGCTGGCACTGGAAAGTCTTACCTTATTCATTGTATTCTCATGCTCTTTCTGCTTCGACATCTACTGGAAAAAGTCCATTGCTTTTGCTTGCTCCAACAGGAGTAGCTGCTTTTAATATTCATGCAAAGACAATACACTCAGCTTTAAAAATCCCTATCAAAGATATGAAAGCACTGCAAGGCCAATCTCTAGCAATATTTCAAGAAGAAATGAGGGATATTCATTACGTTTTGATTGATGAAATGAGCTTCATAGGACCAAGGTTTATCATGCGGATAGATTCTTGATTGCGAGAAGCATTTCCTGAGAATAAATCTATTCCTTTTGGTGGCAGATCGATCATTCTTGTTGGTGACATTTGTCAATTGCCTCCTGTCAAAGATAAGCCTTTGTATGCAGGTAATACAACGGGGAA
The DNA here is from genome assembly GCA_027924585.1 of Larix kaempferi. Classification (NCBI taxonomy): domain Eukaryota; kingdom Viridiplantae; phylum Streptophyta; class Pinopsida; order Pinales; family Pinaceae; genus Larix; species Larix kaempferi. The sequence goes on along the minus strand of BSBM01001378.1, from coordinate 3,421 downwards.
AGTTTTGTGGAAAAGATTCAATATTGTTGTCACTTTGGATACAGTATTTCGACAGAAAGGTGATGATCCTAGACAAACATCTTTTCGGAGACTGTTAACTAACATAAGAAATGCAGAACCGCTTCTTGATGATTCGGATCTTCTTATGTCGCGGGTTGATTCCAAGTTAGATCCAACAGAAAGGAGTTTATTTGATCCAGAAATTCATTTGTTTGCAACAAATAATTTGGTCACCCTACATAATAGGATCATGTTGAAATCTTTAAATTCTCCAATTGCACAATGTGTTGATGAGCATACAAGGCGCAAGGAAATTGATGTTGCCGACAATGATCAATTAGACCGTGAAGTCCTCTTATTCCCAGATCAGCGTGTCATGTTGACATGTAACTTGTGGGTTGAAGCTAGATTAGTGAATGGTGCACTAGGTTGCATTCAAAACATTTTCTATATGCCTGGCACAAAACCTCCTCTCCTTCCAATGTACACTACTATTCTTTTCGATAAGTACATTGGTGCTCCATTTGATATAAATAATCCAAAAGTTGTACCAATAACACCTGTTATTAGAGGAAATCGTAAGCAAATTCCACTGAAGATGGCATGGGCCCTTACTATTCACAAATCACAGGGTTTGACTTTAGAACGAGCCACAATTGATATTGGGAGCACAGAGAGGCAAGGCCTGACCTTCACAGCCATATCAAGAGTTAGATCAATAGATGGCTTGCGCATATCACCGCCTTTCTCTTTTGAGCGTTATTTGAAGATGAAAAATGGTGCATTTGTAATGATAAGGAAGAAAGAAGAGCAGCGCTTGAATTCATTGTCATTGTAACATCCTTTAAATAAATTTTCATTCATCGTTTCAAGTTACTATTCCTATTTTTATCTTTTCATATCTTTTGTAATACCTTTGTTTCCTCTGTTTTTGCCTAACTGTCACTTTAATGAAATGTACATTTATTTCATATTCAATGTCTTTTTACATATCTTCATTTTGCACATTATTGATGGCAGATCCTCTAAAATTATATTTACGTATCTGTATTGTTGTATTTGCTTATTTGTAGGTTATGAAACTTGGATGATTCATTCATATTAAACATTTTGAATGTTTACATATCTATATTGTTGTATTTGCTTATTTGTAGGTTATGAAACTTGGATGATTCATTCATATTAAATATGTTGAATGCTTGTTTGTAGAAATTTTTTACTTTGTTAAATATACTAAAACCCAAAAAAATATGTTTACCTATACAGTTATGGAAAATGCATATGTTTCAAAATTTTCCTCTACTTTAGATGAAATAAAGCAGCAGCAAAGCTTCATCATGTACTTTAAAAACAAGATCAGTAGGAAAAATGGATTTGAATGCCATCTATTTGATGATCTCCTGCTCTTCTTATCAAAGACGAAGGAAATACTTGAAAATTTCCTACATCTTTGTCAAAGAGAGGTTGTTCGAAAGATTCGTAGAAAATGGTTGCAACGACAAAGGGGTCGTTCTGTTAGCATTGATGTTAACTGGTGTTGCATTTTTCATAGATCAAGTTGTGATTTTGATTATCGTGAAAGATTTAGAAGATACAGGTATGTTTACATTTATTTCTTCTATTATCGTTAATGATTGCTTTATCCATTTTCAGTTCATTATAAAAAGTATAGTTAATGAATAATATTTTCATACTACATTGGTTTCTTCATGTAGAGTCATTGAAAATGGATCTTCGTCTAAATTTCGTTGGGCTTTTGATGAGATAAGGAAACACATGCAATTTATTCAATATTTACATAAGTTTGTCGCAGACGTGATTGCATCTAGATGTCACCTTTTCAATTATACACTTCATTTCTTTTCTACGCTCAGGGCATCACTTTTCCAAATTGAACATATTTGTCGACACCATGGGGTTGATGTTAATTGGTTTTGTATATGTCATGGATGTTGCAATTAAATATGTCTCAGAGTTTTCGTGTATATCAATTTTGACAGTGATGATGTTATATTTGAAACAAGGATGTTAACTTGTTTCAAAGTCTGAATTTTAATTTAAAATTTTTAACTTCTCTTCTTAGACATGTTTTATAATTCCAAATAACGAATTTTTTAATAGAGTTTGTAATAGTTATGTGTTGGTTGATGTGGCATTGCCTCAGTACAGATTTGTCATACTTGAAATATGGTGATGTTAAATTCAATGTTGAATTCAATGCAATATTAAATTTTGCATTTTATCTTTAATTTAAAAATATTCAATTTCAATAACGCAGAAAATAAATAATTTTTTTTTAAATACTTTTACTAATTTATGCATAATACATTTTTTAATATATTTTAAATAAGGTCTATTATAAAATAAAATCAAAAGTAAATTGGTTTTACTGCATTCATTCTTTACTTTAAAATTGCCCCAATGGCACAATCAAGCAGTATTACAAGACAATAATATTTAAGTTCTCCATATACATTAGCAACTATTTGATACTACTATTTCACCATTCATTATATGTACCTTAAAATTTTCAATTTCAATAATGCAAAAAATAAATATTCTATTTCTTTAAAATAATTTTACTAATTTATACATAATACATTTTTAAATATATTTTAAATAAAGCATATTATAAAATACACTGAAAAGAAAATTGGTTTGATTGTATTCATTCTTTACATTAAAATATTCCTAATGACACTATCGAACTCAAACAAAATCGGCAATATTATGATTGGAATGTAATAATGGTATTACATGACATTACACTTAACTCATTCAATCTATTTTATTTAACATGAAAATATGACATAATATTAAAATGTTCGATATACATTACTAAAGTGATAAATATATATAAGCCAATCATTTGTTTCATACTATAAAAGCCAATCATTTGTTTCATTATATGTACCTTAAATTTTCAATTTCAATAATGCAGGAGTTAAATAAGCTGTTTCTTTAAAATTATTTTACTATTTTATACATAATATTTTTTAAATATATTTTAATTAACTTATATTATAACATATAATCAAAAGTTTATTGGTTTGGCTGTATTCATTCTTTCCTTCAAAATTCTTCCAATGGCGCTATCGAGTTGAAACAAAACCTGCAATATTATGATTGGAATGTCATAATGGTATTACATGAGATTACATTAAAGTGCTCCATATACATTACTAAAGTGATAAAGCAATATGGAAAGCCTTTTATACTACTATTTGACTATACATGTCTTGTAATCAATGTTGTCATTCTTCAACTTACTTTTTCATTATACGTGGCTTAATAATTCACATTCTTTCATCTACTTACTTTTTCATTATATGTACCTTAATGCAGAAAATAAATATTCTATTTCTTTAAAATATTTTTACTATTTTATACATATTGGTTTTACTGTATTCATTCATTACTT